>CM024269.1:20573257-21923314 GCA_013621005.1 Aeschynomene evenia
ACTGTGCAGTTCTGAAAAGTTCCTCATTTTGCGCTGACTGTAGCAGGGAGCCGTTCTGAAAAGGACACAGCCACATAAGCAAAGTGAAAGCCTCTAATTTCGCGGCTCTTTGATGCCTATATATGAGTTCAATTCCAGAGCAATGTGACGAAACTCTTGCGCAAAAACTCTTGATTAAACGTGCCAAACTCTGTTGAATTGAAATCATTTTGCGAAAACTTAGAACTTTCTCAGAAAGACAATTTTTACGAAATTTTTTCTAACTTTGCAAAATCTTCTAGTTCTGAATTGGTGTAAATTCTTACATTTGTAAGTTAATCCTAGAAGTCTACTAAGTGTAAAACTAGGTTTGTAACTTAGTCTTGGTAGTTGTTTTCGATCAAAACAAACTTTCTGAAAAACGCTAAGTCCTTCGTTGTTTGAAGGCAGTTGTAAAGTCCTCTAGTGTTTGAGGCAAGGAAGTCCTCTAGTGTGAGGCAAGGAAGCCCTTAATTGTTTAAGGCAAGGAAGTCCTCTAGTGTGAGGCAAGGAAATCCACTTCGGGTTGTGAAGTGGTGGAAGTCCTTTACTTGGTAAAGGCAGAGTTGTCTGGGAAGGCACATTAAGAAGAATATCTAAGAACTCTCAACTGAAGGTTGAGGACTGGAGTAGGTTGGTTATAACCGAACCAGTATAAAATCCCTTGTGTTAAGCTTTTCTCCCTAACTCATTACGTGTCCAAATCTTTGAGAAAAACTCTATCACAACTTTAATTAAGAGGTCTCGTGAAAACCTTATTGATCAAAATCAGAAAGCTTTTAAGAAACTCAAACCTTAAGTCGTTTTCTTAAATTCTCTCAGAAAGGAACTTTCTTAGAAAGACTAAGTTCTCAGAAACTTAATCTTCTCAGAAAGCATTTTCCGCTGCAAACTCTTAATCATACCTTCTGAGTAAAAACAACTTTCTAAGTAAAAGTTTTAAAAGGTAATTTTCAAAACTTGCACGATTCAACCCCCCCTTCTCGTGCACACATACACTTTCAATTGGTATCAGAGCTCGGTCCTTAAGGGGTTGAGCACTTAGCAGTGTCAAGGAAAAAGATCCACGAAAGGAAATATGAATTCACCAGCTGCATTCATATCAGATGGGGCTTCAATAAACAGACCTCCAATGTTTCTTGGAGACAGCTTCGATTACTGGCGTGACAGGATGACGCTGTTCATCAAGCACACCAGTCTGGACTTATGGGATAGGATCGAGAATGGAGACTATCAGCCTCTGCAGACAATTACAGAGGCTGTAGTTGCAACAGACGCTGAGCCAGGAGTGGCGCCTCCAGCACTCAGAACCTATACAAGACGGGTCCCTAAGGACGAATGGACTCAAGAGATGAAGGAGAAAATACAACTCAACTTCAAAGCCAAGTATATTCTCCTCTGTGCTTTACCCAAAGTAGAATATGACAAAATTGTGTCATGTGATACTGCACAAGAGATTTGGGAAAGACTTCATATGCTGCACGAAGGTAATGACGAAGTCAAGGAAACAAAAATCTCAATGCTCGTACACAAATACGAATCCTTTAGCATGCAGCCTGAGGAAACTATTGACAGCATGTCAATAAGATTTCTCCATATCATCAATCAGCTGAAAGTCTTGGGAAAGACTTATTCAAACGCTGAGATGGTAAGAAAAATCCTCAGAAGCCTTTCTGCAAAATGGCGTCCTAAGGTCACAGCAATCCAGGAAGCCAAGGATCTAAACCAGCTAGGTTTGGATGTACTATTTGGTTCGCTCAGAACGCATGAGATCGAACTGGAAGGGTTGCTCGGAGGACCATCCGCTTCCTCCAGACCTCAGAAGGGATTGGCTCTGAAACAGTCAAGTCAGAAAGTCTTCCAAAGCTTTCAAAGCTGAAGAAGCTTCTGAGTCTGACAATGATGAAGGCTCAGAATCCGACGAAGACGACATCTCTCTCCTAGTAAAGAAAATGAAGAAAGCCTGGAGAAAGAGACCAAACAAAAGCAAGGAATTCACTCCTAAGAAAGGAAAGTCAAAGTCCTCAGATGCCACATGCTTTGGATGTGGAGAAAAAGGCCACTTCAAAACGGAGTGTCCACAAACAAAGGGAAGAAGAAATTCATTCCCAGAAAGAAAAAGAAGGCAATGGCTGCAACCTGGAGTGATTCAGAAGACAAGCTTCTGAAGCAGCAAGTGAGGAAGAAGAAGCTAATGTGTGCTTCATGGCAGGAACTGACTACATTCTGGAAACAGAATCGAGTCAGAAGAGGTACAAAATTCCCCTCCTCTTTCATACTCATACGATGAGCTTTCAGAACTCTATTATGATCTTCTGAAAGACTCAAACGAGTTAGCTAATAGTTTCAGCGACCTAAAAAAATCTTTTAAAAACACAGAAGCTGAAAATGCAAGACTAACTCAAGAAGTTCAGAACCTAAGGCTTGAAAGAGACGACTTCAAAGGTAGATACCTTGAAAGTCATAACCTGTATCAAGCATTAGAAAGTTTGTCTTCAATCACAGTAGAAAAGGCTGAAAAGGCCATGATCGAACTGCAAAAGACAAATGAACTTCTAACCTCTGACTTAGTTAAGATGGTAAATGGTGAAAAGATGCTAAGTCTTTTGCTTGGGGGTCAAAGACCCTATAAAGACAAAAGCGGTCTTGGATATGAAGAAGTCTTTGAACCACATAATCTTGATCCACTCTTAACTAAATCACCCCGCATGTGCATTGCATGTTTTAAGAGTGGTCATGGTTCTGAAAAATGCCCTATGTTGAAAAAGGGAAAAATCTCTAAGCCTCAGAAGGCTAAGAAGAAAACTCAGAAAGCAAAATCTTCTAAGAAGACTGACCCTCTCAGAAGGGTAAAACTTCTCAGAAAGCAAGTGCTTCTGAAAAGGCAAACAAAAGGTCTCTGACTCTCAAAACCATGACCCTTCTAAGAAAAGAAGGCAAAAATCCAAGAAAGCTAACAAGCAAGGACCCAACAAAGAATGGGTACCTAAATATGTTAACTTTGTGACTGCAGTGCATCATCAAGCGCTGCTCCACCACCACGATGAGCAGTGGTACCTTGACAGTGGCTGCTCAAGGCACATGACTGGAAGCAAGCACTGGTTCAGAAGTCTCAAGCCCAAGAAAGGCGGAACAGTGCGATTCGGTGATGGCGCTAAGGGAGAGTCACTGCAATCGGAGATGTTGGTAAGGATTCCTCTCACCAAATCTCAGATGTACTTTTGGTCGATGGCTTAACTCACAATCTATTAAGCATAGTCAATTTTGTGACAAAGGCTTAAAGGTTGAGTTTTATGCCAAGTATTGTCATGTGATTAATCTCACAAATGACAAGATCGTTCTGGAAGGAAAACGCGTTGGTAACATTTATGTTATCCATCTGGATGATCTAAAGGATCAAAATGTGGAATGCCTTGTCTCTGTCCAAGAAGACAAATGGCTATGGCATAAGAAACTTGGTCATGCCCATATGAGACTTCTTTCTGAACTTTCTCAGAAAGGACTTGTAAAGGGCCTTCCCAGAATTAAGTATCAGAAGGATGCAACATGTGACTTCTGTGAAAAAGGGAAACAGACCAAGGCTTCCTTTCCCAGTAAAAGTGGTATTTCTACTCAAAAACCACTGGAACTGCTCCACATGGATCTATTCGGACCAACTAGAACAGCTTCCCTTTCTGGAAAACGCTATGGTCTTGTCATAGTGGATGATTACTCCAGATTCACTTGGGTTTTCTTTCTAGCTTCTAAGGAAGAAACTTTTGAGAAGTTCAAAGCATTTGCGAAAAGAGTTTCAACTGAAAATGATTCGCACATTCATGCCATTAGATCAGATCATGGTGGTGAATTTGAGAATCATGCTTTTGAAAAGCTTTGTGAAAATCTGGGCATAGCTCACGAATTCTCATCTCCCAGAACTCCTCAACAAAATGGAGTAGCTGAGAGAAAGAATCGAAGCCTTCAAGAGATGGCAAGAACTATGCTCTTAGAAAGTGGACTTTCAAAAGGTTTCTGGGCTGAAGCAGTAAATACTTCATGCTACATTCAGAATTGAGTCTTTCTAAGACCAATTCTGAAAAAGACACCCTACGAGCTATGGAAGACTAAAATACCAAACATTTCTTATTTCCATATATTTGGTTCTTCTTGTTTTATTCTCAACACAAAGGACAAACTCTCCAAGTTTGATCCTAAGTCCGATGATGGATACTTCCTAGGATACTCCTCAACCTCTAAAGCTTACAGAGCATATAACAAAAGGAGTAAATGTGTTGAAGAGACAATCCATATTAAGTTCAAAGAACTTAGTAAGGACCTGTCTCAGAAAGGTGCTGACTTAGAAGATGAATTTGAAAAACTCAACATCTCTTCTGAGGAAGCCAAAAGGAAAATTCTTATAGATGATGAGACTGACTTCCAACCCATGGAACAATCATCTTCATCTAAAGAAAAATCTAGTAACATCATCAAAGCTCCAGAACCTAGAGAATCTACTTTTCCAAATACAATGAAACCTAGATTCTCAGAAGGACAAGCTTCTGATGACTCAGAAAGAGAACCTTCTGTGTCTCATTCTCAGAACCCTACTCCTAAAGGGATCAGAGGTTCAAGAGACTTGAAGAACATCTCTCAGAATGAAGTCTTGGGCAATCCAGAAAGTGGCGTGAGAACCAGAAGGAACTATACAAATCTTGCTATGGTCTCTGAACTTGAACCAGATTCCATAGAAGAGGCGTTAGATGATCCTAGCTGGGTAAATGCCATGCAGGATGAACTTGACCAATTCGAGAGAAATCAAGTTTGGAAACTAACTCAGAAACCCAAGGGCAAGAGTGTCATTGGGACTAAATGGGTGTTTCGAAACAAACTTGATGAAAACGGTCAAGTCGTGAGAAACAAGGCAAGATTGGTTGCTCAAGGGTACAACCAACAAGAAGGGATAGACTATGATGAAACTTTTGCTCCAGTCGCAAGATTGGAAGCTATCAGAATGTTGCTAGCTTTTGCTGCACATAAAGGTTTCAAACTCTATCAGATGGACGTTAAGTCTGCCTTCTTGAATGGATACCTTTCTGAGGAAGTTTATGTAAAACAACCTCCTGGTTTTGTGAATGATGCATTCCCGAATCATGTATTCAAGCTTACAAAGGCTCTCTATGGTTTGAAACAAGCTCCAAGAGCTTGGTACGATAGATTGAGCTCTTTTTTGCTTAAAAACGGATTCTCAAGAGGGAAAGTGGACACAACTCTTTTTACGCTCTCAGAAGACTCTGGCTTCTTGATTGTCCAGATTTATGTTGATGACATAATATTTGGCGCAACCAATGAATGCCTTTGCAAAGAATTCTCCAAGCTTATGCAAGGTGAATTCGAGATGAGCATGATGGGAGAATTAAAATTCTTCCTAGGATTGCAAATCAAGCAAGAGTCGGAAGGGACAGTTATTCATCAAGAGAAGTATACCAAGGAACTTCTGAGGAAATTTCTGATGGATAAGGCCAAACCCATGAGCACTCCCATGCATCCTCTCAAGTAATTGACTTGGATGAAGATGGTGAGAAAGTCTCAGAAAGCAACTATCGAGGGATAATTGGCTCACTTCTCTACTTAACTGCCTCCAGACCAGATATCCAACTCAGTGTTGGGATCTGCGCTAGATTCCAGTCTAAACCCAAACAATCACACTTGACTGCAGTTAAGCGAATTTTACGATATTTAAGTGGAACTACTAATCTTGGTCTTTGGTACGAGAAAGGTTGTTCTTCTGATGTTGTAGGTTACTGCGATGCCGACTACGCTGGAGATAGGATAGATCGCAAAAGCACAAGTGGCTGTTGCTGCTTCTTTGGAAAATGCTTGATCACTTGGTCTTGCAAGAAGCAAAATACGATCGCCCTATCAACTGCTGAAGCTGAATATGTATCTGCTGCGAACTGCTGTTCTCAGATGCTCTGGATTAAGAATCAGCTACTTGATTATCAAATAAGGTACACCAAAATCCCTATCCTCTGTGATAATACAAGTGCTATCAACTTAGCTAAGAATCCTATTCAGCATTCTCGATCCAAGCACATTGATATAAAACATCATTTTATTCGGGATCATGTGCAAAAAGGCGACATTGAACTCAAATTTGTAAATACTGAGGATCAAATCTCAGATATATTTACAAAGCCTTTACCCGAGGATCGTTTCAATGTTCTGAAAGGATTTCTCAATCTAAGATGTTTCTAAGTGCTTTGAAATTTAAAAACTCTCTTAGAAACCCCCCTTAGTCCCAGTTTAGACTCTGAGACGAACAATAGAACTAAGCTTCTGAGCTAGAAATAGGAAAACTCTATCTGAGAAAATTTGTTTCTCAGAAGACTCATCTCTCAGAAAGGAGATCTTCTGAAACATCTCTCAGAAGGAGGATTTCTCAGAAGGACCACCTCTCTCAGAAAGGTACCTTCCGAGAAACTAGTTACCAACGGTAACTTTTGGATAAGTGGCAGGAAACGGCTAGTTATCAGCCATGTCTATAAATACTTATAGCATTGTTTCATTTGAGCACTTTACGCTCAAAAGCTTACCAAAACTCTGCCAAAACCTCTCCTTGCTTTCCAATCTTCATCTGCCCTTTCTCTCTCTCTCTCTCTTGTTCTTCTCTATCTCTTCTCAAACCTCAAACCTTTCTTTCAAATGGCCGTCCCTGGAGAAATCAAAGGCTTAATGAGAAACAACCTCAATGAGATATCCGAAGATATTCTCTATGACAATGAGGAAATGCAGTCCCTGTTCCACAAGACTTATCTCCCACGGAATCTTGCCATGGGAAGGGTATTGCCTCTCAATGTCTACAATCAGGTGGACGAAATCCAATTCACCTTCCTCAAGCAACCTGGATGGCCAGCCATGATGAGCTCCGAGGATGTGTGCTACCCAAATGTGGTAAGAGCTTTCTATTCGCAAATAGAAAGGTTCACCAACAAAGGGGTCAAAGCAAGATTGGTGACCAACAGATCCGCTTCTCCTCCTCTGACATCAACAAAGTCTTCAAGACCTTGAATGGTGGCGCTGTCATCGCCGACGACCCAGAATGGGTCAAGGAGGTAGATGACTCGGAAGAAGAAGTCGTGACACTTCTGACTGGTAGCAACAGCCTACCACTCAAGGGAGTAAAGGTGCCTCATCTCACGCAAGAGGCTCGGATCATCTTCTCCGTTGTGCAACACACCCTTCTCCCTCGGATTGGAGACATGGGGAACGTTACCACCATGGATGCCTGCCTGCTGTACCACCTGCTGAAGAAGGAAAGAGTAGATTTTGGGAGGATGGTGCTCAACTACATGATGCACCAGGCTCATCCAAAGAGGGCTCTCACAAGTCTACCTTACGGAAGCCTTCTGACCAGAATCCTCAACCATTTCTCCTTCCACTTGAAGACTATGAATATGTCTTCAACCACAGTAATTTCTCCATGGTCACCTTCAACAACATCAAGAAGAAGAAGGTACCAGAGACGGGGGCACCTAAGAAGAAGGAGGAAGCAAAGCCTTCTAAGGGAGCTGCTGGTTCAACCAGCCCTCTAAGGCTGAGAAAGGAAAGGAAAAGGTTTCCGATCCTTCAGAAAAGAAGAAGAAGAAGCAAAAGGTGACTCATCCTTCTTCCAACAAGGGTGACAAGGAGTATGGCTTCTGAGGAGCTCAGAAGACTCCTCAGAAGGAACCTACAGTTGTTGAGGCTGCTGAAGACTCAGAAGAAACAACATCTGAGCAACCCATGACCAGAAAAAGGAAAGCACCTCCCACTCTCCAAGTCCCAGACGTGCCACCAGAAGGGAAAAAGAAACGTGGTCGTTTGGTAAAAGCTAACTCTAAACTCCACCTTCATTTCTTCACTCTTCTTCTACTTCAATTCCTATTTCTGATTCTGTTGATGGTTTTAAACCACCAAATTTAAAACTAAACTCCTACATTCCTTGAAATATCAGGGAAAAACTCACAAAGGAGTGGGGATAAAAACCACCAAGAACAGAGCCCGCCAAAGACGACGGGTAAAGAAATTGTAGCAGTTACTGCTAGCTGCTGCCACCACCGCTGCTGCTACTACTGCTGCTGTTGAAGAAGAAGCAGAAGCTTCTCAGCACTCCTCCCATCTGGAATGTCTCCCCCACCAGAGAAGACATTCAGGGGCATGCAGGAAATGTCGTTGATTCCTCTTCCGGGGAAGAAGATGCGGCACGTTTTCGCATTGAGCATCGCACTCCAGATGCTGGAAGCTCCAAGAAAGAGCCCAGAAGAAGCCATCTGAGGTTTCTATGGTGGACCTTTCTGAGGCAACCACAACTGAAGTTGCTACTGTCAATGCGGAGTCATTGGCTCAGACGATGCGTGAGTTCAGAAGGCGCTGGATCACCTTCTGAGACTCCAGAAGCTGCTCAGATGCAACAACAACAACAACTACAGCATGAGGAAGCTTCATTGAACCAACTTCTGAGGTTGGTCTCCTCTCTTCTGAGATCCCTTTGGAACATGAGGAAACTCATGTCTCAACACATGAGTAGTGCCAGGGACCACCAGCACTGGGCTCAGCTCAGAGGTGGGCGCTGACGCTACCATGGCTGCAGGAGTTGCAGCAGTTGAGGCATTTGTTGCCCACAGTTCCTTAGAAGGAACTCTACTCTGAGAAGGACTCTCAGAAGGAATCAGAGGTTCCTCCTCAAGATATAACAGAGGTTCCTCCTACATCCTTTGATCAACAAGGTCCAGCCTTCTCCAATAACGGACTCAATGATTGGTTCCGGCTTTCAGCTGGGAAGGATGGTAGTCACTCCACCCTCTGTGCAATTTCGGCCTTTCTTTGGTCGAATTGAGAAGTTGAAAGAGCACTTGAAGCCATGCATAGCCAAATATCAACCTTCAACCTCTCCGATGATGCTCAGACTTCTGGTGCTATGGAGCAACCATCAGCTAGGCAACCCTCTGATCTAGACCTTGCTCTAGTTGCTGAGGACACTCAAAGGCAGCCTTCGATTGAACTTGCTGCTATTGAAGGTAAAGCTGTCCAAGAAGAAGAACCTCCTGAATATCAAACAAGGGATATAATCGATGAAGTACTTGAGGCTGAAGTCTCTCGTCCTCCTTCATCTCAACCCTCATCTTCTCACCAGCCTTCCACTGCCTCTGACCTTCCTCCAGAATGCGCTCAGAATGCGACTCAGAGCGAGATTCTCATGGAGATATGCCAGCTGCTACGCTACATTGCCAGAAGCAGTAGTTCTAAGTCAATGATGGCGTTTATGTCTTAGCCACCCTTTTTGATGTAACAAAGGGGGAGTAGATAAATGATTGATAAAATTTTTTACTTTGGCTATCGTAAACACTAGGCTAGAACTTAGGGGGAGCAACAACTTAGGGGGAGCCAAAATCTTTTGTATCTTTACAAAACCATAAATGAAAAATCATTTCTTTGGCATCTCATGTTTTACCTATCTTATGCTTATCTTTTATTATTTATTTTTTGGCATCTCTTGATTTACTTAGCTTGATATTTCTGAATCTCATAGATACATTATCATGAAATACATGCTATGAAACTGATAATCTCAAACAGTAATCATACATTGCATACTTGAACTGTTGATTATCTCAGCCTTCTAAGAAAATAACGAAGCCTTCTCTCAGAAAGCTAAATTAGTTTCTAAGAAAGCAAAAGTGAATTCTGAATAAGTTGTGAACTTACTCAGAAACACTTCTGAACTTAAGCAAAATTATTATCTTAAGACTTAAGTTGTTATCATCAAAAAGGGGGAGATTGTAAGCTCCAGAACCCTTCTGAGAGAATTAAGCATAAATTCTCTTAGAGTCATGAAAGTTTTAATGATAACAAGGTAAGCCATAAGTATAAAATTTTACTTAAGGTTTTGCTAATATGTGCGCTAAGTGTCTCAGAAAGCTATAAATTATTGCAATGCCATG
This sequence comes from Aeschynomene evenia, assembly GCA_013621005.1. Classification (NCBI taxonomy): domain Eukaryota; kingdom Viridiplantae; phylum Streptophyta; class Magnoliopsida; order Fabales; family Fabaceae; genus Aeschynomene; species Aeschynomene evenia. The sequence goes on from CM024269.1 coordinate 20,583,232, forward strand.
AGCAAAGACCAAGACAAAACATCAAGTAACCTCGAGATCAATTGATAAAATCATAGCGCCAAAGATATCAGAAAGGATATCTCAGAAGCGCAAAAGGTGAAAACATGCTTCTGAGGAAAGAACACTGTCGCCTCAGAAGGTCTCAGAAGACCTCGCGACTAGTAGTTCTCAGAAGGGTCTTCCCTCAGAAGGTTAGCCTCAGAAGTCCGTACAACTCTTAGAAGGATGGACTCAGAAGCAACCAAGTGTCTGGACTCAAGGAAGTGCAAACAGACTCAGAAAGCTCGCTACAACTAGCCAAGGAAGTGGGAACACGCGCACTGTGCAGTTCTGAAAAGTTCCTCATTTTGCGCTGACTGTAGCAGGGAGCCGTTCTGAAAAGGACACAGCCACATAAGCAAGTGAAAGCTTCTAATTTCGCGGCCCTTTGATGCCTATATATATGAGTTCAATTCCAGAGCAATATGACGAAAACTCTTGCACTAAAACTCTTGATTAAACGTGCCAAAACTCTGTTGAATTGAAAATCATTTTGCGAAAACTTAGAACTTTCTCAGAAAGACAATTTTTACGAAATTGTTTTTCTAACTTTGCAAAATCTTCTAGTTCTGAATTGGTGTAAATTCTTACATTTGTAAGTTAATCCTAGAAGTCTACTAAGTGTAAAACTAGGTTTGTAACTTAGTCTTGGTAGTTGTTTTCGATCAAAACAAACTTTCTGAAAAACGCTAAGTCCTTCGTTGTTTGAAGGCAGTTTTAAGTCCTCTAGTGTTTGAGGCAAGGAAGTCCTCTGTTGTGAGCAAGGAAGTCCTCTGTTGTGAGGCAAGGAAGTCCTTAATTGTTTAAGGCAACGAAGTCCTCTGTTGTGAGGCAACGAAGTCCTCTGTTGTGAGGCAAGGAAGTCCTTAATTGTTTAAGGCAACGAAGTCCTCTGTTTGTGAGGCAACGAAGTCCTCTGTTGTGAGGCAAGGAAGTCCTCTGTTGTGAGGCAAGAAGTCCTTAATTGTTTAAGGCAAGGAAGTCCTCTAGTGTGAGGCAAGGAAATCCACTTCGGGTTGTGAAGTGGTGGAAGTCCTTTACGTGGTAAAGGCAGTGTTGTCTGGGAAGGCACATTAAGAAGAATATCTAAGAACTCTCAACTAAAGGTTGAGGACTGGAGTAGGTTGGTTATAACCGAACCAGTATAAAATCCCTTGTGTTAAGCTTTTCTCCCTAACTCATTACGTGTCCAAATCTTTGAGAAAAACTCTATCACAACTTTAATCAAGAGGTCTTTTGAAAACCTTATTGATCAAAATCAGAAAGCTTTTAAGAAACTCAAATCTTAAGTCGTTTTCTTAAAAATCTCTCAGAAAGGAACTTTCTTAGAAAGACTAAGTTCTCAGAAACTTAATCTTCTCAGAAAGCATTTTCCGCTGCAAACTCTTAATCATACCTTCTGAGTAAAAACAACTTTCTAAGTAAAAGTTTTAACAAGCAATTTTTAAAACTTGCACGATTCAACCCCCCCCCTTCTCGTGCACACATACACTTTCAAAATATTCCTAAAAAATGAGAAGAAAAGAGAAGACAAAAAATGAAGGACAATATAAATAGTGGCGTAGATGAAAGAATGAGAAGAGAAATGAGTTGATGATAATAAATATTTCAAGATGAAAAAAGATGGAGAAAATTGAGCTGAAGATTGAAAATAATATGAAGAAGAAGATGCACTCCTTTTTAAATAAGAATAGATGACTATTTTGATTCAAAACAAGTAAAGTGGAGAACTAATATGACTCATGAATTTTTAAGCTTACATATCACTTGTCAAGTTGGCAGTTAACGGTTCATATCAGTAAGAACTCACGAAGTTATAATAGAAAAATGACAAAAGAACCAACTTGATTTATGAAATATAAAATATAGAACTATTTTAAACAAAATTTAAAATAGAGAACCAATTTGATTTATCATGCAAATTGGAGGACGAAGATTTATGTCATAAAATTATACTCCCTCCGTTTTTTTTAATTGTCCAATTTAGAGATGCTTGTATTTTTTTTTAACTGTCCATTTCAAATTTTGAGACAAAATTTATTATTTTCTTCCCCTTTTACCCCTATTTAATACTACTCACTAATCTCTTTTACTCTTTTACCAAGTAAAGTAATAAAGGGTAATTTAGTAAAGTAGGTGTACATTTTGTTAATTTTTATACAATATCAATCATTTTCTAAATACTCGTGCGCATTTAAAACTGAACAATTAAAAAAAAATGGAGGGAGTACTACTATACTACTCCCTCCATTTTTTTTTAATTGTCCAATTTAGAGTTGCGTGCGTTTTTTTTTAATTGTCCATTTCAAAATTTAAGACAACATTTATTATTTTTTCCACTCTTACCCTTATTTAATACTCACTATCTCTATTAATTGAGGAGAGATATAACAAATAAGTAGAGGATAATTTAGTAACACATATATACGTTTTGTTAACTTTAATACTCTACTAATTATTACCTAAATTCCCACGCGCATTTAAAATTGGACAATTAAAAAAAAAAATGGAGGAGTAATTAGAGCAATTGTTAAATGATGGATTACATAAGACTGCGTGTTAATTAAAAAGGTTTTTCTGAATCCGCGTGGTGCGACTTTTTCATACTAAAGTCTGCTGTTGGTTACTGTGCCAGAGATTTTGTGGTCGGTCTTCTAAGATTTTCTTCCCATTTTTCAATTCTTTATCTTCCCAGTAATTCAATTTAATAATGTCGGGGTAAACCGAACCCATATTAGTATTACTCCTTTAACAAAATATATATATATTTTATTAAATTATCTTTAACTTCTTTATTATTATTTCTCCTCAATAAATAGAGATAGTAAGTATTAAATAAGGGTAAGAATGGAAAAAAATAATAAATGTTGTCTTAAAATTTAAAATGGACAATTAAAAAAATGCACACATCTCTAAATTGGACAATTAAAAAAAAAACGGAAGGAGTACTATATTTAAATGCGTACGGTATCAAATTACCGGCTTTAATAATGTTCCCTGGTATTTTCTCCTATCCATTTTAAATGTCCTATTTGCATTACGTGTTAATTAACATAATTATTGAATTCTATTAAAAATTTAAATATTAAAGTTAAAATAAAAATAATATCCTATTATCATTAATTAATATAATTTCTTTTCCCTCTAACTATATAAAGATATAAAAGAATATAATAGAAAAAAAAAATTTCTTAAAATTGTAAAAGATACAAATGAAATGGACCAAATAAAAAAGTGAAAAGAGACAAATAAAAAGGATCAAATAATATTTTTAATCATGTGCATTTTTTTTAATGCACAAACTCTTGGGTAACAACATATTTTCCGTCAAAATAGCAAAAAAAAAAGTTCATTTTAATATTTTTGAACTAAATAATATTCTTAATCATGTGTGTTTTTTTAATGAGCTGAGTAATTTAGGTTCAAACTTCTATTTTTAGCTGTTTTAGCTGATACAATTTTATACTCTTAACAAACTACTCTTTTTAATGGGTCGAATGATTTATTCACAAACTTCTATTATTAATTGTTTTACCCTATATGATTTTGTACCCTAATTCTAAAATTAATAATGATAATATATTTTATTGTGGTGAATTACTGTTTTGTTCTTCATATGCCCATGCCGTGACTCGCATGGCTTATGTTACTTGTTCGTACTTGTGCCAGTTGTGCTTCCTTGTGATTGGTTTCAATGGAGAATGCCGTGGTTTTATTAGAAGGTTCTCACTTCTCACACAATAAGTTTTTTTTTGTTCTTCCTTTGTCCCAAAGCTCCCAACTATTTAGAAATATAGATAATAGTCAATACATTAATTTTCTAGACCGAAATATTTTTATCATGTATTTATCATCAAATATTTTACTTTTATATTTTTATCTGTATATTACTATATATTTTTTTGGATACCCCGCTAATAAAGACACTGATGCACACATTCTGTAACATGGATAACACACGTTGGATATAAATTGGACATATTTTTATTGTACGTAAAGCACTATTGACTTTTGAAATGCTTATTAACCCCATTAGCTTTTGAGAAGAATTTATTTTATATTTTGATGTTCTCTTTAATTTCTTCCATAAAAAGGAATGTTATTCTTTTTTTTTTTTGGTAAACAATAATGCCAGTAAGGGGAGGCACCCTATTATCAGCAGGCAGGGTGCCAGTGTCCCCGATCTGGGAATCCAGCCAGATAGGGTGATGGGGACTTAAAGGACTTGACCCATGCCAGACACATTCACCCCTTCAAACTGAGCCTGTCGAGACCACTTAAAGGACTCATTGACGTTGCCCTTGCGCGGTAGCTAGGGGCCAGGATCTCCCTACAAAGGGATACCCACCAATTAAGGATTTTGGATAGAAGGGAATTCGAACCTGCATTCCTTGAGAGACTATGTTTTTCAAACCATGACCCCACCATTTGTGCCAACCTCAATTGCCAAAAGGAATGTTATTCTAATATCAAAAGATGTGTTTTATCCAGGCACTCACCTTTTAGCTATTATTAGGATAACATTTTTTTACTACCTCCATTCCAAAATAATAGTCGTTTTGACTTTTTTGGTTCATTGGAAAACTAATGAACCTAGACACAATTTGCATCTATGTACATTAGTTTTCCAATGAACCAAAAAAGTCAAAACGACTATTATTTTGAAATGGAGGGAGTATTCGATAATAACACATTACTATTTCAGGTGGACTATTTAAACTTTGAAAAAAAATGCAAGTTAACATAAAAAAGTTAACCCCACTTTAAGCACGAAATTGAGTACTTTAACTATTGCTGGTAGAAATAGATCGTAAGGCTAATGATGACATTATTATTCATTTTTAAGTTCTAAAATACAAAAAATGAAATGAGCTAGATCAGTGTAGAAGCAGCTTCTTAGGGAATTATTATTATTTGAATTGAGTCAATTGAAAATGCATGCTCATATTATTGCAAAGAAATGGTCACACGGTGCAACTCATTAGGAGTCTATGGCTATTAATACATGAATAATAATGTGCTCTCCACTAGACATTGCTAAAATATCAATAGCCCTTATATGAGTTCCATTATATATTATACTTCCACCACATTGTATAAAGTAGCATTAATTGCACGTGTGATCGGAAATTATAGCTTCTTTTCTCTATTTTTGAGTTTAATTATAATACACACTGAAAAGAAATTTTATATTATCATTATAATATTATGGTAAATACTTGATATACAAGTTAATATGTTGTGCACAACCTATATCACATGTGATGCCAACATATATCACATGTTGCACTATTATCTTCTTTGCAATATGTTATATATGTTGTGCACACCATGTATGTGATATATGGCGTGCACAACATGTAATATTCATTGTGCGATTTATATTATATATGTTGTGCATAACTTGTTGACTGTTTTGTCTTATTTTTGTTGTATCTCTAGCAAACATTTAATTACTTTTCACATTCATTATTTAAAAAATATTGTAAAAAGATATATGATTGAATGATTTCTATAAGTGCATTATAATTAAATTTTTATTTTTATTTTCTAAATTTTTATTAGAATTTTGAAATTAACAAACGTCTACAGTCGCATAATCATTTGTTAGTGAGAGAGTGGAAATAAAAAGGAATAGACGACACACCTCTCATGCGCTGTTTTACACAGAATCCTTTGTATGATATAGTTTAAAGAATACTCATTTAAATCTATTTGAATGTCATTTCAAATCATGTACCATCATTTTTACATATCAAAAATGAAAAATAATCACTATAATACGTATTAGAAAGGTATAAGATTTCTCAGCTAGCTCTAGACCAAGTGGATTTCTGAATACTAACTTTTAAAAATAGAAATCCTTTTCGATGCAAGGTTCCGCACTATTGTGATGATACAAACATAATAAAAAAACAATAATAATTGTAATACAATAATATAAATACGTCCAACTAGTATTCAACGTATTTTATGAAAGAAAATTCTTTGCTAATAAATGTTCTAAATAATAAAAGGAAATAACTGTCATGCATTAATAGTGTAAAATTTTTTACATTATCTGTCTATAAAAATTTGTCATGTATCTTATTTTATTACCAACTACATCATAAATTTTAAAAAACCACGCACTCACTTCTGCTGCTGTTAAATTATAATTGGTTGATAGTATAAAAAAAATTTACATTGTTAGAGGATGATAAATTAAATCCATAATAAAATAGAAAATATTTGTCTTAAAAATTTGAATTTAATTTTGATGCACTGACAATTACAATGTAAATGTATTTTGCACTATCATCTAATCAAAACACTCTGTTTGTATGACTTTTCAGGTAGTAGGAGAGAGAAAATACAATCATGGCTGACGTGTCAGCACATATTTGGATAACTGTGTAAAAAAGTTGTACATTGTCGGTGGATGAAAATTAAATCATAAAAATATATACTTTTATCTTTTTTATGTAATAAACCTAGCTTTTTAAAATTTTACCTTTTTTTAATATCTTAACATGGTAAGCGAAATCCAAAATAATTAGACCAAATAAAATTAGTTAGTTGAGAACCCCATGAAGTGCATGTGTACACAATGGCAAATGACAATTCTTCCGATTGCAATGGGTCATGGGCTCATGGCAACAATGGCACGCCTGATGAGATGATATGAATGAGCGTGAAAACTGAAAAGAGGAATGGCTGTGCGTACTATTTCTTCTGCCTGGCTGCTATATCTAAGGTAGCGTTTGGTAGCTGTTTCATGACACAAAAGACAGAGATTGAGAGAGACTAATCCAGTTTGGTTTATGAGACAGAGACATAGATGGACAAAAATTTGTGTCCATGGACAGAAAAGACACAAAATTTGTGTCCACTGCAGAAGTGAAGGACTGAGATGGACGGGTCCTTTTAATGAAATTTTATGACCAATATACCCTCTATCACTTCATATAATTCACATTATGTATATCCAAGGTCAATTTTACATGTCTTTATATCATTTCCATTATTATCAAACACAATACAAAAATATTTTTTGTGTTCTGTCCACTGCCAAACACCATATAGAGACAAAGTCCCTTTGTGTCTCTGTCTATTTGTGTCTCTGTGTCTCTGTGTCTCTGTCTTCACTGACTTGGGACAGCTACCAAACGCTACCTAATAGTATTCGGAATAATTTGGATAAAACAACTTATTTAAGTAGTTATATAAAAGTAACTTTTGAGAAATAATTTATGGATAAATTATTTTGCATGTGAACATAAAATAATAAAATTTTTTATTTCAATTGTTTTGAAAAGTGTTCTTAGAGAAGTTAAATATTTTGACTTCTCTTATAAAAGTAATGAAATTAAATAACTTCTGGAGAAGTCATAAGTTATATAGTCAAACAAGACAAATATAACTTCTGATAAAGTCAAAAGTTAAAAAAAGTTAGAAGCACTGTAATCCAAACGGATCCTAAGTAATCTATGAGATACTTCTTCGAGCAATAATGTTAGTCGTACAATAAAAATATATTCAACTAATTACCAATGTGTGCTATACATAACATGAAATGTGTGTTATACGTATAATACACGTACATATTACATTCCATGTTATGTATAGCACACGTTGTATACTAGTTGAACATATTTATGTTGTACGGCGAACATTATTGTTTTTTACTAGTGTAATATTGACATTCAATATTAAATATTTGTGGGACATTCACTTAGACTAATGATATACAAGAAAAATTTAAAAGTTGAAGTAAGAATGACATAAAAAATTAAGAGTGAAAAATTAGATATTGACACGATATACGAAACAATAAATACAAATGTTTGGGGCACAATAAAAAATTAGCCAACAAAGTTCATTTAACACTTTATGGTCTAAATATCACTTTTAATTATGAGTACATTTTTAATGGGCCGAGTGATTGTGGCCAAAATTTCTATTTATTGGATATTTTGGCTGATTTTTTATTGTGCATCTAGCAATATATTTCACAATAAATGCATAATTAGTATTTTTGTACTATGACTAGCATGGCATGGCATCGATTTATTGGCGCATGCAATCGTGCACGCTTGTGGCTCGTAAATCCATGAAATCACCTCAATGTTTTTTTCCAAGTCAAATCCTACTTAAATGGGAGAAATTTTTGACCATATCCTTAGCATGTGTTTTAAAAAACTTAACAATATAATTACTCCGTGAGTTCTATAATGATATTTGTTTTGATTATTTTATACATTAATATAGTCAGATATATTTTGTATTTAAATATATTAATTATTTAGTATTTAAAAATTTAAATGATTATTATTATAAAATGAAGGATTTAAATTATTTATCATTTTTTAATTTTGTCTTTATACATAATTTACCATTCTTATGATGATACTTATTGTAAAAAAATTGTGTGAATAATTTCATCTATATTAACTAATCTCTTTTATTATTTTGTGTATTTTTAATAATTTCTTAATTGATGTTTTAAATTCTTAAAAACATAGATATCATTAGATGAACAAATGAATTTTTAAAATATTTTAAATGAAAATAAATAATTCTATGACATTTTTAGGCTTAATTAAATATAATTTTGATCCATAGAAAAAAAGTGAATTTTGGTTTTAATCACTATATTTTTTTAGAGTAATGTTACATGTACACCATAAAATCAACTACCATCAGCCATCATATGCAATAATCCAACTTTTAAAACTATTAATTCAATTATTAAAAATATTGTTTGGATTAATGTATAACATTAAAAATTGGATTAATAGTAATTTTAAAAGTTAGATTATTACATATGATAAATAATTTTATAGTATACAAAAAATATTTATGTTTTTTTATCCAAACATTCTTACATTGTTTGGTTTTAGTCCCTACATTAAGATTGTCTTGGTTAAATAATGTTGACCTAATAATTGACCGAAAATGATGTTATTCAATCCAATGTAGTCTACTAATACTGTAAAGGAGATAGGAAAAAAACAGTTATAAGTCACTTAAAAATTCACCATTTAGAGGCGTCAAAGTAAAATTTAAAAAATCTTCACTACTTAAAAAACTTCAATCAATAAAGCAACCTATATAAAGGGGGTCATTCCACTGCACAATGCACAAGTAAGCAATTCAGCTAAGTTCCCATATTAAGACCCGAACTGACTTAAGCTTCGAAGTCCTTCTCGGGAGATTCCTCCCTCTTGCTGGGAGGGGAGCATGGAGCGGAGGAGTCCACGGAGAGGAGCGGTGGGGCATGAAGTTCAAAAACCGGTGACAATTCTTACCTAAGTGAAAGGTACGGAACACTAACATACATACATATATTTATATAAATACACCATTCATTAATTTTCGCCAAACTTTTAAAGTAAGTATTATCATTTTTTAATAAAGTGAAATATAAGGTTAAATAACAATATAAAACCAAATATATTAAGGGGCTGTTTCACATAACGTATTAGGCATGATAGTATAAGCTTATATTATATGTTATGTTGTTATTTATTGTTTGGTACAGACAACGTATTATATAACTTTATACATTATGACTCCCTTATACGTCAAAATGATGTATAACTTAATTATGTTTCTAAGGGTCGCATTATACCTTATTAGTTTTTAAGATATAATAATTTTGTTTTTTTAGCTGGTTAATAATAAGTAATATAATCAATAAAATAATTATTCAATAAATAATTTAAAATTAAATATTTAAAAAAATAATAATTAAATTAAATTAAGTGAATAATAATAAAAATAATAATTAAATAACTATCAATAATCTGCCGAAATAATATTATATTAAACTTACAATTTATAACATATAAAAATTATTTAATAATGAAATAAATTATAAATAAAAAGTTTAATATATTATTTTAAATAATAAAAATTAATATTTTAAGTAATAAATATTTAAATAATAATATATTTAAAATTATACTAAATTAATTAATAAATAATTATTTATCTATATATTAATTTATTAATAATTGTTATTTATAATTGTAATCACAAGTTATTATTATAAAAGTAATATTTATATTGTGTTGCACCAAACGCTATATAGTATTAAAAACTTATCAAACCTCTTATACAATCAGATTTTATCCTATCAGATCTAATACTATCTATATTATCAAGCATGCCAAACGAGCCTTAAGATTGTATCAAGAATAAAATTTATTCATTTGATTCGGTACTCAGGAAAATATAGGATACCAATACCCAACACATGTATATGTCATGGTTTATAGATAAAATTAACTTAAATGTTTTAAATTTATATAACTGATAATCTGTTAGGTTAGTAATCTTCAAAAATTAATTAAATTTATATTGATACTCTCTAATTTTATAAATTCAAGAAAAAAACTCAATCCATAATTTGTCGCTAGAGAGAGACTGCATTATGCGAGAGAGACAGAGAATATGTGTGATTCGGAATGAGACACGTCTAGGAAGGCTGCGACCGCGACTACACCGTTCGTCGTTGGTACCAAATTATATTTATTTTAACATATATTAATAGGTTAAACACAGAATTGAATACCGGTACCAAACAAAAATATTGGGTTAAGAGTAAACCCCTTAATTATTACATCATAATCCAAATTCTCCCAACCGCCAAAAAACACACAAGATGACAAGGCTACAAGAGTAGTGACCATGATACGCTTTTCTTGTCCAAAATTGTGATATAAACCTCTTATCATTTTGTTAAGAGACCTAATAAGCCAGCCACTGAACCGTAGCCACAGCCCACATGGTTGCTAGCTCCTATAAGTTTCATTTTCTTTTTTTTTTGGTTACATATAGGTTTCATTTTCACTATGCATCATTTAAGTGAACAATTTTGGGCCAATCAAATCCATCTTTAGTTAAGAAACATATGATAGCCATATGGCAATATGTCATATATTATGTATGTTTTATGTAAAATTGGTCCATTATGTTAGGCCCAACCAATCCCAGTTATGAACAGTGCACCTGCCTGCCACTAAAATTTTTTTTGGGTTAGTATTGGCTTCAAAATTTCTCATTGTAGTTCAGAAAATATTGGGTCCAAAATGATTTTGAAGGCAGATTTGTAACTATTAACTTCTATTTGACCCAAAACAATAAAAAATATAACACTAAATTTCTTTTTCGTTGAACCACAACAGAATAATCCTATTTTTTGATGTTGCACAAAACAAAACCTACTTTTCCATGATGGGTCGAGACCAGGGATTTCTTCATATGATCTCTATCCTGGGTTCACCTCATCGATATTATCTCCTTAAACCTTCGTATATTTGTAACATCTTACCCTTTGATTTTTCATTTTTTTTGTATAATTAATAAGCAATATTGCTTGTCGTACAATAGAAATACGTCCAACTAGGATCCAATATGTGTTATACATAAGACATGATGTGCGTTATATCTATAGCACACGTACATATAGCACACATTACGTCATATATATAGCATGTTGGATACTAGCTAGTTGGACGAATTTATGTTATACGACAAACATTATTGATTAACAAATAATAATAAAAGAAAAGCAAAGTTGACACTCTAATAAACTTGTTCGAGTATGCTTCTACGATGTTCATCACCACATTATAGGTCACCATCTCAAAAGTGCATCACTCTCATGTCTAACATGTTTACCTTATATTACTCATTATAAGATGCTCAATTGGTCATCACATAGAATATGAACACTCCAACATCTGTATTGTCTTAAAACCCCTTTAAAACAAACCTGCAAAAGGCTGATATACTAATCAACATGAGTTATCTTTGCTAAGATCTCTAAGTGATTTTTAGATTAATTTCATGTGTTTCTGAGTAATTGTTGCAAGGATTTGTTGCCTAAATGGTAATTTTGTGTTTAGAACTCTTTGATGTATGTGTTTGTTAAGTAAATTTCAGAGGAAAAAAGCAAAAAAAAAGTCAATAACACAAATTTGTGCGAGTTACCAAGCTTCTCGTACGGTTATTTTTTTTGTATTGTATCTGTCTCTATGTCTCTGTCTCTCTGTTTCCGTCCACTCTTGAATCCAAATGCACCCTAAAGGACGTATAACTTGCACCGGTTGTATCACTACTCCCGTGAGAGTACAAGAAATTGGCAATTAAGCGATTTTACATGAAAAATGGACCCAATTCAACTATGAAAACAAGGAACCATAAAAAAGTCTCATTTTGTCGCTTGAAGAATAAATATAAGCCCTACTAGGACTAGGAGAGCCAAGAACAGAACGGAGAAAGGCTGGAGATCAAAGCAAGAGTAAAGATTCTGATTGTATTCTTTTTCCCGGCCCTTTCGAATTCTTGTTTAGTTTTATTGCTATGATGAATTAAAAAACCCTTTTTTATCAGAGGGTTTTGATGTAGTCACAATGATTGATTCTTAATTTAATTTCATTGTTATTCATGATTATTTTTACATCATTATGTGAGTTTGAATTTTATTCTTAATGTTTTTATGAGATTAGCTATCTTGTTACTGAATTTTAATCTTGTAAAATCTCTAAGAGGAGCATCGTTATAGTGTATTAGGAATTTAAACCAACAGATCTAACTATCATTAGAAATAATGTGTGCAGTTCATATTATCTTTGGGATCCAATGTTCTTAATCCTTAGATAATCTTGGCTGATTTTGAGATTGATTAACTGAATTATTAAGGAAATTTGGTTTCAATGCCTTTTTAGGGTATTCATCCTCTTGAATGGATCGAAAATTATGAGTTTATAAAGGACATATTAAAGTAAACTTGTGTGTATTTGTGAAATGTGTGCATGATTAATAGTTTCTTGTGTGTATTTATACGTGTTGTATTTGTGTGCAAAATGGTAAATCGTGTGTGTTCTTTCATGAAATATGTTGTGTGTAAATTGTACAAGGTTTGAGTGTGAATTATATATTTTAATGGCTACGTCATTGATTGATGCTAAGCTATTATGAATCAATTGTTGATGTTATGATTTCTACTATTCTAATAAGATATTGATCATAAATGAAGGAACATGTCTAAAAAAGAATAGAGTCTGAGGAAAATTCAGACATGTTTCATAGTTTCGCTTGGGAGTAATTTCTTCATTGAACTTAATTGAAGAATGATGATTATAATGAAGGAAATTCATATTGATTCAACGAAATATTGATTCCACGAAATGAGATTTAATTCTATTGTTACTTAATCATGAACAATGAACTCGAGTGTGCGGATTCAATTTCTACTTAATTGTGAACAGTGAGCTTGAATATGATGAATAATTTGGATTTGGTTTCGAATAATACATATAAAAGGAAGGTGAAATCGAGTTGATCAATTTGAATTTGAACAATGAAAATCACACAAGAAAAAGGAAAGATAATAAATGAGGATATAAGAAAATTTGATTGTGATCAATAAATTTGTAATAAATTTTTGAATTGAAGATAGAGAGTTATACACCTGAAGGAATGTTTGATAATGTTTAGGAGTGATAGAATCAATTTTAACATAATGTGATAGGCTGATATACGATGAATATACGTTAGAAGGTGTAAATGTTGAAGATAACATTTTTTTTTATTTAAATCACTAAAAAATATCACGGGTTGAACTTGATGGTTGCTTGTGAATAAGTTTTAGTGGCCTTAGGTAGCATGCTACTTTCTTTAAGCCTTTTTTAATAAAGGATTTCATCATCTTAGTCAAAAGAAAATAATAATGTTAGTCGTACAATATAAATACATTTAACAAATATCCAACGTGACACATCTCATATCATGTATAGCACACATTGGATATTTGTTGGACGTATTTCTGTTGTACGAAAAGAAAATAATCCTCTATTTCAATAACATCAAATCCTATCTTATTTACTTTACTAGTGTTAGCTAGAACAAATGCATTTGAAAAGCCCGGGAATGAGGCTTGTGTAAATTACTATCATCATGTATACCTAAATGAGGGAATGCTACGTACGGAACCAAAGCTACATAATTTTCTAATTATGATTCAAATTTTGTCCCTTTGACAAGATTTGGTGAGACAAGACAGCTTTATTGTTTTTGTACACATCTTTTTGGTGCATGCGCAATGGAATTTAGTAAACTATTTTATCAAGCACAAAGCAATGGTCTAAACAGTATAACTCAGTCAAAATGCCAAATTGATTTGCTGACAAGGTTTGCTGTAGTAAAAGCAAGATCCATTTAGTTTCCAAACAACTATAACTCCTTTTTTTCTAATGATCTTTTTTTCTAATGATTTTATTTTCTTCTCTAGTAATCACCTATTACCTTAGTTACTAAATTCAGCCTTACAATCATACTAAATATGACTTGAATTTAAATTTTGAACTAAATCTTTCTTGATGAGTAATATGTAAATTATGTCATAAGAATGTTTCTATTTGCACAATAAAAAATCAGTTAAAATCAGTCCATATAGAGATTTTGGATCACAAATATTTTAGCCCACTAAACACTAACTACTTAGAGATAATTTTTTTGGGCCAAAAGTTGTCCAATAAGTCCATTGGCTGATTTGCCTTGTTTTCTATTGTTCATCAAACATTTTCATGTCGTAAACTCTATCTGAGATTGTTAATCTGTCCTAATCATATATAAAGTGTATCTACTCTAGTCAAAAAAAATTATAACCCAAAAATAATAGGTAATATAAGACCTCATCGAAGTGGTAAAATGATGATCACAAAATTGTGCTTGTGATATTCAAATTTACCCCACATAGTTAAAGAAACGAAGTGAGTTACTATGATATCACATATCATTGTTTCTAATGTATATTTTAAGAGACAGAGAAGATGATTAAATAACTATTATAATAAATAAATAAATAAAATAACATAGTTATATGAAATAAATGCCTCAATTATATCTCATGCTGCTAGTAGCTCTGCCTCATTTTTTTTCTTTTGGTTTATTTTACTCCCTCATCTAAAAGCAGAGAACAAAACAAACTGTACTTACAAAAACAAATATACTAATTAATCCTTATTCGCCCTCTCCTCCTTCACCACTACTCATGTTACTCTAGCTGCTAAGGCATATAATAAAGTATTTAACAGCTTGTGATTCCTCACTTCCTCCAATGACTATATTAAGTGCTGATTATATTCCTCAAATCTCCAATCTTCCTCTCATGATCCACATTAAATTTTGTCACCTTTTATGCTTTTTTTTTTTGTTTTGTTTTAACTTCTTCCATATATTCTTCCTTCCTTGTTTGGTTTTCCCTTGAGGGGTACACATAACAAAGCAATAATGTTACGAGTACAACAAAATTACGTCCAACAAATATCCAACGTGTTTTATACATGATATGAGATGTGTGCTATATGTATGTATGCTATACAAATAGCACAAATACCATATCATGTATAACACACGTTGGATATTTGTTGGAAGTATTTCTGTTGTACAACAAACATTATTGCATAACAAAGTCCCCAAACCAAGTCACCACCACAATAGCTATGCTGATGCAGCACAAGTATTGCTCAGCTTCCTCCTTTTAGTCTCTGGACTATTATTATTATTATGTGAGGGATTTGCACTTAAACCAGCATTATTAGTAGTATCATCACTTTTGAAGCTTAAGTATACACTATCCAACACCCCTATTGGACTTTGAGGCATGCAAGGGACAGAAACAGAAGCACTTGTTGTATCCTTATCAGAACCACTGTTTGATGACAACTCTTGTATCATTTTGACACACTTCAAGACTCTTTCCTGTCAAAAAACCAAATAAGACCAATGTAAAAATATCTCAATCAAAATATGGAACAATTAAACCATTTATGTGCCTCTACCTATGGCCTTAAACTTTGGACAAATATGGTTTCATGACATGATATCAGAGTCATCGTGACTAAAAGATCATGTTCATGCTCAAAGCTCAAAAGACGCTTTTGCATGAGGGGATATGTTAAGAGTATAAAACAATGGAAAATGTTAAATGTACATAGTATAGTACCTCTCCACTCATTTTTCACCTCATTCAAACGTTGGCAAATTTGATGAATATGGTTGCACCTTGACAACATATTCATCAAAGTTATCAATATTTGAATGGGTGGAAAATGGGTGGAGGGATACTGTATTATGTACCAATACACTCCCCTAAAACAATTTATCAGTCTTCGCCTATCAACTTAAGTTTTTGGTAGAGATGATTAAATCACAAAATAGCATTTGATCAGTTATAAGTGAGTAATCAAACTTAAAATGATCAATGTAAAAAGGGAAAGCCATCATTTATATTTTCACTTTCTTTCTTGTCAATGGACCACACATCATCTTTACCTTTTCCACAAGTTGATTCAGAACAGGAATTGCTTTCTCAGTGTGCACTGTTTTGGTTTCCCCCATGACAGCTATTGCCACTGCAGCTGCAACCTCTGATGGTCTAAAGTCCAAGAAGTCAATCCCTGCATTAAATTCCCACCCTCCAAATTATCATAATCTATTTCTCTTGGTGCCTCACTATCATAATAAATGTTATTATTGCTGCAGATGATATAACTAGGCAGGAGGAAAAGGTACCTTTTACAGTACTCAGTATAAGTTGGATGGATCTCATAATTGAAGCTCTGGTTGGATTTTGATCACCATTGATCTTGCAAAGGAAATAGTCAATGAAGGAGAAAGGTGTAATTGCTTGCATTCTCCACCTCAATGTGCTAAGTACAAGAATCTCCATTCTCTGAATTGTTTTAGCTTCAAATACAAACTTTGATCCACCCACCTACAAGATTAAAGAAATATATATATATATTAATATATATATATAACACCACATGCAAAACCAAAGTTATAAGCATTGAAATGAGAATTGTTTTTACCTGCAAATCAAGGCACAGTGGAACTTCAGTCTCTTCTATTTTGGCTGCAAGAGATAAGCAAGCAACAGCCAACAACTGCATTGTCCAAACTCTTTGCTTCTGCCAGTGGAAATATCAGATCAGAACCATTGGAGACCATAAAAAAAAGAGTAATGTTAAATATATACCATAAAATCAGTCCCTATTAGTCACCATATATAATAATCCAACTTTTAAAACTATTAATCTAACTCTAAAATGATGGATTAGTGTATGATATTAAAGTTGGATTAATAGTTTTAAAAAGTTAGATTATTGCATATGGTGACTGATATTGTGGTGTACAAAAAAGCATTTCTCTAAAAAAAAGTCTTTTTTTTCTCTTAATTTATTGACTTACTGGTAATTCATAAGCAGAAAGGAATCGATCCAAGTAGTTTATGGATAGATATGCACAGAGAGGGCCAAAACCAAAATGCTCTCGGACCTATAATAAAACAGATACATCATTGGTTAGATTAGACCATAAAAACTTTCATTAGCTTCAAGTTTCATAGTGAAATGCATGGTCTAATTTTGAAATCTTAAAATTGGATGAAAAAAGTGCATGAAACAAAAGAAATCTATCCAATCAATTTCGGAATAAAAGGTAAACAATGCATAGATTTATCAAAGCAGCTAAAAAATTCATGAATGGGATAATCATCAAACAGATAATGAGACAGTCAAATCCAAGCAAAAACTAAAAACTCCCACTTTTTTTACACTTTATCAAAATCATTAAATTATGAGGATTTCATAAACACCCATTTTCAAGATTAAGGGGGGAAATAAAATCCTGAGCCACAATAATGATTAAAAAATCAAACAAAAAAAGAGAAAAATCTTCATGGTTGAGAAAGACTAGATTTTTCTTTTGGACTCATTGAGAAACAGAGATCAAACAAAATCTAGAACCCACCTTTTGAATCCAATCAATAGCCTCATTTCTGGCACCAAAATCCAAATCCTCATTCCTAAGCCTATTCAGATAATCCCCAGCAGGCAAATGGTGGCACTCATTTTCCACCATTAGAGCCAAACACTCATCACTCATCACTGGCAGTGGCAACTCAAAAGGGTCTTCATCAACAAATTCATGATGCCTTTGACCATTGTTTGGATGAAGATAGCTAGGATGGTGCCACGTGTCCTCCAAGGAGGAGGAGCTCCTATAATAATCATTATCGTCAAAAATGGTGTTGTCCTCTGCACAGAGAAGGCTCGAAACAGAGTCGAAACTAGGTGCCATTGCAAATAGCTCAAACAAATAAATAACTCAAAAAAATTCGAACTTTCAGATTAAAAATGGGGTCTTTTGGAAACTACAAGGCGTACGGAGAGATCTTTTTATGAAAAATGATGATTATGATTTATGAACAAAAGACAACAATATTTGTGGAAGAATAAGAACAACGAAATCACTATATAACCAACCAAGTTCTTTTTTTCTCTCTCTCTCTTTCTAACTCTTCTTATATTCCTATTCCTTCTTCTCTTTTTCAAAATTTGGGTTGAAAGATTGATGCGGAAGAGGGGCTTATGAAGGACCTTAAGGCCTCTTTCTGAGGTAAAAGGCAGAGAGAGAGAGAGAGAGTGGGGTTGAGGGAACAGTGGGGTGTGTGAAGATGTGAGAATTGGAAGGGTTAGAGCGGCAAATTGATAGAAACCATAGAGAGGAGAGGACTAGTAGTAGTAGTATTTGGTCATTTTATGATCTCTGTACCTTGTGTGTGTGTGTTGAGACAGAGAGAGGGAGAGAGAAGGGTATGGCTATGGCGTGTTCTTACTTGTTAATTAATGGAAACAAAAATGACAAATTTATTGGTGCCATATGAAAAGAGTAATGATATTGAGCCGAAAAATAAAACTTTCTTAAGATTTAAAAAAGAGAAATGAATTATTTATACTAAAAAATCAGTAGTATATGTTGTATATCAAAAATACATATATCGAATATTTAATATGCGTTATATATCATACATAATGTGTGTTATACATAATGTGTTATACTATAGCACACATTACGTATGATATATAGTACATGTTAAATATTCAATGAATGTATTTTCAATTTACAAGAGTCATCATTAGATTACTATACATGTAATAATTTGATTTTTTAAAATTATTAATCTAATTATTAATAGGATTTAATTTTCATCCGTGTAAAATTTTTTTACACAATTATTCAATCATGTACTGTCACATTAGCCATAATTGCGTTTTCTCTCGTACACTACCTGAAAAGTCATACAAACGAAATGTTTTGATTGGATAACACTGTAAATCAGTGCATCAAAATTAAACTCTTATTAATATTTACATTAATCCAATAGTGTTAAAAGTTGAATTAATAGTTTTAAAATGTTGAATTATTACATGCGGTAACTAAAAGGGTTATGTGGCATTTATTAGTTACTATTACTCATCATATTCTTATGTATATTCATTTAATATCAATTATCATAAAATAATGCATAACTCTGTCTGTATTGATGCCCTAAAAATCTAGAAGTGTGCATATAGGTAAAATACTAAAATTCACTTCTATAAACTCTAGTCATCAGAGAATATTAGTCGTTATATTTTTTACAAATATATAGATATGTTCCCAAACATAAAAGATATTCTCATGTGTAAAGGGAAAAGGTATTTATGGAGAGTGATATATTAAAAATGGTTAGTTGAATAATAGCATTCATCAATAATCAATTTATTGGAAAAAAAATAAAGCATTTAATTTCGGATACTTTCGTGTGTGAGAATTGAAGGATACACAATTAAAGAATAGAGATATTCAAGAGTGAAAATAGTTAATGGTAGGTGTGTTCAATTTCAATCGTGTTCGTGTGTGAAAGAATTAATAAGAGAGAAATGATTTATGTACACTAAAAAAATTAGTCATTATTAGTTACTATATATAATAATTTAATTTTTTAAAACTATTAATATTATATATTAATCTAATATTTTTAAAGTGAGATTAATAATTTTAAAATATTAGATTATTATATATAGTGGTCAATAATAACTAATTTTGTAACGTGTAACATTATTCTTAAAAAAATAGTCTTTACATAATTTTGGTGATTATTTTTCCATCTTTTACCCAAAAGAAAACGCTTTTACATAATTTTTTTATTTGTGTAACGAAAAAATTATGCTTTTTAGTCATGTGAAAATGCAGTGACCAACAAAATAAAGGAAACATCCACTTGATGGAAGGTATAATAAACTTTCCTAAGACAAAACACATCTTTCTTATTTAATTAGAATTTAGGTACACTGACACACCGATACTAAGACATGTTCACATCCTCGACACTTGGTGGACATGACACTCGATGGACACACGGCAAACACGTCCTTGACACGCATTCGTGCGTGTCCGAGAAAAAATATTTTTTTTAGATCGGACACGCGCTGGACACACTGTGGACGTTGTCTGATACTCATCGGACACACTTCCTGTGTCCGTGTCAGCAATGACGGATCCAAAAAATTTGAATAGTAGGAGCGAAAATATTGCATAGTTAATATATATAAATATAAGATGCTATTTTTTAAATTTTTTATAATGTGGAAGCAAATTTAATAATACAATGAAAGTAAAATATATACACTTTTAATATTTTAATGCAAAATTAAAATCCAGTGGAGAGATAAGCCTCCATAACCCGATGCATAGATCCGTCGCTGCGTGTCAATGTGTCGCTGCGTGTCAATGTGTGTGTTTCTTATATTAATTAGAAGTATAATATATTTTTACACACTTTTATTGCATACACCTATTTCTCTCTTTTTAAATTTTGATACATATTATATCATTTTAAAATTTCAATTCTTAATATTCACCATTAAATTTACACTAATACTATGTTTACAATAAAAATTGTACAATACTTGTACATCAATCATATCCACTGTTGGATTGTAATATGAATTTATGAACTAATACAATCTAACGGTGAATATGATTGTTATGCAAATATCGTACAATTTTTATTGTACAAATAGCATTTCCCACAATCATAAAAGTTTTGACTAACAAGATTTTTCCTGTCAAAAGAACTTATTTTAACACTTTTGACCCAAATAACATTCTTAATTATATGTATTTTTTTTAATGGGATAAATAATTTAGATCCAAACTCCTATTTTTAACTATTTTGACTAATACAATTTTGTACTCCTAGTAAAACTCATATTTTTCAAAGACGGAACCTCTTTGAAGTCAAGAGGATAATAATCCTACCAAAATTTGGATTTCTTTTAGAAGATTGATCATTTTTATTAATTGGCATCCGCTAAATTTTTTTCTATAATGGTTTTTATCAACCTTTTATTTAACTACTATTATAATAAATAACATATTATAGCCGTTTTGTATTTTCTTGAGTTTTAATAATAAAATGATCATTTTTATTTCAATTTTAAATAAGAGTGATAAAATTATAAGATTCATATTTTTTTAGATAAAATAACCGTCAAATATTGTCAATCTTTAGTCTCTCCTAAATATATTTTCTTGCTCTGTACATGTGTTATTTTTATGAATTTTTCTCAATTTTATATTGATAAATATTTCGTTTTAAGTAATTAAAATGTGAGCTCATCAAATAAGGTAGACAGTTTATTTAATTGTTGATGAAATATTTGTCTATATAAAAGTTAAAAAAAGTTTTTTTACAAAAATCATTTTTCGGATATTATTCCTCTACAAATTATGAAAATTTGATTTAAATTATTTTTTGAAAGTTACAAATGTGCAAGGATAAAAAAAGCAATATTGTAAAATGGTTGTTATAGATATAATAAAAAATAGTGAAAACAATCATTAAGTTATATATAATATAAATTGCATAATGAATATTATATATTATGAATGTTATATATCACATGATGTGTACAACATATATCACATGTTACAAAGAATAATAATATTTCAATATATAATAAATATTATACATAATAGATAATATATATTGTTTATCATATATGATATACATTATATACAAATATGAACTATTTTAACTGGATTTTCGGGTAAATCAAATATTTTTCTTATACAATAGAGGGTACAAGTTGAAAAAGAATAAATTGCAAAATGTGGAATGAAGAGGGAGCAACGAATGGGAGAGTGTTTGTGTCTTGTTTCTCCCACGCTGACACGTGTCCTTCGCTGACATTACCCGATCAATGGAAACGTCCGTTTCGTTCTGACCCTACTTTTCTTTTCTCAGATGGTTGAATTCTTCCTCTCTCTCTCTCTTTCAAATATTCTATTTTTATTTTTTAATTAACAAATATATATATTAGTCTATTTCTTTCTGCTAGCTGTTCCCTCCACCTTTCCCCGCCAAAAAGAAACTAGTCTCACAGAATTTAACACAACATAAAAATATTTTATTTACAATAAATAAATATGAATCGATCTAATTTAATTAATAATCTTTTTGTTTTCTCACGGTATTTCTCAGATATTGGTATGTCATTTTTTTTCTAGGTTTAGATCTTTTTCTGACTAAAAAAAATCATATTCCACATATGAAAAGTTAATTTATCGTAAATCTAAATTTTAAAAGTTTATTATTAGTCAATAACTTACTGAATACGTAATAAGAGATCAAACTCATGATCTTTATTTAAAAGAACAAGTGAATTGATTACTCGACCAATTCAAATTAGTTATTTAATTAATAATTCAATGATACTTTTTTGCATTATTTTTAAATTGAAATACAAATATTTGAAGAAACCTGTAATCGAACTAATAATATAGGTCTATGAGTTGGATCGATTGGTATGAGTTAAATAAAAAAGATTAGCTTGGATAAAAAATTACGATATATTAATTAATAATTTAAATGGTTTCTCATTTTTAGTTCTTGATATTTATCTCATTGACCTAATTTGGCCAAAAAATAACTTAAGTTTTCAACTGAATTTGCTATATTTTTCTCTTGACTGGCCAAGTCAGTCCAATTTTTGTAGCAAAATGATTTGAGTGTGATTTTTTTTTCTTTATTTTTTAAATATTTTTAATTTAAACGTTTACTCTATATATATATATATATATATATATATATATATATATATATTGTTCGCAAAAAATATTATTGAGATTCTTTGGATTCCTCCAAAGGTTAAAAATGACAGCAAGAAATTTTGTACTCGTCCGTTTTAAGGACCATTTTCGTTTATAAAGACAAAAACAAATAGAATTTGTTATTTTCTAAACAGTAATTTAGTAAAACAGAAAAAGGACTAACAAAGGCTTACAGTTACAGCTGGTCCTTCTGAATTCACATTTACAAATCCTTTATTAGGTTTTTTTTTTGGGTAAAATCCTTTGTTAGGTATAGGCAGTGTGATGAAGGGGTTTTATTTTTTTTTTGGGTAAATAAGGTTAAAGTAATTTATATAAATATCGATATTTATAATATAAATATCCTACACCAAGTCTATATCCAATCCAATATTTCAATCTAATAGAAAATATCATGAATGAAGCCTCTCATTTATATCATGTATATTACCTTAGATTATTTAGGTTATGAAAATATTTGTTATATCATGTATATTACTTTAAATTATTTAGGGCTAATATTAATTATCCTATGAGAAAAAAAATCATTATATATTATTATTATTATTATTATTATATAAAGAAAATTCTCAAAAAATTAACTATTTCTGAATCTCTACACATAAAACTAAAAAATAAAAAATATCTACTACCTCCTAGCTATCCACTCTCTCTTTTCTTTTATCTCTCTACATGTTTTTTCCTTCAACATTTCCACTTTCTTCCCAAAAAAACTATTTCATTTTGCCGGATCATAACAATATATATATATATATTATTTGAGTGTTTATGGAGTAGTCATTAGTATAAATAATAATATATCTCTTCTAATCTTAAACAATCATCATACTACATATCAATTTTTAATTATTTTCATATTTTTAAAAAATGTACTTATTTATCTATAAATCACGTAAATTATAATACTAAAAAAATAAAAATGTGACTAATATATAGTAATAATAATAATCTTTGAAAAATCAGCCAAATTATCACCGTCTAAAAATGAGAACGTTTTGTCCTTTATTCTTGGTCAGCATACAATTGCAAAAAGAGATGTACTTATTTAACTTTTATTTTTTCTCACTTTTAGGTCCT
Source organism: Aeschynomene evenia (assembly GCA_013621005.1). Taxonomy (NCBI): domain Eukaryota; kingdom Viridiplantae; phylum Streptophyta; class Magnoliopsida; order Fabales; family Fabaceae; genus Aeschynomene; species Aeschynomene evenia. The sequence goes on from CM024269.1 coordinate 20,607,343, forward strand.
GTCACTATGAATTTGCATTGCAAGCAAGTACGAAGAAAATGTGTTAACATTAAGCCTTGATGAGTAACTTTGAGTAGGTAGGACCTCATCCTAATATCCTAATTATGGGTAATTAGTAAGGGAGTAGTGTTAATACAGACTCAAGTGTTTATAGTGAATCCTACACGTAGTAACATATCATTCATTTAAGATATAATTAAAAGTTATAATTATTATTCTTCACCTACTTTATTACCCTTAAATTTTGATGCGACATCACTTCAGTACTTAAACTTTTATTCTTCAGCATTAGATACATGCATATATGTATATAATAGTATTATATGTATATCAAGCACACATTTATCAATCATCCATCAAACATTATGTAATTTGTGTGTCCATCATTTAAAATAAAAATTCAAATCCACACACATACCTCTCACTCCCCAACTTAACACGTACCACATACTCACTCTCATAGATATTTGATGGATAAAATACTTATGTATGACAATCATTTTCGTATATGTATTTTGTACATATCATTTGATATATACAAATATAACTATCAACAAATATATTTTGTAGAGAAAGTTGGTCCAATAATCGTGATCCAACATGTTTTTGTTTTATGTCATTTACTCAGATGCTCCTCGACTATGCAAAGCATTGCTCCTCCGAATAGTTTTTTCATTTGTTTTTTTTTTCATATATAATCTTTAATTTGATTATGGATTGCAAACAAAGTAATGTTTTTCTTTCCCTTATGGGCAAAGCAATATCTCAAGTTGGATTTCTTTACTTTGATAAATATATTTTTGTGCACCACCTAAGTTGTATCATAAAATAATGTGCAAAAAGATGAGCCGATAATTAAATTACAATAATACTAAGTGGACAATGAAAGATCAGCTCTTACAGTTAATGGATCTATTTTGGCTTTGGTTTTGACCCAAATAATCATTGAGATGGTAATTGGTTGAGTAATTATGGCCCAAAATCTCATTTATTGACTGGTTGAACTGGTTTTGTATTGTTCATTTAGCATCACCCTTAAATTAACTATAGGGTTACATGATTTTTTTGGGGCTTTTTAAGGAAAATCTCATTTTAAAGTGATAACTTATTCCTTTTTATTAACTACCAATTGATCTTGTAGGATGAGGCGCCCGGCCTCCATTAAGCAACGCTTAAGGTTTAAAATTTTTCAATTGTAAATGAAGAAAATTAAGTTTACTCCGTAACTTTTCTATGTAATGTTTGAGAGATTAGTGAATAGACTTTTTTTTTTTTTCTCATAAATACAAAGATAAGCACCCAATCATGGAAATGCTCATGCAACTGTACATATGCACCCAAGCATCATTAATACTACGTGTACAGTGAAAATTGTACAATATTTTTACAACAATTATATCAACAGTCAAATTGTAATATAAATTTATAAATTAATGCAATTTGACAATTAATATGATCATTGTACCAGTATTATACAATTTTTACTGTACACACTGTTTTACTTATAATATTTCTAACACTTCCAAGCACCTAAACTTAGAGAGAACATCGGTCAAGAGAACATTTTCGAAATATCATCACATTTCCAGAAATTCTACATTCCATTATTTCAAATCCACCTCCCTCATAAGAATCTCATTTCCATCCTATAAGAATATTTAAGGAGGTTTAAATTACAAAAATGTCCTATTAGAAATTGAAATATTTCAAATTTATCTACACTTCTATACATTCATTCTAACCCTATCATTTGTGTCTCATGAACCAAAACATTTTTGTAAGATCTACTTTTATTTAGGAGGGAATCAAAACATTATATGAATATTATTTGAATATTTAAATTAACTGAATCATTTTGTTTGAGATATTTTGACTTCAATAATATTTTAATTTTAACAATTTTATGACGTTTTATTTGTTAATTATTTTTTCACTTTAAATAACTATGAATATATTTGTATAATTAAGAAACATTCTCTGAAATGTTATTATGAACTAAATATAGGATATCATTTATTCATGAGAAAATTCAATAAAACTTTCAAATAAATCAAACACAAGAATGTTACGTTTAGGAAAGTGATTGTCAGAAATAAAAAAATTTCCAAAATGTGTACATCCTCGAAAAAAAAAAATAATGCGCAGACCAAAAGACCCTTTAGCAATTTTGACTCTACAACCTCTAGTCGTTAATCTCATAGATCAATCTGATTATCACTAACTAGTCAATCGGTCTATATGCCGACCAATTATAACACCAGGGTGACAATGTTGGAAACTTCGACCAATAGTAACTCAAAATCCCCTTTAATTGAAAGCAATGCAAAATTTTTACTTAAGATCCCTTGTTTTAAATCTAGTCGTTTGACCACATATCATCATTTTGGTGACCAATAATTTTTTTATTAATGAATGGTAAAATTAAATTTGGGATTGATGAATTGGACCACAAAATTAAACTATAATATTAGTGGTATAACATAAATACGTCCAACTAGTATTCAACGTGTGCTATACATAACATAAAATGTGTATTATATATGTACGTGTGTTATACATATAGCATACATTGAGTACTAGTTGGACTTATGTTTTACGACAAGTATTATTGAAAATTAGACTCTATCTATATATCTTGTGCATGTAATCTCAGCTTCACTTAGGATGCTAGTTTCTTTGGATTCAATAGAGCAGCAACAAACGTGCTTAAACATAAATTTTCCAAAAGAGACTTTTTGGACACAAATTTCTAACCCTTTTTCCAATCTCACCTTTGAAATATCCTTCCTTTTTTACTCTATACTCTCCGAAATTGAACTTTTTTTGCGCTTTTGCAGAGTGTCCCTCTCAATATATCCTCCCATGGTCATGGTTAGAAAAAAAAAACACACACTCATCCCATATGCTTCATGTCAGTACTTGTGCAAATTTCAAAGTCTATATTCCAACACTTTATTTTTTTTTAGCAATATTATTATAATTATAATATAGGAAGCACAAGACACACTTGTACTAAAGCGAGTTCAGGGGCTTTTGGTTTGAGGAATTCTGAAGGATTTTCGAAAATGTTTTATTAGAAAGTTATATTTTTATATTTTGTTCGTTCTTTTATCAATATATTCCCAGAAAATTAACATTCACAGGAAACTAACTTTTCCTCATTTTTTAATCTATCTTCCCATGGTAATCATAGATTCTCATCCTATGAGAAAATTTTAGAAAGTGTAAAAAAAACTATATTATCCTACTGTAGTTTACTATTTCTAATGTTACCCTTACTGAATATCCATAATAATAATTTAATTTTAATATTAGTTTAATTTTAATTTTAATTTCAATTATAATTTAATTTCAATTATAATTTAATTTTATTAGTTTTATTTTTAATTTATTGCATACTTTTTATATGGATTTATTTATTAAATTTTACTTTTATTAGGGATATTTATGAAAAAATAAAAAATATTCCAAAAAATGCTACTGTAAATTAATTACAAGAATGACTTATTTCTGGAAAAGTTATATAAGATTTTCAGGAATTTAATTTATGAACCAAATTAACACCGAAATATTTCATTATGGGAAAGTGATTCCCAGAATAGAATTCTAAAAATTATGCACATTTTCAGGGCTAAAATACATATATAATAGGAGAGAGGGAATTTATTCCCGGTATACACTGAATGAGAAAAAATCTCGAATTTCCACTTATACTAAATCGGCAGGCACTCTGCCGATTCATATTAGTACAAAATCGACAGGCACCGTGCCGATTTTCCTATGCAAAATCGGCTGGCAGTGTGCCGATTTGCATACAGTACCTGCATATAGATATGTATGTATCTATGGATGTATGTGATGTGATGTAGTATAGCAAATAAATCTTGCAGCACCATTCAACACAAAGTTCGAGTTGTGTTATATATTTACCTTGGGCTCTTACATTTAATTTGACATTATGAAAAATTTAAAGTACACAAATGAAATAAAATGATTATGCTTGTTAATCTGATGATCTGATGTATCCTTACAATTTAACATGAATTTATTTTTGCTGGTTAATCTTATTTGTAGCCAATATCGATAGTTTAAGGAATACTATGTGTACAAAGAAAATAGTACAATACTTGTACAATTGTTATATTTGTCATTAATTACATTAATTTATAAATTCATATTATAATCTAACAATAAAAATGATTATTTTAAAATTATTACATAGCTTGCATATATAATGGGAAGGACTAAATAGATGGAATTATTTTTTGGGGACTGATTTGGAATTATTTTTAAATGAATTATTTTTTATTTTAAATTTAAAATCAAATTATTCATATTAATAAATAAAATTAATTGATTGATTTTGATTTGAATTTTATTTTTACTCATGATTTATAAATTTTAATAAATATCAGATAATTTATATTTTTTAAAAAGAATATATTTGTTTAAGATATACTGAATTTTATTTAAAATAGAAATATTTAAAATTAACTAAATAATAATTAATTCACTAACAAATAATATTGTAATATAAGTTCAAGTATTATATAACTTACAATGCTTATAAACAGGGAAAGATTAAATTATATTTTTTGGGCTATAAAATCTGATATAGTAATTTTTTTTTAAAATTATTTTCTGAGCTTAATGTTTATCTAATTAATTGATTATATTTTACTATGATTTTATTACTAATCATGATTTCAAATTTATAGTTAAATTATATATAAATATAATGAGTTGTAATTGAACTTTTTAATTAAAAATTGTATCAAAATATATTCTCACATATATATACTGAAATCAAAATGTATTCTCAGATATATATTCTTATTCTATATTTCTCAATCAAATCAATTTTAATTAAATAAATTTAAAAACTCATCATACAATTTTGAGATTCAAGATTGAGATCATCAGACTCCTAATTTAAGACAAAAAAATCAATATCATTTGCTAGATATGGTGGACATTTTTACTATGGTCTTTGATGATTGATAATAATAAATAAAATAATTGATTGATTAGGTTTGATTTTTATTTTTAATTATGATTAAATTTTTTTATAAATATTTGATAATTTTTATTTTAAAGAGTATTACTTGATTTAGACATACCAATTTTCTTTCAAAATAAAAATACTTATAATTTAGTTAAATGATAACTAATTAATTAATTAACTAACAATTTATATGTAATGGCAGAGGCCTTTTAGATATTTATTTAACCATAAAAATATTTTACATTCAAACTTTCTATTTTAGAAATATATTTATTATAATAATAAATATAATTTTATTGTAGTTAATTCATATTTGATTATAAACAATGAATTATATTTTTTCAAATTATATATATTAATTTTCTTTTAAATTAGATTTATTTTTAAGTAATAAAATTTAAACTAGAATTTGAAAAAATATATTTACTTTATTTAAACAATTCATATTATATTTTATTTATATTATTCATCTAAAAATGCATATCATGATATATTATTTATCTAAAAATACATATCATAATTATTCTAGCAATATTTTATTTTTTATTTTTTAAAATAATTTTAAAATTTATTTTTATAAATAAATTAAATATATTTTTTTTTATTATTAACGATTCTGTGCATTGTACGGGTTATAGACTAGTACATACATTATAATACACGTGAAATTACAGTATATATTTTGTCCGGTGGACCAGCTCGTCTCAATAACTTCACTACCCAATAATTAAATTGCACAAAGGGACTTTAATTTAATTATTAATGTTTGCAATGAAGTCTCTATGTGATGTGAGTATATGGATAATACATACATACATATCTATATGCAGTGCCGATTTGCATAGGGAAATCGGCACAGTGCCTGCCGATTTTGTACTAATATGAATCGGCAGAGTGCCTGCCGATTTAGTATAAGTGAAAATTCGAGATTTTTTTCCACTCAGTGTATACCGGGAATAAACTCCCTCTCTCCTATTATATATGTATTTTAGCGAAAAAAAAAGTCATCCGCAAACCAAATGCCTTATCATGTGTTTGACATGCATCAGTACACACGATGAAATATGTCTAACACCCGTTTGTACATACCTATCTGAAATACATATATTTTAATTTTTAGCTCAGACATTGCGTGACACATGTTAGACACGATATGACATACCATGGACACAGTGGCACACACAATAGACATGCACAACACCTTTTTTAGTTTAGGGTGTCTTCGTATCGATATTATATAATTTTTTAGTTTGGTGTGTCTCATTTTCCGTACCCGTGTCTATGATGTCCCGTATCTATGCTTCTTATATACTATAATCAAAGCTTAGAGAGTCACATACGAGAAATGTTAAGGCCCTTCTTCCTAAGACTTTTGGTTATGGTCCAAAAGAGAGTCTTCTTGGTTGTTTGAGATCCGAGCTACCAGAGTGTCATTCACACTACCCAGTACGACCCACCATATCCCCTTAATTTTATATTTAACACTTATATAAGCCTTTAGTGATTACTTTTAATTTCTTCCTTTTATATTAGTTTTAGTACAAATGCTTGGGACACAACAAAAAACCAGCTAAAACAGCCAATAAAGCTCATTTAACACTTTATGGCCCAAGTAGCACTTTTAACGATGAGTATGTTTTTAATGGGCTTGATGATTATGGCCCAAATTCCTATTTGTTGACTGTTTTGGCTGATTTTTTGTTGTGCCTCTAGCAATTCTAGTTTTAGGTTAGATATCTTATTCTACGCCAATAAGGTGTAGCTCAAATGACATTTCCCTTGATCCAAGTGACTAAGAGGTTTGAGTATAGGGTCATGAATTCAATCTTCACATACCCATCCCATTCCCCATTTCCCCCTTAGCTCCATTAGGAGCTCCTAAGAAAAAAAAAAAAATCTTATTCTACGTGCAAGAGGCCAGTCAAATCTTGTAGCATATATATTACTATAATGATGTATAACCAGAAAAAATATCTCAAAACAATGACAGATTCCAGAAAATTTAGCAAGAGATGCAGTAGTAGTAGATTAATATAGCAACAAAATGAATTGTATTTATTTTATCTCATTTATAATTAGTGCACACTCAAACTTATTAACATATCTGAGAGGAAAAATCACACATGTATATACAAAAATGATTGACGTAAATTAGCATTTTATCCATCAAGCATCCATCAGAGATTATTATCATTAAAATATGAGGGATATGTGTGCAGATTTGAGTCTTTCTTTTAAATGGTGGACCCACAAATCATATAATTCTTGATGGATGGTTGATGGATGTGTGCTTGATATACATGCATTATTATTATTATTATATATATATATGATTATTAAAAGGAAAAAATATTGTTATTGAACAACTGATCAAATTCAATCAATGCAGGTTAATACCGATGCACAATTATTAATTCATAAATGTTTGGGGCACAACAAAAAATCAGTCAAAACAGCCAACAAATCTCATTTAACACTTTATGGCCCAAATAGCACTTTTAATCATGAATATATTTTTAATGGATTGGGTGATTTTGGCCCAAATTTCTATTTATGAGCTGTTTTGGCTAGTTTTTTTTTTTTTGTCTCTAACAATGTTTTTATTAATTAGTGTGCATAATACACGTCATGATATAAAATATCTATCACAAGCAATGCAAATAAAATACACATCAATACATAATATATGTACGTAGTTAATATAAAAAAATTGTATAACATAATACACATGGAAGCACAAATAATCATTAATAATGTATAATGTACATATGTATTACTGTATATAATGCACATAAATCACTGTATATAATACATATCTCATTACACATAAAATACATATCATATATTATTGGTTAGTGTTGGTTAAAAATTTATTATTTATCTAGCATTACCGTATTAAAAATATTTAATTTCAGATTTTATGTGTAGCATATGCCCCACATTATATATCCCTAAAATGTTTTTGAGGGCTAAAATTGATCATACGATTAGAGTTTGCAATTAGAATTGAATGTCCAAACTCCAATTTTTAAATTTACCATGTTATATAGAGTTAAATTATAATTCCACTAATTTTATAGAATTTAAAAATCACTATAAAGTTGACTATTCCTAATTTCTACTTCATCCGTTTTAAAATAATATATAGTTGATAACTACTGGATCTAGACAAAAAATACATCTAGGTACATTAATTTTTTAGTGTACCAAAACGTAAAAGCGACCATATATTATTTTGAAATTGAGAAAGTAACATATATATATATATATATATATATATATATATATATATATATATATATATATATATATATATATATATATATATATATATATTGATATTATATATACACTACATCTTAAGCAAGAATAATGTTATTCGTAGATTTATCAATTCTAAATACCCAAACATCTTACTCATAAAAAGAAGATTAATCTCACTATTTTTATTACTTATTTTTCTTTTAAATTATTTTCTCTATTTTCTTTTAATCTTTTAAACATATACCTCCAAGTTGAATATAATGTGCATGTCTTATTTTCCCTGCTGTAACAACTTGAATGTGCATGTCTTATTTTCCATGTAATGAGTATTAATGCTGACGCATGATTCAGATCAGAGTTGTCTTGCATACATGGTCATAAATGCTCTATGCTTGCATGTAGATGGACACAGTTTTAGGCTTATATTTGTCGTGCATGCGTGGTTGCACACCTTATCATGTGTCAAAATCACTAATGTTTGACGTACACCAGAAATACGTTCAACTTGTTGTGCTATCCATATTACAAGTTGGACGTATTTATGTTGTACATCAAACATTATTGGTGTCAAAATAGCCTAATTAGGGTATATCTTTGCTTACATTCACGTTCCATATCCTCTCATGAAGGTGTAAATAAACTTAATTATCACATTCTTAAATTATAAGAAAAATATAAACTTAAACTTTGAGTATAGTTTATTCATGAAATTGGGTCTTAATTATTAGTTTCAAATTTTGCTAATAAGGACCCTTAAATTTATGGTATAGAAAACATGAAAGTTAGTTCATATTTTCTATGTGAATATTTTTACTTTTATTATCTTAAGTGCCTTTATTAATTAGATACTTGTTAACAAAACTTATATTACTTTATACTATATTTAAGGTAAAACTAGAAAAAATCTTGTTTCATAAGCCATTAATAGGGCCGGGTACAATTGAGGCTACTAGTTTAACAATAAAGATTGATGTATTAAAATAAAATTTCAGCCAAATAACTAATAGATTTGTATAATGTTGCATTATAGTTGTGCATAACGTAACAAATAATATTTAACATGTACATTAATATATGAAAGGAATATATATAATTTATTGAAGAAATGCACATAAGAAATTAATGCATATAAATTTTTATTTAGAAATACATATTATATATAATAAGATACATATAATTTAGAAAAGAGAAATATTTGGGGCACAACAAAAATTTAGTCAAAACAGCCAATATATTGAGGACAACATATATAATATAAATGCACAACATATATCACATATTGGAGCATCATCTTTCTTTGCAATATGTGATATATGTTGTGCATATTACATGATATATGACGTGCATTAACATGTAATATTCATTATACAATTTATAATATATATGTTATGCACAACTTGTTGACTATTTTCACTAATTTTTTTATTTTACCTGCCCTTTAGAAAAATAAGGCAAAATAATGCGCGTTGCTAGTTTTAATCAGTATAAATTTAGTTAAAATCATTGCAAAGTCAATAACGGAGACTTCTTCAGAAGCATCCAAATGAAATTAATAATGTTCAATTTTTTTTAGCTCACTAATGTACTTCCTGCACGAATTCTTAGGTACAGAGACGTTTGTTTTATAGTACACATTTATTATTGAGTCCACGAAAATAACTACTCAGAAAACTGACCTTTTCTGCTTTGGGTTTAATTCTCATCAACAAACTCATATAAATTATGGAATGTGTATAATAAACAAATTAAGCTAGTTAGGGTTGGCACATCTGGTTCAACCTTTCGTCCATGTTAGGTGTGGCTTGGGTTCGAATTTTGGGGAGCCCTCTTTGGTAGACGATCCGTAAATTCCACTATAAATCATCGTTGAGGTTGGTGGTATGCCCTGGCCTTGCATGAGGGTGTGCCTCCCCTAATCTAAACTATTTTTAAAAAAAAATAAAATAATAAACAAATTAAGATCGATGGCAACTGGCTGGGATAGATTGGATTTGTTTCCTTTTTTTGTAATAAAAAAAGAAGACTTAGCTATAATAAACTCAATGAGGTTCTTGAAGTTCACAATACATTAAAGTATAGGTAGCAATCCATCATCCCATTCCCTATAATTCAAATGTATTGGATAAAAATTAAATAAATTAAGAAAATATGCATTATTAATAAAAAAAATAAGATTATGAATTTTGTTTTATTTGAAGAGAAAAATGGAAGAAGAATCAAAGGGGGGCGCCATATTGTCCCACGTACCCTTAGTTTGTATATATAATATGAAAAATATTAAATGTACATAGCACAATATTTTTTTATCCATTTTCTATCTCATTTGAATATTGACAACTTTGATAAATATATTTATAACTTGCTAACATATTTATTAAAATTGCTAACATTTGAATGAGTGAAAAATGAAAAAAAAATATTATGCTACGTACCAATATATATATAACACTCCCCTATCAATATATAGCTAGTATGATCAATTTGGCATATGAATAATGAGACCATTCCAAACCCAAAAGAGTTAGTCGAGCATAGATTGATAGGGTTTCGTATATGATAAAATGCATATTTAAACTCTCATTAATTTTCATAAGATGAATTAAATGTAAGTTTTTCTTTACATATACACTTGAGCTGACATTTTTATAAGATCTTTCATCCAAGAATTTTTTTATTATTACATGCACGGTTAACAGTAGTGACTAATCATTTCAAGACGTAAATTTTTTTTATAAAAGGATAAACCTTTGACTACGAGACCTATTCATGCACACCACTTTTATCCAAGAATTTGATTTAAAAAAATAATGCTCGATCTCCTCACTTTATATATTAATAGTTGGTTTAAATTTTTTTTAATACATTAAAAATAAATGTATTTGTTCTAGCCTCATTGAGTATAACTAATCAATTTCTGAGTTGAGAGTATGTCAAACTCTCTTATTCAAGTTGTCAAGCTTCTTAAACATAAGTGTTGGGGTGATACCTAAAGAAAAACTCCGAGTAACGTCAAAGTTAACCTCTACTTGATAACCTCTACTTGATAGAGTGGAGATATTAGAGTGAGTTCAACTTCCTAAGGAAGCCACTAAGTCCCATATTAAAGGCTTGGAGCGATTTCCCCTCATCCCCTCATCGATGGTAATTAAAGGAGAAATAATAGACATATATAAAATTTTTATGCATCAAGCATCCATCAGATATTATTTCAATTGGCGGTTAAGAGATATGTGTAAGTTTTTTTGTTTTTATTTAAAATGGTGGGCCCAAAATAGCATAATATGATTGATAGATGGTTGATGGATCTATATATTGATGTATATGTAGTAGTACTATCGGTAATTAAAGTATATCTTGATCAGTTACAATCGTTTCATTTCGTTATGTTGTCGGTTCCACATCAACAAAGAACTCATATCGTTGGATCATATACTATACATTGAGCTGAGCTCCAGATATTTTGGACTTAGTCCACTACACTATCTAAATTCAATTATTTCTAAATACACTAGTGTATACTGTGCAGAAAAATTAAAATGACTATTAATATAAATAGAGGAGTAATAATTTGACTAATCCAACGCCATGATATGCCACTGCCTTAGCTTAATGTCTCACATTCACATTCACATCCGCCGGATCTTATGTGTCTCCACAATCCTTGATTTACTACAAGTCTCTCTATACAAGAGTCGCTATTGTAAAAATGTATGGCTAGAGGTACAAAAAAAAATCAGTCAAAACAGTCAATAAATTGGAATTTGGGTCACAATCATCCGGCCCATTAAAAATATACTCATGATTAAAAGTGTTATTTGAGTCATAAAATATCAAATGGACTTTGTTGGCTGTTTTGGCTGGTTTTTTTATTGTGCCTCAAGCATTTGTAATTGTAAAATAATAACGTAACTATACTAAAGGTCAGTGTGAAATTGTTTATTTTACTGTAGCACCTACTTGAAATTAGCTCAAAAAATAAAAACTACTTGAAACTATAATTCTTTTAAAATATAACAGGACATGGATCTAATTGAATCATGTTGTGAAAAGAAGGTTAATTATTTCGTAGTTTCCTATAATTTTATTGAATTTTTAATTAGGTCTACCCGTTATCTATTTTTGTTACAAGAAAAATAGTAAAACTTAACGAAACATTTTTAAAATATTTAAAAAAAATCAAACATACTGATATATTCTTAAACTATTCTAAGATTACTATGTTAATTTTGATTTTTCATAATAATAATGCTAGATAGACAATGAAAAACCTGCTAATGTAAACAATGAGCTCATTTTGGTTTTGGTTTGAGTCCAAATAATCATTGAAATTGTAATGGACTTAGTAATTGTGGCCCAAAATCTCATTTATTGGCTGATTTTTTATTATGCATTTAATATCACTCTTTCATAATGGCCGGTAATGGATTCACATACATTATTGAATTTTAAAAAAAATGTACATATACCCAATTGAAAAATTTTAAACTATAAAAATCTAATTGAAAATTTAATAAAATTATAGAGATAATAAATTAATTAAACCCTAAAAAAATTTATCGTACGTTTCTAGTGATATGTCTGCTAATCTGATCTGTCCTTTGTGTTATTTTATTTATTAAAATAAAGCACAAATAAGAGTGGACATATATTTCTGAATAAATCATTAGCATATGATATAAAAGGTCAAAAGTGTTTGAAGATATACTATTTAATTAAAGGAAAATACTTGGGCTACAACAAAAATTCAACTAAACAGTCAAAATAGTGTACACATCATATATAATATAAAATACACAATGTATATCACATACAGTGCACAACATAAATCACCTATAGTAGTGCACAACATATATACATATTTTGTAGCATCATCTTTTTTTACATGTAATATATGTTGTGCACATCATGTGATATATGACGTGCAAAACATATAATATTCGTTGTGCAATTTATATTATATATGTTGTACACAAATTGTTGACGGTTTTGACTGTTTTTTTTTTTTTACATATCTAACAATGCTCTTAATTAAATATATCAAAAAACAGATAAATTATAATTAAATAGGAAAGTATTTGGATAATTGTAGTTGGTTGCGTTGAAAATGAATTACATATTTTACCTACAATACCAAGCAATTTCAAATACATGCTATATACATAAAAAAAAATCAGTCATCCATTAAATAATAATATATACATAAAATGTATAATTAATTCTGATAGTAATAAGAAATGGATTACACAAATATTATTGTGATCTCAATTAAATAACACAGCCTACTAAAATCGGAATCATTAATTTAGAAGAAGGAAATTATCATTTAATTTATTCAAATCTTCTTAATACAAAGCATAATTATATATATCCTGTCAAAAATCTGAAAAAGAAAAAATGGACCATCACTTAAGACTCATCTTAGGAAGACCGTGCCTCTTTCAGCTGATAATTTTTCAAAGGCTTCAGCAAAACCCTGACCTAATACACAAATACCTCTCAATGGAATTACACACCTCTAAAGGACCTCAAACCCCCCCCCCCCCCCCCCCCCCCCTACAGTAAATCCTATTATAATTGCAAACATAAAGGTATATTGAGTTCTTCTTTATTTTTTTATTTTTTTAAACTTGTATTGAGTGCTTCTATATTCTTGAAATTGGGGAGAATTGTTTTCTTGTTTGGGCCGAAGCTGACTTTCTTCTATTATATATATGATTTCAGTCCAGTGCAGCCCAAAAACCTTCAGGCCAACGAATAAGCAACCATGAGTCCAAGCCTTCATATGGACCAAAGATTAGGATCAGTAGGGACAAAACTCCGAATATCGTGAAAAAAAAAATTAGGATATGATTGTTAATTTTAATCTTGACAAAGCGGAGATGGTAATAATTTTCTCGCCGATGTCATGTGTTCCTTAGTCCTTACTATAGAGATATTCTCTCCCAAAATGAAAATAAGTATTTTTATTCTGAGTTTTGCTAGGGCCTAGGAGTATAAAATTATATTAGTCAAAATAACTAAAAATAGAAGTTTGGGTTCTAATTCATGTAGCCCATTAAAAAAACACACATAATTAATAATGTTATTTGGGTCAAAAGTGTTAAAAATATGTTTTTCTTTTATTGTTTTGGTCGGAAAAATGTTGTTATCCAATACTTAACTTGTGATTTTATTTTCAATAAATCAATTGTAAAAGATATTACTGAAATTGTGATGAAATATTTAAGGTAAATTAACCCAATTAAAATATAGAGCAAAAATATTTGTACAACATAAATATATGTAATGTATATGGAATATAGATGAACTCACACCCACATAAATAGCACACATAATCTGAGAAGATGAGTCAAGGGTGCGTGCAAGCAACATAGTATTATCATTATTTTGGTTAATTTTTGAGAATCCATTTTAAAATAAAAAATAATTATGTATAAATATTCATATAAAATATAATAATTGATTTCAAAACAAAAAATAAGAGTATAAAGGTAATAATTCACCTACCTCTAAATCTTTTAGTTCTGCTAAATAACATTTTTGGGATCAAGGATCCCCGGCGGGTCCTGAATGAGAAATGAAAAAAAAACTTGTTTTTCATAAAATAAAAAAAGTTAATTTTGAGAAAATTAATAAAATAATTATCAATTATAAAGATGTTGTTAAATAAATTCTAAAGGTAAAAAAAGAAGTAAAATAAGTCTTATACAACAAAATATAAGTCATAAAAATAGTAAAATATATATGTCTTTGAGAGTAACTAGGTATCCGGGCATGTGTGTGTTATGATTTGAGAGATGTGAATAGAGAGAATGAGGGACGGGCGTCGGGGGTTTAAGACGTTAAGTTATTTTAGAATTTCTAAATTCTATAAAAGTGAAATTATATTTATAAATGTAAAATTATAAATTTACCATCGCGGAGATCTCCGCGAGGCGGGATATATAATCCCTATTCCCATCTCCGCTGGAATTAGCTTACCGAAGTTTATCATGTAATCAAAATATTTTGAGTATATATAGCGTATTTTAAATACTAATTCCAATAAAATTATAATCATCATATTATCATTTGATTTAAGAATTGGATGAAATTAATATAACAAAGTTAATATACTAGATAGTCTTTTCTTGAATTAAATAAAATACTTATTGCAATTAAACAAAAAGGAACATTGCATCCACCTAATATAATCAATAATCAATCAATTACAATCTACTACCCTCTACAAATGATGTCAAATAAATTGAAAAAAACATTAATTTAGGTCTGAATATGAATATTACCACTTAACTAATTGTAAAATATATTGATAATCTAGCTAGTTCAGCATACATTCAAATCACGCCTCATTCACATTTGAGGTCTTATCATTCCAGGTCCTGCAAAATGTGAAATATATCTTAATTAGTATACAAGGAGTTATAAAAAGAAGGGGAAAAGATTAATCAAAATGCTGATTGGTAGTTGCAATTATGAACCAAAATATTGCTATTGTAGTTCGAACAAATTGTAAAAGTTGGCAATCAAAGTTTAAAATGAATTTCATAATGATCCTAATTACCTGAAAATCAGAAGTCCATTGAGCAAAATTATCTCTAAGAAGATGTATTATAAGTGTGCTGTCTTCGTAGGTTTCTTCTTCCAAAGTGTCTAGCTCTTTAATTGCTTCCTCATAGTCCTTAAAAAAATTAATAAAGGCAACACCATTCAATATGTTTTAGAATCATTAAATAAGCATTTGTTTTCATAATATAATTTTATAAAAGTAGAAGTAAATGACTCGTACATTACTATAGACTTAGGTTAATTAAAAGTCAATTCAACTAATTAAAAATAAATTAGTTTGAAAATAAATAGTATTTGCATGATTTTTTATTTGATTAATTAATTTAATTAACTTTTTTTTTTAAATTATCGAGAAAGATGAGTTAAGTTAAAAAAATAGGGAGAAAAAAGTTACTTTAAATAAAAACTAGTTTTCAGCAACTATTGTTTTAAGTGTGTAGATATTAACCCTTAAAAACCAAATGTGTAGGTACAATTGGGCATATTTTATAATAAATTTATTTTAAAAATAAAGAACATTCTAAATTTTTTTGAACTAATTTTAACTAAATAAAAATTAATTTTAATTTAATTTTTACTTATCTCTTTTTATACCTAATTTCTTAAATTTGAAAAAATGAATGAAACTAATTTTAAAATTTGTAAAATCAAAACACTATGTACTTATAAATATTAGTTTTTTATTTTTTTTTAAATGGTAATTAACAGCGGACATATAAGTATAAAAACAAATATTAAAAATAAAAAGTGAAACCAAAGGAAACTTGGAGGAAAATCATAATTTCTTGACTAACTAACATGGTATTAAAAATATTCTAATCATGTTGACCTCAATTTTAGAAGGCGAGGACTAAAAAATAAATAAATGAAAGCAATGAAGCTGGAAACTCTTGATGTATCATATATGCACATATTTAAGATAGCATTGGTATAACCTCACAACTATTACTTACTCTCTCTCTTTTAAAAATATAAAAGATTATTAATCTAAAATACTAAATTGTTTCTTTAGATGATAAATTATGATCGATTTACTAAAAAAGGGGGGAAAATAAAAGTTAAACCAATTCATGGTTAAAAGAAATAAATTTGGTATAAATTAATTTTTTTTAAAACTCAAAGTGACTATTATTTTAAATTAAAAACAAAACTTTAGAAAGACATGTTATCTAAAATGAATAAAGTGATTTGCAATACAATACAAATTAAATCAGGTAAATTTGTCTATTAAATTTAATGAGACATATGTAAATACACACATATACATACATACCTGTTTTGCCAGTTCAACAGCTCTATCATGTTGGTCGAGAATTTCATAATAGAACACAGAGAAATTGAGTGTTAGACCCAATCTTATAGGATTTGTAGCCACAAGATTTGCTCGAGCGATTTCCTAACCAACAAAGAAATCATAACAATTATTTTCAATAATAAATAAAAGATAATTAAAAAAAACATCTCATAGAAAAAACATTTATGTATTCAAATTCAATAAAATTATCTTAACATTCATTATCTCATTGTAGACATTCAATCCATCACATTTAATTTTTGTGGGATCTCTTTACACAATATTTATTTTACTATCAACCCTTAAATTTAAATAGATTACTATAAATTAAACATAAATTTTATGAATATCAATATAACAATATTCATTCAAATTTCATTAATTTTCGTATGTACCAACAAGATTTGACCGAGGGAGAAAAAAAAGATCAAAATCCATAACAATATTTGTTGACCTCTTAATTTGGAAGTAGAAAAACTGAAACTTTGACTTACTTTTTTAATTACTCACTCTTAATGACCATCCATTCTTTTGTTGTATTATTTTACTTTGATAATAATTACATACATATATATAATATAAATATCATAATTTTTTAACTCATAATATTCAAATATCTATCTGCGCGTAACGAATGCTCAAATTATGGGGGAGCTTAACCAATACCAACAACATAACAAATAATATATTTTAACAAACAAACAGAAAATATAGTAGAAGAAGAATATCTATCTGCGGTACATTCTCAACAAGAAAAACAGCATTATTATTATTATTATAAATTTGTTTATAAAAAATATTTCACTTAAAACAAACATGTGGAGAATTCAAAAAAATAATAAATAAATAAAAAAGAAAAAGAAGAAAATTTCAAGTAAGGCAAGCAATGATGCAAACCTGCGCAGCCAGGTATGAAGCCAAGGTGATACTAGCAGCGTCCTTGCGGTCATCTCCATCGTAAACCTCAGCCAAGTAGCGATTGTAATCTCCTTTCATCTTCAAATATAACACCCTCGACTCGCTGCCGGTTGCCGACGGCAACAGGTTGGAGTCAAGGAGCTCCAGAACATTTTGGCACACCTGGGTCAGCCTTCTTTTGAGGATGGACTTGTAGGCCCCTGCCATGGCCGCCTTGTCCTCTTCCCCACGGCCCATCTCCTTCTTCCAGATCGCGTTAATGATGCGCCATGCCGAGCGCTGCGACCCCACCAAGTTCTTGAACGACACGGCTACGAGCTTTCTCTCCTCCGTGGTCAGGTCCATGGCCGGTGTGGTCGAAAGCACGAGCTTCTTCGTGTACTCCGACATCTCCTCGTACCTCCCTGTTTGCTCTGCAAGCTTCGCGAGAAACACACATTGTTCTCTAGTTGGGTTCTCTATGTCAACTAAAGAAACCATGATGATTATAATAGGAAAGAGAGAAGGGTGAGATAGATGAATTGAAGACTGAGAGAATAAGAGGAGAGGGTTTGTTTGGGATTGAAGTTTTATGAGGGTAGTTTAGAATTGTGAGTTGTTTGTGCTTAGGTGCTAATTTATAGGGCGCTAGGTTGGTGAGATTGATCAGGTTAAAATTAAAGGGAGATACTATGGTACCGTTGAAATAAAGGTTATAATACTCATTTTTTAACAATCCTGCTGGCATTGACATGTGTCCACTTAAAATGAGTAGGATTACCGATTTGTCCTCAAACTAATTTGTTTAATGAGAAACAATTTGTCCTCTCGTAAGTTCTTTGTTTTTCTTATATTATTTTTTTAGCCGTTATATTATTTTTCTTTAAAAAATAAAAAGTATATTATATTTATTTGATTTTTCTCTAAAAAATTTGTTTCTATTTCTTTATTTATACATGGTATAAAATGTTCTATCTATTTTATTTATTATAGGCTTGTCACTATTTTTTAAAAAGTACGTAACATAATTAATTTTCAAACATAAAATTCCTTTTCTTTTGTCAAGGTTTAATATTTTTAAGAATAAAATTTATATATTATATACACTATATTCATAAGAAAAATAAATAAGTAAAATCAAAAAGCATGTTTATATAAAAAAAATTAAATTTTAATAAGAAAAAATTATAATTTTCTTATAAATTATTAGATTGAACATATTATATTTTATATAATTATCTATTTAAAAATATAATTTAATCATTAAAACAATTTATTAATATTATTTTCATTATATTTTTTATATAATAAAAATATAACATTTTGTAATAAAAAATTAATTCATACTAATTTAAATAGCATGTTCAATTTTTAAATTCATACAAATCTATATATTATACTAAAAGATAGACGATGGTAACTTCCTCGTTAGCTGTTTCATTAAAACTCTTAAATTGTGTCATGCACGTAGGATAATTTTGATACTCTTTTAAGATTCATTCTATTTAGTGTTTTTGTGTAAATATAGAAAATATTCATCTTACATAATATATTTCAATCTGTATATAATAAAATTAAATTAGACAAAATTGAATCAATAAATTTTAAAATAAAATTCAATCAGTCTAAATTTTAGATATATTTTTTTCCAATTAAAAATGTATTTAATATTAGTATTATATTTTCTTCTTCAACCCTTTAAATTTCATTTTTTCTTCCTCCTACATTATTACTCCCTCCATTTTCTTTAATTGTCCAATTTAGAGATGCATGTTTTTTTTTAATTGTCTATTTCAGATTTTAAGACAACATTTAGTATTTTTTTTCTATTCTTACCCTTATTTAACACTCACTGTTTCTCTTACTCTTTTACCAAGTAAAGGGCAATTTAAGTAAATAGATACATATTTTGTTAACTTTAATATTATATCAATCATTACCTAAATTCCTGTACGCATTTAAAACTGGACAATTAAAAAAAAATTGAGGGAATAATATTTTGTCATCTCTCATTATTGCTCTCATTCTTTCTATTTATCAATTTTTTAATCTTTTTTTATCTATCTTCTTCTTTATTTTTCATCTTTTTTTTCATCTTTTTTTATTTTATTTATTTATTCTTCTTTCTTCTCTATTTTTTTCTTCATCATTCTTCTATATGTTTTGTTTTGTTTCTTCTTTTCCTTTTTTTCCTCCATCTCTTTTTCACTCATTTAAAAAAAAACAAATTTCACCTCCTTCTATCCTCTTCTTCCTCTTTCATATTTTCTCTTCTCTTTTTTGTTTATTTTGTTTATTTTTTTCTTTCTTTCTTCTTTTTTCTTCTCCATATTTTTCTCCTCATCATCTTCTACGTGCTTTTTCTTCTTCTTTTTCTTCCTCTTTTACTATCGTATTCTCTTCCTTTTTTGTGTTTCTTTTACGTTTTTTAATATTTTTGTCATCGTCATCTTTTGTATTTTTATTTATTTTTACCATCAATTTTTATTAATCATTATTTTTATTTTTTTTTAGATTTAATTTTTCTTCTTCTTTGTTTGGGTGGATGATGAAACGACTTAAGTCCACAACTGTGGAGAAGTCTCTCGATATTTTGCTTTTTTTTCGTACTATTTTTATTGGTTTTTTAATCAAATATTTTTTTTTATTATGACATGAATAACTCTTTTATTATCACTAGTATTTTGACCCGTGCGATGTACGGGATAAAAAGAAATGATACTAATAATTCAATCTTTAAGTTAAAATTTAGATTGCATAGATTATATAAAAATAATTAAAATAAAAGTTGAATGAATTAAACTACAAATATCCACGATTAGACACATGTGTGATAAACGATAAAAAAGACAAAATGATTGGGCAACAAAGATAATCATATGTCAAGTATAAACATTTTCAACACGAATGAGTTAAAACAAATAAAACATGTCTAACCTTAATTCTATATTTTTTGAAACACCTCTTTATAAACTATATTCTTCGTAGAAGTACATTATTTTCTAGAACATCATTTCCTGCAATTTAAAATGATTGATGAAATCCAATGAATATTCTAACATTAATTTTGAATGATTTAATCACACAAACATATAAATAGTTTATTTAAATATGAAAAAAGAATACATTTTTAGATAAAATATGATCACAGCACGGACCTTTAACCTCCAACACCAAAGTCGCACAACACGAACCTTTAACCTCCAGCAATCCTGTACACGAATGATATACCCTTCAGCGGGTCACATCGAGCAACCATCGTCGTAAAAAGGTATATGGTTAAAAGATTAGCGGAAAATGATATTAAAATTAGAGTATAATGTAAACACCGTAAATTTTTAAAGATGACCACTCAAATAGAGTAATCAAAAAATTTATAGTAGATTAGTAGGCAGGTAACCAGGTAACAGAAGAAATTTAAAAAATATATATTATTATTGAGAAATTCAATCAATCAATAATATGAAACAAATTTGTTAAAAAATATTTTTTTTAACAAATCATGATTATATTAAGATATAATATCTCCTATCAATAATTACCATAATATAATTGATCAAACCTATAATATCTCCTATTAATAATTACCATAATATAATTGATCAAGTCTATAATATAATTGTATATTCTAGATAAGTATCCAATCTATTATATCTATAAATTCATGTGTATAATCTATACATTTAGTGATTTTGAAATAAGAAGGACGTAAAATCTATTTCACTTTTGATTTCTATACCTGTATAGATTATAATATCCATCTATACATAATTTTGAAACAAAAATTATGAATATATTATTGTGTATATCTTGTAATAAAAGCGATGAAATAAAAAATCGGATAATAAAATATTGATTGAAAGTTACCTCTTTATGGAAAATTTTAAAACAAATATACTATCTAAAATATACATATTAAGTCATTGAACATAACATATTAATAGAATAAAAAAAGGAATTAATAGAATAAAAAAAGGAATAGTATGGTTTGATAAAAAAAATTCTTTTTTTAATAAATCATGATAATATTCTGCTATAATATCTCTTATCATTAATTATCATAATATAATTGATCAAGCCTATAGTATCTCCTATCAATAATTACCATAATAGTGATTATATATATTTAATGATAGAATATATTAAATCAAGAAAAGAAATTAAGTAAACTTTTTTAAAAAAATAAAAAATTGAAAAATCTGAGAAAATGACACGTGGCAGAAAATTTATTGCCGGAGGTTCGTAAATATTATATGTATAGATTTAATGTTTTATTTTTTGTAAGAAATGGAAAAAATCAGCAAATTTCTCTATGGAAATATATTTTTATTTTTTTATTAAAGATAAAAATTTTCTATTTTTTACTACTATATATATTTTATAAACGAAATAACTTTTTTAGATTCTAACTTGAATGACTCCCTTTTTTGTTTTTAATTATGTTGCATAGAATGAAAAAAAAATGTCGACTTTTTTATAGGTTTGTATTTTTTTAAAGATATGTTTTTCTTTGTTAATAAATATTATTGATATTAATTAGTATTTTTTATTTTGAATAAATTTAAATTTTTGTATAGTCTAAAATAATCCAATTTATTTTTCTAATCAACATGTTTATATTAGAAATTGCATATATTTTTTAATTTATATACTTTTTAAAAAATAATGACAAGCTTATAATAAATAAAATAGATAGAATATATCATGTATGAATAAAGAAATTATAACAAAATTGTTAGAGAAAAATCAAATAAATATAACATACTTTTTTAATTTGTTTAAAAAATAATATAGTGATTAAAAGAAAATAAAATAAAAGGGAGATCAAGGAACCAGTGCAGTATTCGAACCCGTCCATAGCTTCTCACAAAACAAAATTAGTTTGAGGACAAATTGGTAATCCAACTCATTTTAAGTGGACACATGTCAGCGCCTGCAAGATTGTTAAAAAATAGGTATTGTAACCTTTATTTCAACGGTATTGTAGTATCTCCCAAAATTAAAATAACTCAATTGAGTATATCTCTTAATTATTTAAAAGTGATGTTTTAAAATGAACTTTTTGTTGCTAGGGTACATTTTTTTTATTATATTTTACAATAATGTTAAGTGAACAATGAAAAACCAGCCCATACAGTCAATGAACCTATTTTGGCTTTGATTTTGATCCAAATAATCATTGAGATTGTAATGAGCTGTAATTATGACCCAAAATCTCATTTATTGGCTGGTTGGGCTGATTTTGTATTGTTCATTTAGCATCACACTATATTTTATGGGTATAAAATTGTATTAGTTAAAATATAGCTAAAAATAAAAATTTGGACTTAAATTATTCAGCCCATTAAAAACATACCGATGATGTAATTAAAAATTCTATTTGAGTCAAAAAGTGTTAAAATAGACTTTTTTTTTATTATTTTGGTTGGAAAAATGTTGTTATCCAAGACTTTATGATTTTAAATTTAAACTAAAAGGATAAAATATTTTCTTAAAATATAAACTTTAATTTTGAATATAGATATTAGATATTAAACATTAAATATGAATATAATATTTTAGATTTTATTTTATGATACTGTCACAAGTGACATGTTCCAGTGTTAAAAATTGATGTACTGGAAAAAAACGAGTTTAATAACTATTTTATAATAATATATAATATATAATATAATTTAATTGTCAAAATTAAGGACTATTATTAAACTTCTAACTCTATTAAATGTTCTATATTTTAACTTTTAATTGATATTTTTAATACACTTTAATTCTTTTAGCATATAATTCATCATATGTATATATATATTGTTAGATAAATATATATTTTATATTTTTATTCTATACGGTTGAACCCCGATCGAATTGGTTGAACTTCTGAACAACTCCTCCACCCGATTCAATATTCGGTCCGATTTTTAAAATACTGGTATATTCTGTGAAATTCTGAAATAAATAAAAAAAAGAATTAAATATAATAATAATTTAATTAACTAGCAATTAAGGGTTATTTTTTTTACTTTTAATATAATAAATTATACATATTATTTATAAGAATATCTTACCTGCATAGTAAATTACTAATTCATCAATAATGATTAATCATTATATAAAAAATTCAGAGAGAGTATATCCTTAATTCGAAAGTACGTGATTTTAAAATTTAAACTAACAAGCTAAGATAGAAAACTTTCTCAAAATTATAATTAGTTTAATTGTTTAAAAAAAAGTTGAATATATTTAAAGATAAAGGAATGACCCAATAAGTAATAGTCTTGCGGTGGATCTGTTAACTGGGAACCACATTGCAATTAGGTGCGTGGTAGATGTAAAATTTATATTTATTCAACAATTTAACCATAGAAAAAAATTTGACCAGTACGTACCTATAGAGAAAAAATATGTATACTATATATATTGTATGATCTAAAGATGGAGAGTAAAATTTTGAGCATTAGAGTGAAATCATATAAAGGAAGACCATATTGTATGATCTAAAGATGGAGAGTAAAAATTTGAATAATTCCTTTGGATGCTTTGATAGTAATCCTACTGCTGAATTTTTATTCTTCCTTTGTTTATTTGGCTGTTGCTTTTTTTTTTCTAGTGCTTGTTGTGTAATGTGCAGAATTGTTGATGATGAGAGATGAATTTATAGGTGGTGTATTTTGTTGAATTGTGTTGATATTTCACTTTTTTTTCCTTTGCCTCATAGAACAACTTCTTTTTAATTAGGCTACAAGGTTTTTTTTATCAATAATATTTGTCGTACAATAGAAATACATCCAACGAGCATTCAACGTGTGCTATACATAAGATGTAATATGTGTTGTATGCATAACACACGTACGTACGTGTAGCACACATTACGTCTTATATATAACACACGTTGAATACTCATGGGATGTATTTATCTGTTGTACAACAAACATTATTATTTTTTTAGTGAAACCTTTTAGTTGGATTGTATACCATTATTATTTATTAGTACTTTTTGTCATCATGAATGTGTCTTTAGACTCTCATAATTATTTATAAAAAAAATATACAAATAGCATTAGTGTAAAACATTACACTTATTATTAAGGGTTAATACATTCCACTCCTTAAAAAGTAAAAACAAAAGAAATTGTGAAAAACTAAAATTTTTAAATTATTTTCAGTGTAAATGTTCTAAAATTCTTTGCATTTTACATAATACTAGTGTATTATATGTGCGATGCACATAAATTATTAAAATATTATCAATATATATGTAACTAAATATATATAAGAAAATTGAATTAACGTATGATATATTAATTTCATAAATTCATATACTAATTACCATTTTGGTCACTAAAAATACTAATTAAAAAAATATAAAAACAAAGTGAAAAATTAAAAAAAAATGTACAAGTAATCGTCGTTATAAATGAAAGATGTGGTTAAAAAACCACCCAATCCCTTCACAGTCATATGTATAATCATCCCCTTATATATGCCTTTTTTTAGCATCTTCTTTTCATGTTCATCCATGACATACACCGATATATATATATCAACTCATATATTTTATATTTGTTTTGGGGATTATTTTTTTAATTCATGTACTCTTATATCAAATGAAATTTTACTCGAATGATATTAAATGACATAGTAATATTAATGCATCAATTTTTCAGGAAATAAAAAATGTGACTTGGATATATAATGTGAATGATAATTTTTAAGTTTTTCAATATTAACGGTATAGATGTGACAGTTTTTTACGTCACGTTTTTAGATTTATTTTATTATTTATTTGAATAGTTTGTTACGATTTTTGGGTTGTTATTGGTTTGACTTTTGTTCTTAGTAAATTGAAATTCCTTATTTTTACTTCAAGCAATTGGATAAATGATAAATCTATTTGGTGGATGGGATACATAAGAACTTTTGCGCATTACTTCACGTTAATTAGTTATTTTGTTTATATTAATATTCTATTCAAGGTGAATAAAATATTTTGCTTAACTAGTCTCTTATTAGTACGATAGACAAGAATAATTTAATGAAGTTTAAAAAACTAAAAAGTTTGATAGATTAATAAAGGCATAAAATTGAAATTTGAATTAGAATATTTTAACTCAAAAATTCTAATTTCAACACACAAATATTTTCCACTCTCAAAACACTCCAAAACATAAACAATCTCCCTATAAATTAGTACCCTAAGTAGAAACCAATCAACAATCGTAACACTTCACTTTCACTACCCTTACTCTGTTTTCTAGTGGCATCAACAATGACTTCCTCTTTTGAAGAAGCAGAGAACCTCACAAGGGAACAATGTGTGTTCCTTGCGAGGATGGCAGAGCAAACTGATAGGTACCATGATATGTTAGAGTTTACGACCAAGCTGGTGCGTTCCACCACACCACCCATGGAGCTTAACGTAGAGGAGAGGAACCTTGTGTACACCTCCTTCAAGAAGGTGATTGGGTCCCATCGTGCCGCATGGCGCATCGTCTCGGCGATCGAGCGGAAGGAGATGAGCCGTGGGGATGAGGACGCGACTATGATGGTGATGACGTATAAGTCCACCATCGAATCGAGGTTGTCGCAGGAGTGCAACAATGTACTTGGACTCCTTGAGTCCAACCTGATACCATCCGCGACAACCAGTGACTCGATGGTGTTCTATTTGAAGATGAAGGGGGATTACCATCGGTACATTGCGGAGGTTAAGAATGGCTATGAGAGGGAGGAGGCAGCGAATAACACCTTAGCTTCTTATGAGTCTGCACTGGTATTTTATTTCTCTCTTTAATATCCTCTAATTTTGTATGTTACTATGGTTGAATTTTCTTTTTTGGTGAAATATATTTTTCTGTAGAGATTATTTTTTATTTATAGATAATGATATTTTCCAATTGGATTTGGATGAAAAAAATTAATTTGATTCGAGTAGGCATGATTCTTGCGATTTCTCTTCTTTTTCTTGAATTTAAGATAGAGTTTTGTGAAAATATAAAAATTAATAAAAAATAACATTTTCGTTTTTTTTTTCCTTATTAAGAATTTTTCTCAGGTAGATTTTATACTTTACTTTTCTTTGTTTAACTATATATTTTTCACTCAGTGTGTATATATTTGTGTTTGGGAAGATATCAATTGAATTTAGAAAAAAAAAATTATGATCTTACTTTTTAAGTTGTTTATAGTCAGTACGTAGCTCTTTAATTATAAATAAATAAAAAAATTGTAATTATATAAACAATAAATAGCAGGGGTTATACTAAATATTTGGGTAAAAACTAAACATTAATTAATTTTTAAAAACTATTCACGCACACATGAGTACGAATTAGGTTTTCGTAGTAATTTTTTTTTCTTTTGATCAATACGTGTGTGTATGTGACTATGTGTGATGATAAATTTTGAATTGAGATCTTTTTGTTTGGGTTGTTATGATATATGGTAGTTTTTGACTTTTTACTCATATTTTTAATTCATTTTATTATTAATTGAAAAAGATTGTTATGATTTTTAGGATTGTTATTGATTTGATATTTATTGCTCAGAAAATTGCTCATGTGGATCTTGCACCCGCTGATCCCATAAGATTGGGCTTGCTCCTCAATTTCTCTGTATTCTGTTATGAAATTCTCAATCAGAGGGATAAAGCTATTGAAATGGCTAAGCAGGTATATATATATAGATGCTTTTGATAAAATTTAATTGTGAAGTTAATTTAATTTTATTATTGATTTGCACTATATTCTTTATAATTAGTTTTCATTATAATTATTTTTCATTATAATTAGTCTTGAGTTAAAATTAGTTTAAACAAAAACTAGTTTTAAAAATGTTCTTTATTTCTAAATAACTTCTACATAAAACATATACAAATATGTACTTGTGCAAAGATTTCCTAACAGAGTCGGTTACAACTAATTTTAGTGTAACTAATCTTCAAATGAAACAAGTTTTTGAAAAATCAAATTTTCATTCAAATAAGTTTATTTATCTAATTTCTTCTTCGTAAAATAAAATTATTTTTTAAGTTAATATCCAAGCTTAACACTATTTAATTTCATACTATTTTATTTTAATTTAGTTGAATTGGTTTTTTTTTTCAAGTACACAACGAAGAACAAATTGTGTACTTTTACTTTTATAAGAATTACTGTGGAAACAAAGGATTTGTAGTGATTCTAAACTATAATAATTGGTATTGCCTTTTATCTTTTTTCAAGGCTTACGAGGAGGTAAATATTGAGTTTGATACTTTGGAAGAAGAAATCAAGAAGCAGAGTACTATTATAATGCAATTTCTGAGAGATAATCTCACTATTTGGACTCCTCATTATTTCCAGGTAATAATTTTCTATATACAATCTTTGATTTTAAATTATAATCATATTTACAACACAATAGTCGCTATTTGGACTCCTTTCTTAGTGTATTACTTCTCATAGACAAAAATTAAATCTAATTCAAGATGTTTTTGACATTTTGCAGGAATGATATAAATCATGAAGAAATTTCTCATTAGGTTTTTTTTTATAATTACTAGGACCCTCCATGCATCCCTCAATCAGGTTTAACATATGTGTATTTTTTTTATTTTTATTTTAGACTGTTTTTTATTTTATATGTTCAGATCTAATTAGTTTTTTAATTATATTTGATAGTTTCTCAGTCGAGTATATGCAACTTCAAAGATTGACGCTTGTTCTCAATTTTTAATTTATAAATCTAGATTGCAAACATTTTTTACAATTCATTTAGTACTTCTTATTCTTTTTACCCTATTAATTTTTGATAAGTTGTACGTAATAGCCAAAACTAAAGTATATAAAATTGTGGGTTTTGTTTCGTTTTAATATGTGGTCAATGACTTTATAATTAATGTTCTTAACATTTATACAATTGGGAATTGAACAATGAATGCTAGTCGAAATGCCAAGCTTGAAAGAAAATCTTCTAAACAAAATCCTTTCTCTTCCCTAGCTCATGCAATCAAATTCTGCCTAGAGTATAATGAATTTAGGTCCATGCTTGCAGTTGTGCACCCCTAAATTCTTTCTCTTTCATTTTTTAGGTTCTCAAAGTAGTTGTTTATATGATATTTAAAATAGTAAATTTTAATCAAGTTTAAAATATTAATGTATAGGTTCTAATTGAAAATAAAAAAATTGTATATTTTTAATATGAATATTTCTATTTCCTTAATAAGGGTTTCAAAAGAACTTTGTTAGTAAAATTTTTAATTTAAATTCAAACTCAATATTTAAACAAAAAAGAAAAAAATTTGGTGTACAATTAAAAACCAACTAAAACATCCAATAATATATCAAACTTTCATGAAGGACATCTTTTAAACAATTTTGCCAAAAACTAAACTTGAGCTATAACAAGGTTTGACTTAAAGCCTATGTCAACGTGAAGAAACTGAGTTGTGAGTTGTTCTGTTTCCTTCTGAAAAGAGCTTAAGAGAGAAAAAATGAGAATGGTGAAAAACTGATTCTCATTAGAATGATGAATCACACATTTTCTAAATAAATCTCTTCTAGAGTCCTTAATCTAGAAGATAAAAAAATTGCTGAACAAAGAGCAAAAGGAACACAATTCAATTGCTGATACAAAATAAATTTAGAATAAATAACAAAGTTATGGCAGGAGGTCGGTAGTAAGATCCTCTAAACAAAACTTATAAGTATATAATAGTGTTGAAAGTATCTTACATCTTGCACCTAATTGGATTAGTCTCAAAATTCAAACAAAATATCACATTTTATTCAATTTAAAAGAGAAAATAATGAAGGCAGAAATTACTCTTAGCACAACAACTTTCTCTCTTGATGTTCATAAAGTAATTTGTTACATCAGACTTAACTTATTGTTAAAAACAGAAAAGATAAAACAAGCCACTTAAAATACCATGCAGTACATTTTCCTATTACTAATAAGGAATTTGACCAATTCAAATACAACAACGTTATTTGTACGAAAAATTCTCAGTTTTTGTCTCGATAATTTTATATCAACTGCTAGATAAAGAATGAGACCCACTCAAATAGGACTCACAATTCATCTAACATTGATATAAATTCATCCGTACAAAGACCAATATATTTTTCGTACATCTAACATTTTTCCATCATAAGATTAGATTACAGACTGCGCAAGAGAATGCCTTCAAAAGTAATACCAGGACCAAATGCCAATCCCAAACCCCATTCTTCTCTTCCATCTTCTTTCAGATACTCCCTCATATATTCCATAACATAAAATATAGTGTTACTACTAACATTCCCATAATCCATTAATGCCTTCCTACTACAATCCAACTTATCACTACTCAATTTGAGAGTACCTTCTAGCTTATTGAGAATTGCAGGTCCACCAGGATGAACAGCCCAAAACAAGTCATTAAACTCCTTGATATTGCTTTTAGCCATAAGCTTTCTGCAAAATTCCTCTATGTTGTCATCAATTTTCTGAGGAAGGTCTCTCCCAAGCTTAAAATTTATGCCCTCTTCAGAAAGCCTACCATCAATCACATTTTGAGTATCAGGCAAGAATTTCTGGACAGCATAATTCAACTCCATGAAAGGAGACTCTTGACCCAAAACAGGGTTGGTTCCAATTATGACAGCAGCAGCACCATCACCAAACAGAGCAGCACCAACAAGATCATATGGCCTAGCCTTGTTTGGGGGTCTGAATCCAAGTATGGTGGTTTCAGAGGTAGTTAGCAAAACTCTGCTGCCAGGATTGTTCTCTGCTATGTCCTTGGCTACCCTTAGGCCGGTGACGCCGCCATAACAACCGAGAAAGTAGAGCATTACTCGGTTGACGTCGCTCCTCAGGCCGAGCTCATTTGCCAGATAGAGGTCGCCACCTGTCGGAGTATATTAGAGTTAGTTAGGCATTAGTTGTTTGTTACTCTCTATTGCTTATACAAGGCTTATTAATTTACTACTACGCTACGTCTCACTGAACAATGAAAAAACACTAATCAGCCGATCATCCTATTTGTTAACTTTTTGTTAAAAAAAAACTCCAATTTTTAGTGGAACATGTGATTGTGGCTCGAAATTTTTATATTGATTGATTTTTTATTGTGCAAATATCAACACTCATTAATTTATAATTGTAAATATTTGGTGTACGATAAAAAAAACAAGTGAAAATAGCCAACATAACACAACATATATTATATGATATGCACACCATATATTACATGTTATGCACATCATATATCATATATTGTGCATATTATATGTTATATGTTGCAGCATCATCTTGCCTTATGACATGTGATATATGATATGCATATCATATAATATATGTTTGCACAACATGTTGACTGTTTTGACTTGATTTTTATTGTACATATAACAATGATCATTAATAATAATTGTATTGAGTGATCATTTTTTTAGTGTTGTTATTTGCACAATAAAAAATCATCCAAAATCAGCCCATATAGAGATTTTGGGCTATAATCATCCAGCCCACTAAAAATTAACTTAGAGAAAGTTTTTTTTGGGCCAAAAATTTGTTAAATTGGCCTATTGATTGGTTTAGCTGGTTTTATATTGTTGAATAAGTATTTTCCTTTTGTTTTTTAATGAAATTCATTTTGTTTCAATTATACTCTTTCTCTCTAACTCTACCTGGTAAGCGGATTTCGCTTGAAGAGACATAGACAATGTGAGTGATGTCTTGGACAGGCCTTCCCCATTCCTTGATGCAGGCAAGACTAGCATTGGTTGCCATCTCCACTACTGCTTCATTGGCTATTTCAAGCTTTTGCTTTATGGTTGGTGAGCCCTCTGTTGCTAACTCTGGGTATTTCTCAAGAATCTCCTTTGACATTACTGTGTATCTTGTCTTCACAGTAGTGTTCTTGCCTGGCAAATGGAAGAAGAAAAAGAAGGAACAAAGTATTGCAGTTTAGATTAGAAAATTAAGTATTTAAGGAAGACACCTTAATGTTAGTATTTAAGGAAGACACTTTAATTTTAGAGGCTAAAATCAAACACTTCGAAAATATTTGGACCAAAACAAAAAAATAAATATTTTTATCAATAATATTTGATGTACAATAAAAAACCAGTCAATGCAGTAAATGTACTCGTTTTTACTTTATTTTGTCCAAATAATCATTGAGATTTTAATGACGGGTAATTATGGCTCAAAATCTCATTTGTTGACATGTTTGACTTGTTTCCTATACTAATATTTTATCTGTAATGTTTATTGCATAACAGAAATACGTCCGACTAGTATCTAACATGCTATACAAAACATGTAATGTGTGTCATACATACATGTACAATATATATGACACACATTATGTATTATATACAGGACACGTTGGATACTAGTTGGACGTATTTATGTTAAACAACAAACATTATTACATATTTTATAGTGCCTAAAACCAAAATTTACTTATTTTAGCTTTTAGAAACAAAATATATTTAAGACATTAATAATTGAGTTTAACTATGATGCACTGAGAGTGTAAAAATGTTTTACATTGTTACTCAATCATATCCATTTTGCGAGACTTTTTAGTTAGTAGACGATTAAGTTAAAGACTTTTACTTATATATCAATCTATCATTAGATATCTGTGTAACATTATTTTACACTCACAATAAATTGAAATTAAACTCTTATAATAATAATTTATAAGAAAGTAAATAAATAAATTGCACTCACAAAGACGCTCCAACTTTTCCTTAATATATGCATCCTGGCACTTTGTATCACGAATGTAGCCTTCCACCAAGCATTCTTGAGGTATGATTTGCTTAGGGAACGCCTTTCCTATTGCAAGTATAGTTGCTATCCCCGGACTAGGATCGCGCCTCACATGTACTGCGTGCTTTTCGGAACTACCATTAGAATTACCTTGTGTCATCTTCCTTATGAGGTTTTAGCAAATTTTTAGTTAGTATCAATCAAGACTCTTGCTCATAATTTTCGCAAGTTAGGAGGTTATAAATAAATGGGAGTTTGACTCGTTAATGAGGAGAAGTTGGTGTCAGGCAAGTCTCGCATGTTGTGAGTAGTTATTGTATATTTTGATGTTTGGTAACATTTTAGGTTCATGGTTTGATTGCATGACAGGTTTGACGGATCACCAGTGTCTTTTGTAAGTTGACTAGCGTAAATATTTTGTGTAATATAATATTGATAATAATATATATGTACAATAAAAATGCTTCCAATAATATATATTCAACGTGTGAGTCATACGTAATGTGTGCATTAGATATTAGTTGGATGCATTCTTGTTGTACAACAATCATTTTCCAATATAATATGCACAATATATATTACATATTGTAAAATCATGTTTTTTGCAACATATGATATATGATGTGTACAATATGTGATATACATTGTATATTATATTATATATATTATGCACAATATATTGACTGTTTTGACAAATTTTTTATTATATATATAATAATGCTCTATTATTTATACATTTATAATTTTATATGTTGTATCAATATCTAATCTTTCATTCTTAATTTATAATGTGGTTCTCACCTTTTAAATTTTTTTCATCAACCATTAATCTTAATTATTGTTATATAAATATTTAACTTTGAATAATGTAATTATATCCTTGCCCTGAGTTTAGCACCGAATCCATTTCTAACTCGAAATGATATATTCAATGTTTAGAGTTTCTTACTTTATGCCTTATGGTCAACACATCATGTTTGTTGTGTGGGTTTGGGGGGAATGGAATTATGATAGGTTGTTTGTATAAATAAAATAGCCATATGCACTAGACGTCTATGGTCTACCTAAGACATATATTGCAAGATTTTTTCTTTTGAATTTAAATTTATTTTTAAAAAAAACATACCTAATAATGGGCCAATAATTTTTTGGAAAATACTTTATGCACAAAAAAAATTCCGTCAAAACAGCTAATATATTGTGCATAACATATATAATATAAAATAAACAACTTATATTACATGCAATGCACAACATATATCATTTATTGTGCACAATATATATCACATGTTGCAGCATCATTTTTCTTTACAACATGTAATATATGTTGTGCACATTATGTGATATATATGACGTGCACAACATGTAATATTCATTGTGCAATTTATATTATATATGTCGTGCACGACTTGTTAGCTGTTTTGGCTGGTTTTTGTTGTGTCTCAAGCAATATAATGCTCTAATTTTTTTAAGTATGCATTAATCAATGGTCAAGCTTAAACTTAGATGGAATTGAAATATATATATATATATATATATATATATATTCAGTTTTTTTAGTTTTTTATTTTGAATTCCAAAAAGTATGAATATAACCAACTTAAACTTGAAGTTAAACTTTTTTTTTTTAATTTTGAATTCAAACTTAGAATTTACCACCTAAATTTAATTTTGAAATTTAAAATTTTTATTTTTATTTAACCCTAATATGATGCACATAACAACCAAATAGTTGAACGTATAACAATCTAATTTTAAAGAGTATTGCTAGAGGCATAACAAAAAAAACCAGGCAAAACAGCCAATAAATAGAAATTTTGGTCACAATCATTCAGCCCATTAAAAATATACTCATGATTAAAATGTTATTTAATTTGAGCCATAAAATATTAAATTTGTTTTATTATTTGGGCCACAAAGGTGGAGGTCAGGGGAGGAGATCGGAAGAGTCGGAGGGTTCTGGCCACAATCAAATTTTAAAGTTAATATTTACAATTTAAAGTTTGTATAATTTTAAAAAACTTCAATTAGATCTTTAAGTTAATTTAACATTTTATGACTCAAATAACATTTTAATCATGAGTATATTTTTAATGGGCTTGGTGATTGTGGCCCAAATTCCTACTTGTTGGCTGTTTTGGCTGGTTTTTTGTTGTACCTCTAGCATTATTCTATTATTAAATATCTTTGAACTTCAATAAAATTAAGATTTTCTCAATCATTACATTAATTCATATATGTATTTAAAACTAAACAATTAAAAAAAAAATTGGAGTGAATATTATTTTCAATTTCCCATTCTTTAAGTCCAATGCTCCAATTTAAATTTCTAGGAGAATATTTATCTTTTGTCTATGAAGTCTATTTATCCTAATTTTAAATGTATGTTAAATATAATAATCCAATACAAAATTAAAATTTGTAAAGGCTAAACATTTTTTTATAACAAGCGATGTTAGACATTAATATCAGTGCAAAAAATACTTTTATATGAGACTATAATTCCAAATAAAATAGGCTAACTTTTTTGTGAAATGGTTCTAGCTCCAAAGTATATTAATATTTTCATATATGAGATAAAAGTTAATCATCATAATAATAAGGACGTTAGATTTTATAAGGGCGTGTTTTTTTTTTTTTTATAATGCAAATGAGTTATGAGTATGTTAGATTTTAACATCGTACAAACATATTTTTTATAAGGTCATATATCCCAAAATAAGAAAATATTTTGTTTATAAGACAAAAAGCACACAACAATTTTTCTACTAACATTAATACCTAAAAAGTGATGCTAGATATATATTGCTCAAATATTTGTTTTATATGAGTGAAACAGATTAGATCTATATGAGGAAAATAGATTAACACATTTTTTTATGAGGAAAAAGTGTTCATAAATTGTTTTTACTAATATTGTTAACAAATGATGCCTGACATTATTAATATTTACAACCATATTTTATATGTGACCATAATCGAAAAAAAAAAAATCTTAACAAAGAATTATTCATAAAATAATGTTTAACTTTTTTTATTAATATTGATACTTAACAAGCGAAATTATATATATATATATATATAGCATGTGATATTAGACTTTAATATTATATAAATATATTTTTTATACAAGGTTATAACCCAAAATAAGTTAACCTTTTGTTTAGAGAATAATACCTAACAAGTGATGTTTAATATATTTATTGTTTAAATATTTTTTGTTACTGGATTCTAACCCCAAATTAGATTTACACGTATCATCAATATCTTTTTAATAAGAATGTGTTTGCTATATGTTGTATTAAATATGATATTAATTCTCTAATTTTTTTTTAAAATTATAATGTCAAATTTATACTCTCGTGCATGATTACTGCACTATTATCAGTGATGGATTCAAACAATTTATAAGTGGTTGGAGCAAAAATATTATATTATTTTATATATAAATACATCATAAAGCCTACAAAAAGAAAAAAAGTCTACCAAAAAAAGATATATCATGATATATATTTTCTAAAACTTTTATAATATAAGATCAAATTTAATAATACAATATACATACTACTAAAGGAATATTAAAAATTTAGTGGGGGTATAAGCTCCATACTAATCTAAATAAATTCTTTTGTGACTATTATTTGAAAAAATTAAAAATTAAAAATAAAAATCCATGCAAGACTAGACTACCCCATGCAATTTGGGACCCACACATATGCATGTCCATGCAAGACTCTAGTTTTGAAAAAGTCAAAATATATATCTCCATGCCTCCACCAAAAAATCATCTCCACCGAGCATACCGTACCCCTTTTAATACTAAAATTAAAAATATATATATTATGTATAAAATATTAAATTAATATATAATTTATAAAAAAATTTAAGTAAATTAATATATATTTATTATAAAATAATTAATCATTATTGATGAATTATTAATTTATTATGTAGGTAAGATATTCTTATACATATGTAGAATTTATTATATTAAAAGTAAAAAATAACCCCTAGCTACTCGATCACTAGCTAGTTAATTAAATTATTATTATAATTAATTTTATTTTTATTTATCATAGAATTTCTCAGAATGTAACAATTGTTACACTCTCATAAAATGAATTCTAAAATATTATATTTATCTAATATCTATATTCAAATTAAAGTTTATCTTTTTGAGAAAATCTTTTATGCGTTAGTTTAAGTTTAAAACAACACTTTTAAATTAAGAGATATACTCAACTGGATCAATCTCACCAACCTACCACTCTATAAATTAGCACTTAAGCACAAACAATTCACATTCGTATACTACGTACCCTCATAAAACTCCAATCCCAAACAAACCCTATATATCCTCTTCTCTCATTCTTCAATCTATCTATCTCACCCTCCTCTCTTTTCTAGTATAATCATAATGGCTTCTTTGGTTAACATAGAGAGCCCAACTAGGGAACAATGCGTGTTTCTCGGGAAGCTGGCAGAGCAAACAGGGAGGTACGAGGAGATGTCGGAGTACATGAAGAAGCTCGTGCTTTCCACCACACCGGTCATGGACCTGACCACGGAGGAAAGAAACCTCGTAGCCGTGTCGTTCAAGAACTTGGTGGGGTCGCACCGCTCGGCATGGCGCATCATTAACGCCATCGGGCTGAAGGAGATGAGCCGTGGGGAAGAGGACAAGGCGGCCATGGCAGGGGCCTACAAGTCCATCCTGAAGGGAAGACTGACCCAGGTGTGCCACAACCTTGTTCTCAGGCTCCTCGACTCCAACCTGTTGCCGTCAGCGACAACCAGCGAGTCGAGGGTCTTCTATTTGAAGATGAAAGGAGATTACAATCGCTACTTGGCTGAGGTTTACGATGGAGATGACTGCAAGGACGCTGCTAGTCGCACATTGGCTTCATATCAGGCTGCGCAGGTTTGCATCAATATTTGCCTTGAAATTTCTTTATTTTATTTTATTTTTTTGAATTTTCCACATTATTTTTCAGTGAAATATCTATTTCATTTGAATTTTTTTTCTTCCACGTAAGTAGATCTTGTTGTTTTTCTTGTTGAGAATGTACCGCAAATAGATAATCTTCTTCTACTATATATTCGGTTTGTTTGTTAAAATATATTTGTTATGTTGTTGGTATATATATTCAACAGCTAGTCAATGATTCATGTTAAATAATTATGTGATAGATTAATATCTATTGTACAACATAAATACATCTAACTAGTATCTAATATATTTTATATACCATACGTGATATGTATGAGACACATTATGTATGATATATAGCACACGTTAAATACATATATTTATACTGTACAACAAACATTATTTATTTATTTATTTATCATTGAAATAAATTGTTATGATTATTTTTGTTGGTTAGGAAATCGCTAGAGCGGATCTTGTTGCTATGAATCCGATAAGATTGGCTTTGGCTCTTAACTTCTCTGTATTCTACTATGAAATTCTCGACCAACCTGATAGAGCTACTGAAATGGCAAAACAGGTATGTATGCATATATATATATATATGCCTCGTTAAATTTAATAGAAAAATTGATATGATTTAATTTGTATTATGTGCAATTTAGATAACTTATCTCTGTAGAGTTTTATTTTTAACTTAAAATAATTGTTATTTTGAAATTTTAAGAAAAAAATCATTCATACCAATTTATTCGTGTCTCTATCATGAATTGCATAACTTTTCTTTTTTTTTTTCACCCTTTTTAGTCAATGGGTCATAATTTGTTATCTAGAGTCATAATTTATTATTTTTAAATGTTTTTATTTTCAAACTAATTTATTTTTAATTAGTCAATTTTTTTTTTCACGTAAGTCTATAGTAATGTATGAATTGTTTTCTTTTACTTTTATAACATTAAATTGTGAAAACAAATGTTTATTTTGATTCTAAAATACATTGAATGTTATTGACTTTAATTTTTTGAAGGATTATGAGAAAGCAATTGAAGAGTTAGACACTTTGGAAGAAGAAACCTACGAAGACAGCACACTCATAATACAACTTCTTAGAAACAATCTTGCTCAATGGACTTCTGATTTTAAGGTAATTAAGATCACTAAGAAATCCATTTTAAACTGTGATTTCCAATTTTTACAATTGTGTACGAATCACAATAGCAATATTTTGGTTCATAATTGCAACTACCAATCAAAATTTAAAGTCATGACTAAATTTACAAATA
This sequence comes from Aeschynomene evenia, assembly GCA_013621005.1. Lineage (NCBI taxonomy): Eukaryota > Viridiplantae > Streptophyta > Magnoliopsida > Fabales > Fabaceae > Aeschynomene > Aeschynomene evenia. Next base: position 20,646,327 of record CM024269.1, read on the forward strand.
AAAAAATTATATATGACTAATTAAGCATTTTGATTCATCTTCTCCTTTTCTTTTTAATTATAATAACTGCTCCTATACTAAGATGTATTTCACATTTTGCAGGAGTGAAAGAGGTGTGCTTTGAATTTATGCTGAAGCCATAGATTATCAATAGTTTACCATTGTTAATTAGTTAGGTTAGAGGATAGTTTTGAAATTTTACACTATTATTAGAGTGTGCCTATATAAGGTCACACTTCATTGTAATTCATACATTTTTTATCATTCTATATCATTCTATTTCTCATTTTAATATTTTCTCTCTTTTCTTCTTGATCTTGGGTGTGGATATCATGAAATTTTATAAGTTAAGTGACAATATTAATATTCAAATCTAAATTAATATTCTTTCAATTTATATTTGACATCATTTAATTTGTAGAGAATAATAGATTGTGATTGATTGATTATATTTGGTGGATGCAATTATTCTTTTTGTTTAATTGCAAAAAACTTTTTATTTAATTTAGGAAAAGACTAGTATTAACGTACTTTGTTATATTAATTTCAACTAATTCTTAAATCAAATGATAATATGTGTATAATTTTATTGAAATTAGTATTTAAAATACACTATATATACTCAAGAAAAATATAATATGCATTTATCATTTTTTTATTTGATGTGATATACATAGAACTTGATCTAATTTTTTTTCCTTTAAATAATACACAAGTATTGTGTTTTCACCATCAACTTATTTTTTTAACACAACCAATCGTCAAGATCAAAGCATGTTTCTTTTACGTTAAATATTAATTTAAGAACATTCAATATTGGCAAAAACTGATGTCCATTAATTGAGTAGTGTATTGTCTCATTTTAATATGTAATCTTTATATTGAAGTTGATAAAAAGTTGTTCGTTCACAATGACTTTTGTTAGTTTGTAACGTCCTTAACATACATATATGCAATTTTTTTTTAGGTGCTTTCTCCTATGAAGAAAGATATTTTATCTTTAGGTGAAGGAAACCATAGATGCTTAATATATGTACCTTTGGAACAGTAAATCACTTTAAACTTCAAGCATGAGCCATCTATGGTGCTTCAAAATAAGTTGGATGTGTATTACACCAATTTTTCTATTTTCTCATCATGCAGTAATAGTGATTATATATAGTCCCATGCCAATTTTGTTATTTTATTTTTTATTTACATTCAATTTTACTTTACATAAATAGATATTATATATTATATATTATATTTTTAATTGAATAATAACTATAACATTTAAATTATAAAATATATTAATTTGTTCATTTTTTCTTTATTAAGATAGTTCATTATTGATAATATTAACTAATTCTTTTGAAACGAGAGATAAATTTTTACCATCAGAATGTCTTTATAAATAATGTCAACAATCAAACTCTAACTAAATTGTGTTTGATCTTATGCACGGATAAGAATGCTATTGGTAATAGCATAGTAAAAAATTGGCAAGTATGCAGAGAGAGAGAGAGAGAAAGAGATAAATTAACACAAATTTCCATTAACCTACAAGCATAAAGGAGAGAGAGAGAGAGGATATAAACACATTCCAAATCATGTAGAGGGCAACCATTTGATGCTAAACGACTTACATATCTCATTTTGGTCAATAATTTTAACATAAAGCATGAAACTAGCCCTCTAGGACATTCATAAGCATGTTTGTTACTTAATTTTAGAGCATGGCATGCAGAGCCAGGTACTTGAAAAAAACTGTCCTAGATGCACTTGAAGGAAATATCTGTTATGTTGGTTCGGTTTTACCATATTGAATGCTTCATGCCGAGGCCATTGCAAGTCAATATAAGGCCCTTGTAACGGTTAAGATAATCCTGAAACATACAAAGATGAAAATGTCAAAAATGGCAGAAGAATCATTCTTGTAAACAGAACATTTTGTTGAAAGGTGATTCGTCTTCGGCGAAGAGAAAATGTCGCTTACGATGATATCGTAATCGTAGGTGTAAAGCATCCCGTTCTTGTCATATTCTCTCCTTTTGACAGGATCACTCAAAACTGTTCAATAAAGTGAAAAGACATGTTAGTTTACAATAACTTGAAAGAATAAATGATCATCAGAATAGTCATGACCTCGTTACATTCAGAAAATTGTTTATTGCTAGACTAAGATTGCAATATCAGACTTACATCTAATCCCTTTTACTAGCTTCTTTCTCAGCAACCTATCTACTCAAAGCCCTAAATCGACATTCTTCACTTTAACATGCCCATCAGAGATTGTAGCCACTGGTCAGGTCTGAAGGGAAATTCTCCACGGTCTTTACTGATCAAAAGTCGTTAAAGTTTCTGCTGGATCAGGATCTTGCTACTGAAGATCAGCAGAGGTGGATTTCGAAATCGTTAGGGTACAACTTTGAGATTAAGTACAAGGCTGGTAAGGACAATAGGGTGGCGGATCATTATTGAGGAAATTCCATTATTCCTCTGTTTCTGTAATTTCAGCGGCTGAATGGGAGGACTTGGAGGCTGAGGTACTGGAAGATGACAGACTAAAGGGCATTATGCGAAAGTTAATGAGTGGTGGAGATGCACCTTCTGGTTCTGAGCTAAAAAATGGCAAACTCAAGTATAAAGGGAGGTTGGTGATTGCTTAAACCTCCAAATGGATCCCTAAAATTCTATTGGAGTTTCATGGCTCTAAATTAGGGGGTCATTCAGGTTTTTTCAGGACCTACAAGAGAATTTCTTCTCTGCTGTACTGGAAGGTAATGAAGACAGTGATTATGGAGTTTGTGAGGAGTTGCGAGATGTGCCAACGGAACAACTACTCTACTCTAAAACCCTCAGGGTTGCTTTAGCCCTTACCCATACCTACCAATGTGTGGTTTGACATTTCTATGGATTTTATTGGGGCTTACCTAAGGCTAGAGGGCTGGATACGATTTTTCATTTTTCTGCTGTAGATAGAATGACAAAGTATGCCCACTTCCATACCCTTGCTCATCCTTTTACAGCAAAGGATATTGCTACTTTGTTCATCAATGAGGTGGTTTACATGGTTTTTCCTCTTCTATTGTCTCTGATATGGACAAGATTTTTACGAGCTCCTTCTGGTCCGAAGTTTTTCGACAGGCTGGCACTTCTCTCAAGATGTCTTCGGCTTACCATCCACAAGCAGATGTCCAAATAGAAGCTGTGAATAAATGTTTGGAAACCTATCTTCGTTGTCTCTCATATACCTTGACTCCTCACACCTCTGACCTCACACATCCTTTCTTTGAGCTCATTATACATAAGGTCAAGCTTGTTATGATCCAGTTCAGTATTCTTTCTCCTCGTGTCCCGCCTCGTATATGTATTAGGTTGTGGGCCTATCAAAGGGGTAATGCTCACATCTTCCCACACATTCAAAATGAAAAGGATGTTTTCACTACTTGTGTATTCTTAATTTCATATTCCCAGTTTCCCACATAGATTCATCCCTGATAACAAGCATCACTTTACCAAACCAAAAAAATATCACGCTCATGAAATAATTTACCAAATCAAATGAGATGGTTACACCTTACAATCTGCTAAATGTATTGATCAAGTCCCAACTAAGTTTATATTATTATCCAAGACATTGTATTGATCAAGTTCATCATATGTTTGCTACATAGCCATATCCATCATAATCAAGATTTGAACATCCTAGTTCTATCCCCTGAAAAACAGTAAATGAAGTCCTTACCTAATACTATCCATGAAAATATATAGGCATCAATCCAATCTTACACTAACACCATGCATTTACTTGCAGCAATGAATAGCAGACTAAAAAATAAAAGGGGGAAAAGTTAAAACTCTCCCAAGCACAATCCAGATTTCTACCACGAAAAATAGCCACACTTGCAGCAAACTGATACAATCCCATGAGTAACAAGTGAATAACATCTGTGAGGCATCAACAACTTCCTAAATTGTGTACGGAAAAACTCAGCATACCAACAATCCTAACATTTTAGCATAAAAGTATAACAATAAATAATTTACTTTTGATGCACTATGAGTAAAATGAGTATTTTACATTCAATCACGCATTACAACATTAGCATAAGTGACATCTGATTCAATCAACATTTTTTTTAACATTGTACGTGTGATTCATTTTCATGTCCAACTTAACATTTTGTTCAAAATAGTCCTCCACATTGTATTCTATGAATCAAGTTAGTGCTTCTATAGAATTCAATTTTCACTCCATTAGTTAACTAAGTGTGTACTGTTAATGCCATGTTGGCAAATGACATGTACTTGCAAAATGTACCAGTCATTCAGGTACTCCACTTTACCACAAATGAGTCATTTTCGTCCTTCTCCCATCCCTTTTATAATAAACCTACTTTATGAGACAACATTTTTCATTGGAAATACTTAACAAGCATAACCAAATGGCAACTTTATGTGATTCTTATGTCCTCATTTTCATGGCTAATTATATCACCACTCAATTACTCGAAAAATCAAACCAAGATGCTGGTTACAGCGTAGAACTTACTTCTTAACTCCCAGATGGTACATCTTCTTAGCCTCATCATTCTTCTAGCTATTCTCATAGTAAAGAGCATAAACTTGGTCAAATTGACACTGTTTTGTCCCTATGTGATTAGCCTCCACTGTTCTCAAAAGTTCTTTCAGCTCATCAACAAAATCCATCTACGATACCAAAAGGGAATACAAAATTACTAGCCATTTCTATTACTACCTAGTTTTTCAATCTATACTAAATCAAACACAAACTCCAACAAGAAAAAAATTAATCATAATTCTCCAACCCCATTTATGCAAATTTCAAAAATGAAAGAAAAAAGAAAATGGAAAAGGAGCGTTTGGGGGCTCCAAGTGGAGCCAAACGCGAAGATAGCACATGTTTTTGTAATGATGATCAAGCTGGAAGGTTTGGGCACATTTATGCAACAACCCGAGGAGGATTTCTACTCACTCAAACTTCCTTAGGGCATAAAACTTAGGTCTTAATTAACTCATAATCAACCCAAATTCAAAATCAAAAGTAAGAGTAAAGGATTGAACAATTTATCCCATAATAAACACACCCAAAGAAGAGTTTTCCAGGATTAAGTTCTGTTTCGGACCTTCCCATCACTGCATTTAACCCACAACTACAAAGAATTGTTCCCCGCCCCTAAACTATGTAAAACTCCTTGTTGAGCTCCCATAAGACCGTGAAGAGATTGACGATACTGAGATTGACGAAGTATCGGCTCTATTCTCACCACCAATCATGTTAGAACCGCCTCAATTTGTTATGATGGTGGGTACTACATGTTAAGGGTTGAACAAGAGAAATTGTGGAAGATGTGTGCAATAGTGAGGGTATTATGAAAGGGTTGGGAGGAGGACTAAATTGACTCATTTGTAATAAAGTGGAGTACCTAAATAACTCATATACTATGCAATTACACGTCATTTGCCAGCATAGCATTTAACAGTACACATCATCAGTTAACTAAAGGAGTGAAAACAAAATTCTACAAAATGCAATGTGGGAAACTATTTTGAACAAAATTTAAGTGGAGGACGAATTGATGGATAACCAATTTGAGATTTAATTCAATTTGACCATAGCCAGTTAATCAAAATTAATCTCATACATAAACTAAAAATGAAAAGATAAATTAAAAAAAAAAAAAAAAAAACAGTTGGTGAAAGGGATAACCTTGATAGGCCTCGTTTATCTCTTGGAATCTTGAGGTTGCAGCATCTTGGTCTTTCTGCTTGTCCGGATGCCATTTCTGCGTCCAAACAAAGCATAATCATACCAACCCTTAAAACTCCTCCACAAAATGGAACCAAAACCCAGCACAAAGAAACAAAAAAACTATGCACAAAAACACCCACCAGAGCTAGACGAATGTAATTGGAACGAATAGCATCATCCGTGGCATCATAATCCACTTCTAATATCTTATAATAATCCTGCCAAGTGCAACAACAGATAAAAGAGAAAAAAAATCACAACTTTAACACCAAAAATAAAACAATAACAGCTAACAAAGAAAACAAAGCAACCCTAACTTAAAAAAAAAATGGTATTAAATACTAAAAGAACCAAAATTGGAAAATTCAAGGAGAAGAAGTGTTGTGACTAACCTTGGGCTTGGAGAGTGCAGAGAAGAAATCGAAATTGAGGTAGGAATCGGTGTCGGGTTGGTGGTCGTGTTGGGGAAGGGTGTCGTCGAAGGTGTCCCATTCCCACATCATGGTGGCGATGAAGATGTTAAGGATAAGGTAAGCTCCTAGGTATTAGGAAATGAAGAGGTTTCGAATTTTGAAGGGGAAGAATGTGTGTGCGTGTTAAGTTGAGTGTAACGGTGGGTTTTAGTGTTGGGAAGGATGAAAGTGAGGTTGAATCAAATGGGGTGGTGGTATAAGGCATTGATTGTGAATAATGTGTGTCTCGGTGTGCCGCGTTACGTTTGGACTCTGGAATACTCCTTGGTGTTCCCAAACCAAGTAGCATTCTAGAATAAAAAATAGGTAAATAATTAGTATATAATAAAAAATAAGATAAAATATTGAGATAGTCTAATCAAAACAATTCGTTTGTATGATTTTTCACACTTCGTTTGTATGATTTTTCAAGTAGTGAAAGAGAAAAAATACAATCATGACTAACGTGGTAACACATGATTAGATGACTGTATAAAAAGTTATACATCGTTAGTAGATGAAAATTAAATCCTAAAATAATTGATATGTTATTCATAAAATATATGATATAATATCTCACAATGTATATCACATATTGTGTACACCATATATCACATGATATGAGGTGTGCACAACATATATCTAATGTTATAATATCATCTTTTTTTGCAACATATGATATATGTTGAGCATATTATGTAATATGTGGTGTGCATAACATGTTATATTATATATATTGTGTATAACATATTAACTATTTTTGTTGATTTTTTGTTTAGCATATAATAATGCTCTAAAAAATATTATCTTAACATTCATATTTTTGGTACTTCATAACAACATCAAGGTCACTTTTGAATTTTGTTATGGTTTCTAATAAAGTAATGTTTGTTATATATCAAAAATACATTTAACGAGTATTCAATATGTGTTATATGTAATACATAATGTGCGTTATACGTAATATATTATACTTATAACACACATTACATATGACATATAGCACACGTTGAATATTCCATAGATATATTTTCGATGTACAACAATCATTACTAGTTTCTAATACTATGATGATTTATGTGCATGTGCTTCATTGAATTTATTGGACGTCTCATTCATATTTAAATTTGGATGTCAACTTAGCACTCCTCTCATAGGATAGGAGCTAACTTCTATGCATAGTGACTTATTGATCAAATGGTTGTGATTAAATTCATTAAATATTAAATTAGTCCTCTACTTTGCACGTTATTGTTATTATGAAGTTTTTTCCTAGTTAAAATATTGTACATCATTGCACCCTCATACCACAACTCTTTCAATTCATTAATTAAAGGTTATAAATAGACATCAATCTTAACAAACAAGAGTATGATTTTTTAAATTAGATATTTTGGGATGAACTCATGTGTACATAGGTCTAACCTAACATTTCATAGTTCAAAGGAAAATATTAGGATATACTTTATCAAAATGTTACCATGCTTCACTAGGAATGGGTGAGTCATCACATCATCCCTCTTTTAGTTCTCAATATATTATGCGTAAAACAGAACTCATTGCTACCTATAATCGTTTAAGTCTAAGTAGGGATGGCAAACGGGACCGGACGAGACAAAACGAGATATCCCGTGGTGGGACAGAATAAAAACGGGACAGGATGTCCCATTTTTGTAAAAGGGATGAAAATCTCATCCCGTCCCATTTTACAAAGGGATGGCGGAATGACGGGACATCCCGCTAAAAATTCAATTTTTATAAAAGCTAAAAATATTGATTTCTTTGTGGGGGTTTTCCATTAAAGAAGGACACAGCTACTCCTGTCAATGCAATGGCACCTATCGCACCAACAAGTCCAATTCCTGCCCACAAAAGCCACCCCTTTTGAAGACTGAAAGGGTCCCTCAAATCTGAAACAATGTTTTCGCCATTGAACCAAAATAAGCATTAGTTCATAATATTCTAATTTTTCCAGGTGTAAGCCAATTGCAAACTACAAACTAAATACGGAAGTGAACATAATTGATAAAATTGACTATAATAATAACACTTTTGAGGTACAATGTCAATCATTAATAGCAACATTTGAAACCTTTTGCCTGTAACCTAGATACACTTGAACAGTTCTTAACTGTTCATAACATATTTGTCATCCCGACAGGATATCCCATCCCGTCCTGTCACGGGATGGTGGGATATCCCGGCTCATCCTGTTTTAGATTTTTGGGTTGAAAAACACATTCCGTCCCGTCACGGGATGATGGGATGTCCCGACGGGACGATCCCGTTTTGCCACCCCTAAGTCTAAGTATAAGAGACAAGTAATGCATTCCTTTTTAGGGACGATGCACTTGGTTGCCACCTTGTTTGGGTTTAAATCTAAGTTCATCACAAAATTTGCAAAGCAATAATCAATCTTGACTTTGTTCAACCTGAGTTTGGAAACCAAAATTTTTGGTTTGATAATAATTTTTAGGAATTGATTCAGGTTGTTGACTAAATTCACTGATCGAAATCGTTCATTGATCAAATGAACTTTGAATTTAGTTATTATCAATATTAATGCTAAGCATTAAAACCACCGGTGACAGCTAAAAATGCACACAATTTTTTCATAAAGGTTGATTAGTAGCCTTTAACAATGTGTAGAAATTTTGAGCATCTTGGTTGGATATTTTCGTATTCGTTTAAGAATATTCTCTAGTATAGTGTAAGTGGTTCCGATTCATCTGATGAATCTGAACTGATTTGAAGGATTTTGATCGGATCATTGGATTCGTTAGGGCAAAATTCGATGAATTCGATCATTTAATGATTTAGATATCGAATTTCAAAATTTCAATCTGATTGAACCAATCAACCCGATTGATCCGATTAAAAATAAAAAGAAATAAACATTTTATGTCATGTGAACTTAGACAGTTAAACATCGCATAAAGTTTAAATTTATAATATGTGATTTTGTGGTTTTGTTTACATTTTTACGGGTTTTTATTGATCTCTTATATTTTTTTGCAATTTTTTTCAATTTGTTATTTAATCGGACATAAATTATGTGAATCAAACCAATCGAACTTTAATCGGATTCATCAAGTCGGATTTGCTCAGTAAAAAATGATCAATCCGATCCAATCTGAACTGAACTCCAAATAATCAGATCATATTTATTTTTCCTTCAAATTTGGTTCAATATAATCTGATTACACTTTTATTCCCTAATTTTTGATAAAAAACTATTATATATCTTCTCCTCAAAATCGATTTGAATTATCATGTCACATTACATCCCCCAAACATTCATCTAAGTGCATTCTTTCGTTCATCAAATCCCAAACTCTCTTAATTTTTTTATTGTTAATATCTCTTCATATTCAATTCATACCTAATAATCAAATGTGAAACCATGTCGAAAAATACTAACCTTTAAGAGAATTGGTACACAAATGATTTCTACACCTACACTTTGTACATAGACATCTAAACTTTTTCTTCATTAAGAAATTGCTCTGTTTGGTATTTAACATCCACAAATTGAGTAACTCCTCTAATAAATAATGGTTTTAAACTCCCTCTATTAATATAAACAGGATAGTACATCCATGATGTAATGTCCCAATTTTTCATTTATTTTTAAATGTGCTTATTTATAATTATTTGATAAAATATCTAAATGATTTACATGTAATATGTTATTCAGAAAATAAGATTACATCTAATATTTATTTATCCTCACCTTTAAAAATTTACCAAATTGCCCTAAACTAAAATGACATTTTTATCCCTAAATATTCATAAAATACTATTCATATCTCCCCATCATTAACACCCTAACCTCCTCTAACTTTATCTCAAATTCTTATTTATTTCTAATATCTTTAAATTGAAATTATATAAAATATATTTCACCTCTACTTTATGCTTGGGTTTACACAGTAGTCAATTATAATGCGTTTGATTTTTCTGACTCTAGAGTCAAAGTCAAAAAGTCGAAAAAATAATTCTGTCAAATGTTTGGTGCAAGTATCACAATGTATGTGGAAACATAATCACAATGATTAAGTAAACAAAATTACAACTTTTTATTTACTCCAATTTTAAAATTATTATGTGTTAGAAGGGAGAGTAACCGTATATTAAAAGAAAAACACAAATATATGAGTCAATTTTAAAATTACTATAACTACAACTCATATTACGCTGACTCTATAATTCTATTTACTCTAACTTTAAATTCATTAAAAACAAACTTATATAATAAAATCAGGACTAAACACACTGATAGGCGTTCCTGTTTCTCGAATCTGACAGGAGATGGAATATGCGAGAGCAGGGAAGCAATGCAGTTCCCTTTTTCTAAGCCAGAAGGATAGGATACATTCAAGCTTCAACCTACCAATCAAAACCCGTACACACCCACTTCAATATCTTCGTAACCGCATCAACCAATCGCAACTGCCACACAAGAGATTGTTAGGTCGAGAGATTTATTTACCTGAATTATTTATTTTTGTGAAATGATTGATTTATACTTATTAAATCAGTCACTCAATTCAATTGATATAACTCAACATTTACAATTAGTTAATCTAACTTATATTTTAATTCAATTCAATATTATATTCACTCATAATTCATCTACTACCTTCACTCTCTAATTAGAGTTCACATTTATTAAAAAAATGATGGAATAAACTTGAAAATAACTAATGCTTAGCATATTTTATATTATTATTTTTATCAATATCATCTCTTATATTTAATTTCATATTTTAAATTTATCTCTTATAAGGATATCAATTAAAATAGAATCAATATTATATAGAATTATTAGATGAACAGGTGTAAGTAGAAAATTAAAAAGTGAATATTTATTAGATAACGGAGGAAATATATAGTTATATTTCGTACAATAAATATTACAGAGAAAAAGTTATTCTTTTCTGGATACATTCGATATTTATCCTTGCCACAAATATAATCTATACTATTATATAAAGCGAATTGTTAAAAAAATAGCTACACTTTGACTCTAAAAATATAAATTAAAAAATAAAAATATTGTAATTTTCTTTTCTTTATTTTTCTACCAATTTTTTAAATATTTAAATTAATTTAAACATAAAATATTATTAATTTAATCTATATTATATTTATACTATATATAAAGGGCACTGAAAAAAATGACTACTCTTATAGTGTTCTAAATTAAAATTAAAAAATTATAAAAATAAAATAAATATAAAAGATAATCACTTTTATTTTCATATTAATTTATACTATTTTATTTTTTCTTTATTTTTATTGAAAAACTAAAAATAAATAAAGAGCATTGCTAGGGGTACAACAAAAAATCAGCCAAAACAACCAAGAAATAGGAATTTGGGCTACAATCATCAAACCCATTAAAAATATACTCATGATTAAAATGTTATTTGGCCATAAAATATTAAATGGACTTTGTTAACTGTTTTGACTGATTTTTTTGTTGTTCTCTAAACATTTATAATATATAAATAATATTACCGGATAAAAAAATAAAAATTGGCAGATATAAACTGTCTGACAATATGCTAGTAAATATAATTAAAATAAGGGTTTTGCTAATAAGTGCCCTAAGGGTACTTGTTAAGGAAACAAAAAGGGAAACTTTCATCTTGAAAATATGCATTTTTATGTTTTTAATGTAATGGACCCACCATTATATTTAAAAGTAACGACTTGTTAGAACCCTTAAAATAAATAGTGACTGTACTAAATGCTGAAGAAAAAAATAAAATAAAGTGGGACTTCACAGTTGGTTGGCTAGTCTCATTAGCGCCCCTTCCCTCTTCACCTAAACACAAACCCACCAAACTTGAAACTCCACTTCCTCAAATATTCATCTTCTCCAAAACACACACAACACCAACACAGACACAAACCTCAATCATGCCCCAAACAACATAACTAACTACCTAACCGTTTTTTTCACTTTGCCCAATCCCCATGGCATCAATCTCAGGAATTTGCTCATCCTCCCCAATTCTCAACATCCAAAACCACAACAATTCCTCAACCCTCACAAACCTCTTTTGCCGGCGACTCGCCGCGTTCCCGACCCGACCCAAACTCGCCGCCGCTCGCTCCGTCGCCTGCGACGCCACGTGGAAGAAGAGCGATTTGCTGGAGAAGGAGCCGAGGGCGCTATGGCGGAGGTACGTGGAGTGGCTGTACCAGCATAAGGAGCTGGGGCTGTACCTGGACGTGAGTCGGGTCGGGTTCACCGACGGGTTTGTTACGGAAATGGAGCCCCGGTTGCAGAATGCGTTAAGGGATATGGAGGAATTGGAGAAGGGTGCGATCGCTAACCCTGATGAGGGGCGCATGGTTGGGCATTACTGGCTCAGGGACTCGAATCGCGCTCCGAATTTGTTCATCAAGACACAGATTGATAAGACTCTTGATGCTGTTTGCGCGTTCGCAAACGACGTCGTTTCCGGTAAGGTCAGTTCAAAGCTCATCGATCGTTGTTGATTATTGAATTGGAAGTTAGGAATAGAAAAAAATGTTGACTATGGCATTGGAAGTTATCAAGTTAGGACGGTTTTGTATCAATAATGCTTGTTGTACCAACGAGCATCCAACGTGTGCTATATATGATATGGGATGTGTGCTATATGTATAACACACATACTTATAGCACACATTCCATATCATGTATAATGCTTGTTGGACATATTTCCGTTGTACGATAAGTTCCCTTGTTTTGGAGTATAAAAACCCCACATTGGGAAATTTGAAAATAGGAGTTTGGAGGGTTTTAAAAAACCATCAAACACCTCCACTTACCACTAATATAATTTCCAAACACAATCACATTTTTCAAAGTCTTCCTCTTCCCTCCAAAAGCCAACTCCCAAACGGATCCTAACGCTATCTTTGGGAGTTTAACAAATAAAAGAAGGGAATTGTCAATAATGGAATGGAAGAGATAGGTGAGGAGTGGAGTGGAAGAGAGTAAGCCAAACCGTTGTTTGGATGTTTAAGAAGTTCAATGAGGGAATGAAATATATATATATATATAACTAGTCCCTCCTTGATCCCCCGAATTGGAGGGTCAAAAATTAGAGTTTAGAGTGGCTAAGAAGGTACACATTGTCCCTTCCTAGCCAGATGCCCAGACCACTCCCTTCACTTACACTTATATCACTTGCAAGTTCCAAATGTGATTCACTTAACTCTAGCCATTCCACTCCCTACTAAATAATACCAACTTATTTGCTATAGCATTTTGTATGCAACTGTAACTTTTTAGGTGAATATAGTGCGTATCAGTTCTTAAAGGCTGCGTTTGATTACTTGTACAGAACAGAAATACACATACAGATACAATTATTTTGATGTTTGATTAAAATACACATACAGAAATACGGAGACAAATACACAAAATTTTTTGTATTTTGTGTCCATTTTTAAAATAGATACAGAAATACACAAAATTTTCTGTATGTGTATTTCTGTACAATTGAATCAAACGCAGCCAAATGGAGTGACAAAAATAGGGCCCTTGAAATTCTTACTTTTTCATGTTTTTGTTTGTTTATATGAATCTATTGCTGTTATGTGGTGGTTGTGCTGATTTGTGTGTGTGGCAATGTGATTTTGGCAGATTAAGCCACCATCATCACAAGAGGATCGATTTACTCAGATACTGTCTGTCGGGATTGGGGGCTCTGCTCTTGGACCACAGTTTGTTTCAGAGGCACTGGCTCCTGATAATCCTCCGCTCAAGGTATCCTGATCTCGATATGCTATTTTTGTGGAATGGTTTTTAAGAAACACTGTAAGAATTTAAGAGAGATTTGAGAGAAAAATGAAAAGTGGAAATTTGAAAACTTCTGAATGTGTACAATAGGAACAAGAGAAAGTAGTTAATTAGATACCAATGTTATTGAACAAACAGAAAGCAAACCTTTTTTCACTAGGTTGAAATTGGATTGGCTACCTATGTTAATTAGCATGGAAAGAAAACTTTTTTTTGAGCCAATGCATTGGACATTTTACAGATAAGATTTATCGACAACACAGATCCTGCTGGAATTGATCATCAGATTGCACAACTCGGGCCCGAGCTAGCTTCAACACTTGTAATAGTGATTTCAAAGGTCTGAGTGGATATTAGACCTTTTTTATTTGATTATGATATTAGTAAGACATATTATAGCATGTTATTGAATTGAAAATTTTGATTTTTCTTTAGAGTGGAGGCACCCCTGAGACTAGAAATGGCTTATTAGAAGTGCAGAAGGCCTTCCGCGAAGCAGGACTGGATTTTCCAAAACAGGTTTAATGTCAGGTTTTCTTTTCTTTTTTATTTTTCTTAAAAAAATATTCTTTTTATTAAGTGATAATACATTTAAACATGACGTTAAGGTGGTATTTTAGATCACAGGTACGCATCTTATTTCAAGGATTTGCTTACGCTGTCCAAAATAATTATGCTTCTTGAGTTATGTGATGTTTTATTGTTCAACTGGGGATTGATATTAAGGCTTTGAAATTTGAGTTTTCGAAAATCACTCTCTCTATTAGTTTAATAGTATAACCTCAGTTTTTAGCATCTGTTTAATGTTTATCATGCTTTTTAGTTGTTAGCACTTAGCCATATGCTTTTCATTTGCACTGTGATGGGTCCAACCTTTTTGCACATATCTGGTCAGTTTGTGAACGTTCAAAATAATCTGCTCATGCATGCTATAATGCAGGGTGTTGCTATAACACAAGAAAATTCTTTGTTGGATAACACTGCAAGAATAGAAGGATGGCTAGCTAGATTTCCCATGTTTGACTGGGTGGGAGGTAGAACATCAGAGATGTCGGCAGTTGGCCTGCTTCCAGCAGCCCTTCAGGTAATTTCCTTAAATGTAAATTCAATGTATTCATACTTTAATGATTTTGTGTTCAATCGTAATGTTTCTTGTTTCAGAGCATTGACATTAGAGAAATGCTTGCTGGTGCTTCATTGATGGATGAGGCGAATAGAAGTACTGAGGTATGCATCAACTGCTTGATCGTCCATTTAATCTTTTGATATTTGAAGATTACTTTGAGTGCTGTCTCTGTTTAGATGGTGGTTTTTTCCCATATGAAATGCAGGTGGTGATACTCCATGTACAAAGAATTCTTCTAAAAGGAAAAGCTTCAACTTAATGAGTTGCCATATGGTCCACACCTATGCTTAAGTACTGTTTGTGCTCCATGTTCCAATTACACAAAATGAGGCCAAACGTGAAATATTTGGAAATTTGCATGAAACTTGTTATTAACAAGTGAAATGCTTGCAAATGAGTTAATGAGGCCAAACTAAGAACCTCAAGGATTATATTTAGAAAGGGAAAAATCTGTATAGTGAAAAATGGGAATATTGATCCTGACATGCTGGTTTTATCTGCAGAAAAGCTTTTTGTTGGAGACGGGAGGTTTAATAAGGTGTATACTCAGAGACAATTGCTGACTCACACTAATAGTCACTATAGTTACTCTTGTAATAGTAAAGAATTAATAGAAGAGGGTCAAGTACTCCCTGATATAAATATTAGCTAATAACTGTCTAGGGAATTGGTTATTCATTTGTTGAGAATCTCAGATTCTAGAGATCCAGGGGACTCTAACACACCCTCTAAACATTCATTGTAATTTCTAAATTCTAGGGTTAGATCACACTGCTCCGAGCCCAGGAAATCAATAATATTCCCACTGTTCTGCTTGGTTCTTGTTTATCCTTCTGGTCCAGTTCTAACACACTTAAAGCCATTGCCTTAAACTATGTAGTTGATTGTGGAAATGAAACGGCATCCAGTCTTGTAGTTCAATTTCGTTTTCACGTTTTTATTTTTATTTTTAATTTCACCAATCATGAAGAAAAAGAACCAATGCATCTCTTATTAACATATACTTTTGTGCAGATAAGGAATAATCCTGCTGCTTTGCTGGCTTTATGTTGGTATTGGGCTACAGATGGTGTAGGATCCAAGGTATGTCTTACATTGTTATTTTTGAACTATCAGCAATTGTCTTCAGTTTCATGTCACAGTTGCTTATTGTGTTCTTATTGTTCATTTTTATCCTTCAGGACATGGTTATCCTTCCATACAAAGACAGCTTATTATTATTTAGTAGATACTTGCAGCAGCTGGTCATGGAATCTCTGGGCAAGGAGTTTGACTTGGATGGTAACCGGGTATGTGAATCTGATATTTGCAACGAGTTTGACTACTATTATTTCTATTTTTTGTCTTGCATTTTTAGTGAATTGCTATAAGATTTGTCATTTAATCCGCTCATGTTGCCTGCATCAAGAAACAGCTTAATGGTTTCTGTATGGTTTTCTAATTGATGGTTTGTCTTAGCACATTTAACTCTTTCAGATGGATCTCACTTGCACGCCTCACTCCTGAAAAATCATTAACTTGATTGACACACTGCTAAATTGCTAATAGTATGGCAGATTTTTCATGCTACAATCTACATGGTGTCTCAAACTTTGTGACAATGCTTAGTTCTAAATATTTCAAACCTTCACAAATTAATGTTATATGACTTATATCTGGATCTGACCTCTTGATCCCACAGGTTAATCAAGGAATTAGTGTCTATGGCAATAAAGGAAGCACAGATCAGCATGCGTGAGTTTTTGTTCCAACTTTCAAGTTGATCTTTATATACTTTTGGGTTTGACTAAATCTAAAAAGCTTTTGGCCCCAAACAGCTATATTCAGCAACTAAGGGAAGGTGTACACAATTTCTTTGTGACTTTCATTGAGGTGCTACGTGATAGACCACCTGGTCATGATTGGGAGCTTGAACCTGGTGTCACATGTGGCGACTACCTGTTTGGTATGCTACAGGTATGACCTATTAATCGAGCAATTTTTTCTTGTTGTGCTCGGTGATTCTGTTAAGCATTAACTGTAATTGGTTGTTCTGTTTGCATAGTGCTAAAATTTAGAGTTTGTACAGGGAACAAGGTCAGCTCTCTATGCCAATAACCGTGAATCCATCACAGTCACCGTTCAAGAAGTGACACCCAGATCAGTTGGCGCCCTTATTGCACTGTACGAAAGAGCTGTTGGGATCTATGCCTCACTTGTAAATATAAATGCTTATCATCAACCTGGTATGATTCCTTTAGTCCATTTAAGATTTTCTTGATCTCTTATAAAACAATTAAAATTTGATTTTTAACTTGTGTGTTCTGGTCAGTGCTTTATGAGGGTTTGAAAGCTGAGTGAGGCAGATTGAATTATATAACTCCTATTCTAGTGGTTTTCATCACTGTCATTTAACTGCTTATGAATTCTAATTACTAGGAGTGGAAGCTGGTAAAAAAGCAGCCGGAGAAGTATTAGCTCTTCAGAAGAGGGTGTTGGCAGTACTAAATGAGGCAAGGTATGATGTAGGCCAGTTTGGATAAACAACTTATTATGTTCTTATATAAAAGTAACTTTTGAATAAGTTATTTTGCATATGTACATAAAATAAAAAAAATTGTTTCAATTTTATTTTGAAAAGTGTTTATAGAGAACTCAAATATTCTGACTTCTCTAAAAGCACTGAAATAACTTATAGAGAAGTAATAAGTTATATAGCCAAACATGACAACTATAACTTCTGATAAGTCAAAAGCACTGTTATTCAAACGGATCCGTAGTATGTTTGAAAATATCATGCTTGTCTAGATCCTCAACCCTAATGAAATCAATGTTGACACTCTTGGTATGGTGGCATCTGGAATTTTCATTTGTTTACTCAAAATGGCTACACTACCTGGGGCTCGGATTCCATCGATGCGCATTTTGCATGCCACTTAAATTTGCCTTCTCTATAAGATAATAAAGAATTAGTCAATATTGTTCTGGAATGCAGAATCATCCATGTGCTTACACCATTTACTGCTTATCTGTTTTTGGTTTCAGCTGCAAGGAGCCTGTTGAACCATTAACGCTCGAAGAAGTAGCTGAGCGATGCCATGCTCCAGAAGATGTAAATACTTTGGCCCATTTCTCTTAATTTTCTGGATCTAGCACTAGTTTCGATAATAAGGCTGCGTTTGATTTTCCTGACTCTGGGGTCAGAGTCAATGAGTCAGTAAAAAAATGACTATGTCAACTCTGGAGTTATGATTAAGTCATTTTATATATAAATATAAAATAACAAATATTTTGAAAAGTGCTTCTTGAATCTTGAGAAAAGCACTAAAATACTTTTCTTCAAAAGTAATAAGTTACATTGTCAAATAGAGAAATTATAATTTTTGACTTCTAGAAAGTTAAAAGAAGGCACAAGCACTAATATTCAAATTGGTTCTTAGTTTATTTAACCACTATGTTTAAGACTTTTCAGTCACATAGATTCAGTAACATTATTTTACTTTCTATGCAGATTGAAATAATTTACAAGATTATTGCTCATATGGCTGCCAATGACAGAGCAATTATTGCTGAAGGTAGCTGTGGTTCTCCCCAGAGCTTCAAGGTTTTTCTTGGGGAGTGTAATGTTGATGCATTATATGCTTGAGTCAAATTAATAAAATTCACATTCCATAATGTTATAGATGAGTTTGAATTGAATACCCATCAAAAGAAAGGAAGTAGCTTGTAATAATAAATTATTTTTGTCGTTTGATCTCCATCTTCAGTGAAAATGAAGAAATTTTTGTTTGGAAGTAGTCTTCAAAGTTTAGTTGAGTTTTGGAAATATGAGTATCATGTATATTGGAATTTCATATAACCAAATGGAGAATCAAGTAGGTAATATAAATATAATTATATAAGCTCTGATCTTGTGGAACTAGTGACCTTTTACCAGAACTTTGTCAATTAAAGAACAATGATGAGTCTTTTAGGTTTGAGAAATTTTAAAATGATATTGGAGATCATTTAAAATATATCTAGAAATATTATTTTATAATATTTATAGGTTATATAAAAAGAATAAAATGTATATGGTGTGTTTGTAGTAAAAAAAATGAATTGATTTTTAAATTATTTCTCTATTATTTGAAATGTAAAAATAAAAGAAATTAATTGATTTATGATTCTCATAGAATTGATACTTACGTACTTTAAATTCTAGGAATTTTAAGAGGATTCTAATAGAAATAATTTAAATTTCAAATATTTTTGTCATTTTCATATCTTCACACCCTAATGGATTTAATTTTCATATATTCATAAGGTAAATGATTTTTATAATCTTATCAAATTATGTATAATTTAATTTTCATCCACTGACAGTGTAAAAGTTTTTTAAACAGTTACCCAATTATGTACTGTCACGTCAGTCATGATTGCGTTTTTTCTTTAATTTCTAGCTCCTACTACCTGAAAAGTCATACAAACGAAGTGTTTTGATTGGACGACAATATAAAAGTATTTTACATTGTCAGTGCATCAAAATTAAACTCAATTATGTATTGGTACATCAATCATGATAGTTGACTTAATCATCCATTATTTAAAAAGATACAATTTTTTGTGAATGTATTTAGAGTATGTATCAAATATGAAAAAATATGTAATAATCTAATCTTTTAAAACTATTAATTCAATTTTTAAAATGTTGGATTAACCTATTATGTTAAAAGTTAGATCAATAATTTTTATAAGTTATATTATTATATATAATGACCTATTTTATGATGTACATATAACATTACTACTAGTCGAACATGCATATGGAGCCTGCAATATTTGTATTTGAGGTTACGTATAAGTCAATTATGGTTTCGGAGAGAGGAAGATTAAGCACAAGTAGTGCATTGAGAGGCCCATGTGAGCCAGGATCATGAAATACATTATGATGTGTGATGCTATTACTCACTCTCGTTCCTTTCCATGTGTGCACTACTCATCTTTTTGCTGACTAGTTCGATGCTATTCATTTTGTATTAAGCAACGATCGATAAAGATCAAGAATCCCCCTAGCTTTCTCAAAAGGGTTGGTTTCCTTCTGGTTTTAACAACTTTATAATTAAATTGAGTAAATATTTTATCGAGGAATGTTATGTCTATAATTAAAATTGTATAATATTTGTACAATAATCATATCTACTTATGAATTGTATTAATTTATAAATTTATATTATAATTGTTGGACTAGTATTGTACAATTTTCATTGTACACGTAATATTAGTGCGTTTTATTTAATCCTTTAAGATTAATATTAGAAACAAAATAGTCAATCAAAATAAGAAAATGAGAACATAGTCCCTTAAAATTTGATATGATAGACAAAATAGTCTCTCAAGATACAACAGTGATAACATGATATTGAAAATCTAGGATATAGTTCCTAATCTTATTCTAAATTTTCAATTTTGAGGAATCACACTATACTAAAATTTCAATCTTGAATGATCATGCTATCATTTTTATATTCCAAGAGACTATTTTATCTATCATTTAAAATCTTAAGGGATCACATTGTTATTTTCATATTTTGAGACATTATTTTGTCTCTCACATTACTATTAATTAAGAGGCTAAATTAATTAGTCAATTAAATTTATATCTACATATTTTAAAATCACACCATGTACCATTTTATGAATAACATGCCACAGGAGATGAAACTTATAAGTAAATTTTATAATGGATTTTTTTTAGTTTATAAGGAGCTTCATTAGAAGCTTAAAAAAATGAGAAAGGGATGAAGATATGAGATAGATAGAACTTGTTGATAATTTTATAAAGAAAAATATTTTTAGCATAATAAAAAATCAACATGTTTCAACATCATCTTTCTTTGTAACATGTGATATATGTTGTGCATATTAAATGATATACGATGTGTACAACATATAATATTTGTTGTACAATTTATATTATATATAGTGTGCACAATTTATGAACTATTTTAATTAATTTTTTATGGTAATTGCTATGATACCATTGAAATTGAGAGTGTATAAAAACCCTTATTAATTGGCACCATTTATATTAAAACATGTGTTAACTTAATGTCATGTCATATACAAATGCTTAAATATTTATTTAAGCCACATTATTTATTTATTTTTATAATTTTACCTCAAATAATCACTAAATTAGATTTTCAATTTCACAACCAAAAATCGATCCTTCGTCATCTTCGTCCATTGGTTACTCCATTAAAGACAAGAGTGGAGCTCACAAACGCTCCTCCATTTAGCTCCTTCCCTTGCCAGATCTGCTCTTCATCTAGAATACCGTCGACATCTATCAATAATCACAAAACAACAAGTTGTGCCCCTTACTATTGCCCAAAGCTTTGGAGGCAAAACACCGCCATAGTCATGCCAAACGTACAATTGTGACCCTTTCACTTGTTTTTATTAACAATCAGATTTGCCTTTTGAAATTTGTGTTAATTTGTTTTTGTCGGAAGAAATTATGAATATTTTAGGTGAACTTTTTAGGGTTTGTCTAAATATATGATCAATATGTATTTCTAGAAACAACCTTAAGAGACATTAACTTTATCTACTAAGAAGCTATGGAGTCAAAGTGGTGGACCATGAGGATTTTTGAGCTCATTCCTTATCTTCAATGACACTATCGAATAAGTCTTACGATGATGGTTTTTTATTTTTTTCTTTGTGAAATTGAAAAACTAAATTTAATTAATATTTGGGGTAAGATTACAAACAGATATAATTTAATATTTGGGGTAAGATTACAAACAAAAATAAATGATGTGATTTAAATAAATATTTGGATATTTATATATGAGGTGGCACTAAGTTGACACATGTTTCATCATAAGTGGTGTCAACTAGTAATGGTTCCTATACCCTCTCAATTTAAATGGGATCATAGCAATCACCATTTTTTATTGTACCTATAAAAATCCTCTTTTATAATAGATTTACCCTCCGATCAAATACACTACTAAAAAATATTCATAAAAAAAAGGACACTACTAATAAACAAAGCAAGTAAAGGGGGGAAGTCAATGTCACAAGTTTCTATCGAGTAATAATTAATAACAGTTGGGTTGATTCAAGCAAAACATGTCACCTTCGACCAAATTTGTCCCTTAATTCTAATTTTGTTCATTCAATTATTATTGATATATGAATTTTGTGTACTCACAGTTAGTAGAAGCTTTCACACGCAGCTGTCAGTTGAATTTGAACACTCCAAGCCTGCCTGTCCTGAAAGTTCCAAGATCAAAAAAGTTCAAACATAAATTAAAACGCGTTCATATTTATTTATTTATCTATCTAAATCCAACGTTAATTAATTAAGCGTGTCTCTTTTTTAAGCTTATTTTCTGCTGAATGAATGCTCTGATCAGGTGTACCACGCCACACCATGCCCTCAACATGACCCTATGACACCACTTTCTTGTTCCTCCAACAACAATTCCATCTAGTGCTAAGTAAAAAAGTCATAACTGCATATTCTTATTCTTATTAGAGAAATGTTTGGTGTACATCGTAAAATCAGCTATCAGCAGGTCATTATGTGTAATAATTTAACATTTTAAAATTAGTAATCCAACTTTTAAAAATGTTGGATTAATAATGTATAATAATAAAAGTTGGATTACTAGTTTCAAAAGAGTGATGCTAAATGAACAATACAAAACCAGCCAATAAATGAGATTTTGGGCCATAATTATTCAGCTCATTACAATCTCAATGATTATTTGGGTCAAAACCAAAGCCAAAATAGGCCAATTGGCTGTATGAGCTGGTTTTTCATTGTCCATTTAGCATCATTGGTTTCATGTATTGTCAACTAATTATAGACCGTCATATTAATCATGACAACATATTCTATCTTGCACTACGTGAAAAAATTATTAAAATAAAATATTTATGATTTGTTAACTATGTAAAATTATTTTATAATAATAGTACTTCATTATAATTAAACTCTATTTTTTTAAAATTCTTTTTTTTTTTGCAAAAAATTCTTATTCTTATTAGACTAAAAACTTTTTTTTACTCCTTAATAATATATCGACTAACAAATTAATCTTAAAATTCACTCATATTATTGCAAAATACCTAACATATCCTAATAATAATTAAACTACTAATATATAATTAAATTATTATTCATATCAATTTGAGTCATTTATAACAAAAAAATGAGTATATTTAATCATTCAAACAATACAAATTAACTTAAAAACACATTTAAGCCAAAATACTCAAACATAGTTTTTCTTTTCAAATAAGTAATTGTATAAAAAGCAATTATACAAATAAGTTATTAGTAAAATAAGTATACTTTCTCAATTTAACGAAACATACCTTTATTTATTTTTATACCTTTATACTCTTTGAGTAATGCTGAGAAAAAATCAATATGATAATTTTGAAATTGTGAAAAAAAAAAAAAATCATTTGGCCTTATTATCATTAGGTACAAGCTGTATCCAATTAGTATTGTATAGTTCACTAATTTGGGTTTGTGGCTGTGAAGTAAGAAGTTTCGGTGGGCGCGTGAGTTAGTAAGGTATTTTGTCCTTGTATGACATTATTATTCCTAAGCCAAAATGATATTGTCATGATTAAAATATTTGATCTAAGAAAACGTCAAATAACTATAAAAAATAAAAAAGGTTATCGTTATATTGTCATTTCAAATTTTTTCAAATTAAAGTCACTACTACTTCACTTCATTGCTTGTGACTTTGTGAATTGTGAGTGCCTAACCCCTTACACCACTTTAGCCGTCAATATGAAGCAATTACACAATTGTTCTATCCGCCAACAGCATTTCATGTGATTAAACTTCCATCATGTATTACTCCCTCCATTTTAAATAGTTATTTTAGAGAAAAACAAATATATAATAAATTATTATTTTCAAATTTCAATATAAATTTAATAAATTTTTACTTATTATACTCTTCATGTTTATGTTTTAGATAGTGTTAGTGAAAAGTGGTTTAACGAGGATAATTTGGTTATTTTAATATATTTGTTTAGAAAATTAAGAATATTTATTAGATTTCTTAATATGTATATAAAAATCTTAAATGATTATTATTTTGAAATGGATGAAGTAATACAATTTATTTAAGTTTTAATTCTCATAACTTAGTTATTATTTGCTCGGCAACTACTTGAAAAGTATAGAGCGAGGATATTTTCATTCTGGATTTTATTGAAATTAAGGCTCAAAACAATAAAAATAGAGTATATAATTTAATCAAATTTTAAAGTTAATATTTATAATTTAAAGTTTGTATAATTTTAAAAAATTCAATTAGATCTTTAAGTTAATTTATCATTATAAAAATATGTAGCTTAACGAAATAATATAAAACATAAAGGCACTTGTTAATTAATAATACTAAAAAATGATGGGTCCAATTCAAAGCTAACATAAAAATATATTTTTCTAAAATGAATATTTCTTTTTTATTATTTTAATAAGTGTCATAAGAATATTTATTAGTAAAATCCTAAAATATTATAGGAGTAGTAAGTTTGATGTTTTTAAACACTAAATTGCATTATGAACTTGTATGAATTCAATTGAATACTTTAAACTATAATAGAAAATTTATTGATATTAGTTGAACATTTGTATAACCTTTCAAATAATATATAATTGAATTAAAATTTTTTACTGATGTGTAAAATTAGTTTATACCGGGAGTAGATTGAAATTCTCACAATTGCTCTCTAACCCATATAGATCTTCATTTGAATATCACAATCACATGGTCACCGTCCTAACTAAGGGCACTCAGTGGATGTTACATTAGTAGCTAACATAAAACATTATAAGATTAAAAAAGAGTAGCCATAAAGTGTGACCCACCATCACCATGTGCTTGTGGTATAAGTGGGGACCTTATTCAAATGTGGTTTGTTTTCTTTTCTCAGCACAACCATGGAATTATTATTGTTATTATTGTTTGTTTTTTTATATAGTAAAACAAAGACCATAAAGTGTCCCCACCTACAACGTTCGAATTTCGATCCAATTAAATTAAATCTAGTATGTGCTTTTTTGTTATGGAGGATAAATTCTAGTATCTTGTATTTAGGGTACAATCATGATTTTACCCGTGGAGCACCCATCCTTTGGATCGGATTTAAAACTGATCATATAAGTTAGTGTTTGTTTTGAATGATTCTGATAGAGAGTCTCAATGACAAAATAACTCTGTCAAGTGTTTGATGTGATGATCATACAATATAGATGAGAATAGAATCATAATGACTCAATGAACAAAATTATTAATTTTTTGTTTACTTCAATTTTGGAGTCACTATTTGGTAGAAGAAAATTACTGTATGTTGGAAGAGACACAAATATGTGAGGATGTTCAAGAGTTAATTTTCGAATTAATGTGACTCTGACTCCTACAACATTGGCTACATAACTTCCTCAACTCTAACCTCAAAGTCATTAAAAATAAACACTACTTAATAGAACAGATAGATGCTATTTTTTGTTTGCGAGATGAATGGGTTCATGGTGAATTATACCTCATCTCATATATTAATTTTAAAATATTTATATATAAATAAATATAAGTAATGTTATATGTACAGTATAAAATTAATTATCATATATAATAATTTAACTTTTTAAAATTATTAATCCAACTTTTAAAATGTTGGATTAATGTATAATATTAAAAGTTAGATTATTGTATATGATGACTGATTGTGACTGATTTTGTAGTGTAAAAAAACATTTCTCAATAAATATTATTATTGCATCCAAATTCTTTATTCTTATTAGATTTTGGGCTTGTTTGGATGAGCTTCTAGAAAAAGATTTTTTTTAATTGATCTTTTTAAATAAGATCTTTTGAAGAAGCAGAAGTAATTTAGCGTTTGTACACAAAATCAATTTATGTTTGGATGTAATATAAAAAGATCTTTACTTAATCGTAAACATCTTTTCTATGTTATAAAAAATGTCTTTTTTCAGAAGATGAAAATTACAGCTTCTGAAAAAAGATCTTTTTCTACTTTTTTTAGTCATTTTACTTTTACTCAAAAATGTTACCCAAACATATCAAAAAATTCAATAAGATCTTTTTTTAATATAAAAAGATCTTATTTTAACTGTAAAATGGCATCCAAACAAGCATGATAATTCAATAGAATTTTTATAATGTAGAAGAACATGACGAGTACTTATGAGACCGATGTGAATTTAAATGTTTTAAATTTGTACATATGCTTGGATGAGTATGAGATATTTTGATAAGATTTGAGACAAAATCAGATTAAAATAAAATCTACCTCGTCAATCACAAGACCTAATATAATTGTATCTAATTGTACTCTTTAAATATGTAGTTATGAGGTAGAAACCTTGAGTGGTCAAGGATTATGATAAACTACGTGAGCTTTATTTTCGGACCCGTAAGAGAAATTTGTTCTCCTTTATCATCGGTGATGTAAATGAAGAAATCAACCAGTAAATGTAAGTTATGTAAGTGTATACGGCGTCGTAGCAATGTTTTTGATCCAACGCCTTTTAGAATGAAGAAAGCATTAGCATATCAATAAAAAAAAAAATAAATAGTTTGTTCTTAATTAAAAAAATCAGCTAAAACAGTGAACATGTTATATTCAATATATATAATATAAAATGTATATCACATATCATACACAATATATATCACAATTACATGTTGTAATATTATCTTTCTTTGCAACATGCAATATATATTGTACATATTGTGTGATATATGTTGCACGATATGTAATATTTATTATGTATTTTATATTATATATGTTATGCACAACTTATTAACTGTTTTGACTAATTTTTTTTTTATACTGACTAGTTTTTTCTTACACAAATAACAATGCTAAAAAAATCTTCATAAATCATAATTGATCGAAAATTATTTCATAATCCATATAGATATTTAATTTATTATCATTTATTTTTAAGAGACTATCACTTATATATTTATTTTTTCATTCTTCACCATGGAATATATATGAATATTTATGGACATCTAATGCTTGAATATCCAGCATCACTCTAATTGATCCTATATTATGTATAATATAAAATTATTAATTATATTTAGGAGCACGATCCTTTTGGGAATCTGATAGCATAACGTATTAAAGGAGAGTAATTATATTATCTAAATAAAAAAGAAAAGGAGCAATTGTGAAGTAAGCATGCTATATTTGCATTCAAATTATAAATTAAAATATATAAGAATTATATATATGTCAAGTAATGATTTAAGTGTTTATTGTAAAATGTAACTTCAAGATTCAGCTCAAAATTATTAAAGCTCATTGTAAATGGTAAGATTTGATTTACTGATTTGCAAGCTGTTTTTTTTATATTGGAAATAATGTTTGATTGTTCTGCAATTAATTTTTACATAGTTAATTCTAAGACGAAATAAGATTTAATATACATAAATTCAATTAAATAAACCACAAAGTTTTGAACAATAGTTCAAATCTCACAAGAGTTCCATATTCTCGAATAAATTAATCACTCTTATATAATTAAAAAAACTTATGTCCATATGATTTATCATACATTTTACTTTTTAAAATTTAATTTTAATATAATGACAACAAATAAGTTGAGTTTATATCAAAAAATTATTAAACTAAAATATTTGATTCAATAAAAATAATATATAATTTAAATTGATTTTCTAACAATATAAGTATCGTTTAAAATAAAATAAACACTATATATTATTTTTTGGTACATACAATATATATTATTTTTAAAAAAAATAATTCTAAATTGTCAACTCTTGTACATTTCAAAATATCTTCTATTTTTGTAGGTAAAGAAAAAAAATCAGAAAATATGTGTGTAAAATAAAAAATAAGTCAAAACAACCCATAAATAGTGTACACCTAAAATATATAATATACACGATATATATTATATATTATGTACAACATATATAACATATTATGCACAACATATATCATATATGGTAACAACATATTTTTTTACAACATGTGATACATAATATAAAATAGAATTTAATTTTTATCCACTGACGGTGTACAAATATTTTACACAATCATTTAATCATGTGCTGCCACGTGAGTCATAATTGTGTTTTCTCTCTTACACTACCTGAAAAATGATACAAACAGAATGTTTTGGTTGGATGACATACATCAAAATTAAAATCTACAAAATATATATTATTCATGTTTTATAATATATATTGTGCATATAATAAATATTAATTGTTTTAACTATACAAAAAATAGATGACATTGAAAACTAAAAAAACAAAGGAAATAAATAAAATAAAATAAAATTCGTGGGACAGTAGAAATAGAAAGTAAAAAACCCATCAAAGAAAAAACTAGCAGCAGCAAAGCAGAGAGAGAGAGAGTCACTTTTTTTTCTTTTTTCTCTCTTCATTCATTCATTCTCTGAGTTAAGAGAGTGAGAGAAAAGCAAAAGCTTCTTAGGTAAGCAAAATCCCCCTTTTTCTCTTTTCTCCCTCAAATCTCGCACCACATTAGGTTTCTTCTTCTACCCTCCCCAAAACTGATTCACTCTCTCTCTTTCTCTCACACACAAACCTTTATCTGCAATTTTGTTCCTTGTTTGGTTCAACACCCTCTACACTGAAACAACAGAGAAAGAGAAAAAAAAAAAACTCAAACTTTCATTCACATATGTGACTGCTCTGTTTTCTGCAACCCATTATAGTAATTTGTCTGTTCAAGCAAAGGTTCAATTTTTTTATTTTTATTTTTGGTGCTGCATTTTGCATTGAGGGGTTTTGGTTACCTGAGATTTTTGGGTATTACTTTGTTAATGCAGGTGAAGAAAAAAAGATGTTCACGCAAGGACTTGACAAAAATGCACTTAGATGGGTCAGAGAGGTAAATGTGATTTATTTAATTTTACCCCTTTTGGAGAGTTTTCTTAGCTTCCTTTTCTCCAATTTGGATGTTTTGGTGGCATATCAAACCTGGGTTTCTCCGATTTTACCTTAATGTTTGTAAAGTTCTGATTTTTCTTTTTCATTTTTTTTAATTTTGGTGGGTAGAAACAAGAAAAGAGTTATAGTTTTGAACACCCCCACCATGGGATCACATTAACATTTGTTGTTCTGATTTTTTTTTCTTTTTTTTAAAACGTTGGTGATTAGAAGGAAGTTCCATTCTCCAACAACACTTTGAGATCAGATTAGTATTTCTGAAGTTCTGAACTCTTGTTCTTGTTTTCTTTTTGTTGATTAGAAGGATGCTACACTCTCCAACACCAGATTGGGATCTCGCAATGATCCCATCAATGCAATGAGGGGTGGTGGCAGCAAAGGCTTTGGGTTGCCACCTCCATCAAAATTTAGAAGTGGGCATCTTCCTGCCAGTGCCATACCTGTATCATCGATTAATAGCGGCTCAAATTCAGACAACAATGACAGCGATGATTCGGAGGAAGAAGTTTATGGTGGGAGGTATTCGCTGGATTCGTCGCCCCAGGACCCGAGAGTCCCCAATGGTGCTCCTAGGAGATTTGGGAACCTTACTCAGAGGGGACCCCAGTATGGTAGTGATTATACATACTCGGAAGTTAGTTCTTCCAGGGAAACACTCAGTGGGAGACCTGGTTTTGTTAGGGATCCATTGATGAGGGGGTTTGGAAATGTAAGGCAGAGTGGTTTTACAGAGGATGAGTCGTCGGATTCTGCGGCCAGCTCAGAATTCTCTACCACCCAGGTAGGAAGTATCAATGGTGCTGTGCCAAGGAATAGAGCTTATGTGTCAGAAGGGTATGCTTCTAGTGTGCCTTCAAGGATGAACGGGCAACGTGCTGCAGGAAAAGTATGAACTGGTTGTGATAAATATAATTTATTGAAGTGCATGGATGTAGTGTTCTTATATAATGTCAAGAATGGCATTGACAAAGTCAGGGATAGATTAGAGAGGGACATGGTTGAGTTTGTTAGCTTTGCACCCTGTTATATAATGTCCAAATGGATAATTAAACATTGTCTTTATTTTAAAAAAACATGAGGCTTGTACACTGATGACCATGCACTAAAGTTATATGTAACTCTAGCACCCGATTTTTTTCCTCCAGGATAATTGTTATGTTCAAGTTTTCTTACAAAGCTTTAAATTGCCTTTAAAATAGAAGCTGTTTTTTATATAACCAAATAATACAAAACTCACAGAGACTGTTCATTAGTTCAATTTATCTTTGATAAGATATGTTTAACTATTGTTGTATGGGATACATGTCTGCTTCTTGGCTCATATTATTTCTTTACAATTTTTCTAGTCATTGGATTTTAAAGGCTTATGCTCTACAGATGGAATATCTTGTCTTATTCAATCTAACTTTCTGATTCTTGCTATGAAAATTTCCAGAACGGAAGATTATCTGATGATGACGATGATGACATTCCTAGTGCACCCCCATTCTGTGGATCTGCTCAAGAGATCAGACAAGAAGATGAGAAATTTCCCACTCCTGGTGTGCGCATTGCTCCAAATAAAGCAGAATCAAGTACATTGAAATCAATGTCCGGGGATAAGATAGAGAATCATGTTGGAGATGACCACTTTGTTAGGTTAGTATATTTATTAAAATAAGTATATCTCACAACACTTAAAGAGTTTTTAACCTCTTTATAAATACATGAATGATTAGTCACACAACATATGCAATTATATAGTAATCCGATATCATCTTAATCGTGAAGTATATATGTTCACAGAACTGCTCCAGGTTCAGAGGCTACTGCATCTTCAAATTCACAGCCAGCTCGCCTTCCAACCTTTCATGCGAGGTATTATTTTTCTTGATTGTGCCAATACTTTTTGCCTTAATTCTGTGCTTATATACATCGTAAATCCTTTTCAGTGCTCTTGGGCCATGGTATGGAGTGGTTGCATATGATGCTTGTGTGCGCCTGTGCCTTCATGCTTGGGCAATGCAGTGCATGGAAGCCCCTATGTTTCTGGAAAATGAATGCTCTTTACTTAGGGATGCATTTGGGTGAGTTAAGACACTGCCTCTACCTACAACCTTTAGCTTTTAGGAGAGTTGGTCCGTAAATCGTTGTTTATAAATATAAATTGACCTTCTGCACAAGGCAAAGTGGGCCTGTGCATGACTGCTCATACACTTAAAGTCCAAGGATCTCTTGTAGTAGGGGTGCATTGGATATTAAATTGATTTGTCCGGCTTTACTGAGCAATTTAAGCTTTTTCGAGTTTGTCCTCAGCAATCACTTCCATTCTTATTGGATGTTTTTTCTTCTTTTTGAATATGTAGATTGCGGCAGGTATTATTACAATCAGAGGATGAACTAATGATGAAGAGCAAGTCAGAGCCATCCAGTGAAGGTGTTGCTCCAAAACCCAAAAAGCTTATCGGCAAGATGAAGGTGCAAGGTATACTGTTTATGTTAATTTTTACCATTCAAGCTATTTACCTTCTCCATTGTGAGTCTTTGTTGAGACAAATTCACTTTGCAGTACGTAAAGTCAAAATGGGCTTGGACCCTCCTACTGGCTGCAGTATGTCATCACTTGTGACACAGAAATTTAAAATGGATTCTGTCAGACACCACTTCTCCAGTTTGCAGTTGTCACTATCTTCTGGATGGCACGCACTCAAAAAAATTCGATTTGCACCACGTTTGCCTGCAAATGGTTCCCTAGCACGACAAAGCTTAGCATATGTGCATGCTAGTACCCGCTACTTACAGCAGGTTTCTGGACTTTTGAAAGTTGGTGTAACAACACTCCGGAACAATTCATCCTCTTATGAAGTTGTGCAAGGTATGCAAACATGCAGCCTGCATAGTATTATTATTATTATTATTATTTATCTCCGCATGATGGGAAAACTGTGGAAAGAAAACTAATTTCCTTCAGTATTTCAATTACAATTCTTCATGAGGTATCCATTTATGTGTTTAACTTAATGAAGACACGGAGTAGTCAAATTGAGTTTTTGACATTATGCACTTGGTTCCTGTCACTATTCTACTTGGATTGTCACTTCTTACTCCATAGGGTTCAGTTAAAGAATCAGTAAATTTACACTGACATTATCTGCTAATTCTAGACAACTGTCTTTGTGCATAGAGAATGGGATGTTGTTTTCTGCTAGGTGTGTTTGGACGAACTAATGGCATGTGAGTGATCTCAATTGTTAGTAGCTACTATTTTATGACAATTGAAAATGTATTATAGCTAATTAAGGTCAACATAAGTAGGATTGAATAGTGTCAGCATAAAGGTCTTGAGTGTAATTCCTGCTAAGATCTCCTTTTATTGGCATGTCATCTGTAAATATTATTGATAGATTCATTGAAGCCTTGCTGAGGCTCACTTGTAGGATGGCCTGACCTTGGAATGGCACAACTTGTCTCCTTTACATTGTTCTACCAAAAAAGTAATTGTGTTCCACTTCTACCTATAATTTATACCTCCAGGATAGTAATAACCATAAGAATGGTTAATTGGAAGGTATTCCTATTTATAATGGAGTAAAAACTAAAAACAAAAACAAAAAAAAAACTTTGTTCTGTTTCGTTCTTTATGATAATATAGTCATTGTTGAACTGAGAGATCTTTGATCGATTTCTATAGAGTTTATTCTTTGTGGTTTTACGTGTTTGTTAATTTTTGTGTGTGTGATTCATGATGTTTAAGTTCTTATTCTACTATATACTATAGTACATACCTTGTTCTCATCTTACAAGTTTTTTTTTTATTCAGCTTGTTTAATTTTGTTTTCTTTTCTGTCTATGCATGTGATCAGAGACATATGCTTGTTTCTTAAGACTCAAAAGCACAGCTGAAGATGATGCCATTAGGTTGCAGCCTGGATCTGGTGAATCCCACATGTTGTAAGTGTTTTTTTGGCAGGTTCCCCAAATCTATTATTGTACTACTTGCAAAATTGTTTGACCCCTTTACAGTTTTCCAGATAGCCTTGGAGATGATCTGTTTGTTGAAGTTCAAGATTCCAAGGGAAAGCATTTTGGCCGTGTGCATGTCCAAGTGGCTACTATAGCTGATGATCCGGTAATATTTTATCAGAATTATTAATACTTGTCACTAGAGATGATCATTATGGTGGAATTGATGTTCAATATGAATGCAGGCTGACAAGTTACGCTGGTGGCCAATTTATCACGAGCCAGATCATGAGCTCGTGGGCAAGATACAACTTTATATTAATTACTCAACAACTGCAGATGACAATAGTCACCTTAAGGTTAGCTACTATACACTTTAAACTGTAGAAGTCAGAGCCTCAAGTCTATAAGTTCATTAAATATTTGATTTTATGGAAAAAGTTTATCTACTTCCATGAGGCATATTTGTTGCTTGACATGATTCTGCACACCGTAATATTTGCATTTTATGGGGTGAGTGTTCTTGAGTCCTGACAACATATTAGAGTAGGAAATTGGAAATTTGAGTGTTAGTGTAGTGCATTCTTTTGCTGAATGATATGTCTATTTCTTATATTTAGTTTCGAAATATGTTGTGCTCCATGTAACTATTAATATTTTGGTCTTTTGTTTGCATTGCAGTGTGGCTCTGTAGCAGAAACAGTTGCATATGATGTAGTTTTAGAAGTTGCAATGAAAGTCCAGGGCTTTCAGCAAAGGAACCTAGTTTTAGATGGTCCATGGAAATGGCTTTTGACAGAGTTTGCATCATATTATGGAGTATCTGAGATATATACCAAGTTGAGGTAACCTGAAGTTAGTTTGCTATTTTCTGATGAAACATTTTATTGATTAGATTTGGTGTTTTTACACAACAAACTTTTTGTAATTCATTATGTCTATGGTGTACTGGTGTTCGTAACATTCTATTCAAATAGGTATCTATCTTATATCATGGATGTGGCTACACCAACAGCGGACTGCCTTAACCTTGTGCATAATTTGATAACACCTGTTATCATGAAGGGAAATGGCAAGACTTCTTTGAGCCACCAGGAGGTATAGTTGACATTTTATTTCAGCTGTGTAACTTTAACCTTTTATGCTTTGTAGTTTGCTAAGTTCTTTTGTAAAATTAACTGGATCGCATTCAATATTCCCAAACTGATTGTTTTGTCAGCTTGTGCTCACTTTCAATTAGATTGACTCTTTTATCTTGTCTAACTTGTTTTTTTGTTATTCTCATCAGAACCGAATACTAGGAGAGACCAAGGATCAAATTGAACAGATACTCACTCTTACTTTTGAGAATTATAAATCACTTGATGAATTATCTTTCTCGGGTATCACAGAAGTTTTCAGACAAGCATCTGGGCATGCAGCGCCTGCCTTGGAACCTGCTGTTAAACTTTACAAGCTTCTTCATGATATCTTATCTCCAGAGGCTCAAACTGCATTCTGTCATTATTTCCAGGTTAGAAAAACTTGTGCTTTTTCTTAATAAAGATGATTTCTAATTAAATACACATACGGGACATACCTGTTTAGTTGACAACTAGTATCTTTCCAGGTTGCCTCAAAAAAGAGGGCTAGACGGCACCTAAGTGAAACAGATGAATATATTACAAACAGCAACGAAGGCAGTCTGGTGGATAGTGTGACTATGTCTACTGCTTACCAGAAGATGAAAACCCTATGCATAAATTTTAGAAATGAAATCCATACTGATATCCAGATTCATAATCAAAACATACTTCCAAGGTATTATTCATTTCTAGATAATCTAGTGTGTATTTAATTTGTTCAAGTGCGAGCCTTTGAAATTCTAGACTAGGCATTCATGTCTCGTTGCACAATAAAAAATATAGATATAAATTTCTGTTAAGACTTACAGTCTATAGACTGTTAAAATGTTTGGAAAAAATAAACTAAATTGGGGCTGAATAATTTGGACCAAGTTGTTTTGCCTCTTGTCAATGTATTCTGTGACATTATCTTGTCTGTAATGTTTATTAGTAGAAAAACGGAATTATAATGATCTTGGCCCTCTTGTGTTTCTTGTTTTACTTCCATCGTTGTAACTTGTATGCAATTCTTTTTCAAGTTTCCAAGATTGGCAGCTTGTTTAGATGCATGTGTTTATTATTTCCTAGTTAATAAACACTGTTGTGTGTCTCTCTTCAAATTTTAATAATATTCTAATTTTATCCAAAAAAAAAAAAAATACACTGTTTTGTGTTGTCACTTGTACTCATGGCTGAACGAGTACTCCTGTGGATCTTTTTATTAGATGCATTTCTAACCTTAATATTCATTTTGTGCAAGTGTTCTTGTATGGTAGTTTGTGTAACTACTGTTGTTACTAAAGGTTCTAACATAGCTTGTTGTGTATTTTCCACAGCTTTGTGGACCTGCCAAATCTATCTGCTTCCATATACAGCACCGAGCTTTCCAATAGATTACGAGCTTTCCTCATATCTTGTCCACCGACTGGCCCAGCTTCACCAGTAGCAGATCTTGTTATTGCAACATCAGATTTTCAAAGGGATCTTATCAGCTGGAATATTGGGTAAGTTCTGTTAGCCCTAGTTTCATGTTCATTGAATGAATAATTGCTGCTACTGCACGAGTCTAACTAACTGCTTTTGTTTCCTTCATATATAGTCCTATCAAAGGTGGAGTAGATGCAAAAGAGTTGTTCCATTTGTACATTCTTGTTTGGATCCAAGATAAACGCCTATCTTTGCTTGAGTCGTGCAAATTGGATAAGGTAGTTATTTTCAACACTGCAATATTTACATATTCCGTTCTGTGCATCATCAGGACTTCACATTCAGACTGGAGTTTTTCTTACCTCTTGTTGATTAGTCTTTTAGAGATTGCTTTGAAACTAATCATGTATGCATCTCTTAAGTGGTAAATTGCCTCATCATAACAGGGTTGTCTAAATGCTTTTTCTCTTCCAGGTGAAATGGTCTGGAGTTAGAACACAACATTCTACTACACCTTTTGTTGATGACATGTATGAACGGCTGAAGGAGACATTGACAGACTACGAGGTCATAATATGCCGATGGCCTGAATATACATTGGCTTTAGAGAATGTATGCCTGATCTTCCTTATTGCTCTACATACATCTTTATTGCTCCACTTTCAGATGTTACTACTAGTTACCATTTTCATCCTCTCATCTCCCATTTTACTCAAGGCTTAGCATAAATAATGGAGTCCAGTTTGAGTTGAAATCTGTGCTACAATTTTCTTTGGGGTAAAAAATTTAAAAGGGGAAAATTTTGGCCTACCCATCGTAGGGAGTATTATTTCATATTTAGTTATTATTGCTTTTGTTAAAAAGTGATTTTTTGGCCTGTAAAAATTTTCTATTTTTGTCAATCATGTTTGTTTTATTGTACGAGATCAACTAAAGATTCGTGAATGAATTTTGATTTGTTTTATTTATTTATTTATTTGAAATAGGCCATTGCTGATATTGAAAAGGCTATAGTGGAAGCTTTAGACAAACAGTATGGAGATGTATTGGCCCCTCTCAAAGAAAGCATGGCTCCTAAGAAATTTGGGCTTAAATATGTCCAGAAACTTGCCAAACGGTCTACATGTGCATATGTTGTCCCTGATGAGGTGAATTGAATTTCTCAGTAGGTTTAATGTTTTCTCCACATGCACACTTTGTCTAAACTTTTATTACTGTTTTCAGCTCGGAATCCTTTTGAATTCCTTGAAGAGAATGCTGGACATCTTGCGTCCCAGGGTAGAATCACAGTTCAAGTCATGGGGTTCGTGCTTGCCGAATGCTGGAAATACAGCACCTGGTGAGCGACTTAGTGAAGTGACAGTGATGCTGAGAGCAAAGTTCAGGAACTACGTGCAAGCTATTGTGGAGAAGCTTGTGGAGAATGTTAGTAGCTCTTTGAAATTTAAATTTATTGTTGTTATTTGCATAAAATTTGACCATATTTATGCCCTTGGTAAGCTAATAATAGGAGCTACCTTTTAGAAATTTCACACACTTGTCTCTATTATAGC
Source organism: Aeschynomene evenia (assembly GCA_013621005.1). NCBI lineage: Eukaryota > Viridiplantae > Streptophyta > Magnoliopsida > Fabales > Fabaceae > Aeschynomene > Aeschynomene evenia. The sequence continues at coordinate 20,683,472 of CM024269.1, forward strand.
ATGACCCATCTTTACTTAAGAGAGAAGATTAAATTCTACTATCATGTCAGGACTGCTATGTAGATAGAAGTACTCTGGTTAGGATATTTATCAATGATCACACATCAAATATGTTTCTAGTAATTAATTATGTAACTCATCTTAAAAACTGTTTGCTTGTTACTGTTTTGTGTACATATTTATGCAGTACAAGATATCTCAAGGTTATTTAACTTATAGTTCTAGAATAATGCTGATAAACTAGTGAAGTTTTGTTATGTGTCCCTGATATCCATCTCTTATGTTGTTACCAGACAAAGTTACAGAACACTACAAAATTAAAGAAGATTCTTCAAGATTCAAAGGAAACTGTAGTGGAGTCGGATTTGAGAGGTAGATTGCAGCCATTGATAGAGCAGTTGGCTAGTACAATAAGTCACCTTCACAGTGTCTTTGAGACTCATGTCTTTATTCACATCTGTCGAGGTTATTGGGATCGTATGGGACAGGTCAGTTCAATTCCATCTGGATTAACTACCTAGCTTTTATTTATTGATTCCAGAATTTGGGATACTAATTCCCATATTATTTGTGGTGTCCTTATTTAACAGGAGATTTTAAGTTTCTTGGAAAACAGAAAAGAGAATAGATCCTGGTACAAGGGTTCAAGGGTGGCTGTTTCTGTAAGTAACCTGTCAGCTTTATCTTTAGCACTTATAGTTTGGGGATGGATGTTCAGTAACATACAATGAGTTAGCTGTCATGTTCTTCTAAATTTTGGTCTTCATGTTCTGTTACTGAAGACTGAAGACTAAATACTCAATTTAGTCCCTTAGAAATATAACACGGGACAAATTAGTCCTTTAGAATTTGAAAGTCCTCAAATGGTTCCTAACATTTTAAGAATAAGGACAAATTAGTCATTCAAATTTTAAAGTCCCAAATCGATCCTTCACAATTAATAAACATGGGACAAATTAGTTATTCACAATTCAAAATGGGGAGAATTACATCCCTATATGGAGGGACCGATTTATCCTCTTTCATAAATTGTGAGAGATCATGTTAGGATTTTTGAATTTATGAATTATGAGGGACTAGTTTATCCCCTTTTCTGAATTTTGAGGGACCAATTTAAGACTTTCAAACTCTGAAGGACTAATATTAATATGGTAAAAACTTGTCTCTAGTGGTTGGGTCAAGTGTGGAGAATAGATCAAATGGAGAATAGTTAAATACCTAAAGGTAAAGAGACTAGTAAGAAGCCTTAAGTGGAACAAATAAGAAGCATTTAGGTTCTAATGGTTTACCTATACATGATTTGATAGAACAGTAGGTAACTTACCTAGTGAGATAAGGCTAAGTTGCAGTTATTGTCCCTACTCCCTCCCTCGTTTTAGAGTAAACCGTCAAATTAGTTCCTGAAGTTGGCAAATGTCCAACGAATAATTTGATCGAAGACAAAATACGACTAGTTGAGGCCTCGAGGGACTAAGGGCCAGTTTGGATAGCAAACTTATGACTTTTTTTAACTTTTTATAAGTTATAAGTTATTGTATAGATGTTTGGATTAATTTTTATATAACTTTTGAATTTTTGAAAAGTTATTTTAAGTGCTTATTGGAGAAGTTAAAATATTTAACTTCTTCAAAAAGTCTTTGCACAACTTTTTAAAAACTATCACTACAAACTAAAGTAAGCACTTATATTATTTTACTTCCAAACACAAAATAACTTTTTCAAAAGTTACTTATTATTAAAGTTCTTATTAAGAAGTCCTTTATGTATAAGGACTTAATTAAATTCTTTATCCAAGCTGGCCCTAAATCCGCATGGCATTTTCTAACTTGAGGGGTTTCATGAACTTCTTCAAAACTTTCAAGGACTCTAAATCAGTTGTCGTCTTCGAAAGCTATATTGATAGTGTACTATTTCTTCGCCTGTGATTTCTGACCGTGTGTCGATTGCGCAGGTTTTGGATGATACGTTCGCGTCGCAGATGCAGCAGCTTCTGGGGAATGCATTACAAGAGAAAGACTTGGAAGCACCAAGATCCATCATGGAAGTTCGTTCTATGCTCTGCAAGGATGCTCCAAATCACAAGGATAACACCTTCTATTATTAGGGCTTAAAAAATATGTAAATATGATGAGAGGAATACGGGGTTTAAAAGAGAAGAGAAAAATGGGTCACCAATTTTGTAGCAGGAGCAAGAAACTCAACTGCTCTTGGGAAAAAATTATTCGATTTGCCTTCAACATATACCATTACACCCTAATTCATTCATTGTTAATACTTTCTTTAGTAGTAAAAAATATATAGTTTCATTTGCTTTCTGCATTACACCGATCAAGAACCACTGCTATTTTATGTTAAAAAATAGAGTAATGTTATATGTACATGAGAAATCAGTCACCATTTAAATTAACTCTTCTACGTTTTAATTTTTTTTAGTAATGTTATATGTATATCACAAAATCAGCAACCATTTGTAGTAATTTAACTTTTAAAAATGTTAGACTAATGTATAATATTAAAAGTTTGACTAATATTTTTAATAAGTTGAATTATTGTATATGGTGACGGATGGTTACTAATTTTGTGGTGTATAGTATTTTTTTTATTTTTTATTTTGGTCCTGTTACAAATTGTATATTTTTAGTTCTAATTTTGGTTCTTCATGTTTTATTTTTATTTGAATTTGGTTTGGTAGAGGATACTTTTTTTGTGGACTCCATCAGTTTTGGACCAAATTGGTCAATTATCAAACGTCTACACTTTGTCTTCCATTTGTCTTATTGGCAAAAGTTGCTAATGTGACATTAATAATCACGTTAATGTTTCTTAATTTGATTTTAATAGCAATGCGGGATTGTAAAATAAAGCATTGGGTTCACATAAAATAATTATTTAAAATGAAAAATAAATAAATTATGTACTGATTTAATGCCTGACGAGTCTCAATGACAAGCTTGGATGTTTGGCCAATAGACTCTAGTGATGGTCTGTCCAACATTCATAAGTGGAAAATAAAAAATAGAAACGAGACATTTTTTTCATTTTAATAATGTAATATTCTTATTTTTTAATTTCAAAATGAAAGTCTTTTTAATTTTTTTTTCTTCCATTCCAAAATATAAATCACTTTTTAATTTTAATACACTCTTATTTTGTTTTTTCTATTTCACCTTCCATAAATTTTAATTATTATTCTCAATGTTATGTAAAATATCCTCATTCATAGGGATATTTTTATCATTCACTAATAATTTTTTAAAATATCAATACAAATCAATCATCACCTTCATATGTGTAATACTAAAAGTGACCTGCATTTTAGAATAAAGAGAGTAATAATATTCTTCAAATTTCAAATTAGATATAAGAATGAGTTTAATTTTAATGCACTGACAATGTAAAAATATTTTACACTGTCATCCAATCAAAACACTCTGTTTGTATGACTTTTCAGGTAGTGGGAGAGATAAAACACAATCATAACTAACGTGGTAGTACATGATTAGATGACTGTGTAAAAAAATTTTACACTGTTAGTGGATGAAAATTAAATTCTAAGAATATTCATTTCTTATCCTTGTATTTGAAAGAATGTAAAATTCCACAAACCAAACACCCCGCAGAATTCTAGGTCATAAAGGCTTTCCTGGGATGATGCTTTAACCAAACTAGGCAAAGTTGCAATTAATAACACACAGAAAACTCAGACAACTCCAGCACATGAGCAAAACAATTAAGCCCAAACAAAGTTGGGTTAGGATTATTTGAAAATGGAAAGATGAAAATGGAAAAAAACATAAGGAGTCGAATTGCAACAATTAAAGAAAAAAATGGAATACAAAAAACACAGCAATAGAGGATCAATACTACGGAGATAAACAAACAATAATGTTTGTTATACATTGAAAATACATTCATCGAATATCCAACGTGTGCTATATGCCATACGTAATGTGTGCTATAAGTATAACACATAACGTATAACACACATTACGAATGACATATAGCACACGTTGAATACTCGATGAATGTATTTTCGATGTAAAACAAGCATTACTGGATAAACAAATGGGGCAGGTTGGGCTCAGATAAAGGTTATATTTCAAGCTTGAGTTGTGAATAAGGATTTGAATTGCACTGGGAACAATTGAATAGAGATATTTACAAGATCAAACTACATTAAGATCAATTGATCAGTGATGCAAACGAATTGAATTTTTACATCAAACAGGGAGTGGAAAACCAAGCCAAACAGCACCACAAGCCAAAGCACAAATGTTTTATGTTAGTTACTACATCACAACTTTTCTCCAAGCTGCATTGGCCATTCAGAGTAGCTTTGATATAACTTGACAAGAAGTCCAGAAAGCTTTAGTAGCAACCCTTACAATGACAGGGTTTTGATATATCCTGTCAAAAAATGAAACTATAAGGGGAAGAGGGGGAAAAGGCAATTTCATAACCTTTTTGTTTATACTTTATACTAAATGCAAAAGCAAATTAGCAGGATTAAACTCAGAATTCAGTATATAGGTCAAAATGACAATATTAATGTAGGGTAAATAGCAAAGACTACCCTTGAGGTTTGAGGAATTAACACAAAACCCAATTCTTACTAGCACTTGACACTCCACGCCGTTCCTTAACGTAACTAACAAATTGAGTAAAAGGATATACCAACTTAACCATGGTTATGTTAAAAATACAACGAAATTCAAAACTTGATTTATTTGATATGCAATAAAATGGATGTACAAATAGCATTACTCATACATTGTTCGACTATCAGCAGCAACATCACTATTGACCATCCAAGACTGATTTTAGCAGTAGCTTTTGATTTTTGCTTTTATATTTCTACAATTTCCTGATCTTTTATAACTACATTTTCAAAGGTCTGCACACCCTATCTTCATGCTTTATATCTATCCACATAAAAATTGCAAGACATTCAATTTCTATATGTCATGTGTAGGGCAAGCTCAGAATCTGTGCCACACTTGTTTTTACATTGCCCAACAGCCCTATTCATATGGAACAAATTGTTTGGCACCTTTCATGAGTGTTGGGTCTGTCCGTCATCAATAGATGAGTTTCTGCTAACGAGTTTTGTGGGCTTTGGGAATAGAAAAAAAAGCTACAATTCTGTGGCATTGTGCAATATATGCCACTATTTGGACCATATCATTGGAATGCAATTCCTGGCCTGCATTTTCAATGACAAGTTCTTAGACAAAGAAATGTTATGGAATAAGATTAGGCGTTTGGCATCTGTATGGTGTGAAGCTAATAATTTGTTTTAGGCGTTTCACACACACACACACACACACACATATATATATATATATTCAGTTTCCATATGAATGAACTAACATAAGCATTCTACAGAGAACTTTCAAAACAACTTATAGTTGAGTGTGCATGATAAGGACTGTATGTTCTCAATGGTAAGCTGGACCCATGTCGTATTGACAATTGACAAGCTTGATGACCATCATTAAATCATGAGTTCAAATTTTGAATTTTGATTTGTCAAAAAAGGATCCACCATTTAGGAGTAGTCTTCAATTCTTCATCAACACTATTCTCCTCCCCACCCTAAACCAAAGAGACCCTCTCCTCCCCTTTGAACTCAATCCCACACTAATTCCCACACTCAAATTGAGTCTTCCTTCATCAACCCAACAACCTAAGCATGCACTCAATCAAAGGAAGCCTAAACCATAGTATCCCAAATCCTAGTTTTGGCTCTAAACCATCTCATAAATAACAGCATCTCAATCCTTAAAATAAGACAATCCATCCTACAGTCCATTTGTTCTATCATCCTGAGATTTCCATTTTAGTTAAGGGGAGAGAAGCCATATAATTGGGTAGCTTTAAAAACCATGAACTGCAGTGAAGAAAATACTCAACATAGGAGTTCAAGTAGGGTAATATGTTAATTAGGCAGAACTAAAGAATCCCTAGTGTGTTTCAGAATTTTGACCTGAGGTAGGTGAGATGGGTTAACCATAGCTTAGTTTGTAAAATGACCCACACATAACGGTGGTTTCCTTAGGTTTAGTTACTAACGGAGAAAAGTGGGGAAATGGGATGGAGTGTTAAATATAGAGAAGAATTGGTTTGTGTGTCATTTCCTTGAACCTCAAGGGTATTCATTGTTATTTACCCTTAAATGTATGCTAACAGTCAACAAGCATAAGCTAACACCATAGGCAAGCATGCCGTATGATTAATGCAAGCTTACAAAGGTCTTGCATCAGGTGAATACATCAATTGATTCCTCAATATTTAAAGTGAAGAGGAGGAGGGTGTATACAGTTTGATCACTTACCCAATGGCCGTAGCTCCCCATGATGCAACATTGTAAATAACTTTGCTCCCATCCCATGCTTTTCGAAGCTTTCCCTTTTTCTTTTTCACTGAAAATGTCTTGCTGAGCGCTGATAAATATAAGGGGAAAAGTCAGAACTCAGAAACCCTTCCACATTGTTATCTGACGATAAAAAGTCTGAACTAGGATACACAATTTATCTAGAAAAAAAAGGTTGCTAAGGGATTATCTCTTTCTTGTTTTTACTCACCATCCTGGATTTGATTAGGGGTCAAATCCTGCAAAAAGCAAAACAATCACTTAGACATAGTAAAGACTAATGAGAAAGATTAGAAACTCAAGATACATCAAATGCAATATCTTTTTGTTATTGCTCATAGTCATAGTTGATATTCTTTATATTACATTCTTCACCGGTGGAGAAGAGAAAGAAACAGATAATTATTCAATAGAACTATAGAAGTGATTGGGAGGTGCAGAATAAAGAGCTTCTAATTTTAAACTAGAAAGCAACATACCTACAGCAAACTGCACAACGGAAAAGGCTGGATTATGTCTCTGCTTAATGATATAACTTTTTTCTAAGAGGGTTGTAAAAGAATCTATTTCCATAACATGATAGCCATACATCAAATATTTATCTTCATGGAGAAAATAACCATTATCAGCCTCAAAGTGGATATCTTCATGGAGAAGGAGTAAAATAAGCATTACAAACTTGAAGTTCATTAGTAAGTTCAGAAGTGTCTAGTTCAATTTCACAGAAAATAAATCATGGAACAAACTATTCTCTGGCGACTCCACAACTAACAAAATCATACAAATTCTTTGCCACAGAGGCACAGATATGAAGTAACTTAATCATGTCATGGTAAATAAAAGTATAAATAAAACACTATTTCAAATTAAGAATGCTAGTTAAGTTAAGAATCCAATCATTTGTTTCGAGAGTTCGTGGCATACATAGGGCCTGCTCTTAAAGATGTCAGGGTGTGCTTTTAAGTCACAATATTTGGGTTTTTTTATATTTTTCAAATTTTTGCACCAGAGTTTCATTCTGACACAATGAATCTAGCTGGCATATGCCTAGGTATTGGAATCAAAGGCACGGTAAAACATCCTCAATAACAAGAGAACAATCAGAATACCTACTTTGGTCTGCTTAAGGGATAACAAGTATGCAGCCATGAAGCAAGCAATTCCCTCCACTATATCTTCTTGTCTAACAAGGACATAATCTTCTTGGTCAGACTCAAGATCTTCATCTTCCCAAAGATCATCTTCACTTATCAAATCCCAAGAATTCCCTTCTTCTGCCATAAGCCAAGCATTTTCCTTTCATTAGTGTTCTAAAATTTCAAACAACAAAAAAGAGAACACCTAGCTGATTCAAACAAGATATTCTTCACCCTAAACATCAAAATCTATATATCCACTTTACAATAGCATAAGCACCAACGTGAAAACAGAAACATTTGGATGCATACCAGCTATGTTCTGTGAAGCTGATGCCTGGGCCAACTCTAACTTTTCAAGGAAGTCAGGGCATTCAACTCTAGATTTGAGTAGGTCACATAACTGCATTGAGGCACAAGGAACGTTGCGTTTAGAAAGGATAATCTCCAATAGCAAAGCAAATTTTTTCTCATCGAGTCATTGTTACACAAGATATATTGGAGATTCCATTGCAATACACATAGCAAGATCACAATGATCGATTCTAACATTGCTTGTATCTTCAAAGGGCATATGTTTGCCATCAAGTGATAGTATCTAATGACAAAGAAGTGAAACAATTCCGTTTATAAACTAAATATCATTAAAGTTCCCAACAAATTAAATACACTATACTCTCATTAAATTAACTACTTTCTACATTCACTATCAGGATGATCTAGCAACCCTCAAAATAAATAAAACATGTAGCACATAACGCTTAATTCAATTTATACTTTTACTCAAATACTTACAATACTCACATGTAGTTAATAAAAATTCTCCCACAGGCGCAAAAACACTGAAGCAATATAAGATCAGAAGTAAATTTTTTTTAAAAAAAAAGTTGTTCCTACCTTGCAAGCTACCTTTACTTGGCGAAATTCACGATACAAATAATATCATGATGAACACACATTACACATCAAACACAAAATCGAGCTTCAAAAAAAGGGCCGAATTCCACTGAACTTAACCAGAGACATCAATAATCCCAAAAACCCCACAAAAAGAGCGACGACCCAGAATTCAAAAGTCAACCTTTGACTCCACGCGCGCAATAAATCATAAAATATAACAACAATAATAATAATTGATGATAATAATAACCTCATCGGCTTCAGGATCAGGTGATGAAGAAGAGCTAGGGCGAGTTGACTCGTCGGGAGGCGTGGGAATAGCGTCGGAATCGGAATCGCGTTCTTCGTCGTAATCAGCGGCGGAATTAATCAATTGAAGGGCTCTTTGGCACTGTTGAAGCACGGCCTCAAGGGTCTTCCTCTTCACCCGAACCCGATCCTCATTGCTTCGGATCTTAACCTCCAGGTTCGGATCAGACAGCTCCGTCGGCTCCAACTCCATTCCGAACCAAAACCAAACAAAAAAAATTAAAAAAAAAGGTTGAGAGTTGAGGAAATACAAAAACCTGTGCTTAGGTTTTTGTTGACGTGAGTTACGTGACGGAATTATTCCTCTTTTTGTTCGTGCAGTGCATAGGGATTTGGGGAACCCTAGAAGGGCAAATAATTGTTTTTTTTCTTCTTAAAATAAAAGAAGGAAAATAAAATAATTGGGTTTGGGTCTGTGTAGTGTAGAGTTGTCTTTGACGGTGGGAGGAGAGTGGAGAGAATTATTGGGGACAGACACGATCTATTTTAATTTACATTTACCTATACTATTATAATACAAAAAAATTCTTACCATAACTATCTTTGTACATACTTATTTAGATAATTATATTTATATGAACGAATATAAAAAATTAAAAATAAAAAAATAGAATAATTATTTTATTTAGTCTCTTTTGAATGATAATTTTGAGGACAATCTAGTTCCTCAAAATATAATTATTGATATCGAGTGGGTATTTCGAAACAAGCTAGATAAAAATGGTAAGATAGTAAGAAACAAAGTAAAGTTGGTGGAACAAGGCTACAACCAACATGAGGTAATAGATTCTGACGAACAATTTGCACCAGTTGCACGACTGGAGGCTATTAGGATGCTCTTAGCATTTACTGCACACAAAAGTTTCAAGCTGTACCAGATGGATGTCAAGTCAACATTCTTCAGCAACTATCTAAGTGAAGAAGTCTGTTAGACAACCACCGGGTTTTGAGAGTGAAATTCATCCTTAGCATGTCTATCATTTATCAAAGGCTCTATACGATCTTAAACAAGCTCCTAGAGCTCTTGATATGTCAGACTAGGTAGTTTCTTGGCAAAGAATGGATTTACTCGAGGGAAAGTTGACACTACTCTGTTCACTTTAACTGAAAACTCTCATTTACTTATCATGCAAATTTATGCTGATGATATTGTTTTCTGTGCTACTGATGATTCTCTTTGCGAAAAATTTTCAAAGTTAATGTAAAGCGAATTCGAAATGAGCATGATGTGTGAGTTCAAGTTCTTTCTTGGACTATAAATTAAACAAGAAGAAGAAGGCACACTAATTCATCAAGAGAAGTACACTAAGGAATTACTAAAAAAATTCTTGATGGACAAGTCATGGCCAATGAGCACACCAATGCATCCATCACAGGTAGTGGATATCGATGAGACTGGTGAAAAGGTGTCTGAAAGCACCTACAAAGGTATGATATGTTCATTACTTTACTCAACTGCATCTAGACCTGACATACACTTAAGTGTGGGCATATGTGCTAAATTTCAATCTAGTCCAAAGCAGTCACATTTAACTGCAATCAAGAGGATTTTGAGAGGCATGACAAGTACCACTAATTTTGGCCTCTGGTCCAAGAAATGTACTTCATCTGTGGTTGCAGGTTACTGTGATGCAGACTATGCTGGAGATAAAGTTGACAGACAAAGCACCAGTGGAAGCTGTATTATGCATATTCTTTGGAGACGGTCTCATCACTTGGAGCTGTAAGAAGCAAAACACCATTGCACTCTCCACTGTAGAAGTTGATTACGTGTCTGCCGCCAGTTGCTATGAACAAGTGCTTTAGGTCAGAAACCAGCTCCTGAACTATATTCTAAGGTATGACAAGATTCCCATATTTTGTGATAACACTAGTGTTATAAACCTCACTAAGAATCCCATTCAACATCCAAAGTCTAAATATATTGATATTAAACATCATTTTATAAGAGATTACGTTCAAAAAGGCGATATTGAACTAAAGTTTGTGAATACAGAAGACCATGTGTCTGACATATTTACCAAACCCTTGGCTAACATATTGACATTAAACATCATTTTATAAGAGACCACATTCAAAAAGACGATATTGAGCTAAAGTTTGTGAATACATAAGACCAAATGTTTGACATATTTACCAAACTCTTAGCTGAAGATCGTTTTGACATGTTGAAAGGATTACTTAACATGATAATAGCTTTTTAGAAAATTTTAAAGTTAGTGTTAAATTTTTTTTCTAGCTCTTGTCACCCTTAGTGTTAGTAGTAGGTGCATTATGCTACTAGAATGAGTTCTTGGACCATGAATATGAAAAATAAATTATTTGGGTTGAAGTCTACATAAAGGGCGCATAATCTAAGTTATTTTGGACTAAGATGGTGTTATTGGGCTTAATTCTCTACTATTTGACTTACTTGACCCAACTGTTGGTGACGTATTTAGGTCAGAAATACCCCAAAAGTTATAGCTCCCACAACCTCAAGAGGGGTGAATTGAGTTGTGATAATTTTTCCCGACCTCTCAAGTCTCAAGATGTTGTCTAATATATTCTGCACTTTAACCAAATTAATCAAGTCTTTTGAACTTGTTAAGATGTTAGTTCAATGCAAAACATTCAACCATATGTAATTTGTGATTTAATGAAATTTATCATAATTATATTAATATCAAATATAACAAGCAACAGATTAGATTAATCACAAACACTTAAACATTATGCATCAAGATATACAATCAATCTTTAAACAATTCTCATTGTCCATCTTCCCAAGATTTTAGCTTCTGATATCAATCAGAATTATCTTTAGAATATGTTTCAAACTTTTGTTCAGAACAATTTCAATTTCTGAACTCTCAGCTTCTGAAGTATTAGCTTTTGAAGTCTTAAACTAATCTTCTATGATAAGATAATGTCAAATCAATTCATACACATTTAAAACATGTAAACAAATTATTTAAACATACAATACAATCAGATCATACAATTTCAAGATCAGTTTATTCAAGAACAAATTATATGTTGCAGTATTATTTAAACATAACCAGTTCTATCCTATTTCAGAAATCTCTTCGATAATGCAATTTGAAATGTTTTCTTTGATCAATTAAATGTTAATTTGAGTTATTCAAACATTAAACTTGATTACCCAATTATCTAATCAAAAAAATTTCTTTGATTATATCAGATTTATTGAAATCTTGAATTTCAAGAAACTTATTTCTTACTCTGTTCTTAATATCAGATATATTCAATTCAATTCAATCAATCAAACAATTAATCACAGATAGTAAGCAATTATAAATGGAAATACTAACAATTAAGAGTTTGAGGGTTAGAGAATGAGACCGATTTATACTGGTTCGGCATTAATGAGCCTGCATCCAGTTCTTCAATCTCCTTCAAGATTGAGTTCCACTATTTGAGTTCTTTTGCAAAGATTACACAATTCAATATATTTTGCAACCTTCTCATGTTCACTATATGCCACGCCTATAGAATTTTCTCTAGGATATCCCCTCCTAAAGGCTTTCCACTCCAGGATATACCATCCTGAAGATTTTCCATTCCAAGATATGCACTCTTGAAGATTTTCCCTGTCTTGAGCACCTCAAGGACTTTTCACCTTGTAATCTTGTCTCTGAACCAAATGAGTGATTGATAGTTGTTGTATCTTATGTGTTTTCATAGATTCTCTTCAGAAATCACAATCTAAACCATAAACATCTCATCTAGAATGTTTTTGTGATTCACTCTTTCTTTTATCACTTTTCAAGTGCTTATGTTCAAATCTAGCTCTTTTCTTTTTAGACTTTATTTTTTAGAATCTTTTATGCATTTTCTCTCTTTTTTCTGTCTAAATTTCTTTTCCTTTTTTTCATTGAATATTGGTTACAATCTCTCTAAATCATTACATACAATATGAGATATCATCTCTTATATAGAGACATATTACAATAAGTTCCAATTGTAATCTTAACTAACTCTATCCACTTAAGAGTTGTTAACTTGTTATATGGATAAATCTTATCCAATAAATTTCAACACGCTCCCTTAATGAATTCAGCTTTCAACAAACATCAATATGTAGACTTTTATGTTTCTGAAGTTCGTAGTTATCGTTTTCTGAACTGTCTTCAACAATCTGCACAATTCATTAATCTTCTGATCATTCAAATCATGCTTCTGAAGTGATTTTTAAATGCTCAACAATGCTTATGAAGTGATTCTGAACATCCAGACATGCTTCTGAAGTGTTCAATCATTCTTCTGATGTGTTTGATTAATTTCTTTTGTATTCCAGCAATCTTCTTATGTATATTAATGATCCTCTGATGTATGTTGCATGCTTCTGAAGTGTGTTGTTAACCTTCTGATGTTTAACCAATCTTCAAATATGCTCAAACATGCTTCTCATGTTTATTACAGTACATATTACATAAGATCTATTCTATTGCATCATCTAATCTAGTTTAATTACAATCTATAAACCTATATTACATAAATAATACAAATCAAGGATCTTATACACATCATTACAAATAATTAACTAAAAATAACACTTGCTTATGAAATACTTATTGAAGCTTATGATCTAAGCTACCTAGCTTATGATCTAATATACAATCTTCTGAAGCTTCTAAACTTATTTAAAAACAATATCTCATACAGATTTACATCATACTCATAGTATAATATCAATATAAATAAGTTACATTAGTTTTGTTATTATCAAAACAAAATAAAGGTTGTTTATGTAAGCTCCATAACCATTCTAAGAGAAATTAAAATATAAAAATTTCTCTTATGCAATACAAATGTTTTAATGATAACAATCTGAAGTCAAAGGCAAAGATTTTGATTGATAAAGACTAATGTGTGTGCTAAGTGGTACTCAGAATTCTAAAACATTGAGAAGAACAATCCATTCGGATAAGTCTTGAGCATTTGCAAGTAACCTCGAAATGAAAGAACAATATGATGCTTAGAAGAACCCAAAAAGGGTGTCTCAGAAGCAATAAGGTGAAAAATGCAAGTCTGGAATGAAGAACAAAATTCAAAATCAGAAAGAGCCTCTCAGATGGCAATGCTGAATTTTGTTTCATCAGAAGGACTTCGTCTCAGAAGGACTTCCACTCAGAAGGCTCATCACTCAGAAGGCGTGCCTCTCTAAGAAGACATCGTCTGGAAGTGATCAATTCTCAAGACTCTAACCACACAGAAAGTTCTCAACAAGCTCAAAACATTCCCAAGCAAGCGTTGGAAGTTGTGCACTGTGCAAACACTGAAAAGTTTCAGGATTTGTGCTGACAGTGCAGGGAGCCGTTCTGAACCAGAACTGAAGCCACATCAGCACCAAAAAGCCTTCAAACATCAGCAGATTCACTCTCTATAAATAGTAGAGAGTGTGTGGGATTATATTACACGATATATATACTTACTCCGTCCAACAATAAATGACGTTTTAGACTTTTCATGGATATTAAGAATGTAATTAAAGCACACAACATTATATGTAAAAATGATATAAAATGACTAAATTGTCCTTTTAGTTTTTTTTGTAATAATTATTATAAGAGATATGAGAGAGAATGCATATGAGGATAAAATTGGAAAAAGAATAATAAATGCTGTCTTAAAATTCTAAAATGAAAAATAATATTGGACAAGAGAATTTTCTAAAAAGACAATTATTTGTGGACGAATGGAGTATACTAAAAAAAGGAGTTCTTGGGTGTAGTAACATAAAGTGTTAACTACGACCATAACGTAGTTAATAATTTTGGTGGGATGTTACATATATAAAGAGTGTGTGTGTGTTTAGGTAAACTACTTTTTATGTGAAAAACATTATCAAATATTTTTATTAAAATAACATTTTTAAGAAAATAATAAATTTTGAAACATTAAACATCATTATATCAAAACTTATAACAAATAATATTTAATCTATACTAGTTCTTAAACACAGACGATAAAACAATTTGTTTTAAGTGATTGTTGTTTAGTTCAAAAGAAACTGAGAATATTTCAAGTTAAATATGATTTATATTTTAAAGTTAACTATTAAACTTTATATTAATTCAATATTTAAAAAATAAACAAATTACAAAAATATTTTAATTTAGTTTAATAGACAAGTAATATGTAGTTTAATTAATTTAAGTTGTCTTTACTATTGAAAAAAATTATTTCATACATGAATATGTATGGTGGTCAAGTCAAATTTTTAGTGTCATTATAAAGTTAATATATCTTAATAAATATGTTGGTCAAGTTGTATTATTACAATCATTATAAAGTCAATTATCACAATATGGAATAATAATAATAATAAAGACTATAATAAAACTTGTTTCAAATACACTTAACCACCAAATTGAGGGGTGCATTTCCTCCCTCAAACCCTATATATAATGTAGCATCGTCTTACTATCCTCCATATATTTCTTCATCTAATTCTTGATCATACTAAAAAAATGACTTCTAAAAAGGTTCTTTTTTTTCTAAGTCTCCTTGTCATGGTTGCTTTGGTTACTTCAAAGGCAATTGCTAGTGACTTTAATGAGACTCCAGTTTACTCTAAAATCAGTGAGTTATATACATAGATGATGAATAACATTGATTTCATTAGTAATGGTTTCCTTAGATTTTGATATATGTGGCAGATTTATCGCTTTGAATTATGTTTTTGCTTAACCATTAAACTATAAAATTTTCATTTTTACTAATAATTATCTTAATGGATGAAAGCTAAATTAATTATGCTTTTGACTTTCATTAGAAATGTGACGACTCACATCATTTTATTTTCATATTTCCAATATATGCAGTTGATGATAATAAAAAGACAGATGACCAAAGTATCGAAATCTCCATTGGAATATCAAGTGATGACAATATTTTGGGTATGCCGAGTAAAAGTAATATATATGTTATTTGAGAGTATACATTATTACATAAAAATTTACTTCATCTACATTTGAAAATATATTGTTCGTGTACGAGAGTTTTAAGTTATCATTCAAATAAAGTATTAGATGGATTATGGTGGATTTCTTAAACTCTGATGATGTTCTATTTTTCATAGAGTGTATATATGATATTGTGGCCACATATATGTTTTATTAAAGTTTACTAAGAAATGTATTCTCTATGTGCAGCTAATATTGGAGACAAATCAAAGAAAAATCGTGGATTAGAAGACTGTAAAATGTGTTGCAACATTCCATTTGACTGCGTATGCTGCTAATTAAATTGAAACTACAAAAATAAATTGGATACATGTATGTATGTGTAGATGTATCCTTCTAATAGTTAGTATTTTAGGAAGAAGAAATAAAAATATGGGAATTCTCTACATGAACACATTGTTGAGTCTGGAGCATGTTGAGCACTGTAAGCATCCATTTAAACATTAGGAAGTTAGTTATTAAAGACTCACATATATCTTGTGATTGTATCGCCTATGAGAGTTATATTAATAATATATACCATATTGTTTTCATAATTTTTGTATTTTTTATCTATTTACCTCCAAGTAGTAATCATACAATGTTGTAACCCTTATTCTTCATCCTTCAACTTTTTTCTTAACAAGAATCTTATTTGCATTGTTACATGTGTTAGAATTCATGGTATCAGACCCAATGATTAAAAAAATAATCTAAAGAGTAAATGAATTGTAAAATGTATTTAGTAGTAAAGTTTTATCAATTGCATATGACAAGAGCCAATATATAGACATAACAATACAATAATATTTAAATGACATTATTTACATCCTCCAACACCACCTCCACTTGTAATATGGGTCATGCAAACTCTAGGACATCCGGCTTGACATAAAATTGTAATACAATGATTATAATAAGAAGAAATAAATATGAAATGCAATGAACCTAATCTTAAAGTTGAGTGGGTCGGCTTTCTAGAATGACGTAAGTATTAAGTCGAATCTCAAAGAAAGAAATGAATATGGAATTGTATGTCTCGTCAAAGAACACTCCATATAAATTATAATAAACATGAAGTGATATTGGTGAATTTTTAAAGAATAAATTTGTTCTTTATATTTATTCACACTAGATCATTCATAGGCATTATCTCCAGCTTTTCCTCCCCCACCATATGCTCTATCTCCCATATTCTTCGAATTTTGGTCAATTTAATTATATTCTTCTACACCAAAAGGTTTTAGTAAATTATCCACAAATTTTAGAAGAAAAATATTTCAGTAATACTTCTTAGTAAATGTTTTCAAAAATTATCGACAAATCAAACCTAAAAAATATGTTGGTAAAAATAACTTTCAGCGAGACCACACTATTTGTCAATTGATTTGTTAGTAAAGGTAGTCAACAATTTATATTATCTATCCACTGATTTCTGGTAGTGGTGCTCCAACAAAGGAGATGACTCTCATCGTTGGCGATGATCCGCATCCATTATGTCGCTGGAAACGAATTGCTTGAGCTCCATATCTGGGAATGAGTCCTATCACTAGCAGCTATTTGTGTGCATGTGTTGCTGGCATCGAAGATTAGTGTGCCTTTGTGTTTTGGAAGTAGAAGAAGAAGAAGAAAACGAAACATGTGGTAGAGGATTGTATGTGTCTTGCGAGTGCGTGAGTTGATCAAAGAAATGAATTGATTACTAAATGTATTAGGGTATCAATGATGAAGGGGCATGGATGATATTTTGAAAATTATTCACGAGTAAAACTGTCATTATCTCTCAAATTAAGGGTAATATGGTGATTACAAGTGGTGTGTGCAAAAATTTTAAATTCCTAAAAACTTAAAGATTAGTGCTAAAATAATTCATCTACTCTGAAAATCAGTTTTTATCTCAAATATTCCACATAAAATAACTTTTTTTACTCGCAGTACCACTTGAAATCCAAACATTCTAAATGTGCAACGTAACATATCAGGCCATCAAGAAACATACTTGATCATAACATTTATAATTATTCTAATAAAATCAATAATTAGAATACAAAAATAACCTGAAATAAAAATTGGAGAATTATAACAAGATCTGTTCTTCACAACTTGTGAGAAACTCTGGATTTCAAGAAACTGAGAATATTTCAAGTGAAATGTGATTTATATTTTAAAGTTAACTATTAAACTTTATATTAATTCAATATTTACTAATTAAAACAATTAAAATAGTATTTTAATTTAGTTTAATAGACAAGTAATATATAATTTAATTATTTTAAGTTGTCTTTACTATTAAAAAATTATTTTAATTTTACATGAATATGTATGGTGGTCAAGTCAAATTTTTAGTGTCATTATAAAGTTAATATATCTTAACAAATATGTGGGTCAAGTTGTATTATTACAATTATTATAAAGTCAATTATCACAAGATGGAATAATAATAATAATAATGACTATAATAAAACTTGTTTCAAATACACTTAACCACCAAATTGAGGGGTCCATTTCCTCCCTCAAACCCTATATATAATGTAGCATCCTCTTACTATCTTCCATATATTTCTTCATCTAATTCTTGATCATACTAAAAAAATGACTTCTAAAAAGGTTCTTTTTTTTCTAGGTCTCCTTGTCATGGTTGCTTTGGTTACTTCAAAGGCAATTGCTAGTGACTTTAATGAGTCTCCGGTTTACTCTAAAATCGGTGAGTTATATATATAGATGATGAACAACATTGATTTCATTAGTAATGGTTTCCTTAGATTTGGATATATCTGGCAGATTTTATCGTTTTGAATTATGTTTTTGTTTAACCATTAAACTATAAAATTTTCATTTTTACTAATAATTATCTTAATGGATGAAAGCTAAATTAATTATGCTTTTATTGTTGATTTTCATTAGAAATGTGACGACTCACATCATTTTATTTTCATATTTCCAATATATGCAGTTGATGATAATAAAAAGACAAATGACCAAAGAATTGAAATCTCCATTGGAATATCAAGTGATGACAATATTTTGGGTATGCCGAGTAAAGGTAATATATATGTTATTTGAGAGTATACATTATTACATAAAAATTTACCTCATCTACATTTGAAAATATATTGTTCGTGTACGAGAGTTTTAAGTTATCATTCAAATAAAGTATTAGATGGATTATGGTGGATTTCTTAAACTCTGATGATGTTCTATATTTCATAGAGTGTATAGATGATATTGTGGCCACATATATGTTTTATTAAAATTTACTAAGAAATGTATTCTCTATGTGCAGCTAATATTGCAGCCGAATCAAAGAAAAATCGTGGATTAGATGACTGTAAAATGTGTTGCAACATTCCATTTGACTGCGTATGCTGCTAATTAAATTGAAACTACAAAAATAAAGTGGATACATGTATGTGTAGGTGTATCCTTCTAATAGTTAGTATTTTAGGAAGAAGAAATAAAAATATGGGAATTCTCTACATGAACACATTGTTGAGTCTGGAGCATGTTGTGTAAGCATCCATTTAAAACATTAGGAAGTTAGTTGTTAAAGACACACATATATCTTGTGAATGTATCGCCTATGAGAGTTATATTAAAAATATATATACCATATTGTTTTCAAAAATTTTTTGTATTTTTGTTCTATTTACCTCCAAGTAGTAACCATACAATGTTGTAACCCTTATTCTTCATCCTTCAACCTTTTTCTTAACAAGAATCTTATTTGCATTGTTACATGTGTTAGAATTCATGGTATCAGACCCAATGATTAAAAAAATAATGTAAAGAGTAAATAAATTGTAAAATGTATTTAGTAGTAAAGTTTTATCAACTGCATATGAGAAGAGCCAATATATAGACATAACAATACAATAATATTTAAATGACATTATTTACATGCTCCAACACCACCTCCACTTGTAATATGGGTCATGCAAACTCTAGGACATCCGACTTGACATAAAAGTGTAATACAATGATTATAATAAGAAGAAATCAATATGAAATGCAATGAACCTAATCTTAAAGTTGAGTGGGTCGGCTTTCTAGAATGACGTAAGTATTAAGTCGAATCTCAAAGAAAGAAATGAATATGGAATTGTATGTCTCGTCAAAGAACACTCCATATAAATCATAATAAACATGAAGTGATATTGGTGAAGTTTTAAAGAATAAATTTGTTCTTTATATTTACTCACACTAGATCATTCATAGGCATTATCTCCAGCTTTTCCTCCCCCACCATATGCTCCATCTCCTATATTCTTCGAATTTTGATCAATTTAATTATATTCTTCTATACCAAAAAATTTTAGTAAATTATCCACAAATTTTAGAAGAAAAATATTTCAGTAATACTTCTTAGTAAATGTTTTAAAAAATTATCGACAAATCAAACCTAAAAAATATTTTGGTAAAAATAACTTTCAGTGAGACCACACTATTTGTCAATTGATTTGTCAGTAAAGGTAGTCAACAATTTATATTATCTATCCACTGCTTTCTAGTAGTGGTGCTCCAACAAAGGAGATGACTCTCATCGTTGGCGATGATCCGCATCCATTATGTCGCTGGAAACGAATTGCTTGAGCTCCATATCTGGGAATGAGTCCCATCACTAGCAGCTATTTGCCTGCATGTCTTGCTGGCATCGAAGATTTGTGTGCCTGTGTTTTGGAAGAAGAAGAAGAAAACGAAACATGTGGTATTGGATTGTATGTGTCTTGCGAGTGCGTGAGTTGATCAAAGAAATGAATTGATTACTAAATGTATTAGGGTATCAATGATGAAGGGGCATGGAGGATATTTTGAAAATTGTTCACGAGTAAAACTGTCATTATCTCTCAATTAAGGGTAATATGGTGATTACAAGTGGTGTGTGCAAAAAATTTAAATTCCTAAAAACTTAAAGATTAGTGCTAAAATAATTCATCTACTCTGAAAATCAGTTTTTATCTCAAATATTCCAAGTGAAATGTGATTTATATTTTAAAGTTAACTGTTAAACTTTATAATAATTCAATATTTACTAATTAAAACAATTACAATAGTATTTTAATTTAGTTTAATAGACAAGTAATATATAATTTAATTATTTTAAGTTGTCTTTACTATTAAAAAATTATTTTAATTTTACATGAATATGTATGGTGGTCAAGTCAAATTTGTAGTGTCATTATAAAGTTAATATATCTTAACAAATATGTTTTACCAAAAAAAATATCTAACAAATATGTGGGTCAAGTTGTATTATTACAATCATTATAAAGTCAATTATCACAAGATGGAATAATAATAATAATAATGACTATAATAAAACTTGTTTCAAATACACTTAACCACCAAATTGAGGGGTCCATTTCCTCCCTCAAACCCTATATATAATGTAGCATCCTCTTACTATCTTCCATATATTTCTTCATCTAATTCTTGATCATACTAAAAAAATGACTTCTAAAAAGGTTCTTTTTTTTCTAGGTCTCCTTGTCATGGTTGCTTTGGTTACTTCAAAGGCAATTGCTAGTGACTTTAATGAGTCTCAGGTTTACCCTAAAATCGGTGAGTTTATATATATAGATGATGAACAACATTGATTTCATTAGTAATGGTTTCCTTAGATTTGGATATATCTGGCAAGATTTTATCGTTTTGAATTATGTTTTTGTTTAACCATTAAACTATAAAATTTTCATTTTTACTAATAATTATCTTAATGGATGAAAGCTAAATTAATTATGCTTTTATTGTTGATTTTCATTAGAAATGTGACGACTCACATCAATTTTTATTTTCATATTTCCAATATATGCAGTTGATGATAATAAAAAGACAAATGACCAAAGAATTGAAATCTCCATTGGAATATCAAGTGATGACAATATTTTGGTATGGCCGAGTAAAGGTAATATATATGTTATTTGAGAGTATACATTATTACATAAAAATTTACCTCATCTACATTTGAAAATTATTGTTCGTGTACGAGAGTTTTAAGTTATCATTCAAATAAAGTATTCGATGGATTATGGTGGATTTCTTAAACTCTGATGATGTTCTATATTTCAACAGAGTGTATAGATGATATTGTGGCCACATATATGTTTTATTAAAATTTACTAAGAAATGTATTCTCTATGTGCAGCTAATATTGCAAGCCGAATCAAAGAAAAATCGTGGATTAGATGACTGTAAAATGTGTTGCAACATTCCATTTGACTGCGTATGCTGCTAATTAAATTGAAACTACAAAAATAAAGTGGATACATGTATGTGTAGGTGTATCCTTCTAATAGTTAGTATTTTAGGAAGAAGAAATAAAAATATGAGAATTCTCTACATGAACACATTGTTGAGTCTGGAGCATGTTGTGTAAGCATCCATTTAAACATTAGGAAGTTAGTTGTTAAAGACACACATATATCTTGGTGAATGTATCGCCTATGAGAGTTATATTAAAAATATATATACCATATTGTTTTCAAAATTTTTGTATTTTTGTTCTATTTACCTCCAAGTAGTAACCATACAATGTTGTAACCCTTATTCTTCATCCTTCAACCTTTTTCTTAACAAGAATCTTATTTGCATTGTTACATGTGTTAGAATTCATGGTATCAGACCCAATGATTAAAAAAATAATGTAAAGAGTAAATAAATTGGTAAAATGTATTTAGTAGTAAAGTTTTATCAACTGCATATGAGAAGAGCCAATATATAGACATAACAATACAATAATATTTAAATGACATTATTTACATGCTCCAACACCACCTCCACTTGTAATATGGGTCATGCAAACTCTAGGACATCCGGCTTGACATAAAAGTGTAATACAATGATTATAATAAGAAGAAATCAATATGAAATGCAATGAACCTAATCTTAAAGTTGAGTGGGTCGGCTTTCTAGAATGACGTAAGTATTAAGTCGAATCTCAAAGAAAGAAATGAATATGGAATTGTATGTCTCGTCAAAGAACACTCCATATAAATCATAATAAACATGAAGTGATATTGGTGAAGTTTTAAAGAATAAATTTGTTCTTTATATTTACTCACACTAGATCATTCATAGGCATTATCTCCAGCTTTTCCTCCCCCACCATATGCTCCATCTCCTATATTCTTCGAATTTTGATCAATTTAATTATATTCTTCTATACCAAAAAAATTTTAGTAAATTATCCACAAATTTTAGAAGAAAAATATTTCAGTAATACTTCTTAGTAAATGTTTTAAAAAATTATCGACAAATCAAACCTAAAAAATATTTTGGTAAAAATAACTTTCAGTGAAACCACACTATTTGTCAATTGATTTGTCAGTAAAGGTAGTCAACAATTTATATTATCTATCCACTGCTTTCTAGTAGTGGTGCTCCAACAAAGGAGATGACTCTCATCGTTGGCGATGATCCGCATCCATTATGTCGCTGGAAACGAATTGCTTGAGCTCCATATCTGGGAATGAGTCCCATCACTAGCAGCTATTTGCCTGCATGTCTTGCTGGCATCGAAGATTTGTGTGCCTGTGTTTTGGAAGAAGAAGAAGAAAACGAAACATGTGGTATTGGATTGTATGTGTCTTGCGAGTGCGTGAGTTGATCAAAGAAATGAATTGATTACTAAATGTATTAGGGTATCAATGATGAAGGGGCATGGAGGATATTTTGAAAATTGTTCACGAGTAAAACTGTCATTATCTCTCAAATTAAGGGTAATATGGTGATTACAAGTGGTGTGTGCAAAAAATTTAAATTCCTAAAAACTTAAAGATTAGTGCTAAAATAATTCATCTACTCTGAAAATCAGTTTTTATCTCAAATATTCCAAGTGAAATGTGATTTATATTTTAAAGTTAACTGTTAAACTTTATAATAATTCAATATTTACTAATTAAAACAATTACAATAGTATTTTAATTTAGTTTAATAGACAAGTAATATATAATTTAATTATTTTAAGTTGTCTTTACTATTAAAAAATTATTTTAATTTTACATGAATATGTATGGTGGTCAAGTCAAATTTGTAGTGTCATTATAAAGTTAATATATCTTAACAAATATGTTTTACCAAAAAAAATATCTTAACAAATATGTGGGTCAAGTTGTATTATTACAATCATTATAAAGTCAATTATCACAAGATGGAATAATAATAATAATAATGACTATAATAAAACTTGTTTCAAATACACTTAACCACCAAATTGAGGGGTCCATTTCCTCCCTCAAACCCTATATATAATGTAGCATCCTCTTACTATCTTCCATATATTTCTTCATCTAATTCTTGATCATACTAAAAAAATGACTTCTAAAAAGGTTCTTTTTTTTCTAGGTCTCCTTGTCATGGTTGCTTTGGTTACTTCAAAGGCAATTGCTAGTGACTTTAATGAGTCTCAGGTTTACCCTAAAATCGGTGAGTTATATATATAGATGATGAACAACATTGATTTCATTAGTAATGGTTTCCTTAGATTTGGATATATCTGGCAGATTTTATCGTTTTGAATTATGTTTTTGTTTAACCATTAAACTATAAAATTTTCATTTTTACTAATAATTATCTTAATGGATGAAAGCTAAATTAATTATGCTTTTATTGTTGATTTTCATTAGAAATGTGACGACTCACATCATTTTATTTTCATATTTCCAATATATGCAGTTGATGATAATAAAAAGACAAATGACCAAAGAATTGAAATCTCCATTGGAATATCAAGTGATGACAATATTTTGGGTATGCCGAGTAAAGGTAATATATATGTTATTTGAGAGTATACATTATTACATAAAAATTTACCTCATCTACATTTGAAAATATATTGTTCGTGTACGAGAGTTTTAAGTTATCATTCAAATAAAGTATTAGATGGATTATGGTGGATTTCTTAAACTCTGATGATGTTCTATATTTCATAGAGTGTATAGATGATATTGTGGCCACATATATGTTTTATTAAAATTTACTAAGAAATGTATTCTCTATGTGCAGCTAATATTGCAGCCGAATCAAAGAAAAATCGTGGATTAGATGACTGTAAAATGTGTTGCAACATTCCATTTGACTGCGTATGCTGCTAATTAAATTGAAACTACAAAAATAAAGTGGATACATGTATGTGTAGGTGTATCCTTCTAATAGTTAGTATTTTAGGAAGAAGAAATAAAAATATGGGAATTCTCTACATGAACACATTGTTGAGTCTGGAGCATGTTGTGTAAGCATCCATTTAAACATTAGGAAGTTAGTTGTTAAAGACACACATATATCTTGTGAATGTATCGCCTATGAGAGTTATATTAAAAATATATATACCATATTGTTTTCAAAATTTTTGTATTTTTGTTCTATTTACCTCCAAGTAGTAACCATACAATGTTGTAACCCTTATTCTTCATCCTTCAACCTTTTTCTTAACAAGAATCTTATTTGCATTGTTACATGTGTTAGAATTCATGGTATCAGACCCAATGATTAAAAAAATAATGTAAAGAGTAAATAAATTGTAAAATGTATTTAGTAGTAAAGTTTTATCAACTGCATATGAGAAGAGCCAATATATAGACATAACAATACAATAATATTTAAATGACATTATTTACATGCTCCAACACCACCTCCACTTGTAATATGGGTCATGCAAACTCTAGGACATCCGGCTTGACATAAAAGTGTAATACAATGATTATAATAAGAAGAAATCAATATGAAATGCAATGAACCTAATCTTAAAGTTGAGTGGGTCGGCTTTCTAGAATGACGTAAGTATTAAGTCGAATCTCAAAGAAAGAAATGAATATGGAATTGTATGTCTCGTCAAAGAACACTCCATATAAATCATAATAAACATGAAGTGATATTGGTGAAGTTTTAAAGAATAAATTTGTTCTTTATATTTACTCACACTAGATCATTCATAGGCATTATCTCCAGCTTTTCCTCCCCCACCATATGCTCCATCTCCTATATTCTTCGAATTTTGATCAATTTAATTATATTCTTCTATACCAAAAAATTTTAGTAAATTATCCACAAATTTTAGAAGAAAAATATTTCAGTAATACTTCTTAGTAAATGTTTTAAAAAATTATCGACAAATCAAACCTAAAAAATATTTTGGTAAAAATAACTTTCAGTGAAACCACACTATTTGTCAATTGATTTGTCAGTAAAGGTAGTCAACAATTTATATTATCTATCCACTGCTTTCTAGTAGTGGTGCTCCAACAAAGGAGATGACTCTCATCGTTGGCGATGATCCGCATCCATTATGTCGCTGGAAACGAATTGCTTGAGCTCCATATCTGGGAATGAGTCCCATCACTAGCAGCTATTTGCCTGCATGTCTTGCTGGCATCGAAGATTTGTGTGCCTGTGTTTTGGAAGTAGAAGAAGAAAACGGAACATGTGGTATTGGATTGTATGTGTCTTGCGAGTGCGTGAGTTGATCAAAGAAATGAATTGATTACTAAATGTATTAGGGTATCAATGATGAAGGGGCATGGAGGATATTTTGAAAATTGTTCACGAGTAAAACTGTCATTATCTCTCAAATTAAGGGTAATATGGTGATTACAAGTGGTGTGTGCAAAAAATTTAAATTCCTAAAAACTTAAAGATTAGTGCTAAAATAATTCATCTACTCTGAAAATCAGTTTTTATCTCAAATATTCCAAGTGAAATGTGATTTATATTTTAAAGTTAACTGTTAAACTTTATAATAATTCAATATTTACTAATTAAAACAATTACAATAGTATTTTAATTTAGTTTAATAGACAAGTAATATATAATTTAATTATTTTAAGTTGTCTTTACTATTAAAAAATTATTTTAATTTTACATGAATATGTATGGTGGTCAAGTCAAATTTTTAGTGTCATTATAAAGTTAATATATCTTAACAAATATGTTTTACCAAAAAAAATATCTTAACAAATATGTGGGTCAAGTTGTATTATTACAATCATTATAAAGTCAATTATCACAAGATGGAATAATAATAATAATAATGACTATAATAAAACTTGTTTCAAATACACTTAACCACCAAATTGAGGGGTGCATTTCCTCCCTCAAACCCTATATATAATGTAGCATCGTCTTACTATCCTCCATATATTTCTTCATCTAATTCTTGATCATACTAAAAAAATGACTTCTAAAAAGGTTCTTTTTTTTCTAAGTCTCCTTGTCATGGTTGCTTTGGTTACTTCAAAGGCAATTGCTAGTGACTTTAATGAGACTCCAGTTTACTCTAAAATCGGTGAGTTATATACATAGATGATGAATAACATTGATTTCATTAGTAATGGTTTCCTTAGATTTTGATATATGTGGCAGATTTATCGTTTTGAATTATGTTTTTGCTTAACCATTAAACTATAAAATTTTCATTTTTACTAATAATTATCTTAATGGATGAAAGCTAAATTAATTATGCTTTTGACTTTCATTAGAAATGTGACGACTCACATCATTTTATTTTCATATTTCCAATATATGCAGTTGATGATAATAAAAAGACAGATGACCAAAGTATCGAAATCTCCATTGGAATATCAAGTGATGACAATATTTTGGGTATGCCGAGTAAAAGTAATATATATGTTATTTGAGAGTATACATTATTACATAAAAATTTACTTCACCTACATTTGAAAATATATTGTTCGTGTACGAGAGTTTTAAGTTATCATTCAAATAAAGTATTAGATGGATTATGGTGGATTTCTTAAACTCTGATGATGTTCTATTTTTCATAGAGTGTATATATGATATTGTGGCCACATATATGTTTTATTAAAGTTTACTAAGAAATGTATTCTCTAAGTGCAGCTAATATTGGAGACAAATCAAAGAAAAATCGTGGATTAGAAGACTGTAAAATGTGTTGCAACATTCCATTTGACTGCGTATGCTGCTAATTAAATTGAAACTACAAAAATAAATTGGATACATGTATGTATGTGTAGATGTATCCTTCTAATAGTTAGTATTTTAGGAAGAAGAAATAAAAATATGGGAATTCTCTACATGAACACATTGTTGAGTCTGGAGCATGTTGAGCAGTGTAAGCATCCATTTAAACATTAGGAAGTTAGTTATTAAAGACTCACATATATCTTGTGATTGTATCGCCTATGAGAGTTATATTAATAATATATACCATATTGTTTTCATAATTTTTGTATTTTTTATCTATTTACCTCCAAGTAGTAATCATACAATGTTGTAACCCTTATTCTTCATCCTTCAACTTTTTTCTTAACAAGAATCTTATTTGCATTGTTACATGTGTTAGAATTCATGGTATCAGACCCAATGATTAAAAAAATAATCTAAAGAGTAAATGAATTGTAAAATGTATTTAGTAGTAAAGTTTTATCAATTGCATATGACAAGAGCCAATATATAGACATAACAATACAATAATATTTAAATGACATTATTTACATCCTCCAACACCACCTCCACTTGTAATATGGGTCATGCAAACTCTAGGACATCCGGCTTGACATAAAATTGTAATACAATGATTATAATAAGAAGAAATAAATATGAATTGCAATGAACCTAATCTTAAAGTTGAGTGGGTCGGCTTTCTAGAATGACGTAAGTATTAAGTCGAATCTCAAAGAAAGAAATGAATATGGAATTGTATGTCTCGTCAAAGAACACTCCATATAAATTATAATAAACATGAAGTGATATTGGTGAATTTTTAAAGAATAAATTTGTTCTTTATATTTATTCACACTAGATCATTCATAGGCATTATCTCCAGCTTTTCCTCCCCCACCATATGCTCTATCTCCCATATTCTTCGAATTTTGGTCAATTTAATTATATTCTTCTACACCAAAAGGTTTTAGTAAATTATCCACAAATTTTAGAAGAAAAATATTTCAGTAATACTTCTTAGTAAATGTTTTCAAAAATTATCGACAAATCAAACCTAAAAAATATGTTCGTAAAAATAACTTTCAGCGAGACCACACTATTTTTCAATTGATTTGTTAGTAAAGGTAGTCAACAATTTATATTATCTATCCACTGCTTTCTAGTAGTGGTGCTGCAACAAAGGAGATGACTCTCATCGTTGGCGATGATCCGCATCAATTATGTCGCTGGAAACGAATTGCTTGAGCTCCATATCTGGGCTGGGAATGAGTCCCATCACTAGCAGCTATTTGTGTGCATGTGTTGCTGGCATCGAAGATTTGTGTGCCTGTGTGTTTTGGAAGTAGAAGAAGAAGAAGAAAACGAAACATGTGGTAGAGGATTGTATGTGTCTTGCGAGTGCCTGAGTTGATCAAAGAAATGAATTGATTACTAAATGTATTAGGGTATCAATGATGAAGGGGCATGGACGATATTTTGAAAATTATTCACGAGTAAAACTGTCATTATCTCTCAAATTAAGGGTAATATGGTGATTACAAGTGGTGTGTGCAAAAATTTTAAATTCCTAAAAACTTAAAGATTAGTACTAAAATAATTCATCTACTCTGAAAATCAGTTTTTATCTCAAATATTCCACATAAAATAACTTTTTTTACTCGCAGTACCACTTGAAATCCAAACATTCTAAATGTGCAACGTAACATATCAGGCCATCAAGAAACATACTTGATCATAACATTTATAATTATTCTAATAAAATCAATAATTAGAATACAAAAATAACCTGAAATAAAAATTGGAGCATTACAACAAGATCTGTTCTTCACAACTTGTGAGAAACTCTGGATTTCAAGAAACTGAGAATATTTCAAGTGAAATGTGATTTATATTTTAAAGTTAACTGTTAAACTTTATATTAATTCAATATTTACTAATTAAAACAATTACAATAGTATTTTAATTTAGTTTAATAGACAAGTAATATATAATTTAATTATTTTAAGTTGTCTTTACTATTAAAAAATTATTTTAATTTTACATGAATATGTATGTTGGTCAAGTCAAATTTTTAGTGTCATTATGAAGTTAATATATCTTAACAAATATGTGGGTCAAGTTGTATTATTACAATCATTATAAAGTCAATTATCATAATATGGAATAATAATAATGACTATAATAAAACTTGTTTCAAATACACTTAACCACCAAATTGAGGGGTCCATTTCCTCCCTCAAACCCTATATATAATGTAGCATCCTCTTACTATCTTCCATATATTTCTTCATCTAATTCTTGATCATACTAAAAAAATGACTTCTAAAAAGGTTCTTTTTTTTCTAGGTCTCCTTGTCATGGTTGCTTTGGTTACTTCAAAGGCAGTTGCTAGTGACTTTAATGAGTCTCCAGTTTACTCTAAAATCGGTGAGTTATATATATAGATGATGAACAACATTGATTTCATTAGTAATGGTTTCCTTAGATTTGGATATATCTGGCAGATTTTATCGTTTTGAATTATGTTTTTGTTTAACCATTAAACTATAAAATTTTCATTTTTACTAATAATTATCTTAACGAATGAAAGCTAAATTAATTTTGCTTTTAGTGTTGATTTTCATTAGAAATGTGACGACTCACATCATTTTATTTTCATATTTCCAATATATGCAGTTGATGATAATAAAAAGACAGATGACCAAAGTATTGAAATCTCCATTGGAATATCAAGTGATGACAATATTTTGGGTATGCCGAGTAAAGGTAATATATATGTTTTTTGAGAGTATACATTATTACATAAAAATTTACTTCATATACATTTGAAAAATATTGTTCGTGTACGAGAGTTTTAAGTTATCATTCAAATAAAGTATTACATGGATTATGGTGGGTTTCTTAAACTCTTCTGATGTTCTATTTTTCATAGAGTGTATAGATGATATTGTGGCCACATATATGTTTTATTAAAATTTACTAAGAAATGTATTCTCTATGTGCAGCAAATATTGCAGCCGAATCAAAGAAAAATCGTGGATTAGATGACTGTAAAATGTGTTGCAACATTCCATTTGACTGCGTATGCTGCTAATTAAATTGAAACTACAAAAATAAAGTGGATACATGTATGTGTAGGTGTATCCTTCTAATAGTTAGTATTTTAGGAAGAAGAAATAAAAATATGGGAATTCTCTACATGAACACATTGTTGAGTCTGGAGCATGTTGTGTAAGCATCCATTTAAACATTAGGAAGTTAGTTGTTAAAGACACACATATATCTTGTGAATGTATCGCCTATGAGAGTTATATTAAAAATATATACCATATTGTTTTCAAAATTTTTGTATTTTTGTTCTATTTACCTCCAAGTAGTAACCATACAATGTTGTAACCCTTATCCTTCATCCTTCAACCTTTTTCTTAACAAGAATCTTATTTGCATTGTTACATGTGTTAGAATTCATGGTATCAGACCCAATGATTAAAAAAATAATCTAAAGAGTAAATAAATTGTAAAATGTATTTAGTAGTAAAGTTTTATCAACTGCATATGAGAAGAGCCAATATATAGACATAACAATACAATAATATTTAAATGACATTATTTACATGCTCCAACACCACCTCCACTTGTAATATGGGTCATGCAAACTCTAGGACATCCGACTTGACATAAAAGTGTAATACAATGATTATAATAAGAAGAAATAAATATGAAATGCAATGAACCTAATCTTAAAGTTGAGTGGGTCGGCTTTCTAGAATGACGTAAGTATTAAGTCGAATCTCAAAGAAAGAAATGAATATGGAATTGTATGTCTCGTCAAAGAACACTCCATATAAATCATAATAAACATGAAGTGATATTGGTGAATTTTTAAAGAATAAATTTGTTCTTTATATTTACTCACACTAGATCATTCATAGGCATTATCTCCAGCTTTTCCTCCCCCACCATATGCTCCATCTCCTATATTCTTCGAATTTTGATCAATTTAATTATATTCTTCTATACCAAAAAATTTTAGTAAATTATCCACAAATTTTAGAAGAAAAATATTTCAGTAATACTTCTTAGTAAATGTTTTAAAAAATTATCGACAAATCAAACCTAAAAAATATGTTGGTAAAAATAACTTTCAGTGATACCACACTATTTGTCAATTGATTTGTCAGTAAAGGTAGTCAACAATTTATATTATCTATCCACTGATTTCTAGTAGTGGTCCTCCAACAAAGGAGATGACTCTCATCGTTGGCGATGATCCGCATCCATTATGTCGCTGGAAACGAATTGCTTGAGCTCCATATCTGGGAATGAGTCCCATCACTAGCAGCTATTTACCTGCATGTCTTGCTGGCATCGAAGATTTGTGTGCCTTTGTGTTTTGGAAGAAGAAGAAGAAAAAGAAACATGTGGTATTGGATTGTATGTGTCTTGCGAGTGCGTGAGTTGATCAAAGAAATGAATTGATTACTAAATGTATTAGGGTATCAATGATGAAGGGGCATGGAGGATATTTTGAAAATTGTTCACGAGTAAAACTGTCATTATCTCTCAAATTAAGGGTAATATGGTGATTACAAATGGTGTGTGCAAAAAATTTAAATTCCTAAAAACTTAAAGATTAGTGCTAAAATAATTCATCTACTC
This sequence comes from Aeschynomene evenia, assembly GCA_013621005.1. Lineage (NCBI taxonomy): Eukaryota > Viridiplantae > Streptophyta > Magnoliopsida > Fabales > Fabaceae > Aeschynomene > Aeschynomene evenia. The sequence continues at coordinate 20,715,712 of CM024269.1, forward strand.
TGAAAATCAGTTTTTATCTCAAATATTCCACATAAAATAACTTTTTTTACTCGCAGTACCACTTGAAATCCAAACATTCTAAATGTGCAACGTAACATATCAGGCCATCAAGAAACATACTTGATCATAACATTTATAATTATTCTAATAAAATCAATAATTAGAATACAAAAATTACCTGAAATAAAAATTGGAGCATTACAACAAGATCTGTTCTTCACAACTTGTGAGAAACTCTGGATTTCAAGAAACTGAGAATATTTCAAGTGAAATGTGATTTATATTTTAAAGTTAACTGTTAAACTTTATATTAATTCAATATTTACTAATTAAAACAATTACAATAGTATTTTAATTTAGTTTAATAGACAAGTAATATATAATTTAATTATTTTAAGTTGTCTTTACTATTAAAAAATTATTTTAATTTTACATGAATATGTATGGTGGTCAAGTCAAATTTTTAGTGTCATTATGAAGTTAATATATCTTAACAAATATGTGGGTCAAGTTGTATTATTACAATCATTATAAAGTCAATTATCATAATATGGAATAATAATAATGACTATAATAAAACTTGTTTCAAATACACTTAACCACCAAATTGAGGGGTCCATTTCCTCCCTCAAACCCTATATATAATGTAGCATCCTCTTACTATCTTCCATATATTTCTTCATCTAATTCTTGATCATACTAAAAAAATGACTTCTAAAAAGGTTCTTTTTTTTCTAGGTCTCCTTGTCATGGTTGCTTTGGTTACTTCAAAGGCAGTTGCTAGTGACTTTAATGAGTCTCCAGTTTACTCTAAAATCGGTGAGTTATATATATAGATGATGAACAACATTGATTTCATTAGTAATGGTTTCCTTAGATTTGGATATATCTGGCAGATTTTATCGTTTTGAATTATGTTTTTGTTTAACCATTAAACTATAAAATTTTCATTTTTACTAATAATTATCTTAACGAATGAAAGCTAAATTAATTTTGCTTTTAGTGTTGATTTTCATTAGAAATGTGACGACTCACATCATTTTATTTTCATATTTCCAATATATGCAGTTGATGATAATAAAAAGACAGCTGACCAAAGTATTGAAATCTCCATTGGAATATCAAGTGATGACAATATTTTGGGTATGCCGAGTAAAGGTAATATATATGTTTTTTGAGAGTATACATTATTACATAAAAATTTACTTCATATACATTTGAAAAATATTGTTCGTGTACGAGAGTTTTAAGTTATCATTCAAATAAAGTATTAGATGGATTATGGTGGGTTTCTTAAACTCTTCTGATGTTCTATTTTTCATAGAGTGTATAGATGATATTGTGGCCACATATATGTTTTATTAAAATTTACTAAGAAATGTATTCTCTATGTGCAGCTAATATTGCAGCCGAATCAAAGAAAAATCGTGGATTAGATGACTGTAAAATGTGTTGCAACATTCCATTTGACTGCGTATGCTGCTAATTAAATTGAAACTACAAAAATAAAGTGGATACATGTATGTGTAGGTGTATCCTTCTAATAGTTAGTATTTTAGGAAGAAGAAATAAAAATATGAGAATTCTCTACATGAACACATTGTTGAGTCTGAAGCATGTTGTGTAAGCATCCATTTAAACATTAGGAAGTTAGTTGTTAAAAGACACACATATATCTTGTGAATGTATCGCGCTATGAGAGTTATATTAAAAATATATACCATATTGTTTTTCAAAATTTTTGTATTTTTTGTTCTATTTACCTCAAAGTAGTAACCATACAATGTTGTAACCCTTATTCTTTCATCCTTCAACCTTCTTCTTAACAAGAATCTTATTTGCATTGTTACATGTGTTAGAATTCATGGTATCAGACCCAATGATTAAAAAAATAATCTAAAGAGTAAATAAATTGTAAAATGTATTTAGTAGTAAAGTTTTATCAACTGCATATGAGAAGAGCCAATATATAGACATAACAATACAATATATTTAAATGACATTATTTACATGCTCCAACACCACCTCCACTTGTAATATGAGTCATGCAAACTCTAGGACATCCGGCTTGACATAAAAGTGTAATACAATGATTATAATAAGAAGAAATAAATATGAAATTGCAATGAACCTAATCTTAAAGTTGAGTGGGTCGGCTTTCTAGAATGACGTAAGTATTAAGTCGAATCTCAAAGAAAGAAATGAATATGGAATTGTATGTCTCGTCAAAGAACAACTCCATATAAATCATAATAAACATGAAGTGATATTGGTGAATTTTTAAAGAATAAATTTGTTCTTTATATTTACTCACACTAGATCATTCATAGGCATTATCTCCAGCTTTTCCTCCCCCACCATATGCTCCATCTCCTATATTCTTCGAATTTTGATCAATTTAATTATATTCTTCTATACCAAAAATTTTAGTAAATTATCCACAAATTTTAGAAGAAAAATATTTCAGTAATACTTCTTAGTAAATGTTTTAAAAAATTATCGACAAATCAAACCTAAAAAATATGTTGGTAAAAATAACTTTCAGTGAGACCACACTATTTGTCAATTGATTTGTCAGTAAAGGTAGTCAACAATTTATATTATCTATCCACTGATTTCTAGTAGTGGTGCTCCAACAAAGGAGATGACTCTCATCGTTGGCGATGATCCGCATCCATTATGTCGCTGGAAACGAATTGCTTGAGCTCCATATCTGGGAATGAGTCCCATCACTAGCAGCTATTTGCCTGCATGTCTTGCTGGCATCGAAGATTTGTGTGCCTTTGTGTTTTGGAAGAAGAAGAAGAAAAAGAAACATGTGGTATTGGATTGTATGTGTCTTGCGAGTGCGTGAGTTGATCAAAGAAATGAATTGATTACTAAATGTATTAGGGTATCAATGATGAAGGGGCATGGAGGATATTTTGAAAATTGTTCACGAGTAAAACTGTCATTATCTCTCAAATTAAGGGTAATATGGTGATTACAATGGTGTGTGCAAAAAATTTAAATTCCTAAAAACTTAAAGATTAGTGCTAAAATAATTCATCTACTCTGAAAATCAGTTTTTATCTCAAATATTCCACATAAAATAACTTTTTTACTCGCAGTACCACTTGAAATCCAAACATTCTAAATGTGCAACGTAACATATCAGGCCATCAAGAAACATACTTGATCATAACATTTATAATTATTCTAATAAAATCAATAATTAGAATACAAAAATACCTGAAATAAAAATTGGAGCATTACAACAAGATCTGTTCTTCACAACTTGTGAGAAACTCTGGATTTCAAGAAACTGAGAATATTTCAAGTGAAATGTGATTTATATTTTAAAGTTAACTGTTAAACTTTATATTAATTCAATATTTACTAATTAAAACAATTACAATAGTATTTTAATTTAGTTTAATAGACAAGTAATATATAATTTAATTATTTTAAGTTGTCTTTACTATTAAAAAATTATTTTAATTTTACATGAATATGTATGGTGGTCAAGTCAAATTTTTAGTGTCATTATGAAGTTAATATATCTTAACAAATATGTGGGTCAAGTTGTATTATTACAATCATTATAAAGTCAATTATCACAAGATGGAATAATAATAATGACTATAATAAAACTTGTTTCAAATACACTTAACCACCAAATTGAGGGGTCCATTTCCTCCCTCAAACCCTATATATAATGTAGCATCCTCTTACTATCTTCCATATATTTCTTCATCTAATTCTTGATCATACTAAAAAAATGACTTCTAAAAAGGTTCTTTTTTTTCTAGGTCTCCTTGTCATGGTTGCTTTGGTTACTTCAAAGGCAGTTGCTAGTGACTTTAATGAGTCTCCAGTTTACTCTAAAATCGGTGAGTTATATATATAGATGATGAACAACATTGATTTCATTAGTAATGGTTTCCTTAGATTTGGATATATCTGGCAGATTTTATCGTTTTGAATTATGTTTTTGTTTAACCATTAAACTATAAAATTTTCATTTTTACTAATAATTATCTTAATGGATGAAAGCTAAATTAATTTTGCTTTTAGTGTTGATTTTCATTAGAAATGTGACGACTCACATCATTTTATTTTCATATTTCCAATATATGCAGTTGATGATAATAAAAAGACAGATGACCAAAGTATTGAAATCTCCATTGGAATATCAAGTGATGACAATATTTTGGGTATGCCGAGTAAAGGTAATATATATGTTTTTTGAGAGTATACATTATTACATAAAAATTTACTTCATATACATTTGAAAAATATTGTTCGTGTACGAGAGTTTTAAGTTATCATTCAAATAAAGTATTAGATGGATTATGGTGGGTTTCTTAAACTCTGCTGATGTTCTATTTTTCATAGAGTGTATAGATGATATTGTGGCCACATATATGTTTTATTAAAATTTACTAAGAAATGTATTCTCTATGTGCAGCTAATATTGCAGCCGAATCAAAGAAAAATCGTGGATTAGATGACTGTAAAATGTGTTGCAACATTCCATTTGACTGCGTATGCTGCTAATTAAATTGAAACTACAAAAATAAAGTGGATACATGTATGTGTAGGTGTATCCTTCTAATAGTTAGTATTTTAGGAAGAAGAAATAAAAATATGGAATTCTCTACATGAACACATTGTTGAGTCTGAAGCATGTTGTGTAAGCATCCATTTAAACATTAGGAAGTTAGTTGTTAAAGACACACATATATCTTGTGAATGTATCGCCTATGAGAGTTATATTAAAAATATATACCATATTGTTTTCAAAATTTTTGTATTTTTGTTCTATTTACCTCAAAGTAGTAACCATACAATGTTGTAACCCTTATTCTTCATCCTTCAACCTTCTTCTTAACAAGAATCTTATTTGCATTGTTACATGTGTTAGAATTCATGGTATCAGACCCAATGATTAAAAAAATAATCTAAAGAGTAAATAAATTGTAAAATGTATTTAGTAGTAAAGTTTTATCAACTGCATATGAGAAGAGCCAATATATAGACATAACAATACAATAATATTTAAATGACATTATTTACATGCTCCAACACCACCTCCACTTGTAATATGAGTCATGCAAACTCTAGGACATCCGGCTTGACATAAAAGTGTAATACAATGATTATAATAAGAAGAAATAAATATGAAATGCAATGAACCTAATCTTAAAGTTGAGTGGGTCGGCTTTCTAGAATGACGTAAGTATTAAGTCGAATCTCAAAGAAAGAAATGAATATGGAATTGTATGTCTCGTCAAAGAACACTCCATATAAATCATAATAAACATGAAGTGATATTAGTGAATTTTTAAAGAATAAATTTGTTCTTTATATTTACTCACACTAGATCATTCATAGGCATTATCTCCAGCTTTTCCTCCCCCACCATATGCTCCATCTCCTATATTCTTCGAATTTTGATCAATTTAATTATATTCTTCTATACCAAAAAATTTTAGTAAATTATCCACAAATTTTAGAAGAAAAATATTTCAGTAATACTTCTTAGTAAATGTTTTAAAAAATTATCGACAAATCAAACCTAAAAAATATGTTGGTAAAAATAACTTTCAGTGATACCACACTATTTGTCAATTGATTTGTCAGTAAAGGTAGTCAACAATTTATATTATCTATCCACTGATTTCTAGTAGTGGTGCTCCAACAAAGGAGATGACTCTCATCGTTGGCGATGATCCGCATCCATTATGTCGCTGGAAACGAATTGCTTGAGCTCCATATCTGGGAATGAGTCCCATCACTAGCAGCTATTTGCCTGCATGTCTTGCTGGCATCGAAGATTTGTGTGCCTTTGTGTTTTGGAAGAAGAAAAAGAAAAAGAAACATGTGGTATTGGATTGTATGTGTCTTGCGAGTGCGTGAGTTGATCAAAGAAATGAATTGATTACTAAATGTATTAGGGTATCAATGATGAAGGGGCATGGAGGATATTTTGAAAATTGTTCACGAGTAAAACTGTCATTATCTCTCAAATTAAGGGTAATATGGTGATTACAAATGGTGTGTGCAAAAAATTTAAATTCCTAAAAACTTAAAGATTAGTGCTAAAATAATTCATCTACTCTGAAAATCAGTTTTTATCTCAAATATTCCACATAAAATAACTTTTTTTACTCGCAGTACCACTTGAAATCCAAACATTCTAAATGTGCAACGTAACATATCAGGCCATCAAGAAACATACTTGATCATAACATTTATAATTATTCTAATAAAATCAATAATTAGAATACAAAAATTACCTGAAATAAAAATTGGAGCATTACAACAAGATCTGTTCTTCACAACTTGTGAGAAACTCTGGATTTCAAGAAACTGAGAATATTTCAAGTGAAATGTGATTTATATTTTAAAGTTAACTGTTAAACTTTATATTAATTCAATATTTACTAATTAAAACAATTACAATAGTATTTTAATTTAGTTTAATAGACAAGTAATATATAATTTAATTATTTTAAGTTGTCTTTACTATTAAAAAATTATTTTAATTTTACATGAATATGTATGGTGGTCAAGTCAAATTTTTAGTGTCATTATGAAGTTAATATATCTTAACAAATATGTGGGTCAAGTTGTATTATTACAATCATTATAAAGTCAATTATCATAATATGGAATAATAATAATGACTAAATAAAACTTGTTTCAAATACACTTAACCACCAAATTGAGGGGTCCATTTCCTCCCTCAAACCCTATATAATGTAGCATCCTCTTACTATCTTCCATATATTTCTTCATCTAATTCTTGATCATACTAAAAAAATGACTTCTAAAAAGGTTCTTTTTTTTCTAGGTCTCCTTGTCATGGTTGCTTTGGTTACTTCAAAGGCAGTTGCTAGTGACTTAATGAGTCTCCAGTTTACTCTAAAATCGGTGAGTATATATATAGATGATGAACAACATTGATTTCATTAGTAATGGTTTCCTTAGATTTGGATATATCTGGCAGATTTTATCGTTTTGAATTATGTTTTGTTTAACCATTAAACTATAAAATTTTCATTTTTACTAATAATTATCTTAACGAATGAAAGCTAAATTAATTTTGCTTTTAGTGTTGATTTTCATAGAAATGTGACGACTCACATCATTTTATTTTCATATTTCCAATATATGCAGTTGATGATAATAAAAAGACAGATGACCAAAGTATGAAATCTCCATTGGAATATCAAGTGATGACAATATTTTGGGTATGCCGAGTAAAGGTAATATATATGTTTTTTGAGAGTATACATTATTACATAAAATTTACTTCATATACATTTGAAAAATATTGTTCGTGTACGAGAGTTTTAAGTTATCATTCAAATAAAGTATTAGATGGATTATGGTGGGTTTCTTAAACTCTTCTGATGTTCTATTTTTCATAGAGTGTATAGATGATATTGTGGCCACATATATGTTTTATTAAAATTTACTAAGAAATGTATTCTCTATGTGCAGCTAATATTGCAGCCGAATCAAAGAAAAATCGTGGATTAGATGACTGTAAAATGTGTTGCAACATTCCATTTGACTGCGTATGCTGCTAATTAAATTGAAACTACAAAAATAAAGTGGATACATGTATGTGTAGGTGTATCCTTCTAATAGTTAGTATTTTAGGAAGAAGAAATAAAAATATGGGAATTCTCTACATGAACACATTGTTGAGTCTGGAGCATGTTGTGTAAGCATCCATTTAAACATTAGGAAGTTAGTTGTTAAAGACACACATATATCTTGTGAATGTATCGCCTATGAGAGTTATATTAAAAATATATACCATATTGTTTTCAAAATTTTTGTATTTTTGTTCTATTTACCTCCAAGTAGTAACCATACAATGTTGTAACCCTTATCCTTCATCCTTCAACCTTTTTCTTAACAAGAATCTTATTTGCATTGTTACATGTGTTAGAATTCATGGTATCAGACCCAATGATTAAAAAAATAATCTAAAGAGTAAATAAATTGTAAAATGTATTTAGTAATAGAGTTTTATCAAGTGCATATGAGAAGAGCCAATATATAGACATAACAATACAATAATATTTAAATGACATTATTTACATGCTCCAACACCACCTCCACTTGTAATATGGGTCATGTAAACTCTAGGACATCCGGCTTGACATAAAAGTGTACTACAATGATTATAATAAGAAGAAATAAATATGAAATGCAATGAACCTAATCTTAAAGTTGAGTGGGTCGGCTTTCTAGAATGACATAAGTATTAAGTCGAATCTCAAAGAAAGAAATGAATATGGAATTGTATGTCTCGTCAAAGAACACTCCATATAAATCATAATAAACATGAAGTGATATTGGTGAATTTTTATAGAATAAATTTGTTCTTTATATTTACTCACACTAGATCATTCATAGGCATTATCTCCAGCTTTTCCTCCCCCACCATATGCTCCATCTCGCATATTCTTCGAATTTTGATCTCTTTAATTATATGTTTCTACACCAAAAGGTTTTAGTAAATTATCCACAAATTGTAGAAGAAAAATATTTCAGTAATACTTCTTAGTAAATGTTTTAAAAAACTATCGACAAATCAAACCTAAAAAATATGTTGGTAAAAATAACTTTTAGCAAGACCACACTATTTGTCAATTGATTTGTCACTAAAGGTAGTCATTAATTTATATTATCTATCCACTGATTTCTGGTAGTGGTGCTCCAACAAAAGAGATTACTCTCATTGTTGGCGATGATTCTCATCCATTATGTCGTTGGAAACGAATTGCTTGAGCTCCATATCTGGCAATGAGTCCCATCAGTAGCATCTATTTGCGTGCATGTGTTGCTGGCATCGAAGATTTGTGTGCCTTTGTGTTTTGGACGAAGAAGAAGAAGAAGAAAACGAAACATGTGGTAGAGGATTGTATGTGTCTTGCGAGTGCGTGAGTTGATCAAAGAAATGAATTGATTACTAAATGTATTAGGGTATCAATGATGAAGGGGCATGGAGGATATTTTGAAAATTGTTCACGAGTAAAACTGTCATTTTCTCTCAAATTAAGGGTAATATTGTGATTACAAGTGGTGTGTGCAAAAAATTTAAATTCCTAAAAACTTAATGATTAGTGCTAAAATAATTCATCTACTCTGAAAATCAGTTTTTATCTCAAATATTCCACATAAAATAACTTTTTTTACTCGCAGTACCACTTGAAATCCAAACATTCTAAATATGCAACGTAACATATCAGGTCATCAAGAAACATACTTGATCATAACATTTATAATTATTCTTATAAAATCAATAATTAGAATACAAAAATTACCTGAAATAAAAATTGGAGCATTACAACAAGATATGTTCTTCACAACTTGTGAGAAACTCTGGATTTCAAGAAACTGAGAATATTTCAAGTGAAATGTGATTTATATTTTAAAGTTAAGTGTTAAACTTTATATTACTTCAATATTTACTAATTAATACAATTACAATAGTATTTTAATTTAGTTTAATACACAAGTAATATATAATTTAATTATTTTAAGTTGTCTTTACTATTAAAAAATTATTTTAATTTTACATGAATATGTATGGTGGTCAAGTCAAATTTTTAGTGTCATTATAAAGTTAATATATCTTAACAAATATGTGGGTCAAGTTGTATTATTACAATAATTATAAAGTCAATTATCACAATATGGAATAATAATAATAATAATTTTAATAAAACTTGTTTCAAATACACTTAACCACCAAATTGAGGGGTCCATTTCCTCCCTCAAACCCTATATATAATGTAGCATCCTTTTACCATCCTCCATATATTTCTTCATCTAATTCTTGATCATACTAAAAAAATGACTTCTAAAAAGGTTCTTTTTTTTCTAAGTCTCCTTGTCGTGGTTGCTTTGGTTACTTCAAAGGCAGTTGCTAGTGACTTTAATGAGTATCCAGTTTACTCTAAAATCGGTGAGTTATATATATAGATGATGAACAACATTGATTTGATTAGTAATGGTTTCCTTAGATTATGATATATGTGGCAGATTTTATCGTTTTGAATTATGTTTTTGTTTAACCATTAAACTATAAAATTTTCATTTTTACTAATAATTATTTTAATGGATGAAAGCTAAATTAATTATTCTTTTAGTGTTGATTTTCATTAGAAATGTGACGACTCACATCATTTTATTTTCATATTTCCAATATATGCAGTTGATGATAATAAAAAGACAGATGACCAAAGTATTGAAATCTCCATTGGAATATCAAGTGATGACAATATTTTGGGTATGCCGAGTAAAGGTAATATATATGTTTTTTGAGAGTATACATTATTAGATAAAAATTTAGTTCATCTACGTTTTAACATATATTGTTCGTGTACGAGAGTTTTAAGTTATCATTCAAATAAAGTATTAGATGGATAATGGTGGATTTTTTAAACTCTGATGATGTTCTATTTTTCATAGAGTGTATAGATGATATTGTGGCCACATATATGTTTTATTAAAATTTTCTAAGAAATGTATTCTCTATGTGCAGCTAATATTGCAGCCGAATCAAAGAAAAATCGTGGATTAGATGACTGTAAAATGTGTTGCAACATTCCATTTGACTGCGTATGCTGCTAATTAAATTGAAACTACAAAAGTAAAGTGGATACATGTATGTGTAGGTGTATCCTTCAATTAGTTAGTATTTTAGGGAGAAGAAATAAAAATATGGGAATTCTCTACATAAACGCATTGTTGAGTCTGAAGCATGTTGAGCACTGTAAGCATCCATTTAAACATTAGGAAGTTAGTTATTAAAGACACACATATATCTTGTGAATGTATCGCCTATGAGAGTTATATTAAAAATATATACCATATTGTTTTCAAAATTTTTGTATGTTTGTTCTATTTACCTCCAAGTAGTAACCATACAATGTTGTAACCCTTATTCTTCATCCTTCAACCTTTTTCTTAACAAGTATCTTATTTGCATTGTTACATGTGTTAGAATTCATGGTATCAGACCCAATGATTAAAAAAATAATCTAAAGAGTAAATGAATTGTAAAATGTATTTAGTAGTAAAGTTTTATCAATTGCATATGAGAAGGGCCAATATATAGACATAACAATACAATAATATTTAAATGACATTATTTACATCCTCCAACACCAACTCCACTTGTAATATGGGTCATGCAAACTCTAGGACATCCGGCTTGACATAAAAGTGTAATACAATGATTATAATAAGAAGAAATAAATATGAAATGCAATGAACCTAATCTTAAAGTTGAGTGCTCAACATGCTCCAGACTATACATGTATGGTGGTGAAGTCAAATTTTTAGTGTCATTATAAAATTAATATATCTTAACAAATATGTTGGTCAAGTTGTATTTTTACAATCATTATAAAGTCGATTATCACAATATGGAATAATAATAATAATAATATTGACTATAATAAAACTTGTTTCAAATACACCTAACCACCAAATTGAGTTGTCCATTTCCTCCCTCAAACCCTATATATAATGTAGCACCATCTTACTATCTTCCATATCTTTCTTCATCTAATTCTTGATCATACTAAAAAAATGACTTCTGAAAAGGTTCTTTTTTTTTCTAAGTCTCCTTGTCATGGTTGCTTTTGTTACTTCAAAGGCAGCTGCTAGTGACTTTAATGAGACTCCAATTTACTTAAAAATCGGTGAGTTATATATACAATAATACTGGTCTTACAACAGAAATACGTCCAACAAGTATCCAACATGTGCTATATATTTTATGAGATGTGTGCTATACAAATAGCACACTTCCCATAACACGTATAGCACATGGTCGATACTTGTTGGACGTATTTCTGTTGTACGACAAACATTATTATATATACAAGTACACTTACCAACACAAATTCAATTAACTAATTAACCTACATAAACATTAACAATCAAATAATCAACATAGCCCAAATAAAACGATAGAATAATTAAAAACAAAATGAATGTGAGCGAGTGGACACACCTTGCAATGGATTGAAGGCTACGCAAGCGTAGGAATGAGAATTCTGCACGCGCGCCCCTGAGCCTTGTTCGGAGAGCTAAGGTGACTTCTCTGTACACTATGCTAATGTAGTGAGTTCACCAGCTCTACCACTGTGCCACCACATTGTGTCGTCGTCTTCTCATCCACTTTGCCCGATTCAATTTTTACTCTTTAAATTCCTTCTCTCTACAATAGTTTCTTCAAGTACATCACTTCGAGGGTTTGAAGGGATCAATGTGACTCGATTTCAAATACGAAGTCGGGGACATCATGAAAGAAAGCAATGTGAAGCCATCAACCTCAAACAGAGAAAATCTTTGAGTTCTATATTTGTGCTCAGAAAGTGAGATTGAGGGATTTAGGCAAGGGTTTGAGAAAGGAAGAACACAATGCAGGAGGTTTAGGAAAGGTTAGGTGTGGAGAATGAAATGGATTAGGAATAATGCAAGTAGGGGTGCACGTGAGTCAAGCAAACTCATGAGTCAGCCCGGGCTCGACTCACTTATGGCTCGTTTAATTAAGCTCGTGAGCTTATGAGCTGAGCTTGAACTTGGATTTAAGCTCGATTATTAAACGAGTCGAGCTTGAGATTTACCTTGTTCGACTCATTAGCTCGTGAGCTATCTCGATAAATTCTATATAATAAATAAATAAATATTATAATTAATAATAATAAATAGATAATAATTAATAATAATAAATTAATATTATTTGCACAAAAAAATTAAAGAACAACAATAATAATACCAGCAATAACATGGGGTCAGATGGGCTCTAATACAATAGCCCAAACCCAACTCATACATTTCAAACACACAAAATAAACAAACCCACACACCCATTTAGATTTAGGGTTCCTTTTTTTTTTTTTTTTTTACTTTTTGGTGGTGAAAGATGCAATACAAGGTTGTGCTGCTAGAGAAAAAAAAGGCGAGAGAGAGAGAGAGGGCAATGTAGGGAGAAAAATCGAGGGCGACCGCGAGGCCAGCCTCCTCGGCGGTTCATGGAAGAAAGAGGGAGAAGACATAGAAGCAGTGGCAGCCATGATAAAGAGAGAGAGGGGAAGTGGGGGCGATCGGAGGAAGCTACGATGTTCGCGGCTTCCATGGACCATGGCTACGAAGTGGAGAGAGAAAAGGGGCGGGCAGAGACCGGAGGAAGATAGAGGAGGAGGGAGATAGGGAAAGGGAGGGTCGTAGTGAGATAAAGAAGGCGACAGAGATCGATGGCTGAGGATGGCAAGCTCAAAGTTGTTGCCGCTGCTAGAGCTCAGTCAAGCTCGAGCTCGACTCATGTCCAACCCTAAATGCAGGTATAATGAAATATTTTGGGCTAATTTTAGTCTAAATAAGAAAAAAAACAAATTAAAAATTCGATTGTGAATAATGGCAATTCTCAACCGCAATTATGGGCTAATATTAGATAAAACTGCCACTTTTAACCATCAAATTATGGCGATTAAACAAACCACCGTAATAAAGTTAAAAAAATGTGGTTTTTGTTAACCACCCTAATGTAACCGCCATAATTTATGCAGTATTTTGAAGTGAAAGCATAAATAAGGGAATATCTATACCAATAAAGGTGGAAATAGACCATCTTATCCAATTAAGGATATACTCATATATATACTTAAAAATGTTGATCATCATTCAGTCTAAGGTCAAACTTTACCTCATAAGTGTCAACAAGTTAGAAACAAAATATATCATAGGTTGTAACATACAAAAAGAATATCAAGGTGAGCTAATATGGAAATCTGGCGACATGTCGAAGAGTGATATAGCAAAAAGACAGCTTGCTCAAATATCAGGAAGTACAAAGAGACTCCAGCTCACACTAACTCCTACATCATATATATATATATATATATATATCCTACATTTATATACTACTCCTATAGCTAGGAGGTCCTCAAACTAAGGGTCTATCTCTATTTGCTGCTCGGGCTGAGGCTGGTGGGATCCCTGAAAGGCTTATGCCTCCCAATCAATAGGTGAATAAGGTGGAGTAGGTGATGGTGGAGGTGTCTGAAAGTGTATGTGTGCACGAGAAGGGGGGGTTGAATCGTGCAAGTTTTGAAAATTATCTTATAAAAACTTTTACTTAGAAAGCTGTTTTTACTCAGAAAGTGGATTTAAGAGTTTGCAGCGGAAATAGCTTTCTGAGAAGATTAAGTTTCTGAGAACTTAGTCTTTCTGAGAAAGTTCCTATCTGAGAAGTCTTAAGAAAATGACTTTGAGTTATAATCTTTTAAATGCTTTATGATTCTAATCAGTAATGTTTTCACAAGACCTCTTAGTTAAAACCGTGGTGGAGTTTTTTCTCAAAACTTTATGTAATTAAAGAGTAAGAGAGAAAAGCTTAACACAAAGAGTTTTATACTGGTTCGGTTTTAACCAACCTACTCCAGTCCTCAACCTTCAGTTGAGAGTTCTTAGATATTCCTTTTAATGTGCCTTCTCAGACAACACTGCCTTTACCAAGTAAAGGACTTCCACCACTTCACAACCCGAAGTGGATTTCCTTGCCTCACACGAGAGGACTTCCTTGCCTTAAACACTTAAGGACTTCCTTGCCTCACAACAGAGGACTTCCTTGCCTTAATCAATTAAGGACTTTGAACGTTGCCTCAAACACCAGAGGACTTAAACTTGCCTTCACACAAAGAAGGACTTAGCGTTTTTCGAAGGTTTGATTTGATCGAAAATAACTACCAAGACTAAGTTACAAACCTAGTTTTACACTTAGTAGACTTCTAGAATTAACTTACAAATGTAAGAATTTACACCAATTCAGAACTAGAAGATTTTGCAAAGTTAGAAGAACAATTTCGTAAAAATTGTCTTTCTGAGAAAGTTCTAAGTTTTCGCAAAATGATTTTCAATTCAACAAAGTTTTGACACGTTTAATCAAGAGTTTTAGCGCAAGAGTTTCGTCACATTGCTCTGGAATTGAACTCATATATATAGGCATCAAAGAGCCGCGAAATTAGAAGCTTTCACTTTGCTTATGTGGCTGTGTCTTTTTCAGAACGGCTCCCTGCTACAGTCAGCGCAAAATGAGGAACTTTTCAGAACTGCACAGTGCGCGTGTTCCCACTTCCTTGGCTAGTTGTAGCGAGCTTTCTGAGACTTTTTGTGCTTCCTTGAGTTCAGACACTTGGTTGCTTCTGAGTCCAACCTTCTAAGAGTTGTACGGACTTCTGAGGCAAACCTTCTGAGGGAAGACCCTTCTGAGAACTACTGGTCGCAAGGTCTTCTGAGACCTTTCTGAGGCGACAGTGTTCTTTCCTCAGAAACATGTTTTCACCTTCAGCGCTTCTGAGACATCCTTTCTGATATCTTTGGCGCTATGATTTTATCAATTGATTTCAAGGCTACTTGATGTTTTGTCTTGATCTTTGCTCATGGCATTGCAATAATTTATAGCTTTCTGAGACACTTAGCGCACATATTAGCAAAACCTTAAGTAAAATTTTATACTTATGGCTTACCTTGTTATCATTAAAACTTTCATAACTCTAAGAGAATTATGCTTAATTCTCTCAGAAGGGTTCTGGAGCTTACAATGTCTACTTCGTCTGGTCATACTCAGTGAGAGATGAAAAGTCCCATACCTCCTAAATGTCACCCATCACTCTATCAGGGGCTACCTCGTGCTTCGATTCTAACTCAACGTCCTCGAGGATGTCCACCATAGGATCCTCCTTGAGATCCGTCCACTTGTCAATGTCTGACTACGAAGTGGGAGATAGAATTGTATTAGGGACACTGTGTGGGTCGTCAGGGATAAGAATGAAAACAGGAGGGCAGAAGAAAACCTAGTAACGATCCAAGAAATTTGACATGGAAAAACGGTAAGTTCCTGGTATGGTAGACGAGAATGAGACGACACTTGTAGCCGGTGTGAACCTCACCACAGCAAAATCAATGTGGCGCAAAAAAGGAGGTGGATAGGGTGGTTGCTCCATCTAAACCTAGAATTGGAGCATAAAAAAAAGAAGGGTGAGATGGGGAAATCTCAATGAGCTACATTGAGCACCCGAACCTACGTGTTCTTATGCCAATACTAGTCATTCGAAAAAACACCTTATGGTTTAATAAAACATAACATAACATAACATAAAGAAATAAGGTACGTTTTTCGAATTTTCAACCAACTTTTTGGTCCGAGTTAGGAGAACCTGTGCTTGTTTTCTAAGTTCTTGGGTTATCTAGCAACCTACGCAATCAGAGCATACATAGTAGTCAACGGAGCTCGCCCATAGACTGTACTATGAAGACTCCGGGCCACTAACACTCGGACTTCTTCGTCTCGTAGAACTAGAGATCATCTATTTTCCATTTTACATGAGCATACGCATTATCAATCAACACTTCAACCCATAAGGTTAGACATATCCGAATGTACCCAACTCTCAGCTGGTAGTCAATATCTCGACCGGGAATACCCGAATTCACTCATTTCCCATTTATCCGGTGGCAAGTACCTAAGTACACCTTCTTCCTAGGGTTATATATATTATCTAATATTTATATATAAAATCTTCAAAAAATATCATCTAATATTTATATATATTAACAATATAATACTTTCGCCTCCACTGTTAAAATGTTCTGGATCCGCCACTGGTCAATGTAATAGTAGTGGATAGGGTTCCTTGACCCCAGTAGGCTCCAACATCAACCTTCAACCCGAACCTGTACTTTCCATATCTATAAAACAAGTTTAATAATACATCAAATTAGTTAGAAACCTAAAGAAAATCATAATAGTCACTAGTTGTTGTGGAAACACATTACTTAATCAAATAAATAAGGACTTTATTCATTGTTATCGTTTTGATCAACATTTTCATCTATTGTCTCATCTGTTTCATTATCATCACCTTCTACTATCTTAATATAGAGGACAATCAATAACTTACAACTCCCTTGTTATAGATAGAAGATTTGTGGCCATCTTTATATCACTTACTATTCTTTGTGCCACTTGATCATCCATTTGGAAAGTTTGATCGACAACTTCATTATATTCAACACAACCTTTAGTTTTTGTTTTTCGCACTATCCTTTAATTTGATTGCATTTCCATATTAGAAAAGCAATGCATGAATTTGAAGAAGCATCCAAAAAACAATGTTGCCCCTAAACATATAGGGGTTCAAGTAATAATGACCCCTCATTTTTTCCCACCATCCATCCATCGATCATATTGTTGAGAATTTCCATTTTTTCAAAGGTTGATGATTGACGTGTGCAATAACCGCACTTTACGAAGACTCTTCTCCTCTCATTCTTTCTTTCCCTTCTCATTTTTCATTTCTCATGGCATTATCACTAAAACATAACAATTTCCTTTTTACGCAAACAATTAACTTTAAACAAGTGAGAGAAATAGAAGAAGGGGAGAAAAAAGAAGAGAGGAGAGAGAGTGTGTGTGTGTTTGTGTGATGTGAGAGAGAGAAAGGTTTGACATCAAACTCTATTTTCCATTTTCACTTTCACCCTTCGACCTCCTTCTCTTTCTTCTCCGACCTTATTTTCTCTTTCATCCCTCCTTCGTCTATGCTCAGGTATTATATTATAATGAAAATATGAAAACCTTGTTCTAAAATTGCGTAAATTATATTATTATTATTTTATGTATGATTTTAATGTCATATATACTTGTATTGTTGTTTGATTAATGTGGGTGCAGGTTCAGATATACATAATATCGTACATACTTAATTTTGTGAATTTAGGATCTCAACATGAATAACAAAAGTGGTGAATTGGCTCAGGTAAAATTAATATCTTGAAAATATATTATGTTTTTTATTTTTCACCATTTTTCATGCAAAGAATTCTTGTTATGGCTCGAAGCATAAACAATTTCTATTAGAATTGGTGTTTGATTCCCCTACCATCTATTCATGAAGACTTTGATATCGTATCTTGAATCAATTTCTCTCAAAAGTTTAAGTTGATGGATTATGACGTATATATGAATGATTTTATACCCTAACTACAAGAACCTATTAGTTTAGTTATGTACATGAGTTTTAAATATTACTCCATCAGTTTTTTATTTATCCATTTTGTATTTTTGACTTGTTTTTTTATTTATCCACTTAGAAATTCTAGATGATATTAAATACTTTTTTTCTTATTTTATCCTTAATTAAGTCATTCTCTTCTACCAAATAAATTGAAATAATCAAGATTGAATAATGGAAGAGAGGGAATTTGCTAATAAGGATATTGTGGTAAAATATATACTAGGTTTTGTTTTTTTTGTAATTTTTAAGATTGTCTCAATCATTATCTAAAAACATGTGAAAGCACAAAGTGAACGAACAAAAAAACGAAGAAAGTAATAAGGAGCAAGGAATTATGACGTGCACATGTGAATAGATGGTTTAATTCATAAATTCTATTTTGTAGGAAAATGTTGGTGTACCTCTTCCCTCCCCCGATCCTCAAGCTCAACTTCAACCTCAACCTCAACCTGAATCGCAACCCGAACCTCAATTTGAACAAGCCGATCATCTATCTTCAAAGAGTGGCAAAAATAGCACGGTAATTGTGTTTCTATACAAATGTACAAATCAATTTAAGAATTTGGTATCAATTTTGATTGTTTAATTTCATAAGCATGTATTTTCATAGCCTTGATTGAGTTTATCTCCCTTCAAGTTTTGTTCACAGTTTAAAAGCACACAATACTTGAACTAATTAACCTACTTGAAGATTAACTTTCACACAAGAAATTAGTTTTTATTGTAAAAATATAGTTGGTTAAAAGTGAGCACAACTTTATACAAATCAAAAATAAGTTTACTTTAGTTGCTTAATTATTGTTGTTCAAATTCTTGTGGTTTCATCTCTTGCAGATTTTTAAGAGTGGGCCACTTTTCGTATCTACCAAAGGTATGGTTTACTCCATTCACTTTTTACTTAAATTTATTTTTATGGAACTATAAATTTAATTTAATTTGATTTTATTGAGATGCTACAACTAAAAATACATTTAGCAGTGAATGAGGGTTGACAAATTTAGTTTAGCTTTTCGTCCATGTTAGGCGTGACTTAGGTTCGAATATTGGAGAATCTTCTTTGATGGGCGATCTGTAAATTCTCGCTAAAATTGGAGGTTTATTCTGACCATCCATGGGGTGTGTCTTCCCATAGTCGTCTAACTTTTACTCCAAAGAAAAAAATAGCACACTTTTGCCTATCTACAACTAACCTTCCTAATTAAATTGAAGGTGGAAAAATGCATTCAATATTTTATTTGTTCTCACATTTCAATCACCCATATGATGGTATTTTGAAACAAAATCATACTAGAGGAGGAAAAAAAAGTGGCAACCATAAACAATGTTGTACCCTAAAAATAAGTAAGAAAAAAATTGCTGACCATGATATTTAAAGTTAGGTGCAAAAGACTGATCTATTTTTTACCAATCTTAGATGAATGCAACTTTAGCTAATAGACATGCTAATGATGAATTGAAATACTTTCTCTTTGTCATTTTTTTTACTATTCAATTTAACTTAATAGGAATTTGTCTTTTACTATATAAAATACTCAATAGCATAGTGAACTCTTGGCTAAATGATTGGATTTTGTGCATTCATTATTTATTGCGAAGTATATATTTCATGATTTGTAGGACTTGGATGGACATCATGGAAGAAAAGGTGGTTTGTTTTAACACATACTTCACTTGTTTTCTTCAGAAGTGATCCAGTAAGTAATGTTATTTTCAACCATTTCATTGTTTGTATCATGTAACCATTAACCTTTTTTTTAATACCCCTCCTTTTATAGATAGGACAATGATAATATAGAATTGAATTCATTGTTAACCTTACACGTGATAATATATTAACTAAAGATTTCATAATATTAATTAGTATAATAATAACTTTTAATTACGCCTTAAATAGTTGATATGTTGTCGTTTGTAAGGTTCGTCATGAACCCAATCTATGTTATCAAGAGAAATTCTTATGTGATCCTAAACCACATTTAATACGTAGTCCATGAACATTTATAATCACATAATTTTTGTTTTTATATAAATTTTTAGTATTATAAATCAAAGCATGTAATTATAAATATTTCTGAACCATGCATTAAATGTAATCCAAGAACACCTAAAAATTTCTCATATTATCAATACTCTTATAAATAATATGGTAACTAGTCATGAGTTTCACTCACTTTGAGACTAAAGATTAAAATTAAGTTTCTAAGAACTTTGAAAGTAAAACTTTGAACTTGAAACAATGACACAGAGAATGATTAAATTACTTTGAAAATATATGTTTTGTAGTTTCCTAAGTAATATTTATTTGTTATTCTACTCTCTACTTGTTAGAATTCATTTTCTCAAAAGGGAACTGAAGTGAATTTGACTCTTGGTGGCATTGACCTCAACAATTCAGGCAGGTTGGCATGTTTTATGCATCTACTCATTATCATCATTTTGATTTAATTTCTTCACCATATCATTTTAATTAGTATCTTGAAGTTTCTAGAGCTAATGAAACTTAAATTTTCTAATTTAATTTTGTAGTGTTCTTGTCAAAGTAGATAAAAAACTTTTGACTGTACAATTTCCTAATGCTGGTGATGGACGTGCATTTACACTTAAGGTAATATTCAGTACAACAAAAATGATTATTTTTAACATGTAATTGTCGAAAAGTGTTGATAAAAGTATTGTCAAAAAAAGATATATTGACATTTGTTGGCCATTGAAAATAGTCATAAATTTCTTTGACAATTAATGACTGATGAAAATACTCATAAACTAGTTTAAAGTATTTTCGACGGCCACTAATTGTCAATATTACTTTTATTAACAATATTTTTATTGACACATTTAATGTTGAAAATGTTCATTTTTCTATTATCTCATGAGAAAAATCTTATGGGGTTTATATTATTATGTTGAAATAAATTTTAACACTAATTAAGAAAAGATAGAGACTTGGAGTGAAGGTACTTATTTTAAATAAGTAAAGAAAAAAGTTAGAACATTTTTTATTTTTATTTTTTTAATTTTTAAAATTATATTTTTAAAGTTAAAAGTATAACTACTATTTTAAAAATTCTATTTATAGGTAGTATAGATTAGTAATGTATGATTTTTTTTATTTTTTTGTTAATTTTGAAGGCTGAAACAACTGAAGATTTGTATGAGTGGAAGACTGCACTTGAGAATGCTTTGGCATTGGCACCAAATGCTGCTGATGCCACAGGACCAAATGGTTCCGTGAAGAATGACCAGTCTGATTCACCTGATGCTTCTTCAGACCAATGTATAAATATTTTTACACTTACCATTGCAATTTAGATTATTTATGTTAGTATTGTTAGGTATACAACAACATCCTTGTCAAAACCTCTAAAATATTAATTTATGCATATCATATATTATATATTTTAAAGATAAACAATATTACCATATGTAATATATAATTAGACACAACATATAATATATGATGTGTATAACATGTAATTTATAATGTACACATTATATAATATATAGTATGAACATTTATGATGTCCATAATATATTGATAATGTTTTGATGATAGATTATTTATTGTATATCAATATTTTGCCTACTTATTTATGTTCAAGGTTAGAATTGTCAATGTTAGATGTGATATGTACATACTTCATATTACTCATTTTCATCATAAAATGATTTTTTTAATATCAAAATTTATTTATTTTCATATTTAAATTACATTTCAAATTATGAAATAACGATGGTAGTTATCATCTTTTTAAACTTTTTTAGTTTTTTTATTTTAAAAAAAATGTAAATTGGATTGTCTCATTTGAGAAATACATTTTGTACATCACAAAATCAGCTATCATATGTAATATTTCAACTTTTAAAAATTATTAATCAAACTCTTAATATTATACATTAATTCAATATTTTCAAAAATTGGATTAATATTTATAAAAAATTGAATTATTGCATATGGTGACTGATTTTATGGTGTACATGTTATCAGTCTCATTTATACACATTGATTATTTCTACAGTATGTTAAGTTCACTTGTTTTTCTTTTTCTTTTCTTATTCATGATTATGCTAATTTTCTAGTACAATGATACATACCTCTAGTGTTAATTTTTCTATAATGATGCTCATAGGAAAAGAAATTTATTTATTTATTTATTTATTTTCCTTTCCTATAACATTTTGTATTTCTTCTATAGTAGTGAAGGAAAAAGACCCAATGAAATCTAAAGTCACTGGCCGCCCAATTTTACTTGCTTTGGAGGATGCTGATGGAACTCCATCTTTTTTGGAGAAAGCCCTAAGGTTCATGGAAGAGCATGGTGAGTTTAATTTTTTAATCCTATTTTTAAGATTAATTTTTGTTCATAGAAAAAAGTTAAATGATTTATGCTATGGAATTTAGCGGTATAAGTAATTTTTTTTGTGAGCTATCCAAAATATAAAAATGAAAAATATATTTTTTTTGTACATATGTTTATTAAGCTTAAAGCATCATAAGAGACATTTATTTTTAAAATTTATTAGTGGTTATTTCTATCCTAAAGTTTTTTTATCTTCTATAAAAGTTTTAACATAGTTGGCTTATTGAATGTATTAGAAACACTTTTGAAGATAAACAAACAAAGTTATGTCATCTAGTCAATAAACACTACAACATTTTTATACTTCAATCATGTTTGAAAACCATGACTATAAATGATAAAAATCGTTACCTTCAACTTATATCACGATTTTTGGATATATATATAAGTCACAGTTTATTTAATCATGGACAATTAATACCCCTATGTCTATATGTTTATAATAAATAATGTTTATCGTGCAGCATAAATACGTCCAACTAGTATTCAGCGTTATGTTATACATAATATAAAATATGTGTTATATGTACATGTGCTATACATATAGCACACATTCCATATCATGTATCACATACGTTGGATACTAGTTTAACGTATTTCTGTTGTACGAGAATTATTATTGGTATACAAATCATTAATGTGTTTTATATGAATCTAATCAATATTATAAAATAGGAGTAAAAGTAGAAGGGGTCTTGCGACAAGCAGCAGATGTTGAACATGTTGAGCAACGAGTGCGAGAATATGAACAAGGTTAGTTTGTGCTTATATTCATCTTAGATCTTTTAATTGTATATTTCTATTTAATTCTTCCGCCTTAGCTTACCTCCATTTTAATTTCATCGTATGCTGAAGACTATTCACAATTTTGTTCTGCATCAAAAATAATTTTTGAGCATTGCTAGGAGCACAACCAAAAACCAGTAAAAACAGCCAACAAATAAGAATTTGGGTCACAATCACCCCGCCCATTAAAAACATACTCATGATTAAAAGTGTTATTTGGGTCATAAAGTGTTAAATGGGCTTTGTTGGCTGTTTTGGCTGATTTTTTATTGTGTCCCAAGCATTTGTGATAATTTTTTTTACATCCAATATAGATATATCCAAATGTGTAAGAGAAAATTAATTAAAAAGAAAAATAAGTGATAAAAATTGTAGGACCTACATATTTTGTAAATAGGATATTTAAATGTTTGAAAATTATAAATGTACAAATAGAATTTATTTCTAGTATATTTGTTAGTAGATCATTATATTAGTTGATTGAAGTTTCCTTTAATCTGTGTATGAGTTTTTTTAATAAAAAAATATAAATACGTTTTTTTATTTTCAAAAGCAATAATAAAAAGATAAATTACACTCGTGAGAATTGACAAAAATACACTTAACGCTACTTTATTTTTCAAAACCTTATACAAAAATCTTTTTAATTTATAAAAAAATACACTGGTCTTCCTGAGAATGGAAAATTTTGAGACATTAAGAACATAATCGTGTAGAAAGGGGACAGAGACAAAATTTCCTTAATATTATCCATTCTTGGAGCCAATTTTCGTCCATCAAAATATGAAGGGTGCTAAAAACATGTCTCCAAGATACAAATTTAAAATATAATTTTTTTTCCAAAACATCCTTTTATTACATTTCATATATATTTGATCATGATCATTCTCACTTTTCAATTTTTGTTAAATTATAAAATCTTATATATGTTCATGGAGTGCCACATGATTGCAGGAAAAGTTGAGTTTTCTAAAGATGAAGATGCGCATGTTATTGGTGATTGTATTAAGGTATTTTTGTGATAAATTGAATAGTTAATTCATTTATCTTAAACACACTTTAAAATAAATTTTATATTATTTTTAATTGGTTTTCAGCATGTAATTCGAGAAATGGCATCTCCTCCAATCCCTGCTTCTTGTTGTAAAGCAATGTTAGAAGCATGTCGTAAGTATAATTTTAGTTTTTTATGTTGATCTAGTATAATTTTACAATGATTATCTAGAAATTAAAGTCCTAACACACCATCTTAGTGCAAAAGGACTTAATAAATGTGAATTGCATTACATTTGCATAGTTTTCTATACTCTGATAACACATAGTGCATATTGAATACTAATTAGATCTATTTCAATTGTACAATAAATATTATTGATTTTCTACACGATCATGTGTATTATGTTTGGGGCTACAATACTAGGAGTATAGGTGAAATACTTTGGTCCAATAAAAATCCAACAAAATCAAACAATATATTAATATTGTGCACAACATATATAATATAAAATGCACAACATATATCACATAAGATGTACAAAATATATCACCTATTGTGCACAACATATATCATATGTTACAATATCATTTTTCTTTGCAACATGTGATATATGTTGTGCATGTCATATGATGCTGCAATATGTGATATATGTTGTGCACATCATGTGATATATAGTGTGTACAATATGTAATATTCAATGTGTAATTTATATCATATATATTATACATAACTTATTGACTGTTTTAACTGAATTTTTATTATGACCGTTATAATTCCCATTATACATACATAAGGAAAAAAAGAAGAGATCAGTTAACAAACTTTAACTAATTTTCTAACAAGTTAGAATAAATGATAACTACTATAACTGATTAAATAAATCTCTACACTCCTAATATGCAACTGTCATGACCCAAATTAGACCATGACCGGCGCATAGGGGTACAACTCCTAGCAAGCCTTTCTTAAACCAAATCTCCAGAAAATTTGACAGAGTTTCCTCTGTTTTTCAGACATTCCCCAAATATATAAACCTGATAAACAATCAATATCCAACCAGTATAATATATAATCATATATCTAAGCTTAAACACATCATTCCAGCATAATCTCATACTTTAACTCTTACACATTTCAAAACATAAACTAGTCTTATACCCTACCCAACATAATAGATCCAAGGACCCTGCCTGTGACAAAATGGAGCACTAAACACGACAGAATGGGTTCCAATTACAGAACATATATGGCCCTTGAACAAAAAGGGCTCACCAAAAGTAGAAAGATCCTATTGCGAGGATGGAGGGATGGAACCCGGGTCAGCACCTGTATCTGAAAAAGTTTAAATAACGACGGGATGAGTTTTACAACTCAGTGAGTAGACAAATGTCCATAACCCACACAAGTTAACGTAATTACATTAAATAATGTAATAATCCCTTAAGTTTACAAATCAATTTCCAACATATATTCATCAGCATAAATTCATATGTATCATAAATTTTATATAGAACATAATTACACGAGAATCCCAATTCCAGGATGTAACAGGAAATCCATACTCCGGTGGTCAAACCTTCGTATGGTTCTAAAACAGGACGGACCTACCCCATCTCGTGAGTGTAGCCGTAAAACAGGAGGATCCACAGTGTGGTCCTAAATCATATAGTCAAGGTGCACCAAGGCTAACGCCTACTGTCGTTAGCTACAGTATCCTGGCAAAGGTTCTTCCAAAATATATATACTAAAATACTTTCTCATAGTACTCAAAATTTAGAATCCAAGTGAAACCCTCAAACCATACATGTCATTTCAGAGTCAATTACATTTCAGAATAGGGACTTATGCCCATAGCTCATCAATCACAAATCATATTTATTCTCACTTCTCAAAATAACTATATAACGAATATATTTCATCACTTCAAAATTGGTCTTCAATTTACTAAAATTATAATCCAAATGTACTAATTTACTTACTCTCTCAATATGTAAAATTATTAATATTTAAGAGCAAAATATCATAATTTTATTTATGTAAAATATACATATTTCACAAAATAAGTTCTCTCACAGTTTTAATATACAAAATAAATTTCACAATAATTATAGCATGCAATAAAATGATCATAGACACCATATCTACTCACAAATGGTTCTAAAGAACCGAAGAGCAATCCTCAAGAGCCTCCAAAAATACCGGTTGATGTCCAATCGCTCTAGAACTCTAGGAACAAAATAATATTGATAAGTATAAGCTAATTATACCATCAATTAGAGTAAAACAGCCCCAAATTCTAGGGTTCCTAAATACACTAATATTGCTAAATAAATAAATAGAGAGTTGATAAGTTAAATAAAGTAGATTTAAGTTATCATTACCACTAGATAAGTAGGATTGATGATGAAAATTGCTCAAATCTCTTCAAAAGCTCCAAAAACCCTCTAATGGAGTTTAGAGAAAAAGATATGGTGTAGGAGAGAATAATGAGGTTGTTGATGATAAAGATGAAAAAAGAAGATGGAGTGGTTGAAGAATCAAATGGAGAAAGGAAATGACTTATGAAGGAAATAAAAAGAAAATGAAAATTGATGATGATAGTGGGAGAGGAGGGAGAACCGAGAGAATGCAGGGAAAGAGAAAGAAATTGAAGAAATGAGAAAGTGGGGTGAAGGGGTGGGAAGAAAAGGGGTGTTATAAGGGTGGCTATTATGGTACACCCTATCACTTAAGGAGTATGGTGATCCTTCTTCCTTTTTTTTGTGAGATATTACAGCAACGAAAAAGGAGTACATAACATTTTGATTCTAAAACATTAGTTTTGATGTTTTTACATTAATTTGAATGTAAATGTATCTAATATTTGATCTTATCATTTGACCCTGCCACAACAACTAGGAACTGCACGTGGCAATAGGGTTTCTTCTATGCGTGCTGCAATATCTGACACTTTTCCTGAACCAAACCGCCGTTTATTGCAAAGGTATGGCAGGAGTTTCTCACACCTTAGAATAAATTTTTCTCGACACAATAATTTTTTGCTTTTGTAAAATTGTCTGACTATTAGTACTTAATCAGTAATTTTAAACATTTATATCACACCTTATCCTAACTTATTTTGAAGGTATAACTACCCTTAAATAGGATCAATCATGAAATGTACATTAATACAATACTTAGAATGAGAATTGGCGTTAAGATATGGGGGACTATTGGAGGATCCTCTTTTGATTTTATATTTGTCATGATTTTCAATCTTTTATATTTGGGTGTACATTTATTTTTAGATTAAATACCTAGTTACTAGTTTAGTAGATAAATTAGTTCATCAAAATTCAAAAATCCTCAATTTATTGGTCACATTTTAAAATAAAAACAAATTAATCTCTTAGATTTTTAAATTCCAAATTAGTTATAAATATTCGGAAAACTAATTCTTCTGAAGAAAAAAAATAGATAATTTTATCTAGGATCAATTTATACATTTTTACGGATTATGAAGGATCAAGTTGGGACGTTTGAATTTGATAAACTAATTTGTCCATTTTTCTAAATCTAAAGGATCAATTTAAGATTTTCAAATTCTAAAAGGCTAATTTATTCTTATATGTATTTTTTGATATTTTGGGCAATTTTTAACAAGTAAAAGAAGAAAAATTAATATATATTTTATAATACACAAGTTAATAACAATTATTACACTTGTCGTTGCCCAAATATCATGTTAGGTTATTCATACATTTTTTACTAAATATCTATTTTAGTCATCCTGAAATATTATTGTCAGACAAATTGGTTCATCGGAATTGAAAAGTCTAATATTGATCATTCACATTTAAAAAATGAAGGATACATTTGCCCTTCCGTATATGCCCGTACATCAAAGAAATCATTGTACGATTAACATATACGAAAAGAACGAATTTGTTCCCTTTTTTGAAATGTGAAATGTGAAGGAATAATATTAGACTTTCAAATTCTGAGGGACTAGTTTATCCCGCGATATATTTCTGAAGGATCATTTTAAGTATTTAGTCCACATTTTTTTCTTTTGTGACGCAAGTTATTGATTTCATCCTGATATATACAGAATACTGATGATGATGCAAGCTGTAGCTTCGTTCAAAGCCGTAAACAAAATGAGCTCATCAGCTGTGGCAGCTTGCATGGCACCATTACTTCTTCGACCCCTTCTTGCTGGAGAGTGTGAAATTGAACACGATTTTGATGTTGGTGGTGATGATTCTGCTCAACTTCTTCAAGCAGCTGCTGCTGCTAACCATGCTCAAGCAATTGTCATTACTTTATTAGAAGAATATGACAACATTTTCGGGGTGAGATAATCACACTAATCTTGATAATCGTTGAAAATACTTATAAGTTATTTTTTACACTTATGGATTGCCAAAAACATTTGTAGTGAATATTACTTTTTGAGTGATGTTATCTATGTACATCGCAAAATCAGTTATTATCTGTAATAATTCATCATTTTAAAATGTTAGATTAAGGTATAATATTAAAATTTGAATTAATAGTTTTAAAATTTTTGATTATTATATATCCCGACTGATTTTGTGGTGTTTAAAAAAATATTTGTCTTACTTGCTTTTAACAATACTTTTTTTTTTTGACATTTTGATTGTTTTGAATTGTTTAAAATACAATTTTTTATTGTTGTGATGCATCCATATTGCATCTATATTTTTTATTGTTGTGATGCATCCATATTGCATCTATATTTATATGCAAGGAGGCTAAATTCCTATATTCAATTAAATAAATTCTTCTTCTAATTAATCATGTTACTTTCAAATTATCTAAGGCATTATCTCTATAAATTCCTTTATCAGGAAGGTTCTATGTCCCCTGGCCCTGATATGTACACTGACTCAGATTATGAGAGTGAATCCGGGAGTGAGGAAGTTACTGATGATGATGATTTGTCTTATGATGATGATTCTTATGATGATGATGAGGAAGATGAATCAATAGAAGGGTCTGAATTAGATGAAGATGGTGATCTTGAGAGTGAAACTGGTGGTGAAGATGGAGACTCTTTAGTCAATGATGATGATGAAGAAGAAGATGATGACCACCATGATGATGAGAAGGTTTGTGCTATATTTAGGGTGATACTAAATGTATAATAAAAAATCAGTCAAACCAGTCAATAAATGAAATTTTGGGTCATAATTACTCAGCTCATTACAATCTCAATGATTATTTGGGTCAAAATCAAAGCTAAAATATGTCTATTGACTGTATTGGCTGGTTTTTCATTGTACACTTATCATTATTGCTATATTTATGTCATGAGTATTTGATTTATTGTAGCTATTAACTTTTCATTAAGCTTATCCATTTCACAAAGGCACAATATATTTAAGGGTGATACTAAATGAACAATACAAAATCAGTTCAACCAGCCAATAAATGAGATTTTGGGCCATAATTACTCAGCCCATTACAATCTCAATGATTATTTGAGTCAAAACCAAAGCCAAAATAGACCCATTGACTGTATGAGTTGGTTTTTCATTATCCACTTAACATTATTGTATATTTAATTCAATAATACTTATTATATAACATAAATATATTCCACTATAGTATTATTGTTTTAGTGTATATCTAAGCTCTGCTTATCCTAATGTCATGTAATGTACAGGATCATGATAATTTAACTCCAACTTCAAAATCCTCAAAGGGGAACAAGATGCTGCCATCAAAAACACTTGAAGTCTCAACCCCTCAAAATGAAAATATCACAAGTAAGACGATTAGTTTTGAGGACGAGCCCAATAAGCATGATGAGAAAACTATGAGTAAAGGATTAAATCCTCCTAATCCTTCATGTATGAAAAAATCAATAACCATAAACAATGTCCCAGCACCTCAACGTCGCACTTTATTGGGGAGAACCTCTGTGAGTAAATTTTTTCATCATTAATTATATCATATTTTATCTTTCCACTTATCTTAATTATCAGTAATGTTTGTTGTATATTGAAAATACATCTATCGAATATTCAACATGTGCTATATGCTATACGTAATGTGTTATGTAAGTATAATGCATTACGCATAACATATAGCACACGTTGGATACTCGTTGAATGTATTTTCGATATACAACAAGCATTGTTACTTCTTAATTACTTGCCTAAATTTGTTAAATCTTTTATTAGGTTTAACTAATTCACAAGTCCCTATAATTTTACCAAATTAGATCCTTATACTTTAAAAAATTCAATTAGGTCGTCAAATCCATTTTCTATTATAAAATAGTCGGACACCTAATAGAACATGATGATTCTATAGAATATTCTTTGATTATGACTTTTGTTATTAATAATGGCAAATGGGTCTCAGAACCTAATTATTATTTTTTTCTTTTGAAGAATGAGGACCTAATTGAAAACTCTATCCAATTGAAATTTTGGTAATATGCATAGTAGTTAAACATTTTTTTTTATAATTTCACTTAATTTCTTACTTTGTTTTGAGACTAATTAAATTGACCTTATTTACTCAACCTAACTTCTTATGCATTTGTAATATGTCTAGGCAAGGAAGAATCTTTCCATGGAATCCATTACTTTTATAGATGAAGATGAGTAAGTCATTTATACGTATGAGTCTATCAATATTGTAAACTCTCTTAGTCCAAGTCTCTTCTTATTGCATCTTATTTAATTTGCTTCCATTTGGGTTATATATGTTCATGAAACTCTTATACTAGATCAGATGAGTAATGAATGACCCTAAAAATAATTTTATGATTGATAAGAGAGTATGATATATTTGAGATAAATGAAAAAACTTTCTTCATGCATGTCTATTCAAGAAAGATTCTTCGAGGAACATACATAGTTATTTATACACAATAATGTTAGTCATACAATAAAAATACGTCCAACGAGTATTTAATGTGTGCTATACATGACATAGAATGTGCGTTATACATACGTGTGCTATACATATAACATACATTCCATGTTATGTATAACACATATTGGATACTCGTTAGACGTATTTCTGTTGTACGACGAGACACCTACCGGTCCTAATTAGTGAATGTGTCTTTTATTGAAGTACTTCATTATGATCTATTTTCTTCATTTTATTCTACCTACTAATTTTTATATTTCTTACCATACTTAGAGTTGAAATTGAGAAGCTTGAAGATATTAAGTCAGAATTGAAAAATCAAATTCAAGAGGAGGTTGGTACTTGATTTTCTTAGGGTAATTAATCTTATATGCTTATTTAGATTGTTAGAAAGCACTTATCTATCATTTCTTCACTGATCTATAGGTGATGGCAAGTAGAAAGCTACAATCTAACAT
This sequence comes from Aeschynomene evenia, assembly GCA_013621005.1. NCBI lineage: Eukaryota > Viridiplantae > Streptophyta > Magnoliopsida > Fabales > Fabaceae > Aeschynomene > Aeschynomene evenia. The sequence continues at coordinate 20,747,303 of CM024269.1, forward strand.
GGAAAAACGAAAGGAAGCTTTGCAAGATCGTCGTTTGGCTCTTGAACAAGAAGTAGGCCCATTATGAGAGAACATACCCTCTTTTTATATAGTTGAATATTCATTCACTTTCAAAATAATAGTCGTTTTTATTATTTTACTATATTGAAAAACTAGTGTACCTAAATGCATTTTGTGTTTAAATATATTAATTTTTTAATAAAAAATATAATTACGACTATTATTTTAAAACGGAGGAAGTATATGAAAATCAAGCAAGTCTAGCCTTAAAATTTATCTTAGGGTAAAAGTTGAAAATTTTTCATTTACTTTCAATTAATTTAAAAAAAAAAAGGTCATTAACTATACTGTCCAAAAGATTTTTTTCTTCTTATATTTAGTTTTTAAGTTGAAAGTATAAGTATTTGTTTATAATTTGTCAAGCATTTAAACCCAAAGATACAAGATAACAAGATTGTTTTCAAAACAATATTAAACTTTATTTTGCTTGAGTTATTACACTTTAGTCTTGGGTATGTTTGTTTTGAATTATTAAAAAATGATTCTACAACTAAATTTTTTATATTATTTTAAAATGTTAAAAAAATTTCTTCCATAAGCTACTCTTTCCATGTTCTAAAAAAAGTTGAAAAATATATTATTTTTAGATTTTGATTATTTTTTTTTAAAATTTATCTAAGTATATGAAAAGTGAAATTTTTCAGTCAAAAAAATATTTATTTTCAGCAAAAGCTTGAATAAATTCTACATGCAAAAATTAAGATTCTCTTTCCTAAAATTTATTTGCAGGTGGCTAAACTACAAGAACAATTGAAAAAGGAAAAGAGTTTTCGGAAAAGTATTGTCGAAAAGGTTAGTCTATCTTAGTTTGTTAATAGGTGATTTGTAACCCATGGAGCATAAATGTATTATAGATAATAAATATTAGGATATGAATTTTAAAAATTATTGAACATAACATAACTATGATATAATAATATATTAGTTTAATTATGACGCACTGACAGTATAAAAAATTTTATATTATCAGTTAATCATATCCATTGATTTGTAAAACTTTTTAGTTAATAATTTTTATTAATGTGTCAATCTATAATTAAATGTATATGTAAAATTAATAAATTGAAATTAAACTCATAATATATTATACTAACTTCAAAAACTAAAAGAGGGAGACAATGTTTTAAAATTTATTGTGATTTATCGTAAGTATAATAGAACGATATCAATGATACATATATATTACAAAATTAGTCACATGTAATAATATAATTTTTTAAAACTATTAATTCAACTTTTAAAATATTAAATTAATGTACAATATTAAAAGTTAGATTAATAATCTAAAAAAGTTAAATTATTCTATATGATGACTGATAGTGACTAATTTTATGATATAAAAATATTTCTATCTATCTAATTATAATATCCATCCATATGGCTAATTCATAAACTTAAAGTAAAAAGTTATATAATATATTCAAGAATATCTTAAACTGCTTGATATAGACATGTATTGAACTTGGCCACAATGGCATTTTGAAACATATATATATATATATATATATATATAGACTTTTTGTCAGGAATCATCTCATTTAAAAGGTTAAAATTATTAGTTTGAGATTCATTAATAATTTTACGTTTTAACATGCCCCTTACACGAATGTCTCTTTTTGATTTTGTATGGACAATGTATCACGACCTATCTAGTCTTATGTTTAATTTTTAATTATTTTGATTTTTTATCATAATTGGAGTTTGAACTCATGACCATTTAGTCAGAAGTCTCTGATATCATGTCGAAGTTTTTGTAATGCAATAAACTATTAATCTGCAAATTTTTCATAGGCCAAAGAAAATTTTGAGGAATTGGTTCTCATAGAAGAAGATCTTGCAAATTTAGAACACAAGGTTGAGGAGCTTGTTGTGCGGCTTAATCAACAACTTGAGCAAAATTACGGTTCTACGCTGGATTCCAATAATCAGTCCCAACAAATATCAAATCATGAAGGAAATTTGTATGTTTTTCATTCCTAGCTACTTTTACAATATCAAATTTCTACCTATCTTTGCCTCAATTTTCTAGAGAAAATTTCTTTTCATTGTATTTTAATTTATTCCTACATTTGGATGAATTATGCATAAGACTTTTTGGCATTTAAAAATAAATTCTACTCAGACTGAAAATATTGTTTAGCATTTGTTTGCACTTGGTTGTTTGTTCATCATTTTGCTGATTACGTTATGTTTTATTACTTATAAAGAGAATTTTTAAAAAATTAGTTACTATTTGATCTTTAAAAATAGAATAAATAAAAAATTAAATAATTGATAAATAGCTACTATTTGTAACTTTTAGGGTCTAAATTATCACTTTCTTTCTATTCATTTTTATATTAATATTTTAATAAATTAAAATAAGATTTGAGAGGAACTTTAAGTATATTAAATAATATTATTTTATAAAAAATTTATCAATAAAATTAAATTAAAGAATGTTATTTTAAAAAGCGACTTGACTAGTGTATATAATTAAACGTTAAAGTACATTCTCATTACAATTTTACAGGAATAAGAAATCAGATATTGACATTGTAGCTACTTCACAATCTCAAAGGTCTACAATTAAGGTAAAAGAACTTAATTTATACTTTGTCACAATTACAAATATATATCATTACCAACTAAATGTGTGAAGATTATTATAGGAATCATGTCACTCAAAAGCTTAGGTTGAGACATTTTAATTATTTTATTTTTATTAGAATTGAGGTTTGAATTCTTGACCAATTAGTTAGAAGGTTAATTATTTTATTTTTATCAGCATTGGAGTTTGAACCCTTGACTAATTGATCAGAAGGTTAATTATATTAGGAATCATTTCACCTAATAACTTAAGTTGTTAGATTGAGGTCTAATAATAGTTTTACTATAATGTTTGCTGTACAATAGAAATATATCCAACTAATATCCAATATGTGTTATACATAATATGTAATGTGTGTCATACATATATGTGCTATATACATATGACACACATTGTGTATTATATATAACACACATTGGATACTAGTTAAACATTTATGTTGTATCACAAAAATTATTGATAATTTATATTCTATCATATTAATATGTCAATTTTGTTGGATTAGATTGTCAAGGCTAGCTTTTGCTCTTGCATATCTCTACCCTATACCATGAATTATGTAATCTAGTGATAAAATTAAAGTTATTTTTCCAATATTGATCCAGAGTCAATCACGTTTGTCGGTATATTAGCAAATATTCTGACTTATACTCATTCAATAATGTCATGATAGGACACTGATTTTGCTGGAGAAGAAAGTGAAAACGAAAGAAAGCAACTATCAAAACCTTTGTCGATCAAAAGTTCAAAGAAGTCTAGTTCAAAGAGTGAGGTAAGTTTCATAAATTCAGTTTTATAATCAACACTACTAATTTTATTGTAATGACAATAATATATAACATTAAGTTAATATTTCACAATGATAAAAATAATCTAATTTTTTATCCTTGTTATGTTATAGTTCTATTAGTAATTTAATGTAGCCAATGAGAAATAAAATTACTCCAACATGGTAAAATTTGAAGAATCATGGAAAACAAGTACTACTTTCATCCACTTTTATTCATCACCTTGGACAATGATGACATTTTGGTACATTAAAAACTCGAAGTATCTAGACATTTTTATGTCACCTAGGTAAATAGTGCATTTTTGTACATTGAAAAATAATGGTGACATTTTTGTCTAAAATTATTAAATTTTAGTGTGCGAAAATGTCATTATACCCCTAGCTGACAAAAAAAAAAAAAGTGGACAAAGAAAGTAATTAATTATTATCCTTATGATTAGTCATTTGCTAGATATTGGTTGGGGTAATCTTATGTGTTGCATTTGATGAGTGGTGCTATTGTATATCCAAATATCTTAGTAATGTAATATATGAGTCCCATAATTTTTATTATTTAACTTTTTTTAATTCACTTTCTTCTATTTCACTCATTTTTTGATTGTATAGATAAAAAAGAATGTACAAATATTGACTTTGCCATTTGATAGTAGTGATATTTATTGCAGAACAGAAATACGTCGAACTAATATCCAATGTGTGTTATATATATTATGTAATTTGTGCCATATGTATCGCACACGTACATATGACACACATTACATATTCTATATAGCACACATTGAATATTAATTTGACGTATTTTTGTTGTATAACAAACATTAGTGATTTGATATGTTGGATAAACTTATCTATTTAAATTATTTCATAATAGGGAGGAACAAATTCCACATTTACATTGACAAAATTAACATCCAAACTAAACTTTTCCAAGCATATGGATAACAATAGAGAGTTGAGTTACTCTCCACATAACATAGAAAAGGGAAAAGAAGGTGAACTTCATCCACCATTGCCATCACCAAAAAAGTCTCGAGGATTCGAATTTTACCTTCCACTTTCATCACCAAGTAAGAATAAAGGAGGTTTTGAGTTCCATCTACCACTTATCTCCCCTAAAAGGTCTAAAGGACTTGAAAGTCAACTTCAACATCCAGATAAATTGACAAAATCAGATAGTCAACCAGGACAAAATAGGCAAAATCAGTATCCACAATACTTGAGAAGAGGAAGGTCAGAAGGTCATCACCAACCCATTAATCTTGAAAATATTTAATGATTTATTATATGAACAACTTAACAACAATTTCCAAATTATAGGAGAGGTCGATGTGATTACTCTAGTTAAGTATGTAGGTGTATTCCTACCTTGAGGCTTCCCATTTGTTTTTGGAACCTTTTGTTATCTATCGAAAAAAAGGTTGATATGATTACTCGACGTTTTTTTTGTCCAAATGTGGTATTGTTAAATTTTTAACATTATTTAGGTAGCATTTGGTTTATATTCCAGGACAAAAATATGGGGATACTAGCTAGCACTACAAGAATATATAATAGTTATTTTTAATATTTAATTGTTATAAAATTATTGATAAAAATATTATCAAAAAGACTATATTGACACTTATTCAATGTTGAAAATAGATATAATTTATTCTTTAAAAGTTAATGATCGTTGAAAATACTTAAAAACTACTTTTAAATCTTTTCGACGATCATTAATTATTAATATTACTTTTATTAACAATATTTTTATTTACATATTTAATATTTAAATTGTTGAAAGTACTTATTTTTCTAGTAATACAGGAACAAAATCGTGTTTGGAGAAGGTATTATTCTACTACTAAACACAATTTTGTCTCCATATATACCTCTAATGTTGTTTCCCTTCTCTACTTTCTCATTGTTTGTGTCCTTTCGATCTTGGGACGGATACTAAACACAACCTTAATATGATTTGTCAAATACATTTAGAGAAGACTCATTTGTTACCATAAAAAATAGTAGCAAAATATGACTCCATCCAAAAAGTAGTTGGCACAAGGGCTTATAATCAAAGAAGGTGCAAGATTTCATTTACTCCATAATTCAGAATATAATTATAGGAGAAATAGTTCAACCATTGCCACCACATAAACCAAAATATTTTCATAACACAACAATATTTTTTTTATTAGCTTTGTTATGAGCATGTTGATTGTGTCATTAGATTGACATATTGGTAATCGTAATGATGTTGAGTTTGATGACCTATGATAAAAAATTAAAGTATTTTACATATAAACCTTGATCTAAACTCTTCATTCTAGTATGAAATTATGGAGTACAATCTCATTTTCATGAATGGTTGACTAGTTATTAATTAATACCGACATCATATAAAGAATAATTTTTTTTAATAATTCAATAATATGGGAACTTGAAAAACGACCATTATTAAACAATTATTTTCTCGAATACCTAGTTGGTTAGCGATACCAGTGGAGTAAATTTGTGTATAATGGAATAGTTAATACTTTGTAACAAACAATAATGATAACACAAAAAGACATGAAAAAACTTAAATAAAAAGCTCCTGGATTGTTGTTGATATTTTTGAATAAAATTATTAATGGAGAATTTGTTGCACATACATGGAGTTGTAAACATTTCATAAATAATACTCAGCAAAAAACCTAAGAACCAGACTATGCATGAGTGGAATTATTGTCAACTAAATGAGCTAATCTATGTTGATAGTAATTTTATTTTAATTTTACCGGAATATGCATCATTTATGTAAAATGATTCCCGAAAGAAAAAGATATTGTTGACACCAAAATTTACTAAGTAATATCTTGACTACAAAAAGTTGATGGTGAAAAGGTCGGAATCCACAAATAAATATTCAAGTGTTCGACTCGACGCGTTGTCGATATGGTGCTTCGACATATGCTTTGAGAACGGAATTAAAACATTTGTCGAAGGAAGGATTGTTTGTGAGATGAATTTAGGCTCAGTCACCATTGGGCATATGTTAAAAAGGGAATACTTCACAAGACATGTGTCAAGAAACGAATTCAACCAAATAATTGTCGATTGATGTTGGGAATCCTCATTCATTTATAATCATATTTTGACGTGGCACGAAATGAAGTAGTCTCGACTGTTATTTGGACATGAAGATTGTTAATCGTTGTAGGATTAGTGTAACAGTTACGACGACAATGAACATATAAGGCATTGAACATTCACTTAAAATTAAAGCTTGTTATTCTCACACACCAAGTATCAAGTTCTTTGAGTATGTCTCAATCACCTTTAATTTAGTATTAGGATTAGACGTAGATTTCCATTTCATGTTGTTAATTTAGGATGCACTTTAAACTTTACCTTTCTAGTTCTATTGTGTATACTTTATATTCTACAGTTGTGATTAATATAATCAATAAATCATGTATTTGATCCACCTCTATCTCAATTTCATACGCAATACTCTTCTTTAATATTGGTCTTAAACTAATTTTCAAAAGCACGGGTACAAACTCTTTCTATTTTGTTCTCATTCAATTTCGCATTGTCGAGATCGAACTCGAGTAAACAAATACCTTATAAGAAAATTGAATTAACTAGTAAACCTAGGTAAATGAAAAAATATTGCACAAAAAGTAACAAAAATTATATTAATCTCAATTAATTTCTCTTTAGTCGACTTAATGCGAAACTTTTAATCCTATATTTCTTCTCTTTGTAATGTCTCTGTTAAGAATAAAACCATGGTCTTTTGGTTATCTCCTAAATTTGACTATTGGAAAAATGTCATGGAGGGTGATTTACATGCTCTCTCTCAAAATAAAACTTGGGAGCTTTTTTATTTACCTAATGGCAAAGAAACTGTTGGTTACCATTGGGTTTACAAAGCGAAACATAAAGCCAATGGATCAGTTGAATGGTGTAAAGCCATACTTATTGCTAAGGGTTTCACCCAAATTAAGGGTCTTGATTTCAATGAGAATTTCTCCCATTGTGGTGAAATTGGGCACAATTTGACTCTTGCTTATGTTGGCAGCCTCTAAGAATTGGCTCTTGGAGCAACTTGATGTAAATAATGCATTTCTTCATGGTGAGTTACATGAAGAAGTTTATATGGATGTTCCACCAGGTGTTACTCCACCAAAGCACGGCCAAGTATGTAAGCTATGTACAACGCTCTTTATATGGCTTGAGACGAGCCAGTCGTTAGTGGTACAAATGTCTCTCTAAGGTTCTTTGTGAGCATGGATATCATCAGTCCTTTGTTGACCATACCTTAGCTTGTTTACAAAACAATCTGGAGGTTCTTTCACTGCTATTCTCGTGTATGTTGACAACATGGTTTTGACAGGAAATGATCATTCTGAGATAGCCTATGTGAAAGTTTTACTTGATTCTTTATTCAAGACAAAAGACATTGGCACTCTTAAATATTTTTTGGGTCTTGAGGTTGCTCGTTCTTCACGTGGAATTTCCCTTTGCCAACGCAATTCACTCTTGATTTACTTGATCGCATGAATTTGCTTGATTGCAAACTTGCCGCCACACCGATGTGTCACTCTACAAAGCTGGTTCGTGATGATTCCAAACCATACACAGGTATTTCTGGGTACAAAAGGTTGATTGGGCAGCTACTTTATCTAACAAATACTTGCCCAGACATTAGTTTTGTTGTGACTACGCTCAACCATTTTTTGTCTCGGCCCATGGTTTCTCCCTATCAAGCGGTAATACGTGCAGTTTCCTACTTGAAGAATGCTCCTGACGCAGGTATATTCCATCGGGAAGTAATAATTTTGGACCCATGCACAAGCCTCATCTTTTTGGGTTCGAGTCAAACAAAATTTGGCTTTAGGTTTTTCCCATTTCCTATTAGCAAGCGGCTTCAAGTGTAATTCCGAGCGACGACAATATTCAACCAAGTCCAATCTTGTTTATTCTTTGTCCTTAGTTTTATCTTTATTGTCCATGACAGTATGGAAGACATTGTCAAAGATGTTCTTTTCAATGTGCATTACATCAAGATTGTGTTGCAATAGATTGGATTTCCAGTACGATAAATCCCAAAAAATGCTCATTTTCGTCCAATTGTTAGTTTTTCCATATTCATCAAAGTGCACTTGCTTGCCCGTGTCAATTATCTTAGGAAAGGTATTAAATTTCTCCCAAAGTTGGCTTCCATTCAACCTAAGAGGTGAGCTTGAATGATATTGCTTTCCTTTCTTGAAAACATTTTGATTTCTTATATAAACATATAAAATTGACGATGACAATCATCAAACCAAGAATTATTTTTTCCATTTTTCAATGTGAATGCCTTTATCGCTCTGAGCAAATAGGACAAGCTAATTTTCCAGCAATACTCACCATGATAACATGTCATATGCAGGAAAATGATTTATTATCCATATTAGTGATGCTTGCATCACAAAATTTTTCTTTTTATAGGCATCGTAAGTTAATATACCATCATTCCACAATTGTTGTAACTCATGTATATGTGGTTATAAATACACATCAATCTTACTTTTTGGATTATGTGGCCTAGGGATTATTATTGTAAAAAACATGAAAGGGGAAGTCAAACACATGTCACGAGAAATATATAAGGTGTGACAATGACGGGCCAACAAGAGTAAAGTATTGAAGATTGACTAAAACGAGTAAAACCATCAAAACACAATCCAAGCCGGACATTTCGAGGTTCAACAACAAATTCAAGATATGTGCGATCAAAATGTTCCATGCTTCTCCATCCGGTGGATGACATGTGGCACCTTCTTCCCTACGATTTTCATGGTGCCACCTCATTTGCTTTGCAATGGTCTCTGAAGTATACAAGCGTTGGAGTCATGGAATAAGAGGCAAATAATGCATTGTCTTTCGTGGAACTTCTTTGTAATTCTTCTTTCGTCTGCTACTATGCTCTTTATAGCGAGGTTCATGAAAAAATTTGCACTCTCTCAACTCATTATCATGTCTACAGTACAACATACATCCATTGACACATCAATCCATTTTTCGCTAATAAGACCTAACCCCACGACCAATTTTTTTGCCCTAAAAGTCAGGAGGTATCTTGTTTGAAAAAGGACAAGTTTCTCTCATAAGTTGTGCCATGACATCAAAACATCCATGGACTATATTATAATAAGATTTTATGTTCATTATCCTAGCTAACAACCGCCGACAACACTGAATGGGTCTCACACCCGGGCCATAGCGGTTCTCGAGCTAACTTCAACATATCATAGAACTTAATATTCCCATTGATGTATAGCACAATATAATATATCTTTATCCTTTAATTAGTAGCTAAATCAAATAGCCAAACAAACTTTATCTCTTGTTTTAATAAGAGAAACTCCACCCCACACCACATAAATATATGCATTTTGAAATTTTTGTAAAAATAAAAAATCAATGAATCATATATATATATATATATATATATATATATATATATATATATATAGAAAATAGTGCTTATTAGTAAAATTAATTAGTGAATGGCCTAACTTAATTCTCGCGATGTGATTAACCAATTTTCGTAAAAACAAGTTAAAAAACGTGTTCCCTCTAATTTAATCAATCCCTACACATACACCCTGGTCCCCTCAAAATTGGTAAAGTCTTTCTTCAAACTACAAAACCAAAACACAACTTAAATAATTGTAACATCAAGAAGAAAAAAAAAAACAAAAACCTTAAAAGCTTTGTCTCCTTAACCCAACCCACATCTCCATTGTTTTTTTGTGATTGATGTATCAAAAAGGTGTACAAGAGAAATTGGTGAAGCTTAATTAATGATCATATTCATATATATACACCATCATCATCACATTGATTTGGGTCTTAATTCCAAAAAATGGAGATGCATCGGATGAAGGAGTTATTATCATTGTGTTTAAGTTTTCAAACCAATCACTTTTACCTTATTGGAGGAAATCACACTGCCGCTAGATTTTGCACTCGTTAAATATCTCTCTCTTTTTATACAACACACTATTATATAATATATATATATATATATATATATATATATATATAACTCTCCTTTTATTCACTTTTTTTTGTTTGATTTATTGATTCATATTTATTTAATTAACATCATATTTAATAACATATATGTCGGTCAACCTAGCCACCACTTCCACCTTTGGAGAAAAAGCAAATTATTACAATAAGAAAAACAAGCACTTTGACTTATTTTGCCCTAGAGCCTATAATTATTACCCCATCATTATTAGGTTATTCCATACTTCCAAAATGTGGAGAATTTATTACCGTTTGTTCATTTTAATTTTTGTTGTTGCTTCCTTTCCATTCATAAATTCTTCTTTCCCTTCAAGAAGAACAACCTTTTCTGATTATTCAACATTGAATAATATTCCACAAAAAGAATTATTAGGTCATCCTATTAGAAGATATAATAATTATGATAATTCCATCAACATGGTGGGGTTATTGACACATTTCTTCAATGACCTAATCATTGAAGGTCTCATGACAAAGAAACCACAAAAAAATAGGGCCATTTTCTTGAGCAATGAAGAAGAAGTGTCCCTTCAAATTGTGAATAATTACAAAATGGATTACATTCCGTTGACTAACTTGGAGAAACAAGACTCTTTGTTGGATAACACCGTTGACTTTTTCTATACAACAAACTTGGCTTCATCTTTAGAGCTCATAGATAGGACATTGAGAATTGGTGGCATAGTCTCTATGATTCTTAAAGATGACCCTTCTTTTGCATTTTCCAAGCCCTCTAATTACAAGATTGAATACACAAGGCGATTCAATTTGATTGCTCTAGCAATGAAGAAAATTGGACCCCCAACTTCATCACCTAGGGTTGGTGCACAAAGAAAGTTATTAAGGTATATATTGTCTAAACTCTCTCTAGCTCCAACATTGGTTTTATGAAAACAATTTTCAATTTTTATTTTACATTTTCCATTGTTGTTCTAGATTTTATTAAGAAAATATTGAAAATTATGAAAACTACAACATCAAGTTTTCATTTGAGATTTCAATACATTTTTCATAAAATTCTGAAAATAGACAATTTTAAAATTGAAAATTGAAGACTATTTTGGAAAACCAAATGCACCTTAAAACTCCTTTATTTCTCTATTTGCATAAAAAAAAAAATCTAAATATCATTCAATTTTAAATAATTAGATATCACAAGAGAGATGGTCCATGATCACGATATTTATTAGAATAATGTGGGCTAAATATTTACATACATTGTTATATGAATGATTTTTGTGTGCTTTAAGAGCAAATCATATTATTCTTTCTCTGATCTATTAGTCATGCATGCATGTATATATAAATAATCTTTATTTTCTTAACCACACTTTTGTAAGTTATTTTAATTTTTTTAAAGCACTACAAAGTTGATATGACATGTAAAACTAATTTATCATAACGATTGCAATAATTTTCTTTCTTTACAATTTTCACATAAGAATTTCTCTTCGCATTTAGATAAATAATAAGTAGGTCATATTTTCCCTTCATTTCATTCTAATTTGCCTTTATTTTGTTTCACTTCATCGTCTGTCCATTTATCACATACATCAATGAGACATGTTAATTTTTTTTCCAGCCATACTTTAATGTGATTAACTATACTAAGTGTATTATTAATAATATGGTTTTCTATTTTGGAACATTCTTGTCTACTAACATTTTTAAAATATTATAAATATACGTTCATTGTTTTCTTATAATATGTTTTTTTTTGGAAAAGTTGGATCGGAGTGAGACAAAAAAGAGTATGTGTTAAATCAATCCAAAAAAGAATTTTAATTAAAAAGTTGATAATTTATTCTAATGGTGTAATATTAATTTCTTTTACTGAAGATAGTGTTCTAGTATTTATACACACTAAAAAGTTAATGTTTGACCATTTGTAACAAATTTAGCGTTATTACTAGAGTTACGATCAAGTTAATTATACCTATGTATACCTAGCTATAATAAATAGTTACATCATTTAATAACTTTTAATTAAATTAATTTTAAATAAAATACCCATATATTTTTTTAATTAATTTTATGATCAGATATGCATCAGAGGCAAAGAAAGTTGCATTGCAAAACCTTGAAGATGTGCTTCTTGAGCCACCACGTGCAGCTTCAGGGAAGTCAAGGGTGTACCTGAAGCGAACAAGGTATTGTAATGAGTAAAAGTTGATTTATTAGCCCAATTAAAAAATATTACTAGTAATTATTATAAATAAGTATATTAGAGAATTGGAGATCTTCGATCATGAGTATTATAATATCATATTTTCTCTTTTCTCTTTTATCCTAATTTGGATTTTCTCTCTCATCCTCTTTATTCGAAATTTTTTATATATCTATCTCCAAAATAGAAATTTTAGTGCTGAAAAATTAATTAAAATAGTCAATAAATAATACATAAAATATAATATATAATAAGGCATTGTTATATGGATAATAAAAATACAGTTAATATAGTACTTAAAATATATATAGCATATTGTAAAGAAAGATGATGTTATCACATGTGATATATGTTATGCACAACAATATATAATATTATATATTATATATTGTGCATTATTTATTGGTTATTTTGAGTGATTTTTTTATTATGCACCAAGAATTTGTATATACAATCTATTGTATACAATATATAAGACATGTTACATGTTATGCATAACATATATTAATTACATGTGGTAACATCATTTTTCCTTTAAACATATGATATATGTTATGCATAACATGTAATATATATTGTGCACATTATATAATATATATTGTGTATATTATACGGATTGTTTTGACTATTTTTTCAATAATTACATAGCAATGCTCATCTCAAAAATTCTATCTCTTACAGGTATTTACCAGACTTGATGGGAGACTCACTGGAGAGCTACCCACGTCGAGTTTTCATTGATGTAGGTTTGCCTGAGAAAGATGGAGGGAGTGGAACCGATTGGTTCTACAAGAACTACCCTACAAGGAACAAGAATTTTGAGACCTACAAGATTGAGACCATCGGTGAAGAGTCTTCCAAGAAAGGGGTGCCCCAAATAGAGATGTCTGATTGGTTGAGAAAGAATGTAAGGGATGAAGAGTATGTTGTGATGAAAGCAGAAGCTGAAGTGGTTGAAGAGATGATGAGGACTAAAGCCATAATGTTGGTGGATGAGCTTTTCTTGGAGTGCAAGCCATCTCATTCATTGAAATTAGGGTATACTAATGATGGCAACAATAATAATAAGAATAATAATGGGAGGAGTAGAAGGGCTTATTGGGAGTGCTTGGCATTATATTGAAAGTTAAGAGATGAAGGTGTAGCCGTGCACCAATGGTGGGGTTAGAACAAAGTTATATAAATTGCGCGCGGCACGGAAATGATTTTCGATGCAATTATGCGAATTGCGGTTGCAGATTGGTCATCATGATGCAACTACGATATTGTGGTTGCATCATGTGATGACGCAATCTATGATTTGAATCCATGGGATGGACATAAAACAAAAATAAAAAAATAAAATAATTCTAGCAAGACATAAATGGTTTTGCTAGAATGAGGGGGTCACATTTATACATGTTTTTTATCTAAAATTTTGACAATTTCTTTCTGTTTATGTAGTATTACTTCTTTGACACAAAAACAAAGAAAGTTATTTTTGACAGAGAGTTATTAATGTATATAGATAGGAAAACTTGTTTGTTACCAAGTTAAGGATTCAGAATGTTAGAGAGACTGAGAGTGGAGGAGTGGCCCTAGCTAGAGCAAAAGAGCCAAAGAACTTTTGTATGGTTTCATCATGTTTCTTCTTTTATTCTTTTGTGGGTTGTGTTTGGACATATTTTGTTATTATATTAAATTTTCATTCAATGATTATTTTATGGATGCTATAGAAGTTAATATTGGTGGAAATATCAAAGAGACAATGTAAAATGTAATTACCACCACAATAATACAATTGAGGGATGTATTAGAAAAGAAAGGTGGCTTATGTGTAAAGGCTAATTTTCTACTGTAATAAGTTATGGTGCCACTATCCTATCACATGTGTGATTTTTCAACTTTTAATATATATTTGTCAACTTTTAATGGTATTTGTCAACATTGATATTCACCTTTATTTCGAAAGTCATATTAAAAAGATAGAAAAAAAATATGTTACCAAATAAATAATAAAAGTTATATCTATTAAAAATTGGAAAATCATATGATTGGCACCAAATAGCTAGGCACCATAACTATCTTATGAGAGTACCCGCAATGCATGAATAAAATGAAATTGAAAACTGAAAACTGAAAGAAAAATGCTATTAGCATATATCATATAATTATCCATTATTTTCTTCATCCATATAAATATTGACAAGTTTGATCCACTTGTCAACATATGTGTTAAAATTCATGGTAGAGCAGAGAAATGATGGAAAATAGAGAAATTGAGAGAGAATTATAAAGATATTATATTGATAAGAAAAATTATGACCGAAGATCATTCTAGCAAACCGACTCACTCTATTCTCATTCTTCGAGGAGCAGTTTTGATTGATGATGTCATTCCGACGAGCCGACTCACTCTCTTGATCCCGAGTTGGGATATTTTCATATTTGGAGCCGCAAAGCCCATTTGGAGCGACTTTCGACCGATATTATTCTGGCGGGATCGACTCCCTTCATATTGATTTCAATTTCAGTTTCATTTTAGTTTATCATGTCATTGTATTTCATTTCAGTTGTATTTTTATTTTAATAGTATTTTATTCTGGTTATAATTTTCGTCTTGTTCAAGCTGAAATATGGTGGAAATTAACCACTTTCAGCTTGAGGGGGGCTGTTAGAGAATATAGGAGTTGATAAGATTGAATTTGTTAGAATTATATTGGTTAAGATTTGATTTGATTTGATCTTATCTCTAGAATTTGCCTCTATATTAAGATGAGTTTTTCATTATCATTGTAATTAATCATAATTTCCCTTATCAATATAATATATTTCTAATTCTCTCTTTCAATTTCCCTATTTTCCATTATTGCTCGGCTCTACCTTGAATTTTAACATTTAGGATTGAGTTAGTTAAGATTTGATTTGAATTTTATCTCTAGAATTTGTCTTTATATTAAGAGGTATGTTTTTCATCATCATTGTAACGACAACAAATTTCCATCATCAATATAGTATTTCATTTTATTTCTCTCCAAATTTTTCCTATTTTTCATCTCTTCTCTTGATACCATGAATTTTAACATGGTATCAGAGCGTTATCATCCTCCATGAAGGACCACCTTTCCGCTGCACACTAAGCTCTATTAGCAGAGCATTTTTTATTTTTCTCTACTTTCTTGCTCTTTTCTATCAAGTCAAACACATAAAAAAAAATAATTCATGCATATTCCTAAACATTTTTCAGTTTCTTTATCAAATTTTTCTTTTTTATTTAGCCTTGTTATGGCTTTGTTTGCTCCTACCGAATGGTGGAAGCTGTCTTATGCGTCTTATGACCTTAACCTCTCTTATAATTTTTCGTGCCCAGTGGCCGTCTTATAACGTTAACCTCCTTTAATATTTGCAATACGCGTCGTGGAGACGTCGATAAATAAATCGAAGAAGCCTAGCCAAAAGAAGGTTGAAGACATCATCGAACTAGCTATAGGAACCACCGCCATTGATTGATCTCCAAAATTGGGACTTTCTCATACATGGAGCCATAAAATCCATTTTCGGAGCGTTATCTTGACCGATTTATAATTAATCTATACTACCTGAGGACTATTTCCTAGAGCTAACATTTCTATTTTGATTGTAGAACACAGTCATCTATCTCTAGTTATAGCTAGATTATGGTTTGAATTCCAGTAATGCTACGATGATGCTTCTCTTATAGACCATATGGGATTTAAAAATCATTTAAAATTTGACCGGACTCGTAAAAGTATTAAGAACAAAATTCAAACTCATATAATAAAGCAAAATAATTCTAAATGATAATCGAATTAAATTAAGAGATAAACATTGTTGTTACCTAAAAACCTTAATCAAAGAAGTTTTTAGGTCATAATGGGAAGAGAAAATAATGGAAAGGTTAAAAAGAAGTGCATAGAAGAGTAGAAGATGTTGGAAGATGGGAAGCCCTAGATTTCTCCAGTCTCACTTTGATTTCCGTATGAATCCTTTTTTTTTTTTTGGGTCTTTAGAGCTATGTTAGGATTTTTTTTCCTAAAAAGTGATGAAATGAGTATTCAATGTTATTATTTATTTGATTTGAGTCAATTTTACATTTTTTTTTCTCTCTTTCTCACGTGATGAGGAGCCATTCCAAAATGCCTAAATCACAATTTTTCAAGCCTCCACGTGCGCGAGCACGAGGAGGTGTTTTAGTAAGCACTAAGCACCAACAACTTTTCTTTGACCACATCGCTCAAGTAGTGATGCTCCTAGGAGGAGCTGTTCCAGTGAGCTCTTATATATTATTGCCTTCTGTTTTGACTTTCTGGTGTGAGCATGTGATGCTACTCATGCAAGTAGTTGTTCCTCAGATGATTTTGCTTGTTTCTTACTCTTTTATTCATTGATAAAACACTTAATAAATAAATCAAAATGCTCAAGACATAAGAATTAAGTCTACTTCAACCCCTTTCAGTTTTCCTTAATCTACTCCTTATGATAAGCTTTATAGACTTTTGTACTCTCTTCATTCAAAGAAGGTTCATATATATTTTATGATAGTCATGCCAATGTACAATAAGCTTATTAGAGTCAAGTCAATATCCTACTTCCACATACATCTTATAGTTATTGTTAGTAAGGATCTCAACATGGTTGATAATGTTATTCATTGAAAAGGCAATATAAGAGTTTGATTTCTTTCTGAACTTTGGTTGATATAATGAATTTTAACATTTACTAGAACAAAATATGTTATTAGAAAATAAACATGATAAATATATAAGTCAATTAGACCATGTACATGTCTATTGATCTTGAATTGAATAGTAGTGATATATATTTTAACATCACTTTTTCCAAAATATTCAAATACACCACCTACAAAACATATATACGACACATACACTTTAATTTGTTCTCTATGTCATCACTTCTATCAAGATTATAGGTATCCACACACAAGGGCTTCACTAAGAAGCTCATTTTTAAACTTCATTATTCACCTTTAAAAATCATATCTTTGGAAGTCCAAAGTCACATAGCAAACCTGAAGGAACATCTTCCGAAAAGCATAAGGAATTTAAAAACAAGGTGGCGCGCGCTATATACGGGCCTTTTTTCTAGCATTACTCGTTATACTATAAGACTACAAAGACCGGTCAAAATAGTCTAACATATTATACATATTATATAATATATACACCATATATTATATATTATGCATATTATATATTTATGCATAATATACATTACATGTTGCAAAAAAATGTTGTTACAAGATATAATATATGACGTGCATAATATGCTGATTATTTTGACTGATTATTTATTTGTAAACCAATACTTTTATTTTTTAATAAATAAAATGAGTTTTTAAAAGTAAAATGGAGAATTCATGGTAGAAATACTTAACCAATAGTGCATCTCGTACAACAGAAATATGTCCAACTAGTATCTAACGTGTGCTATACATAATATGGAATATGTAAAACACACATACGTATATCACACATTTCATATTATGTATACAATAATGTTTGTCGTACAACATAACAGAAATACGTACAATGAACATCCAACGTGTGTTATACATAAGACATAATGTGTATTATATGTATAACATACGTACGTATAACACACATTATCTCTTATATATAGCACAAGTTTGATACTCGTTGGACGTATTTCTGTTATATTACAAATATTATTGATTATGTATAGCACACGTTAGATACTAGTTGGGCGTATTTCTGTTGTACAACCAGCATTATTAATACTTAACTATAGAAGACTCGATAAAAATCAAAAGCCTAGTAGTTGGCCCTACATGGGAGCTAATTACAAAGCTCACGGGCAATGCCAACCTTATTATTAACCGTATCAAACAAGATCCTAAGGTTCTGTTGTTGCAAATTGGCAATGACATTCAACACAGAGTTAACATTGTTGGGTGCTGCAGCCATAGCCAAACAAGCAAGTGAGCCTGAACTGCTATGTATGAGGCTGTTCTCCAATGGCAACTTCAGATCCAAACCCTCAAAATGAAGCTTCACAAATGGTGCCAATTTCTCGTACGTCTTCACAAAGCACGTGTCAAACGCCCCCAAACTCGAGAATGATCCTCCCACCTGAAATTATAAAAACATAATTATTGTTTAATTAATGTGACTTCACATTTATTTTGTAATGTTTCTTTGCCTACCTGTAGATCCTTATTTAATCAATTATAGTTTTAATTATTAGGAGTATAAAATTATATTACTAAAACAGTAAAAGATAAGTATTAAAGTAATTTTTTTTACTATTTTGGTTGAAAATTGTTATTTCCCAACACTTTCTGAATCAATTATTATGATTTTTTCATCTTATGAATGTTAAAAAAATTTAATTGATGGGATTATGGGAATCCTAACTCATTTTTAGTCACAAATGATTAAAAAATAATAACATTCTTAAATTTTAAAGGATATTAAGAGAATTTCTTCGATATTTTTACAAAATTTAAATGTACCAATTATATTTACCTGTTTCCTGAACTCGTCCCTGATAGCATTGTAAACCGGTTCCACGAACCGGGTTATAACCGTACCCGAATCAATAATGGTTCCGGATCCAGTATTCGGGTCAAACGCCAAATACTCACTCCGCAAAGAGACTCGAACCCGACCCACGGTAACTCCAATGAGGTTCACGTAATAAAGCGATGGGCGACGCGGGTTGCGCAAAAGCGGCGTCGTTTTGATCCTCTTAGGTTGACCCGAACGCCCAAGTTTCAATGACCCGGAAAAGTAAAACGATTTGAAACTCGGGAGACAATAAGAGAACACACCCGAATAGAGCGACCCGGATTGTGACATAAGCGATAAGGGCCCGCGGCCCAGGCCCAATAAACCTTGGCCCGGAATGGAACCGCCGGAAACAGCCTTTACGCACCCGAAAGCGTAGTTAGCGACGGTTTCCGTCGCTAGCGTGAGCGAGTCTTGGACGAGCGTGGCGGAGAAGGTGGACCCACCGTAGGTCTGGTTGAAGGAGCACGCGGCGGCGCCGGTGGCCGGGCACGAGAGGGCTCCGCGTACTTGGGCGCATTTCGCGACGGAGCAGTCAAGCGAGCCGCCGTAAGTGGCGGAGGCTTTGGGGGAGAAGGCGGTGGCAGTTGACGGGCAACCAGTGCAGCCCGTGCAAGGGACCCAGGCCTCGTCGGTGCTGGTGTCCATGACCATGAACATGAGCTGGCCCGGGCTGCCAATTCGGGCCCGGACTACGTAGCTACCGATGTTGAAGGCCTGGCCCGAGGCGATCGGGGCTGAGGAGACGGGCTTTTTTCGGGCCACTAAGGAGGATAAGTATGTGAGGCGGGCCGGGTCCTTGGAAGCCATGGTGATGATGGTGTCGGGCCATGGGCCGGTGTTGGGTTTGAAAGGGGAGCAGTGTCCGTAAATGGGAATGATAGTGAGGTCGGTGTTGTTGTTGGGTTGGGATGCACATGGATCAAGGGCAACGGTTGTGGAAAAGAATATTGAGAGGTAATTTGTTATTATTAAGATGAAAAGTGTTGTGGTGGTGAAGTTGGAAGCCATGGTGGGTGGGTGTATGGATGGAGCTGCCAAGTGATATATAGTACACTATGAACTTGTTGTAGTAGTGTGTTGTGTGCATGCATGGCGGGGTGAGACTTCTTTAATACATTTCATGTCATGGCTGAGAGGGTGGTTTGGTAATTTACCTAGTTATCATATTGGAATTTTTTTATAGGAAAATTCTCAATGTACAAATAATTAGTGAGAGTTAATATTTAATATATACATAAAAAATCAAATAAATTCATTTAATATAGTTATTTTCGGTATTCTTATGTGTAATATTTAGAAAAAAAATATCTAAATTCATTCAAACCAAACTTATTATTGGTTAAAATAGGGGTTAATTTGACTATTTTCATGAATCTTAATACACTAATTTATCTGATTTTTTTTTAAGAATCAATTTATCCAATTTTTAATTTGGGAAAGATGTATTTTGAATTTTCATTTCTAGAGAAACTATTTTACTCGGTAATAAATTTTGCCCGGATAAATTTAGATGTTTTTGTCCAATATTTAATAAATTGGCTCACGTTAATTGTATAGGTAGCATTACTCATTTTTTTTAATCTATGCAAATTATATTATGAATGATGTTATTTGAATACAGTAATATTTATTATACAACAATATTATATCTGACTAGTATCTAACATATAGCATACATTATAAATAAAAAATGACAAATACTTGATGCACAACAAAAAATCAGCTAAAACAATCAACAAGTTGTGCACGACATATATAATATAAAATGCACAAGTATATCACATGTTTAGCACAACATATATCACTTGTTATGCACAACATATATCATATGTTGTAGCATCATCTTTCTTTGCAACATATGATATTCGTTGTGCATGATATGTAATATTTGTTATACATTTTATATTATATATGTTGTGCACAACTTGTTGACTATTTTAAATGATATTTTATTATAACTATAGCGATGCTCGTAAAAAGTGACACACATTATGTTATATTAATTGGATGTATTTATTGGACATTTATCTATTCATCCTTACATAGATTATAATAAATAAATATAATTAGTGGAGAGCATCACCCTAATCCCAATAGACCATAGTTTTTTTAGTCCGCAATCGTGCATGAGAGATGGGGTCGTCGATCACGGTCATCCACTTGAACCATTCTTTTCCTTTTTACAGCTCAAATTCAAGGAAAATGTTACTTGTACATATAATAATACACATCCATCTATTTTTCGCTCATTTAAAAAGTTGGCAATTTTTATTAATATATTGGCAACTTGCCAATAACAATTTTATAAAAGTTGTCAACTTTTGAATGAGTGAAAAATAGGTGGATGACATTATGCCATGTACAAGTAGCATTCCGCCAAATTCAATGCATGGGGAGTTGGGGACCCCATTTCCCTTCTGCAATACTATAATAGAATAGAACATAAATAAACTCGAGCTCTTTTTTTAGGTCCATAGAAAGTGACGGATGAATAGAGTGAATTAGTGAAATGAAGTAAATAGCATTACTTTTCCTTTGTTTAAATGTTGTAAAATAGGGTGGAATAGTAATATATATTCAATGATTTCATTTATTTAATAGTGTTGTTTTTCTAGAGGATATGAAGTCTTTGATTGATTTTAATTTGTTTGATTTAGGTTGATTTAATTAGGAGAATATTGTATAGTATATCCTTAGTTGATTATTTAGATTGCCATTAGATCCTTAATAATTTTATTATTAATTTTTTATTTAATAACGTCATTATTTATCGTATCCGAATTAAAAGTTATGGTTATTTAAAATCATGATTCTCACATGATTTCAAATAATAAATAAAAAATCAGGTTATTGGTATAATTAATGATAAGAAGATATATTGGGGAGGAAAATAGATTTTCCATTTTACTAGGGTGTTTTTTCCAAACCTTCATTTATACAATTTCTTTTTATTTTATTCTTCATTTTTTAAGTTCAATAAGAGTTTAATTTTGATACACTTTACACAGTCATCCAATCAAAATACTTTGATTGAATAACTTTAATTTTCAGATAGTGAGAGAGAGAAAACATAAACATGACTGATGTAATAACACATAATTAAATAACTGTGTAAAAATATCATACACTATCAGTAATAAAATCCTTTCAATAATGGATGTTTATTGATGTCTAAATAACAACACTCAAATTATTGTTCTTGAGGAGCCACCATCAGCGCTAGCATACATTCACGAGATTACATTTTATTATTTGACACCAACACATAGTTTAATACTATATAGTATAATATTATTATCAAACATTTATTGCACTTTCCAATGATAGTACTTCATGTCCCTCATAGTAATGACCAAAGCCAATCCAGTTCCGAGTATCTTTCTCTCTCACAAGAAAATATGAAGTTGTTGCTTGTGCATGAATTTTCAGTTATGTTTAACAGCAAGAATATGGCTTAGCTTATACAATAACAAGATATCTATAATTATTATAAAATAGGACTTTTTTTTTCTGATAAATACGATATTTATTAAGATATTAAAAAAAATATTCACCTTAAAAGGATGTATTTTTATATTTTTATGTAAAGAATCTGTCACAATATTTTAAATTTTTCAAAATCTTATTGGTAATGTTTGTTTTCAATGACTCTTGAGTCAGAGTCAATGAAGTCATGAAATCAGTGTCACAGGAGTCAGAGTCACAATGACTCCAAAATTGACTCTGAACACCCCTCAATCCCTCACATATTTGTGTCTCCCTACCAGCACACACAATGACTCCCTGCAACACACGGTGACTCCAAAATTGGAGTGAACAAAAAATTGACAATTTTGTTCACCGAGTCACTGTGACTCTGTTCATTGAGTTACTGTGATTCTCGCACCAAACACTTGACAGAATCTCTGACCCCAGAGTCAGAAAAAACAAACGCAATCATTATTTTTAGTCATTAACAGTGACACTAATTAGCAAAAACTATATAAATAAAAGGTTGAATTACCATTTTATTAATTTTTCCATACAATAAATTAACTAACAACAACCAAGACATTTCTAAATTTTCTTATAATTCATTAACTATTATCTGTCTCTTAAAAGAAAAGAAGTGATAAAATAGTACTTTAAAAAAGTAATATATGTAGACATAAAAAGTGAGAATACAGTACATTATTTTTTTTCTCAGCATATCATTTTTGTTAGAGTAAACTCCCTTACAATTGTATTGGAGAACTTAGTCTCTTACAATCATTGTTGTTAACTTTAACAGACTTATTGACATAATTTGCAAATAATACTCAAAACTTTTCCAAATTAATTCATACATGGACGACTAGAGGGGATAAAGGTGAAGGTGGAGGTAGAGTTTAGCTTGAAGGTTAGATGGTAAGGGCATAATTAAGTTACATATGGAGGTGAAGTGCAATGGTGGAGACACAACGATGACAATAGAGAGAGGTTGTTGAAATTCATGGCATCAGGCTCAAATGATCAAAATATAATTAAGAGAAAGATGAGAAATGTGAAATGTGTTGAATTGAATGATTACAAGTATCAAGCCTTTATATAGGCACTACATATACATCTATACAAAAAGACTATTATACCCCTAACATCCCCCCGCAAGCTGGATCATGCGAACTCTCGTATGTCCGGCTTGAGTGGAAAGTGCGATACAAATGAAAAGAAAAATTACATCGAATGAAAAAGAAAAGCAATGAGAGTCGACTCCGTCAAAAGTCGCTCCAAAATGAGCTGTTAAGCTCCAAAAAAAAAAATCATATCAAAGAATCAATAAGTCGACTCCGTCAAAAGTCGCTCCAAAATGAGCTGTTAAGCTCCAAAAAAAAAAATCATATCAAAGAATCAATGAGTCGACTCCATCAAAAGTCGCTCTGAATGGGCTCTATGGCTCCCGCGCTCTAAATGGACCCTATGGCTCCGGCGCTTGAAATGGGCTCTATGGCACCATCTCTATATAGGCTCTATGGCATATCAAAGGTTGCTTAACCGTCAGTATAAGCACCAACAAAAACTAAAATATCAAGATATCAAGAATGCTTAGCCATTACAGTATAAGCAAAGTAAAACCTGTATGGCTGAGCCCAATACCAAGAATGCTTGTGTTACTCTTTCTTATGGTGTTTCATGCTTTCCAGTTCCCTTATGACCAATCTTGGAATGATTAAACGCGTCCCCTTGAGACCTTGTAAAAGCTGCAAAGCTTTTCTTGACTCCTTGTTCAGAAGAGAAGCAGTGTCCACAACCATGTCCCAGCACCTCTTTTGTTCTTCTCTGCTAATTCGAGAAGGTTTAGTGTGCTTCTCCAAAATTTGTCCACAATTACGGGCATCAATACTTTTCGCAGCCGCAACAGAACCAGAAGTCCCTGATTTGTGCTTTCCTCGGAGTTCGACAAAAACTCAAAGATTTGCGTTTGGCAGATACATCCCTGATCAAATTTCCTTCACAGACAGGATGGTGGCCAAGGAGTGAAGTGGTAGCAATTGATTCAAGCATTTTTTTTTTCAAGAAAGATTTATATATCGAAAAACTCCATCTTTGAAACAAGAAGGACAAAGAGAGGCAGATTTTGACAGCAAAATCGCAGCTTTTTCGACAAGAACCAAGGTATAGAATCCCTGGGAGAGAGAGAGAGAAAGGAAGTGAAAGAAGATCATAACAGAAAGCTTCACGGCCACGAAGAAAGATGAATTTGATATTAGTTGGACACCAAGAAAGTAAGAGAAAACAAATGAAAAGAATTGAAATTTCTCAAGAACTCTCCAATGGAAGCAGCGGAAATAATCAAGTTGGATCGAAAGGCTCTGATACCATGTTGGAATTCATGGCATCAGACTCAAATAATCAAAATATAATTAAGAGAAAGATGAGAAATGTGAAATGTGTTGAATTGAATGATTAAATGATTACAAGTATCAAGCCTTTATATAGGCACTACATATACATCTATACAAAAAGACTATTATACCCCTAACAGAGGCATGGAGTAGGTGGGGGTTAAGGGTAAGGGTGGAAGCGGACAAGGTGGGATGAGGTTGAGGATGGGTGGATCGGAGGCAATTCTATTTGAAAATATCATACCGACAAGTCCGTTAAAGTTAACACTAGAGATCACTAATTGTTTAACGTTAGATATTATCAGGAACCGATTGTAGGTTATCACTTTTCAATTGACAGGAATCCAGTTATCCAATGTCAAAATTATCAGGAACTAACTAGGTGGTCTATTCATTTCGTTATGTTTGATAAAAGGGGCCGGATAGAGTATATATATCAATTCATGTTGACAATTATCATTACTTGAATTCCCAAACCTTTCATCTTATAGGACTACTAGCCATTTTGTTCCATATGCACAACTAACAAGAGAGCAATATTATTATATTAATAATGAAGCACTTTAACAACAATATTAAAAGTAATATTACATAAAGAAAAAAACAACATTGGTAAAGAAATTAAAAGAGAATACATCTTTCTGGGGTCTGACATATGAACACATTGCAAATTACAACAACAATCAAAGTTGTAACAACAGAGCTGAAAGCCACTCTTAACTGCAAGAACTTCACACACATGACAGCATCATAGTTCACAAAATGCAAAAACATCTAGTTGTAGCAGGACCAATCTGATCAGTGACCACTTGGCACAAATAAAAGGCAAGCTTCAAAGCTCAGATATAGATATTATGTTCAGCAAAGAATACAAATAGCAATCGAAAGCAGGAAAAAAGCTTTTGACCAAATGAATAGAGTAAGCAGGGATGCAGCATCAGCAACTGAAATGTGGCCAATCACCATAAGAAACACAAACAGGAAATCAGAACTGTTGTATCAAAACCACAATACTTTGTAAGTTGAATTTGATGACTAAGTTCCAGAAGACATAAAAATTAACTGAGTACTAAGAAACAATTGAAATCTTGTAAGACAGTACAATATACATATACAAATATAATGAAAAGACACACAAAAATTTGTGTATTCATTTTTATGTATTTGTGACCTTACTTTTAGAATGGACACAAATTACACGATATGTTTTGTATTTGTGTATGTATTTATGTATCTATCTTCTATATAAATATTTTTGCCTTATACTTACTAACAAACGCAACCCAAAGAGCAAGAAGCTAAGTATCTCAAGGAAAAGCATAAGTGAAATGGTGTTCTCAATTACTGATTGCAGAAATTGTTAGAAAGTTCCCTAAATCTCTATATCCTCTTACTTTTAATTCATCTATAATTCTATATGTATATAGTAGAGACTAGAGAGCAATGTTTCATTATGAGGATGGGATTAGTCAAATATTAAATTGTACATGAGTGACAAAAGTTGTCAAGTTACATGTAGTTTACATGAGCACTAAAACGTCATGTGATTTTATGTTAATATCCTAACCATACACAAATAGTTTAATTATTAGGATTTCCTTGTGTAGTAAACCAATCTTCTCACTTGATATGACGCCTATCAAATTAATGCATCATTAATAGTCCTAGGATTAGGTCTACAGGAGATGTTAAAACACAACCAAGGAAACCCAAATTTCAAATAAATTCAATCCCTAAGAATAAACACAAATCTAGGCATCTAAATAAGCTTAACAGAAAGAATTTAAAAAAAAAAAAAAAAAACTGACGCTATGCCCACACTAAATACAATTAATAGTGCATGTACTAGAGTAGTTTAAAGTTTAAACAGAAACATTCTATAGTCTTGAAAGCACTAATTATTCCCTCTTGTTCCAAATTGATTCCAAGACATATTTTCGCTCCAACTTTGAATCAGGCAATATATCCATTGAAATTAATTAACAAATGTAAGAAAGATAGACCCTTAAGTTCTAGTTCTAGTGCCAAAATTAACAATGATGTTCTTCTACCAAATCATAAACAATCTAAGGCAACACAACATAGGATGATAGGAAAAGGGGCCAAACCTTCTCATAATAGTACAGTAGATGTAGACCTAGTTTCTGTTGTTTACACTGTCCTTTCCCTTGATAATAATGACTGGGCACTGAGCATGGTGAGCGCAATAGTTGCTAACACTTCCAAGGAACATCCTGTTAAGGAAGGGAAAAGAACAGCATTATGTCTGCCTTGTCCACAGTTACTATCTTCGAGATTCCAAGAGTTTAAAACAAAACAACAGCATTTTATGAATGGCAATGAAAATTTGGTCCAATGTCTAAAATATAAATGGAAAAATGTATTAAGTATATCGCAGAAACAGGTTCGGAAGTCGCTAATTAAGGACTTTATTAGGCTTTTTGCATTGCCATACCACTCTGCTATAGTAGTAGTTTGCAAGTATCATATTGCCAACAAAATGTAAACATTTATGCAAAGGAGTTACAGCATGTGATTCTTTAAAATTTCCAATTTCTTCAGCAATAGTACAGTTGGACCACTATGTCTTAAAACTTGCAAATCCATCCAGTGTGTTAATCATGTCCTTTTTAGTGATATAAGCCAGGACGAGAAATTATGCCATGTGCTAAACTGCTAATGCAAATGTTATTTTCAAGCAATTATCAAGATTCCTCACTAGTTAACATGTTCTACCTCTTAATAGGGCCAAATGCGCGCGACCCCATCACAAGCACATCAGCATTCAGATCCTGAACAGCTTCGCAGATCTTCTCCTTCGGATCTCCAACAACAACACGGGTCTTCACCTTTGATTGCTATACAAAGAGACAAGTTAATCCTCTAATCCCAATATAGCACACTAAATGACAACCAATTCAAGCAAATCATATTCAAACTGCATAGACCAGTAATAGGTAAACATTATTTCACCCTGTCTACATGGATCAAACGATTCGTTGCATCCTATCATAAATGATAACAATTAACATATCTTATTGACATATAAAATAAATCTTTATACTAGGGAAGTGAAGAACAAATGAGATCTTTCTAAGGAAATAAAATAATTTCCTAGTAGTTCAGACTTTACACTTCCATAGTGTTTGAAACACTTTAATAGCAATCTTTGCATTGATGTTATAGACTTAAGTTCATGGGATAGTCCAATCAAAAAGACTAATTAAAAAAAAAAAATCCCCAATTAGCTTCCTCTTCAATATATCAAAAATAACAAACTACTCCTACAAGAACAATGAATAATATAATATCTAATGAATTCTCTCATCATTCACAAAATTTAAAGGACCAAAATTGGGGTATCATTTATCAAAGTATATTATTTCAAACAAAAAGGACCAAAATGTCCTTACATAGTGAATGGTGAACAATTTCTAGAGGATTCCCAACTATTAGAGGGATGTTTGGTTTCCATGTTTACCATCTACATTTTTATCTTTCATTTTTTCATTTTTAGAATTTTATGAAGGAAATATTAAACATACAAAATAAAGGATTTAATTTTGATCAATTGTCAGCCAATCATGAACCGCCACATACCATGACACTTTATTCCATTTTCCACTAATTACAAAGTCATCAAAATAGAGTGTTGTGATTCAATGACCATGCAAAATTCTTTTACACTATCAAAAATTCAAAATTAAACTCCAAAATAAAAACTGAATTTCATTGTTTTCAATATTTCCATTAATTCCTTTGCAAAATTCCAAAAACAGAAAATATAGAAAGTAAAAATATAAAATGGAAATAGTAAACAAACAAGCCAAAGGAGTAAAATAAAGAAAAATACAAATAAAATTGCTCTAGAGTAAAAAAAAAAATCACCTACCGTCAAATTGAACTCAGAACAAATCCCCAAAGCGTGATCAAGTATTGCGTCGGTGATGCGTTTCTGGTGAGCTTCGATCGCCGCAGTGAACGCCGGAACTTCCAAATCACCTGCGCTCATCAAATCAAAACATCAAATATTCACAAACAAAAGAAAAGATCTAAAAATATCTATACTTAAAATTTATAATAAAGAACTAATAAATGGATGTTAATTTAATTGATGTGTGAGAAAGAATGAACTGAACTGGGACCACCGAAGGGGATTGCACCGGGGTTGAGGCCGGTAGCGATGGAGGGCGGTGATTGGACGTGGAGGACGGTGTAGGAACCGCCGGTGGAGTCGTCCGCAGGGGATCGGAGCTTGAGGTTGTGGAGTGCCCAACGGAGAGCGTTCATGCTCTCCTCGCTTCCGTCAACCGCCACGACGGCGCAACCGATGTTTCCGCCTTCCGACATCGACATGTAACGGATTTCGTAGAAATTTTGTGACTTTTTGCTACTGTGCTTGTTTGACTCTGCTTCTTTGGATTTAGTTGCTTCATTATATTTGATAGCTTAAAAATAGAATAATGCCATCAAAATTGAATGATTATTACACATGCACCATAAAATCAATTTTTATTATTAATTGATTAATAATTTAATATTTTAAAATTAATAATTCAACTTTTATTATTATATAATAATTCAATATTTTTAAAAGTTGAAATACTAGTTTCAAAATTTTGAATTATTACACATGGTGGTTGACAGTGACTGATTTTGTGGTGTACACAAAGCATTTCTCTTATTTGATCTATAGATACTAAAAAAAGATTAGAAAAATTTGGTTAATAAAATTAAATTTAAAAAGTTTAAAAGATAAATAAATTAGAGAATCAAAAGAATAATTATTTTTTCTATTCAAATTATTTAGCTAATTTTAACTTTTACTACATCTTTTATAATATTTTTCTTTTTTAAAAAAATTATCATTCTCTGTATAATCATCTTCAATACTATTTGTCTTTTTTTACCTAGAATCATTATAAAAAATTAAAAACAATAAAAAATATTAATTGATAGAAAAATAAAAATGCGACTTGACGGGCACGAAGTGCCCGACGAGGCGCTTGTAATCGATAAAAAATTTGAGATATTGCAGTATAGTTAAGTTAAAATTTAAATATCATATATAAATATAAAGGTCGGTAGGAGTACAAAAGAAGTTGATGTTAAAATAATATTTTTTAAAAATAGTAATAGCAAAATCCAAAATGAATTCCCAAATTTTTTTAAAATTAGCCACTTGGTCTAGATTTTTTTTATTAATATTGTATTTTTTTATTTTCATTTTTAAAAAGTTTCTATATTTTTTAAGAGGTAATCGAAAGATCCCTAAATATATTTATTCTCTATCATCCAAAAGAAGAGTCAAAATCATAAAATATGAAATTGTAGCATGAATCGAAAGACCTACAAAATGTATATATTACATTTCTATTCAGCAACCCATGAGCAGTGCAACAATGTGATGAGCGTCCTGAAAAGATATGAGAGGATGTGAGTGGCCCAAAGGTTAATTTGCAAAAATCTGGAGTGTTCTTTAGCAGCAATATCCCTCATAGATTGAGAACCCAACAGGCAAATAGTATGAACATCCATCATGTTGGAACTCAGGATAAATACCTTGGGTTGCCATCTACTGTTCAAAGATCTAAGAAAGAAACATTCAGCTTCATCAAGGAGAAAGTGAGTAGAAGACTCCAAGGATGGAAAAGATCACTTCTACCAGGAGCTGGTAGACACGTGCTTATTAAAGCTATCGGTGAGGCAATTCCAATCTATACCATGGCTTGTTTTCGGTTACCAGACTCTCTACTAGAAGATATCCACAAAATGATGACAAGATTCTGGTGGGGGCAGAAAGGGGACGAAAGGAAAATGTGTTGGATCAGTTGGGACAAAATGAGCCGAAGCAAAGTGGAAGGAGGACTCGGATTCAAAGATCTTCGAGCAATGAATCTAGCTATGCTGGCCAAACAAGGGTGGCAACTAATCAATGCATCTTCTTCTCTTTTTCACAAAGTGTTTAAAGGAAAATATTTTCCTAACAACAGTTTCATGTCAGCAAAAATTGGCTCTAACCCATCATGGGCTTGGAGGAGTCTGATTGAAGGCAGAAAAGTTATTGAAAAAGGTCTGAAATGGCAAGTAGGTGATGGTGCACAAATCAGAACATTCCTAGATCCTTGGATTGGAAAGGAATACCCTTACACCATTTCTTATCAGATGGAGGAGAGGGATGAGTTTCATCTAGTGAGGAATCTGATGTTGAATAATCCAAAGAGGTGGAATGAGAATGTAGTCAGGAATGCTTTTTCGCAATCTATTTTGGGGATATAGACAAACCAGTGTGGAGCATGGAGAAATCTGGAAAATATTCTGTTGGTTCAGGATATTGGATTGCTTATCAATTTTTTCACCCTCCCCTATCAAATTACCCTGCTCATATGCAGAATAGAGCTTTGTGGAAAAGTGTGTGGGAAATGAATATTCCTCATAAGATAAAGATCTTCACATGGAAAATGCTTCACAATGGATGTGCTGTTAAAAGTGTTATAAAGTCTAGAATTGGTGGCATAGATGATAGTTGTCCCATTTGCTTGTTTGCTCAGGAATCTCTCAACCACTGTCTCATCAGTTGCAGAGTTGCGGATTTGGTTTGGCAGAAGGTAGGCCTGCAAAGCTTATCAGGAGGATGTAGTGACTTGGAAATGAGTCAATGGTGGCAACAATCCCTTCTATAAATTCAATCATGGCCAAATCCAAAAAGAACTAGAGACATGCTAGCAATAGTTTGCTGGAATATCTGGAAAGCAAGGAACAAAGTGGTTTTCGAAGGTTCTTCCTTTGTTCCTGGGGAGGTTGCTGATATTTGAACAAGGTTGGCGCATGAATGTTGCAACCTTTAGTTTAGACTTGTTTTCTCCTTTAGTTTTTTCTTTCAATTGATTATCCTACCAATTTAGGTAGTGATCTTGGGGTATCCCTCTCTTTCTTTAATTTGTAAGCCTTTGGGCCAGTTTTTGTTGATTCATCAGTAATAATATTATTGTCTTTGGAAAAAAAACATTATATAATCTCAAGTAAAATAAAGAGAAGAGAAGACGCATTATAGTTAGAGTGTTGGACTGTCTTTCTCTTAGATTTTTTTATTAGTGTGGCTCTCAAAGACTTGAATCAAATAGTAAAACTATTTTTAAAAATTGAAGCCTAATATAAAAAAACAGCCTAAATATTATTAGCCCATAACACAAGATTCATCATCACACTTAATATTTATTTACAAAAAAAGAAGTTTATTCAACCCAAAATAAAAAGAAAGAAAAATCCTAGTAATGAAAGCCTAAACAAATAACAACCCTAAAATAAGTTTGAGTGAATACCCTGTGCCTTAAGATTAACTTCGAGCACAATTTAATCCTAAAATTTGAAAATAATAAAATAATTTCTTAAGATTAATTTTATAAGACACATTAAGTGACAATTAAGTACTTCATTAAGTTTCTATAAACTGAGTTTCACACATGACACAATTTAAGTGACATGTCATATAATTTGTCATACACATTACTTACAACTCATCTTTTAAAGTTTATAGTCTTCAATTTTTATTAAACTTTGAAAATAATGAAATTCAATATTTTGAAAACTATAGTCTTTACTTTTTTAGTGTTCCTAGAAAAATAGTGAAAAACTCCTTTTTTAAAGCCTATAGCCTTCAATTTTTATTAAATTTTGAAAAATATGAAATTCAATATTTTGAAGACTATAGTCTTTACTCTTTTAGTGTTTCTAAAAAAATAGTGAAATCTCACTTTTTAAAGCCTATAGCCTTCAATTTTTACCAAGTTTCAAAAATTATAAAATTCAATATTATGAAGATTATAATCTTTGCTTTTATAGTATTTTTGGAAAAAATAGTGAAATCTTACTTTTTAAAGCCTATATAGCCTTCAATTTCTACCGAGTTTCAAAATTTATGAAATTCAATATTTTGAAGACTATAGTCTTTACTTTTTTAGTGATTCTAGAAAAATAGTGAAGTCTCACTTTTTAAAACCTATAGCCTTCAATTTTTAACAAGTTTAAAAAATTATAAAATTCAATATTTTGAAGACTATAATCTTTACATTTTTAGTGTTTCTAGAAAAATAATGAAATCTCACTTTTTAAAGCCTAAAGCCTTCAATTTTTACTAAATTTTGAAAATTATGAAATTCAACATTTTGAAGACCATAGTATTTACTTTTTCAGTGTTTCTAAAAAAATAGTGAAAACTCACTTTTTAAAGCCTATAGCCTTCAATTTCTACCAAGTTTCAAAAATTATGAAATTCAATATTTTGAAGGTTATAGTCTTTACTTTTTTAGTATTTCTGGAAAAAAAATAGTGAAATCTCACCTTTTAAAGCCTATAGCCTTCAATTTTTACTAAATTTTGAAAATTATGAAATTCAATATTTTGAAGACTATAGTCTTTACTTTTTTAGTGTTTCTTAAAAATAGTGAAAAGTCACTTTTTAAAGCCTATAGCCTTCAATTTCTACCAAGTTTCAAAAATTATGAAATTCAATATTTTGAAGGCTATAGTCTTTACTTTTTTAGTGTTTTTGGAAAAAATAGTGAAATCTCACCTTTTAAAACTTATAATAGCCTTCAATTTTTACTAAATTTTGAAAATTATGAAATTCAATATTTTGAAGACTAAAGTCTTTACTTTTTTAGTATTTCTAGAAAAATAGTGAAATCACACTTCTTAAAGCCTATAGTCTTCAATTTTTACTAAATCTTGAAAAATATGAAATTCAATATTTTGAAGACTATAGTCTTTACTTTTTTAGTGTTTCAAAAAAATAGTCAAAACTCACTTTTTAAAACCTATAGCCTTCAATTTCTACCAAGTTTCAAAAATTATGAAATTCAATATTTTGAAGACTACAGTCTTTACCTTTTTTAGTGTTTCTGAAAAAAAAATAGTGAAATCTCAATTTTTAAAGCCTATAGCCTTCAATTTTTACTAAATTTTGAAAATTATGAAATTCAATATTTTTAAGACTATAGTCTTTAATTTTATAGTGTTTCTATAAAAATAGTGAAATCTCACTTTTTAAAACCTATAGCTTTCCATTTTTACTAAATTTTGAAAATTATGAAATTTAATATTTTTAAGACTATAGTCTTTACTTTTATAGTATTTCTACAAAATTGTGAAATCTCACTTTTTAGCCTATAGCCTTCAATTTCTACCAAGTTTCAAAAATTATAAAATTGAATATTTTGAAGACTATATAATCTTTACTTTTTTTAGTGTTTCTGAAAAAATAGTGAAATCTCACTTTTAAAAGCCTATAGCCATCAAATTTTACTAAATTTTGAAAATTATGAAATTTAATATTTTTAAGACTATAGTCTTTACTTTTAGCGTTTCTATAAAAATAGTGAAATCTCACTTTTTAAAGGCTATAGCCTTCAATTTTTACTAAATTTTTAAAATTATGAAATTCAATATTTTTAAGACAATAATCTTTACTTTTATAGTATTTCTACAAAATAGTGAAATCTCACTTTTTAAAGCATAGCCTTCAATTTTTACCAAGTTTCAAAAATTATAAAATTCAATATTTGAAGATCATAGTCTTTACTTTTATAGTGTTTTTGGAAAAAATAGTGAAATCTCACTTTTTAAAAGCCTATAGTCTTCAATTTCTACCAAGTTTCAAAAATTATGAAATTCAATATTTTGAAGAATATAGTCTTTACATTTTTAGCGTTTCTAGAAAAATAGTGAAGTCTCACTTTTTAAAGCCTATAACCTTCAATTTTTACCAAGTTTAAAAAATTATAAAATTCAATATATTGAAAACTATAGTCTTTACATTTTTAGTGTTTCTAGAAAAATAGTGAAATCTCACTTTTTTAAGCCTATATCCTCCAATTTTTACTAAATATTAAAAATTATGGAATTCAATATTTTGAAGACTATAGTCTTTACTTTTTTAGTGTTTCAAAAAAAATAGTGAAAAGTCAATTTTTAAAGCCTATAGTGTAACACCCCGATATTTAATTAAGTCCTAATTAAGAGAAATTAAAGGTAAAGGACCTTAGTTGGGACTTAATTGGATTTAAGTGGATAAGTTTCTCCTAGTTTAAAGTATTGTATGCTATGTGTTTTATGTGCCCAAGTATGTGATTTTATGATGTTTAAAAGTTAAAAAGGATATACGGATTTAAGGTACGAGTCGAGATGTTTAGAAGTGTTTTGAAGTTTTTTCACAGCCCAGTAATCGATGACCATCCCGTGGTAATCGATTACAGCTGTTTTCGCTATGTGTAATCGATTACAAAATCGATCTAATCGATTACCATGTGCGCAGAGCGCGTTTTTCAGCGCGTTTAAGTGATGTTCGGGCCCCACGGTGACTCCAGAGCACGTTTAACCTAGCCACCACATGTGTAAACCCTAATACCACTATTATTCCATCAGAAAACCCTCTCTCTCCATCTTTGAGCCACCATAGGTTTCTCTCTCAAGAACACACAAAGCCAAAACCCTTCCACACCAAGAAACACCCATCAATTCTCACCCGATTGAGAAACCGACCACATATTCTTGATCCTCACACCGAAATACACATAACCACCGGTTTCTTTTCTTCATCAAGTGTCACCGTTGTCACCAGACCGTTCGTGGGTTTAGAGAGAAAAAGAGGATTCACGGGAAACGTCGGGCTAGAGTGTTGTCATCAAAGTTTTACGGTTATCTTCTAAGAGGTAGGGGTTTAGACATTCTAAATGATGAATTTCATGTTTGATGATAATGATTTTGATGAAATTGGTGTTCTCGTTGTGTTTCCCATGAGGGTTCATGAAAGGGGTAAATTGTACCGATTGGTTTTGAAATTAAAAGTGTTTTCACCGATTAAAAAGTGTTAAAATTGTATTTTTATGATTGATTTTTGTATGGCTTTGTTCTCTGATAATTGGAACGATTCTAGGTTATTATTTTGGCCATTGGCTATGGAAAATCGTGTTTTGGAACTCTAGAATCGTGTTTTACGACGCTGTAATCGATTACCACGAGTTCGTAATCGATTACAGCAAGTGAATTTTCAATCGTCAGAAACGCGTGCTCTCTGTTAATCGATTACAGGGGTCCTGTAATCGATTACAGTAATCGATTACCACCCCGTGGTGGGGTGGTAATCGATTTCAGCACTGCTGTTTGTGCGAAAATAGACTGTTTTGACCCTTTATGCACCCTAATGTGTTCTACGACTTGTATGAATGATATGTATGAATGCCCTATGAAATATATGTGATTATATATGCTGTTTGAATGAATTATATGATGTATATGATGAATGAGTACATTATATGAAGAGATTAATGTGCAAAGTGAAAAGAAAGTTAAAAACACACAGTGTAGCCTTTTTGTTCGTGATGAACGTTACAGGGGGCTGGCAACCTCGGTTGTAACGACTCATTAGCGGAAGGTGAAATTACCCCCTCTACCCAATAGTATAGGATGAGTTCATACCTAGGGTCGGTGATGCGGAGGTTACAAGAGGGTGGTCAGGTCAAAACAATGTAAATGATTCACAGGCACCAAAAGGGCGTGCTTTAATGAAACGGATCCACAAGCATACTAAGTATGCTTAAAAGACTCAAGATAATTTAAGTAAAGAATGTTATATTACCTTATGTAATTATATGATGGTCAAACACTTATTACACCACACATTGATGAACATTTATGCTATGTATAACTGTTAATTAAAAAGAAACAAGACGCACATAGGTAGTCGTACCAGGAAAAGATCATTTTGGAACTTATAACTGAATTGAATTCATTCATGCTCACGTATTTATTAATCAAACCCGGTACGACTCCCCTACTGAGTTACTTTAAAGTACTCACCCCATGTTATTTCACCCCTTTTAGATGATGAGTATCAGCAGGATGACGACGCGGGTTTGGAGCCTGGACAGTCGTAGACTAGATTTCATTTATTACTAATTTATCAGATTTATCTCTTAGACTATGTCTTTTCTTATGGATTTTATGTCTTGAATTATGTTCCGTTGCTGTTTATATTCCTAAGTCCGGACCTTTGCTAGCCGGCAAGTATTATTTATTTATGGATTGTATTTGTGGAGTCTTGTGAGTCACTGTTTTAGGCTCATGAGATAACACTATTATCATTACTGTTTTTGATGTATGTTTTGGGAGATTACATGGTTCATTTAATTATATTGAGGTATTATTCAGGATCATTGTTCCCACGTCTATATACGTTGTATTAATTTCGTAAGGCCCTTATTTTGTATTCCGCAAACGATTTACGAAAATTTCTCCCACGTATTTTCCGCGTATATGTATTTTGAATATAAAAATAATTATGATAACAGGAAGTAACCCTTATGAAATGGCCTAAAATGTTTTAAGCATTAAAGACTATCTAGTAGGGTGTTACATATAGCCTTCAATTTCTACCAAGTTTATAAAATTATGAAATTCAATATTTTGAAGGCTATAGTCTTTACTATTTTAGTGTTTTTGGGGAAAATAGTGAAATTTCACCTTTTAAAGCCTATAATAGCCTTAAATTTTTACTAAATTTTGAAAATTATGAAATTCAATATTTTGAAGACTATAGTTTTTACTTTTTTTTATTGTTTCTAGAAAAATAGTGAAATTTCACTTTTTAAAGTCTATAGTCTTAAGTTTTTACTAAATCTTGAAAAATATGAAAATCAATATTTTGAAGACTATAGTCTTTACTTTTTTAGTGTTTCTAAAAAAATAGTGAAAAGTCACTTTTTAAAGCCTATAGTCTTCAATTTCTACCAAGTTTCAAAAATTATGAAATTCAATATTTTGAAAACTATAGTCTTTACTTTTTTAGTGTTTCTAAACAAATAGTGAAAACTCACTTTTTAAAGCCTATAGCCTTCAATTTCTACCAAGTTTAAAAAATTATGAAATTCAATATTTTGAAGATTATAGTCTTTATCTTTTTAAGTGTTTCTGAAAAAAAATAGTGAAATCTCACTTTTTAAAGCCTATAGCCTTCAATTTTTATTAAATTTTGAAAATTATGAAATTCAATATTTTTAAGACTATAGTCTTTACTTTTATAGTGTTTCTATAAAAATAGTGAAATCTCACTTTTTAAAGACTATAGCTTTCAATTTTTACTAAATTTTGAATTTTATGAAATTTAATATTTTTAAAACTATAGTCTTTACTTTTATAGTATTTCTACAATATTGTGAAATCTCACTTTTTAAAGCTTATAGCCTTCAATTTCTACCAAGTTTCAAAAATTATAAAATTCAATATTTTGAAGACTATATAGTCTTTACTTTTTTTAGTGTTTCTGAAAAAATAGTGAAATCTCACTTTTTAAAGCCTATAGTCTTCAAATTTTACTAAATTTTGAAAATTATGAAATTCAATAGTTTTGAGACTATAGTCTTTACTTTTAGAGTTTCTACAAATATAGTGAAATCTCACTTTTTAAAGCCTATAGCCTTCAATTTTTACTAAATTTTTAAAATTATGAAATTCAATATTTTTAAGACTATAGTCTTTACTTTTATAGTATTTCTACAAAATAGTGAAATCTTACTTTTTAAAGTATAACCTTTAATTTTTACCAAGTTTCAAAAATGATGAAATTCAATATTTTGAAGATTATAGTCTTTACTTTAATAGTGTTTTTGGAAAAAATAGTGAAATCTCACTTTTTAAAAGCCTATAGCCTTCAATTTCTACCAAGTTTCAAAAATTATGAAATTCAATATTTTGAACACTATAGTCTTTACTTTTTTAGTATTTCTAGAAAAATAGTGAAGTCTCACTTTTTAAAGCCTATAACCTTCAATTTTTACCAAGTTTAAAAAATTGTAAAATTCAATATTTTGAAGACTATAGTCTTTACATTTTTAGTGTTTCTAGAAAATTAGTGAAATCTCACTTTTTTTAAGCCTATAGCCTTTAATTTTTACTAAATATTAAAAATTATGAAATTCAATATTTTGAATACTATAGTCATTACTTTTTTAGTGTTTCTAAAAAAATAGTGAAAAGTCACTTTTTAAAGCCAAATTATGAAATTCAATATTTTGAAGGCTATAGTCTTTACTTTTTTAGTGTTTTTTGGAAAAAATAGTGAAATTTCACCTTTTAAAGCCTATAATAGCCTTAAATTTTTACTAAATTTTGAAAATTATGAAATTCAATATTTTGAAGACTATAGTCTTTACTTTTTTTATTGTTTCTAGAAAAATAGTGAAATTTCACTTTTTAAAACCTATAGTCTTAAATTTTTACTAAATCTTGAAAATTATGAAATTCAATATTCTGAAGACTATAGTCATTACTTTTTTAGTGTTTCTAAAAAAATAGTGAAAACTCACTTTTTAAAGCCTATAGCCTTCAATTTCTACCAAGTTTAAAAAATTATGAAATTCAATATTTTGAAAACTATAGTCTTTACTTTTTTTAGTGTTTCTGGAAAAAAAAATAGTGAATTTTCACTTTTTAAAGCCTAGCCTTCAATTTTTACTAAATTTTGAAAACTATGAAATTCAATATTTTTAAGACTATAGTCTTTACTTTTTTAGTGTTTCTAAAAAAATAGTGAAAACTCACTTTTTAAAGCCTATAGCCTTCAATTTCTACCAAGTTTAAAAAATTATGAAATTCAATATTTTGAAAACTATAGTCTTTACTTTTTTTAGTGTTTCTGAAAAAAAAAGTAGTGAATTTTCACTTTTTAAAGCCTAGCCTTCAATCTTTACTAAATTTTGAAAACTATGAAATTCAATATTTTTAAGACTATAGTCTTTACTTTTATAGTGTTTCTACAAAAATAGTGAAATCTCACTTTCTAAAGCCTATAGCCTTCAATTTTTACTAAATTTTGAAAATTATGAAATTTAATATTTTTAAGACTATAGTCTTTACTTTTATAGTATTTCTACAAAATAGTGAAATCTCACTTTTTAAAGCCTATAGCCTTCACTTTTTACCAAGTTTAAAAAATTATGAAATTCAATATTTTGAAGATTATAGTCTTTACTTTTATTGTGTTTTTGAAAAAATTTGTGAAACCCCACTTTTTAAAGCGTATAGCCTTCAATTTCTACCAAATTAAAAAAATTAGTTTTTGGATCTAAATTTTTTTAGGAATTCTCTTTATAAGTAATAATAAATTAGTTTTTGGCAAACAATCAAATATTTTGTCATTTTAAGAATTTTTGGATGTTCAATATGGTAGCGTTTGTTTACTGTGTACAAGATACAAAATACAAAACACAACAGAGAAAAATGACATGTTTGTTTAGCACAGATACATGCAAGACGGGCTGTATTTGTACAATTTTTTCCTGTATTTTGTGTCCACATTTAGAGTAGGTACACAAAATATAGGTGCTGTTACAGAATTTTTAATGAAAATTTTATTCTAAGTTTACCCCTATTATTAATCCATAATTCCACTATTTGTCCTTCTCATTTTTTACCAAAGTCCCAAAACAAAATTTTATATAAATACATGTACAAATTTATCCTGTATACATTAAAACAAACACACAAAAAAATACAAAATTTAATGTATTATACTGTATTGTATCTATATTTCTGTATCGTATTGTATCAACCCTAAAATAAACAATACCTATATTCTGAGTGCCCCACTATATCGCACCAAGGGACCCCGGAAAAATTGGAAAAATATGTTTGATATGACTCTCCTTCTATGACAAAGTATTTCAGATACAAACAAGAGATATATTTAAAGCTCGGTTAGCATATAATCATTTTGATGAACGAATGTTTCCAACATTAAGAGGATAAAATGAAACACTTAAAAAGAACTAAATTGAAATGTGTTATCTTTAATTTATTAAACAAGGCCTAAACTAAAACTCAACACTAAACACTTTTGTGATCATTAGACAACACATGATAATCACCTAATTCTAGTACTTCACACTTCAAATTTCCTAGGTCATAACTCACGATTAATTGGGTTATTGGTTTGGTGCAATAAAAAAGCACATATTTTCAAAACTATTTATTGGAATTGTGTGTGGAAAAGCACATATTTTCAAACACATGGTGGTTGTAGTCTTTTGGTCCTTTTTTATTTCCACATATTTTCTTTTACACGTGATTTGGACCATGTGAGAGACTTTGACTTCGAAATTCCGACAGTGGAAATTTGTTCAGTTTCGGATCAACTTTTTTTATTTTTTCTTGCAATTGTTAGGTGCATTGCCTTGAATTTAATTTTGAATCATTAAAGATGAAGAAATATTTAGGCTAGGTGCATTCAGCAAGTTAAAATTTTAATTGGTTCCATTAAAATTTTGACACAAAAAATAATTTTTAAATCTCCAAATAACTTCTCGCTCCAATATAATTAATCAATCTGATTATGAGTCAATCTTTTAGTAATAATGTTGATCGTACGTTTCAACTAGTATCCAATGTGTTATATATAATATAGAATATGTGTTATTATACGTACGTGTGATATACATATAGCACATATTCCATATTATGTATAGCACACCTTGAATATTAGTTTATTGTATTTCTATTATATGACAAATATTATTGAATCTTTTAGTAGTGTACAAAATTTGCTCCGATACACTTAAAAAAATTTATGTTAAAATAATATGAGCATTGTTTGAAACACAACAAAAAAACCAGTTAAAACAGCGAACAAATTATGCATGATATATATAATATAAATTACACCATAAATATTATATGTTGTGCACGATATATATCACATGATGTGCACAACATATATTATATGTTGCAAAGAAAGATGATGATGCAATATATGATATATGTTGTGCACAATAAGTGATATATGTTATGCATTGCATGTAATATATATTATACATTTTATATTACTCCCTCCGTCCATTTTTAATTGACGTTTTAGAGTATTGCACACTTATTAAGAAGGTGATTAAAACACATAAATTTCTATAGAAGTAAATGTACAATAACAAAATTATTTTTATAGTTTTTTGTGCAATAATAATTGTAAGAGATAAAAAGAGAGTGTATGTATGGATAAAACTGAAAAAAGATTGTAAATGTTTCATTGAAAATCTAAAATGACAAATAATAGTGGATAAATAAATTTCCTAGAAAGACAAATAAAAGTGGAAGAAGGGAGTATATATATTATGCACAATATTTTAACTATTTTAACTGAATTTTTGTTGTTCTTCAAGTATTTCCCTAATAATATATTGTGTCCTTAATTTCCAAACTTTCAAAGCACGAAGAACTGAAGACCAAAGCGTGTGTAAATTATTAATCTACCATTTAGGCCAAGGATCTTTTTTCAACAACGTATAGAAAAAATTTAACTTATCCTCTTTTGAAATGTAATAAATTAATATGAAAAAATTAAATTTTGACGAACTAATTTAACTCTTAATATATTTGTGAAGAATATTAATAAAAAAACTAAAAATAAATGTATGCTTATGAAATGGATTCGAACAATTTAGCATTCATATTATTTAATTTAAAAGAAAGTTGACATAGTAGGAAAAAAAAAAAAAGTTGACAGAATGGTCTTTATATTTTCTTGCAATCAAAAGCCGAAATTGGCAGTGTGGTTCGTACCAACCCACACCTAAGAAGGAAATTACTTGTAAAATGGTTAATTCCATAGAATCTTATAAACCCAAAGCGAGTAAGTTATCATTAAAAAATGAGACCATTAGACATATCCTTCACCAAAATCAAGTGGGCCCATCGCTAAACAAATTTCCAATGCATAATTCGAGAAAAAAAAATGGTATCATCCATATTTAATTGAATATAAAATGTTAGTTAACAATATTTTTTTAATCAAAATAGTTAAAAAATCTTATTTTAACACTTTTTATCTAAATAATATTCTTAATTATATGTACTATTTTAAGCTCAAATTCATATCTTTTGCTGTTTTAACTCGTAAAATTTTATATCTCTAACTCTAAATCGAGTACACTACCTTAAACTTTTTCTCAAAATTAATGAAATTTAGCTCAATTTTTTATTTATTCGATTAGGGTTTCCTTTAAAGAAGATTAGTATAATTTTTCAGCGAACAAGCATAATTTTAGAGGAGGTTGATATAATGATTTTATAAATTTAAGAAACTAATAAATAAATTTTATAAATAAAAGATTTGTCAGATAAATTTTACTAAACATAAGGGGGTCTAATATAACTTATATAGTAATGAAACAATTTTAAATTTATTTTACTGAAGTCTATTATAATAATTTTAAATTTTCAAAACAACTTTATCTAATATTATTATTATTACATGTGCTCATTTAAAGTAACTTTTATGTTTTTTATCAAATACCATTGCTAAGTTTTTTTAAAAACAACTTGTTGTATTATGTTAGTTTAAAGTTTCACATTGATGAAAACTAAAAATGGAGATGACTGAAAGGCCTATATAAGATAGTGTATAGGCCTTATTCACTTGCACCAGTTCTTTCAATCTACATAAAATAATGTATTATATTTTAGGTAATGTGTGTCAAATATTGTGAGGGTTTGTAATTTTTTCCTTCAAAAATTGCTAGTGATAAAGTTTGTCCCAGTGGGGCCGTGAAGTAGGTCTTGAGGTGTCGAACTACATTAAAAATTTCTAATGTGTTTTTCTTTCTCTCTTCTATTTTTGCTTAAGACCTAACAAGTGGTATCAGAGCTTTGGTTTGGGGGAAATATTTTTTGAGTATGCTCTATGATTGCAGCATTGTTTGATCTTCTACATCAGAAAAGATTTATATTCCGGTGGGATAGTTTCTTAGTATGCTCTGTGGTTGCAGCATTGTCTGACCTTCCACATCAGAACATAATTATTCCTTGATTTCTTGGGAGGTAGTACGAGAGAGCTGAGTGGAAGTATCTAGTCAGAGTTGAGTTAGATACAATGACTACTTTGAAGTTTGAAGTTCCGTTATTTGATGGAAGAACAGACTTTACACTGTGGCAATGCACAATTGAGGATTATTTGGTCCAACAGGGTCTTGATTTAGCATTGCAAGATGAGAAGCCGAACGACATGAAAGAGTCAGATTGGAGTACAATTCAAAAGAAGGTTGTCAGCACAATTCAGTTGGCACTAGTCTCACAGATTAAAGTGACCGTGTTCAAAGAGACGTCACCAAAAAAGTTGTGGGACACGTTGGAGAGCAAGTTTGCATCAAAGACACTTACAAATTAAACCGGTTGATGATGAAGATGGATCTGCAACTGGGTGAGGTGACGAACACCTTGAAGGAGAGTCAGTTCTAGCTGTACGGTCTGGTGATAAAGGGAAGAAGAAAGGTGCCCAACTAGATAGACGATCTCGGGCGAGAGACATGAGCATTGTTCAGTGTCATTATTGTGGACATGTGGGTCACATATAGAGCAGATGCTCAGAATTCAGGGAGGATTTGCAGAACTTGAAAGAGAATAAGGGCAAATCGAAGGGAGATTCTTCATATGTGGTTACTTATGGA
This sequence comes from Aeschynomene evenia, assembly GCA_013621005.1. Taxonomy (NCBI): domain Eukaryota; kingdom Viridiplantae; phylum Streptophyta; class Magnoliopsida; order Fabales; family Fabaceae; genus Aeschynomene; species Aeschynomene evenia. Next base: position 20,791,859 of record CM024269.1, read on the forward strand.
GATGACCTCCTATGAAGATGAGTTTACCGCTGGTCAGAAGATTCTGCGATAAGGGAGGATCATTGTAGAATTACTGTCTTATTTTATTTTGTTTTGTATTTGTAAGAGTATAATAATGTAGGACTTTGAATTAACGGAGGATTTTTTGTGTTATGTTAGTTCAAAGTCTCACATTGGTGAAATCTAAAAAAGGAGATGAGTGAAAGGTACCTATATAAGAGAGTGTTATAGGCCTCATTCACTTGACCACATATTCTTCAATTTACATAAAAGAGTGTATTAGATTTTAGATAATGCGTGTCAAATATTATGAGTTTGTAATTCTTCCGTTCAAAAATTACTAATGGTGAAATTTGTCTCAATGGGACTGTAGAGTATGTCTTGAGATATTGAACTACATTAAAAAAATTTAGTGTGTTTTTCTTTCTCTCTTCTCAATTTTTACTTGGGACCTAACGCAACTTTTAACAACAAAATATGACCAATGTTTAACTAAAACGAGCAAAACCGGTTAGAATTTATTGGATAATTAGAAAATTTTAACTTATATTGTTGACTTTAGAAATAAAGGTGTCCCACAAACTTTACGTCGGTGCAAAGCCCACTTCCAAAAAGCAAATTAATAAAATGTTGCCAAGCCATAAAACTTATTTTAAGTCGAAAATAATGAAGTCTATAGAAAAACTTTAGTTTTTTGTTAGGTAAATTTGATATGATTTGTTTGCCCTTGAATGTTATGTTATTGATCTTAAAACAAAAATATTGGTGTATAGTAAAGTTGTACAATACTACATATCTGTCATTTAATTTTAAAAGTTTGATATAAGAATGAATTTATATTAAAATTCGATTATTTAGATGAATGTTATACAACATTTTATTATAGAATTAACATTTCTCATCCTAAAATATAGTTAATGGTGTTCATGAAAATCTATTGACATTTATAGGTTTTTATTGACATTTATTACAAGAATGCACGTTGAGCCATAAAAGTATGATTTTTATATAATAAAATAATATTATTTTAAAATATTAAAAATTAGATTCGTTTGAATAAGTTTTTTAGCAAAATAAAATACTTATTTTTCAAAAATAACTACTTTCAGAATGTGATTTGTTTGTAATTCTGTGGAGAAGCTGGATAAAAAAATTTATCAAATTTTCTACTTATTTTAGAAGAGATTTTACTAATAATAAAAATAAAAACATTTATTTTGAAAACATATTATTTTATATTTTCTATGCAAAAGGTTATCATTATATCTTAAATTTTTTCTAAAGTTATTATTTTAAGTATTCTTAACAAGTGTTTTAAGGGCACTTGTTAACAAAATTTTATATAGAATACCTCTAATCTGTTGGCATGTTTGATAGGTGAGGCGAAGAATAAATGCACTTATGCCGATGCCATGGAAGCGTGGACCCAAATTCTTTTTCCAAAACAATGAATTTCTCGTTTTCACAACTGCCTACTACTACGTTAACAAAATAAAAATATTTAATAAATCAGATAAATACAATATAATTTATATAAATATAAAAAAGTATATTTTGTGTCTAAAAAAATGATATATAAATACTCATACATAATATATAAAATTTAAGAAATTTTTTATATCAATCTTATCCCTAACTTTTTACAATACTTTTATCTTTACAAAATTTTTTATATCTACCTCTTGCATACTACTTCTTCTGATTTTTTTTTAATTGTCCAATTTAGAGATGCATGCATTTTTTTAATTATTTATTTTAAATTTTAAGACAACATTTATTATTTTTTACTCTTACCCTTATTTAATACTCACTATCTTTATTAATTGAGGAGAGATAATAACAAAGAAGTAAAGAGTAATTTAGTAAAACATATATACATTTTGTTAACTTTAATACTCTATCAATCATTACCTAAATTCCCACGCACATTTAAAATTGGACAATTAAAAAAAAACGGAGGAAGTACTTATTTGTGTACTGTCCTATCTTAAATATTCAAACAAACACAACTTTATTACTTTAATTTTTTTAACATCTAGCTAGGTGATGGTTAAACAATCAAAATGTAAAAAAAGAATATAATTATTAACTAATAGAATACTAAATAAATTAATCATGATTATCTACTATAAAAATGTTTTGGCAGGAGGTGAAAATAAGAACAAAAATGTTACTGTAGAATATTAAAGAAACTTGCAAATCACTCCCATAATATTTCTTAACTGTGCACATTAATTCTTCTATGACTTTTCCATTATTGTTAAAGAATACTACTGCAATCCATTTTCATGAAAGTTTGGTGCATCAAAGTGCTTATTATTCGTTAGTTTTGAGTATTGGATTTCGCATGACCTAAAATTTGAGAAAGCATTATGTTTACATTACATATTTTATTTTATGTAAAAATTTAATTTTGATGCACTGATAGTGTAAAAGTTTATAGTGTCATCTAATTGAAATATTTCGTTTATATGACTTTTTAGGTAATGAGAGAGAGAAAACACAATCATGATTGATATGACAGCATATGATTAAATGATTGTGCAAAAAAAGTTGTATATAGATGAAAATTAAATTTTTTATATATGTGATTTAGAAAGATGTTAAAAAAATGAATTTAAAAAATTAATATGAGATAATAAATATAAAAGTTAATATTTTTAATTTTATTAAATTGATTATTTTAGAGTGACTCATTTGTTTTAGTAGTTAAATGAAACTATTCATATTCAATTATTCCCTACTCAAATTAAAATTGTGTCTAACCAAACATAATTTAACAACTTCATTAGTCAATTATTATTTAATAATACAAAATTATTTTAATTTTTAGTAATGATATATGTAAATCACAAAATATAATGTAATAATTAAACTTTTAAAATATTGTGTTAATATATAATATTAAAATTTAGATTAATAGTGTTAAAAGTTAGATTTCTGCATATAATAACTGATTATTTAGTGTAAAAATAACATTTCTCTTTAACTTTAGAATAAATACCTGGCCCTTCAAGATTAATACGAGAGACCAAATAATAATTCAAAATAAAAATAATAACGTGATCTCTTAAGATTTGATGTGCAAAATAAAATAGTCTCTTAAGATATAAAATAACAACATAGTCTCTCAATTTATCCTAAATTTTTCAATTTTAAAGGACCATATTATCCTAAATTTGTAATCTTCAAGAATCATGTTGTAATTTTTATATTTTAAGAAACTATTTTATCTATTACATTAAATCTTAAAAAATTATATTGTAATTGTTAAATCTTGAGAAATTATTTTATGCTGTATATTAATCTTCAGAAACTTCACGAGCTATTCACTCTTAATTTTACGTTATCATGGAAAATGACATCCTATTTATTTGTTCACCCATCTCCACATGAGAAAAAGAAAATTTACCTACCAAATCAAGAAAAAGAAAATTTATTTTCCCTCCTCACAATAAAATAAAAATATTCCCGAAAATCCTATAATGGTAAATTCGCACGTCACCTGAACCAAAACAAAGGAAAAATTCCAATTTTCCGCGAATCAAAAACATCACAGAGAAAAAGAGTTCCCAATTTCTCACACCATCATCTTCTTCAACAACAACACTCAGATCAATCTTCTTCTTCCTCTCTCTGAGTTCCAATCTTCATAGCTACTACATGCATCTTTCACTCTCACCTCGAAATTTTCCCTCTCTCGCTTCCGTCACAGCTCCATCCCCTGAACGCCCTTACCGCGATCGCTTGCACCACCACCGTCGCCGCCACCATAGCTCGGCGGTGACACTCGCCGCCTTCTAGAATCTTTTCTCGTTTTTTCTTTTGTTGGATTATTAGGTGCTGGAGGATTTAAATGCGTGTGACTGTGGATCTAGGGTTTTCACCTCGCCTGATCCTTGTCCTGCTTGTTTGCTTCGTGGTTTCGGGGATCGGGTTTGTCGTCCGCCGCAAATGGCGGCGGGCGGTGGCGAGGGCGGAGGAGGTCAAGAGACTGCTGGTCCTTGCGGCGGAGGAGTCCGCCAGGGTTGAGAGCGAGGCGGCGTACCAGTACCAGTACTATGCTCCTGTCTCCGTCCCCAAGAGCAACCAGTGCGCCGTGTGCTTCTCCCCGACCACCACGCGGTGCGCGCGTTGCAAAGCTGTTCGATACTGGTACGTCTCGTTGATTTTGGTTGAGATTTTTGGCTAAGTTTTGCAATTTTTTCTCTTTCACTTCTCTTTGTGGTGAAAATGTAGGGTGCGATTATGCTTTCAGAAAAGGAAATAGTTTATATGTTTTTATCTTCTGTTTTCTATTTGTTTCCTATTATCAGGATTTTGTCTTTGTGAAGACAGTACTGAAATCTGGAATTGAAGCCTGAAACCTGAAAACTAATTTCGTAAACCAAACACACCCTTATTGTGATGTGTATAGATTATAGCCTGATAATTTACTTTTTCTTTTTATAATAGACTTTGGAGAAAGTGTGTGCTTGATATTTATTGATTGTTGTTGAGGATTTTAATTTCGCTGATTTAAATTGTGAATGGTTTGGGTTTTTATACAACAACAATGGTTGGTTGCTGTAGAATGTGATCCAGTCTAATTTACTTGCCATGTCTAGTGTATCAATAAACGCCTCCCTAGCTGGAAGGGTTAGTGTTATGGTAATTACTGTTTGGGATATTATGGATCAACGAATTGTGTGGGGCTTGCAATTGATTTTTTTGGGTCTTAGTATTGTTTTTTATGGCTTGGATATGATGTGGTATCTTAGTCACAAATATGTTTTTGTGTGTTGATCACACATGACCAGATCCCGCCCATCAGTGTAGCAACTTAATTAACATTTAAACGATATCAGTTTTAATATGTGCGGTAACTGCAGAGAAGATGTTTTTATTTTGGGTAGAATCCTTTTGGAACATAAAGGCTTCTAATAATTTTTTTGAAATTCTGAGGTTGGAGAATGTAATATGGATTTTTTGCTCAATGACCCCTTTTTTAAAGATACTTTTCATGTGCTTGGATTTTGTATTCTTGCACAATTTGTTGAACGGCTGCATATTATTGAGTTGCCAATTCATCGGTTTTACTATTCTTATTTTGTGTCTTCATATTTCCTTGTTAATCAATATGCCTGTGTTTATATTTGTTTTTGTATGTTTCAGTTCTGGAAAGTGCCAAATCCTTCATTGGCGTCAAGGTCACAAAAAAGAATGTCATCCTCCCAGCAATAATCACCAGACTGATGATTTGTTAAAAGATCATGGCAAAAAGGTAGTAGAGCAACACAACCATGAAGTACATGATGAGAAGTCCCAGATCAAGGGAACAGAGCATAAAACATCCCCTGAGAAACCTCCATTGTCTGATACAAGTCTTTCTCCCAAAAACTCTTCTAGAAAGGATGATGGCAGAAGAGTTGAGTTTCTTGCTGAGGGAAATATTACAGACTCCAACTCTGAAATATCTAGCAACTCGTTTTCTGGATTCTCGGCTTCCAATAGTGCTAGTGAATCATCAGATGATTCTTCTATTTGTGAGAGTGTCATCTCAAATGAGAATGAGAGAACAGAGGGATACACCTTTGCTGAAACCACCCTTGACAATTCTAATGTTGCTTCAAATGATAACAACATGGATTTTGCTGTTTCAGTGTCACCTAAGTTTGCTAGTTTGGTGGATGCAGTCGATGGTTTTTCTTCAATACATAAATTAAATCAAGTTAGACCTGGTTTTAGTACTAAAGAAAGTAAGCTCACATCAAATAGAAGTTCAGGTTTGAGTATGGGGAAGGGGCCAACAATTGAGCCTTCCACAATATCTTCTGGATTCTGGGATAAAACTCTTGATTCGAGGGTGATCAAAGATGTTGCCAATAGTGGCCCTCTTCCATCCCACTATGATGATGCACTTTCAAAGTCTTCTGGCAATAATGTGTCAGGTGCAGGATTGGCATCTTTAGAGAATGTAGGCGCGGGATCTTCAGGTTGTGCAGGTGCTTCTAGCATCCACAACTTGCAATCCATTGGCTCTAAGGTATCAGATCATGTTGTGGACCAACCTGCCAGCACCTTGAAGTCAGTTGAAATTAGAGATCTTCCACGTGCATTGGCTGATACGAAGTTAGTTTCTAGAGCTGAAGGACACTTGCATTACAGTATGAAATCAGGAAATGATGACAGCCAATCTGGCACTTCTACCTCGTCTCAGGTTGCTAGCTCTTCTCCGCTTTTTAAGAATGGGATAAAGACATCTGTTCCGAAAGTTGATGATCAGTTTAAAGGATCAAATTTGTCAAAAGACTTTCCTCTGGCTTTTGGGAGTGATATTGCTGGAAGATACCGTGACAAGGTTGATCTTGAACAACTTATATCATGTTTCCATGCCTAAAGTAACTGTTATCTTACATGGTCTATATAAAATTCATGCAGGGCCTTTTTCCATATGATTTGTTTGTCAAGCTTTATAACTGGAACAGAGCAGAGTTACGACCATTTGGTCTTATAAATTGTGGAAACAGGTAATTTGAAATGATTTTTTCATGAGATATATATGATTGGTGTATGATGTGTATGGGCTTATAATATTTTTAAGATATAATTTACTTGTGACTCTTCACTGTATTACTTTCCTTTCCTTGCCATAAGGATCATAATTTTATTGATTTTACAAACTTTTCGCAGCTGTTATGCTAACGCTATACTCCAGTGCTTAGCATTTACACCACCCCTGACTGCTTATTTGCTTCAAGGACTTCATTCTAAATCATGTATGTATTGAACGACAGCTTCACCTTCTAATCATCACATTCCAAATTTCTCGAACACATATTTTTTAACTGCTTCCTGGGTTAATAATATGTCATGTAAATTCTAGGTGTAAATAAAAAAATGTGCTTCACATGCGAGTTTGAAAGCTTGATTCTTAAGTCCAAAGACACAAAATCTCCACTCTCCCCCATGGGAATACTGTCTCAACTACAGAGTACTGGGAGTCAACTTTGTAATGGAAAGGAAGAAGATGCACATGAATTTTTAAGGTGGTATTTAAATCTTAGACTCCATCGTATACATCAATATTTCATAGTTCTTGTTTTTCAGTTCACCTTATGTTAATCAGTCGTGTAATATTTGACAGACATGCTATTGAGAGAATGCAATCTGTTTGCCTTATGGAATCGGGGATTAATGCATCAGACTCATTTAAAGAGGAAACTAATTTATTGGGTCTAACATTTGGAGGCTACCTTCGATCAAAGGTAATATTATTCTTCCTGCCATTTAGCATCCATTGCTTTAAGTGGTATGGACAATGAACATAAAGCTGTGCTATATTTGCAGATAAAATGCATGAAATGTGGAGGGAAATCTGAGCGTCAGGAACGGATGATGGATCTGACTGTTGAGATAGAAGGGGATATATCAACCCTGGAGGAGGCCCTTTACCGGTTTACAAGAACTGAGACTCTGGATGCAGAAAACAAGTACCACTGTGTCAGGTTGGTTGTTTTTTTGGTTTATGATCCTCTTGAAAACTTTTGATGGTAATAGTATCATCGTATCTTTTACCATTGCTGTCAATGTCATACAAATGATAACAATTTTGAAGTTCTAGTTAGTTTGGGTAAACATGATTTATGATCAAACACTTTGGCATTGTCTAGTACAAGTTGGGTGGTATTTAGAGGTTTTGGGGTAGATTTATGTAAAGTGAATCTAGGTTGGAAGAAAAAAATTCTGATAACATCTGGTCAGGAAGTATGTGCCTCTATGTGTTTAAATTGGATACTACAGATTATATATTGAGTTGAAGAGAAAATATTCATCCTTAGGGTTGGATAGGACCCTGGTACTAGAGAAGGAATCAAAGTGAAACATGGTGTATTTTAATCACAAACTGAATGAACAAGATTGTTAGGTGTTAAGAGAGACCTAGCTACTCTCCCAAGTCCAAGCCTCCTAAATCTGAGATACCCCTCTTTGTTCTCTCCCTTACCTTATATAATCCCCATAACAGAAATATCAATCCCCTCTCTTCCCTCCCACTAACTTGCCAACTAGGCAAAGTTAGTAACCCATCACCCATGCCTTGCTTGCCCCACTCTCACAACAACAACAAGCCTTATCCCACTATATGGGGTCGGCTACATGGATCAAACGATGTCATTGTGCACCATCGTGAAGCATGCCCCACTCCCCACATAATCCCCAATTACAATTAAACCCCTGCTCTAATAAACTTGGATCTCTATCAGGGTTCCTAAGCAATACCACTTTAGTTGAGAGCAACACCCAAAGTAATACTAAGTATGTCATTTTCTTATTAAAAGAAGATGAAAGACCACTAAAATGGCCATAGTATGCAACATAAGGGATGCCAATGTGTTATATACCCAAAGTAGTTAAGGAGAAAGAGGGAGACTCTCAGGGTAAGGGGAGGATTCAACCGCTGCCATATAGCTACAGCCGCTGGAGAGGAAAGACTGAGAGGGCAACAAGGCCCACACAAGGGGTTATTTAATTATTAAACAGGGCCCACAGGGGTTATTTAATTATCAAATAATTAGTTAGTTAGAGGAGATTTTAGGAGTTAGTTAAGATCAGGAGAATGATAGAAGAGCAGAATAGAGAGTAGAGTTTAAGCACTAGGAGAGAACCAACCTCTCGAAAATTGGCCTTTGTTTTCATCTTTGTTATTTTAATTTAATAAGATTGCTACTGCCAGGAACTACAGCCCTCTCGCTGTTGTATTCTCTGGTTCTTTTTTCTGAGTTTCTGTGTTTCCCCTTTGTGAATTGATACCAGTTGTTACACAATGCCATATAACTTCAAAGAAACTTTCTTCATAAATAGTGTTTTGTTAGGTCTTACTATCGCCTCCAAGAGTTTTCATTATTTGGTAACTGCTGATGTCTGGCCGAGGGATAACCATAGGGGAAATAATCACAAGGGATTTAAAAAAAATGCTAATGGGCTTAATAGGAATAGGACATATGAAAAAGCTCTGTGGTGTTGCATGATCCATGTACCCAACCCTAATTAGTGGGACAAGGCTTAAAAACACTTGCCAAGGTTGAGAATGGCATTTGCATGGCCTATTTTTACTCAGGCGTAATATTTTGCTTTGGAAATTCAATTAAATTAGAAGCTGAAAGTCATTGCTTGTGTCTTTCGATTAAATTGTTTCTTTTTCACAGTATGTTTGTTTAATTATTGTTGTCTTTACTGTCATTTTAGTACTTGGTAATACAGTAAAAAATTAGTGTAACATTTATGCCACAAATTTATGCCTGTAGAATACACAAGCCGTCAAATCAAATGGCGGATGGTTGTGCTATGTGATGTGCCATGTTGAGACTAGCTTTTTGCTCTATTTTAGTGGTATATTGGCCAAAAGAATAATTTTTTATTTCTGACATAATGGTAAGGATTTGCCTTATGACCTTCAGGTCATAGGTTCAAATCTTAGATATAGCCTCTCCACTTGTGGGGGCAAGGATAGGTGTATGGATCTACCTTCACTATACCCCATTATATGGGAGTCTTGTTCACTGAGCTGCTCTTTAAGTGTTCTCATCTATGGCAAATTATTTGGAGCACTAATAATGTGTCAATTCTCTTTTTGTCAGTCAAAGTTTTTGTACTTGAAGGACTTTCCTTGTTATTAATCAAAAATAAACCGCCTCCTTGTCAAGCAGGTGTAAATCTTATGAGAAGGCCAAGAAGAAACTGACAATTTCAGATGCACCTAATGTTCTTACTATTGCATTAAAGAGATTCCAGGTATTCCTCTCAAATTCAAAGACAACATTCACTGCCTATCTTGTACGCAGATTTAACCCTGTTTCATTTTTGTTGCAGTCTGGAAAGTATGGGAAGCTCAATAAGCCTATTCAGTTTCCTGAAATACTTGACTGTGCACCTTTCATGAGTGGGACTAGTGATGGTTTACCTATATACAGGCTGTATGGTGTAGTTGTTCACTTGGATATCATGAATGCTACATTTTCGGGTCACTATGTGTCCTATGTGAAGAATTTCCAAAATAAGTGGTTCAAGGTTGACGATAGTGTGGTATGTTTCTCACTCTCAGTTTTCATTTTTCTGCACATGATATGATTCAAGATTTATGATCTCCTTAGTTAGCTCACGGTCCTTTCTATAAGCTCACAAGCTGAAGTGGTGCTCTGTAACGATAAGGCATTGTTTGGCTTAAGATTTAAGTTACATAAACTTTGCTTGTATAGTTTCTTTAGTTTATAAAAGATGGCTTAAGAAGACTTCATTACTCACTGAGGATGATATTGCTCGACATATGTGTTTGTGGATTTGTTTTATATAAAACTTCATGTTTATCAAAGTTGAAGCAAGCTATCTCTCATTTGTTTTGCAGGTGACATCTATTGAATTGGAAAAAGTTTTGGCAAAAGGAGCTTACATGCTTTTTTATGCAAGGTGAGGCATCTTATTTTTTTCATGTTCATAATATCTTATTTATATCTTCCGTGTCGAGGTTTCTTCTAATTATATCGTCTCTCGTCTGCTTGTCTGACTTGCTGAACCACCGTGTAGGTGCTCACCTAGGGCCCCAAGATTAATCAGGAACGGGATAGTATCTTCAGATTCAAAAATAAATGGGAAATCTTTCACAATGAAATCAAGACATGCTCCTGATGATTCTGCTTTACCTGCCTTAGAAACTTTCTATTCAAAGTTTCACCACCTGAGAAGGATTTTGGAAGAAGACACAAGTGATAGTTCATCCCTTTTCAGTAACCATTCTGATGAGGGTTCTTGCAGTACTGATAGTACCCGCGATACGGCCAGTAATGAGGATCTTGCTGATTACATTTTCTGTGATGCCGGCCATGGCCTGGGTAGCATGTCCAGAAATTCCGATTCTGAAAGTCCCTCCTCATTGTCATCATCTCTCTTGAACTCCAGGCACATACCCCTTTCCGATATGGACCCGAACAGGTTGCGACCTCCTCCTCCGACTGGCCCAAGGGTGGAGATAGATGGTCTTTTGTATAGGGGCAGACCCGTGGATGTTGAAAAGAGAGGTGTTTTTCATTTGCATCCTGACACAAGTGTAGAGCATAATAGGAAGTTAGATACAAGTAGGAGTAGCAGTAGTTTTAGGGAAACTGAATCTCAAAAAATAGTAGTAGGATCTAACCATTATAATGGTGTAAACTCTGGTGGATCATGTAGAAATTCGAGGGAAAGAACAGATTGAAAATTTTATTCAGTACATTATGTAGGGTGGGAGCCCGAGCAGTACATAATAGCGAGGGAGTTAAATTAGTTTTCGGCCATATTTTCCAATGGTATAATCAGATGTAGATATAGCTTCTTGTAATTTCTATCAAATTATTCAATAATATTGATATTTTTGACAATCTCAGCATGGTACTATCTCTCTTTTCTGATAATTGTTGTCTTTTTGATTGAATGAACTTAAAAATAGGTAAATATGAGTATATTTTACAGCATTTTTATTTATGTTTTTTCTTATATTCAATTTATTCATTAACTTTTTTTTATTTGTAAGGATATCAAAGAGAAAATATTAGTTTACTTATGATTTATCAAGTTGTAGAAGCAAGGTTTAATCATTTATATTAGAGTAATGCTAAATGTACAATAAAAAAATCAGTCCAACCAGTCAATAAATGAGATTATGGACCACAATTACTCAGTACATTACAATTTCAATGATTATTTGGGCCCAAACCAAAACAAAAATGGACTCATTGTTTATATTGGTTGGTTTTTCACTGTGTATACAATATTATTGTTTATATTGATGTGCTGAAACTGAAAGCAAATCCAATGGAGTGACCAATTTTAGTCTCTATTTGGGCTTATAAATGTATCACCACTTATATAATGCGTTATAAAAGAGAAAGTGGGAATCATAAGAGGCACTCACATTTTCAATGATATGGACTAACTTTAGTCTCCATTGTGTTTCTATATGTTTAATTAATTAAAATAAAAATAAATTAATATAGTTATTATTTATTTTTTATAATGTGTTATTAGATATTTTTCAATATTTATAATAAAAAAAATAATTTGTAATTATCAATTAAGTATACACCAAAAAATTTAAAATTAATAAATTAAAAGATACATAACATAATAACAAATTATAAATATTAAATATTTTCAAACAATATGTAATTATAAATATGACTAACAATATTATTTAATATAAATATTAATATAATTAAACACTATATTTGGAAATCTACATTATGAAATTGTTAAATATGTTCTGCCAAGGCGCCAAGTCTTCTTTCATTGTCAATTTTCTGCCTATCACAAAGTTGAATATCTTTTTTGTATAAATTGCTTCTACGGTGTAAAATTTTTCGCTCCTAAATGTGGTTGAGTAGAATGATTTGTGGAATGTAATAGTGATAACAATGTATATTTACAACAATGCTTCTTATACATCAAAATGCTGCCACCATCAGACACCCATAATAAATGCATATGATTTGTCACTAATATTTTTGTGGACCCCACCTTAAAAAATGTGTTGGTGGCTGATAAATCGTGTACATATAGCATTGTTGGTGTATTTATAGATAAAAATTAGTATAATTTTTTTTTCCATTGAACATCTATAGATATATTGCAACAACTACTGAATCATTCATTAATGTTCATGAAATTTGATATGCATTTTTTATTGTTAAAAACCCTAAAAAAAAGTCATATGTCATAATATCATTTGTTCATTCAAGCCCCTATTAAGAGGGACTCATCTCCCTCAATCCACAAGTCGTGCCCCCATCATGCCGGTAGCGTCCCTACTCCAAAGTCAGTGGCATCCCTCTTTTTTCAAAAAGATGAAACAAGGATGGAGCTCTCTCTGCGTTGAAGTTGCTCTGAAATATAATTGAATAAATGTATGAAAAGTTTTACGATGTTAATATATATAAAGAGTTTAATTTTGATCCACTGTCAGTATAAAGAAATTTTACACATACATCCAATCAGGATTGACACTTAAGCAAAAGTCTTTACTCAACCGTTCACTAACCAAAAAGTCACATAAATCAATGGATGTGATTGGCTGTCAATGCATCATAATTAAACTCATATATAAATTTAACTTTTAAAGTATAGTACATTAGTACATTACCTTTATAGACACAAAATATATGGCTCTTCATTTCAAACACAAACTCATAGATGATGTATAGCACAACACCTTTCCTTAGGTATGAAGTTCATGAAGCAACAAAAAACCAGAAAAGACTAGTAGCCTTTGCTCCTTTATTATTTAATTTGTTATATGTGATCCATAAGTCTTGTTATTCTTCTCTCATTCTTTTTCCGGCCATATCTTTCCTCCTATTTTTCAATTAAGGGTATGTAGGTGTTAAGTATCTAAGAAATATAGGTCGAAATATATAAAGTTTAAAGATTTACGCAAGGAATAATTAAGCGCGAAGAGACATAGCATAATGATAAAAGGCAAAAAACGGAAAGGAAAGAGATAATGTGGACCCAATTTGTCAAGTTGCTCATATAGGAGACATGAAACCTGTAGCCATCCAATCCATACAAACAAACACCACTTGAAACTTGTCCCTTCTCTCTCATCATTTTTTCCTATTTTTGGGTTACAAGTTACAAACAAATCAAATCATGGTTAGAGTTTATCATACATGCACCCTCGTTATAAACTAATTAATAAATATCTATAAAATGATAGTTGAGAAAATATATAGGGGGATAAATTAGTTTATCACGATTTAAAAGTTGATTATTTATATTTTAAAAAATATGATAAATTTATCTTTTTTATACATGTCCGTACAGGTAAAAATTATTGTACGGATATATATGAAAAAAGAATTTATCTCTTTTTAGAAATGAGAATGACCAATATTGAACTTTTAAATTATGAAGGACTAATTTATCCTATAATATATATATATATATATATATATTTATATTTATATATATTTCTGGAGGATTAAAATAAATATTTAGTCTAAACTAATTTTATATTAATATCTAATCAGATTTTGTATGTTAGTAGTAAAAATAGTTCTTTTTATAAGATAATAAATACTAAAGTTAAATATATTTATTTATATGATAATATATGATTAGATGTTAATATAAAATATGTTTTAAATAGTACATCACAATTAAATTGATTATTATTATTATTGTAAGCTTAATTTGATACATTGAATTATTATATATTATCATGTAAACAAAAATAATTGACTTTCATAAACTTACTATCCGAAAAAGAAAATATATTTATTTATATTATAACATATAATTTGATATAAGTGACAAGTATATCGTAGGGCATTTCTATAGGTATAATAAAAAATCATCTAAACAAGTTATATAGTTATGTATAATATATATATATATATATAAAATATAACTTACACAATGAATATTACATGTTATACACTATATATATATCACATAATGTGCATGTTACAAAGAAATTAAAGATGATGTTACAACATGTGATATATGTTGTGCACAACAAGAGATATATATTATGTAACACATGTGATATATATTGTGCACTTTATTATATATGTTGTTCATAAAATATTGATTATTTTGACTGATTTTTCGTTGTGCAATAAATATTTACCTATATCGTAATTAAACTATATTATTAATATTAATACTATATACAATGAATATTTGTACAACAATTATATTTATTATTTAATGATAATATTAATTTACTCGTTAATGTATCTAATAATAAATAGTCTGGTTATGATTTATTATGATGTGAATGTGATAACTACATGCTGCCTGTTTGGTTCGATTCAAAATTCACGTTGCGTTCTAAAAACGAGTTAGAAAAAATTAGATGTGTTTGTTTTAACATTTTGCTTTTAGAAAAATTGCATCACTTTTGAAAATAATTTATTCTAATGGAAACTAAAACTATTAGCTTTTACTTTTACTATCTCACAACAATCATCTCAAATCCACTTTTTAATATTTTTTCCCAAACACAAATCAATTTTTTCTACATCAATTATTTTAAACACAATTCTTTCAACATCAATTATTTCAAAAGCAATTCTATTAAAATCTAAACCAAACATACTCATATTCATGTAGCCACCAACTTGCATGCTATGGTGGCTGGCACTAATTATACTCTCTCTCTCTCTCTGTTTTTCCCCCTAAACGCGTTCAGTCTACTACTTTTTGTTATGCAAATTGTAAAACCCTTTCAAATTTGTTAGGAGAAAATCAAAGCAAAGAAAAGGTGATGTCTAAAGCAAGAGCTAATTTGTTTTTTTTAACCGTTTTACTGACAAATGTTTTAAAAACACTTATTAAATTAAAAAAATAAAAATATATATTTTTAAGATAAATATTTTCTCTTTTATTATCTTAACTAGTGTTCTTAGAACAATAATTACCGAAATCCATTTTTTGAATATATATATATATATATTGTTTCGTATCTTTTGATTGAGGTAGAACTGTCGTCGATCTCTGACTCCTCGCACAGCTCTATGGGGGTGTTTCCTTGAAAGGATTTCAAAGCTTAAGTCAGAATACTACTGCTCAATACTTGGGAACTCAACTGAAAACGTACATGTTTCATGAGAATGACACCCTATTTATAGAGGGTATTAGAGGATATGGAAATATTTTTTATATAGAAATATTTTTCATTATTTATTGCTGTAGTGGATATTTCAATTTTTTTTTATATAGAAATATTTTTCATTATTCATCTTGTTTAAGTACAATGAGTCAATGTCTGTTTATAGGTAAACTTGTAATCAAATCATATTAATTTAATATCATTGTAAATCCATCAAAGATATTATATAATCATCTCCAAAATCAATGTTGATCACATCATATTAATCACTGATAAGATATATCTTTATATCCTCTAATAGAGAAGGGATGCGAGCCATTTCCGTGCCGCCCACGCCGAGTGACTCGGGATAACCTCCTCTCCGCTTTCCGCGGCGCGTTGAGACAATCCGCGTAGTGCTGATCGCGACTCCGAATTTCTCGGCGTCGTTATCCACTCATGTCTACATTCTTGCCCTAAGTTGGGGCGTAGAGCTTATCTGACCTCAGGTCGGGTCATGAGGTCTGTACCTGGATCCAGCTCTGGATCCAACTTGTTTGGGCCATTAACTTGATGTCGGGCCTCGATCAGGACTTGTCCGTCAAGGGATCTGAGGTCCGACCTTGGACCTTAAATGAGCTCTTATTCACTGTTTATCAACTTGGATAGTTCTTTTGGAGCTCCACTGGGTTCTAAATTGGACCGTCAGATTGGGTCGTAATCCGGGATGCGAGCATGTATATATATATATGTTTTTTTTTATAAATAACTAAGAGGACAGTGAAAACGAAAGGCCCCAAGGAAGAGAAATACAAATCTGAAAAACAGAAGCATCTCCATTAAGTGCTAGCCTCGTTAAAATAATCAATAATATTTGTTGTACAATAAAAATATATTTAATTAATATTCAACGTGTGTTATATATGATATAGAATGTGTACTATATATACATATAACACATATATGTATGAACCCATATGAAAAGAGTAAATAACTAATTAAGATTAATAAAGTAATAATATTTGTCATATAATAAAAATATATTTAATTAATATCTAATAACATATAATATACATAACATAAAATATGTGTTATATGTACAAATATTTTATACATATAGCACATATTAGATACTAATTTAACGTATTTATGTTGTACGACAAGTATTATTAATAATACACAAATTCTTGACTAACAATTTTCCAGCTAAGAAAGCTCATTTCAACACTTTTGGCCCCAATAGCATTCTTAATTATGTGTATTTTTCTTAATTATGGGTTTAGTAATTTTGTACCACTAGCAAACTTTAATAATAAAGTGGGGAGAGACTTTTGATTACATACAGGTTTCAAGAACGTATTGGACACAGGTACAGCAACGCAGAAGATAGGATTAATGACTGCTGAAAAAATGATGCTAATGGATGGATGACGTTTGCTTGCTTGGTTGCTAGTACTGAAAAAGAATCTGGCAATTAAGCACAATCCTGACCACGTTCTCCACTCCAACACTCTTTTTCCAAATCAAGAAACCTATACATACATACCTATTCACTCCATCGTCACTCATATTTAGGGTGAAGTAAAAAAAAAAAAACATGAAAAATTTTATTGTTGATAAATCTAATTGTTAAAAAAGTTTTTAATAAAATAACACGTGGAAGATTATTTAAGTATAATAAACTGTATCAGTCATGAAATCTAGTCAATATTAAACGAATATCCCCACAAACAAATCCCCAGTGACATTGCTACCAATATAACTCACACCGAGCAAAGCCCCCAATCTTAGCAATGTGGAATAATAACAGTGCAACAAAACAAAACAAAACAAAGCATGCAGTGGATGAAATGTATGTAAGTCTGCCTGCAAAGCAAATAAAAGGCTTTATCCCCATGAGCCCCCACTACACTTCACAGAACCTTTTTCTGAAAAAATCATCTCACTCTGGAAACTCTATTAGACCAAGCACGGGTTCTGTGTATGCAACACAAGAGAAAGTGTGGTTTAATTTGGTTCTGAATGTTTCAGGCATCAGCATATAATACTAGCTAGCTAGTCAAATCCAACCCTATATTCACTTTTCTTTTCAACGTCATACAACCATAGAACTCAAAAAGGAAAATGCTTAACAAAACGAAGCAAGAATCCCTTTCTAGATTATATTAATATTTAATGCAATGATGATTTTTTTTATTTTTATCAGTTTGTTTTACTCAAAACTATGGATTGTGCTGAGATAAAGGCACGTGTGAAACAAGTAAAATAGAAAAATTTTATATTAAAAAAATTTATTTTAATACTTTTTATATAATGAACTTATCATAATATTTTAAAATTTATTATTTATAGTATTTTAATAAGTGCATTTAAAGTACTTGTTAGCAAAATCCCAAAACTATTATGATAGAAAGTGACACTATAATATAAGTCAATAAAAATACTATTTTAATATCTATTTTTCGTATATCATATCAACATTTACTCATATTACCTTTAGATTTGACATAACTTTACTACAATATCTCAACTTTTTTTTTTAATTATTGATTATCATCTGTATCTCATAAACATTCAATTTTTAAATGTCTCCGTAACACCACTCTAATTTCAGCAACAATGTTAACATAATAATCTCGAGCCTCGCCATTTCATTTCACAACCCATTAAATACAGAACCTAAAATGCGAACATAAAATATAAAATAATAAT
This sequence comes from Aeschynomene evenia, assembly GCA_013621005.1. Lineage (NCBI taxonomy): Eukaryota > Viridiplantae > Streptophyta > Magnoliopsida > Fabales > Fabaceae > Aeschynomene > Aeschynomene evenia. The sequence continues at coordinate 20,810,172 of CM024269.1, forward strand.
CAAATAAAACGCGATCAGGCAAAATTTCTTGTTAACAGCATATGTTTAGAATTAATTCAACAATATTAAGCGAAATCGTAAACTGAAGATTTTCCTACTAAAATATTCGTACCCAGCAGTTGAAAACGAACAAGAGAAGAATCTTAATCGTTATTTTGCACTAGTCTTATTTTGTTCCTTATTTTCAAGTTCATAAACCAAAAATAATCACAGCTAGATTTACGAGTCAATCCCATTCAATTTACATATGATTCAGTTAAGCGCAATTTGAATTTTTAGAAAGATAAAGAAAAAAGAAATATCCAAAACTTCTTCCCAACTAATCCAAGTGCCTCGAGTCGCATTGACAGATGAGACTCTCGGCATAGATCCTTTCCAATTTCAAATTTTACTTGAAGTATAACAAGCCGCTTGGAAATCGAAGTGTATGTGTCTGTTTGAAACTAAATCTAATAAACATCTAACAACAATATTACAACTAAGCCGATCATCATCTTCAAAAGATAGAATGAGTTGAAAAAGAAGATAACAATAAAAAAAGATATAAATAAATCAAAAACCAACAATTCACAATAGCCACAATAAAGAGCATTTTTGAGATACACATCAAAACGGCGGTGGTCTTGCCGTTGGAGCCCAAATCACATCAGAGGGAAGCTGACAGCTGTACATACCAATCCCACACGACTCCCCAACCGCCACGTGTCCCCCGCTCTCCGAAGGCGCACCCGAAACCGGCGGCGTCTGCACCTCTCCGCCGCCGACGGAGCTGTTCCTCGCATCCTCCTCCTCTGCCGACGACTGCAGCCTATGGTACGACGGGTTATTGAACGACGCAGCGATCACGAACACTGTCCCCGCCGCTAGGAGCCTCCCGGAGACGAGTCCTCCGACGATCTGGCCCTGAGGTCCGGAGAGTGAGATCGAGAACCCGCTCGGAACCGCCGGTGGCGGCGCGTGGGGAACGACCGTGGCGGAGATCGAGAGTATGTCGAATCGGCCGTGGAACGTGACGATGGCGCCGGGAAAGGCGGAAGATTGACGGAGAGTGATATTAGCGACGGTTCCGGAACCTGATAGAACGCACAAACCCGTATTCTTTCTGCGTGTGAAACGCGCTATGGATTCAATTACGTCGCTTCCGCCAGGTATTTCAAGAATGTACGGGCTCATGGCGGGCCCGGGCTCGCGGGCTATAATTAGCGGCGGTTTGGGCTTGTTTTTGGATCCTGGTGGGCGGCCTCTGGGCCGCCTGACGACCTCGATGGTGGCGCCGTCAGTGGATGTGGGCTTTTGTTGGGCCGAGGCGGGAGTGGGCCCAGCGCTATCATCGTCTTCGGATGTTTGGCATTCTCGGGAGAGTGGGAAAGGTGGTTGTTGATGAAACTTGGAGAACATCTTTTTGAGCAATTGTTATTGATGTTCTCTTTTCTTCATTGATTTCTTTGTTTGTTTCTTTTTTTGGTTTGTGTGGTTGAAAGTGGAAAGTAAGCACAAGTGTTTGTGATTGGTGCAAAGATTTGGGGTTTTGGAGAGTTGTTTGTTTAGCGTAGTTCTTGTTCTTGTGATAGTAGGAATAGAGAGAGAGAAAGAGAGAGGAAGGTTGGAGAAGAGAAGAGAATAGAGATGGGAGAGATATGGTAAAAGCACGGTGACAAGGTTCGATGGGATGAGTGTTTGGATTTCTTTATTACTCCTCCCATTTCTTTGAAACTCCGTTCCGTATGTATGACTTTCCAGGTAGTGGGAGAGAGAAAATATAATCACAGCTGACGTGACAACACATGATTAGATGACTGTGTAAAAAAGTAGTACACTGTTAGTGGATGAAAATTAAATTTTTTTTTATCTATCTGTCCAGTCTTAAATATGAAATTTAGATAATGATCAGTAGAATGTTAAAGTTAATAAAAGGAGGAGAGATATAATAAAAAATAAGTCAAAACAACTAACAAGTTGTACATAATATGTATAGTATAAATTGCATAACGAATATTACATGTTGTGCACGTCATATATCATATGATATGCACAACATATATCACATTTTACAAATAAAGATGATGTTACAACATGTGATATATGTTGTGCACAATAGGTGATATATGTTATGCACCGTATGTGATATATATTGTGTATTTTATATTATAAATATTATGCACAATATATTGACTGTTTTGATTGAATTTTTATTGTGTCCTAAGTATTTATCTTAATAATGAATACATCTATTTTACTATATTACTTTTTACTTAATTATTTCTCTTATTTATTCTCATTTGTTATTAAGTAAGGGTATAAGAGGAATAAAATAATAAAGTTTATCTCCAATTTTGAACAAATAATACAAAATATGTATCTCTAAATTGGACAGATAAAAAAACAGAGAGTAAAAAGTAAAAATACTATCTATATATCAATTATTTTATAATTTAATTATGATATACTAATAATGTAAAAAATTTTACACTATCAGCCATTTGCATCTATCGATTCGTGTGACTTTTTTGTTAGTAGGTGGTTGAGTTAAAAAATTTTGTTAATGAATCAATCTACAGTTGAATGTATGTGTAAAATTAGTTTACACAAATAGTAAGGTAAAATTAAACTCATTATTTTATACATGTGTCTGACATTTAATCTCTCCATTTTTATTTTTATAAATTTATATTGTTACTTTTAATTTATTTATTTATTATTAATTTTGACAAATATCTCATAAATACCCATTACTAAATATCAATATAGCATTATTAATTAAAATTTGATTCTCCCCATGTCTATCATAGTTAAAAAAAAAATTTGTTAATCATATATGAATAAATGGTGTAGAATTAATGATTTTTTTTTAGCATCTAGAAATTTTTCAAAAGCAGGGGTTTAATTTAAGTAAACACCAATGGCGCCGCTGGTTGAGGGCAGAGAGGGTCCCATATGAGGGACAGATAAGACAGATATGGAGAGGGAGGGATACATGTTGAATGAAATTTGGGCATTGAGCTCCTATATACTCCGAGTCTACATGGAAACATGGATATAATTTTTCTCTTTCTTTAATATTAGGGTTTTGCTTATAAATTTCTAAAAACACTGGTTAAGATAATGAAGGGAAAAAAATTTACTTTTAAAATATATTTTTATATTAAAACTACTATATTATTTTAAATTTTTCTAATACTTACTCTTTATAGTATATTTAACAAGTGTTCTTAAGACATTACTTAGAAAACTCGTAATATTAATAGAGTGATAATTTTGTTATAAATAAAACCTAAAAGAAATAGGTTTTAATGATACACAACGACTTTAGATCAGAAGAGACACATTTTATATATAGAATCACGACAAACTATCATCAATTTTAGTGAAAACTTATGGTAGAACTTAATGATTATTGACCAAACACGATTCTTTAAGATTCGAACTTAAGTCATCCCTAATATGAACGAAAGGTTGAACCAAACATGTTAATGCTTATTGACAACAAATTTTAATGATAATATTTATTTCACAAATATTTGGGAACAACAAAAAATAGCCAATAAAGCTCATTTAACATTTTATGACCCAAATAACATTTTAATCATGAGTATATTTTTAATGGGTTGTGGGATTGTGGTCCAAATTCCTATTTGTTGGCTGTTTTGACTGATTTTTTGTTGTGTCTCTAGTATTGCTCAATTTATTTATGTTGGATTTTATTTATAAGATGCATGTAAAGTTATAAATAATTGATTAGAAGTGGACTAATTAAATCACACATATATATATATATATATATAAACAAATAATAATTTTTATTTATTATTATTTTATTATACATCTGAAAATAATGTATTTTTACATTTTATTATAGGAGAAAAAATCCTAATGTTCTTGCTCCTCCATTCTCATGCTTGTTTTTTTCTTTACTATTACTACTCCATCTTTACTCCTCGGAACTCATCATCTTTACCATATAAATCGCACTTCATTAGTTCATGCTATATCTTTTCTCTGTTGGGAATTTTTTTTCCATGACTTCAATAAAGTATGCAATTTTTCTAAACTTTAAAAAAGATTAAAAGTTTCACTAATTAATTCAATAATTCAAATTTATGTGATATATATTTCTCTGTTGACATCTTTTTCTAATTTATGACTATTATTTTTATCTATTTCTCATTTTTTTTATTCTATCTTTCACACCCCATAAAATCCACAAGATGTTCTATTATTTGAATCGGTTTTGATTTATTAAACTCTAAATATATATACTTTATTTAAAATATATTAATTTCTTTATAATGCAAATTAAACCATTATTTTAATGAATATTTAATTATATAATATTATTGTTTTAGTGAAAATTTTGATTGAATTCAATGATCTACTATATATGTTAATCATTCTACAAATAAAAATATTCACTTAAACACTAATATGAAATTATATTATATTATATATACAAAAAAATTTTTGTCTTGTCTTGGCTGGCATTGGCCTCATCAGGCGAAGTGGATGAACTGATAGGGACTTATCTTTTATAGATATAGACAGGTTTTGGGTCGTAGGAGATGCTATTTTTCACTTGAAAAATTCTTAGACCCACTAGAATGGAATTTAAATTTTACTCTACAACATTAAAAAAATTTATATAATTATATGGATTTAATTTTTATCTATTAACAATGTAAAATTTTTTTACATAATCATTCAATCATGTACTGTCATATCAGTCATGATTGTGTTTTCTCTCTCCGACTACTTGAAAATAATACAAACATAATGTTTTGACTTGAGGACAATACAAAATATATTTACACTGTCAGTACATTAAAATTAAACTCTAATTATATTGGTTAACTATAATGAAGAAAACTTTTATATAATTATATTGGTTAATTATTACGAAGAAAGATAAAAATTATTTAAAAAGAGAGAAAAGTATGTATTAAAATTTTATTAGTATAATTTCAATATACTTTAAATACACCTAATTATTTGTCCTCTTAGAATCAATTCAAATGCTTGGCTGAGGTCATTGGCTTTGACGTGAAAAATGAAAAATCTTCTCCCCTCTTGAATTGGTTGCTCCATATTAGTATAATATGACACTAGAAACAGTTCCTACAACATGCAAATTCAATCATTTCATTTAGGTCTAATAGTAGCATCAATTCGATTTGATTGCTTCTGCCGTAAGCCGAATCTGACTATAAATAGCCTTTCTTAGCCTTTATAAATTTGAATAATTACATCTAAAAACAGGCTTAACCATCATTAGATTAGATTGTTGGGCCCAAGTAATAATAAAAGAGAGAGAAAAAAAAGCATAAACAAAATTTGATAAATGTTACGTGTATAATAAAAATTGTATAATATTTGTATAACAATCATATTTATTATTGGATTCCATTAGTTTGTAAATTCATATTATAATCTAATAGTGAATATAATTATTAGGTACAAGTATTGTACAATTTTCACTGTACATATAGCATTATTGAACAAAATTTTAACGTAGTTTGGTATCTTAAGAACTACTCCATAGTTCTACTAGGATAAACTTCACTACTAGTGTGTATCTTTTGAACGATTGAAGTTGCAAACTCTCCTTATAAATATATTTATTATATTACATGAACAATTCCTATAAACCACCCATACAATAGATTACTTTCACACTCATGGAGGATATCTCAATCATGCATACAACTCAAGACTCTATTTATAAGTCAAAATAAAAATAAAAGGACTTCAATCTTTTTAATGTGAGACCTTGAATTAACACCCAACAAATTTCCCTTAATTAATCAAAAGTCATTCAAAAACATGCTCCCTCCTTATAGTGAAGCTCTTCTAAGTACTCGATGGCGTTAACAGGAGTTTTATGCTCCCTTCACTTCCGCCGCCGCAACTTCACGGGATACGTCGTCCGACCTCCATAATGTTGGGAATGCTTTCGACACAAGGGCCCTCTCTTTGATCCAACCACCATTCAAATCGATACTTCTTTAAGACAGATCAATCTACACTATTCAAGGTGATCATTATGTTTAACTCAAGTATGACTAGATACTTCCACTCAACTAGCAAATAACCAATACCACAAAACATCAACTATTCACTTAGGCCCTAGTTCAAGGGCATCTCCTGAACAATTTGCAAAATAAGTCTATGTCGTGAACTAACCCAACAAAATCAGCCCAAGTTATTCTTAATCGACACATGTGGACATCTCCTGACCAATCTTATAATGTCTCCATAATGACTAGATATCGATGATATATACTATTAAGAGGAGTTAAAGAAGAAGGTCCAACCACTTTTTAAATAGGGAGCTCGACTGTTTTACGATTAATTTGTACACGGGCTACTCATTCATTTTTTTTTCTCAAAATACTACTTATGTACTTGCTTCATTGGGCCTAGGTTGATTTGGAAGTCGAACTCCCTTTTCAGATACCATTTCAACTTGTGTTTGAAGAAGAGCTCAGTACTTGAAGTAAGAGCTCGTCATACTCAACCCAGAAGTCAGCCAGGAAAACACACTATATTAGTTGAAAAGATTAAAAAGTAACTTTTGATTTTTTAAAAATAACAATTTTTTTAAAGTCATAAGGTAGTGGTTATCCAGACGGACCCTAATTCATCCAACCTTGAAAACTAGCAGGTTTCTAGTGTATTGAATAAAGCAAACAACTAATGTCGTCTATATTTGACTTAATGCAATTTACAAATAAAGAATAAAATAAATGAAGAAAAAGCAAGCATAAATAAAGAGCTATAAGGAGAGTAGAGTGACTCTGCTTAATTGCATCATATGCGAGCAACGTAGGAATTCGCCTGCGTAACATATCTCACCCATCGATATGGCTCGTGTGTTCCAAATTTCTTTGCTATCTGCAAGTACTTTACCTGCATTTAGGAAAGGTATATTATAAACTTTCACCACAATGAAAAGCTTTTATGTATCTATATATATATATACATTGTGCTTTTTCCAATAGAGCGCAATAGCATCATTTGATCTATGTTGCCGACCTCACATAGTAGAATAAGACTTGTTGTATTGTATATATATATATAAACAAAATATTTTGACATTAGCCAACTTCCTAAATGTACTGGCCCGGACCATTGCATGAGTATGTTTACCAGACTGATGTCAACCAAAAAAATAGAAAGTAAAAAGTAAAAACAGACTGATACAGGCAAAGAAATTGGGACGGAGAAGCACAAAGGTAGGGGTGATGGTTAGAAATAAAATCATTAGATTAAACTTATAGAGGAGATGGTTTCATGGCATGGTATCAGAGTCTTCATTCATCATTCATGACCAAATGGTGCCGAGTTTGATCTTTGTCATCCCTCATTTTGATAATTTATTCACGTTTCAAGCTAAAAGCCAAAATAGAGGTATTAGCTTCAGGGCACACTAGATATAAAATCATTTTATGTCTATCCAGATACAAACTTTTGGGAGAGCCGGAGAGCTGATTTATGACAGAGGTACAACTAGCAGTCCATATACAGATGAAATGATATTCTCATTCACACACTACTTAATTATGTCATCAAAAGTATTTCTACTCAGCATTCGGGGATGACGACTAGCATGCGAAAATTTATCACAAGATTGCTCGAACGCAGCAAATAGAATCAACGCGATAAAACAGAGGGCAAGAAACAAATGCACAATAACATGTCCAGTATGACACTATTGTTCAATACAAACTCTGGACAACATCACATCAATATAATCTAGTAGTGTAGAAAAAGTTTGATAGAGGATAGGAATTTGATCAAATCAAAACCAAAAAAAGAAAATCAGGAAGCTGGGATGATAAGTTTACCTGAAGCCGAGATGCATTATACATTGGTATAGTAAACGTCATGCTAACAGGTCCAGATTCCTTCGCTATATTACCTAATCAGAGATGAGTTTGCATAAATATGATACATTAATCATTCAATTAAGAAGGAAAAAAAAAAACTAAACTATTCATTTCATGAATATACTAACTATGAGGATAAATACCATGTGATTCCTGAGAAAAGGTAAGCTTTGCACGTAGAGTATGCTCATATCCCCCGACAATCTGTTTTGTTGCACTTATCAGTAATTATTTTCTCAAGAAAAAGAAATGATCAGAATCATATATTTTAAACTTTGCTTTGAAGAATGGCACCAAAAAAAAGAAAAGAGCTTGAGAAATGACAAGAAATATTGCCTTCTTTAAACTCCATTCTAGCCTCTTATGTGCCTCCTTGAAATCAGTTGTTTGCCCAACACTTCCAGGTTCAAGCTCAAAATTAACTCTGAGACAAATTCCATATAACAACTTACATCAGCAATTACAGAACCAGCTACCATTAATACCTTGCATGTCAATGTCATGCATATTTTCACATGCAAGGAGATGCTACTCACAGGTGTCTAAAATTTTATCCATAGGATGAAATGCACATGAAGCATATCAGAGAAATTACTCCTCAATCTACTTGATGACCTTCTTTCGAAGGATCTCTTCTCCTATATCTATGTATTCTTCCTTTCTTCAACTAAAGAAAATTCTTCTTTTATAAAGAAATATCTTTAGTCATACACATTAATTTATAGGTTACTGATAGTGGTCAGAGTTTTTTTTTTTTTTTCTTTTCATGTGTGACCAGGTGTAACTTTGCCTATGTTTTTACGTAGTCTGTCCCAAACCCGGATGAAATAGGAGGGTTGTGTTAGACCTTCGACAATCAATGTAAAAGTTTGTCGAATCATTTGGCATGGATCAAACAAAAACATGTCGCAATGACGTTGTTTGATCCTGTTAAGCACTTAAGGAAAGTGGTGAACCACACCTTAAAAGCTAGCCGTTAAGGGAGGAGAACCACTCTCTTTAAATACAACATCAAACATTTCATTCTACTCGACGTGCGACTTTGGGCATCCCATAATTATCCAAGCCCACCTCCCCTGGAGAGTCAATGTCCCGGCGGCTGCACTCTATGGTACATTACTCGACAGTACTTTACTCGGCTTCTTGCCGGTCAGAACCCTCCTAGGTAGCCCTTTCCGTGCCGTTGATCACCAACTCTGATACCATTGTTAAGTATTTAAGGAAAGTGGGGAACCACACCTTAAAAGCTAACTGTTAAGCGGGGAGAACCACTCTCCTTAAATATAACATCAAGCATCCCATACTACTCTATATGAGACTTTGAGCATCCCATAATATCCAAGTCCCTAACAGATCCATGTAGCCAACCCCACCTAGTGGGATAAGGCTTTGGTATGGTATGTATGACCAAGGGTGAAATGCAACTGATACCCCAAGGGCCACCAGTTAAAAAAAATTGTTAGAATCAATTTGACATCAAATTGAAAATCTTTGGACCAAAAAGTTTATTTACTCATTTTTGTTTGTAATTCATCAACGATTTCTGTTAGTTTCCAATCAATGGAAAATCATTGTCAAAGATATTGAGAATAACACCTGGTGGTAAATTTTGGTAGTGGCATCTGCACTTTGATAGTGTTTGCTGTTATACTCGAGGCAAACTCAGCACGTACTTTAAGAGTGACTTCTGCCTGCAAAGGCAAATTCAAAAGATTTTAGTGAGTACCAGCAAAGACAAATGACTTAGAAGATCTGAAATATAACCCATAACATTGGTCTATTTTAAAATATTTAACAATGAAAACTAGATCTTCATAATCTTTTTTTTTTTTTTCCGGTTAAAATGGAAATCTCCAGCCTAAGAAGAGAGATCTCCTCATGGGAGGGAATTTCAATACAACATCATCATAAATCAATACATTCTAACATATCTAAAACATTAGATGACTGATTCAATGGTGCAAAAAGAACTAGAAGAATAGACATCTAAAATTATGAGTTTATGACTATCATTCCTCAAACTACCATTGAATTGCTATTGTTCCAGTTGAAATCAAAAGAAGACACAACCACATTTTAAAGTATTGTTAGCCATAGGATAAAACAGAAAATTAAAATATATATCGAAAAGTAGGCATCACCTTAAGGGACCCTGCTTCTTCAATCAAAACGTTGATACGAAAAGGAGGCTTGAATTCCTGGGTCATACGGTAGTTCATGACCGGAAATTCACCATCCGGTGGTATCTAAAATTGGCAGTATAGGACAACCATTAATTTCGACAATAACACGAAAGCAAGCCAACTACGTACTTCTACATACTAAAACCATTATGATCTTCAATAATAATTTTGAACTCACCAGGGATAGAGTTCTGTCCAGATCAAAACTATCAAGACGAACAGATTCATGGAAATTACAGTCATCCAACATCACTGCTCCTGAGCCAGATGAACTGCTGTAACCTGCTCTAGAATCAAGACAACTAAGTTATCAAAATAATACAAATTTTACAAGACCAAAGGAAAAGATCTTTCCTACTGGAATCAGCGAGAAAGCCTATGTGGACAGATACAAAATCTATAATAATGAAGAGTTGAAATCAACATAATTCTCCCAAAATTATGTAAAAAACACAGGTTCATGCAATAGTTTCAATGAATATTCACAATTGATGATCATCATATCTGATGAAAAATTGGATGTTAACCAAAATCTATAAAACCAATATATATTGTTTCCATTGTTCAATACCTAAGAACTGCACACTAGTGCTTTTCAACAACTTCGTTTTAGGATAAAAGAAGGAATGAAAATCTAAGTAAGAACGTCCAATTGTGAAGGAGAACAGAGAGCTGGAAATGAAATCCATCAAAATTGAGAAGATACCGTAAAAAGATCCCTGGCCTCTTCCAATGGCAAGGTCATCATTAAGAGCTAATCGAATTTCAGGATTGCCAGAAAGATAGCTCTTCATTTGTATGGTGCCATCAATCTCAGAAGTCAGTATGTATCCCTGATGAAATCAAATAAAGAAAGCTAAGAACGATACAAAAAAACAAATGAAAAGTGAAACAATCGAAAATACAACCAACAGTAACCAATCCTTATCAAACTAGGCAGCACTTCAAAATACAGAACAGCAAACAACAAGAGCCTTTACCTAGCTGGTGTGGGTGGCAAAATTGACCAAACGAAGCCATTTTTTTGTTAAAAATCAAGTTTGCAAAATTTTCATTTAGATTTGGATCGATTCTTTTTGGAATGGTTTCTCTATAATCTTCCTGGGTCATCACCTATATTTATTGGATAGGGCTTCTATTGGTCCTTTTCTCACAAGGCCAAATCATCTAAGGAGAGTTTTCATCATTTTTTTTCACAATAGATGTTCTCGCTACTTTCCTTCTAATACATTCATTCTCAATCTTATGCTCTAGTTGGAAATTTACCACTCTCATCACTCAGTACTATAAAGCATTACTGGTATGCTACAATGCATCAGAAAGTTTCACATTGTGTTCCATTAAATCAGTGAAGCCTTTCCACTATACATTGAAGAAGCAAACACTTCATATATATTTTTAATTGAACTTGATAATTCTTTATTTAGATTAAATAAGTTTCAAGGACTGAAGAGTCAAGAGTGAAATCTGATCTCTTATATTCAGGCCCTCAACATACTATAAAATTTTGCATTTTTAGTTAACATCCTGAAAATCATAACAAAGCTTATATACAACAAAGGAACAATATTATAAATTTCAGTGTCATAAAAAATGTATGAACTCACACTAGAGCTAAAAGTGATGCTGATTTTCTCAATTATATCTACAAATATTTCCTCCCTCTTTCTACCCCCAGGTTCTGTTGCGACCACAGATTTTGTGACAGCTATCCCTGGCATTCTTTTTGTTCCTTGCTGCATGCAACCAAAATTAAGGATTAACAAGATCATATATGCAAGTAATAATTGAAAAAAATTAAGCAGTAAGTTCCTAGAACATAACATATTAAACATCATACCGCAAACATTGCAGCAGGTCCAAGAGGTGACATACGTGCAGCATCAATCATATGTGGCTCGTTGAAAACATAGGACTTCAACAACTCAGTAGAAGTAGTTTGCACATAACCAAAATCCTGGTTCAAATAATATTTTCAGGTACCTCATGAATTTGGAAACATAACCAAATGGAGATTTTGTCTCAGGTCAAAGCAGCAGTAAAGCATCAAAGATAATGAAAATATGCATTTGCTGTTCTTTCAAAGGAAGAGAATCGAAAAACAAAATTCATCAGAAATTTATAATGGTTTTTACTCTCTATTTTAATCCTCAAGAAAAATATCGTGAACACTGTCTTTCAGATCTATTCAATGAGGCACTAAAGTTGTGAAAATGTAGGACAGAAAATTCCACTTCAACGAAGTAAAGCATGAAATGGAGTATGAGAGGAAGCTCACAATAACTTCATCGAGTAACTCATACACAAGTACAAAGTTCTTCCTTAATGAGTCCTCATTGAGAATCCCAAGGTAATCTTTGATAACACGAGCAATTCTTTGTAAAAGTTCCAAGACAAAGGAAGGTGATGCATTAACCCTTGTAGTTGCAACAAACAATAAGCCAACAACTTTCACATGAAAGTAATTTACACCATCCAGATTCTGTCAATGAACAGATAACATAACACAAAATAAATCAGCAATTGTATCAGAAGAGTTGCAAATGAAATTATGTGAATAGACATTCACAACTTGCACATAAACTATTTTATGAAATCTAGGAAGTGATTTTAAATCGAGGCAACTTATATATGAGATTTTACTGTCAAAACCACATGAAAAAAGAAATAATAGGTATCAATAATGGTAAATAGATCTAGCATTTCTGCATACGTGAAATAAAGATTCCAAGGTGATTGTAGTCCCAAAGAAAATAACATGACTACATCAAACGGTAATTCAGAGAAAACATGAAGATGCAATTATTAGTTGCATTTCATACTTGTGAAACCTTAAAAAGCACAAAATATACTCTGCCTGATTCAGAAAGATAATACCTACAAATACAGGTGGTGCCTCCTCCAGCCCTCCATCTTCCCAAAACTTCACTTTACGGAAAAATATCTCAGCACTTCCCTTCTGCACTTCACCGCGGTCTACAAAAAGACAATTTAAGTTCCAAACAGGCAAAGTATTAGACAACAAAATTTTCAAGCATTAGAATAGGTTTAAAAACCTTCAACATATGTAAGAACTTGCCTATGATTATGGATTTCTATTGTCTAGTGATAATACCATGAACTCAATATTTCAAGGTTCATTTTTCTTGATCAAGAAAATCTTAAGTTACAAGCAGCTATGATATACCATTGAAAACCACTACAAGGAAACCAAAAACAATAGAATGCAGTAAAAACAAATGAGTCAAATCTCAAGTTGATCCTGGAAAGAGTTGTCTAGCACCAATTTAGTCCTCAAAAGAGTTGCAATATCAATTTGGTCCTCGAAAGACTTATGACATCAACTTAGTCCCTCAAAATTAAAACTTATCTCTAGTTAGGCCAAAAGATTAAATAGTTTGGATTCACTTGAAATGAATTTTAACCTATCGAGAACGAAATTGATGTCTCACAAGTATAATAAGCATCAAATTGACGCCGTACAACTCTTCCAATGACCAAATTGATGTCCCACAACTACACACCACCTGAAAAAATCTTGAAAATTTAAGTTACAGCCTATGAAACTAGGGAAGATGTTCGAAACTTGTAGTGAAAACAAGGAGCATATAGAAAACAATTAATTCAAGAGTGAATTTTTAAAGGTTAGCACGCAATGCAGATCTCACTAATCATCAGCATATATTCACCAACAAGTTCTAAGGTCTACTCCGATGCCCTTAACCTCGTGCAGCAAAATTAAAGCATACTGCATCGCATTACGATATATCAACACAACATTATTATTTTTTTTTTATCGAAGGGTAATTAATTGCTAACGGGTGAAGTACTAAATTCGATCTTTCTTCGTAAATGATAAATCTTTTGAAAACTATTTTGTCATTTTGTAATCGTTACTAATTAGCTTGGGACGCTACATTCAAGTGAGATCTGGACGCGAAAATTCACATTTTTTGAGTTCGCGATAATCTCACTATTGATCAGAATTCAGAAAGATCAAGTAAAACACTGCAGCTGAACTTAGAACACGTCGAAACAATGGATCAGAGAACACAAGCGTTAGATCCACAAAGAATGAGGAAGAAATTTGCGGTGAAAAAAAAAAGTGTGATTGAGAGAGAGAGAGAGAGAGAGAGAGAGAGATCTCACAGTCTCGGAAAACGATGTTATCACCACGCTGTGAGAGGACGAAGAACTGAGAGATCATGGCTCCGTCGTTGCTATTCGCTCTCTCGCTGTAAGCACTTCCAGCAGCTACTGCCTTCGGTTTCGCTATTTACTTATGTGTAATGAACTCAATAGGATTCGTTACACTGTAATTAACGTGTAATTAAGGGTGTGTTTGTTTATTAGTACAACATGCACATAGACAATGAAACATTAACTAATCAAAGAGTAAATACCCTATTTATTATTTATTCTTTGAAGAATAACTTTGAGGATAATTTAATCCTGCAAGATTTGAAAATAACAAAATAGTCTCTCAAGATTAATTTTATAGGACAAATTAAATAAGAATTTAGTCTCTCCGTCAAGTTTTTGTTAATTGAGTTGCAGTGATGTGTATGACACATTGTATGATTGTTCACTTAAGTTGTGTCATGTTTGTAACTCAGTTAATAAAAACTTAATATAATGACTAAATTATCACTTAAAGTGTCCTATAAAATTAATTTTGAGGGACAATTTTGTCACTTTCAAATAATGAAAGATTAAATTATCATTGAAATTAATCATGAGGGACTAAATAAGGTATTCACTGCTAATTATTCGTACATACAACAGTGTCATCCATTCATTTAAAAGTCGATAACTTTTATGAAAATGTTGACAAGTTGCCGACATATTCATAAAAGTTGCCAACTTTTTGAATAGATAAAAAATGGATAGATAAATATTATTGTATATACAAGAAGTTATGGATATAGCTGTGAAACTTGAATATAAATGAAATTTTTATCCACAGTATGGTTAGATAGAAGTAACATTTATGTGCTTATCCTTTCCATTTTTTTTTTCATTCAACATTTTAAGTAGGGACAATTTTTAAATTACCATTTTTAACTTCAATTTATATTGAAAATAAATTTATATTCTCTTAATAAAAATAATATTATATTTTCATTTTATCTAATTATATATACTATATATGTACTTTATTAATAATAATAATATTTTATTAATATGTAAATATTTTTGTTACATAATATGTAATATTTACACAATAGTTCAAATAATATATTTTTTTTATAATAACATCAATATAGAAAATATATTTGGAATAAAAGTGAAATAAAAAGCATAATAATAATAGTGTTTAATATGAAATTCATATATATAAAACTGTCAACTTAAATATTTATTTATTTTTTATATAATAATAATTATTAATTTTTGATATTTTATTAATTTGTAATGTTTATATAATAATATTAAAGGTGAAATACCAATTTGACTTTCGAAAGATTTTGTCGCTGATAAAATCATCCATAAAAGATCTTAACAACAACCCCTCCAAGATATTTCAAGTTTGACAAACTACACCAACTATAAATTTTTCACAACGGAAGTAATGAGGTGGCCTTAATTGTACCATTATAGAGAAGTATACATGTTTCAATCTCTAAATTGATTTTACATATTTCTTCCAAACGAAGAGCCCTAATTGTACAATTTGTTACTGACTCCCTCATAAGACAAGTGCAAAACAAAAGAGATCGAAATCGAAGCAGTTTGAGGTAGGAGATTTGGGATCTTGGGAGAATATATAAGGTTCAAGCGATAAAAATTGGGAAAAATGAAAGACTATGGATTTAGATGATACCACAATGTCTACAGTGGCACTGTTTAATCCAACTTAAATTTTCGATAACATAATTCGTTAGAACTTCATGGATGATGTAGTTTGTCATAAATAATAAATCTTTTATGGATTATTTTATCGTCAAGATCTTTTATTGGTGATTTTGTTGGTGACAAAATCTCTCGGTCGTCAAATTGGTACTTCATCCTAATATTAATTTAAAGGATAAATTACACTCACCTCCCCTTAGGTTTAGCAAAATTACATCTGGTTCCCCTCTATTTTCAAAACATGTACTAGATGTCCTTAAACTTTTAATAGTATACACTGACCTCCCAAAAAAAGTTTGACTAACGGTTAAATTAAAAGTCAAACTTATTAATGACATTTTTTTTTTGTAAATATCAAGTTTTTTTATAATCGAAGTACAAAAATACCCTTTTAATAATTTTTTACATGTCTCAAACATCAACCCACCCACCCCACCCCGCTTCCTGCAGCATCTATACTAACCTCCTCCTGCATCAATTATTGCTTTCATAACCAATTTCCATTATATCTTGTTATTAAGACCCTTATTACCTGGTAATAATTTCATGATTATATACCAATGATGTTTTATGCATGCAAATAAAACACAAATTCAAGATTTACAGCCAACACACAAGCATCTCACACAAATTCAATCCCAAAAACAAACATTAACCCAATCCCAACCAATTCACAATATGTCAATTTCAATTCAAAAATATAGTGCAAATACATCCCAATCAAACTAAAATAGAAATGAAAACCAAAAAATGAAATGAAACAAAGGGAGGCATCACATTCTCATCTCCTTCATTTATTGGCACCACCATCATCATGATTCTTCATCAACATATCTCTTCACCAGTTCCTGTAAATAAAAATTGAATGATGTTGGATCAGATTCAGGCATTGCATTATAGGTTATGTTCCTGACTAACTTTAAGCATCACTTAAGTGAAGACAACAAAGAAACTATATCAAAGGAAGTGTATATATAAGTCAAATATGAATCACATAAGGAAAATATCAAGAGAGTTCATCATCCCCTTCATTATTATCAACCTACACGAAAGAATCAGAACTAGAGTACAAAAGAATTATTGAGAGGTGGACCATATAGGACGGGGTGTTGTGTAAGTTATTACTTCCTCCGTCCATCAATAAATAACATTTTAAACTTTTCACGGATATTAAGAATGTAATTAAAGCACACAACTTTATATGTAAAAATGATATATAATGACTAAATTGTCTTTTTAGTTTTTTGTCTAATAATTATTATAAAAGATATGAGAGAGAATGCATGTGAGGATAAAATTGTAAAAAGAATAATAAATGCTTTCTTAAAATTCTAAAATGACAAATAATATTGGAAGAGAATTTTCTAAAAAGACAATTATTTGTGGACGGAGGGAGTAATGAATAAATGAATAGAATGGAGGGTTGGAACATGACAATCTTGATGACAGTCGAGAAAAAGAAAAAAAAAATAAGAGGAGAAGAAGAGAATACTTGAGGATGATGATGAATGAGACGATAGAGACTAATAAATAAATAACTCATTATGTTCCTTTACAATTAATAGATAAGTCATTATGGTCTCTAAAAAATGTGTCACGTCATCAACTCATAACGGAAGTCATTTAGAGAATAACAATTGTTCAAAAATTGAAATTGTCAGAGACTTACTTGTTAATTTCTCAATGTTAGAAACTAGTTCGTCCACCGCGAAATTGTCAGGACCAACTTGGGAGTTTATCCAAATTTTTTAAAAAGAAATAGATGTAATTTAACATTTAAATACAAAATTAATTTATGTTCCAAGGAGGCGATGACAGAACAACATATCAAATGTAAAACAAAACACAACAACTACCAAAGAAAAAACTACTTACCTTGACTAAGAGGCGATGGCGGAACTACGTGTATCAGTGCCAGGGATGAAATAGTTTTTTCCCTCCACAAACAACAACTCGCAACCACACCAATCGTTAACCCCTATTGGGATGTTAATCGCCTCTTCCTTGATGGAGACAATAAGGATCACGAAGATGAGTTGTGAGAAGGGGGGATTCTGTCTTTGCAATTGGGAAGTGATTTGATTGGAAATGAGAGAAATCCCTTAGAACAAAATTAGGAATAAAGACGGAGGAAGAAGATCAAAACGCAAAATTTTAATTCACAATTCAAAACGACATCATTAACGGCTACGTGACAAATATAACAGTCTACGTAGGACTACTTCTTTAGTCATTACAGAGGTGTTAACAGAAGGATAAATGTGTCTCAAAGAAATACAAGTTCAGAGACTGCATGACGAATAAAGTTTGATCAGAGACAAATTTGAACACTCAAAAAAAGTTCAAGGACGAATTTGAGGATACACTCATAAAATTATCATTACTATTGTTAGCTTTTTCATATAAACCCTAAACAACTTACGATATCAAACTTTTAACATTGAGAGAGACTCATTACGATATTTCTATCGATAATGTTTGTTGTACGACATAAATACGTTCAACGAGCATTCAACGTGTGCTGTATATAAGACGTAATGTGTGCTATATGTACGTGTGCTATACATATAACACATATTACGTCTTATGTATAGCGCATGTTGGATGCTCGTTGAACGTATTATTGATATTTCTATTGTTAAAGACTCCCTTTCCAAATGCTGAAATTATCAGGAATATGATCAAAGGTTTACTCAAGAAAATATTTTTATTTTTGTAAAAGTGCGGTGACAAACTTGTAAGTACGTTCAATTTTGTCTTAAAAAAATCTTAAAAAAAAGAAAGTGCTCTCTCCCTCTCTTGTAATGTATTTTCCCATCTAGGTAACCTCCCCACACACAGCTCTCTCTCGAGCTTGGCGGCGGAGCTCTCTCTCACCGGCGGCTTCATCATCGGCGACTTGTCAGGCTCTCTTTCACTCACTCAACCGCGACTCCAGGTAGGGTTTCGGCGCTCTCTCTCTCTCTCTCTCTCTCTCATCCTCTCTGCAACCTGCGCCGCCCTGCACCACCACGGACCTCCTTCTTTCTTCTTCCTAGCTTCAAGCCACAACCGTCAAATCGCACCATCAAGCAACAACTGCCACCTTCCTTCTCCTTCCTCAGCTAACAAACCGCCGCAGAAGCCACCTGCATCACCACCGACCTCCTTCTACCTTTGCCCTCTCCCATTGGCTCCAAACCTCACCAACCCGATTTTGGACCTAATTAATTGCTAGGTTTTGTTTCTTTACGCAATTTTCCCCAATTGGTATGATCTGTTCCTCATATGTTAATTCAATGTACTAGAATCAACTCATTGATTTTTGGAATTCTGATGATTATTTTGTGTTGCATATGGAGCTAAATTGTTGGTTTTGCACATTGAGTTCTCATGTTTGATTTGATTCCTTGGATGTGTGTGTGCATACTGCTGTTGGTTCTACCATGTTATTAGCTTCCATTTGGATTTTTGTGTTGATGAGTTGTATTGGATGACAATTGGACCAAACTCGGCTTCACCATCTTGTCCATTGGGATTGATTGGAGAATTGTAAATCCTTCTTTCTCCTATCTTCCTCTTTACATGTTGTTCTTGCTTACCCTGCCTTATATGATGCAGCAATACAATTATTTTTCCATATTTTCACAGTATCTATCTCTGGGTCTTTCTCGCTCACTCAATCTATCCAAACGCCTTAGGCATGGTGTACTCGTATTAAGCTAAACTGCGTCCTTTTGTGTTTTTCTTTTGTATTCCTCTTCTGAGTTCTGCACATAATAGATCTGCCCTCTGTGACTGGCTTCGCCGGCTTCATGCTTCTTCCTCCTCTCAGTTTCCATCTCTGTTTGACGCCACCTGACTCTTCTCTCTTCTCTGCTTCAGTGGTTAGGGTTTCATATCGGTCTTTTATAGACCGAAGCATTCGTGACTGTTACTATTGCCTTTTATGTTTCTGTTAATCAGTTCATTCCTTCCTTAAACTTTGTGAATTGACTTACATTTTGATATGCACAAAACAACATGTATTAAGGTTCTATATATTTGAACAATGTTAAGTACCCGTATCCATGCAACTTAGGAGATTGTTGTTTGCACACGAGTGAATAATGGTTATATTGAAGAGATGAAGCAATTAGAAAGGGAATATGTTGAAAGAATAAGACCAGTGCAAGTTTGTTTTTCTACTAGAACTATAGGTTTTGTGAAATTTTAATCGTACTCCATTTTTTTTGCTGAATTCCATGCAACATAGTGTTTCAATGTTTCTTCACATCTTGATCTCGTGCTTTTGCTTGTGGTATCTTATGAGACTTTTGTATTTGTTCGTGCGTATCTAAAATCAGCAGGGTATCGTTGTTTTCTGAAAGCATGTCTGGTGAAGAGGAAGAAAATGCTGCAGAGCTGAAAATTGGGGATGGTAATCATATTCTCTGTTTCTCTCTATAACTTCTAACTAAATTGATTTGTATCCTTATACTACTTTTGCTAGAAATTGAAGTTTTTCCCAATTTATATGGTGTAACCTAAGTGGCACCAAGATATCTTAGAGAGAAAAAAGGGATATTATGATATTTGTTTCTTTAGAGCTTTCTAATTTTTCAGAAGCTACTCTTCCTAGTTCATAAGAACAGTAGTAAATCCTGAATTTTTTTTCCTTGAAAAACTTATTCAGTCATCTTAAATTTTTGTGTGTTTCTCTTTGAATAAAAGATGCTCAGAACAAATGGGGTATGATACAACTCGTTCTTGCTTGTTGATCAAAGTGTTGCATCATATGCAAATTTTGAAACCTTTTATTGGAAAGTTTACCTTGTACATCATAAATCTTCATTTAGTATCCTTGTTTTATTCTGATAGAAAGATTGAAAGCTTGTTACCAGTTTACTTTGTATTATAATGTTTTCTAAGATATGATTTTGGACTGGTACACATCCCTTGGAGTGGCAATATCATACTAGGTTGTTAACTACTTTGACTGGAAGGCTTAATTTGAATTTTATCTTACTTTCTAGTTTAACTTTTTTCTATGAATGAAGAGAGTGTTTGATGTGAACATGGGGATTCGATTACATAGGGTCTTACATATGGTATATAGCTAAATACTTAAATGCACTGATGTTAGAAACATCGCTAATAAGACTACGAGTGCCACCAGTAGAATGTTAAGGCACTCCTTCCAAATATCATTAGGTTGCAAATACCCTTCATAACTATAAAAAACACCAATTCCAATCTCGATAATTAATTATGTTCTGCCCAATGTAGTGAGAGGCACCATAAGGTGTTCTTTAGGTTGCTTTACGTGACTACCTAGAACAAGGTTTTGGTTATTGATATATGGTTTAAGAAGAAATTAAAGAAAAATGAATAAGATAGGGTTTCAAAGATCAAGTCAATACAATTGAAAGTGAAAAACAAAGAAGCTTTCATAAAGAGGTTTTGAAGGATGGAATATGGGAGGCAGAGAGAAGTGCCAACAAAATGAATGACAACATGGCTATAATGATTTGGAAGATAGCTTTAGCGACACCCAATGCATCAAGAGGTTTTAAACCAAAGGGTAAAGAATTTTGCCAATGGGGCCACTGACATGTAATGTAAGACAGGGGTAAAGTTAAAGAGTAGTGTTATAAAGTGGGGTTCTTCTGTGTAAAAATGTTAAAATTGGGGAAAAAATAAAAGGTAGCTAAGAAAGTATACTAAGATGGCAGAAAGCAAAGCAAGAGTTTGGACATTTGATGGGCTAGACCAAGTTGCAGTCCCCAAAGATAGGGAAAAGTATGTACATACTTCTATAGGAAGGGAAATGTAGACGAAAGAGCTGAACCAAATGAAATGCATTAAGAATGAAGATAGTAAAGTTTTGGTCACAACACTCACAAGATAAAACATCAACAAAAGATGAAAGATTTATTTTGACAAAATATTTAATGGTGTGCACCATGTTAGATAAACACTAAAAGACAATGACCAAAACTATGCCTTCTATTATAGAATTGGGGAGTTCAGATTAATATAGCTTTTGTAATTAAAAATCGCTAGTGTCTAACCATAAACCTATTGAAGCATGACAATGTCTAGGAGAGAAATGCATAAGTTGGACATGAAATTATTCAGTGAGATCATGAGGTCTATGAAAATTGTAGAGTGAAGTACTTTAATCCCTATTTATAAGGATAAATCTAAAACCATGTAAATTAAGAAAGGGTTTACCTCAAGAGCTATACTACAAATTTGAGAGAGGGTGTTTGAGATGAGATATGATAAGAGATATATATTTTTTTTCATAAAATAAGAATATTATTAAGATAAGAAGAGAGAATGTTACAAGATGGTAGGAGGGTCAGTGATCCTCCTCCATAAAAACATAAAACTCAATAAAAAATAGTCTTTCAATCTCTCAACATGTCTGTGAGTGAAAGAAAGGCTATGAGCTTTACACCATATAGAAGCTAAATGCCTAATTCTATCTCATAAAACTTGATTATCTGAAAATTTATCATTAAAGATTCTTGAATTGTGCTCCATCCATATGGTCCAAATAGTGGCTTGAATTGCACACTGCTAATGCTATAGTGATATGACATGATCTTTACTTCCAAAACCGGCATAATTAGTCAACATAAGTTGATCTAAGGATGCTGGGCACACCCAACATTCGCCAAAGACACTAAACAAAATATTCCACAAAGAGTAAGTCACATTACAGTGCAAGAAGAAATGGGATACTGTTTCCATGTTCATCCCACACATAATACACATATAGCCTTGTGTGGTCTTCGAACCTGCAAATTGTCGTTAATATTAATTCTGTTAAGCACAACTGTCCAGATAAAGGATTTCACTTTGGAGGGGGCTTTGGACTTCCAAATGGGTTTATGAAGGTGAAAATAATTTGTGTTGGATGAGTGGGTGAGGAATTGAAAAAAAAGATTTGCTGCTAAACACACCTGAAGTAGCAAGAGACCACAACTTTTTATCAGGGTTTGGTCTTGGATGTGCTTACTGAATATGTCTAGGAGTTGCTTGTCACAACTCATGATGCATGGTTTTCATAGATTATATGGTCATATACTCCTACTATGGAGTCAAGAAATAACATAAATGAGAAGTTAAAGCTGTGAAGAAAAGTTTTAGAAGCACACAACTTTAGTTTAGGCAGAAGTAAGGTGGAGTTTGCAGAATACAAGTTTATTAGGAGGCACACCAGTTCCAGCATAGAGGTGAAAATTAGACTATGCTGTATTACAACTCATACAGATTAAGGATACCAAGTCCATCATACAAAATAATGGGGAAATAGAAGAGGATGTAAGCCATATGATTCTAGCTCGGTGGATCAAATGTTGGAAAGGAGGCATGCTTAATGCATTATTTTGTTAGAAAATTATTATTTTAGAGAAAATTTTTTGTACAAAACTGAATATTTTATGGATATTTGATTGCTTCTTCTAATGTATTATGTTATGTCCCAATGCATAAACATCCTTTCGTTTGGTATAAATGTCACCACATATAATTTCACTCTAATGTGTAGATTTTTTCAGAGTTTTTGAAGGCCAAGTGCTTGATGAACTGTGAAGTTGCATTGATTCTTGAACACAAGTATGAGCAGCTTCAGCAGACATCTGATGATCCCATGAATCAAATTTCACAGTGAGTGAAATACCATGTTAAGATTAATTGGTTGATTTCTCAATTTTGGGATATAATTAGTCTGGCTTGCATTTGATTCCTCCAATATCTTGTCTTTTTAAGACAACTGTTTGAAAAACTGTTCCACTCTGCTATGAAAAGCCTAAGAGTTTGATGAATGAGTTTTTATTTATTTATTGGTCAATAAAAATAGCAATATCTCATTGTTGGTTACAGAAGGGGATTGACATTTTTTTTTCACTAATGACCAATTTAATAATGGACTTTGGAGGCTTCAGTTGTTCAATAGCATTATCCTTAATCTTATAAAGCTTGCTTTTATGACTTCATAATCCCACTTAACATCTTGCATGTGATAGATTTGACAAAATTGAGATGGGAGAGGAACGAAGATGCTAGATGTATTTAGCACCTTATAGTATTTTTGTATTTTCTCCTTTTTTTCAGGGTATTTGAAAAGTCATTGCAGTACGTGAAGCGCTTCAGCCGCTATAAAAATCCTGATGCTGTCAGACAAGTACGAGAGTATCCTCCAAAACTGAGTGTTGAAGAACCTATTTGCTATTTCTGTCTAAACACTACTCTCAATCAAATTATGCTGGTGTCAAATGTCAATGTCATGCTCTTCAATGATGATTGATCATTTTATTTTATATTTTTCACTCTGATTGACTTTTATGATTATGATGTCTTTCTTGTTCTTGATTTTAAAATTTCCTCCAAGTAATGTCTCTATCTGTCCTTTCAACATGAGAAATTTTTCTAAGCCTTGCATGAGGATTGTGTCTTTGACTAACATTCAGAATTCTTGCTCGATATCAATTGGCTGAGTTTGAGGTAATATATTTGTTCCCTTCATGAATTCTGTTTAGGAAGAGAGTTTTCACTTTTCTGTCCATTAGAGTGATTTAATATTTCACACATTACGGTATATGAATCTGTGTTTGATTGAATTTTTTGTAGCTGTGTGTTCTCGGCAATCTTTGCCCTGAAACTGTGGAGGAAGCTATTGCTATGGTTCCATCTATCAAGGTAGAAATGATTTGGTTCTCTACTTTCTGCAAATTTCCTTTTCATAGACCTGATAGGAATGTTTGGGTGGATAGTGAACTTTCATCTTAGCTTTGCTTCCCCTTCCCAGCTGTCCTCATATGATGGTAGCTATCACCAATAGACTAACCACTCCCTGGATCCATCAGGAGATGTCCTTGAACCTAAGACTGTTTCAGGTTCAACAACCAATTCACTCTAATCAGTCATTGCGGGTGGAATAGGCTTCACCTGCTGCTGCGAAGGCACAGCCTTTTTTAAGCTTGCTAATGTGGAAAGTCGGTTGAAGTTTAGAGGATGGGGGAAGCTCTAACTTATATGCTATTGCCCCAAATTATTCAATCACCTGAAATGGGCCGTAGAAGCGCGGACGAAGCTTCTTATTCTGCTTTTTTACATCCTGTAAGGTTGCATTTCCAAATACAGCCAATCTCCCACAACCAGCCTCATGTCTCTCCTGTATTTGTCAGCATTTTTCTTCATCTGTTGCTGAACTTGAAGGAGATTATTCTTTAAAGTTCAGCCAGCATCACATCCCTGGCAGCAGTTAGAGCTGCCATCTCTTCCACTTGTGAAGAGTATGTCTCTCCCTTAAAATGGACAGGCAGCTCAATGCCATATAGTGCCTGGAATATTGCTGTCTTTGTAGAAGCAATTATATGTTGTATTAAAATCAATATTCGGCCCAAGGAAGCCACTCCAATCATCTGCGTAAGCATGTCTCCAAACACCTATTTACAACCTCTGTTTGGCCATCAGTCTGGGGATGGAAAGTGGTGCTGTACTTCAATTTGGTACCTGATGAGGAGAACAATTCTGACCAAAACCTGCTCATAAAATAGGTCTAGCTGTTATTTTGAAATTACATTTGTGCCCATTGTGTTTGATGAAGGTAACTAAGCAAGTTTCACCACTGCAATGACAGCAACTATCATATTTTCTTACATTACTTGCTTCCTTTTTTTTTTTCACGTTGCAGACAAGAGGACGAGCTCAAGATGATGAAGCAATTGAGAAAATGTTGAATGATCTATCGTTGATCAAGAAATTTGAATAAAAAGTTCTTCCGATCGCCAGAAAGTCGTGGGTTATTCCTTGATGTACAATATGCTATCTGGTCCAATGTTTGAATATGGTGTAGTGATTTCTACTGTATACCGTATCAGCTTGATCTCTTCACTACGAGCAAAGAGGCTTTTTAGTTTCTATTACTGAAATCATTACTGATAATTACATCTACTCTGTTGACTTTATCAACGAAGATGTATATTTTTGCCTTTGATGTTTGACCTGTTAATATAGCCTATAATTTGTACTCATTTTTTTAAATTATGCAATTTACTATTTTAAAGGCTATAGCCTTTACTTTTCGAGTGTTTTTAGAAAAATGGTTAAATCTCACTTTTTAAAGCTTATAACCTTTAATTTCTACTGACTTTTAAAAATTATATAATTCACTATCTTAAAGGCTATAATCTCTACTTTTCGAGTATTATTAGAAAAATAGGAAAATCTTACTTTTTAAAGTTTATAAACTTCAATTTCTACTTTATTTAAGAATTTATGCAATTCACTATTTTAAAGACTATAGTTTTTACATTTCGAGTGTTTCTAGAAAAATTGTGAAATTTCACTTTTTAAAGCCTATAACCTTTAATTTCTACTAACTTTTAAAAATGATGTGATTCACTATTTTAAAAACTATAGTCTTTAATTTTTGAATGTTTTTAGAAAAAATAGTGAAATCCAACTTTTTAAAGCCTATAGCCTTTAATTTCTGTCATCTATTAAAAATTATGCAATTTACTATTTTAAAGTTTACATTTCAAGTATTTTTAGAAAAATAATGAAATCTCACTTTTTTATAGCCTATAGCCTTCAATTTCTACTAACATTTAAAAATTATATAATTCACTATTTTAAAGACTATAATCTTTACTTTTCGAGTGTTTTTAGAAAAATAGGCAAATCCCACTTTTTAAAGTCTATAGCCTTCAATTTCTACTTTGTTTTAAAAACTATGCAATTTACTATTTTTAAGGTTATAGTATGTACTTTTATATTGTATTTAGAAAAATAATGAAATCTCACTTTTTAAAGTCTATAACCTTCAATTTCTACTTTGTTTTAAAAATTATGCAATTCACTATTTTAAAGGGTATATATTCTTTACTTTTCGAGTGTTTTTAGAAAAATTGTTAAATCTCAATTTTTAAACCCTATAGTCTTCAATTTCTACTAACTTTTAAAAATTATGTAATTCACTATTTTAAAGACTATTGTCTTTACTTTTCGAGTGTTTTCAGAAAAATAGTAAAATCTCACTTTTTAAAGCTTAAAACCTTAAATTTCTACTAACTTTTAAAAAAAAAATGTAATTCACTATTTTAAAAACTATAATCTTTACTTTTCGAGTGTTTTTAGCAAAATAGTGAAATTTCTCTTTTTAAAGTCTATACCCTTCAATTTCTACTAACTTTTAAAAATCATGCAATTCACTATTTTAAATGTTATAGTCTTCACTTTTCGAATATTTTAAGAAAAATTGCGAAATCTAACTTTTTAAAGCCGATATAATCTTCAATTTTTACTAACTTTTAAAAATTATGTAATTCACTATTTTAAAGACTATAGTCTTCACTATTCGAGTATTTTTAGAAAAACAGTGAAATCTCACTTTTTAAAACTTATAGTCTTGAATTTCTACTAACTTTTAAAAATTATGCAATTTACTATTTTAAAGGTTAGAGTCTTTACTTTTCGAGTATTTTTAGAAAAATAGTGAAATCTCACTTTTTAAAGCCTATAGTCTTCAATTTCTACTAACTTTTAAAAATTATGTGAATCAATATTTTAAAGGCTATAATCTTTAATTTTCTAGTGTTTTTTGAAAAATAAGGAAATCTCACTTTTTAATGTCTATAGTCTTCAGCTTCTGCTTTGTTTAAAAAATTATACAATTTACTATTTTAAAGGCTATAGTCTTTACTTTTCGAGTATTTTGGAAAAATTATGAAATCTCACTTTTTAAAACCTATAGCCTACAATTTCTACAAACTTTTAAACATTATGTAATTCACTATTTTAAAGACTATATATTTTTTATTGTTCAAGTGTTTTTAGAAAAGTAGGGAAATATCACATTTTAAAGTTTATAGTCTTCAATTTCTACTTTGTTTTAAAAATTATGCAATTCACTATTTTAAAGCCTATAGTCTTTACTTTTCGAGTGTTTTTAGCAAAATAGTGAAATCTCACTTATTAAAGCCTATATCCTTCAATTTCTACTAACATTTAAAAATTATGCAATTTACTATTTTAAAGGCTAGTCTTTACTTTTTGAGTGTTTTTAGAAAAATAGAGAAAACTCACTTTTTAAAGCATATAACCTTTAATTTCTACTAACTTTTAAAAATTATGCAATTTACTATTTTAAAGGTTATAGTCTTTACTTTTCGAGTGTTTTTAGAAAAATATGGAAATCTCAATTTTTAAAATGTATAGCCTTCAAATTCTATTTTGTTTAAAAAATTATGCAATTCACTATTTTAAAGGCTATAGCCTTTATTTTTCGAGTGTTTTTTAAAAAAATTGTGAAATCTCACTTTTTAATGTCTATAGCCTTCAATTTCTACTAACTTTTAATAATTATATAATTCACTATTTTAAAGGCTATAGTCTTTACTTTTCGAGTGTTTTTAGAAAAATAGGGAAATCTCACTTTTTAAAGTCTATAACCTTCAATTTCTACTTTGTTTTAAAAATTATGCAATTCACTGATTTAAAGGCTATAGTCTTTACTTTTATAGTATTTTTAGAAAAATAATGACATCTCACTTTTTAAAGTATATAGCCTTCAATTTCTATTTTGTTTTAAAAATTATGCAATTCACTATTTTAAAGGCTATAGTCTTTACTTTTCGAGTGTTTTTAGAAAAAATAGTGAAATATCACTTTTTAAAGCTTATATAGCCTTTAATTTCTACTAACTTTTAAAAATTATGTAATTCACTATTTTAAAAACTATAGTCTTTACTTTTCGAGTGTTTTTTGAAAAATAGTGAAATCTCACTTTTTAAAGTTTATAGCATTCAAGTTTTAGTAACTTTTAAATATTATGCAATTTACTATTTTAAAGGCTATATTCTTTACTTTTCCAATATTTTTAGAAAAATTGTGAAATCTCACTTTTTAAACCCTATATAGTCTTCAATTTCTACTAACTTTTAAAAATTATGTAATTCACTCTTTTAAAGTCTACCGTCTTTACTTTGTGAGTGTTTCTAGAAAAATAGGGAAATCTCACTTTTTAAAGTCTAGACCCTTCAATTTCTACTAACTTTTAAAAATTATGAAATTCACTATTTTAAAGGTTATAGTCTTTACTTTTTTAGTGTTTTTAGAAAAATAGTGAAATCTCATTTTTAAAGCCTATAGCCTTCAATATCTACTAAATTTTAAAAATTATGTAATTCACTATTTTAAAACTATTGTCTTTACTTTTCGAGTATTTTTAGAAAAATAGTGAAATCTCATTTTTAAAGCCTATAGCCTTCAATTTCTACTAACTTTTAAAAATTATGTGATTATTCACTATTTTAAAGGTTATAGTCTTTAATTTTCTAGTGTTTTTAGAAAAATAGGGAAATATCACTTTTTAAAGTCTATTGTCTTCAATTTCTATTTTGTTTAAAAAAATTATGTAATTCACTATTTTAAAGGCTATAGTCTTTTCTTTTTGAGTATTTTGAAAAAATTATGAAATCTCACTTTTTAAAGCCTATAGCCTTCAATTTCTACTAACTTTTAAACGGTAATTCACTATTTTAAAAATTATAGTCTTTACTTTTCGAGTGTTTTTAGAAAAATAGGGAAATATCACTTTTTAAAGTCTATAGCCTTCAATTTGTACTTTGTTTTAAAAATTATGCAATTCACTATTTTAAAGCCTATAGTCTTTACTTTTCGAGTGTTTTTAGCAAAATAGTAAAATCTCACTTATTAAAGTCTATAGCCTTCAATTTCTACTAACATTTAAAAATTATACAATTTATTATTTTAAAGTCTATAGTCTTTACTTTTCGAGTGTGTTTAGAAAAATAGTGAAATCTCACCTTTTAAAGCCTATAGCTTTCAATTTCTACTTACTTTTTAAAATTATGCAATTCACTATTTTAAAAGCTATAGTCTTTACTTTTCGAGTGTTTTTAAAAAAATGTGAAAATCTCACTTTTTAAAGTCTATAGCCTTCAAATTCTACTTTGCTTAAAAAATTATACAATTCACTATTTTATAGGTTTGAGTCTTTACTTTTCGAGTGTTTTTTAGAAAAATTGTGAAATCTCACTTTTTAAAACATATTGCCTTCAACTTCTACTAACTTTTAAAAACTATGTGATTTATTATTTTAAAAACTATAGTCTTTACTTTTTGAATATTTTAAGGTTTACTTTTCGAGTATTTTTAGAAAAATAGTGAAATCTCACTTTTTAAAGCCTATAGCCTTCAATTTTTACTAACTTTTAAAAGTTATATAATTCATTATTTTAAAGGTTATAGTCTTTACTTTTCGAGTGTTTTTAGAAAAATAGGAAAATCTCACTTTTTAAAGTCAATAGCTTTCAATTTCTACTAACTTATAAAAATTATGTAATTCACTATTTTAAAGGTTATAATGTTTACTTTTCGAGTGTTTTTAGAAAAATAGAAAAATCTCACTTTTTAAAGGTTTTATAACATTCAGTTTCTATTAAATTTTAAAAATTATGTAATTCCTTCTTTTAAAAACTATAGTCTTTACTTTTCAAATATTTTTCGAAAATGAGTGAAATCTCACTTTTTAAAATCTATAGCGGTTGTTATGATGTTAATATTATTATTACTACACTGCTTCGCAGTATATCACATCCTTCGTATAAATATAAAGGTATATGATTAGTTTTCATCATGAGTAGGTATTGTGGGATCCAAGAAAAGGGTCCATATTCTCAACTCTGGTACAGGCGTTTTTCAACTCACGGTGGTCTGTAAGATTATTTGGACATGATAGTTACCGAGAATGTTTGTTAGATTAATTAACAATCATGTACAAATAACAATTAAGATCGTGATATTACCAGATAAATTAATAATAGTAATGTTTGGCGTACAACAGAAATACGTTCAACTTGTATCCAATGTGTGTTATCCATGTTACAGAATTTGTGCTATACGTATATCACATATACGTATAGCACCTGTAACATGGATAACCCACATTGGATACAAGTTGGACGTATTTTTGTTGTACGTCAAGCATTATTGTTTATTATTTAGGACTCATTAAAATTCCCTACACAAATTATTAATATTGAGCAGAGTCAACACCAGAATTCTTGTTCTTTGATAGCATAGCTTCTTTCGTCTTCTTTTTTAACATTGCATTCTTTAATATCAAGAGTCCACTTCTCAAAAGTGCAATTTGAGAAATTATAATATCCTCCATGAAGTGAAAGCAACCCTCTCCTCACTTTGTCTTCTATCCATGGATAACTCAGCATGTTCAATAATGATTGATTAATAGATTCCTGTGACAAATTCAATGAACATCACTTCAATTGTGTCATGGAAAATTATAAGACTTCATAACATTAGTATTTTTTTCATCAGTTTAGTAATTTGTGAATTCTACTCTATCAAAAATTTAAATATTATACCCACTAAAATATGTCGGTCTCAAAACATCAAAATTGTAGATCATTCGATACTATTCACTGTAGACACTTTATTTGCTGAAAAAGCTTATTGGATGAGATAATTATGATAAAATAAAGACAGATTAACAAAATTTTATCGCAGTGTTATTGGAAACAACTTGATAATGTTGACTGACTTTATTGATCATTTTATCGCCATTGATAAATTTTTCACCGTAAAAGAAAAATTGTAACTTTATCTCTTTTACTACCTTAACAAATATCATAAAATATTTCCTTCACAAGATTTAAAAAGATTAGCAAACAAAAATGACAAACTTATTAAAACTATTTTCTGAAACTTCACACACATTCTCTTCATTGTTGTATTTAAAATTTTTCTCATTTACATATTCCTCCAATCTGTAAATTACAATTCATGCTATAATGAGTAAAATTTTCTATTAAAAACATTTTTAGATTGATTATAGGAAGATATATCAAATTAATTAAATACTCAAATAATGAAATATGATGGTTATGAATACCTTTTCACAGAATCTGCATTGTTGACCAAAGCTAAGATGAGCTGCGGCTTCTTGTGCCCTCAATTTGGCAACTTTCCCATTAGCAATCCACTTGTTTATCAAGTTTCTGGAAAGATGATTGAACTCTAATGAGAACTAGAACATTAAAAGTTAAGAAGCAAACACATTACAAGATACGGACACAAAGACACACTAGACTAAAAATTTATAGGACACGAACACGACATATATATTTAATATCTTTTAATAAAATTTCACTTATTTTGAGTAAAAAATACATATTTAATTTTGAGCTTTTAGAGTCTGATAAATTTTAATTAGATTTGGACTTAAGTTTGGTCATAAAAAATGAAAAATAATAAAAAAGAAAAAATATGTAATGTCCATGATATGTTTAGCTTGTGTCAAACTTATGTTGGACAATGTCTAATCCGTGTTCGGCACGTGTCCTACCAAAACCAAAAATTAAACACGTACGGTTGCGTGTCTGACACATATTCACCGAGCATCAATACGGTAGCGTTTGTTATTGGATACAATACAGAAAATACAATACAACACACAAAATTCATAAATCAATGATGAAATGAAATGTTTGAGGTTATGTAGTGTTACGATCCAATTAATTAGTTAAGCTCATTAGGTATTATTAGATGTATAAATAGGAGTATTGAGCCATTGTAATGGATATGAAAGATTAGTGAATTGGTAAATTCTTTAGAATTTTTTTGGAGATTATCAACTATCCCGAATAGAGTTGTAACATAAAGTTTAGCAAGTGATACCTTGATTCTGCATTTTCTTGCATTTTCATCAGATTTTCAATTCCAGCACAGCTACTATGTCCGATGACTAATATATTCTCGACCTAAAAAATTTCAGAAACCATTTGAATCATGCAGTTATTGCAGCATATATTCACCCTAATGCAGACAATAGCAATGAGTAAATAATGAAGCAAAATGCAACAAGTAGAACCTCAAACTAATCCTTAAGACTACATTTGTTTGGAAGTACAAGACAATATAATATGCAAATACGAGCATTGCTAGGTATACAACAAGAAAATAGTCAAAACAACAGTCAGAACAACCAACATGTTATACACATCATATATCATATGTTGTGCACATCATGTATCACATGTTATAAAGAAAAATAATATTGTAACACGTGATGTTGTAAACAAAATATTTACTCACAAATAAAGAAATAAGGAAGAGACATATAAAATTTATATATATATATATATATATATATATATATATATATATATATTGGTGTACTTGTATCTTCGCTTTTAGAATAGACATGAAATACACAATTTGTATGTTTGTATATGTATTTGTCTAGCTTTTCTCCAATTAAACACTTCAAAGTTACATATTTGTATATATATTTATGTCTTGTACTTACAAAGAAATGCGGCCTAAAGAAAGTTGTGAGACATTGAAAGAGTTGCATTATCAATTTGGTGTTTAAAGAATTTGTGAGAGAAATTTATTCCTTCAAATTCTAAATAAGGTTAAAATTTATTTCAATTTAGTCCATAATCTTTGGGATTAATTTGAAATAAATATTAATCTTTCGAGAACCAGATTGATTTCTCATAACTCTTTCACATAGGAACTTTAACATCTTTTCATTAGAACATTATTATATACACAATGAAAAAACAGTCAAAACAGTCAACATATTATGTACAACATATATTATATAAAAATTTTATATTCTGTGAAGAGTATTGTTACCTACCTGAAGAGTAGTTACTGCAAACTCAAGAGCAGCATTACACTCTGATGGTCCATTCTGCTCTCCAAAAGAAGAAAATAATGATAAGAGAGAAATAACAATTAACAGAGATTTGAATGTGATTAGTACTATGAGCCAAAATAATCATAAGCATTTATATATACAAATACCTTCATCATAGGTACAAGATTAGCAATGTTGCGTATCATAAATGCTTCTCCAGGTTGGAATCCTAAGATGTTGGAGGGGCACACCCTAGAATCTGCACAACCAATTACCATAAACTGTACTTGGATTTATCAGTTATCAGTCAAGTAAAGGTCGATCCTCAATGTTTAATTTCGACAGCATGGATCTATACTATAGTAATCATTTGAAGAAATCGCTCGAAAATGTGATGCGGAGATTATTTATTGTTACGGACCCTAATTGTGTAAGAAAAATGCTAAATATACATAGTGCTATGTACCAATACTCCAATAGCACTCCCCATTATGTAACTTGAATTGGTAACTCTAACCACTCTCTTAGTTATTGTTTGTTTTCAGTGACTGGAGTCAGAGGGAATCACGGAGTCAGTGTTACAAGAGTCAGAGTTACAGTGACTCTAAAATTGGCTCCGAACACACCCTCACATATTTGTGACTCCCTTCCAATACACAGCGACTCCAAAATTGAAGTGAACAAAAAATTGATAATTTTGTTTACTGAGTCATTGTGACTGTTCACTGAGTCACCATAACCCTCGTACTAAACACTTGACAGAGTCAATTTTTCCCCTTAAAGTCAGACAAAACAAACACAAGTGAAAAAGTAGTTACTCATGTTCCTACAAAAGGAGGTATCGACTCCCTATTCAGGTAATTTATTACTCTACTCTTGTACCACTTGCATCTACTGAATTGAGTGTCGAAATGCCTAAACCTCTCCGGGCATGGAGCAAGGAGGAGGATCAACAACATATTCGTCTTGTCCCTACCCAACCCGAATACTGTTTATCTACATCCCATGTACTATTTCGCGACGTTTATGAACAAGAAAGATAATTAAGTGACAAACAAATTAGATGTAACTTTGTAAATCTGTTTGTTATTAGTTATTACCTTTGGATATTGAGCTTCAGCAAGAGATTGAAAATGCTCCAACTCTTTCCTGTCTAAAAGAAAGATAGCTCATAAGATAAAAAGACTAACAAGAAGGGAATAGTATTTTTGCAAAGCTGAAACAGAGAAAAATGTGCAATCTAACTCTTACATATACTTGTGCTTCTTGAAACTCAGAAATCTCTGTTTCATCAAATCAAATAAGTCCTGGTCACTATTAGTTTCAGCCATATTCTGTGTATCAAGGACCTTTTCTTCTGGACTGAGTCTAGGACAATTACTAGGAACATCTTGTTCTTTCTCCCTACAATCAATGAAGACACATGATGTAAGTAAAGTCATATGTTACTTCTCACTCAAATCATTAATCAAAATTCACAACTTAGCACAAACAGTGTCAAGGGAAATTGTATACACTAAAGACACATTATATTAGAGTCATAATAAAGTAAAAAATCATCCTCTATTCATTAGATATATGATACCGGTGTATATTTAATGCCTAATTCAGTAAATTCATAACCACTCATTTTAAAATTTTCTATATAAGTATCATTTATTAAAACAATAACGCTTAGTCGTACAGAAATACATCCAACGAGTATCCAATGTGTGCTATATATGACATGGAATGTGTGCTATACATATAGCACACATTCCATGTCATGTATAGTACACGTTGAATACTCATGGGATACTCGTTAGACGTATTTATGTTGTACGACTAGCATTATTGTTTATTAAAATGATTAGTTTGTATCACAAACTTCTACATACTTGAATGAAGGCAACGATGCTGCAGAATGGCAACCGTCCGTTTTTGTCCAATTCATCTACAAATCCAAGAAGACCAAAACAGAGCAAAGCTAACAAAACATCAGAACTGAATATAAAATTGATCTTAACCTAAAAACTTAAATTTTAAAGTGAAATGATTCATAATATAGTATCAAAACCTTTTGATCAATTGGTTAAAAGTTCAAATCCCAATTCTAATAAAAATAAAAAATAATTAAAAGTTAAGCACAAGACTAAACGAGCATATATTATCCACATTTTAAGTTCAAAAGAAACATTTGCATGAGAGGACATAACAGAATATAAAATTATTAACGAGTGTGGACCTAAAGATTTAATCTTTTAGGATTAAGAGGAGACAACTCACAAATTTTGGCCGAGGCCTTGTGGCGGAGGAAACCAGAGAGGAGTTCCCATGGACTAATGAAGCCACAAAAAGTGCCTTTGATCGGATAAGTGAACTCATTCTTGACCCTGTAATGTAATATGCATTAATTGAATTATATTTAACAAACATAGAAAAGAAGCAACAATACCATTTTTGTGGTGGAGAATTGAAGAAGACAACTAGAAGGTGTGGCAATACTACTATGATACTCACCAATTGGCCACATCATCTCTTCTTCCAACTTACACAACACCTTTGCAATGTATGGCATGTCATATATATTTATACCTTAAAACTAAATTTTGTCCTCTTTATTGATTATTGATTTAATAATTGAATTGAATTTTCATCCATTAATAATGTACAATTTTTTTACATAGTCATTCAATCATGTACTGTCACGTCAACCATGATTATATTTTCTCTCTCTTACTACTTGAAAAGTCATACAAACGGAACATTTTGATTGGACGATAGTGTAAAACAATGTCAGTGTATCAAAATTAAACTCTTAATAATTTAATTTATTTACACAATCAGCATATAAAATTTTATACAATATTCAATCATTCCAGTTATACAATTAAAAATGTTAAATCCAACAATTCAATATCTTTGCTCTTGGATTTGGACAATAATATTATTTTTATATCCACTTTTAGATGTCTCAATTAGATATTTAATCTTTCACACTTTGATTGATAGTAATTTTGATTCTCATTTATTCATCTATTATTTCTCACCTTCAAATATAATCAATAATAAATGAACATTCAAGTGTATATTCAAATATTACTACTTTCTAATTAGATGACACTTAATACATCAAACTAAACTATAATTTTAGAGTAAATATCTAAAATTGTCTTCTAAATTATATAGTTTAAAGAATTATATTGGTCTCCCATGTTTTAAGAAGCAAATGAACTGATTCATTTGTACATTTCTGCCCAATGATTTTTTCTATACATATCGAAAGGATAAATTTGACATCTTTTTTAAAAATATAAAAAACATAATATTGGACTTTAAAATTTAATGCAACTAATTTATCCATCAATATAATAAAATTTCAATTATATTTATCGTACAACAGAAATACGTTCAACAAGTATCCAACATGTGTTATACATGATATGAGATGTGTGTTATACGTACGTGTGCTATATAAATAGCACACATCTCATATGCACACGTTAGATACGACAAATAGATAAAATTTTATTGTAGTGGGATGATGACAAGATTCTCGTGGTCGTGGCTGTCCAATTGAAGTACGAAATTATTGGGAAGATGGCATATAAGACACTCAACTACTAAAAGGACTTATCCACTTCTTGTTACACCTATACATGTATCATGTAGTTATCCCATTTTGTGGGACTTCCTTGAAGCCTAACAATAATAACATCAATATAATGGAAAATATTTTAACATTTAAAAGTAAATATTTTAATTAAATATTCATTTTTATAATTTTTAATTGATAAAGTAAATAATAAGTGTGATAAGTAATGAATATTATCACATATGATAAAAATAATAAAACTGATGTCCAACTAATTAAAAATTTATTTTTTTAAATAGGTATAAGTAATAGTTTTCTATAGTGATTAGTTGTCTTTGGTCACTTTCACAGTTGGCAACGCTATCTATCTATTTCTTTTTGTCCTCGCCAAATAACACTGCTTATTCTGATCTTCAAATTCTAAGAATTATTTAATTAAATTATTTGTGGCATTGGATTTTAGTTCAATCATGTAACCATCATTTGGTTTAAGCTTATGAGTCATAAAACTATGGGAGAGGTGTTAGAAAGAAGGTTGAGACAAGAAACTCGGTGTCGGAGATTCAATTTAATTTTATATTAGACAGATCTACCATGAAAGTCATTTACTTGATAAGAAGAATGATAGAAAGCTACTAAAACAAACAAAGAGATTTACATTTGATTTTCATCTATGAGAAGACGTATGATAGGGTTCCTACGGAGGTCCTATGGAAGGTCTTGGAAAATAAATGTATAAGAATAACCTATATCGTAGCAATTAAAGACATGTATAATGATGTTATGATTAGCATGAGCACCAAAGGTGGGCTAACAAAGAATTTTTCTATTGGTGTAGGACTATATCTTTAAGTCCCTACCTCTTCACCTTAGTCCTGGAAGTGCTTACAGAACATATTCAAGAACTAGTGTCGTGATGTGTGCACTTTTTGTCGATGATATAGTCTTTTATAGGTAAATTGAGGAAGAAATTAATGAGAAATTAGAGAGGTGTAGAT
The DNA here is from genome assembly GCA_013621005.1 of Aeschynomene evenia. Classification (NCBI taxonomy): domain Eukaryota; kingdom Viridiplantae; phylum Streptophyta; class Magnoliopsida; order Fabales; family Fabaceae; genus Aeschynomene; species Aeschynomene evenia. The sequence goes on from CM024269.1 coordinate 20,848,325, forward strand.
AAGCTTTGGAGTTACATGGTCTGCGCATAAGTCGTAATAAGACAGAATACATGCATTATAAGTTCGACAAGCAACGAGGGTATGTATTCAGGTATATAGAAGTGAAGATAGGGGAAAACACCTTATCTTATGTTAAGAGTTTTAAATACATTGATTGCATCATCCAAGAAAACAAAGAGATATAAAGACAAAGATGACAACCACACGATTCGAGATGGAGGGACAAAATGGAGAAGTGTATTAGACTTTATTAGTATATTTTCTTCATACTTCTATTAGTATATTTTCTAAAACAAATTATATCAAAGATAAAATTGATATACTATCATTAAATCTATATTAAAATCATAAAAGTGGCAACAATAAAATTTCTTACTTTAAACCACCATTAGAAGGGAATGTAGGAAGTAGTATAGACTAATAAAGGAACATTTACTAATCTACAAAGATACTATGTTATTTTCTTAATCCGAAAACCCTAATGTAATTATACATATTCCTTCAATCCCCAAAAATCACTTTTTTTTTCTCTGTCTGAATCCCCAAAACACTCTAACTAAGAGTCAGCATCAGTCTTCAATCAAAAGGAGCAATTGAACTCATCGAAAGAGTCATAATTATCTCGGGCCCGCTTATGGCCCAACACGACACGGCCCACCCCAGAGCCCACCAAAGCCCGATTATCTACCACTGCCTTCAAAGCCCGTTCCAGCGCACCAACCTCCACGTTCGAATCATCACCATTAGGCCATTGCATCACCACAACGCTCTTGGTTCGGCCCCCAACCGTCATCATCTCGGCCCGAACCGCCTTCGCCCGGACCGACCGTATTGCATGGTTCAGTTCCAGGTTCAGACCGGGCCTGTCTTCGCAGCACAGCGTTGCCTTCATACGCTTCGGTTCACCACTACCCTCTCCTCCTTCGCAATAGCTCACCGTCGCTTCGTCTGATTCACCCGGAAACGGCCACGGTTCGGTTTGTGCTTCGGATCGAACCGAACCGGGTTCGCGCGATGAGTCTCGCGCCACGTCATCGGCTTGCTTCCTGAGCCGCTTCACGTGCTGAACCACCTCAGCTAGCAACGATGCCTTATCTGACTGCAACACATTCGAAACGAGTATGTGAATTTACCATGGTGCCCTCGACCCATGCAGTAGTAGAAAACAAATCTAATGAAATCGAGAATTTAGCTGGTGAGAGATTTTGAGCCATGCGTTTCATTGATTCAACTAATTAAATGCGTTAATTAATAAGAAATATACTTATGAGTTTCCTTGAGTAAAAAATTTTGAACAATCCAATAAATTGCTTCTAAGCTTTAATTTAGATGCAAAAATCGAAAATGAACCAAGTGAGATAATGTTTTTAACATTGAAAATATAATTCTTATAGTTTAATTTGTTGGATTATGAAAATATTAATTGATGAAAAGTAATACTCCCTCCGTCCACTTTTATTTATCTTTCTAGGAAATTTATTTGTCCACTATTATTTGTCATTTTAGATTTTCAATGAAACATTTACAATCTTTTCCAGTTTTATCCATACATACACTCTCTTTTTATCTCTTACAATTATTATTGCACAAAAAACTATAAGGATAATTTTGTCATTATACATTTACTCCTATAGAAATTTTTTTGTTTTTATCACCTTCTTAATAAATGTGCAATACTCTAAAACGTCAATTAAAAGTTGACGGAGGGAGTACTAATGTAATTGGGAAAGGATTTTTTTAAATCAAGTTCAATGTATAAATCTAAAATGTAAGAGAAACAATAGAGATAACAAATTGAAAGAAAAAAATAAATAATAAAACATATATGTTATGAGTTGAATGTTTTGACATTTAAAAATATAGAAGGTATAAATAGTATTATTGAATATAATTTTATTTTATTATATTTAAAATTAACAATGTTATAGGATACTTGTTAAAATAATAAAAGAGAAAATAATTATCTTAAAAATAGCATTTTTATACTTTCAGTAGGAAATCTACTACAATATTTAAAATTTTTCAAAAATTTATTACTATTTTTTAAAGAAATTAGGCAATTTATTTATTTTGATTACCTTGGCGGTGTTAGGGAGGAGAGAGCGTAGGGTAGAGAGGTGGGCGTTGATTCGCTGCCTGCGTCTCCTCTCAGCTTCCCTGTGGCTCTTGCATGCTTCCGTTGATTTCCTCTCCCCCTTTGATCTCCCACCGTTCAAATCCGAAGCCTTGATCATCGGAACATACCCTGATGATGATGAAGAGTCGTGATGATGATGGTGTAGCCAACTCTCGAACCCATAGAATCTCCCAAAAGGAAGCATCGATCGATCTTTAATTGCTCTCAGATTTAGCTAGTTAGTGTTGAAAAAGCTGGTAGGAATCCCAAGAAGCTAAGAGAAGGAAACGAAAGGGTAGGTGGTTAAGTTAATTGGTAATTGCTTCAATCTTTTAAGAGCAAAAAAGAAAATCGGAAACAGAACGTAACGTTTGTTCATTGTAATGAAATGATAGGTTATATATGTCATGAAACGATATGGATTGGGTTGGGGTGTGTGTGTAGTTTGTTCTACGATATATGTACGGAGAGCCGACAAGGAAGCAGTAGGGAGAAGAAGAAGAGAAGGTACATGTGAGACACTGCCACAGGCAGTTAAAGAAAAAATGAATCAACACAACAGTAATAGTGGTACTCATCGAGGAGAGAAGAGAATCAAAGAGAGGTTATTATTATTGTATACAATAATTATTATTATTGTATACAATAATGATAGTTATACATACACTTTCTCTTATATACATTTTCCACTCATTTCATCACCTTTAGATTTTGATGTGAGATCACTTCACCACTTACACTTATTTTCTCCTTCCTTGGATTAAAATATATGTATGCTATACATACCATTTGATATGCACTAATAGCATTACTCTATTGTATAGGACTAAAAATTCAAAATAAAGAAATATATTAATGGATATATAATATTGGTCCTTTATATTTTAAAGAAGAAAATAAATTTGATTTGGTCTTCCAGGTTATATGTTTGTATAATGATGTTTTTGTTGTACGGATATGTATGAAAAGATGAATAATCTCTAAAATATTGAAATACATAATTTTGTGAATGATTAATATTGGACTTTTCAATTTTGACAAATTTGAGTTCATGGTTAAGTAACGTTAATATCTTAACCATTCAAAACTCAATTAAATGCTATGCGAAATTCTTGATTTATATATTGTTACGTATAAGTTCACCATAAACTCGACTCTATATTATTATTTTCCAAAATTTAATATTGGGGTAAAATATAGAATAAAAAACTTATGGATTTTATTTAGTACAGAATACTTAAATTATAAAGTTTTACTAAAATATAAAATATTATTATAAATCCACTATATTGAAATACATAAGAGTATAATATTGTGATGTGGATATTTCTATTTTAATTATTTTAACAGTGTTCCAAGGATACTTGATAACAAAATTCAAAGTTTATTTCTATTGGTATGCATTCAACAATTTCTCATTTTAATTAGGCTAGGATCCTTTTTGAATTTAGTCATGCATAATTTCTTTTTAAAATCAATCTCTATATTATTTATAATTAAGCTACTATCAATAGGAATTACACAGTTTTGTTAGTGTTTCATACTTTAAGTTTGAAATTATAATCATTCATTTGATTAAGAAATTTTTTTAAGATTTTTATTTTGTTTCGGAAAAAGCATTTAATTATATTAAACATAAAGATGAATTCATCAATTTTTTATAAGTTTTAAAAATAAAAATTTGCAAAGTGAAAAATACAATGATGCAAATCATTGTGTTAATTATAATAAGTTTAAATAAGTATAAAATAATAATAGACTGTTCGTTTATTTATTAATAAGGATTTAATTTTCATTTACTGGCAGTGTACAATTTTTTTACACAGTCATTTAATTATGTGCTACCACATCAGTCATGATTGTGTTTTTTCTCTCTTATTACTTGAAAAGTCATATAAATAAAGTATTTTGATTGAATGACTGTGTAAAATATCTTTATAATATCAATCAATGCATCAAAATTAAATCTATTACTTAAGAAAGAGAATGGCACTTTATAACATTCAAATAAAAATATATTTATTAAGGAGTGGAGCCACTCCCTTTCCATATACATATAATATCATATTGGAAGGACACATTTACAAAGAGTTATAACACAAATGTTAACAAAGAGTAATAATTTTCAAGACTACGTGTGAAAGTTGACACATATGACAAAGGGTTTGTTGTTCCTCAAATAAAATTTTGGGTTTGAGTCTTGTGAATAATGAAAAAATTCATGCTCAGAGTCTCATCTGTTATTTTCAGATATGTGATCGACGAAGCTCCAAATATCATAAAAAAATAAAAAATTTATGGACTATTTTTTGTTTTTGTGTATTTGTTAGTGTAGTGTATATCGAGCAGAATTCAAAATCGTCCATAATATGTAAAAGTAAGTTCCAGCTTTGTTATTCCCATTTTACAATTCACAGATAATGACATAAATGAATTAGATTGGGTGCCCCGAGGTGAAAGAAGGGAATATGAATATGAATAGGAATTGAAAGGAAGGTAAAACTAATGTGACCTCTGAGAAACCAGGGAATAAACTAGTGCCTGTAAATGTGTCTACAAAGAGCGACAAAGAATTGGACAGAAATGACTTGTACACATTTTAATTTTTCATGTGGGGACACAATATTAACCATCAAATTAAAACCTGTGTGTAGTCTTTTGAATGTGTATGTGTTAACTTCTCTGAGATTAATTTCTTTTGTAGTTTTGAGGGTAGGGGTTAATTTTAGATGTACGTTTTGGTTTGAGAGCAAGAATATTATAGATGAAATTTGCTTTGTATTTTTATTCTGGATTACTATACTTGATGAAATTAATTATTTGCTCTTCTTTTACTTTTATGATATTTGGACATATCATTTAACAAAACAATTCAACATGTACATCAATATTACATTTACCTATATATCTAAAGGTGGGATGAGAAAATTTTGGATGGCCATGAATAGTTACAAAAGATTATGATTTATTCACTTAAATGATATTATGTGTTCATATATAATGCCACATTCGATATGTACATCAAGAATTTCTTCAGGTTGGATATGCTACCCTACCAACCCATTAAATGTTGATGATACAACTTGAATATATTCATTTTCCATCCAACTCACATAAATATAGTAGTGGCCCACATATAGCATTTAATTGCAAAATGTAAAATGGTGTATGCTATTTTTATTTATTTTATGCATGTGTAGAATTTTATCCCTTCTTGATAATACCTTAGATGATGTGTGCTTAGTTAATATATACACGTGTATCTTTTATGAGATGTGTGCTACTTTTTTAATGTGTAAAATGGAGTGTAAAATTGATATGCGCTCCTTAAAAGATCTATGTACATACAACGTATATACGTTCAACGTATAGACATTAATACAATGTGTGCTCTTATTTTAATCTGATTGTGCTTATATTAACATGTGTGTTTAGTATCAATTCGTGTTATTCTTTAAATGTGATGTGTGCTATCTTTTTTATGTGTTTTTTTTAAATATGATGTGTGATTATATGAACATGTGTATTGTGTTTGGGTGGTGCTAAATGGACAATAAAAAATCAGTCAAATCAGCCAATAAATGAGATTTTTTGTCATAATTACTCAACCCATTACAATCTTAATGATTATTTGGGCTAAAACCAAAACTAAAATATACTAATTGGCTGTATTGACTGATTTTTCATTGTCCACTTAGCATTATTGATTGTGTTTTAATATATGTTATTCTTTTAATATGATGTGTGCTATTATTTAAATATGATGTATGTGTGCTTCTTTGAACGTAACATTTGTATTAGATTTTAATGTGTGCTATGCAATAGGGGTTTCGACTTGGAAAAAGAAAGCAAGAGTGGACGTAATGCAAAAAATAACTATGAAACATAATTGGTGATGTCAAAAAAGGAAAGATAATAAATATGAGATTCCATTTAAAAAAGGAAGGAAATTAGGATTGCATATTTAGTGGGAAATAAAAGTTAAGATGTGTGCGGAATTAATGAAATAAAATTAATACGTATTTTTGTTGGATGAGTTGAATATATATTGATTATACGTGTAGTATTACTAATTATTATTATTATTATTATTATTATTATTATTATTATTATTATTATTATTATTATTATTATTATTATTATTATTATTATCTGTGGCAAATATTGTTTGTTCCTAATGTATGGAATATAATTGTGGATAATATGATTTGATTTAGTAATGATTTACAAATTACAACCAATAAATCAAACATTAATTTATTTAAATGTGTGCTATGTAATAAGGGGTTTCGACTTGGAAAAAGAAAGCAAGAATGAACATAACGCAAAAAATAACTATGAAACATAATTGGTGATGTCAGAAAAGGAAAGATAATAAATATGAGATTTCATTTAAAAAAGGAAGGAAATTAGGATTGCATATTTAGTGGGAAATGAAAGTTAAGATGTGTGCGGAATTAATGAAATAAAATTAATACGTATTTTTATTGGATGAGTTGAATATATATTGATTGTACGTGTAGTATTACTTATTATTATTATTATTATTATTATTATTATTATTATTATTATTATTATTATTATTATTATTATTATTATTATTATTATTATCTGTGACAAATATTGTCTATTCCTAATGTATGGAATATAATTGTGGATAATATGATTTGATTTAGTAATGATTTACAAATTACAACCAATAAATCAAACATTAATTTATTTAAAAATGGAATAAATAATAATTGTGTAACATGTAATACAAGAACAATGAAAGAACCTCTTGAGAATTTTATGAAGAAAGGAAAAATTGACAAAAGTTGTGAGAAGGCCAAAATGGATAAGAAGACATGATTAATTCCTAATAATATTATTTAGTGGGTGAGGATAGGGATGTGAGAGGATATGGAGTAGTAGAGATAATGGTGGTGTTTGGTGCAAAAGGGGAAAGGAAATTGGGGATGATGCAATCATTTTCAAAAGAGAAAAAAAAATAAAAAATTGCACACATTACTAAAAAATAAATATTTTTAACATTAAATGTGTCAATAAAAGTATTATCAATAAAATTAATATTGATAATTAGTGATCGTCATAAATACTTAAAACTAGTTTATGAATATTTTTAATATTCATTAATTTTCAAAAAATAGTTTATATAACTGTAGTGGACTAGTATTATGAACTCAGCCAATAGATCTGGAAGGTCGGTCATACAGAAACACATTTGACTAAAGAATTCGGCTAGTTGGCTTTGACTATAGAACTCGGCTGGAGACCTAGAACTCGGCCTTAAAGAGGTCCTAATTCCGGATTATCTACCAACGTTACTATCTCCCAATTATGAATAGTAATGAGTAACGATAACTCTTTATGATATTTATAAGACTTGATGTATAGGGAATCTACAGTTACAAGGAACACCTCTCTCTTATTAAGAGGAACCTATTCTCCATACTCATATTTTGTCTAGTTCTAACTTGGGTATTAGAGTCCCTTTTCAGGTACCACCCTAACTTGTGTCTGTGGAGCTCGACGCTTGAAAGAGTAACTCGGCGAGGTCAGAGCCAACAATTCGGCGAGTCGGCCAATCATTTAGTGAGGCAAGAACAATAACTATTTTTAATGGTCAACAAATGTCAATATATATTTTTTATCAACACTATATATTGAAAATAATAATAATTATTATTATATTAACATTCAATGAGAATGTATACATTCAAATAGTGAATATGTCAAGAAAATGAATTGAATAAAAATTAAATGATAAAACTATAAGAGTCACATATTTTATAAAGAAAATATTTAAATGATTAGAAATGATAAATGTGAAAATAAATAATATTGCTCTGAAATAAAAGAGAAACTATAAACTTTTAGAGGGCGTTTGGTACGAGGTAATCTGCATAGATTATCGGTAATCTTGCAATTAAATTACCTGGTAATCCAGATTGATTTGTTTGTTTTGACAAATATATTGGTAATATGGATTACCCAGTAATCCACATTACCTCCAAAGTGGTAATGTGCATTACCTCCGTATCAGGTGGCAATCTGGATTACTACCCCTAGGCAATCTTCTAATCTGCATAGATTTTTATTTTTAGTAAATAATTATATTAATGTCAAAACTGAAAAATATTGATATTAAATTTAAAATATAATTATATTTGATTAATTCATTTTGTATGTATTTTACGTATTTTAATAATATATATAATATAATTATTTAGAGGGTATTATAGTAATATACATAGATTACCTTATAATGTGGATTACCAGTAATCTATCTGTAAGGTAATCTAGATTACCGGTAATCTTACTCGGTAATGCACCAAACGCCCCTTACGTTTATAATGGACATTTATAATGGACACACACTAGTGCGGCCGGCGCCGACAGCAATTGTTGAGGGAATCAAAACAAGACAGGCAACATAGTGATGTGTTGAGCCGACAACTTCTTTTGGTCCTCTCGGATCAGTTCTCTCTATACACTATATATGCACCAAACCAAAACCCCCTTTCGTCTCTTTGTATCGCTTTCACACTTTCTTTTTTCTTAATCCAAAGAGAGATAATATATAAATATTAAAAAGTATATTCATTTCTATACCTTTAAATATGATTTATAAGTATAAATAGTGAGACCACATTTTTATTCTAGTATACCGAATTGATGTCCTAATGAATAAGATCTAATACAATATATTTATACAGTATCATATCATATCAAAGATCTAATATCAAACAATCATGTTTTTATTTTGTTCCATATCAAAGAATTTGTTGGAGTTTATAAGATATGAATACAACAAATACATATCTTATATAGATTATTATTAGAGTACAATGCTCTAAAATTAATTATAATGATCGATTAAGTGATTAGTTACTCTTAATAATAATCTATATAAGATATGTACTCTACTTTGTTGTATTCATTGATCACTTTATCATTCAATTAATTTTATACTCATTATACGGCAATAAAAATGCAGTCAAAATAATTAATATATATATTGTGCACAACATATATTACCTATTGTGTATAACATATATGTTACATTATCATCTTATTTTGCAACATATGATTTATATTATGCACATCATATGATATAAAGCGTGCATAATGTATAATATTCGTTGTGCAATTTATATTATATATATTATACATAATTTGTTGACTGTTTTGACTAATTTTTTGATATATCTGTATCAATGCTCTTTTAAATGTGTAATTTCTTAGGTAATTGATAAACATAACCATATACAACAACTTATTTTTATACTTTATTATATTTTAATTTGTTAGCATAAAAGGTAAGAATTGATTATAATGGTATTATGATAATGGAGAGGAAGTTGGATATATATCATTGGGCACTCCATTATTTGCTGACAGATATATGATTCTCTCTTCCCTCACCTATTGGTTAATTTTCCAAATTCCTTCCTTCCTTCTTTGCTTGCTGCTCTTACTTCTTTTCTTCTGGTTACTTTTTTGAAAACAGAAAACCAATTAGTAATAATAATAAAGAAAATCTCTGTAGAACATGCAAAATGCATGTGGATATGTCGGGTGGACCCCACAATGAAGAATGAGAAATCAACATCTATTGTCAGTGCAGTGTTCCTGCAGCAATGCAATGCAATGGAAGCACAAAGAGTATCAGATGGAGAAGAGCGAGATCATCACTTTGAATCATATTGTTAATTTTATAAATAATTTGTTTGTTGTGTATGGCTAACACATACACATTAAATACTAATTAGATATATTTCTATTATAAAATAAATATTACTCTAATTTTATTTGACTCTTAGAACTCGATGAGGGTATCTATTTAACTCAGTGTTTGTGATAGTTGCAATTTCACAAGCTCAATGCATATTTATTAATAAAGAAATAATGTTTGTCGTACAATAAAAATAGCGTTAAATAAATATTCAACATGTGCTATACAAGATATGATATGTGTGTTCTACATATGTGTATTATATAAGTAGCACACTATGTATATCATGTATAACACACGTTGAATACTAATCGAATATATTTCTGTTATACGACAAATATTATTGATTAATAAAGTAATATTTTTTAAAAGCACAGGACTGAATCATGTTTCATTATTTTATTCTCATCTAACTTCGGCATGTGGAAGTTAAATACGAGTAAACACAGATTAATATAAACTTCGTTTATAAACTCTAATAAAAATACACCCTTAAAGTTTCAAAATTTCTATAGCTGAAAATACTACTCAAGTAAATAATTAACCCGATTTGCATTCTCATCTATTGTGCTTGTCCAAATATAGTGATAGTTGGAGTAATAGAATGATTTTGACATGTCCAGAGTGCAATGAGGATGTTTCCCAAGGCTCACAATTCGATTCGATCTGCCTCTCCCTAATGCCTATTAATTCGACCCCACTTTGCAGTTTGCACTGCTCATTCCACCTTCACCTTTCTGGTACTCAGCCCCCACCTCTTGATCCGCACACTACGCAATAATAAACTAAAACAGTGAGCTTGCAGCCTGAGATACAAATCCCATACACAAATATTTTTTCAACACTCAATATATATTGAATTTCGTGTTAATATTTAATTTATAGCTATTTATCTTCCTAAATTTTCACTTTAAAACAAACATGTTAATTAATCATTAATCAAACTTAATTAGTGTGTATACTTATATATATATATATATATATATATATAAAATAAAATGTAAAACCTTATTAGTTGAACTCATCTTTTATTTAAGAGTTTTGTTGATAAAATGTAAGTTTTTTAAAATATAAAAAAGTTATAATGAGTCAATTATAATAATTTTGTTCATGTTTGTCCATATCAGTCCTTTTTATAATCTGAGTGAACAAAAATTTTTAGTTTTTTTTCATGAATACAAATATAATTCTAGTCTTTTTATGTTCATATCTCATCAATCAAACATGTTTAATCCCTCCTTATATCTGTCTCTTATGTTCCGAAACGAAACATGACTACTACAAAATTTTTGACTTGAAGGTGGAAATATTTTTTTTACACACATAATATATTTTTAAATAATAGTAGTCAAATCAATAATATTGTCATAGCTGACACTGGTTATAGGCTGATCATAGCCTTATTATAGGTCCCATAAAGGGGGTTGGGGTCTTGGGGAGGAACGTTCCACAGTTTTGATGGTTCTTATTCCTTGCTCAGACATGATCTACATCTAGGGCCCTAATTTTAGGAGGACCCAATAATAACAGTGTTACTTAAAGAAAAATATGAAAATGATCTTATGAACGATTTTGAGATATAATTTTAAATATATAAATTTATGTATGAAATATTTGTATTTAATGTTAAATTCAAATTTATTTTCAGTTTTTTTTATTCAATTTGTAACAAAGAGTATTTTTTGAAATCAAAGTTGTCTCTATTAGTATTCTGAAGTTGAAAAATTATTAAGTGCACTATTTATTTATTCTGCATAATTCATTACATGATATATTCAATTTCAAATAAAATGATAGAATAGTTAATATGTCAAAATAGAAGTGATACAGAGCAAATAATTTTTTTTTGCTTTTAATGCACTTAATAATAATATCTTTCTGAAATTTCTCCTCCTTTCTACACTATTTTGCTATGCCGTGCTGGAACCATTGGAGCAGTGAGCCCTTAAAAGCTTTTGCTTCCAAATTCCAATAATATTCAGATTTCAAAATTTCATAAGGAAAAAAGGGAAGGGAAAGAAAGAAGGAATGAGGGTAAAAAGGTGAGACAAAAAGTACGATTCCAGCAAAATTGGGTGTATTGATAAGGCAAAGGAATTTGTGACAGTAATACTAATAAGCCTTACTGATGAAATCTGATTTCTGTCCCAAAAAAGCTGCATGCATGTGCTTCCCCATTTTTCATATACCAACACTCCAACTCCACTACTATACCATTCCATATATATGTTCCCCCACCATGTGATTTTAATTTTCACTAGCCAACCCATTACAGAAAGGACAAAGAATATGAAATATAAAAAAACAAACTATCAATTTATTGGATTTTTTTCCCAGAGAAACAAAAAAAAAATTATTTATTCTACATAGTGAGAGAAACAATATTTCCATTGTGTGTCCTGAAATGTGTATTATTAGGGGAATTCGTAGGGGTGCTATGATTTCCCAGACGCAACACGAATTGGCCTGAAATTGTAGGACTCCTACGATTTCAGGCTAATTAGTGCTGCGTTTGGGAAATCGTAGCACCCCTACGAATTATTATTATTATTATTATTGATAATAATATAAATATTAATAAAGTTAATAATAATAATATTAATTAATAATATTAATAATAATATATTATGGGGATAAAATTGTAATTTTATTTATAACTCAATGTCTTGTCTTATATATCCAAACACAAAATACTATACAGGACAATGTTATGTCTTGTCTCATAATATTATCATTATTATTAATTAATATTATTAATATTATTATCATCAATAATAATATTATTATTAATTGTTAATATTAATTATAATTAATATTATTATTTATATTATTAATATTATATTTATTAATTATCATTAATTAATAATATTAATATTAAAAATAATAATTATTAACAATATTATTAAATTATATTTTTTATATTAAAAATATTATTTTGAAAAATATCATTAATATTATTATAATAATAATTATTATTATCAATACTAATATTACAAATAATATTAACCATATTATTAATAATATTTTTATTATTATTAAAATTACACTCCCTCAAGCATTAGTTTCAATTATTCCTTGGTGATGTATGAGTGCATAATTGTATTTTTCAGTCATTTTGTATATGTGAAGATACTGACTGGGTATCGTGTATTTGTAGAAATAATTTAAGGGGTAATTGTAGATAATTTAAGGGATAATTGTAGCAATGCTACGATTTCACTAACAGTGCACCAATTGTGCCTGAAATCGGAGTGCTACGAATTAAATGTAAATCACAATCACAATTACAAAACACCATATAGAGACGCAGTCCCTTTGTATTTCTGTTGTGATTTATATCACTATTATTATTAACTTTATTAATGTTTTTATTATTATCACTATTATTATTTATTAATATTAATTATAATTAATTTTTTATTATTATTAATATTATTAATAATTAATAATATTATTATCAATAATAATAATAATAATTCGTAGGGGTGCAACGATTATTCAGACGCAGCACGAACTGGCCTGAAATCGTAGCACTCCTACGAATTCCCCTAATAATACACATTTCAGGACACACAATGGTAATATTGTTTCTCTCACTCTAATTGTAGAATTAATAATTTTTTTTTATTTATCTGGGGAAAAAATCCCAATTTATTAGTCTACTAATATATATATATATATATATATATATATTATTATTCTAGTTTTGATCAACTTTCTTTTGATTTTTCATTTTTGGTGTATGTAACATCTTTTAAAAAATAACAATTTTCATTCATCTTGCTGACATGAATTTTGATTGTATTGATATGGACTTTGACCGTACTAATATCGACTTTATTATGTTGACGTAGATCGAAATCACTAACGATAGTAAGATAAATGACCAAAAGAGATAAAGTTTTGAAAGGAGAAGTGGATAAAAAATGATAATAATTTGAAAGGAAATGGAACAAAATTGATAAATTAAAAGGAAGTGGATCAAAACCGTAACCTGGAAAAAGCTAGTAGACTAAAATGATTATCAATATAAAAACAAAAATATTATGCAACTGCTAGCGGGTTCGTTAAACATTTAGTCAGAAGTTCGATTTCATAGAGACTACTTAGGAGAGAGCTTTCGCTTCAAAAGGAGTAAGTAGTGCTTCTAGCTACATAAACTATTACCATATTCTAGGCTTAACTTCAGTTGAAAATCTTGATTGAAATCATAATCACATTAAAAAGTAAAAACTACTATCTCATACAGTAAAAACTATTAAAATAATATTTGACGTACAATAGAAATACGTTTAACTAATATCCAACGTGTGCTATACATAAGACATAATGTGTGCTATATGTATAGCACACGTACGCATAGCACACATTACGTCTTATGTATAGCACACATTGGATATTAGTTAGACGTATTTTTGTTATACGTCAAACATTATTGTAAAAACTACTATCTCATACACAGTAATGTTTGTTGTCAACATAAATACATCCAACTAATATTCAACGTGTGTTATATATCATACATAATGTATGTCATATGTTAGGAAAAAATATTCATATTTACATGCTTTACATTTCAAATGGAGTACTCACATTTATTCATTCTTTCTAATAATGGATTTTTGGGTTGAAAAAGAAAACACTAACCACACTTAAAAACCGACTAATAGTGATCCTCTTTGTTGAGGCTGGCAATTTGGGGTTAGGACTCATTTGATAATTTTTTAACCTAAAAAAAGCTTTCTAGAAAGTTAAATTTTAGTGGGTTGAGTGATTATAACAAAAACTTCTCATTGTTCAAATAACAACGCTATTACTAAAAATTAACATTATTAGACCACATTCTTGAACATTAATAATTTTTGCCACAAACATTATTTATTCATGAATGATACTATAGTATGTTTTTTTATTTGTTCATGATAGAGTATTTACTATCGACCATGATGACTAATCTCCCCTGATTCGTATGCACATCGAAGAATGAGACAACTAGTACAAAGAGAATATTATAGTATATGTTGAGTTTTATTATTAGTTTACGTTGGGCCTAGAAAATTTAGTGGGCTGTTAAAGGATTTAGGGTTATGACTTATGAATGGAAGAAGAAAATAGAAGGAGATAAAATCATACAAGTTGGAAAATGGGCTGAACATGCACAAATTTATATGGGAAAGCAAGCCCAAATATTCAAAGGATTTGGGAGAAAAAAAAAATCTATGCAATATAATGATTTTAGTGGTTACAACTGAAGCTTTTTTAGGTGAATAATTATATAAGAACATCCTAGAGTGATAAATATCTATTTAATCATTCTTGGATATCATAAACAAGTGGGACAAGTGAGAACCATACTAAGAGTTTAATTATATACAGTATAAAAAAATTTACATTGTCAGATAAATCACACTCATTATTTTGTATGACATTTTTGTTAGTGGGTGATTGAATTAAATATTTTTGCTGATGTGTCAATCCATGATTGAATGTCTGTATAAAATTACTTTACACTAACAGTAAATTATTGAAATTAAACTTCCATACTAATATCTAAGGGCAATTAGTTTATAAAAAAAAAATACTAATATCTAAGGGGGCGTTTGACACATTATCGTTGAACATTACCGGTAATCTAACGCCCCTTAATCTTCCATGATAATGTTATTGTTACTGCGGTGCTTATTGTAGCGCATCACTGTACATTTTGATTGGGTTTACTTGTTGTACAACAGAAAAACATCCAATTAGTATCCAACATGTGTTATATATATTATATATATAATGTGTACTATACATAACGTGTTATATGTATAACACATATTACGCATAATATATAGTACGCATTGGATGTTAGTTGAATGTATTTCTTTTATACACCCATCAAGAATTTTTGGGTTATACAACTATAAATACTTGGAAACCATTATAGTAGTGGTTGTACTTGTAGCACAATACCCACATGGAAGAAGCAACACTTTGGCTAATACTTTCTTCAATATTATTTCTCCTCCTCTTACTCCTTCTCCCATCTAAATTCACACTTTTCAAGCACACAAAAAATCTCCCACCTAGCCCACCATCTTTACCACTAATAGGCCACCTTCACCTATTAAAAGAACCCCTTCACCGAACCTTTCATAAACTCACACAAAAATATGGCCAAATAGTATTCCTCAAACTTGGGACACGCAAAGCCCTTGTTATCTCATCACCTTTAGCAATAGAAGAATGCTTAGCAAAAAATGATATCATTTTTGCAAACCGTCCCATCACACTTGCCGGAAAACATCTCAATTATGATCACAAGACAATGGGTTTTGCTTCCTACGGCGACCATTGGCGCAACCTACGGCGATTAACAACGTTGGAGCTCTTATCATCGAACCGAATCGCGATGTTTGCCGGAGTTCGAGAGGACGAGGTTGTATTAGGGATATTGTAGTCATTTAGTAATAAGTGTATATTATTTGTGCCTATATACATGCTATTCATTTGTAATATTTATCATTTTCTAATCAATAATGTTTGTTGTATAATAGAAATATGTTCAACTAGTATTCAACGTGTTCTATACATAATACATAATATGTGCTATATGTATAGCACATACATATGTATAGCATACCTTTTGTATTATGTATAGCACACGTTGGATACTAATTTATCTGTTATACGACAAACATTATTGTTTTCTAATACATATTTCACTTCTCATAATAATTCTCGAAATTATTTCTTTGATTATTGAGTCTCATACCATGAATTTCAGATTCGGTTGATGGTGAAACAAGTGTTTGAAGAGTGCAAGAAGGGTGAAAAGTCAATGGTGGAAACAAGAGGAATGTTTGTGGAACTTGCTTTCAATATCATGCTGAGGATGATATCTGGGAAAAGGTATTATGGTAAAAGTGCTATTGCTAAAGAAGGCAAGGAATTTCAGATTCTTATGAAGGAGTTTGCTGAGCTTCAGGGGAGTGGGAACTTGAATGATTTCTTTCCGATACTGCAATGGTTTGATTTCAAAGGTATTGCCAATAAATATTTTTCTTATATTTATTATGAGTTAGTAAGGTCTAGTTTCATTTTTATTTTTTGTTCTAAAAATTTTATGAAGAAAATAATAAAAATAAAAAAACACCTTATTTTCATCATTTTCAGTATTTATTTCATAAAATTCTAAAAAAAATTACTGAAAATGAATACAGTAACCATCCAATCATTTTAATTAGTCCCCTACCTTAGCTTGCTTGCATGCATGAGTCATGTTAGTTTTTCTCACTTGCTCCTGGAACACTTAGCTTGCAATTTAATATTTTACCAATTAACCTATTGACAAATTATATATTAATTATTAAATGTGGAATTAAAATTTTAATGATTCAGTCTGGTATTTTAAATTGTATAAATTGAGTTATTCAATTGTATTAAATAGAAATGTAAATTAATAATTTATTTTATGAAATTCTAAAGACTAAAATGAATAATTTGAATTTCTATTTCACATTTCTGACATATAGTATGTCAAAGGATAATTTAATATTGAATTTTTTTATTTAATTGATGAAATTTTAAATACAATACAAGTATATTTAGAGACTAATATAATTCATATAATGTTAAATACAACAACCCTCATGAATCAATTTAACTTATTTAAAAAGTCATGAACAAACAAAATGAAGGACGAAAATAATTATCAACTTTATATTTCTTTAGATTGATTTAATTTATTTTATATATTCTCTTATTTTGTATCATGAACATAATCCTATAATAAAAGGGATGGAGAAGAAGATGGTGAAGTTGATGAAGAAAATGGATGGGTTTTTTAATAAACTCATTGATGAGCATAAGAGAAACAGGGGAAGCGATCAAAAGAGTATGACACTAATTGATGTAATGCTGGATCTGCAACAAAAGGAACCTCAATTCTACACGTTTGAAACTGTGAAAGGTGTTATTCTGGTAAGAAACAAAATTTCTTTCTAGGTTTCTTGTGATAATATAGTTTATTTGTCCTAGGTGCCATCTTTTTCAAAAGATTGCCGACAATTCAAATGGGATAATTGATTAGAAATCTATATAATGATTAAATTCGGGGAGTGTGGTTGAGCGGTAGAGGACTCATCTTCCTTTAATAAAACAAATCTATATAATGACTCTTGTTTTATAAAAGTAAAAAAATGAAATTTTTAAGAAACATATTAAATGTAAAATAATTGATATGATAAAATTGTAAAACACATACAACATTTTATATTCTATCGTTAACTTTTAAGAGTTTATTATAAAAATGAATTTATCTTAAAATTAATATTATATATAAATATGAGTTTAATCTTGATACATTGTCAAAAGTATTTTATATTGTCATCAATTAAAACATTTTGTTTGTATGATTTTTCAAGTGCTAAGATAGAGCACAATCATGACTGACATGATAATACATGATTGGATGATAATGTAAAAAATTATATACTGTCAGTGAATAAAAATATAAGTATTATATAATTTTTCATTATATATTTAGTATTACTCGATCAGCTATTAAATTAGTAGTGCTGATGAGTAATGACCTTGACTTCTTGTTTTTCTCTAATTGTTACTTGCTTGTACATAGTCCGAGTCAAAAAGGAATTAAAAAAAATAATGTACTAAGCCAAAATTCGTCAAATCCTGATCTAAATTAATAATTTAAATTTCTAGATCTTTCTGGTGATGTCAAGATAACAAATAATAAATGGTTTTCCAATTAAATTGATGACCGGCAAGAAATGCCCTTTATCTTAATTCGTTACCACTACTGATTATGGATAATATATTGCTTTGGAATAAAATATTATGGCAAATCAACACCTAGTCTTAAAAAGATTACTTTGCCAAATTTCATATGGTTGGTGTTTCATTTCCTATGCAAGCTTGTTCCGAACTCGTGTATTTGAAGGACCTATAATGTTTGACGTACAACAGAAATACGTCCAATTTGTATCCAACGTGTGTTATCCATGTTACAGGATGTGTGCTATACGTATATGTGATATACGTATAGTACATATTCTGTAACATGAATAACACACATTGGATAACATCAATCATTATTGTTGAGGGACTATATTCTATTAAAGAACTAACTCAACTAAGATTCATCGTAGAGATATTGAGATAGTAAAGGAAGTGAACCATGATTTAGGGTTCTTAACAGAAAAGATAGAAAAGAAAGAGATTGATCTGTGAATAGAAAATGTTTCAATGATTGATGTTATTATCCATTGCATACAAGGAATGAGCTAATAACTTCTATTATGCATAGGTCTCATATGATCTAAAGTGTCATTAAACATTCATTTTTTCATTTTAATGATATTCTCACTTTAACTAGGAGAGTAGTAACATGTAGTATGGATCAAGAAAAAAAATGTTTCAAATACTTTCATAACATATAAATAATCATGAACAATTACTCTACTTGTTGAAACGGAAATGATATTTTGATATAAGTTAGATGTATATACTTAAATATGTAAAAGAAACGATGAAGTGAAAATGAGTTAAAAGAAAACATAAGTAATAAAATATGCGAGACTCATGTGTTTTTTTAGTTGTATGTTTGAATGTTTGAAAATATAGTATGTACAACAGTAATGTTTGTCGTACAACAAAAATACGTCCAACTAGCATCTAACATGTGCTATACACGATACAGAATGTGTGGTATACGTACGTGAGCTATACATATAGCACACATTATGTATTATGTAATAACACATATTGGATGCTAATTTGACGTATTTATGTTAGTACGACAATTACTGTTATGCGTACAAATAACATTACTTTAATTTGAAAACTTATGCAGGCAATGCTTGTAGCTGGCTCTGAAACCACATCTACTACCTTAGAATGGGCACTTTCACTTCTTATCAACAATCCTGAAACAATGAATAAAGTTAGAGTTGAGATAGACACATATGTGGGCTATGATCATTTGTTGAATGATTCAGACTCTACAAAGCTCAAATACTTACTAAATGTAATTACAGAGACACTTCGTCTATACCCTGTGGCACCACTTCTTCTCCCTCACGAGTCATCAATTGATTGTAAAGTTTGTGGCTATGATATACCAAAAGGGACAATGTTGTTCGTGAATTTATGGACCTTACATAGGGACCCAAAATTGTGGGAAGATTCAATGAGATTTATGCCAGAGAGATTTGAAAGAGTAGGTGAAGGAAGTGGTCATGGTTGTGAAGTTTATAATATGATTCCATTTGGTATTGGAAGGCGTGCTTGTCCTGGAACTATTTTGGCAAAGAATGTTATGAGACATGTGTTAGGAGTATTGATTCAGTGCTTTGAATGGGATAAAATTGGGAATGGAGAAATGGACATGACTGAGGGAGTAGGACTTACTATTCCCAAAGTTGAGCCTTTGATTGCTTTTTGCAAGCCACGTCATGAAATGATTAAGGTTATGTCTAACTTATAAATGAAGTATGAATGATGTGTTTTAGAACTCATAAAAATAGTAAGGGTGAAGTACACATGAAAGATTGCATCAATCGTGTGACAAAATGTTCTTTGGCTCGATCTCATGGATGGTGCATTTTGTCACACTTAAATAATTTTTCATGAATTATTTTGTCAAAAACATCTTTTGTGGTTAAATTTATTAACGAAAAATCTTTCATGTTCTTTTCTCATACTTCATTCATTAATGTGAGAGTGGTATGTTTATATCAATGTGGAACCAATATATTGTGTTTTTATGTATAAGAATAAATGTTAAGCGTACTCATTATATCTAGAATATCATGTTCATCTTTTCATTATTTTCTATTACTTCTGACCATAAAATACTTAAAGAGAAAACTTATAAAAATTATGTTTGTTTGGTTAAAATTATCTGAGAAATATTTCCCTAGAATCAGTAGCAGAAGCAAAATCATTAGTAGAAGTAAAAGTTTTATTCAAGTTTGGATGTGATTTTAGAAGTATTTTTTTTATTAAAATCATAAGATGTTAAATTATTTGGATAAAAAGATATAAAAGCACTTATTTGAAGTGAGAAATATCAGTCTTCTAAAATTTTGACACTTTAAGAACATGTTAAAGATGTACAATTATCAATAAAAATTAGTTAATATTTACAAAATTGTTCTCTTAATTGTTTTGTCCAGCAATTATTATGAAAAGAGTAAGAGAATCTATGTAAGATCATAATGAAAAATAAGGATTAATGTTTCCTTAGAATTTTTAAATAACAAATAATATTGGATAATTTTCTTTTCCTGAAAAAACAGTTAAAGTTGGATGGGGAAAATAGATTAATTTTTTCTCGACAAACCTTTCTGGTGAATGTTATCAATCATCATTCATCTATCGGCTAAATACTAAGTTTTTATGTAATTAAATTTTGATTTTGAAACTGAAATTCCAGCATCTCAATATTTCAGATAATCTAAAATTCTTTTCGTTCATGAACACAAATCAGGGCAAAAAATATTAGTAAGTTATGCGAGCCATAAAGCACATCCACATAATTCATCATGCATAATAATAAAGCTTTAAATAGCTTTAGATTTTTTGATACTATGTCATATATCTTGCAACAAGTATAACCATTTCTCCCTTTTGCTCTTAAGCTCAT
This sequence comes from Aeschynomene evenia, assembly GCA_013621005.1. Lineage (NCBI taxonomy): Eukaryota > Viridiplantae > Streptophyta > Magnoliopsida > Fabales > Fabaceae > Aeschynomene > Aeschynomene evenia. The sequence continues at coordinate 20,869,829 of CM024269.1, forward strand.
TAAAGATAATCTGGTAGTACATGGTGAAAAATTCAGGTAGACAATTTTATGTTTTTGTTGTTGCCCACGGTGTCCGGAACTTTGTATCGACTAATCCGTCGTCCCGGATCGCGTACTTGGGAATGACAGGTGAGACTCCCAACGAAGATTTTTTCCTTTTCACAAGACTCGAACTCAAGACCTTGCTTAAAGGATAACAGACCATTTACCACTTGCCAAGTTCAAGTTTGTCTTTAAGAAGATTCATATGTACAAAAGGTAACATGGTCATATTCTCACTGTAGGACTCTTATCTTTTTTTTTTTTTTTTTATCAGAAAAATGTTTAGATCCTCGCACAAAATTGTTTGCCTGTGGCGCATTATTAACCTCCAGGTTTTTAGAATCATAAATACCCTTGTAATTATTAAAAAAAAGTTTAATGTATATCACAAATACTTATAATAGTTATACAACATCTATCACCATCATTTAATTTTAAATATTTGGATATAAGAATAAAATCCACCAAAATTCGATGATAAAGATAGATATTTAACTATTGTTATAAGTATTTATATTGTACCTATAATTTTACTCAATTATTCATCTATGGACATAACTAAGCAATGGCAAGAAAAAATGTAGCAAACTTCTTTGCAAATAGGTCGCAACTTCTTTCCTCTTGAATTCCAAGTAGTCAACCAAAAATTGTGTCGTGGTCCTCTCAAAATTATTGTAGAGAAGAATTTACATTTTTGTTAAAGTTCTTGAAAAAGGGTTATTGCATCACCACTAAGTTGAGATTTTTTTTGGTAAGTACCACTAAATTGAGATGATTAGGATGGAAAAAAGACCACCATTTTCACACAAGAGGACAAAAAATATCTTCGGTCATGGAAAAAAAAGCAAATTTTGGTTTAGTCTTTCAAAAATATTGTTTTGTTTCGGTCCAAACATTTTTAAAAATGCTTGGTTTTAGCCACAACCATTAGACAATGTTAAGTTCTAATCTGGCTAACAAAAGATTAGATCAATCAGACCTACATGATATCAGGTAATAATATGTGACAGGGATTAAAATCAATTGGTTTGAGAAATGTTGAGACAGAAACCAAACAAAAACTTCTTCAAGAATCAAAATCAAAATTTGCTTATGTTTTAGAGACTGAAAACATATTTAAGCCTAAGAGAAAGAAAACAAAATATATTACCACCTATAAATATTTCATCTGCAATATATGCTATAGGGAAACAAAATCCAACACAGGCACAGCAAATACAATATTATATCATCATCAGCTATTGAACACTGCATGAATGGAGCTACATTGAGTTGGTTAGAGGTCAAGCATGGTGATACTTAGATGGAGTAATGGAATAAAGTTAGAGTATATTATTGCTGCAAAATAGCAGTTTAGACAGCATCTGTAACCACAACACAACTGCAATTGCAGGTACATTTAGGGATGGCAATGGGGCGGGGCAAGTGCGGTAGGTACTATACCCGTCCCCGCCCCAAACCCCCAAAAAAGAAAAATCCCCGACCCGCCCCGATCTCCGCCCTGGGGAAATTAGTCCTCATCCCCGAAATCCGCGGGGAACTGAACGGGGGAAATCAGAGGTGGCAAGGCGAGGCAAGGCAGCAGGCGGTTCAGCCGCTGCGCGAAATTCCAAGCCGTGGTGCGAGGCGGCTGGCGAGGCGGCACACCAGGTGGCGAGACGAGGCAGGCCGCATGCGGTTGGGTTTGGTTGGTGACTATGGTGCGTTGAGAGTTGAGAGTAAGGGGCTGGGTGCTTTTTGGTTTCCGTTTTCATTTTCTGTTTTCAAAATTTTGTGAAGGAAATACTGAAAATAGGGAAAACATGATTTTATTGTTTTCTCTGTTTTCAGTATTTCCTTCACAAAATTTTGAAAACAGAGAAAACAGAAAATGAAAACGGAAGCCAAACAGATTGTATGAAATTACAAAAATGCCCCGTCCTATGAAAATTACAAAACTACCTGTTCGAAGCGGGGATCTCCACGGGGCGGGGGGCCTAGTCCCCGTCCCAAAAATCCCCGCAGGGGGACTTTGTTTCCCATCCCCACGGGGAATTTTTTCCCGCAATCAGATCCCCAACTTCGGATTTCCCCGCGGATTCCCTGTTTCCGGATATCTATTGCCATCCCTAGGTACATTGGCCAGTTACATTTTCTCACAATGGCTAAAAACAACCACATCAACAATTTAAAACTAAGCATGTAATAACAGATTGTAAAAACTAATCTAGGAGTGGTATTTTTGTACTACTAATGACTCAAACAAGCCTTGGTCAAAAACAGAGAGAGGAACATGACCTTTATATATGACCTCGAGCGGAAATCCCAAATTTTTGTTTGGTTCTCGAGGCCTAAAAGACATTGGCAAACACACGATGCATTTAACCATTTGTTAAAATTTCTTAATTCCAAACCAGTTCATAAGTTCACAAAGTACTTCCTTGTCCAAAGGTAGTCATCATGAACTGGCATTATATGGAGATGGAGTTGCCTGATTTTACAATGGGAGGTGGAAAAAATGAATCAAAGGAAGAAAAAGAAAATGAACTAGAATAGTATGTAGAGAAGGTATTAGGGCATCCATTGGGCCGAACATGGAGAAAACCTCCTAACCAACTATTCCGGTCAGACATTATGCAGTCATTCCCTCTAATTATGAGTGCCCATTCTCTCTTCCTCTCACTTACACAGCTACACATTCCTCTGAGTACTTCTCCTTATCTAGGTACTAACTTAAACATAAGAGTCACTGGGATGTTTAGGTTAATCTCTTCGTTACCATACCGAACACCACTTAGATGTAACAGAATTTAGTCAATTTTTTCCTTACAGGAGGTACCCAAGAGTACCTAGATCTAGATGTAACCAAATTTGACAGATCTTAGACCTATCTACCCTGAACCCCAACAATAAAAGGCCTAGGCCTAGCATCTAAATTTAAAGAATTCTATCATCAACCAAGTCCAGACATACATATGAAACCACAGGGATTTCAGGAAACTTATGACAGCACTGTAATCAGAATGTTTCCAGATTCACCTGTTTTTTCAGAAAATTGGGAGTCAATGCCTTGCCAATCTAATTTCAACAATAGCAAATCTGCGAAATTGTTCTCCTCCTAAACAACCAGGTAATCAACTCTATAACAGATACCAGAGTCAAATATGCCAATCATGTGACATTTGAGAGACCAACAGTTAAACAATATCTACAACAAGAAAATAGAACAACACAAACACTACCTACATCCTTTGCACCCAGCAGCAGCTTCACTGGGCTTCTGCAATCTGCAATCCGCGATTCGCCGAACTCGCCTTCAAAACCTACATATTCAACACCAAAATCTCTCTCTCATTATCACTTCCAGCCATAAACTCGAACCAGCTCTTTAGTCCCTACAAAAACCACAATTTGCCACCAATCATGTCCGCAACGGATATTTCCGCGGCCTCCCTCGTTTCTTCTGACCAGGAACTCCATTCGAGACCACACCAGCACTTCCCCGGGAAGCCCCCCTGGCCTGAGTCACCGCCGCAACCGGCGTAGCACCATTTGTCCCATTCACCTGCGGGGCCGGCATCCAATTCGGCAGTGCTGAAGCAGGCTGCTGCTGCGGCGGCGGAGCAGACACCGGTGTCACCGTCGCTGCAGGAGCAGCCTCTTTCTCTGCGGATCCCACGTTCCCAACCACAAACCCCATCGGAAAGAACCCCCAGCAGCAGTAATACGCTTCTTGACCCGGAACCAAAGGCGGAAGAGACGGAATCGAGATCCCATGGAACGATCTCTCACAATTCTGGCACCTCAAGCAACAACCCTCATAAACCCTAGGGTACTCATAGAGCCTGTAACAGTACGGACACGCAGTCCAGAACGTTCCCGATCTGCTACGCTGCCTCTGATTCGAGTTCTCATCCGTCGCGATCTCGCTCCTCGCCGCAGAAGCTGATGTTGTGTTATTGTGGTTCATACCAACATTCATCGAATCGTAGTTCATGTTGTTGTTACTGTTCCTCGCGCTCGGGCCCGGGTTGGGCCCGGTCCTGCGAACGGGTAGCTTCTCTTGCTGGACCCACCCAGGGACGGAGAGGTCGACGCGAGAGAAGAACGATAGCTCCTTGTCGTAGTTCGATTTCTTGATTGGGTCAGAGAGAACAGCCCAGGCGTCGGCGACGAGCTTGAAGGCGTGGTCGGCGTAGGCGTAGCGGCTCTTGTCAGGGTGGAGGAGGAGGGCGAGGCGGCGGTAGTTCCGCTTGATGGATTCAAGGTCGCCGGTGCGGCGTTCAACCTGGAGGATGCCGTACCAGTCAGGTTGTTGCTGTTGGTGGTGGGTGGCGGCGGCGGCGTTGAGACGCTTGTCGGCGGCGAGGAGAACGTCGACGATGGCTAGGATCTGTTCGGAACCTTCTAGAAGAGGCTCAGTCTCTTGAGCTAAGATAGCGAACTCGCGAGAGCCGTTCAGATCGCGGGTTTGGAGAAGCTTCTCTGCGATCCCAAGCAAGCGCTCAGCTTCAGCTCGCGTTGCTGTCTGCATGATTGATTTGATTTTTTTTTTTCTTTAGATTTTTTGTTGTCAATTTGTTAGGGTTTGTTTGGGTTTAGTTTGTTGGTACTTGGTAGGGTAATGAGAGAGTGAATAGTGCTGACTAAGAGTGAAAATCGGTTTTAGCTGGAAGGAAGAAGCGCAAAGTTTGTCTCTTGAAGCATTAGAAAATTGCAAGCAGTGTCTAGTTTGGTCTCTTAAGGCTAAGGCTGTGTTTGGATAATTGTATATGTAAATAGAAAGATGGAGTGAGGAAGATAGGGAAAAGATATATAAAAAAATTATTGTCATTGTATTGCATTTGGAAGTAGGGAAAGAGATAAAAATAAATATAAAAAAATAATTTTTACTCTCGTTGGACTGATGTAGCCACCGTTTGAGAAGTCGTTGGACCATTGGTCGCCGCCTGAACACCGTCGACTACCACTGGATCACTTGTGAAATGTTAGGATATGAATGTAAATATAAAATCTATAAAGATTTTCGTCTTTCGTCTCTTATTTTCGTTTCTCTATCCCAACTATATGGAGTTACAAAAAATAGGCAAATTTCTGTCTCGAAGATGATAGATTTGTGTGTCTCTGTCTCTGTCTTCGCCTCTTTAATCAAACGAGAGACGAAAATGATTGACTATGTATTTCTGTCTCTGTTTCACTATCCAAATGCACCCTAAAATAGTACATTTGTATTTGTAGTGGACTAAGTCCAAAACAACTCAAAACTCGGCCCAACCCAACTCGTACAACGATGCAAAAAGATTACCCATGTGTCGATCTCCAGCAAAAGAGTAACACCAATAACAGATACAAATATATCATGACTACACTTAAAGGACAATCAATAACATTAATGAGAGAGAGTCACTCATATTAAACATGTAAGTTCCAAGGCTTGGTTTGGTAATACTTGACTCTTAAAAAGTTGCTGAACTCTTTAAATTCTCAAAATGTTACTCTTAATGGCTCCTAGGAGCACCCTTGACTCTCAAAAGCAAGGAGCAAAAGCTCCTTAGCATTTTGAGTTATCAAATACAAAAAAAAGAGCTTATACTTTTTGAGAGAAGGAGCACTTGCTCAATAAGCTTTACCGAATTCACACTAACTTAGTGACTTTTTGTAACATTAACAGTGACAAATATCTCGTGTAAGTTCTAACTCAGTCATTTTATTAGTTACAATACACACTGAACACTTTCGTACTTGCTTCGTTGATTTGAGGCTGACTTGAGTATCTGAGTCGTTTTTCAATCAATGCTTGGAATATGAATTCATTTTACTCATCTCAGAGCTCGACCTACAGCTCAATAAGGTAAGAACAATATTATTTAATTTTTACTCTTAAAATTTAAATTTGTGACTATCTACATTAGTTCTTGGAAATATAAATAAGTCATATTTGTCTAGTTAATATGCATTATTAAATCAAATTTAATTTGTTCATGAAAACTACGGGTCTAAGACCAAATTAATCAAATGAGGCATATGAATAATGTAATGCCCAACTTAAATACATTAAATATTTTAAGAGAACTAAAATAAATGGTTGAGATGAGTTATTCTCTCATCGTGTATAAAATAGGTAAGTTTGAGTGTGTATATGTATGCATTCTATGATAATAAAGGTATGTGAATATAATTAGATGAATAAAATAAGGATAATGAGTGACATTTGGTCTAGAGGATCGATCCTCATAGGGCCATGATCGATCCTCCCTCTTGAAATCACGAGGTCACATTGTATGAGGCTTGAAGATCGATCCTCATCCAATTCTAAAAATCACCCATAAATAGAAAATCCAAGTTTTAGTCACGGGAAAACGTCTTCTTTGTGATATTTTGGTTAATTAATCACGATTTAAAACTTCATTATCCCCCAACCATCAATCTTAATCTACTCACTAATTACTCTCTCCACTAAAATCTAATCACTACTCAACATCATAAAAAAACTTATAAAAATTTCAATTTCAATCATTTTACACCAAAAATCTACCTCTTTTATTTTTCTTTGAAGTGATGAACGTGGGAGTTTCACTTCCTGATCAAAAATCAGGAATATCACTTTCTACCAATCTCTTCCGGCCTTCATTCATTAACCACCATCACCATACTAGAAATATTCATAAGTTAAACATAGAAATTCATCACACAACACCTAAGTACCTTCATAAGTTCAACTCCCAACACTAATTTGTTATCTTCAAATTACAAACAAATTCTAGGACATATTCATAGGTAATTTTGATCTATATTCGGCAAATATTAGTATCTATAACATGAATCGTACAACAGAAATTGATCGCTCCAAAATGGAGTAACACTAGCAAGTGCACTAGGTCGTCAAGTAATTAAGTATACAAGGGATTATCGTACCCACGAAGATAAATTAATTACCGATTTTAACTAATTAGAGAACAAGTTGGATAATCCAAATATGATGAAAATTTAGTGAATTAAAGAATTGCATAAAACCACAATGAGAAATATAAATTGGGAATGCAAAATATGAATAATGAAATATGTATAAAGGTGCTAGGGTGATTTACTTCCTCTATGTGTAGATAATATGCAATGTAAACTTAAATATGTCTTATTCAAAATAGATAGATTGATGGTAGAATTTCTATGTTCATCACTTGTCTTTCTCAAGGACAACTAATTCTACTCAATTAGATTTAACACCTAATCTCTTAGCATGTTAAAATCTAACTAGAGTGATTATGTGTACAAATTCTATTTACCACATGAATCATGTTTTCCTATCTCTAGGTTTCATTCAATTCATGGCATTACATTCATAGGCATGGTTCATACACATTTTCTCAAACTAGCATAAACCCCTAAAGTCTTAAATTGGTGATCAAGCAATTCAAGATATATAAGCACAAATGTAATATTCAATATCAATTAAGAACAAACATACTTTCATTTTTTTTCCGATACATATCACATGAGTACCAAATCAAGAGGGATACTCATGGAACAAGTCAAAACACTACCAACATAAAACATAACCAAGACATGCTGCAACACCAAAACAGCATGTGTACAGGGCATAAACAGCAGTATGGAAATAGCAGCAACATACCGACCATTTGCCACTGATACAAAACTAAAAACCCCCAACCTATCGCTCCGAATCATGAACAACCAAGATTTACAACCACCTAACCTCATTAAAAAACCTCCTAGCCTAAAATCAACTAACCTAATGAGAAAAAAGAGTACTAGGCAGGAGTAAACCAAGGGAGTCCATACACCACAACAAACTAAATAAACCCAAAAAGAAAAAACCCCACAACATGAGCTACATAAAGAACAAATAGAGTACATAAACCACCCATAGCAAATTGAGTTAGCTACACATAGTAGAAAACTCAACAAGAATAATACAAGAAACAAGATAATGAAAATGATCCATTATAAAATGATAATAGCAAGAATAGTGAACAAAGAACACAAACTCTACTTTAATCTCCAAGAAGTTTCTTCCAAATTCTCCTCCAAGGTTTTCCTTTTTGTTCTCTCCTTGATGTTGTCCAAATGAAAAAGTAATCCTCTGAATGATGAAAATTCCAGAATATATGGTTGTTGTCCTCCAATGGTGTCTAAATCATTGAATGAATGATTGAGTTCATTGTGCTCTATGAGTTGGCTCCTTCTTTTTCTTTTCCAAGTGCTCGATCATGTTCCTTGTTTTTGTCCATGTTCTAGAAGAAAAAGTTCTATTATTTGCTTGATTCCCGACCAAAATATTAGTGTGGAGGGCCCAAATTCATATCATATTCGCATATCCACGCTCTAGCGTAAGCTTGGCTATGCTGGAGCGTAGCTATACTGGACTTTCATATTTTGACAGCATTTCCACGCTAAAGCATAGCAACCCACGCTGGAGCATACTGCAACTTCCACGCTAGAGCATGGACATGTTTCAGTACTTTGATTTTTAGCACACTTTGAGCTCCAATTCTTGGTCCAATGCACATCTATCTCAATTGTTTCATGAAATGATTTTGAAAGTCTGTAAACTATACTCAAAACACAACTAAAATCATAGATTAAATTAAAATACACACAATAAATTAAACCAAATTAAACCAAGAAAAACTAAAACTAACAAATAAAGAGCAAATATTCATAAAAAGAACAACAAACACAATAACTCCTAAGGGAGTTATCAGAAATACGTAAAACTAGTATCCAATGTGTGCTATACATAAGACATAACATGTGATATATTTATAGTACACGTACGTATAGTACACATTACATCTTATATATAGCACATGTTGGATACTAGTTAGACGTATTTCTATTGTACGATAAACATTACTAGATAACCAATGTACTCATCACAATTGCGTTATTTATTTTTATAATTTCAAATATATTTATACTTTGTTGGACTCAGGTTGAATTTTGTGAGGTATCAGGCCAGAAAGACAAGAAAGAGTAAAACAAAGATTGAAAACTGAAAAGTAATGTATTGAATATTGAGAAAGTAAGTCAAGTACAAAAAATGAGAGTCACTCCCTTTTATAACCAAAGGATAAAGACTCACTATGACAACTGTAAAAGCAGAGACTTATCTAAAACCAAGAAAAATCAAAAGAAGATAAAAGCCTATCTATACCAAAACTAACAAATATACTAACATCCCCCCTCAAACTCAGCATCACATAAGTGGATTGGTGATTCTGAGTTTGCTGCGAAAAAGATTAAACATAGTGACAGATAAGGGTTTTGTTAGAATATCTGCAATTTGGGCAGATGAAGGAATGTGTGTGACAAAAGCTTTCTTCTTTTGAACTAAGTCTCTTACAAAAAATAAATCCAGCTCAAAGTGTTTTGATCGACCATGTAAAACAGGATTTGCTGCTATTAGACAAGTACTGAGATTATCACAGCACACTACTGGTGGTGTAGAGGAAGCAATGTGCAGTTCCTTAAGTAATGATTGGAGCCACAAAATCTCTGTCATAGTATATGCTAATAATCTGTACTCTACTTCTGTGCTTGACTTGCTCACAGTAGCTTGTTTCCTACTGCTCCAAGATATTAAGTTGTCCCCCAAGTAGACACAGAATCATGTAGTTGATTTCCTATCATCCAAATCGTTTCCCCAGTCAGAATCACAAAAAACAATAAGTCTCATATTAGTACTTTTAACAAATTCTAAACCACAGTTATATGTTCCAGCTAAATATCGAAGGATCCTTTTAATAGTTATCCAGTGAGATTTAAGGGGTTTTTGCATATATTGACAAATTTTATTTACAGAAAAAGATATTTCATGATGTGTTATGGTAGCATATTGAAGGCCACCAACTATAGATCTATAAAGGGTAGGATCCTCGAAAGGATCTGATCCTTCAACAGTAAGTTTTGTGGATGAGACCATGGGAGTTGGAACAGATTTAGCATTTAACATACCAGCCCTATTTAACAGGTCAGTAATGTACTTTGACTGAGACAAAACTATATGACTAGGGGATTTATAGGTTGCTTCAATGCCTAGAAAATAGTGTAATAGACCTAGATCTTTGAGAGGATTTTTGGTTTAATTGACTAATAATATGGTCTATTTCAGTGGGATTAGTTCCTGTAATAAGAAAACCATCAACATATACCAAAATGTATATAGCAGAAGAAGAATTGATTTTAACAAATAAAGAATGATCAGATTTTGTATGAGTAAATCCAAAATGTTTCAATGTGGCATTTAAGGTTTCAAACCAAGCTCTAGGAGCTTGTTTGAGGCCATAAATAGCCTTATTTAATTTACAGACATCGGTTGTAGAAGTTGTGAAACCAGAGGGTTGTTCCATAAAGACAGTTTCATTTAGTTTCCCATTTAAGAAAGCATTATTAAAATCACATTGTTTGATAGTCCAACCTTTTGATAGAGTAAGAGTTAGTAACACTCTAATAGATGCAGGTTTTACAACGGGACTAAAGACTTCTTGAAAATATAATCCCTCTTTTTGATGGAACCCTTTGGCCACAAGACGAGCCTTGTATTTATTTATACTCCCATCAGGATTATGTTTGATTTTAAAAATCCATCTGCAGCCAACAACTGTGCTGTTGGCAGATGTTTTAGGGACAAGATTCCAGGTTTGATTTCTTGTTAAGGCCTGATACTCATCAAGCATAGCTTTTCTCCAATGAGGAAATTGTAAAGCCTGAGATACTGAAGTTGGGGTAGAAGTAGTAAGATCTAAACCAGTTTTAACAACAGCAGCATATGATTTGGGTTTGGAAATACCTGATTTTGATCGAGTATGCATAGGATGAGCATGAGTGATGGATTGTCAATGAGATTAGAGGGTAGAGGAACAATAATACCTGTTACTGGTTCATAAGGTTGTGTTGTGGAAGGTCTGGAATGATTGTGTTGAGACAAAGCAGGTGCATATTGTGTATTATGCTGATCTAAAGCTGGTAATAATGGAGGAGCAGTAGATGTACACAGAGGAATAGAAGGCAAAAAAATGACAGGATTATCTTTAGCAGTAATAGAATCCATAGTGAATAATTTTGAATACGGAAATATGTTTTTATCAAACTGAACATTTCTAGAAATAAAGATCCTACCATTTGGTGAGAGACATTTATATCCTCTATGATTAGGGGCATAACCCAAAAATAAGCATGCATGTGTTTTAAAATCAAACTTTTGTGGATTATAATCTCTTAAATGAGGATAACAGAGACATCCAAACACCTTAAAGACTTTGTAATCTGGATGTCTATGATACAACCTAAAAAATGGGGATTGATTAGACAAAGTTAAAGATGGAAGTCTATTTATAATGTGAATAGCAGGCAAGAAAGCATCCTCCCAAAAAGAGAGAGGTAGAGATGCATTAGCTAACATTGCAAGACCCATTTCGGTAATATGCCTGTGTTTTCGTTCTACTCTACCATTTTGTGGGTGGGAATAGGGACATGTCAGGCGATGTTGAATACCATTGGTGGTGAGAAATTGTTTAAACAGATTAGAATTAAATTCCCCCCCCCATTGTCAGTTTGGAGACTTTTAATGTCTCTTCCAGTGAGTTTTTCAATCATCACTTTATATTGTTTGAAAGAAAGAAAGGTTTGGGATTTAGATTCAAGAAGGTACAGGCATGTGTATCTGGAATGAGCATCAATAAAAGAAACATAGTACCTATGTCCTGACTTGGAAGATAAAGGAGCTGGGCCCCAAACATCAGCCATAACCAAATCTAAGGGAAACTCATATTTAGTAGAAGTTAAAGGATGTGGTAGAGTATGACTCTTAGCTTTACAACAAGAGTCACACAGCTTTGATGTTGTTTGCTTAGAGAAATGAATGGATTGTTGTTTTAAGACAAGTTTTATCACTGCCATAGCAGCATGGCCGAGTCTTTGATGCCACAAATTGATCAAAGACATAGTTGATGTTAGTGCTTGTGGTGGTGTGTGCATCTTGGTAGGCAAAGATATATCAGAAAATTTATAAATACCATTAGTTTCAGTTCCTTGAATTAAAATATCCTTGGTAATAAGGTCTTTAACACAACAATTGTGAGGATGAAATTCAAAGAACACTTGATTATCATCAGCAAATTTTTGGACACTCACAAGATTTTTAGCAATGTCAGGCACATGAAACAAATCTCGTAAATGAAAGACTAGATTTGAGTGTTCAGAAATAATACACGAATTACCAGCGTGTTGTATTGAAATACCTGATCCATCTCCCATTGAGACTTGTTCGGTGCCATGATATTCCGAGCTTTGATGCAAATTTTGCTTGTCATGAGTTAGGTGATGCGAGGCTCCGGAGTCCGGGTACCAATTGGGATCCGATACGGTGGATGATGTAGCCAGCATAGCTCTCGGGTTATGAAAAGAAGAAGGAGGTGGAGGAGGTAGTTGGAAGTTAGGGTTGGGAAAATTGGGATTGGGGCCGAGAAAATTAGGGATTTGAGATTGGGGAAATTTTTTGTGAGGCTAATGGAGGTTGAAGAGTTTGATCATACCTGAAGTAACAATGTCAAGCCATATGTCCCAATCGACCACATAGCTGACATTGAACCCGATTGGTGGATTGCCAGTTACTGCGACCTCTAAATCGACCGTCGCGACCACGAAACCTTCCGGCTTGAGATCGATTGTAAGTTCCGAATCGAGAAGGTGGAGATGGATTGTATTGAGCTTGAGCTAGATTGGCTTGAACGAGAGGAGTGTTGTCCTTCTTGTAGCGATCGAGCATCTCTTCTTGAGACATGAGAAATGCTTCCAGTTCGGTGAGAGTCCATGGTTCCTTCCAGCCAAGAACGAACGTGCTAAACGCCTAATAGTCTTCATTCAAGCCATCCAATATCACCTCTATGTGTTCTTCGGTGGTCAGTGGTGACCCAACAGCGGCAAGGGCATCCGTGGTTCGCTTTATAGTGAGAAGATATTCCGAGGCGGTGGTAGTGTGCTTCCTGATGGCTTTAAGTTGATTCTTGAGTTATTTTACTTTTGATTTTGTGTGGGAGGCAAAGTAGGTTTCTACTATTTCCCAAATCTGATATGCATAATCACAGCCCACAACTCTATTCTTGAAGGCCATATCCATTGAACATAATAGTCAAGTAACTAAGGCACAATCTTGCAAGATCCACTCCTTGTATATGGAAGATTCTCTCTTTTCTTTCTTTTCTGCATTTGAAGCATATTGTGGTGGTATTATGCTTTTATCTAGATGATCCATTAGCTCGTGTGAGCGAATAGTGGAGATGACAACTTGTCTCCATGGTAAGTATGATTTTTCATCAAGTTTGTCAGAGATAAGAACGAGTTGGTTCTTTGTGTTTGTTGTGTTTAGGGACGCCATTTGCGGAAGTAAGTGGGAGCTCAGAAAAAAATCAAGGATCTCTCTCTGAGCTCTGATACCATGTGAGGTATCAGGCCAGAAAGACAAGAAAGAGTAAAACAAAGATTGAAAACTGAAAAGTAATGTGTTGAATATTGAGAAAGTAAATCAAGTACAAAAAAGGAGAGTCACCCCCTTTTATAACCAAAGGATAAAGACTCACTATGACAGCTGCTGTAAAAGCAAAGACTTATCTAAAACCAAGAAAAATCAAAAGAAGATAAAAGCCTATCTATACCAAAACTAACAAATATACTAACAAATTTGACCTCATATTGATATGAAATGAGACAAACTAATAAAATTTGGTATAAACTCACTTACTTAAATGTGAATATTCTCACCCCCTCAATAAAATTGTTTTGAGCCATCACTTACTTAATGGTTACTTACTTTATTATTGATGATATATAATCATCAATTGATTAATTAATTTTAAATAATAAGTTGTAACATTAACCTAACCAATCATAAGAATGCAATATAGAATATAACAAAAATAGTGAGTAAGAAATTCAAAAAGAAAAAGAAAAATATTATATTATTCTTGTAATTATTCTCACATATATAACTGACACAATCACAAGATTTATGTATGGATTACAATCATATTTCATAAAAGAGTATTCAAGTTTTGACAAAGAAAACATGGTATCTAGCCCATAATTTATTTCTTATATCTAATGAGATAATTATAAGATTGATACATATATAATGTCTCTATTTTTTGTGGTTAAACCTTAGCAACAAATACAAGGCTTCAAGTTTGGTAGCTTGCAACAAATATAGTTACAATCCTTGAGATGTGCTGCTCCCTCCAAGCCATCTGATCCAGGACTTACCTTTAATTTATATATTGTATTAACTGCAAATAGGTGATAATTTTAGTTAATTAAGTAGATCGTTCTTTTTATGTTACAAAAATAACAAAACTTTTCATGAAACTATGACATCAAAGAAAAAACAATAATGCTAGCTTGACGTACAATAGAAATACGTCAACTTGTATTCAACGTGTGTTATCCATGTTACAGGATATGTGCTATACGTATATCACATATACGTATATATAGCACACATCATGTAACATAGATAGAACACGTTGGATACAAGTTTGACGTATTTCTGTTGTACATTAAACATTATTAAAGAAAAAATACATGTACCTTCGACATGAAATATCTATATTATTACCTACACTTGACATTTCATTGCCTATTTCACTCTGGTCAACTGTCTTTTTAGCATCATTCACTACAAACATATGAATGTAAAAAAATGATATTATGCATTTCTTGTCATTTGCATCCATAACCAAAATCACCAATGAATGATTAATCAGAAGATACAATATATATATTCATTTGTGAAAATGTATTTATGTTTGATTGTTAAACAATAACATATTTCAAAAGGGAAATGAATTTCAAAAGTAACAAGAAAGTAACTCTTTATGTATATTTCCTGATTTCATTAAAAATAATATTCACATAAAGTAATTAATATCAAACTAACCTGATTTTGAGTTGGAGGAAGTATCATGAATGCCTCTAGCAGTTGTCTTTGAGGAGATAAGAATAATCATGGCCAAAAGTCCTAGTATAAGTAGAACATTCTTAGAAGCCATTTTCCAATATAAAGTTTAAATATGTTAATGAAAGATGTAAAACTAGAAGACAGTGAAACTTTATATAGAGGTAGGACAGAGAAACAGAGCAATTATGATTTGGAACGGTCAAAATATAAAAATTGATTCCCTCTACTTTAGCATCTTCATATAAAACTCTTTTTTTTCTAGAATTTGATTTGTGAAATGTAATTGAAATTATATTATAATTAATATTTTTATTTTTAAAAAATATTTTACATTTAGTAAATATAGAAAAAATATTATTTTATTTTAATTGTATCTTATTGTGAAGAGAGTAAATAGAATAAAGTAACTGAAAAATGGATATTAGAATTGTAAAATTTTGTTAACAATAAGATATTGTGATTTTCATTTTAATTCTTTGGCATATTTAAATGTGGATAGTAAATTATTTTTTATAAGCTACGAAACTGAAGTAATATTTATTAGTAATAATGTTCTGTTGACTACATGTTTAAAATGGAATATGAATTCAATATCAACTTTTTTCACATCCAATAAAATAAGTCAACTAGCACATTAATAACTAAATTTGACTAAAAGTAGTCAAACAACAATTAATATTGTATTTTGACCCTACATTCTAGTCAACATGAAAATATAATAAGTATTTAACTTTTAATGCTTTTTTCAATTTCTAGTGAACAAGACCAAAATAAAATAAAATAGCTCTAGACCAAATTTGTTATTAATTTATGGTAAAGGATATATAACATAATCCTAATAAAGTTGGGACCATTACATAGAATTTTAATTTTATTGCTTAATTACTCTTCCTTCTCATAATAAATATTTTATTAAAATTATCGTTTAATCTTCTTATATTTTAGCCTTTCTTTTTACATATAAATCCTCATTAACCCCTTTTGAAAACTATAATCTCAAACTTTTTCACACAAATCCTTCCTCACCCAAATTAGCGCCGCACACCACCATACATCACCCAACCCGCGGGGCAATCCTTCGTCACCCTCAATCGGCGGCGTACAGACCACCTCCATCCGGTACATCTTTGAAGTCCAAACACATGTTCAAAAACAACGGGGTGCTTTTGAGTTGTGTTTAGGCAAGCACAAATAAATAACAATAATATCATTTATTTTTCATTTACCATATTTATCCTACTCCATGTTGATACAATCATATATATATATATATTAATATAAAAATTTGAGAGGAATTAAGTGGAAAGTTTTGCCAAATGTCATTAAACTAGAATTTATTATTTTAATTGAAAAAATAATAGTTTCTAATTAAGGAAATTTATAATTAAAAGTTATTTAGTGGAAATTGAGTATTCAAATAGACATTAAAATTTGTGAATTTATTAAATTGAATAGTGTATTATGATAATATTTTTATCCAATAATTAATTATATCTCTCATTTTCATGACTTTTCAAGTGGTGGGTGTGAGAAGTAATCATATTTGCTGACATGATATTATATGATTGAATAATAATGTAAAACTTTTTTATATTATCAATGCATCGTAACTAAACTCATATTATTTATGATTTCAAACTAACATTGAGTTATTCATATATCTTTCAAATAATTTAACTTTAATAATAAATTATACTTATAATAATTCCAAAAAAAAAATTCATGAATTTAAATTTTATTTTTATTGTCAATATGTATGGCTTCTAAAATAATACATATATTATTCAAACATATATGCAAAATGTAAAAATATATAAGTGGATATAGAAACATATAAAAAAAATATTATTTGTGATTTAAATGATATTTTTGAATAAATTCATATAACTTTCTTTGTAATGATAAGATGATCTAAATTAAATATGTCCTCGGATAAGATTTACAGTTTTCATAAACTTAGCATAAAGTTAATTTTCATATTTGAGTCCTAGCAAAGAACGAATACTGGCCGGTAATAAGGTAGGTACGAGTATATAATTGATGATCCCATTTGAATTATTTCTTTTTTATAATTTTAAATATATTTATACTTTGATGCACTCATGTTGAATTTGACCACGAATTGATCTTAAAAAAGACAAAGTAATAAAATTTAATATAACTCACTTACTCAATGTGAACATATTACTATCGTCTCCCTCAATAAAATTGTTTTGAGTCATCACTCACCCTAATTGTTAATTACTTTTTATTTTTTTTGTTGGGTACTTACTTTTTATTATTGATATATAATCATGAATTGATCAACTAATTTTAAATGATTTATAACAACCAAGTCAACCGTAAGAATGCAATAGAATATAGCAAAAATACCTAATAAGAAATTCAAAAAATAAAAAGGAAAATATTATTCATGTAATTCTGACATAATTAACAGAGTCACAGGATTTATGTGAGTTATAATCATGTTTCATAGAGGAGTATTCAAGTTTTAGACAAAGACATGATGATATTATATCTAGCCTATATTTTATTTCTTGCTAATAAGGTAATTAATATATTACCAATTTGATACACATATAATATATCTATTTTTTGTGGTTAAACTTTAACAACAAAAGCATTTCCCGGTTGGTAGGCTGCAGCAAACATATTTGCATTCTCTGAGTGTTGCTCCCTCCAAGCCATCTAATCCACGACTTATCTTTGATTCATATATTGTATTAACTGTAAATAGGCAATAATTTTAGTTAATTAAATAGATCACTCTTTTATGTTACAGAAATAACACAAATTTTCATGAAACAATAACAATATTGAAAGAAAAAAACACATGCACCTCCTTCGTCATGAATATTTATATAGAGTGAATATCCTATTTAGTCCCTCATGATTAATTTTGAGGACAATTTAGTTACTCGTGATTTGAAAGTGATAAAATAGTCCTCCAAGATTAATTTTATAGGACACTTTAAGTGATAATTTAATCTTTCTGTTAAGTTTATGTTAACTGAGTTACAAACATGATATAACTTAGGTGATATATCATAAAATGTGTCATATACATCACTTCAACTCAATTAACAGAAACTTAACGGAGGGACTAAATTCTTATTTAATGTGTCCTATAAAATTAATCTTGAAGGACTATTTTATCACTTTCAAATCTTGAGAAACTAAATTGTCCTCAAAATTATTTTGAAGGATTAAATATGATATTTACTCTATTTATATCATTACCTAATATTCCACTGCCAATTTCACTCTGTTCAATTGTTTTTTTAGCATCCTCCACTGCAAACATTTCAATGTAAAACATAAATATTATGTATTTCTTGACATTTGCATCAACAACGCAAATCACTAATAATTGATTAATCGGCGAAAACTACAATATAATCATTTGTGATAAATTACTATCTCCATTCTAAAATAATAGTCGTTTTGACTTTTTTGGTTTATTGGAAAAGTAATGTACCTAGATGGAATTTGTGTCTAGGTACATTAATTTTTCAATGAACCAAAAAAGTCAAAACGACTATTATTTTAGAATGAAGATAGTATTTATGCCTTATTGTTACACAATAACATAATTCAAAAGGAAATACATTTCAGAAGGGAAAAAAAAACTATTTACAGACATTTCATAATTTAATTCTCAATAATATTTACATAAAGCAATGCCAAACTAACCTGATTTGAAGTTAGAGATAGTATTGGGAATGTTTCTGGCAGTTGTCTTTGAGGAGATAAGAACAATTATAGTCAAAAGTCCTAGCATGAGTAGAGCATTTTTGGAAGCCATTTTTCAATATAAAGTGTAAATATGTTGATGAAAGATGTAAAATTAGTGAAAAGTGAAACTTTATATAGAGGCTGGACAGAGAAACAGAGCAATTGACCACTCTTAATTATGATTTAAATTAAACTGGTCAAAATATAGAAATTAATTAACTTACCCATTTTTAGCATGTTGATATAAAGTTCATATTTTTCTAGAATTTGATTTGTGAAATATATTTGAAATCATATTATAGTTTTACATTTAGTAATTATAGAAAAATGTTATTTTTTTAATTATATCTTATTGTGAAGTGAGTAAACAGAATAAAGTAATTGAAAAATAAAAATAATGAGTATAAGTAGTAGAATTGTAAGATTTTGTTAACCATGAAACATTGTGATTTTTTTAAGGGTGATGCTAAATAAACAATACAAAATCAGCCCAATCAGCCAATAAATGAGATTTTGGGTCATAATTACTCAGTCCATTACGATGTCAATGATTATTTGGGTCAAAACCAAAGCCGTATGAGCTGATTTTTTATTGTCCACTTAGCATTATTGTTTTTTAATCCTTGGACATATTTGAAAGTGGATAATAAATAAAACTGAAGCAATATTTGCTAGTATAATTTTATGTTGACCACATTAAATGTGAATTCAATATCAATTTTATTCACATCCAATTAAATAAGCTGGGAATACTAATAACTAAATTTGACTAAAAATAGTCAAACAATAACAAAATAATGTATAGTAATTAATATTGTGTTTTGACCGGACATTAAAATATAATAAGTATTCCACTTTTTAATACTTCCTTCATTAAGTTTCTTTTGAAGAAGACCAAAAGTAAATCAAAATAGTTATCAAAACAAAAGTTTGTTACAAATTAGAGTATTTGTTTTTATATTATAAAGTGCAAGTATGTTACATCTAAACTTTATTAACAATAGTTATTCATTTTCAATCATTATCTTAATTTATGTGCACATTTTAAAATTGGGTCATTATTTCCAATCAACGCGATGAAATGTTTCTAAGTTATGAAAGTTAAGCAATTTTTAATTTATGATTATTAATTTGTCTTCGTGGAACATATAGTTAGTTAAAATATTTTTTAATTTTATGCTGAAAAAGTTTATTAGGTGGAGGCTAGTATTAGTATCTTATATTTGATGAACATCTAGAAGCTATGTATGTGAAATTTTGATTGAAGTTTCAATTGTACAAATATTTTAAAAGTGAAATATTTGTATTGCTGGTAATAAGTATTTGGATTTTTTTCCATAACTTCTTCTATACATATAGCAAAAATTCATTTCATATGAAATGTGTGCTATGTATATAGTGCACATGCGTATAATACACATTTTATATAATATATAGCACACGTTGGATTCTCATTGGACGTATTTCTATTGTACAACAAGTATTATTGGATAATATATACTGGTTTCTAACGTACATTTTCTTAATAAATGATATGCATTCCTTTCATATACTAATCTGCATGTTCAATATTATTTGTTGTGAACAATTGTAGCACGACACTATAGCACTTACAGCACTATATTGCTAGAATTTTATTTTACTAATCTTTATTGAAAAATAAAATCGAAGAGCCCTATCCTCTTTCAACATAATGTTTAAGAACGCATCCAAAGTTGTACCAGTTGCCACATTTAAACAAGCAACGTACACTGAGGATTTGAGAAAGCAGCTACATTTTAAGTAATAATAATGCTAAATGGACAATGAAAAATCAGCTCATACAGCCAATGGGTCTATTTTAACTTTGATTTTGGCTCAAATAATCATTGAGATTGTAATGGACTGAGTAATTATGACATAAAATCTCATTTATTAACTGGTTGGACTGATTTTATATTGTTCATTCAGCTTAATTAATTAGCTGAAAGGTTCAAACTTTGAGGCTCTATAAAAGTTTTCACTTCCTCCTTATGTTCTTACACACGGTCAGTTACCACCACATGATTTTATGGGTTCACAAATTAAATGTGAACTCAAGATCAATAGCTATAATTATATTGCTGAAACCTGAAACAAATGTCTACACATCTAACTAGCTTAAGAATCCCACATGATACATCCTTCATCTCAATTAGGGAAAGGCAATCTGCAAAAATCAATCCACTTGTTAACACAAATTAAAGTAATTAATCAAATTGATCAAGATCTTCTCATTCAAGGAACAAACATGTTATAAAAAGGAAAAACGTTAAATTTTAAACAATAATACTTGGTGTACAATGGTAAACCAGCCAATACAGTTAATGGACCTATTTTAGTTTTGTTTTTTGCCCAAATAATCATTAAGATGGTAATGGGCTGAACAATTATGACACAAAATCTCATTTATTAGCTGATTTGACCGGTTTCTCATTATACATTTAGCATCACCATATTTTAAATTGTGAATCGCATCACGTGATACAGCACAACATTGCAATTGGGGCCTCTAGACAATTGGAGAAGTGTTACTATATCTTTAGGTTCATGGTGAATCGTCCTATAAGCAGCGACAGATCAACCATTCAAGTATTAAAGCCTACAACTAGACTAATGATATAAAATTCTTAATTAGTATATTACAATATTCATTGTAAACTTGAGTCTATATTATCATTTTTTTCAAACAAGGCATGTTAAGGCCCCAACTAATCTCATTTCAAGTTGTTGATGCACAAAATTTGATGTCAAATGATGAGCCATTACAGTGACAACCACCATATTTTGAAACACTTAGGACTCGTCATTGTTTATCAATATCTCATAACATGATGCTTTCATTTTAGCGAGGAACACCTTATGAGAGGATTCTATTTAATTTTGATAAAAGAGGAAGATTATGTCAGACAATCTTCTTCGACAATCAACATAAGAATTTGTCGAATTCTTTACATGGATCAAAGTAAAAACATGGCACAATAATGCTATTTGATCCAGAGCTTTGCTAGGGGTATCAAATTGTACCAGTCAAAAATAGGAATTTGAGCCTAAATCACTCAGCCTATTTAAAAAAACACTAAGAATGCTATTTGGACAAAAAATATTAATATGAGTTTTTTTGCTTGTTTTGACTGAAAAATGTTACCCAAGCATTTATCATTTAATCTATATAGTTCATGTCATCCAGTGAGATAAAACTTTTGTATGATATTATAAGCTAAGGTATAATATGTAAATGCTTACCCTAACTTAAGAGATGTGTCAGAGGAATCACTCTCAAGAGAAGGGCCAGTGATACAGCTACAACCATTATTCATAGACTCTGATGAGACAACTTCCTGCACAGCAATATCTATGTCCACTGGTAAAGGACTTTTTCCCATTGACAATACAGCAATCTGCGACCCATATAGAATAATTTATTTAGTTTTGTAACCAAAAAAAAAAATCACAATCATACAAAATAAATATGCTATGAAATCCTTAACCATTATATTATATGTCATACCTTTTGTTTTAACTGCTTGTTTTCGTCTTCTAATTCGACCCCCTTTATTGCCATGGTTGAAAAAATCACAGAATATTCAGGAGAACCAAGAAAAAAGCTCACAAGAAAATTCTTATGCTAGTGAAACTTAGAATATAAATAAGCCCCAGAAAATTTAGCTCATTGAATTGGAGGATTTTAAGATCAATAATGCTTGTTGTACAACAGAAATACATCTCAACTACCATTCAACGTGTGCTTTATACCATACGTAATGTGCGTTATACGTATAACATGTTATGTATAGCACACATTACGTATGGTATATTAATATAGCACACGTTGAATGCTAGTTGGATGTATTTTTGTTGTACAACAAACATTTCCCATTTAAGATTAAACATATAAGTTAAACATTTTCACAAAATTACATGCATGTAGTAACATACCTTTTTCTGAAGCGCTATAATGTCATCAATAATCCGTTTTTCCTGAATATAAACATTGCGTGCATTGAGGTATATATACTATAAATTAACAAGCAATAAAACGGTTTTGTCAAAATTAATCACATGATCTCAGCATACATGTATACTCTGAGGGCGTTTGGTTGGGAGAGTATTTTTTCATGATTGATTTAATATTTACTTCAAAATTTATGGAAAAATTGCATTCACAGAGAGTTTTTCTTCCATTTTTATTCTCAATTTCAATCATGGATAGGTTTCATTCACATAGAATCTTGCCGAACGTATAAAAGTACATTTATGATCTCATTTATTATCTTGATGTTATATTTATTTATTGTGCAAGGGATAATTTTATAAATTATAAACTTTATCCCAGAAATGTACTACGAATCAAACACATGAATAAACCATTATCAGAAATATTGTACAAGATTCTCTGAAATTTAGTGTACAAATTAAAGTAAATACAAAAATAATGAGCATCGCTAGAGGCACAACAAAAAACCAGCCAAA
The DNA here is from genome assembly GCA_013621005.1 of Aeschynomene evenia. Classification (NCBI taxonomy): domain Eukaryota; kingdom Viridiplantae; phylum Streptophyta; class Magnoliopsida; order Fabales; family Fabaceae; genus Aeschynomene; species Aeschynomene evenia. The sequence goes on from CM024269.1 coordinate 20,893,047, forward strand.
ACAACCAACAAATAGGAATTTGGACCACAATCACCCAACCCATTAAAAATATACTCATAATTAAAATGCTATTTGGGCCATAAAATGTTAAATGGGCTTTGTTGGCTGTTTTGACTGGTTTTTTGTTGTGCCCTAAGCATTTGTGAAAATAATACATACAATCGTGGAAAAATAATTATCATGTTTATCATTCTCGAAAATCTTATTCCCAAGAATAAAATTTCAATTCGCAAACCAAACATCACTTAAGGCTACTAAATTTGAGAATTTATATAAACTCATTTTAATGCAATGAAATTGTAAATTTATAAAAATTGAAGAGTTAGCTTGAGAATTTAACAAGTATATGTGTACCTTTGTGTCATTTACGCGCTTCAGTCCTGCTGCAAGTGTTTTCTCTAGTTGCACCAAGTCATCTAAGTTTAGACCTTGCAAATCCTCTCCCTTCATCTGCCTGGTCATCACAACATATAAATCAATAAAAAGGCATTTAGTTTTCTTACTATATTTTATTAACTCTTTTCTCACTTTAGAAAATAATAATAATAATATAATGTTATTATAACACTAATACCCACTTCATCATCATTGAATGTGATTATTAAATGAAATAAATGAGAGTCATCACAATTTTAACAGTAATGCTTATTATTGTACATCGAAAATGCATTCATCGAATATCCAACATGTGTTATATGTCATACGTAATGTGTGCAATAAGTATAACACATTACATATAACACATATTACGTATGACATATAGCATACGTTAAATACTCGTTTGATGTATTTTCGATGTAAAACAAGTATTACTGCAATTTTAAGGATGTTGGAGTAGGTGTCTTCCCCACAGTACACTCAATCTCAGGTAATAAGGTGTTGAAATATCATTTTTTAGTTAGGAAAATTGAGAAACCTTAGTTCTTGTGTTTTGTCAGCAACTTCCTTACGCAATTCATCGTTATTGCTATTCTCTTGCTGAAATGAATCAGAGAACTGGTTATTAGTTCTTGTTCAAGTCTTAAAGAGTATAAAATTTGTATTTAAAAGATCCAATGTTAATTTTCAATTAAAAAAAAAACATTGTTATATTTATAACAAAAAATAAGTCAAAATAACTAATATATTGTGCACGACATATATAATATAATATGCACAACGTATATCACATATTATTCACACTATGTATCATATAATGTGCACAACATATATCATATGTTATAAAGAAAAATAATGTTGTAACATATGATGACATACATTATGCATATTATATTATATATATTGTGTACAACACTGTTTTGATTGATTTTTCGTTATACACCAAATATTTACCTAAAAAATATATCAAAACTTTTGAAATTTTCTAATTGTAACTCACTTAATATGCAGGGTATTGGATAGCTTATATTTTCTTCACTTAGTTAATTCTTAACTAAAGAATTCCCCACCTCATCATAATTAAAGCAATAATGTTTGTCGTATAACAAAAATATATTCAACTAGCATCCAATGTGTGTTATACATGATACAAAATGTGTGTTATACGTACATGTAATATACATATAGCACACATTACATATTATGTAATAGCACATGTTAGATGCTAGTTGGACGTCATATTTATGTTATATGAGAAAGAACTTTGTACTACATACGTACCTGCAGCCAAGGTATGTCCGATTCGTTTATCTCACTTAGGCGCTGTTTATACCTTGTAATTATGTCCTTCATGCTTAACCAACCCAAAACAATAAGAATATAATGAACTAATGTTATATGTATTTAATCACTAGTATAGATAGTATATAAATCTATCAAAACGTTGACCTAACGGTGAACCTTTAACCTAAAAAAAAAATTATGAAGAACTTTCTTCCTTGACCTCAATCCCAGAATTTTATATGATTATCGTTTCATTGAAATAGCTAAGTTATATATTTTGCCTTCCTTACACCAATACTAGAACTAGAAGGAAGCTAGAAGCCACAAAACGCATTCTTACAAAGATATATACTATTAGTCTACTATATGCACTATACTATTAGTCTACTATATGCACCGGTAATGAATATTTTAATATATAATAAAAAATCAGTAAAAACAAATAACATATTATGCATATATATCATATATTATATGATATGCAAAATCATATATTATATGTTGTGCACATCATATATCACATGTTGTAATATGATATTTTTTTATAACATGTAATATACATAATGTAAAATATGTGATATATATATATATACACAGTGTTACATCATATTTACATATGATATACAATATGTACAACATGTGATATATGATGTACACATTATAAAATATATGGTGTGCATAATATGCTGACTATTTTGATTATTTTTATTATGTACATAGTAATGTGAGAAATGTTTTTTATACACCATAAAATCAGTCACCATATATAATAATCAAACTTTTTAAAACTATTAATTCAACTTTTAATATTAAATATTAATACAATATTTTAAAAATTGTATTAATAATTTTAAAAATTAGATTATTATACATGATAATAGTTAATTTTGTGATATACACGTAACATTACTCTTAGCCATGCTCATGTACATTGCAAATGCAAAAAATATTTTATGTGCAGAAGAAAATCTAATATTTATCCTACATATCTTCATTATCAGATTTTATGAGATTGAAATATAAGAGCGTACGATGTTGTTATTTCAAATAGCCCTGCAAATTGCATTTTATCCAGCTCATTGTGTGTTAGTGTCACCGAATAATTTAAGGATAATTAATCTCCCATTTTACCAACCTCCTTATTTTAGGAGAGTCAAATCCTATATATACTACCGCAGTGGTTATGTTTGGTATGAACCGATGACGTAAAAGTTTTTATAATAATCTAACTATAAATTATTATATCATTTATAATAACATAAATGATTGGAGCACAAAAAAAACCAGTCAAAACAGCCAACAAAGTTCATTTAATACTTTATGACCCAAATAACATTTTTAATCATGAGTATATTTTTAATGGACTGGGTGATTGTGGCCTAAATTCTTATTTATTGACTGTTTTGACTAGTTTTTTTTGTTGTGTCTCTAACAATACTATTATAATAATTAATTATTTTTTTATTGCTTAAAAAGTTGTACAAGTAAAATGTTAATCATAATATTATAAAACATTTTCTTACATTATTCTATTCTATAATGAAATTAAGTTATATATTATGAATAGAGAATTTTATTGTGACTTCAGTTTAAAATAGTTTTATAGTTACGTTCAATCTCATGATATTATATTAATAAAATTGACAGATATAAAAATAAAATATGTTTATTCATATAACATGTAATTAAATTTTAATAAAAAATTATTTTACAATGATCGGTGTATATAATTTAACTCATTAATAAAATAATAATGTTAGGTGTACAATGAGAAATCATCTAATACAGTCAATGAATCCATTTTAACTTTAGGTTTGGGCCAAATAATCATTGAGATTTTAATAGGATAAATAATTATGACCCAAAATTTTATTTATTAACTGATTTGACTGATTTTTTATTATACATTTAGTATTACTCCAGAGTATTCCACAAAACTATGAAAAAGAAGCGTGTCATACGAGGTTGCTATGCATAGATTACGTTAGTACTATAATCCAGCTAGCTTCCTCTCTCTCTCTCACACCCCTCTCCCCATTTCTCTTTCTCATACACATATAACAAACAGGTCGAAGATTTTTTCATAAAACCACATCTCAGACTTTTCTTTTAATGATAAATACAAAAATATTAGATGAATTATATTTTCCCCCACTTCTATATCAACTCATATATATATCATTCATTATTGTATAAGGTGTATACCCAACTTGAATGAAGTGTAAAGTAAATACATAGCAAAAAAAAATTTCTTGTAACACTAATTCCTGTTGAAATAGTGCATTTTTTTTTTCCTGAAATTAGTCATATTTTAAGTAAAAAATTATTAAAACATAATTATTTCTGTTCTGAAAGGAACAACTGTGTGACTGACAACACATACGAAATTAAACCAGCTTTAATTAACTGAGTTCTTCTCGGATGAAATGATCACAGAAATTAAAGTCAGATCAAAGCAGTAGTGATGATGAAAAATGATAATACATCATATATGCTCAAATTTGTGATACAACCAAAAATTTAAAAATATTATTATAATTATAACTTTTAATTATATCTTAAATAATTGATATAGACAAATATTTGATGTACAATAAAAAAATAAGTCAAAATAGTTAATATATTATGCACAACACATATAATATAAAATGTACAACGTACATCATATGTCATGCACAACAAATATCACTTATTGTGAACAACATATATCACATGATATATTTTGTGCATATCATGTCATATATGTTGTACCCAACTTGTTAACTATTTTAACTGATTTTTTATTACATAACGTCGATATATTATTATTTACAAGATTCACGGTAAAGCCGAATCTATGTTAACAATAATTTTAGTTTATATTCATATGTGTGAATGTATGTACCTGGAGCTAGCATACTCAAAGAGCCTTCCAGTGGAAGAGAAAATAATGAGAGCAACTTGAGCATCACACAACACAGAGAGTTCCTGAGCTTTCTTGAAGATCCCTCTCCTCCTCTTCGAGAACGTCACTTGCCTCGCTGTCACGTTATCGATCTTCTTTATCTTAATCTTCTGCCTCACCATCGCCTCCTAATTAACCATTTATTTATTAGAAATAATAATTAAAAACACCCAACCAAATTGAAACTTTTTCTTCATTTTCAATATATTCATGACAAATATATGTATAATCGAATAATTATAACAAAAATACTGGGTTTATGTGTTTAATTTTAGTTTTATAGATGTAATAATGAAGCTTAATTAATTTTATACAGTAATAATATTTAATTAAGGATATAATTTTCATCTATTGACCTACAGTGTACAATTTTTTTACACTATCATTCTACTATAATAGTTTTTTCTCTTTTTCACTGTTCAAAAAGTCATATAAACACAATATTTTAATCGAATGACAGTGTAAAATACTTTATACTTTATTCTGTCAGTATATTAAAATTAAACTATTTAATTAAACTCAAAGCAACGAAACCCTAGTGATATATGAAGAGAAGCACTTACAGATCTGGTGAAAAGTTAACTTCCAAGAAAAACAAACACAAAAGAAGAAAAAAATCTGAAAACAAAAAAGGAAAATCAGAAGCTAAAATTAGCATAAGAGGGTTTGAAGAGAAAAGTTTGTTGATTTTTGAACCAAGGTGGAAGCTAATAGTTAGATCAGTATAGTAGTGAAAGTGCGAAATAAGAAATTAAAGGGGAAAACAAATGTTACTAGTAATGGAAAGAAAACGTTTTGAGAACTTTTAGGAGTTACTATTATTCGGAATACAGAGAAATAGAGAGAGAGAGAAAGAAAGAGAACCTCTTTGATTGGAATTCAATCTGATCTGAATGCAGATAGATAGATAGATCTCAAGAAAGGAAAGTGTGCTTTCTCCCTTATTATAGATAGCTAAGCACCAAAATGGAACCTTCATTATATTCCTACTTTATTTTCACTAGATATTTTCTGTTTTTCGGACATTATTATTTATTTTATCTAAAAATAGTAGTTAAAAGTTAAAACTCACGGCCGGTCAAGATTTTTTCCCCAAAAAAAAAAAATACATTATTTTTATAAACAATGAGAGAAACATTAATTTCACGGGGTATTCAGTTTTGCTTTTATTAAGAGAAATCATAGCACCCTTATAATTTCAATGTAAATGAATTTTGTATCTAGAAATTGTAGAAATCCTACGATTTCAAGAAAGAGAATCTGATTTAGTCAAAAATCATAAGATTCCTACGATTTCAATTACGTTTATATAAAAAAATATATAATATTAATATATATTATACTATATATATATATATATATATATATATATATATGAGAGTTCATGCTTTAAAAACAGAATTTTTTTAAATTAGTACAAGTTTAACATCTCATGTTTAAACACACACAATAAAGATAAATAATAAGTCTCATTTTTATGATTGATGCTTTTATTTAATTATGAGACCAACCATTTTTATTGAATGTGTGACTTCAAATACGAATTGTTAAACTTGTACTTAGACAATTATTTTACTTTAAAAAGATTAGTTACTTATGTGCATATTAGTAGATACTCTAAATAATAATAATAAAAAAAAAGAATTAGATTACTGGCCACAGATATGTATTGTGTCTGCTGACTGCGGTGCTAGGTCACCTTCCCCCACTCCGCGCATGACCAATCGTACCTGTACGGCCCTCTACTCTTTGCTATTTTAACATTAGTCCAGCTAGGTGTACAACACATAATACTTATAATGTAACAAACAATATATAATACGGAAATAAAATAACAAGATTGAAAAGCGTGTGTTTCGTATACCCACTCTCACATACGCGCGCGTGTGTAGTACGTGCGTAAGAGAACACATTTTAACATATAAAATGAACACATATTTCAATACAAAATGAACACATTTGATTTTCATAAATGAACATATTTATTTATTATAATGAACATATTTAAGTACGGAAATGAACACATTTATTTATAAAAATATCTCAAACTCATTAATTTTATTTTGCATTGTATTATGTATTCAGTTAGAGTATATGCATGTGTTCATTTTATATTCTATTATGTGTTTAGTTACAATATGAGCATATGTGTTCACTTTAGTTTGTATGATATGTGTTCAATTAATGTATATGTATGTGTTCACTTTGCATTGTATTATGTGTTCACTTTATATCCCATTAAACCTAGGAATCTCATCTTCATTAAAGTCACATATATAGTGAATTTGAATAACAACAAACAAACGTGTATAAGGAATGTGTTATGTAGTTATGTATGTATGTGTTTATTTAACATTTTACAATGAGTTTGATTTTAGGGTGTACATTGTGTCACTTAACATAATATATATATATATATATAAAACAAAAATACATAATGATTGTAAGTGAACATAGAATGTAGAGCAAAAAAATATAAATGAACCAATATATGTGAATGTGTTCAGTAATGATCTATGAATGTGTTCAGATTCATTTTGTATGAATGTGTTCGACACAGAGTGTTATTAGTTCACCGATTAAAATGAAATAAAAAGAAAGAAAGAACAATGACAGAAATGAACGTAACCTAAAGCATGAAATGCATCCTGTCCTGAAAAAAAAATAAAAAATCTTCACTGAAATCATTGTTAAAGATGAAGGAAGAAATAATAATCAAGAAAATGAAAGGATTTGATAAAAATGGTTATCAGTGGATGAATCTCCTTCATCGTTGTGCTTGTTTCCTCCATTACCATGGCTTGATCGATGAATGAGTTGCAAGTTGTAGAGAGTTTGGAGAAGAAGATGACGATTGGTTTGCAAAATAAAAAACGTATAAAGTGGTTTGCGTAACTGCCGTATAAATAAGAGAGATATACATTGTAAAATACATTTTACGTATAATGCGTTGTACAAATATAATTTCCGATTTTAACATAGATTCCAAAGTGAGGACCTTAGGCTCATTTTTTCAATATTAAGGACGATAAATTATATTTATCTTTTTCGAGTTTCATAAAATTACAATTGTTACGAATTGAATCATGATAAATGTTTGAATAATAAATGCAAGAAGAATATATGTGGATAAGTTTGATTATATTAATATATTGATGATGTTGATCCTTATACAGAAGAAATACAATGAATTTATAGAAGAGAGAAAAGAAAAACGTAGAGACCAATGATCAGACAAGGTGTGGTGTGTTAGGTGAAGTTGACAGGAGTATGTGGTGATTATGATGGTAGTAAGAGGTGGGGAAGATGATGATATACTTTGACAATGAAAATGTTGATGGTACAACGAGACTACATTCATCATTTATCCAACGTATAAAAATATGATGGTGGCCCCACACAAAGCATTAATCACGTACAACATCGCATATTTCTCACCTAGCGCGTGCAATCACAACCACATGACCATATGCAATTACGATCCAACAAATATTATTCTTTTCGATTCTGGGAGCTTATTATGGAAAGATTAAATTTTATCCTCTTTCTTTATTTGATATCGATAACCCACATATGACCGTTCATGTATCGTGGTTTTTTTTATCTTTATTCAAAATCAAATTTTGTTCATCCACAAGGGAAAGTAATTTTAATATGGAGTCAGAGTATTGTATATACTGAATAGTGAATATTGGGGGAAAAGTTTCAAGATGTGGAATATGAAAAAAAGACCTAGTCAATTTTTTGTACCGTGAAAATTGCCAAAGTCTAACTGCATTGGGAAGACGCTCTGAGTCAGAATGGTCAAAAAATCGGCCATGCCAATTTTTCCCTCTCTCTACGAAAAAATGGTCTGATCGATTTTTCTCATTTATAACACCATCTCCTTCCTCCATTCAAGCTAGAAACTCAATGCAAAAAACACAGAACTCTTCTACCTTCTTCTTCTTTTTATTCTTCTTCAACATACTAGTCAAAAATTGTCTTAGCTATTTTTTCATTGTTAATTTTTTTGTCTCAACTCATTACAACTACCATTACCTATTTTTTTCTCCATTTTTCTGCATCACCAAGTTCAATAATGGTGGTAGATTCAACACTTGACTCCAACTTACATATTTCTGAGCACATTCGTCTTGATGGGATAAACTTTTTTTTATCATTTCTTATATTTACATAGTAAAAGAAAATCTAAATTAGAAATAATTTTTGAAAATAATGTGACTGCAGTTAATGAATCTAAAAAAATTATCAGAATACCTTGAAAATACTCTTAATATGATACTAAGATCAAACAAATAATATTTCAAAGGTGCAGACATTTTTAAAGAGATGTCACTCGATATCTTAAAAGTAAGTATTTATAGATATCAACTCATATCCAAATATGAAGAATAGTGGCCACATATACATAACTCAAATCTAGTTGTTTGTACTCTTAGATATGATAGATAAGTGTGATACTTAGGGATCACCGTCCAATCAAACATCCACTATAGAATGTTCATATATCATTATTTTAAAAAACCACATTGATTATGTATTTGTGCCAAATTGCTATAAGTTAATAATGTAAAATATATTTACACTAATTTTATATATAATATATATATATATAATTAATGTAATTAGTGTAATATATTTACACTATATATATATATAATTATATATTTTACATTATTAACTTATATATATATATATATATATAATTAGTGTAAATATATTTTACATTATTAACTTATAGCAATTTGGCACAAATACATAATCAATATGATTTTTTAAAATAATGATATATGAACATTCTATACTGGATGTTTGATATATATATATATATATCACACAATTTGACCCGTTTTTCATTGAATGAGGTGAGAAACTTATTTAATGAATGAATTTACTGGTGAAATGTGGATGAATATGATATTTTAATTTATATGTCATTCAAAAAACAAAACTTACAAGTATAGCCATATAGAAATTGTTTTATCTTGTGCAACTCATCCTCTTTTCATGTAACTTTTTTCCCTTGAATTCCTACCATAGAATCTCTCTCCAAATAGCACATCCTCACGGTGTCCTCCTCCACACATAATTTGAAAATTATGTATGTGCTCACAATAACTATATGCCTCCCTCCTCATCATCATCCTCTTACTATCGTTTTAATTAATGCTAACAACAACGATAACAAAAATAAGAAAAACCACTAGCATCACTCTCGCACATGACATGGGTGGTGCAACTTCGTTCAAGCCAATATTCAACATCACATTCTCGTTCTTCCTCATCACCATCACCACCACCATAACCATAATTGGCCCTTTCATCATCGTCGAGGCCGATGATGATTCAAGAGAAACCCCTCCAATCCCCACCCTCGAAGACAACAATGGTGACGATGTCGCCGACGCACCACAACCACCGTCGGATGCCTCGACGAGAAACTCTGGCCACTTCGGAGGACGACCAGAGCCTTTCAAGTCGAGCACGACGATAGTAGTTGGCGCTTTAGCAATCATGTTCTCTCTTACATTATTCCTCCTTCTCTACATCAAATATTGCAATGGTGGGGACATTTACATCGGTGGCGACAATGGAGAAATAACGCAACAACCAGATGCGAGGAGGAACTCCGGCATCGACCCCGCCGTCGTGGAGCAGTTGCCCATCTTCCGATTCAGATCGTTGAGAGGACAAAAGGAAGGTTTAGATTGTGCAGTTTGCCTTATGAGGTTCGAGGATCCTGAGGTTCTTCGATTGCTGCCCAAATGCAAGCACGCATTCCATGTGGATTGCGTCGACATGTGGCTTGACCAACATTCCACGTGCCCTCTTTGTCGGTATAAGGTGGATCCCGAAGACATCGAAACTCGGCAAAAAGAGAAAGAATCAGAGGAAGAAGAAGGAGAAGAAGAACAACCGTTTGACATTGAAAGCGGCACGAGGCGTGTGTCGGGGAGGCACTCATCCGTAACTGGAGAAAAGGATGGTGGGCCATTGGAGATTGTTTTGAATAATGAACACAAAACTTTAATGATGTCGTCTTCTAGGAGCAAATCTTTAGACACTAATACTTCCATAATAACAACCTCTAGAGGAGGCTTTGTGTGTCCCTTAAAGCTAGAGAACAACAATTATAAGAATGACAATTTGCAGCAGCATAGGTTGGAACGTCGTATTTTTATAGATCCCCCTTATTCCTCTTCTTCTGTTAATTCTAACGGTAGTAACAGTGGGTCTGATCTACTGTACATAACGTCTGAGATGATCATCCATGACGCTGTTGTTTCGCAACCACGGAGACGACGTAACAGCGTTCAGGGCCCACCATCCCAATTAGGCACAGGAGGAGCAAGAAGGACTGTTTCAGAGATAGCGGGGTTGGGGAGGTTCTTGAGTGTTGGGAGAAGTAGGAACGGAGGGAGGGAAGGCCAACGCAACAATAGGGAAGAGAGAGAGAGACGACATCATGAAGGAGTGGTTACTAGGTGGTCAGCTTGGATTTCAAGGTTGCACAAGCCATGGGGTGATCGGTAGGGGTTTTTTGAAGGAAAAATTTCCTAGCTTCACTAAGAGCAAGAGACATTTATTTGTTCTAAAGCACTCATTTTGACACATCATTTATTCTATATCCATGTTTGAAACTTAATCCCTCTCTCCCTATTATAGTTGACATTTTTGTTTATGTGCAGAGCAAATGATTTTTTTTTGCTCTCAATGCACCTAAGAATTTTTCTTTTCGTAGAGAGTTTATTATTTTGACTCATCAATCGATAGTGAATCAGATATGAGTCACACGATATCCCATTCAACATGGGTGTAAATAACATTTTTTCCTTTGCTATGTAGATATTGTTGGGATAATTAATGTTGTTGGAGGTTGCTATTTCTGGACTTAGTGGTGGCTCTGCCATTATTTTAGTGCGTTTGTGCTTTGTAGCTTAGCATAGAATGTTTAAGAGATAGATCAAACTATAGGTTGATGGTAATCAAGGCATTGTGAATGTAAATGTAAATGTAAATGTAAATGTAAATGTAAATGTAAATGCTACTAATGGAGTAGGGATTTTAGCTTCTACGTACTGAGTTTTTATTTTTTGGTGGAGTTATCATTCAAACTTTTTCACGTAAAAATAGAACATATTTTTTCATAAAAGCAATTTAATACATGTCTACATATATTATTTTGAATTTTATTTTGATGTTGTTCACAACATAGAATGATAGTTTATTGATTATGGCCTATTTCATTATGTGGCATTTCGACCTAATAGCTTGTCCCAATTTGCATGAAACTTTGTATTAATGATAAAACTATTTCAGAACTTGGGCTAAAAATAGATCTAGAATGATAAATAAGGGTCCAATATGTAAATTTGAACCCAAAGTAGAAGCTGTTGAAAAAAAGAGGACGTATTGTCACACTAAAGAATAAATTTTTATTTAGTTAAGCAATAAAAAAATCTATTGAATTAACTACATAGGCAGAATAAGATTATTCAACGTTGATCGAAAAACCCCTAAGAAAAAAAAAAGAGCAAACAAATTTATTGTTGGTTATAAACCATATAGATGTTGTGGTAGAGTGGGGCTTTGCCTCCTTCAAGACACATTGCTCTGTATGACTGTATGTTACTACGTTCATTACAAGTACAAATTTTGGGATGTATTGACGGAAAAGATAAGATGAGTTTTTCAGTAAATCTTAAAAGAAATGAGTAAATAGTTCTCGAATTGTGCGAGGCAGATAGTTCTGATTCTAAGATAACTTAAACCAAACATTAGTTATTTAAAGGGGTAGTAAGTGTAAGGTAGGTATCAAGTTCATTCTTTACTTGATAAAACTAGTACCAACTTACGAATCAAAGGGAAAACCTTTAGATGCCTTGCAAATCCTATGAAATAGGAATATACCAAAATCAAAACAAATAAATAAACATAAAAAAGTTAGCAATAGTAAGAAATGAAAAAGCAGACAAAGCTAATGAACTATTATGTCAACAAAAAAAAACATAACAAACACACCAATTATTAAATCTTACACAAGATGAAATATGAGTTGGGTCACCAACCAAGTTGGGACTACTCTTAGCAGAATGATTTAGGGGAAAGGTTTTTGAAGTTGAAACTATCAAGATAAACCTAAATGACTCTGATCCCTATTTAGTGTTAACTTGAGCGGAAATAAAGAAGATAAAATATTTTTGTGATAGGATTGTTGAATATTCTAAAATTTTGCATGACATGATCTAATTGGGTGATTGGGCATAACATGCACGCACTTGATTAACTCCTCAATTAATTTGTTTGCACATTTGAGTAGTCTTAATTTCATAAATTTTGAATTGATGTTACTTTTGAGTTGAAAGGATACAAGTTGTTGAGGGGTATGGAACTAATTGCACATGATTATTCATATCAGCCAAAAAAAAAAGTAAATTCTCAAGTTAGTCCCTGACAATTTTCACAGTGGACACAAGGCAGTCCCTGACATTGAGAAATTGACAAGTTAGTCCCTGACAATTTCAACTTTCGGACAACCGTTAGTCCCTAAACGGCTTCCGTTATTTCGAGAGACCAAAATGACTTATTTATTAATTGTTAGGGACTAATAAAAGAAATTTAATAAGATTGAATCCTATAAATCATGATATGAACATTGACTCATATTCATTCTAATTAATTACGTATTAATTTCAAGCTACATATAACTACTCCAGTAAATATTAAGTCTCTATTTGGATGTATTACTATCAAAAAGCAAATATTTTAGGTAATTTTTCTATTGAAGAAGTAACAATATTTTATTACTTTGCTGTAGAAAATAATTACATGCATATATAATAAAAAAATCACAACTTAATATAAAACATCATTCATTTGAAAAAGCTTCTTTATCAAATTAAAGAAAGTTTTAGAATGAGTTTTCAAGCATAAATCAGAAGAACGTGGAACAAATTTTAATTTAAGTGGTCATGATATTTGTTGTGCTTGTTTTATTGTCTTAAAAGTAAATTAAAGAGAAAAAAGAATACATTTTATTGTATTCGACCTTACATCATCATTTAGCATTATCATTTTCATTATTCATTTCTTGTATTTTTATTTTTCTTCGTCCAAAATAAAATTAAAAATCAAACAAGACCTCTAAGTTGTGTTGGTTCCGATAGAATTACATATCAAGGGAATCATGTAAATAATTAATCATAAATGTATTTTTTAATGACCATTTTATTTTTATCATATAGATTTCTATCTCGTGCAAAGGTAATGTTTGTATTCAAATTATTAGTGTTCAAGTCCAATGTTATCAAGTTAACTCGTTAACTCTTATCAATTTAGGAGCATTACAATTTAAGTTTATCTAAACTCATGAAAGCTCCATGATGTTTGACACCTTGTTCAACTCAACATACCCCACCCAACAATACTATAACAACAAGTCTTATTTATTAAGTTGTGATTTTTTTATTATATGCATGTAATTATTTTCTATTGCAAAGTAATAAAATGTTGTTACTTCTTCGATTGGAAATTTACCCAACATATTTTCTTTTTGATAGTAATACATCCAAATAGAGACTTAATATTTACAGGAGTAGTTATATATAGCTTGGAATTAATACATAATTAGAATGAATATGAATCAATGTTTATATCATAATTTATAGGATTCATTCTTATTAAATTTCTTTTATTAGTTCCTAACAATTAATAAATAAGTCATTTTGGTCCCTCGAAATAATGGAAGTCGTTTAGGAACTAACGGTTGTCCGAAAATTGAAATTGTCAAGGACTCACTTGTCAATTTCTCAATGTTAGGGACTACCTTGTCCACCGCGAAAATTGTCAGGGACCAACTTGGGGGGTTCACTCCAAAGAAAGTTTTTTTATCCCTTGTTACTTTAGTGTTTGAGTTTCCTTAAGGACTAAGGTAGCGTTTGGTAGCTGTCCCAAGTCAGTGAAGACAGAGACACAGAGACATAAATGGACAGAGACACAAAGGGACTGTGTAGCGTTTGGTAGCTGTCCCAAGTCAATGAAGACAGAGACACAGAGACATAAATGGACAGAGACATAAAGGGACTGTGTCTCTATATGGTGTTTGGTAACAGTGGACAGAACACAAAAATTATTTTTGTTTTGTGTTTGATAATAGTGGAAATGATATAAAAACATGTAAAAATGACATTGGATATACATAATGTGAATTATGTTAAGTGATGGAGGGTATATTGGTCATAAAATTTTATTAAAAGAACCAGTCCATTCCAGTCCATCTCAGTCCTTCACTTCTGGAGTGGACACAAATTTTGTGTCTTTTCTGTCCATGGACGGAAATTTTTGTCCATCTGTGTCTCTGTCTCATAAACCAAACATGATTAGTCGCTCTCAGTCTCTGTCTTTTGTGTCCTGGGACAGCTACCAAACGCTACCTATATGGTGTTTGGTAACAGTGGACAGAACACAAAAATTATTTTTGTTTTGTGTTTGATAATAGTGAAAATGATATAAAAACATGTAAAAATGACATTGGATATACATAATGTGAATTATGTTAAGTGATGGAGGGTATATTGGTCATAAAATTTCATTAAAAGAACCCGTCCATTCCAGTCCATCTTAGTCCTTCACTTATAGAATGGACACAAATTTTGTGTCTTTTTTGTTCATGGACAGAAATTTTTGTCCATCTGTGTCTCTGTCTTTTGTGTCGTGAGACAACTACCAAACGCTTTGGAAGTTTGGAGGGGAGGGGAGGGGAGGGAAAGGTCTTGGAGGGGAAGAAAAAAAGAGGGAAGGAAGGGGAAGGAAAACGTAGTCCTCCTTATGTTTGCAAGTGTAAATTGATTGAAAGAAGAGAATTAGGGTATTTATAATGTAATTTTACTTTTTTATCCTTTATTAGTCTACTTAATTATTTTTTAGAACTAATTATCTTACTTAAAATATATTTCTATTAATTATCCAAAAATATTAAATAGAAAATATATATTTTATGTTATCTTACCTTTTATTAAGATAATTATTTAATTATTTAAACAATTATATTTAAACAATTATATTTTAAAAATTATATTTTACAACATATTTCAATTATTAAAAAATGTGCATCACTTAATTTTTCATTTATAAAATAATCATTTACAAATTGATATTCTTATCAAGATTTTATTCAATAAGATCTATGAAAAAAATTATAAAAAATATAAATTTATATTATAATAACATGTAATTTGTTTTTTAATGTAAATATAAAATTGATGCACAATCACAATTTGAAAAAAATGTTATTTTAAGTTTTAAAGGTAAAATGATAAAAATATTAAGGGTAAAATAGTATTTTGAATTTTAAATCTTTTAAAATACCCCAAAATGGGAAAACTTAAAATGGGGGAGAATGGAGGATTTAGGAGGATTTCATAAATATCCCAATCTAAGGGTGTTCAAAACCGATCCAAACCAATTAAAGAACCCAAAACCGTCCAAAAAAATCAAAAATCGAAAAAAATAGGTCAATTTTGGTTCTTTTTTGTAAAAATTGATCGGTTCGGTTCGGATTTCGATTCTACATTGTGAAAACCGACCGAACCGACTTGTACATATATATTTAATTTTTTATATATATTATTAAAATTAAAACATAGTGCAGACCTAACTATATATTTTGAAAATCCCTAATTTCACACAACTCCTAACCTAACCCCTTCACACTGCGTCGAACACACAACACCACACACTGTCTCATCGCTCTGCACTACTTCATCCGTCCATCAGCCTCACCTCCACCGCTCCACCTAGGCTTTGTCTCCACCTCCCCTTGCTTCCACCGTCAACCTCGTCTCCACCTTCAGCGTCGCCTCCACTATCAACCTCGCATCCAGCCGCTTCCACCGAACCTCGTCTCCACACCTCAGCCTCGTGCTCGCAACGCGTCGTCGGCTCACAGCAACTACTAATCGCCACCGTTCACGCCGTCTCTGGATCTCGCGGCCTAGGTGCTCTCTGGTGCTCCTCGGTTTGGTTGCTGCTCTAGGAGCCAACACCTCCCTCGGCTGCTCCTATCTTGGTTGCTGCTCTAGTTGTTCACCAATGTGAAAAATGTCTAAGATATGTTTGTTAATTTGTTAATTTGTTAATTTTTATTGAAAATTTCAAGAACAAACTATGGAGGTTGATTCTAGTTTGTTTGATTTAAAAATAATTCTCTAGTGGCATTACAAAATTAGTTATTCTGTGAACATACAAAATCACTAAAAAAGATTGTTATTTTGTTAAAAAAATTAATTCTATGATTTTTTATTTCTGCTTATTTTCTTGATTTATGCAGCAACAAGAAAACACTCCTGAATTTTGGATTTATTTATTGGATTTATATTTTTATTATGTTGAATTGTGATTTATTGGATTGTTTAACGTGTGTTTCATGAATTTTTTTTTATGCACAATAAAATTTTAACTTAAAAAAACAGGATTTATAAAACCGAAATAAACCGTCCGAACCGAAACCGAACAGCATTATTTTCGATCGATTACATTCGGGTGATAGCACGCAAAGAGAACCGATTGAATGGTCTTGACTGGCAACCAATATGGTCGGTTCGGTCGGATTTTGGCCCAAAATCGATCCAAATCGCCCGATGAACACCCCTACCCCAAACTCCTCCTTCCTTAATTTTTAAAACTCTCAAACATAATCCATTCCCTCAAAATCTTTCCTTCCCTTCCCTTCTCCTCCAAATCACAATTTTTATAAGGTAGGGTAGGGTAGGGTAGGGTAGGGTAGGGTAGGGTAGGGTAGGGTAGGGAAGGGAAGGGGAGGGGAAGGAAGAGGGAGGGAAGGAAAACTTAATATTCCTTATGTTTGCAAGTGCAAAATTGATTGAAGGAAGAGAATTTGAGTATTTATAATGTAATTTTACTTTTTTATCCTTTATTAGTTTACTTAATTATTTTTTTAGAATTAATTATCTTACTTAAAATATATTTTTATTAATTATCCAAAAATATTAAATAGAAAATATATATTTTATATTATCTTATCTTTTATTAAGATAATTATTTTATTATTTAAAAAATTATCTTTTAAAAATTATATTTTACAACATATTTCCATTATTAAAAAATGTACGTCCCTTAATTTTTCATCTATAAAATAGTTATTTACAAATTGATATTCTTATCAAGATTTTATTCAATAAGGACTTATGAAAAAAATTATAAAAAAAATTAAAATTTATATTATAATAACATGCAATTTATTTATTTTTAATGTAAATATAAAATTGATGCACAATCACAATTTGAAAAAAATGTTGTTTTGAGTTTTAAGGGTAAAATGAAAAAAGTGTTAAGGATAAAATAATATTTTGAATTTTAAATGTCTTTTAAAATATCCCAAAATGGGGAACTTAAAATGAGAAAGAAGAGTAAACCCCCAAGTTGGTTCCTGACAATTTTCACGGTGGACAAGGTAGTCCCTGACATTGAGAAATTGACAAGTTAGTCCCTAAACGGCTTCCGTTATTTCGAGGGACCAGTATGACTTATTTATTAATTGTTAGGGACTAATAAAAGAAATTTAATAATAATGAATCCTATAAATTATGATATGAACATTGACTCATATTCATTCTAATTATATATTAATTCCAAGCTAAATATAACTACTCCGGTAAATATTAATTAAGTCTCTATTTGGATGTATTACTATCAAAAAGTAAATATATTGGGTAATTTTCCAATCGAAGAAGTAACAACATTTTAGTATTTCAGTGTATAGGAATTTAATTAAGTTTTCCTAGATGCAATAAATATATAGTTTATGTTAATGAAGGTACGATATTAAACAGTTTGAGGAGAATGAAAGCAACAAATATATATATATGTATATATAAGATTCAAAATTTAATAATTAGTTACATACACTAGTTCAATATGATGATCATGTACGTTTTTATATATGACTGACATGTTTGTTATAGCAAAAGCTGGACAGGACGTGATAGATATAAATTATATTATTTAATTTTTCCAGAAACTATAAGAACATATATATTATTGAATATATAATCATTTTAAAATAAGTCAACAAATTTATATCATCGATTGCATGTCTAGGAACCATTTAAGTGATGTACAAATTGAACTATAAAAAATATTAAATAAATGCTTTTATTTACACCATAAAATCAGTCATCATTAACCACTATATATAATAATTCAACATTTTAAAATTAGTAATTCAATTTTTAAAAATATTGGACTAATGTATAATAATAAAAGTTAGATTATTAGTTTCAAAATATTAAATTATTACACACATGATAACTAATTTTATGATATACATATAACATTACTACTCAAAATATTATTGTATGTATCAATAATACCCCTCTTCGACTATATATATATATATAAATTGCTAGAATCAAGTAATCAATCGTGATAGTTACCGACAAATAATTATATGCATGTAATTATTTTCTACAGCAAAATAATAAAATGTTGTTACTTTTTCAATTGGAAAATTACCCAACATATTTGCTTTTTGATAGTAATACATCCAAATAGAGACTTAATATTTACCGGAGTAGTTATATGTAGCTTGGAATTAATACATAATTAGAATGAATATGAGTCAATATTCATATCATAATTTATAGGACTCATTCTTATTAAATTTCTTTTATTAGTCCCTAACAATTAATAAATAAGCCATATTGATCCCTCTAAATAACGGAAGACGTTTAGGGATTAACGGTTGTCCGAAAATTGAAATTATTAGGGACTAACTTATCAATTTCTCAATGTCAGGGACTACCTTATCCACCGCGAAATTTGTCAGGGACCAACTTGGGGTTTACTCGAGAAAAAATAAGGGATTTAAGTGAATTTTATAAATACCCCAAACTCCATTTTTCTTAATTATTTATAAATACCCCAAACTCCCAATTCCTTAAAATGAGAGGGAGGATGAGGGGTTTAGCTCCAATGTGCTACTCACAAACCATATGAGGTTCATTATTATTTATTTTCTCCATTTCTCCCCTTTCGGTGTCTACACCCCAATGGAGCATGGAAAAAAATATTTCTTGTAATTTTCTTAAAACTTAATACATGCAATGAAGGATTGGTTAATTCAATAAATGATTTCATGTGTCAATTAATTGACCTGATGCACTTTTGGAGCCAGGTTTAGATTATATTTTGAGTTAATCTATAGTGTGTTTGGTTAGCTTGTGTGGCTTCCCAATGTAATATTTGAGCTTTTCAATGCACTTTTGTGAGAAGGTAGAAATAGTAGTGTTGTGAAAAATTGATTTTAGTGGTAGAAACAAACACACTACTAATCATTCTTCTCTCCTTGGCACCAATTTTTTAGTTTAGGGATCATTATGTTGCTTCAAGTTTCATTTAACTTAACTTGAGACTGAACCAAATTTCACCACAACACATGGAATTTGAACAAAACCTCCCAAGAGAATCTAAAATCACAAATTTCAGAGAAGTATATTGAAGTGAAACCCATTAATGGGCTTAGTAGGCCCAATCCATGATCAACCTTCATTGCTGAGGGTTTCCATGTACTGACAAATTTCCCCAAATATTCGCAATTGTACCGTTGGAGATTCATTCATATTCGTCACTGCACGTGACACGCGCGTGACTATTCCCAGCAATTTGAATTCGGACACGAGCGCCTTTTCTATCAAATCCAGTTAAATTGAAACTCAACGTCCGGATTCAAAAATCGCACCCTCTTCTTCTTCTCTCTTCAAAACCAAAACCAAACTCACGAAACCCTTTCGTTTCTTCCTTTTCCCCTCTCTCTCTCTCTGTCTCTCACTATCGTTTCTTCCTTTTCCCCTCTCTCTCTCTGTCTCTCACTATCGCTCGTTCAAATTCGTTCATCTCTCTCTCTCACAGAAGAGGTAAGAATCTCAATTACCGAAATACCCTTCCGATCGAAACCTCATCAGCTCCAACACACTGCATTTTTTTTTTCACAAAATCAAAATCTTCCAACAGATTGGAATTGAAATGCGATTGGAAAAACCAAGTCCCTTGAGTTGATTCTCGCGTTTTCGATTCGGTTCTAGGGTTTTTCTCTGGATTTCAACGTTGATTTTGAGCTAGCTATTGCCAATGGAACACTCTGATGGGAAGAACGCAGATTCAGTGCAGTGCGTGCGAGTTGCGGTTAATATCCGTCCTCTTATTACCTCAGAGCTTCTTCTCGGTTGCACTGATTGCATCTCCGTTGTTCCTGGCGAGCCTCAGGTTTGCATTAAATTTTGCTATTAACTGCGACTATTTTGTTAATTCAAAATTCCGTATGTTGTACTAAAATTAAATTTCACGGTGTTTAATTTGGACTTGTTGTATTTGTGGGAAACTTTTGAGTTTTTATATATGTAGGTGTAAGAACTTTTTTTTTTGATTGATTACTCTGTTTATCATAACTGGCTGAAGATGGATTTTTTGTTCCATCCGTATGGATTTGGTATTTTTTACTAGATGTGATTTGGAATTGTTGTGTGAACTTCTGATAGGTGCAAATTGGGTCTCATGCATTCACCTATGATTATGTATACGGTAGCACGGGTTCACCTTCCTCTTCAATCTACGATGATTGTGTGGCTCCCCTTGTGGATGCACTCTTCCATGGCTACAATGCAACTGTTCTTGCTTATGGCCAGGTGATAATTCTCATGAATAGTTGGTTCTGACTCGTTTTGTTGTGACTTGTGATGATTCTTCTATGGTGAAGCTTTGCTTTGGTTTGTTTTGTTGTTTTTAGTGTATATTTTAGTGGTTTGTAAATTTTCTTGTTCTTCTCAGACTGGATCCGGGAAAACATACACAATGGGCACAAACTACACAGGAGAGGAAAGTGCAGGTGGGATTATCCCAAAGGTGATGAAGACCATATTCAAGAGGGTTCAGGCTATGAAAGAATCCACTGAATTTCTGATTCGAGTGTCATTTATTGAGGTAAAAAAACACTGTCTGTTAGTTGTTGAATTTTCTCTGCAATTGAGATGGGGAGTTTTACTTTTTTACAACTTGAATTGTTCAACTATGACAGATATTCAAGGAAGAAGTATTTGATTTGCTTGATCCTAATGCGGCTAGAGGAGAAGTGATTTCTACTGCAAAGGTTGCTGTGCCCAGTAGGGTTCCCATACAAATTAGAGAAACAGTGAATGGAGGTATAACTCTGGCTGGTGTCACCGAAGCCGAAGTTAAGACGAAAGAAGAAATGTCGTCTTATCTCTCTCGTGGTTCCTTGTCACGAGCCACAGGAAGTACAAACATGAATAGTCAATCAAGGTAAATGGTCATTAACCTTGAATAATGTCCATTTTTTTTAAATTGATGAACGACGAGTCCAAAATAGTCCACATTGAAATTTATGATGCAAACATGTGTGTTTTGTCTAGTCGTTCTCATGCTATATTCACTATCACAATGGAGCAAAAGAATGGCGATGATGTGTTATGTGCTAAATTACATTTGGTGGACCTTGCTGGTTCTGAGCGTGCAAAAAGAACTGGCGCAGATGGCATGCGTTTGAAAGAAGGTATATCTGTTTGGTACTAGTAATACAAAAATAATATAAGATAATTTATAGTGTTAATATTACAAAAAAGATAATATATTCTGTACCTTAACAAATTTTTCTGAACAAAATTTTAAAGATGGAGACAATGCTTGACGTTTCAGGTATTCATATCAACAAGGGATTATTGGCTCTTGGCAATGTGATAAGTGCATTAGGAGATGAAAGAAAGCGAAAAGAAGGAGGCCATGTACCATATCGTGATAGCAAATTAACACGGCTGCTTCAGGTTTGCATGATATTTGTTGAAGCAATACATATAGCCTGCTTATCTTCGCCATATATCTTTAACTTTGTTCTCAAAGGTCATTGATGCAGAAAGATGTGATAGTTGAGTTTTACTTTTAAAAAGCATCTATGAATTCACATTATATTATCATGACATGCAATTGATTACTGGAAATGTAGGATTCTCTTGGGGGAAACAGCAAAACAGTGATGATAGGTATACATACTTAATGCTAGTATTTTGAAACATCATGCTATTCCTACACCAATATATTCGTTTATCAATTAATCTGGTTGAAATACTGCAGCATGTGTTAGTCCTGCTGACACCAATGCCGAAGAGACATTGAACACTTTAAAGTATGCGAACCGTGCTAGGAACATTCAGAACAAGGCAGTTGTAAGCGCATTTTAATAGTGACTCTATCCATCTTTTTTTCTTGTAGTTGGCTCTTAAATTTGACATTTTGATTTTTTGCCAGATTAATCGTGATCCACTGGGAGCTCAAATGCAGAAATTGCGAAGTCAGGTTGAGCAGTTGCAGGCTGAGCTTCTATTTTATAGAGGTGATGCAGGTGGACCATTTGAGGAACTTCAGGTGCATCATTATTTTTTTTTTATCATCTAAATTTGATCCCTTATGTGCCAATTATGAGTTTCTAATGTCCTTTTCTCCCCAGATTCTTAAACATAAAATATCCCTACTTGAAGCAAGCAATGCAGAGCTACAACGGGAGCTCCAAGAACGACGAGGAACATGTGAAAGTTTAGCACAGCGTGCCTGTGATGCTCAGGTCTTTCTTTAATCATTAGTGTTTTAGTCTCTAATAAAATGTTTCAAGTACCTTACATCAAGTTGTTGAATATATATAGGTTGAAAAGGACCAGCTCATAATTAAAATAGAATCACTTCGAAATGGTAAATCTTGGGATGAGATCGATTCAGATTCAAATCAGGTTTGAACTTTAAAAGCTTCAAGTCACTGCTTATGCATGATCGAAGTAGATCGTTACTGAGTCATGGTCTGGACTTGTTTGTAGGATTATGACCTGGTGAAATCTTATGTATCAAAGATCCAAGATCTGGAAGGTGAATTGCAACGTTTGAAAATTGCAAAGCCGAAAGCTAGTCATTTTGTTGACTGGGTTGATCCAGATGATGCTACTGGATTTCAGTCAAAGAATGTTTTATTTGCTAATGGTAATGAGGACTCATCTGACTGTGATGCCAAATCTGTGGACATAACAGGTAGCTTAGTGAACTTTGTTTTATTTTGCGGTGAACCTTTTAATTGATTGTTAATGCTTGTGGCTGAAGTCAATGTTATTTTTACAAATTTGGTTTGGTCGTGACGTGCATAAAATCTTTGAAATGAGAAATTGATTTGTCAAAGCCAGATTTACAGTTGACATTTTAGTACAATATCTTTTTTTTCTATTTGCAGTTGCTCTATCTTTCCAAATTAGTGTTTTGTTTTTAAATTATTTTTACAACTTGTATGCAGATGAAGTGGAAGATCATGCAAAGGAGATAGAACACTCGTCTCTTCAAGAAAAGTTAGATAGGGAGCTCAAAGAGTTGGATAAAAGACTTGAGCAAAAGGAGGTAAAAGTTGATTGGCATTGTTTTAAACAAATGAAGATGTTCAGTATTTTGTTTTGTTGAGTTGCAAATTCACAAGTTCCTTGACTCAATTTTTTACATTTTTGGCACTGGTGTTATAACATTTTTTTGACAGCCTAAATTTTTTCATCTTGTTGCAGGCTGAAATGAAGCTTTTCAATAACACTGACACTTCAGTTCTTAAGCATCATTATGAAAAGAAACTGCACGAGTTGGAACATGAGAAGAAAGTTTTGCAGGTAATTGTTATGTTCTATTCTATCTTGTTGTATTGCATTTAAAAAGTTATTGTAATAACTCTATTGATTCTAATTCCTTTTTCTATATTATTGATAGAGAGAAATTGAGGAACTTAAGTCCAATCTTGCAAATATTTCATCCACCTCCGATGAAGGTGCTCAAAAGCTAAAGCAAGATTATCTTCAAAAGTTGAATGCTCTTGAAGCACAGGTGAACTTATTATTGTAAATATCTTATTTCTTAATGGTCAATCAATGCAAGGAACTAATTATTTGCTATTTAGGTCTCTGAGCTGAAGAAGAAACAAGATGCTCAGGCTCAACTCTTGAGACAAAAACAGAAAAGTGATGAAGCTGCAAAACGACTTCAAGATGAGATCCAGAGAATCAAATCTCAAAAGGTGGAAAAGCCCTGTTGATGAAACTAGTACTTTCTGTTTGAAGTTTTTTACCTCCCTCTTTGTGTCATTACTGATTGTTTATTTTCTTTAGGTTCAACTGCAACATAAAATCAAGCAGGAATCTGAACAATTTAGATTATGGAAAGCTTGCCGTGAGAAAGAAGTTCTCCAGGTAATTGCAACATGGAAGAACTTCCTTGAACTCTTATATTTGAAAAATGTATTTGATATTTCATTACTCTCTCAACAATTTTCATGGAATCCTCCTAAACAAATTGATTAGTTATAACAGTGAATCTTCTAATGCATATATTTTTTTTAATGTCCAGCTGAAGAAAGAAGGGAGGAGGAATGAATACGAGATGCACAAGCTATTAGCTTTGAATCAGAGGCAAAAGATGGTGAGTTGATGTTTCAAAGTACTAGCTGTTGTGGTCTTACTTGGGTGCTGGTTACTGACACTGTGTTGATTGTGCAGGTGTTGCAAAGAAAGACAGAAGAAGCTTCCATGGCTACAAAAAGGCTAAAAGAACTTTTGGAATCTCGGAAAACTTCCTCGCGTGAAACTGCAGGTGGAAATGGTCCTGGAATTCAGGTACTCCCAAGCTTGTGAATTTACACAGATTAGAATTATGAAAAATTATTTTCCTGAACATTGGTTATTTGCTTGATTTTGCTGAACACACATTGTTATTCCGCACTTTTGTTGAATTGATGTCTTGTTGTATTGTAACTTATCCTTGACATATTTGTTTCTATTTTGAAGGCCTTGATGCAGGCAATTGAGCATGAGCTTGAAGTCACTGTCCGAATGCATGAAGTGCGTTCAGAGTATCAGCGTCAAATGGAAGAGTATGTGCTATTTCTACATGTAGTTTATTTATTCTAAACTACATGTAGATTGAGTTGTTGGAGGAGTACCTGATCACTGGCAGATATTATAATTGCTGGTTTTATGTTCAGCAAGTGCAAGAAAATACTTATTCATAACACAAATAATTGTTGCTTTCAGGAGGGCTAAAATGGCCAAGGAGATCTCAAGGTTAAAAGAAGAGGCAGAGATGATGAAGCTAAACAATGCAAGGTGAAAAAACCAGCTACTCAATTTAGTAAATTTAGTAATGGCATGATTACATGGTTTTACTTTTTCCTTCACAATCTATTATTGACATTAACTGTTTGGTTTCAAATGCAGTGATGGTGTCGTATCAATGTCTCCGGGTGCAAGAAATTCAAGGATTTTTGCCCTTGAAAACATGCTTGCTACTTCTTCTACAACTCTAGTGTCTATGGCATCTCAGTTGTCAGAGGCAGAAGAGCGGGAACGAGTTTTCAGTGGCAAGGGACGTTGGAACCAAGTTCGGTCCCTTGCTGATGCCAAGAATTTGATGAATTATCTGTTCAATTTAGCATCCTCTTCTAGGTAGTAGTTCGTCTCACTTGCAAGTGAATTTTCAGTCAATGATTCAAGTCCCTGCTCGAATTAGAAATGCTAGACATATTCTACTAAAATATAGTATCTGTTTATTCTCCAATTATCATTTCTTAAGGATATAATAACCGGCCATTTTCACTGCTTTTTGTTATTTCAGGTGTATTGTGAGAGATAAAGAAGTTACATGCAGAGAAAAGGACATGGAAATAAGAGATTTAAAAGAAAAAGTAGTAAGGCTAAGTTGTTCACTCCGACAGATGGAAATGCAGAAATCTGAGCTCATTCATCAGCTGAAGTTGCTGGTTAGTATGTTGGCTGAGAGATGCCCAGCCTTTTTCATTTTTTTTTTCAATTCCATCTTAAGCTTGAGAGATGAAATTTTATTTTATCTTTTCCTTTCCAAATTCAAGAAATCTGTCTTGATTTATTACTTGGGTTTGTAGTATCCATGTTTTGAAAAACTAATATTGGTTAAATTTTATGACAGAGTGCAAAGAGATACTCTGAATTTTCTGACATAAATGTTGGAGTACATAAATATGATTTACGTAAGCCGGTAAGTGTCACATATCTTAAGCTCTTCCTAAGAGTCTTCCACCAAAGATTCTGTCATCATAAACTACTACTGTTTTTTTTCCGGCCTTGTAATTGATGATCAATTGGTTTGTCTTGTAGGAAAATCGACGATCTACCTTTTTGTTTGAGGACATGGACACATCTTTATCAGATTCAGATGATGAGTATGTTGTGGAAGCAACTGATGATGAGTGGGTAGAGTCTGGAAAACTACAGGTGGGGAAAAGAAGGTCTAAAAGAAGCATGGATAACAGTCAGTCTAATACTAGTTCAGATGATGCCAAAGATAATTCAACGGAAGGAGGCGCATTGGCGGAAACCGGACAAGTGGTTTGCTGCTCTTGTAGTAAATCCTCATCTTGCAAGACACTTAAATGTCAATGCAGAGCTTTGGGCGGTAGTTGTGGGAGCTCTTGTGGTTGTCGTGTATCCAAGTGTGCTAATAGAGAACCACTCTCAAATCAATCACAATCTGAGGTATTTGAAGAAGGGTCTGATAGTATTGAGCAATCAGACAAAGATCGCCTTCTTGCCACTCAAGGTGCTGAGTTGCTCCAAGGTGCATTGATTGATAGGCCTGCTGAGAGTAACAATGATCATCATGGGTCTAGAAAGGCTCTTTCTGACATTGGAAACACACTGGTGCGTAAGTTATGCTTTAATTTGGAGTACTATTCTTTTTGTAAAATGATTGGCGTACAACAAAAGTTATACGTAAGTTGTACAACACTTATCTTCACCGTTGAATTATAATAGTTTTGATGGAATACTTGGTCCATTTTAATTCTAACGGTGTGAATGAATGTCGTACAAGTGTTGTACAACTTTTTTTGTTATATATATAGCATTTTTCATTCTTTTTATTTCATTCCACTGGAATTGTATATACTTGGAATTGCACTAGGATGGTTTAATGATAAGGAAGCACTGTTATTTAACTAATTCCTGTTTCCATTTTGCAGGCCAAATCAAATGCCCAGAAGGGCAATATGAGAAAGAAATGGCGAAAATCAACAATAGTTCTTGTTTCAGATCCACCACCTTCCATGCAGCCAGAAAGTTTAGAAGCCATCAAGAAAGAAAACAACACCATGAGTGAAGCAAATGACTCTACCAATATACCACCACAGAGGGTGCAATCATCATTTAGGCCTGAAAATGCTTCTTCTTTGGTTGTCCCCAAGGCTGAGAATAATTTTACTGAGACAGATATACCATTGAGAATACCACGGGCAATGCGAAAGCAGCAAGTACCATCTAACAATGGAGTTCCATTTGGGGACAGGAATGCTGCTAGTAAGCAAGATGAATCATCTGTAAATAATAAGAAGGAACCTGAAGTTGTCTTTGATGCCAGAAGAAGTCCTATCAGACAGAAAAGACCATTTGAGAAAGAGAACAATGGACGTTAATCTTGCATCGATTTCTTAGCCCAGAAAATTCTATTTACCATACTCTTATGGTGTGTGTATTTGTTGAAGAAACGAGACTCTTGCAGTTGGGTTTTATGTAAACCAGAAAAAAAGAAAAACGAAGGTAAGTGTCACGTGGTGTTTCTGAGTTGCTTGATTGTGTATCAAATTTACATTTGTTAATCATTGGTAGGGAAATAGATAGATTAGTTTGGCTTCTTCTTTTGGTTGGTGATTACAGTTTATGTAAGCTATTTTGCCCTGAGCTGTATCAAAGCTCAGCCAAGAATTCGTAATCATTGGGAAATTGCAGTTTCTTCCTCAATTAAATTGGAAAGCATTCTATTGCGTCTTTCATCTTTGCAAAATGGTATGAGTGACATTACAGACACCTTGAATATTTCATTATATGCCTTGACACTCCATGATGAATGGAATTCCCCTGGTGCCAATTCTTATAGTTGTATTATCAATTAGCTGTTTGTTGATCAAATCCATTGAAGTGGCCAAAGTCTTGTTCATCAATATACCTCTTTTTGAGCATCAATGGTATTTCTATCCAAAGGCATCAACTTTTCGTAAAAGAATTTGACCAAAAGTTGCTCCTGAATTTGATGAGAGTCGTAACTTGCATAAAGCGTCTTGAATCTTTCACAATGCTCACTCAGTCACTCCTCTTAAAGTAATAAACTGTTTTGTCCAAGTTCAAGAAAAAATATACATCATCTACTTGAAAATACTTGTCCAATTTAAAAATTTTATCTTTACATAAATACTTTTCCATTTAAAATTTTTTGCAAAATTATTTTTTTCCACTTAAAATTTTTTGCAAAATTATTTTTTTCCACTTATATCCATTAATTATTAATTTTCTCTATTGTAATAGACATCAGCAGGAATATCTTTTTTGGGGTTTCATCTCAACTAATCAATCACTCCAAATCTGTGATTGGAAATGATAGATGAAACTTTCAGTGGAAATATTTTCCATTCATATAAGACTCGAACATGTGATTATGTTTAGGAATAACAAATTGGTTACTACTTATGCCAATTCAATTGGTTAAGCAAGAATATTTTATTAATACAACATTGATATTAATAAATAGTAGTATTATAAAGTATATCAATTATTTTCTCAATTTCAATGTAATAGAATCTAAAAAAAATTATCGATGAATTTCAACCTAACAACTTAATCTTATTAGCTTTTACATAAAACAGATCTTTAAAATAGTATCAGAACAAAAAATTTAAACTATTAGGTTAAAGTACATCAATAACTTTATCTATTACAATACTTATCATAACTCATAAGTAATGTGGTTCCACCGTTTCTGCTCTTAAATGAATAAAGCATCTAATAATTAAGGAGTGGTGATTATGTTTGGTTGTGGACCCATAAAAGTGATGTTGATATTCCAATACAGACCAAATTTCACGTACCACGTGGATGATGAGAATTGGTCTGGCCTTGAGGTTGAATTCACAGCCTTTCGTTGGATACAAGGGAAAAGAAGTATAAAAGAATTGTATATATATATATATATATATATATATATATATATATATATATATATATATATATATATATATGCCTTTTTTATGATGAATGATTGAGGGAGAAATAGATAAAGGAAAATGATTGATGTATATAAGAAAAAGTTTGTCCACCTATTATAAATATTGCGAGAATTTTAATGAAAAGAAGTTAGGAAAAAATAATGAATATTAATATTAATTATTATATATTTTATCAATAATACTTGTTGTACAACATAAATACTTCCAACTAGTATCTAACGTGTGCTATATATATGTCATACATAATATGTGTTATATATATGTATAATACATTATATATAACACACATTATGTATGATATATATAATATACATTGGATACTAGTCAGTTATATTTCTATTGTACAATAAGTATTATTGTACATTTTATAGTAATATTTGCAAATAGGATTTTACTAATAAATATCTAAAAAGATACTACTTATTATGATAATAAAAGATAAAATATTTATCTTGATAATATATATTTTTATCTTCGTATAATGGATTCACTCTAATTTTTAAAAATTTTAAAAGTCCTATTTAATTTCTTCTAGCGAAACCCTTGCAAATATCATATTATAAAGATAAGAGAAATACTATTCTTATATATCATTTAATCATGCATCTACCTCTTTCTCCATCCATTTAATATTGACAAATTTGATATATATATTGAGAAGACATCAAATTTACTAACATTTACATGAATATAGAAAGAAATAGACAGTAAAACAGTACCTACGAATAACATTTTTCTAGATAAATGATGAGGAAAAAACGTAGTTATGATAATTGTGTCTAAGGCGGGAAATTGTGGACCTTGTGTTTTTGGGTTGGTCACAGGTAGTATTCAGCTAAGATACCAAAGCTAAAAGCTGTATTCATTCATTGACACTTGGATTCGGATAAGGAATCTAACATCAGCCGTAAGCATTTTCGTGGTTGGGTTTGTCTTTGGAGTTTTGATTCCACCACATGACTTGGATGGTTCCTACCTATTTGATTGGCTCCCATAACACAGCAAGACAAATATTGTAGACTGGCCAATTTTAGTGTGGTTAATGAAATTTAGTTTTATTTTTAAAAAGAAAAAATTATATATTTAATTTACTTTTCTAAATTTTGTTTTTATTTCATATTTCATTGAATTTTATTTGATATTTAATTCAATTATCATGTGCTTATAGATTTTTATTGATTCTGAGAGCATAGTTAAATGGGTCATATAATTAATATTATAGGAGTTAGAGACATAATAACTTTAATATTGAATGTAAACACACTCTCACATATATATCATCATCCTCCTTTCAACATATAATAACTCTAAAATTAGAATGAACAAAAAATTGACAATTTTATTTATTGAGTCACTATGATTATATTCCTATCTTTACTTTGATCCTGCACAAAAACTTAATAGAATCGTTATTTTACTTATTCCTTGACTCTGCCACAAGAATAATCGAAAACAAACATTGTCCTACTAGCTATACTTAAAGTAATTGAAAGAGAGTCAAAACTTTGTAAATGAAAAAAGTATATATATATATATAGTTTAATTTTGATACACAGACATCAATAATATAAAAGTATTTTATATTGTTATTTAATCAAAATATTCTATTTGTATGACTTTTTAGATAGTGAAAGAGAGAAAACACTATCATAATTGATGTGAAAGCACATGATAAAATGACTGTGTAAAATAGTTATACGCTATCGATGAAAAAACATCAAATCTAAATATATATATATATAAATAAAATATAATATTTAAAATTTGCAAAACTCTAATCATACAATTAAATGAAGTTAATTATCAGGCAGTATATTAAATATTATATACAAAGATATTGATTATATTTTTTAAAAAATGTATGTAGTAACACTACTCTTACATTCCTTGCCAAGTTAGATAATAACCCAAAATTAGATCATTAAAATGATAATTTCATAAAAAAAAAACTATGTTAACCATATATTGAAACTCAACTTTTGAATTGTTATTATTTTAGTCTAGTTATCTAAAAACTTATATGATTTAATAATAACAAAATAATAATCACCGTCAATCAAAACTGAACTAAATTTATTTAAAAGGTCAACAGTATAAAAACAATGTATTAATACATATTAGCTTTATCATCATAAAATAATATAAACTAAATCGAGAACCATAATAAGGTTGAAACTCTAATCAAGTGGGAAAAATTGAAAAATAAAACGTAGAGGGTTACTTGAGCTACACATCCACGCAAAATGTGAATAAATAACAATGCTCGAACTCACCAAATTTTACTATTTCAGTAGCACCACATCTATGACCAAGGATTTGGACTTCGACTTCACCTTCTTCCTCATTTTCCTTGCCGTCAAGATTTGATTCCATGTTAAAATTAGGTTTGATAAAATATATATGATGACAAATATTTGGTGTATAAAAAAAAAAAAACAAGTTAAAATAATTAATATGTTATGCGCAACATATATAATATAAAATGCATAATGTATATCATATGTTATGCACAACATATATAATATAAAATACATAACGTATATTACATGTTATACATAACATAATCAGTTGACATATATATACAACATATATCACATATTACACTATTTCTCTTTATAATATGTAATATATGCTGTACATTTTATAATTGTGACTAATTTTTTTAGGTTCAAGAATCGAACCCCTAATTATATATTCAAGAACATGAATGTTTGAGGAACAATATTTTTCTTGCCAAAACAGCTAATAAAGCTCATTTTAACAATTTTGGTCCAAATAACATTATTAACCATGTGTATTTTTTTAATGAGCTGAGTAATTTAGGCCTAATTTCATATTATGTTGTTTTCCTATTAATCCGATTAGTTACTACCTATTTTAAACCTCATAGTTGATTGTGTAAAATTTATAATTAGCTGAAAAAGTAGAAGAATTTACATGGTCAATATTTACAAATTAGATTCTGTAAATTTTATAAGCAATTAAGGTTAGAATATCAACTTATTAAAGCAATAAACAATGAATTTAATTTTAATCTACGAACAATGTATAATTTTTTACACAGTCATCTAATTATGTACTGTCATGTCAGTCATAATTGTGTTTTCTCTTTTCTATTACCTAAAAAGTTATACAAACAAAATATTTTGATTAAACAATAATATAAAATATTATCTTTACAGAGTCAGTATATCAAAATTAATTTCATAAAGAATTAAAGCATCTAATAATTCATTCTTACACACTTGATCAACAAGATAAAACAAGTCTTATCCGCCACGTGGCCTTCAACGGCCATTTCATCCCTTGGATTTGGCTGCACTTCATTTGTTAACAACAACAACCCCTTTTCATTTCTTGTGGTCCACGTACTCTCTCCTTACTTGTGACCTCCTTTCCGTCTCATTATTGGAACACCACATACCCATCCAACGCTTCTCCACCCGCCACGTGTACTTTCTCCCTCATCCAACGGTATCTGAACTCCTTATAGAAAATGTTCTGACCCTCTTTTTCTTTCCTCTTATTCTTGTTCCCTCTTTTGCACATTGAAAAAAAAGGCCATTCCTATGCCTATTGTCTGCGAAAAACTAGGGTTCCGATTGGTTCATACTTTTTGGAAGTTTTGAAAAAAAATTTGGACGCTTTCTGAGATTTTTACTTTTTGTAAGGTATATACTGATGGATTATTAATGGTGATTTGAGTTTTTTTTTATTTGGTCCTTGTTTTACCCTTTTCTTCCCTTAAATAGTAGTTTCTTGATTCTCTGAATCTTCGTTGAAATTAATTTCTAACCTCCGAAACAGAATTTGTCGTTTCAGCGTTTTTGGTTCCTTTTTATGTAAATTCGTTTTCGTGATTTTTCCTGATTACTAAAAAAAGGATTTTTTTGTCTGTTTGAATAAATGTTTTAGGTTCAAATTGTAAGGGTAGGATGGGATTCGATTGTATTATTGTTGGCTATTTTAAGATTTGCTATTTCAGATTTTTTCTTTTACATTTTTTTGTTATTTGTTTTTAATTTTGGTATTACTTGGTTTTCTTCTTTGAATCTGTCACTGAATTAATTAATTAATTACTACGTGTCAAGGTGAGTTTCATTGCTCTTGATTCTTGCAGTTTTTTTTGTCTTGATTCAATGTACTTAGGAGTATTCTTTTGGCTTTGATTTTTCGTGTAAATACATTTAAGAGTTTGTTTCGGTCTTTTCTTATGAACTGTTTTGGTGGCTGAAAAGGCTATAAAATTCAACTTCCAAGTAGCACCAAACATTTTCTAATTTTGTGACATTCTTTTTTTCTGTTAAATGTTTCAGAGCTACCATTAAATTTACTTAGTGTGTGACTTACTATTCTGTTGATGAAAAGTACTTAGTAACTAATTGAGTTCTTCAATATATAGGTTCCTTTAACAAGAAGCATCATACTCAACAAGAGTTTCTTCCTATTCGGTTTGGAAGAGTTTTGCTGCAAAAATTTGA
This sequence comes from Aeschynomene evenia, assembly GCA_013621005.1. Classification (NCBI taxonomy): domain Eukaryota; kingdom Viridiplantae; phylum Streptophyta; class Magnoliopsida; order Fabales; family Fabaceae; genus Aeschynomene; species Aeschynomene evenia. The sequence goes on from CM024269.1 coordinate 20,927,260, forward strand.
TACCAGTTTGTACAATGGCTGTGGCTTTTACCAATCTTTCATGGTGGTTGTGGAGTGGGAAACATCAAGAGCCAAGAATCTCGAATGGATCTTCTATAAATTCATCGGCCGATTCGAACATGTGGGAATCAGATATTTTGAGATTTCCTCTGGTTAAGCAGGCAAACATGGGTTCTGCCTCTTCAAGGAGGGTGAAGAGAAAATGGCATAGTAGGGAACAGAGGAAAATGGATAGAGAATACGATGTTGTTCTTGTTCCATCTGATGGTGGATGTGTCTCTGGTTCGGAATCTGATGATTCTGACTGGTCAATTGGCTGGTTGGAGCCTCATGGACCTGGTTTCCCAAGTGATGATGAATCAGATAACAGTTTTGCAGTGCTGGTTCCTTGTTACGGGCGAGATTATGATAGAATGATGGAGGATCCAACCAGCAACTTACTGAGTGGTGTTGGGAACTTTCCAGATAGTTATTCAGATGGTAAGAGCATCTAAAAGAGTTACCTTTATGCTGTTGTTAATTTGATTACCTCTTTGTGTTGTTTCATGAGCCATTAGAATTTGAATACATGAATTTTGGATTGATTAGTAGTTGATTAAACATGTAAAAGCCATTCAAATTGGTGGTTGCAATTGTAATGATTTCAGACCTCAGCTCCAATCAATTAGTTTCTATTTTTTTTAACATCATGAAAGTTTTCTTCTTTTATCAGCTTTGAAAGAACTTAACAATGTATTAGTCCAAAAAAAATGTGACAGAGATAACTTTTTGGTTAGTTATTCCTTAACTAGCTGATTTCTGAAGCTAATCATTTTGCAGTTAATACAATTATATCCATTTTTCTTTTCTCTAATTTTGTCAGAGAAGCAGAGAGTTCAACAATTTTGCTGAATTTATATTTTAACTCCACATTTGGCAAGTAACTATGGGATTCATAGGGTGTTAATTTCCTACCCTTTTTATTGATTTATCTTTTGAAATTTTCTTGCCTCAACTTTAGAAGAAACCTTACTATTTGCAAGAATGTATTATTATTCCTTTAATCACTCAGCTTAGGCTTGAGGATTAAAGGGCTAAACCGGCTAAACCCAAATATGATTCACGACAGGGCGCAATTGCGTCGTTTGATCCATGTAGCCGACCCCACATAATGAGATAAGGTTTGTTGTTGTCGTCGTTGTTGTATCGACTCAACTTAGGCATGATTGATGAGCCATAAGCCAGTAGCTACAATCAAGAAACATATTCACAATATTGAGCTGGTTTAAAATCCAACAATAGAGTGCACTTGGACTTTTATGTTGTATGATTGGAATGTCTGTGCTAGTGTTTATATGGCTTTCAGATTTTCTTTATCTCCTCTTAGCTAGAAGTATAACCCTAATACTCTTCTTTCCCTGTCTGCAGAGAGCAAGAAATATGTGGAAAATTGGCTCTCTTCTCTTCGAAATACCTGATGCCGAAACACTCATCAATTTGATTCTGCATTTTCCTGAGAAATCCCATATCAGTGGTCTTTTAAGGCCATAACATTGTATAATGTAAATACTGTAAAAAAGAAGGCAATGTGATGTGTTGTCAGAATATGATTTTGGTATGAGGAGCAGACAGATATGGTGAAGAATAAAGCAGTTGTGATGCTTTAACTCTGAATGATGAACAACTGCTATTATGCTCTCTCTTAAGTCTTCCCTCAGGACTCAACAATGATAGAGAAAGTTGTGAATGTAATTCTTGTTGAAGTGTGACTTTGGAGCTTGCAATTCATTGATGTAAATAATTTTGTAGATATGGTAATTGGTTGTGTGCTGAATCTTGTACTAAAATATGTATATAAATGTGTATAAATTTTGTATAACATTGGTGTTCTTTGTATATGTGTTATTTATTGGGTTCCCATGGCCATGTATGTAGAGTTAACATTTTGTATAAATTCGCTAGTAATAAATGGACTCATCAGTCTTTGTCTCAAATTTTTTGGTTAGTTCATGAAGTGAGTGTTGGAAAAAAAGGATTTTGGAATAATATTTTAGTTACTATGGATATGAAAGAAATAAAGAAAAAAATTAGAACGAGTTATCATAGATTGTTTGAAAATTCAGGACGAGTCAAAGAATTATATAATTTTCAATATTGAATGATCATATTGTTCCTTTCATATTATGATAAACTATTTTATCTATCACATTAAATCTCAAGGAACTATATATTATTTTTCATATTTTAAAGAGTCTATTTTATTAGTCATATTAATTAATCATGAGAGATGGCATAAGTTATTTACTCCTATAAAGATTATTTAATTCCTTTTCTTAGATTGCCAACTAAGCTCGGCTAAACCAAGATCTCCACCAGTAGGAAACTTTTATTTATTTATTTACTAATAAAAGCCTTCCAAAATTTGAGCTCTTCAAATAATCCAACACCTTACACGTGCGCATGTGACAAAGTATCCTCCTCTATTTGTGTACAACCAATAAAGGGCATTTTTGTCAATACACATCTTTCTTTTCTCCATAATTTTTTTTTCCATTAGTCACCATGATCATGAAAATTGCATCTTTTCTCTGATCAGAAAATTGTGTTTGCCTTTTTATTTGTATTTGTAATGTGTGATTGTTGGTTTCAGCTATCTCCATCATCATGGATTTATCTCAATGTGTGTGATTGTTGTTAGGGAATAAAATGTTGCAAAGGGCAGCAAATAATGCATATTCATATTGGTGGGCCAGCCATGTAAGGACAAAACAGTCAAAATGGCTGGATCAAAGCCTCCTAGGTACGTTTCTTTAGATAAACATTCCTCAATAATCATGAATAAGGTATTGATCTGAGTAATCAAATATCTTACATATTACATATTGGATTCGATATTGGATTCGATTTTGAAGTTGCTATTACATTGTTAAGAGAGGTTTTTGCTTAAATGCTTGAAGACTTAACCATACATGAAAGATTAGTCTCTAAAAAAATTTTTGTGTTCTTATTTTCAAAACATGTATGTTTTGTTGGTCATAGGTTCATCAAACTAACATAGGGGTTCATTGTTGTTATTTTCTTTTCATCTCCCAAACCAATATTTATTTGGAAATTGTGGAGCTTGTTAACCTACATGCTTAAAAATGTGTATGCATTTCCTAATAGCATGAGATTCTTGATTTAATGTGTAGTCTAGAAATATTCACAGTCACATCACAATCACTTGAAATGAATATCATATATTCATCAATTACATTAATCGTTTCATATGGCAAAAGTTTTTACCTGCATGATCATACATTAACATTCTAAGAAAATTCATTTTTCAATGATATGGTAACAACAATAAAAAATGACAGATATGGAGGAAAAGGTGGCTGAAACCCTCAAAATCCTGGATGATGATGGTGACTCATTTGCCAAGAGGGCAGAAATGTACTATAGGAGGAGACCGGAGCTCGTGAATTTGATCGAAGAAAGCTTTCGAGCTTACAAAGCCTTAGCAGACAGATATGATCATCTATCAAAGGAGCTTCAAAGCGCGAATCGCACTGTTGCTAGTGTCTATCCAGGCCAAGCTGAGAGCATAATTGGTGATGATTCTGAAGAAGAAAGTGAGCAAGTAGGACCAAATGCTTCATCCACACAATCCAATATTGAATCGCCGCGTAAAGGATTGGTTCCAAAGAAAGATTTTAGAAGTCGATCATCGATGTTGCTAGTGAGGAAAGGAGCACCTAAGAGGACTAATACCTCTGCTAAAATTTCTGTGACTCCATGTTCTGGTTTAACAAAGGATGAAGCATTGCATGAAATGGACAAGCTTCAGAAGGATATTTTGGCATTGCAGACTGAGAAAGAGTTTGTGAGGAGCACTTATGAGCGTGCATATGAGAAGTATTGGGAAATTGAAGACAAGATAACAGAAATGCAGAAAAGAGTTAGCTGCATGGAAGATGAATTTGGTGCTGGAAATGTCATAGAAGATAACGATGCTCGAGCTTTGATGGCGGCTACTGCTCTGAGATCATGCCAAGATACATTGGTTAAGTTACAAGAAATACAAGCACAATCATCTAAAGAAGCTAAAGTGGAGTATGAGAGGGTTAAGGAAGCTCATGAGATGTTTGAGACTCTTAGAGACGAATTCGTGTCTAAATTTATGAGTCAACAAGACCAAGACAATAATGGGGACAGACCCAACAACATAGAAATACCAAAAGGAGAAAACATGGATGAAGAAAGCGTGGAACATGAGGTTCGTGATGTTATGGAAAAGTTAGAGGTAGATTCAGGTCACTCCTTCACTGTGAGTGAAGTTGCTGGGAGGATTGATGAGCTTGTGAATAAGGTCGTTACATTGGAAACCGCGGTATCCTCTCAGACCGGTTTGGTAAAAAGACTGAGATCAGAAACAGATGAACTTGAGACAAATATAAAGAAATTGGAAGATGACAAGGAAATTCTTGTTGAAGGCTCAGAAGATACCAACAAGAAGCTGAAAGAATTGGAGGAGGAATTGGGCCGAGTTAAACTTCTCAATCGAAGCGTGAGAAGCCAAGATAACAGCCTCCAAACACACTTCACTGAAGCTACTTGTGATCTTGAGCTCCTTTCTGGAAAATTGAATGATATGAAACCAGATGTTGAGGAAAATACTCTGGATGGTAAGCCAGGAAAGGAATTTGAAAAATGTGGCGATAAGATGTCTCTTGATAACTTATCTGATACGATAAGTAGTGTTGATGTCGAATCGCAGGATTTTGACATTGGAGAGGAAGATCAACCTAATTGGAGGCAGATGTTTACAAGTGGATTAGATGACAGGGAAAAGATTCTGTTTGAGGAGTATACATCAGTTTTAAGGAACTACAAGGATGTTAGGGTGAAGCTCAATGATGTGGAGAAGAAAAACCGTGACACCATTTTTGAGTTGGCTCTTCAGGTATGTAGTAGTTGTAAAGTGAGAATAAGAATTTCTCCTTACTTAGTAGAATTATATCAACAAATCTGATATAGATTTAGAAGTCGGTGTAATGATTAAGACATAATGAGTTACTTTGATATCTGAAGATGAAATCTCAGAATGAAAATTAAAGTAATTATAGTGTGATGCCAATTCACATAAATTGATCACACCATGACCATAATAGGCCACAATAGATTATTAAGAAATTATTGCAGTTGTTACTATATCAATATATCATAAGCATAATATTGTTGGTTATAATGAACAATTTCATCAACTTCAAGCTTATAAATAAGTTTTTTTCCTTGCAGATAAGGGAATTGAAGAATTCTCTTGTGAAGAAGGACACAGAGATAAACTACTTACATCAGAAACTGAACTCTTCATATTCAAATCCCGATGAAAGTCCATACACAGTCACAACAGAATACAAATACACACCACATGAAGCACTTCTCCGAAACACAGCTCATGGATCAAACTTGCAAGACCTTGAAAATTCACTTTTAACTGCAACATGGGCTAATCCCTTTGTAGAACCAAGAACCAAGAGTGTGGGAGATATCGACTTATCACCCATGAAATCGACACTACAAGAAAAGTGAGTATTTTCAACGATTTAAATATTAAATGTGTCAATAAAAGTAATACTGACAATTAGTGGCTATCGAAAATATTTAAAAATAGTTATTTTCAACGGTAATTAATTGTCAGACAATTAGTGGCTATCGAAAATATTTAAAAATAGTTTATAAGTATTTTCAACGGTAATTAATTGTCAAAAAAATATTTTATAACTCACTAAAACATTTTAGGATTTAAGCTAAAAAACGTTATCATAGTTCAATGGTCACATTTTTCAATCCCGGATAATTCAACCGTGACCTTTACTCATCTTTAGTCACAATTTTCAATCGTGACAAAAGACCTAAAATGTTTTTGAGAATTAAATATTGAAAAAAAATTATTATTCTTGTAGTGAGAGTCTAGACAAGCTCCACAACCTTTCATCCTTGGAGAAGAAGTTCCGTTCCGACATCGACGACTTGCTAGAGGAGAATCTAGAGTTCTGGCTGAGGTTTAGCACCTCTGTTCATCAGATTCAAAAGTTCCAAAACTCCATCCAAGACTTAAAATCGGAGATAAAGAGAATAAAAGAAAGCAAAGGAAAATCCGATGGGTATTCCAAACATCAACCTGTACAATCTCAACTCAGGCCAATATTTCGGCACCTGAGAGAGATTGGGACCGAGTTATCGCTCTGGCTAGAACATAACTCGATTTTGCAGGATGAACTACATGGTAGATATTCATCACTCTGCAACATCTTGGATGAAATAGCCAGAGCAGATAACTCGGAATCCGCTGAGTTAAGTGGTTATCAAGCTGCAAAATTCCAAGGAGAGATTCTCAACATGAAACAAGAGAATAGCAAAGTTGCAAGTGAATTGCAAGCAGGACTAAGCCTTGTGAAAGGAATGAAGAATGATGTTGAGAAGACACTTGATGAGTTAGACCAAGCTATTGGAATAAGTAGCAAAAATAATAATCTTGCCTCTAATCGTCCTAGAATACCCTTGAAGTCTTTCTTGTTTGGGGTCAAGTTAAAGAAGCAAAAACAATCAATTGTTGCATGTGTTAACCCTGCAATGCACAAACAATATAATGATATGAGATCGGGTAATAATAGTGCCCCAATATAGTGAGTGAAAAAAAATAAAAACAACTTTTCCCTTGTTGTTATGTACTTTGGGCGAAATTGTAGTGTGATTGGTTATGTTTTCAATTGCATGATGATATATTCTTGCATTGCAACAATCCTTTCTTATAGGCATTTGAGTGTATACGTATACAATTTAATCTGATTTTCTTTGTTCAGATTTATTGCTTCTGCGTTACTGCCTCGAGTTGTTGTTGTTATCTTTGTTTGTTGCTTACTGGTTTTTGGCATTGTCGTATAATTTTATTGAATTTCTTGTCTACCTATCCTCTTTCATGTTGTTGTGTTGTTGCGTTTGTTGTTCTCTCTTCCTGCCTTACTATTTTCTTTATTCACATTGTTGGCTTTTGGTATAATTGAGAATGACTTTTAGGACAAGGTGATTTAGGTAGTAGATTTTTTTATAAGGATAAGGATTCAAGCATTCAAATTACTTATCTAGACTTTTAAAAAATTTTCTTTTTCGAATATACAATATCTCATTTTGTACCCATACATAGTCCAAATTAAAGTCGCATGTAAACTCTTTTGTACAGAGTTTAATTTATCACTCTCACTCTTGATCTCTCATACTACAACAGGTCATCAATCACATTTATAGTCAACCAAGTTTCAAATCTAGACACAGATGTATTAAATCTAAAAAGATTTTACACGTATAGTTCACTTTTCCTATCAGATTTTACATATTCCACTAGATTTTCCCATATATACTACTAGATTTCACATTTTACATACAATCTTTTGATACATATATCTCAAAGATATACAAATTCCATATAAATCTACATGAGCCAATTTTTCCAATAGGAGAGAAAGGAATGACTATGGAGGGATACTGATATAATATAAAATCATTAATGGGCCTCAACCTAACAGCTTAAGCTTTTTAGGTGAGATGGTTCTTAACATGGTATCAGAGCCTTCTGATCAAGTGGTCAATGGTTCAAACCTAAATTCCGATAAAAATCAAAATAATGAATACTTCAAGCCCAAAAGAGACATTCGCACATATACCAAAACTCCTCTTAGCAATCATATATATATATAACAATAAATATTTTGACCCCTCCAAATTATATTTGGGGATATGATTAGAGATGACTATCTTTCATTCTTTCCTTCCTCAACTCAAATATCATAGAGTTTTCTTATAATTCGCTTCACTCCTCACATTATTTCACCATTCCATTTGATTACCTTGTTCTCTTATCATTCACTCCACCCCTCATGTTTTTTTTACTATTCCCCCTTTTTAACCTTTATAAAACTTCTAATTAATAAGGACCTAAATGACCAATAATTTAAAGAGAGATTCTAATTAGGTGCTCTAAAAAAGTTAATTTTCTTTGCACCATTCAATTTTTGACATATAAGTAATATGTGACTATTCTATACTCAAATATAATAAACTTAACATCTCTCCCATATAATCCACTCATATACTTATTTTTCAAAAATTGAGTAATGCAAAATAAAAATAAAAAATTGCTCTCGTAGCTCCTAAGAATTTTTCTAATTTAAAAGAAAGAGAATTCATGGATTAAGAAATACTGACCTCAGGATTAGGCACTACAATGCTATATCCATCCACCCTTGAGACTTGGTGGTTATATAGAGACTAAAATTTAGGTAAAAAATAACATAGAGGACAAATCAACAGAGAAATTAATAATATTGCAAGTTCTAAAAATCTGAAATACGGTTAATAGTTTCCATGACTATGAATTATTGGAAAATAGAATACGATCAATCACAAGGATTGTTATTTGAAATAGCATTTTGAGTTTTTGGTTCATCAAGGGCTAAAGATTATTATGAGTGATGGGTTGGCATCTATTCCTCTTTGCTTTGTGATGAGTTTGATGAGCTGCTTCCTGAGTTGTTGTTTCCTTGCTTCTTTCGTAAAGTACTCCACCTCTGCAAGTATTTTTTATATATAACACATGAAATAATAAACAATAACAAAAAAAAAACAATAGTATTATTTGAACATTAAAAAGAAAAATATTAAATGTACATGATACATTATCCCTCCATCTATTTTTCATCTCATTCAAATATTAACATTTTTTATAAATATATTTGTAACGTGTCAACATATTCATTAAAGTTAACAATATTTAAATAGATGGAAAATGAGTGAAGGGGTACTGTGCTATGTATCAATAGCACTCCTCCATTAAAAAATGAATGTCCGATATTCATTTTTAGACTCTTAAAAATGTGACGAATAAGTGTGTTGTGAACAGAAGATTATTACATAAAAAAATAGAGATATTCTATATCTAATTGGAACATTCACTTTTCTGATATTGTTGACTAATTTTTTTAATAACAAAGAATATGTTGAACATTATTATTAATTCAGAAAAGAATCAGCAAAAGAGAAAAACACTTGGGCATGGGAAAGAAAAACACTTGCAAGGATTGGAAGGAAAATATAATTGGGTAATACCAATCAAGAATAATAACATCAAGAAAATAAAATTAAGCACCACATCCATGTGCAATAAATTTGTGTCGGTTTAATTTGTCAAATGCTTCCAATAATAAAAAGAAAGCAACAACTATAATAGAACTAGTTTAATTTATAGAAGAGTTTAGGTAACTTCAAAGAATTAACTCCTCATTGATCATTGTGATAATGACATTTGAATGAATTTGGATACATATTCATGGAGGATCGATGTGCTTTTAAATTTTTAATCAATTCACTTCATGGAACAGAAGTAAATTAAAGCCTCTAGGATCATGCAATAATTTTAACTTCACTTTCCTTTAATTTATTTACCATCATTATAATCATATCTACCATTAGCAAACACTTCAAGCTATTGAATATTGATTAACAAAAATTCCCATCCGGAAACCAACACTGAAATCTATATCCATGCATACTAAGTTTTTTGTTTCAACTTTAGAAAAAAATGATTATGAAATCTAAATTTCAAAGACAACCAAAAGTAACTGAAAACTATTTTATTTTTCAGAAGCTGATTAATTGTTCCAACATTTAAAAAGAAAAACTGAAAACCTTTTTTTAGTATTCTGATTATTTCTAAAATATTATTCAAATATATCCAAAAAGTGTTTTCTTTTTTAATGAAAAAGGTTTATTTACACTAAAAAAGTCTCATTCACCAAAAAATAATATTGATCATGATGGATAATAATGACAACCTAAGAAGCACATATAGATATTGGTACAAATTAAACATGAGATACAACACAGATACAAATATCAAGACACACCAAACTAAAAACTGTTATAGGACATAGACACAATATATATATTATATAATTAATATTTTTTTAATAAAATTTCTCTTATTTTAGGTCAAGAATACATATCTAATTTGGACTATCTACCTGACGTTAAATTTGGACATAATTTTTCAAAAAAACAAAAGAAAAAAGACATTGTTCGCAATGTGTTCTTGGTATGTCGCGCTATATTCAGCATGTGTCATACATTATATTGTCAGCGTGTATTAACTCGCATCCAAGCTAAAAAAATCATATATTTTTTCGTACACTTATGGATACACATCAGAGACATGTCAGTGTCATCCACGTGTCAGATACGTGGTTACATCTTAGTATCGATGTGTCTTTACTACCTAGACATCGACATAGTTATATAAGTTTACAAGAATAGGGTTGAATTAAACGTACCTTAGCCAACTGAGCAGAAGTTTTATGAAGAGGAAAGTCTTCCCTTCTAACCATGTAAGCCCAATTGCCTTCACCCCACTTGTCAATTGAATCAAGCAGCAGCTTGTCCTCTTCCTCTGACCAATGCTTCCCTTTCATGATTCCTCTGCTCCCATTGCTGCTACTACTGCTCATGCTACCACCTTCTTCTTTGCTTCTTCTGTATGGTCCCACTCTCACTCTTGGAATAGTCACACCAAAACTAATCTTCTTCTCTTGCTTCAAATCATCACTATTACTATTAGGGGTTGCATCTGATGATGAACCACTAATTGGAACACTTATAGTCATTGGAGCTTCTATCTTTGAGCTGGTTGGGGCAGATTCATTTAGCTTGTGAGAATCTGTCATTACCTAATTAAAAAATACAGAGAAACACATACTGCTCAGAATTGAAGAACAAGAACTAGTATTAGAAACAATAATGTTTGTTATATAACAGAAATACGTCTAACTAGTATCCAACATGTTGTGCTATACATAGTACGTAATGTGCGCTCTATGTATAACACACATACGTATAGCATACATTTCGTACTATATATGTATAGCACACATTGGATACTAGTTGGACGTATTTCTGTTGTACGACAAACATTATTGCATTCACACTACAACAAAAATGATCATTTTCAACATGCAATTGTCGAATTGATAAAAGTATTGTCAAAAAAAGATATGTTGACATTTGTTAGCCGTTGAAAATAGTTATAAACTATTCTTTGACAATTAATGACTGTTGAAAATACTCATAAATTAGTTTTAAGTATTTTCGACGGCCACTAATTGTCAATATTACTTTTATTGACACATTCAATGTTAAAAATGTTTCATTTTCTAGTAGTGTCATTTAATTAGCTTTAAACTAGAATGATATTGTCTACACTCATTGAATAGAGTATTGCTATTTGGACAATCAAGAATGAATATTCATAGACATCTATGATAATTTAAAGATGAGTAAAAAAATCTTATTAGTGAGACCATAGCAAAATAAATAATGATAGGGTATAATACAGTGAATGTTAAAATATTATTTTTCTATTAAATACGAGACATATGATACCATGGCAAATCATATGGTAGTCATCTATTATATTGGGCTCATGTCAAAACCTCATCAAGTAAGTTGTTGAAATAACATTGTTGTTAAAAAAAAATAAAACAAATTAAACATGCTATAATCAATATAAGGAAGAGTAACTATTCTGTGAAAATGATGTTTTGATTCTATTCAAGTTAGAAATAGATATTCAAAAATGAGAATGAGTTGAAAAAAAAAAAGTAATAAAAATATCATGAGATCCAAATGTTTATGAGTAGGATGTTTGCTTGCGTGCTTAAAAATTGTGGATATTCAAATAACATCGTAACTATATATCTTTTATATATAAGGTTAAACCAATCTTTTAGTCTAAATTTTTAAGGAAATTCAAATAAGATGTTTTGAAACCGAAACAAAAATAAAAAAAAGAGTATATTTTTATATTTTAAAAGTTTATTGTAAATAGGTTTCTCTGAACTTAGAAAGCGTTTGTGTAGTTGGGTCTTTTCTTTTAACATCACTCTAAATTCAATAGGACAACTTATAATTTATTTTTTGTTTCATATCATGTCTAAAGACTTAATGACAATTTTTTGAGAAAAACATTTAAGGGTTCAATGATAAATTTTTGAACTAATAGTTAGAGAGTTTTATAAATAAAAATACAGTTGATAATGTTGGTGCATGCATCTTAATTAAGCCAACAATCAAGAATAATTTATTACCTTCACACATGCCTCTACCTCAAGGAGGGCAGTTTGCTCAGCTATGGAGGATGGTTCTTTTCGTTCACATTCAATGTCACTATCATCATCCTAAATATATATATATATGAAAATAATAAATTAAAGTAGTATATACTAATCCAAGAATATAATATAATAAGAATGATAAGTAAATAATAAAAGAGTAATATATATATATATATAAAAGACACTAATAAAGTGCGTGAGACTGATTGTGCATAACTGATGTGGATGAGCATGGTTGAAGATTGAAATGGGAAATTAGAAAGATGAAAAGTGGTTACCTCTTGACATAGTGTTGTAAATGGCGGATCCAAAAATATTTTATAAGTATAATATTATATTTCTTAAAATTTTTATAGTGTTACAGTAATTAAAATAATAAAATTGAGATAATATATATATATATATATATTTAAATAAGTATTAAAACTTAGTGGGGGTATAAGCCCATAATTCAACAAATAGATCCGCCCCTAAGTAATACCTAACAGTAGTATATCTTATTTTCGTTAATTAACTTTATTCAAGAATATGTCAAACATATATAATTGAAGCAAAATTTGATGAAATTCATTTTTATTAGTTCATTAATTTGGCGAAAAATATTAATTAGAATTTCAGTCAATATTGTTTTTTGGTAAAATTTCGGTCAATATATTGTATTGAATTATATTTATGAATATTATAACTGAAATTCCATTTGACTAAGACTTTGAAAACTTGTAAAATAGAATGATCATTATTCATTATTTCTATTAACAAAATTTAGATGGAATCTCAGACATGAAGTCCAGGGTATTCCTCTAAGTTTAATGAACTATTGTTTTAGAATAAACACTTACGAAAACATTGGTAAATCGCTCGAATTTTATTTTATTCCAAAGAGTAAAGTAAAGAATTTTATTTTTGAACGATCAATAAGATTGAAAATCGATTCCACATCTAATTTGCTTGATCTAATGACAAAATCTATTTAATTCACCTCACTTGGAGGATCCTAGTCCATGAATAAAAATCATATCACCAAACAATCTCTCCCAAAAATTTATACTTAGGATATTATTAATCAAAGTGTCAATAACAAATAATATTGCAAATTTCTAATGAAATAAGAAGTTATTAGAAGTGACTTACAAGTGGTTGAGCATTTTCATCTAAATTTTCTTCTATAGCGTGACCATGTGCCATATGACGCCACAGCATTTGATATTCCCTCGCATTAGAAATTCCAGTTGAAGTTTCACTCACCAATTTGTTCCAATCAAATTTCTTCGAATCCGGATAATTTGCCATTTCTTGAAGCAACGTTAATAATGTAATTGCATCATACCTAAATTTATACAACAAATTAAAACATGAAAGCCAGAGTTATATATATATTATAAAAAAAATCAACACAAGCACCAAAATTTACACAAAATAACAAGAAAGAGAGAGTACTTCTCCACGAGTGAAGCAGAATCTTCTTCAGTAAAGGAGGCTATGTTCTTGTTCTTCTTAGTCTCTTTTGCCATTGTTGATGTCTTATTCCTTAAAATCTGTACGATGTATAGAGTTTAATTGTGGTGCATGTTTACTGTAAAATAGTTTTATATGAACGCTCAATCACTTGTTGCACGGTCAATACAAAACAGTTTTACATTTAAGTTCGTTCAATTGCGTGTTACCACGTCATTAGAAACTTTTCCTCTTTTAAGGATTGTGTGTGTACAAGTCAAATATGTTTTTTTATGTGGCCGTATGCCAGCATATAATTAGATGTCATTGTAAAACTGTTTTACATTAACGGTGCATATTATATATATAGAGTGATGCTAAATGTACAATGAAAAATCAGTCAAATCAGCCAATAAATAATATTATGGGCCACAATTACTCAGTCAATTACAATTTCAATAATTATTTGGACTCAAACCAAAGTCAAAATGGACCCATTGTCTACATTGGCTGATTTTTCACTGTGCATATAATATTATTGTTATATATAATATGCAAAACACATGGTTTTATAAAGTGAACCTTTTTATGTTTATTTATGAGGGGAAATATATAATTAAGGGCATAATCGGAGTAAGAAAATTATTAGGTTCAATTATTGTTGTTATAAAAGTTATTATGTTTGACTATTCCATACTGCCTTATGCCTTGGAATGGAAATTTGCAAAATTACGATACTACCTTTTATGAAATATATCCCATATAGGAGTTTTAAAAGGTGATGAAAATAAATTGGTATGAATTTTATTATTTTTAATAATTAGTCTAAATATTATTCTTTTATAAATCTTACTATTTAAAGTATGTATTGAGATTTAGAATTTTTGGTTAAAGCATTGAGATCGTTTGTTTAATTATTTGTTGATTATTTAAGAGAGATATAAAATGACACTTTTTTTTTTACAGAGATAAAATGAGACCAATAAGTAAAGAGTAAATGGAGTTTTAATTTAATGGAGAGAGAGAATAGTCAAAATTACAAATTAATGAAGAAAGAGAGTTTGACTATGTTTATATTAAAAAAGGAAAAATATAATAGAAACTATAATCAAATAAAAATTGAAAATTTCAATAATAATTACATTTTACATTAAAAATAACTAAACATGACATTTAATAATATATTAGAAAAATTCGATTTTCACAAAAAAAATTTACAAATAAATCATGTACAAAGCATTACTAGTTAGAAACTCAAAAAAATCAATATTGTTGATGAAAGTTTTGATAAATTTTGTAAAACTAATAACAATAAGAGAGAAATAGAGGAGAAAAAAAAAAGTATTATTGATAGTGTAATAAAGTTCGCTACATCAAGATTCATCTAGTCAAAACAGGGAAGATGTTAGATCAAATCAAATCGTAACTTAATCCGTTAAAGATACAGACATTCAAAATATTATTTTATATCACTCTCTCTTGAATGTCTGTTGAAGGAATATGCCCCGTGAAAATATTACTAAGAAAAAATCCATTGAAAAAAATCTCAGTAAAAATTTGACTAAAAATAAAAATTAAACATCAACTGCTATCTAGAATAACTGTATTCCACGGGCAATGCAGAGCTCATCAAACTCAGTTGTAACTCGACCTCTACCGGATCATATAGAGTGTTCCTCGTCTGGAACCTATTCATGAGCTGGAAGCATAATACGAGGTGTGAGTTACATATATATCTCAATGATGAGGTATTATGCATGCTATGCAACAATCATATCATGTACTACACATATTAGCATGTTATCAACTATACAAATCAAGATCATGTCTATGTAGCCACGATCTACGTATGGACGATATAATCGATGGGGTTGTTGGTGGTACTTGAGCCCCCCATGTTGTAAGTTGTAATTGTATTGCGAAATACAGGTCGTCCAGCTGAATCTGTGACAATAACCTCTCTACTTGCAGGTGAAATAAGTAGGTTGTATCTATATCATAGCCTTTCAACCCTGCAAGCGAAAGGAGATTATAACATAAACGTAATTATCACAACATAATTGTATCTAGGATGGAGCTCGAGTCACCTCGTAATAGCATGTCACTACTAATCTCAACTGGGTACGTACTACATTCTGGCTATAGCATTAATACATACAACAACAACATCACATACTACATAGATAGTTGACATATAATTCATATTATCACACAACATACCACATACAACATACAACTTATGGATCATGTTATAATGCATGAGTCATGACCTCTTTATCTATTATTCATATCTTACTAGTTCACATGCAAAGTCATGAGCAAACAACAACTAATAACATAACCAGCATAAATAAATAAAAAGCATACCATATAAACTAAAGGGGGTTTCTAAGTCATCTATCCTAGCCCCTCCTAACTTGTTATACTAACTATTGCTACTGAAACATACACATGCGTAGTATAATATAATTAAATACCAAGTGTTCTGCTAAACTATATGGCAATACACGACACATCCACCCTAAAACCTTAACTCACCCGGAACAGGCTGGAACTGAGAAGCGCCGATAGCTCTCACTCTTACTACTGGCACCGCGTTTGCGCCTGACGTGCAAAGACCCATCAGAATCGCAAAGAATAATTCAAACATGACAACTCCACTAACTGCCTTCGCTAGCGAATTCCAATTGCTCGCTAGTGAAGGATGCCCGCTAGCAGACCTCCCTTAGTAAGAGTGGGTGAGTGATTTTTTGAAAACTTTTATAATATATGTCCGCTCGATCTATAGTATGTAAATATTCAAGAACGTAACAATGTGTTATTTGAAGACTTCAGAAATCAGTAATGTTTGGCGTACAACAGAAATACGTCCAACTTGTATCCAATGTATGCTATCCATTTTACAGGATGTGTGCTATATGTATATGTGATATTGCCATATAACTTTTGAAGTGTCAGATGGTTTCTGACATCTTAAATGAGTAATCAGATTCTATCAAAATTTAAACTAATCGAACATGGACCTTATTTAACATATAAAATAAAATATCCACTAGCCATTAAAAGAACAAATTATACAAATTCTAACATCAAAATAAATTTCCATATAAATATCCATATGCATCACCGGTTACATGCAATTATAATATATGTTTTCTTTCGGTCTTTTTATTTTGGCTTAAATATCATTTTAGTCCACTAGCTTTATACAAATTCTAATTTTAGTTTACTATCTTTAGATTTGTCACATTTAGTCCACTAGCTTTAAAAAATTTTCAATTTTAGTCCACTGTGCTGATGTGGACATAATGATGGTGACATGGCAGTTCACTTTGCTGACATGGTCGCTGACTTTGCTGACATGGTCGTTGACTTTGTTGACGTGGACATTGACTTTGTTGACGTAGACAATGACTTTGTTGACGTGGACTTTGTTGATGTGTTAGTTGACTTTGCTGACATGGTTGTTGACTTTTGCTGACGTGTCTGTTGACTTTTGCTGACGTGTCTGTTGACTTATCAGTTGACTAATAGTGGACCAAAAGTGCTCACAGTTTGAAAGTTAGTGGACTAAATGTGATAAATCTAGAGATAATGGACCAAAATCAGAATTTATGTGAAGTTAGTCTGGACTAAAATGATATCTAAGCCTTTTGTTTTTCTTGCATTGTTATATATCTTATTGCTCTAACAAACATTGTTATAAGACATCACCAAAATAAATCCATTTATCTAATAGAAATGTCTGCATACACATAAACTACATTTGATATATGTTCTAAAAATATCCACAAACATACATTTTAAACTTTTAACATTTAACTATTTTTTTAATCAAAATTAATAGTGGCATATATATATATATATATATATATATATATATATATATATATGGAACATACATTTAACATATTATAGGAGTATGCAAGTATTTCTTCTAACATAATTATGAATAGTTCATCAAAATGGATTAGAACCAATTCCCCATTCTCTTTCCATCTTTTCTTTCAGTTGTTCAAGTTCCTTCTCAGGTAGAGAAACTGTTACCATTCTTCCATCAATACCATCTCCATCCTTATCTTGTGATGCTGGAATTACCAAAACTACCCCTTTATCACCCACACCATGAAATGCACAATTGGCCAAAATTGGTCTTTGTCCATTCACCTTAACCCCATAAAAATTACCTCCTTCTAAATCCACAAATGTCAAACTTGTCCCATAAACTATAAAATCCTCTTTCCCATCATTTTCTTCCACTAATTTTTCCATCACATGGTTCTCAATCTTGTTTTTCTTCTCACCAATAAGCTTAGCCAAGTGTGATATATTAGATTCCCCAATTGAAATATCATCATTATTAGCTTCAACTATGCTTAAAACCAACCCATTTGTTGGGAACTCATTTTCCCTATGATGAGTGCCACGTGTACAAATTGTTATTACATTATTACCCTTTTTCTCTGCCTCAGAGTACTCTCCCCTAATTTGAGCAATGTACTTCCAAACCAATGCTGAAAGAATCTCAAAATAAGAGCTTTTGGCGGTTAATGATTTGTTTGTGGCGGTTACCAAATGGTTAAGTATTTTAGGAGTGACATAGAAAGTGTGGGTAACGACTTTAGTGTCGGTAATTGCGAGCCAGTGTTTCCCAACGGTTGTGGTCTTTTTTATCACTGTGGAAATTGGATTTTGATTAAGGGGTGAAGATTCGGGTTCCGTTGGATTTGGCACGTGAAGGGATTTTGGTGGCACGTGACCGGCAAGTGTGTGGCTCCAATTTGTGATGAAATTAAGAGCTGAAAAAGTGTCTCCAATGATATGAGACCAGCTTAGTCCCACACATAGTCCTCCACATTTGAACCAAGTGAACTGAACCAAAAATATAATAATAGAAGCAAAAATTAGTAAATTTCAAATTTAATTAGTTGTATAAACTAATAAAAGCAGTAATTAATAATTAATAGAATAGAGAATGAATAACATTTTAGATGCTATTATTTTTAATTTTGATATCATCAATTTAGTCATTTTTTATTTTAGCGGTATTACTGAATTAATGTCAAAAGTGAAGAAAAAATTATAGAAAAAAGAGATGAAATTGATCTCAAATCTAAAAAAATTAGCATTAAATTGTTGGATGTGATAATGTTTAATTGCTTGTTAGTTAGTGGTTTGTAGTTTGGTTTGAGTGAATCTCTTAATATGGGTGTAGTAGTTTTTTCCGTGTAAGCAATACACTTAAAAAATTAATACTTGTACATTCAAATTAGATATATAAATCCAAAAAATAGAATAAAATGATAAGAAAATGAATTAAATAAAAAATTAAATAATAAAAATTATAAAATATTTGAATAGTTAAAAAATAGTGAATGTAGAAATAACACCAGTACACTTAACTTATTAATAATGTTTGTCGTACAACAGAAATATATCTTACGAGTATTAGATGCGTGCTATATATAAGATGCAATGTGTGCTATACATATAGCACATGTAATACATCTTATATATAACACACGTTGAATACTCATTGAACGTATTTATGTTATACGAAAAACATTATTACTTAACTTATACACCTGTATATGAGTCTCGCCTTATCTTGGACTCATGTCTACTTATTAAAAAAAATTATAGAATATCAAATTAATGCTACTTTAATTTTATTTTCCTCGTTTAGATTTAAAAGAGATTTTTCTATAAGCTTATACCAATCAATTTCCTTCCCATGATATGAGTTGTTACTCATTCATTGGAAACTTATGCTATTTAAAAAAATAAAAATTGATGTATGTCAAAAGTTTATTTTGGATCAAATTGACGTGAAAATTTCTTGAAATAATGGAATTCATGTCAAATTGGACACATGATTGCACTTAACAGTTTATTCCTTAACAACTTGTTTTGATACATTTATTCCTTATAACAGATACATACACAGAAAATTAAATATGGGATGTACACGTAGACACCAAAAAGGAATGAGATGCATATATTCTCTCTCCATTTTAAGATAATACTACCTCCGTTTTTTTTTATGCTAAATGAACAATATAAAACCAGCTCAATCAGCCAATAAATGAGATTTTAGGCCATAATTACTCAGCCCATTACAATCTCAATGATTATTTGGGCCAAAATCAAAGCCAAAATAGGCCCATTGGCTGAATGGGCTGATTTTTCATGGTTCACTTAACATTATTGTTTTTTAATTATTCAATTTAGAGATACACGTTTTTCTTTTTAATTATTCATTTTAAATTTAAAGATAAATTTTATTATTTTCTTCCTCTTTTATCCTTATTTAATACTCACTACCTCTAATAATTGAGGAGAGATAATAACAAAGGAGCAAAGGGTAATTTAATAAAATATATATACATTTTGTTAACTTTAATATTATACCAATCATTACCTAAATTCCTGCATGCATTTAAAACTGGACAATTAAAAAAAACAGAGGGAGTAATTCTTATAATCTTTTAATACATTAGAAAATTAATGTGTTTTTTAATTTAGATACATTAATATTTTAATATACTAAAAAAGTTAAAATAATTATTACTATAAAATGGAAGGAGTACGTTTTTTTTCAATAAAATAAACATGAGTTTCTAAATAAAAGAAAAGATTTATGGATAGGAGACATGATCTATCATTCTTAACTAATGTTAAAAAATCTCCTATACTTAAAAGAAAAAAAAAAAAAGTATCACAGTAGCTAGTAAAATCAATTCAGGAATATATATATATATATATATAATAAAATCAACTAATATCAGTTGTTTATTATATATAATAATTCAATATTTAAATTTATTCATTCAATTTTAAAAATATTAAATTAATATATATTTTTAAAATTAAATTAAAAATTCTAAAAATTAAATTATTATATATTATTAATAATAATAACTTATTTTATAGTATAAAAAAGATTGTTCAAAATTTAATTAAGGAACTGCTATTTGTACATACAACAATGTCATTTCTACCTATTTTCTATTTATTTAAAAGTTGACAACTTTTATAAAAATATTAACAAATTGTCGTCAATATATTCATAAAAGATGTCAACTTTTTAAATAAATAAAAAATAAATAAAAAATATTTTTATATGTACAAATAATATTTTTGTTTGATGAATGTACTTACAATTATGATTCAGACACCAAGATGGCAGATGAAACTTTTTCGGATAAGACTAAGGGCAGGTTGTGGGAAAGGGTAGCCATCAGTGCATTAAGTTCGGAATTTGGCTTTCTAAGTGGTTGTGCTATAGCCTATAGCAACCACCAGTTCTAGCCAAACCTAAAAATGAAATAAATAAAGTTCTAGCCAAATACATGAAGAAATTAATTATTGTATACTAACACCATTAGCTAATAAATTTTGATTATGTGTTCTATTTTAATATTAACTACTATTTGAGTTCTAACAAAACACTCAATAAAATTGATTGTCATATTATAATTGACTTATAATGTAGTATTGTAATGATTTTCTTTCACAAGATTGATAAAGATATATATGGTAGTGTATGTTTGTTTCAGAGTTTACAGTACGATACAGAAATATAGGTATAATGCAGTATAATATAGTGAATTTTGTATATTTTGTTTTATTATTTGTCTTAGTGTATACAAAATAAATTTATATTTGTATTTATACAAATGACATAATTATGGATTAATAATATAGATAATGATGGAACAAAATTTTCATTAAAATTTTTGTATTTGTATTTCGTGCATCTACTTTGAGTGTAGATACAAAATACTGAAAAAATTTGTACAAATACATTCTATCTTATATGTGTTCGTACTAAACAAACATATTATTTTTTGGGGGATTTATTCGGTACCCAACATTTTTGTTGGGTACTGGTACCCAATTATATGTTTAACCTATTAATATATACTAAAGTAACTATAATTTGGTACTAACAGAGCACGGTGGTCACGATCACAGCATTCCTAAACGCGTCTCATTTCCAATCATACATGTTCTTAATCTCTCTTACATAATGCGTTCTCTCTCTAGCGACGGGTTATGAATTGAATTTTTTATAAAGTTAGAGAATATCAATGTAAATTAAATTAATTTTTGAAGATTACTTACCTAACAGGTTACTAGTTATATAAATTAAAAAAATTTAAATTAATTTTATCTATAAACCATACACAGGGTATCGGTATCCTATATTCTCCTGCGTACCGAATCAAAATCCATGTTATTATATTTTGTGTAGTAAACAAATACTACGTACCTATACCTACTACCTATACCTATATGTATAAGACGTTAATTTATTCAATCAAATACCCAAAACATGTAATACAATCACATACAGTTTCAATAGATCAAAAATCTTGAGTTGTTCCTTTAATTTTCGCCCCCTTTTTTTAGTAATTATATTAATGATTATCATCTTAAAGCAACGAAAAAAGTTGCAATTAATCATACCAACCAAAACCACGAGGCAATACGCGCGACGGGCACCATTATCATATGAAAACTTTTCGGTAATACAATGCCAAGATTATGAAAAGCGAAGAAGTTATTGTGAGAAAGTGAAGGGTGAAGAGTAATTAGGGTTTGAAAAAAATAATTTATTTAAATTTTTATACCAAAGTAATTTATGAATAAATTATTTTATATTATTTTAAATGCATAATAATAAAAATATTTATTTTTAATATTTTAAAATGTGTTTTTTAAGATATTCCAACTTCTTAAAAATAATAAAATAGTTTCATGAGAAATAATAAATTATATTACTAAATTGATAAATTATAAATTTAATTTTTAAAAAGTTAAAAACACCATAAATACCAAATCTAAACTTGTCCTTATTAACTTTTCATTTTCTTGTTTTGCACATTTTCTAGTTTCAGAGGGAACAAATTCATATTAAATATGTACTAAATTCAGGACAAGTTTGGTTACTGTCTATTCGGGCATGCAGCTTGATATATACTATTTTCTGATTTTTATAATTTGTTTTAGAAAAAGAGAAAAATACTATTCTCAACATTTTTCTCTCAAATTTTTAAAGGAATTTCCATCTCTCACATTTTTCATACTTTTAGCTCAATATATATAATTTTAAAAATCGAACTCAATCATGAAAAATTTACCCCACTTTCTCATCCCTTCCAACCAAATACACGGTTAAAAGTTAAGAAAATTGTTAATTTCTTTTAAGCAAGAAAATAAATTTTGTGAGTTAATATGTAACACCTCAATTATATATATTATGAGTGATGCTAAATAAACAATACAAAACCAGCCCAACCGGACAATAAATGAGATTTTGGACTATAATTACTCAGCCCATTATAATCTCAATGATTATTTGGACCAAAACCAAAGCCAAAATATGCTCATTGACTGTATGAGCTGATTTTTCATGGTTCACTTAGCATTATTGATATATTATTATTACGAGAGATACAAATTAAATAACTCATGTAATAGAAAGGTCACATAAATTAATTAATTATGAAAAGTAATACTCTTTTTTAATAATTGTTTTCTTTTATAAAATTAGAATAAGGGGTAGGAATAGTATGTGTAGCATAGGAAAGTAGTTGACACCCGTGAAACAAACACCATGTGCACCAAAAAGGCTTCCCGAAAATAACGTAACAATAACAACAACAAGAAAAACATAAATAAATGATACTCCCTCCATTCCAAAATATTAGTCATTTAAGGTAGAAAAAAAATTTCACAATAATAGTCGTTTTCAACTTCCAATGTCAATTTAATTTTTTCATACCTATTATACCCCTAATATCATTTCTCTTTCTTTCTAACAATCTTTCTTTCTCATTAATGCATTAGGTAGTTTAGTCATTTCAATATATCTTTTTATAAAATTAAGAATATTTATTGAATTTCTTAATCTACGTGTAAAAACCTTAAAAGACTAATATTTTAGAATGGAGGAGTAAAGAAATTCTAGTAGGTCGAATCCTCAGCACAACTGATGATGTATGCTCAATATGTTCTAAAAAATTTTCATTATTGCTTATTCTAAGATTTTATATATCTTTTTTATGGTTGAGGCTGTCTACTGGCGAATAGTTATTAAGGTGTTGATTGATTTCCATTTTCATCATTTTCTGTTTTCATTTTCTTTTTATTTAGGTATAGAGGTTGTTTACTTGTTTTAGTGGGTAATAGTCATGGTATTTTCATTCAACTCATTTTCTGTTTTCACACTTTTAGCTGAAAATATAGAAAATAAGAATTTAACATTCTCTTATTTTTAATTTCATTTTCATTGTAATTAGAAAGTAAAAATATTTGGTTTTATTTCATTGAAAAATAAAAATAAAAAATGAAAAAAGAAAATAATTCAATCATTACACGCTAATTCTCTTGAGGTGGAAGGTTTCTCCTAAGGGATTAAATTTTGGCCACGAAAACTCTATGGAACCCTGACCAGATGTTTGAGGAGTTCAGCTGCCTACTAAACGTGTTAGGACTAGTGATTCTAAGATTTATATCTACTTCTAAACATTTTAAATGAAACCAAATGATTATAAAATGTTTTGAAATATGCATTAAATATATATATATAGTGTGAGATGATGTAAGAATTTTTTCATGATATATTAATTGTGTGTGCATACCTTAACGAAGACCAAGGGAGAGAACTCAAGGTCAGGGCCAAGCACATGATCATGCACGAGCTCCTCAACGGAACAACCCTTTTGTTGGAACCACTCCTCAAGGGTCGTGTCACAATGCGACTCTGCGATCCGAACGCCGGCGTCATTGCACTTTATGAACGGCCGGCCTGATTCGGATAGCCGAATCCGACCCGAGAGGTGCGAGTATGGGTCCAACAATGGGAACATTGGCTTCTTAACATCGTAAATTGATAGCCCTTGTGCTGCTTCGGGTCCAAAGAAACAAACGACTCTAATATAGTGAAGCTTCATGAGGAGATCCATGTAGTTGAGGCGGAACTCGCCGTTTTCGTCGCCGCGCGGCGTGGCGGGTACCACCGTTGAGATCCTAGAGCTAATGGGTGGGTTTTCTTCCATGTTGGGCATTGAACCCATAACCAAAAGGAAGAGATTTGAGAGAGAAGAAAAAATAAACTAAACTTTGGGGGTCTTGTGTATGTGATGTGTTATATATATATATAGTATGTGGATGATGGCTCTTTATGTAGTGTTGGTTGGGAAGGCCAATGTTTTTGCTTCTATTTACAAGGGAAGCATTATTGTGATGGTAAAATTAAATAATGAAGAGACTAGAGATACAGAAATATTATTAGTATATAGAACAATCCATACACATATTTTTCCATCTACTAAATTATCCTTAAATTTTGACGTGACAATCACACTAACACTTAAATTTTTATTTAAGTGGGGTAAAGTAAATGAAGAAAAAGATTATGTGTTGTTTGTATGTACTAGCAATATTTTTTACAAGAGATGTGTATGTGTTGGATGGAGAGTTAAAGAATGAATTTGGAAAGTGTGAAGATTTTAGGTAAAGTTATCTTTGTTTAGGAGTTTATACATAAGAGAAGAGAAAATCAGTGTAGACTTTTCGTTGTCGGTACAATAATGAAATTAGCTTTTTGCAAAAAAAACTATTTGAGTGTGTTTAGAAGTTTTGAAAAATGAGGAATGAAATTAATTAACTGGACGGAATGTTTTATTTTCTCCAAATTATTCTAAATATAAAGCAATAGAATTTTATAAAATTATAAATAAAATCATTTTTTATTTGTAACTCTTTTTAAACATTGAAATTTATTTGAAGTTCAAATTATTTTTCACATTTTAAGTTTTCAAACACCTTGTTTGCTGTATTTATTTTTAAGAATAATTTTAAGAGTTCTATTGTTTAAACCACATGAAGTGTGCAGTGTTAGTTACGTTGGTGAACTCATATAGTCCGTCATACAATAATGTTTTATGCATTACAGAAATACGTTCAACGAACATCCAATGTGTGCTATACATAAGGCGTAATGTGTGCTATATATATGTATAGCGCACATATATATAGCATACATTACATCTTATATATAGCACACATTAAATACTCATTAGACGTATTTCTGTTATAGGATAAACATTTCCGTGTATATAGTCATATCCTCTCCCTTTAAGAACATTCAATTTCGTGGTTAATTTAGGGTTTAATTAAGTTCTCCTTCTCCATATATAAGGTCTTTCTACCTATTTACCATTAAAAAAAAGTTAAACTTAACAAAATATTTCAAGAAAAATAATTAGATATAATAAAATATTTTAAGAATATTCTATCAAATTTGACCATTTTAACAGTAAATGAGATAATTAATTGAATCTTTTAAAAGTATATTAACTCAATTGAAAATTTTTAAATTATAAAGACCCAACTAAAAATTTAATTAAACTATAGAGATTTACATATTAAATCTTAATTTAATTTACTAATTATCATTGAATTTGATTTATATTCATATTATTCAACCATATATTTATATTTATAATTTTCAATCACGTAATTATTTTTCATCTTTTTCAATATCGAATTCGTATTCATAAAATATTTATAATTATTCTCTTTCAATAATCAACAAAAAATAATCATAATTTCAAATTATGAATCACTAAAAACTACTGAAATCATAGAAAATAATTTCAAAAACTACTAATTATATATATATTCTTGTCCAATAATCAACAAAAATATTTACAAATTTACTAATTCATGTTCATAATTATAATTATTCCTAATTAAAAAAAAATATTTAATATCAATCACTAAAACATGCTAAAATATTAACTAATTATCAATCACTAAAAATCACAAAATTATATAAAACGACATAATATGTGCCAGTTTACTAATAATGTAAATTGGCGAATTTTTTTAATCCAGTATGTATACCCAAAATTATCTCTCTCTCTCCTGTTATATAGGTATTTTAGTCCACAAATGTTGGGGGAATAACACTTTTCTAGTCAAAATAGCTAAAAAAAGTCCATTTTAACACTTTTGGCCCAAATAATATTATTATTAATCATGTGTATTTTTTTAATGGATTGAGTGATTTAGCTCAAATTTCTTATTTTTGATTGGTATGATTTTATACTGTCTAGCAAAACTTATTTTAGCCTGGTCCTCCTCGGTTTACATATTAATCCCCATGTAATATTTGTTCCATCGAAATATCATTATTGGAACATGATTTGAGTAACTACAACTAACTTTAATGAAAAGGTAAACATCCTTGAGGCCTTGAAGGAGCCTAACCTACGTATACATTGAATGACTTTGTCTCCCTTCCTCCACCTACCCAAATAAGAGAATTAAGTAGCTGCTACTTTTTTAAAAGAATTATCAATATTTCTTAAAATTGGCAAATGGGATATGAAAGATAGTATAACATGGTTGAGAGGCTGTGATTCATCATCTCCGTTGATTAAGTGAATGTTAATGATTTATTCACATGCATGACAAATTCCAATTGTCTTATTTATCGAGGTGTTTATCATAAATTAATCAGAAAATTAGTCACCGTGTTTGACGGTGAATACTTCAGTAGTAAACAAGATAAAAATTTTATGATTGGTTGATTATTTTTAATAAATAGGGTTTAATCCAATTTTGACTATGTAAAAATCTTTTGTATTGTAGTATGTATAAATTAATTAATCATATATATATATATATATATAAAATCAATTTGGGTTGGTCAAGTGGTTAGTTCACTTGTCCGTTTAAACAAATTAAGGTTGGGGGTTCGATCATCGCCTTGTGTATGCAATAACCCATTGGACAACAGTTAAACCCTTAAATTGAGCTCCCTAATGGGACGAATTAGTCCTTGACCTATCGGGCTGGGAGATACCGTTGGTCCAGTACAAAATATATATATATTGCCCACTGTATTCAAAGTTTCGTCCCGAGTCACGTATTTGGGAATGACATGTGAGACTTTCCGCGTGCATTTTTTTATCTACGAGACTTGAATCCAAGTCCTTGTTTTAAGAGACAACAAGACATTTATCACTTGTGTCAACCTCGTTGATATATGATAAATATATTTTATCAAGTATTTGTTAGAAAATTATTACTTAGTTAATATATATGTATCACAACCAATCCTAAGATATACATACATCATATATAGCACAGCATAGCAAGTTAGCAACTTGACCTTTAAGCCACCTTTCAAGAGAACTACTTTTTTAAGGAATTTAATTCTGGTAGTTCGGAGTTAACACTTACTAGTTGACAAGCCATAAAAATTGATTATCTATGAGTCACATATATGCATGGAAGGATACTGATGAGAAAGGAAATTACACTATCTATTGCTATTTTAAATTAAATGTCACTTTCGAATTTTATTTAAGACAATGAGGTCAATTAGTTAAAATTATGGGAGACATAATATTTTTTCATAATCAAAAGTAGAAAAGAAAATCAAAATCAGAATTAGAAATTGCATATGCATTTGAATTATAGAAGTACTTTTTTATTAAAATTAAAGTTATTAGACTACTGATGATTGATACCTTTTTTATTAAATTATAATTGGGCCATAAAACATACTACTCCTTATAAATGATGTTAGAGTAAAAATATTTTTTTACACATGATAATTTTTTATTTTAATTAGTTAATAACAAAAATATTTAATATAATAAATATAATTAATTTATATATAACTAAATTTAAGTACTAAAAGTTGAACGTACAAAAATTAATTTATGTTATATAGGCTAGTTTGTTTGTACTTTTAAATCAAAATGAATACTTATTTTAAAAATTTAGCACTTTTAAGATTTAGTTGCACATTTGTTTGTGTTTTTCTTGATAAGCAGATAGAAACAAATTAATCATATTATCACTTATTTTACAAGCAAGTAGGCATGCTTTTTTCATAATTAAAAGCAGTAGAGAGAGAAAATATTAGTGTTTTAATTAACTATATCTCCACAGATTTTACGAAATGATAAAATTAACCTTTCACTAAATCATTACTAAATTATTGTTGGTACGATTACTATGAGTTCTATATTTTGTTATAAAAAGTATCTTTTAAAAAAGTGTTTAATTATATATAATTCAAAATTAATTTATTATATAAGTTAAAGTAAATTACATTCAGTTATACATAAACTAAAATTTAATCATATATATATATATAAATAAATAAATAAATCAAACTTTTATAAGTCTAATATTTAGTACGTACTTGAATTTAGTCATACATAAATTAAATTAAATTATTTTTAACTATACATACATTAAAATAAAAATATATTCTATATATAAAAATAGTTAATGTGTTAAAAACTACTACTTCTTTTCCTAACATCATTGATAAGAATTATATTTTTATATCATCAATTATAACTTTACCCAAAAAGTACTTTTACTTCTATTTTATCCAAATAATCTAACAACTTCTTATTTTGATGAAATGTAGGTTGTCGATCTATCATTTCATCTAAATATATATATAAAACTTCAAATTAAACGATCATAACTTTTGATCTAGATGTCAGGTCCACTATTAAGGAATATCAAGAGAAAACATATAAAAAATTATTGAAAGTGTTCATTAAAATGATGAACTTGCATGAGGTGCAATATGAAAAAGATAATGAATATCGTATGTAGTGAAAAAAATATACAAAATAGTTTTATATGACATTCTCAAATGATATACTCTCGTTGAGAGCTTTCTGTTGATATATAATAGTAGTTATTCTAACGTCCTCGTTAAGAACTCTCGTTAATATATAATAGTAATCATTCTCACATTCATCTAATAAATTTAAAATTAGGACATTGATATATAAAATGGTATGAAAAGACAATATAATAAGGGTAGAAAATGGAATTTTCCATTTTATATATATTAGGGAGATCCTGACTTTCATAACATTGAATAAAAAATTGCAATAATCATATATAAGACTAATTAAGCTCTAGCCCCGTAAATCTCGTCTTGTACCTAGTTTTATACCTATAATGCTTGTCCTACAACAGAACTACGTTCAACGTGTACTATATATAAAACATAATATGTATAGCACATGTTGAATACTCGTTGGACGTATTTTTGTTGTTCGAGAAATATTTTTGGTTTTATACTAATTAGGTACTACATATATATACAATAATGTTTAACGTACAACAGAAATACATCTAACTTGTATTCAACGTGTGCTATCCATATTACAGGATGTGTGCTATACGTATATCAAATAAAAGTATAGCACACATCCTGTAACATGGACAACACACATTGGATACAAGTTGGACGTATTTCGATTGTACGTGAAGTATTATTATTGTATATATATATATGAACCAAGGAACGAACCAACCTAGCTTAGCTTGAATTCAAACGAACCACCACCTATGGCTTATGACCGCTAATATATTTAAGAATGAAAACGAGGCTTACCTGACTAACCACTAGACGCATATATAGATTATAGAATGAAGCCATGGGACCCGTGGTCTATTCACTTGTCCATTTATTTTTTTTAAACAATATAATGATGGAGAAATTCAGTTACTATATTTTTACTATTTTTTTTTTGCTTGCGGAAGCTATAGCCTAGTTCAATGAACAATAATGGTAATGAAGACACACTTGCAAGAACATTAACATGTGTGCATTAATTAATTGGGAACAGGATGTGACGAACCAACCTAGCTTGAACCAAGGAACACTCACGAGATAGGGTTCACATGGTGACATTAGACTTGGCTATAACTCCGGATGTGCTTAAATCTTACCTTATCATAACTAGCCTGCCAATGAACCTTTTGAAATTCTCGAAGGGAGCATATTCTAGAAGGAGCTTAGTCACCGTAAAATATTTTGGACAAGGGGACAATATTTTTGGAATAACAGCAACACAATCCCACTATAAGTAGGGATGATATTCACACATCTTAGTGTAACTACTCGACACACTATATATCCATCTTAAGCATTTTTTAATTTAAGCATCGAAGACCCTTGCATGTCACCATCCTCGTCCCCTGGAGTTGGAGACAACATAGCCGGAGTTGGCGCCTCCCATGTCCACCAGCTCAGATCCCTTTAGCCACAACCTCAGAGAAAGCCCCTTGGTAACACTCATTACATTGACGCCTTTTTGCCGGGGACTTTCTTCATAATACCACTATATCACCTTACCACTATACTACTCACCAAAGAGAGCTCTGAGGAAATCTGAAGTGTGTTAAAAGGGGAGAAAAGGAAGCAAAAAGATAATAAACTCAGGAGGAGACAAAGGATATTGGGATTGCAAGATTCAGGGGGAGCTTTGCAAAGAAAGATCTGAAGTGTGGCTCTGAAGATGAAATTTTAAAACTTTCATGCACATTTTACTTCTGTTTCTATTATTTCTGCATATTATAAAAACTCATGTTATATTTGTGTCAATTAAATTAAATTATGTCTTAGACATGTTTATTATTGCTTAGTACCAATTCTTCTTTTTATGCTTTAATACATGATTTTTATGCTCTGAAAATTGGTTACATACATCATATATACTATAACTGATATATATATTTGAAAAGGTATCTGTCAAAATATTTTTTCTGATACATTCCACAAGCAAGAAATTTAGCACAAATTATTGCAAAGTATATGAATTTCACTGATATAACTTATTTTGTACTAAGCATGAATTTCAAACAAAATATTTATCATCCAATACACATAACTTCCACATTAACCTCTTAAAACTTGTCAAACATCCACCAAAATCTTTTGTAACCACAACCTCCCTTCTCTCTTGTATCAAACAATTCTACCATACATATCCCTAGCCTTCTAGACTTAGTTTCTCAGCACACAGAGTTCTCTGATCTCCATCATCATAATCAATTTGGTCATACACCCTCCTTATGCCCTAGCTAATATTTTTTCACAGCCACTAACATTTCTCACAAACATAGAAACAAAGAATTTTGCTAGAGCCAATGACCAAGGTGTAATCTTGAAGGAAGTGCATGAAAATATCATCAAGAGAAGGCACAATGAAGACAAATGTTGAAATTTTTTGTTGAATCCATGTTTAAGATTCACAAAGGTTGAAACTTTTTGGTAAAATCATGCTCAAGAATCTTAAAGTTTGAAACTTTTTGGTGAAATCATATTCAAGATTCATAAATGTTGAATTCTTTTTGTGAAACCTTATTCAAGAATCATAAAGGTTGAAACTTTTTGTTGAATTCATATTAAAGATTCACAAAGGTTAAATCTTTTTGGTGAAATCTCATTCAAGAATAAAAAAGGTTGAATCTTTGTGTGTCTGTTTTGGTCAAGGAGAATGCACATGCTCAGAGGGAGCCGAATCAAGGAGACATAGAAGAATACTCATCTAGACAATGACTATCAAAGGAAGCTCCCATGAAGATGTGTTTTGATCTAGGCATCATGAGCTCAAAGGTGAAAAATTGACACATTATGTAGATGAAATTTCGAGATACAATGTTCAAATGAAGGAATTCAAGAATTGCAAGAATGATACTTCAAGGAGATAAATTTCTGAACCTCAAGATGAAGTTGTGAAGCTCTCTTTGTTAGTAGCACTTTTGATGAAAATAAAGGGGGAAAAGAAATTAGAGATAATAAGGAATCTTCTTAAATTCATTGCCTACACAGTACACTAATGGAAGTCTTCATAAGGATAACACTCAAAGATCAATGACTTTTGATGGAGTTAGAAGCCTTTTCCAATTCCTTGATCTCGAATTCAAGATGTAGTGCATAGATTTTTTTTATGACAACAAAGGGGGAGAAGATATTTGTGAAAAAGTTTTTTTTGTCTTGATCTAGTAGTATAGGTGCAAACACTTAGAGGGAGTTAGAGTTTTAAAGTTCTTTAGTCTTAATAAACATTACCTTATTTATTTTTCTATGTTTAATGCATTAGTGTTTTTTTTATAAAAGTATTTAACTCTAAACTTTACATACTCTATCCTAATTACTACAATTTTATGAGAAATATTTTCTAAGTCCCTAGGACTTAAGTAAAATTGATCGTCATAAGATCAAACAAAACTCTTACCTTACTTAGAATTATTATCATAAAAAAGGAGGAGATTGTTAGCTCCAAGAACCCTTATTCATCACTGAATAATTTTGAACGATAAAAATTCTAAGTGTTGGATAAGTTTTTTGGTTGAGAGAACTAATATTTTCACTAATGAGCCAATGGACAAGAGTCATCCTCACAAATGAGTGAATGACAAAGAGTGAAGACTTTGGTTAACCTCCTATCAACAATGAGCCAATGGACAAGAGTCATCCTTACAAATGACAAAGAGTGAAACACACTTCTTCGTTATACCAAGGAGTGGTGCAATATACATGTGATCAAGAGCCAAAGAACAAAAACCTTCAAGTATCAAAGCAATCAAGACTACAAGAGTCCAAGTGATCAAGACATCAAGACTACATGTGATCAAGACTCTCTTTGCCCACCCAAATTGGCAGACTGGGCTGGAAATTTCAGGCCCACCGTTTCCAAAATGTCCGTTTAGTCCACCCCGCTTTACCCGCAGGCTAAACGGGGCGAGGCAGGCTAGCCCGCTTAGCCCGTCTCTCTTTTTTTTTTTTTCTAAATTAATTCAAATACCCAATACTCACTTACTTACCCATCAAATCAATTACCCAAACTCAATCGCAACAAGTTCAAATGACCCAACTAAGTTCTTTTTTTTTCGTTAATGATTTATGTTGATTAAGTTATGTTTGATGAATCTTGATTTAGTAATTATTATTGTGTATTTTATTAGTTTATTTTTAATTGAAATTATAGAATTTTTTTTTAAAAAATAGATATTTAAAATTTTTTTAATTAAAAAATTAGATAGTAACCATGATAAAATATAAAATTATATATTGAAAAAATTAGGTGAGCCGACCCGCCCTAAAGCGGGGCAGACCTCATTTTTTGGATCACCATTTTGACAGGACGGGCTACCCGCTTTAACATCCCTAAAAAAAAACCTCTTAATATCTAAAATAAAATGACAAAGGGTCCACCAGTGGACCCAAAGTAAAGGGGTCCACTTATAAGGCACCCTCATTCATTAATACATAAAATTTGCACTCTCTAGCTTTCAATGCTCACACTCCATCGTGCCAGTATTCACTCTCTCACTCACTCACTCTCTCTCTCTCTCTCTCTCTCCTCTAAGGAACGCTATGCTTCGGATTCTGATATGAAAAAAAACGCACATTGTGATTTGGTCGGAACGATGAGCGAAGAAAACAAGGCTTTTGATTTTTCAGGAACCAATTTGGACTACTCAGGTTCGTTTCTTCCTTCTTTTTCTTTCTTTTTTTTTTTTTTAATTTCTGGGGTTTACCTTTTTTTGTTAAAAAAAAAATAGCACGTAAATAACATCATCGTTGATCGTTTTTTTCTTTGTGTTCTCTTTTATTCCCATCTATTTGGTCGTGGGTGTTATGCTTTTCACAATGTAGGTTATGTAAATTCCTTTTCCTATATATTTTTCTCTTTTGCATTTCGGTTTTCTGGGTTGTTATTATTTTGACACTGCTTGAATTCTTTGTTGGGTGATTTTACTTACCTGTTTCCATCACAGAAACATGAAGCACCCACCAAAATGGAACAAAAATACAATGTCAATTAGAAATTTGTACTTTCCTTTTTTTCTTAAAAAAAAAATTATATTTTTTTCCCTGGGTTTAGTGTGGCTTGGTTTATTACTAAAATGTGATATAGGACTAGGAAGCTTCATTATTTGAAAAATATCTGTGATTGGCTGGGTGGTGGTGCAAGCATTGTTGTGGCGGCTCGCATCATCTCTACAATTTCAGACATTACTTGGCATTTTTGGAACTTCTTATTTGAATTGTGAAATTTATAATGCAAATGATATAGGGTTGTCCAGAAGAATATCATTCTTTAGATTTGAATAATTTTTTTTTTCCAATGTGAAATTGGTTAAGGTGGTAGGTATCTTGGTCCCTTATTCAGAAGTCTTAGGTTTGAGCCCTAGGTTGTTGGAAGACCACCCCCCCACCCCCCCTCTTTAAGGGACCTTCGTCTCATTAGTCCGGTCCCTAATAATAGGATCCTGATACCGGCAGTTCCATCCAAACTTTGATATATTTTTTACATTGTATGTTTTGTGCCGTGAAATGGCTGAAGTGCCCATTGTGAAAATGATATGATCTTGTAAGAAGAACACTTGTAGAAAGTTGAAACTCATATAAAATGAGTAGCTGAATAGTTAGAGGTAGAGGGAAACTAAGAATGTCTATAGCCAAAACCATTAAACATAAAAGTAAATTACTTGTATGTACACATGGTTTATGATAGGACACAACAGTACTGTTTGATGATCCATATAGTCATTCCTAGTAAGTGGAAAAAAAATTGGTTCTTGTTTTTTATGGTTATTGTGCTGTAACTTTTGTGCTGCTATTCTACTGTGCATGTAATGAGAAACAATGCATTGTGCCTGCGGCTTGAAGTGGATGAAATTGTCTCAGAGGTCAATGGAACAGAGAATTGATGTTTCTTGATGTTCGGAGTGACATTTAATTAGGGGTTTAAATATTTTACAGTATATTGTTATCCGTAAGTTATTTATTCTCAAAGTGAATCTAATGAGCTGTTTGATAGTTTGTTTCTTTTCTGGCATGTACCTTCTGCTCATTCTCATAAACAATTGCAGATTTTGTTGTGTTCATCTTTTATTTAAATAAAAGTATTTCTAAATTAAGGCAGTTTAGATATTTTTGGTAGATGATGAATTGAGTATTTAATTTGCTTGAGTATGGATATGGGTTTCATAAATTTTTTACAGCTTTTGATTTAGTCCTATTGAACTTAATTTATTTGCACATGGGAGATAATGAAGCACAGCCTAATAATGTGTTTCATATTTCAATACAGGTTTTCTTCTTGACCCTGAGAAATGCAGTATGCTGAATTTGCAAGAGAAACAAAGACTAGTTCATGAGGTTGCTCGACTATCAAAAGATGCCCCAAATATGCTTCGTTCCTTTACACGCAGGGAACTTCTAGAAATAATCTGTGCTGAATTAGGCAAAGAGAGGAAGTATACTGGATATACCAAGAATCAAATGATAGAATATCTTCTTAAGATAATTTCCAAGAAACCTAAGTTGCAATCCGTCCAAAATACTCCAGCTCATTCTCCTGCCAAAAGCTGTATTGGATCCAAAAGGAAAAAAGGACCTTCATCTCAAGATTTACATAATGTTCTTCTAGAGAACAGTAGAGAGGAAACAGTGAAAATCTTGTTGTGTCAGAATGCTGCATGCAGAGCTACATTGAATGCAGAAGATTCTTTTTGCAAGAGATGTTCTTGTTGTATTTGTCATGGTTATGACGATAACAAGGATCCTAGTTTGTGGTTGACTTGCAGTTCTGATGATCCCGATGAAGAGTCATGTGGAATGTCTTGCCATTTGCAATGTGCTTTGAGTAATCAAATGTCTGGCATTTTGAAGAGCAGTTGTGGTGTAAAGTTGGATGGAAGCTTCTCTTGTGTTTCTTGTGGAAAAATTAACGAATTAATGAGGTAAGTAGGTCATATTCTTTCCTTTTACATCTAGACATGTAAGTAAAATATGCTGATGTATAAACATACAGAAAATCTGTTAATTACTTCTCATCTGTTTATATTTGTTAATGGGAAAACCCTGTTCACAAAAGTCGAATTGGTTGCTCTGCAGAAGTTTGAGGCTTGCCCGTATAAAACACACTTGGTAACAATCTCACATAAAAAGCTGATTGCATTTTTGCACCTGCATGTGTATAGACTGTGGCCAAACATGAGTTACGACAGGATACAATGACGTCGTTTGATCCATGCAGTCGATCCCACATAGTGGGAAAGGCTTGTTGTTGTTGTATGTGTATAGACTATCACCAGTCAGTGTAGTCTGAATTCTGAAATACCTCTGTGAACGTGAGTAATTATTAGAATGAATTTGAATGCATGCTAGAGAGAGTGAGAGAGAGAGAGAAATGATGTACTTACGCTGTTACGCATCTCTTACATTAGGAGTGGCATTTCACTATTATGAATGAAAATTTGCATTTTGCAGGATATGGCGAAAGCAATTGTTGGTTGCCAAAGAAGCAAGAAGAGTGGATATACTGTCTTTGCGGATCACCTTAGCTCACAAAATTCTTATTGGAACTGAAGTATTCAAGGAAGTACAGAAGATTGTAGAAACTGCTCTCAAGTTACTGGACAATGAAGTGGGACCTCTGGATCATGTATGTGCAAGCATGACAAGGGGTATTGTGAGCAGGCTCTCATGTGGTGCTGAGGTTCAGAAGTTGTGCTCCAATGCTATTGAATGTTTTGATTCAAAATTTTCTGACCTCTTCCATAATTGTGTGCAAAAGAAAGATGCAACAAGTAAGTTTTTTTTCGTTTTTTCTTTTTACATTTTTTCAAAAGTTCATCTGATTCACGACTGAGCTTAAAATTGCACAAGGCATAACTGGAAGTTATCTGATTTTGTTTATTACATTTTATATTTTTAGGACAATAGAAAAAGAAATGAAATCAAACTTGATAGCTGTTATATGTAGCAAACATATACTAGGTTGGTTCTTGAAATTTTGGATCCAGAATTGCATTTATAAGTTTTATATATGAAGTTATGAACTTAATAGCTTCTTCAAGAATGAGAGAAATGAAATTTGAGGGATGTACAGGGAAACTAAATAGTTTTACTTCAGCTAATGCCTTTGGAGAAGATGGAAATTTAAATGGATTATACCTTCCAAGTCCCATACCATACCAAAGCCTTATTCCACCATATGAGGTCAACTACATGGATCAAACAATGTCATTATGTCATGTTTTTGCTTTGATCCATCCAAAGGATTCCACAAATTTTTACGTTTGTTGTTGAAGGCCAACACAGCCCTCCTCTTTTATCTGGGCTTGGGACCGGTATGTAAAAACATAGGCAGAGTTATACCTTCCAAGTCCCATGATAGGCATAAATAATTGAGACGAATGAGATTACATATTTTTATGTTTAATTGTTTATATATGACATAATGTAGGAAGACATAGAAGTAAATTAATCTAACCAAGAAATTAAACAGTTTTGATTTGACTGATGTGTTTCCCTTACCTTATTTTCTAGTAGAAAACAAATAAACAGAATAGAATGAAAATTAGTCAATCTGTAAGTAATAAGTATTACTATTATCCTAACAAACTATTATGAATAGTATTAGTCCTTATTTTCATTTGCACTATAATCACTCCATAGTGAGAAAATATTACCAGCAAGAACAACACTGATCTGACTTTATTTCCCTTTTTTAGTTAGTTTTGCTTTTCAACTAACCTATACACTAATATGGCTTCTTGTAATTTCTTTTGGCAGCATGCTCTATACGTATTGAAGAGTGCCTTCCTACCTCAGTGATCATTGTGCTTGAATATGAAGACAAACTCTTAAAAAACTTCCTTGGCTGCAGGCTTTGGCACCGGATATCAACAATGGACTATCCGGAACAACCCACCTTTATTGTCTTGAGGCCCGAGAAAAGATTCAAGTTAGAAAACCTCCATCCTTCAACCGAGTACTTTTGCAAGGCTTCTGTGTTCAGCAGCATGGAGATTTTGGGTGCCGCTGAAGCTAAATGGGTGACGCCTTGTGAGCCGACAAATTCTCTTTCGAATGCTATCAGGCATGGAGGTGGTGATCATTCAATATGGTCACCTCAAATATCCCCAGTTGCAGCTATGTACAAATATGAACAGGACAAACTTAAGATAACTGCCGAAAATCATCAAGTTGAATCTGCCAACTCTCGCATAAAGTTATCCTCTGGGGACAGCGTCAGGGGAAGCTTCGAAGAGTTCCTCGCGAGGCCTCCATCAGTTGGACCATTTCCACCCAAGAATTTCGTCTCGGTCTCGCCCACCACGCCTTCCAAATCCAACGAAATGAGGCAACTTAATGCCTTATTTTCCAGGAACCGGTTGAAGGAACATGATTACGAGCATTCTGTCAGGGTCGTCAAATGGTTAGAGCATCACAGACACATAGACGAAACCTTCAGAATAAGGTTTCTCACTTGGTTCAGCCTCAAAGCCACACAGCAGGAGAGAAGAGTGGTTAGTGCATTTGTTGATGCTTTGATGGATGACCCAGCAAGCTTAGCTGATCAGCTTATACACACTTTCTCAGATGAGATAAGTTCTGAGCAAAAATCTTAGTGGGAAGAGTTAAAATTGAAGCCCCTATGGCAAGTAGATATTTAGTTTTCTGTACTTTGTGGGAGTTGTAGAGAGCATTCTGAAGGGTTGCATTTGTTGATGGTCTTATTATACCAATTAATTTTCATTTATGGATTGATCAATGGACTTTTGTCTGATACATGTTACATGTCCCGTTTCAAAAGTGTCCTGTCCAGGGAATTAAATTAATCCTCTTGTGTTGAAATTACACATGATTTTGTCATATGTGATCTTCTATCATTGATTAGAAATGTGAGACCTAAACATATGACACAAAGGAGTAAATGGTGGAAAATTACATATGACAATGCCATAGTTTCAACATACAAGAATCTGTTTTCTCTTGTTTGGTGCTGTTTGGTTTCCGTTTTTATTTTTTGTATTCATTTCATGTTTTCTCTATTTTCAAAATTTTGTGAAGGAAATACTGAAAATAGAGAAAACATGATTTTATTGTTTTCTCTATTTTCAGTATTTCCTTTACAAAATTTTAAAAACAAAAAACAGAAAATGAAAACGGAAATCAAACATCACCGAGTTATTGAACTCAATTGTTCGACTCAATGATGGAGTTGGATCTTTATTGTGAAAATTTTGGAGATTTCTTTAGTATCCAACAAAATTCATGGATATTAATATCTATTAGTAATCATTTGGTTATAAAAAAAAGATGTATTTCTTTTTCTTAAAAGAAAAAAAAAAAAACTCATCAAGTCAATTATCAAATTATGAATAGTGATTATACAATGTATATCAATATTCATACCCATCAATACCAAGGAAAAATTAAAACTTTTACATGATTTTACTATGTATAAAAACTTTTACCATTTATTACATTTTTATGACATGTTTAATCAAAGGTGTAAATTTATACAATCCAGTTTAGCCATACAGCCCAATTGATGGAGAGACTGGTAGTCATGTACTGCTCTAACTTCACTTTCATGCCTTCATCAAACTTTGAACATTTTGTAACCAAAATTTGGGTTCCTGGTTTTCATAGATTCGCCTGTTTGTTCCTGTCATATACTACATACCCAATCTCACTACTTTATAATCTTCATCAACAAATCATTCAACAGTTCATTTTGTTCCGAGCTATGTTTTAATGTAAGAAACTTAGTTTATTTTGCAATAGAAAAAAGAAAGTTGAATAACAAATTTTCAACCAATACCGGCCAACAATTTATAATGTGTATTTTACGTGTAGTGAATATGTATTATATACAGTAATCTATGTACATTATACATATTAATAGTTGTACATTCATGTGTGTTATGTGATACAATTTCCCTAATTACATTGTTCTGTGTTGTACATTTTACGTATAATGTAATGTATATTTTATATGTAATATGATGTGTATTATATACAGTAATGCATTTACATTATACACACTAATAGTTGTGCATATGCTATTGTTGACTGAATTTTTATTATTCATCAATCATTTATGAAAAAGGAATACTAATTTATTTTAAAAAATAAATACAAAAAAAGCATCAAATAAGAAATTGAAAGATCAATATCAGCCGTTTACATTAGTAAAATGAAAAGATCAACACTAGTAATTTCTGATGTAGCAAAATTTATTGGCCAAGAAACCATGGTATACAATTGGACATGAACTAGTGATTTTAGCTTCAACCCCAAATTGGCGCATGCCACTACCTTAACACATTCCTAAAAACTTCTTATGATGTTTGGTGTATAGAACATGCACTAACACAAACAGCAAGAGTCCTTGGCATTCATCATGCAATGACTTCTTATTTAACCTTGCAGTTTTGCCACTGATTGGACATCCTTTCCCTTAGTTGCATCAAGATGGACCCTTCATAAAGCTCCCAGTAGTCACTATCATACATTTTATGCATCCACATTTTCTGCATCGCCGGTAGAGGCTTCATTTAATGCAGTAGCCAAGTACTCCGCGAGGCTTGGTTCAGGACCAGGCTTGACAAAAGTAGCAGATGATTCTTCCCTTTTTGTACTTATCGACTTTGACATCCATGGTTTAGAACTCCCAGGCGTATATGAAGAAGCGTCTGTTGCCTTCCATTCTACAGGTATCAAAAGCTTCCATGGATCTTCAACCATCGACCTCCTGCAAAACGGATCTGGACCAGAAGCCCTGTCCTCGTTGGACCAATGACCATGTGAACTCGGTCCACGTCCACTGCCCCGTCCTGAAACGGGGCTCCTAGTGTTGTGCCAGAAACCCCTGCCTCTCCCTGGACTAGGACAGGGACTGTTCCTGTATCCTGGTGAAGGATTTGGACTGTAGCTCGGCCGGTGAATTATGCCCTGTCCAGAGTTATATAATGGAGCACCAGAAGGTTCGAACCTAGGAGTTGGATAAACGCCACCGCTTGATGGACGGAATGGTAAGTTATAGTGAGGAGGGCCTCTAGGTCCATTCCAAACCGAGTTTCTATAGGGTGCAGGTGACATTTGAGTGGGAGAAGGAGTCATATGTGGATTTGTTGATGCTGTAATTTCAATTTAATAAGAATTGTCAGAATGGAGAAGGAAAAGGTAAATCTAGATGGTGATCACTGTATGCAAGAGAAACTCTAGGTAGCTTATAATAAAGATCATGACAAATACAATATATACAATAAAACACACAAAGCAATGCTGCACATCTCAATTCGACATGTTATAATAAGAAAAGACCATAAGATAAACTTATCAGTTATCATATATTTTTGGTACTTGAGAGATTGATTTAATCAACTGAACCCTACAAAAATTATTTGAAATTTTCAATCAATCTGAATTTGAGTCAAACAAGTCATACTTTAGACTTACTTGATATAATTTAACATAATCTTGGGGGATTAAGCTTTCTACCTGATTGAGTCAAATTTTAGTAGATTGAACTCAATTGAAGTAACTAACCTTCTTAGAAGCTGAGAACTAAATAAATGTAAGCATAACATTTGAATGGGAAAAAAAATGCTTTACAGTAAACTTAAAAAAAATGTATCAGAATTCAGAAAGGTCAAAAAATGGGTCTTTAGACACACCAGTACCTGGATGCGGTGATGAAAATCGTGCCACAGGAGAACGGGCAAAATTTGGAGGAGGGAAATAATCTGGTGCAGACTGGGTATGTGGATTGTTCCTTTTGTTAGAAGAGAATGCATTCATTGGATCAGTATAAAAGTCAAATCGTGGTGAGGCATATGATTGATCCTGTGAAGGGGTAGTTGAAGAGGCTTCAATCAAGGGATTTGAGAGAAGAACCGGCATCGTAGAACCTTCGACACCACCAGAAACTTCAGCTGTATCAGCCTGCATGCGCATTTCTTTCAACCTTTTCTTTCTTTTCTCTGAATCCTCCATGTAAGATGAGGTTAATTAGCTGAAGATGAAGAAGAAACAACGAATATGATATGAGTTTGGAGAGCAAAAAAAAAAACCTAGGTGTTGGAAAAAACAAATCAAATGCAATTCAGAAGAACCAACCCAACATTCAAATGAAAATTAGAGACACCCAGTAATTGATTTGATTAAATGGGATATTTTTTCAGAATAAAAAACCAACCTTAGAGTTTTGGTAGTTGATTGAGTAGGGAACAGCAGAAGAGAACCTAAGAACGCGAACAAGTGGATGAACAAGGTCGCAGCGGTAGCCTGCTGTTTGAGACGGCAGTCACGAGGAAGCGAAGGCAGCGGCTAGGAGGATGGCAACGATGAAGTTGACAGCGGTTCGTGGTG
Organism: Aeschynomene evenia; assembly: GCA_013621005.1. Taxonomy (NCBI): domain Eukaryota; kingdom Viridiplantae; phylum Streptophyta; class Magnoliopsida; order Fabales; family Fabaceae; genus Aeschynomene; species Aeschynomene evenia. The sequence continues at coordinate 20,969,905 of CM024269.1, forward strand.
GGTCACTGGTTGAATCCGCAAATAATTGACTCGGTCTCCTAAATAAAATTTTAAATACATGTATACAAAAAAATATAAAGTACGATAAAAAAAAATGACAAAGATTTGACATGATTAAACAAACAATGTTTCACATCAAGAAAAAGTAAACCAATTACACAATCAGCCTCCAATGTTCATTAATATTTAGCCAAAATAAGCCTGCCTTCTGTTCATTCCATTTTTAAGCCTCACATGAAAACCAATTCCATTTTTGTTCATATCAAAAAGATAATCTAACATTATTTTTTAAATGCCAATAATCCAAAAAAAAAAAACTAAACTAATTAACCAAATAACTAAACCAATAGAACACAACAGAACACAACAGAACAAAAGGAGCTCAGAAATCAGAATGCTGAAAGTATAAAGCAGACTTCAAGAGTTCAAGTACTTCAATTCAAGTATTTTTTTTAAAATCAAACTCACCTTCCAAAAATGCAGAAGCAAAACAGAAACTAGGTGGAGGCGGACAGCGGAGGATGGAGGCAGAGCTGAGAGCTGTGAGGCGGCGCGAGGTGGGCGGCCACTGGCTGGGCTGGGCTGGGCTGAGGCGGCGCGAGGGGGAGGAAAACGGAGGCGCGACTGCGATTCTGCAGTTCTCCTCTGCAAGGCACGGGGCGAAGGAGGCGTTCTTCGAGGAACCAAGGACGGACAACGGCGCCACAGGGGAGGCGAAGAGGGCAAGACGGAAGGGGCGGCGGCGGCGAGGTGGAAGGGGCGACGGCGGCAGCGTTCACTCAGAATCAGAACTCAGAAGGGAAGGGCCTTGGTGGCTTGGTCGATTGAGGGTTAGGGATGGTGTGGTGTTGAAAAAGAAAAAAAAAATAATAAATAATAAAAAGAGTTTAATTTTGATGATACGCAATCAAAATACTTTGTTTCTCCTATTAGTGGTAAGATAGAGAAAATATAATCATATGATAATATATGATTGAATGACTATGTAAATAAAAGGTAATAGATGAAAATTAAATCCTAATAAAAAATTTTTGACAATTGAAAATATTCTCTCACAGTCTCAAAAGTCGAATATCATACTATCATTAGATGAAAAATGTTAACAATGTTAATGACAATTTCATTTTTTATCAAATTTGTCATTGACAATTTTATTGTTGAAAAAATTGATCCATAACGTTATTTAATTTTTTATCATTTATCCTCTTTAATATAATATGTATTTTTAAACACTCTCAACTCAACTCTATATATCTTTTATTTGATTATTACCTTCATTTTTTAATACATTTATTGTAATGTATTTAAATATTTCTATACATCATTTCTACTAAATTTCATGTAATTATTTGTTTAAAAAATACTTGAATTATTTCATTTCCTTAAATTTAAAATTTAACTATTAATCTATCTTATAATTGTAAATTACATTATTGCTAATTGAAAACATAAAAGATTCACATTGGTCTTATAAATACTGGTGCGTGCCCGTGAAGCTGCATTTTTATTTCTTTTCGAGTCATATTATTTATTTTTTTTAATTTTTATATAAGATAAAGAAAAAATAAAATAAATAGTAAAATAAATAACATGAAAATAGAGGTCGTTATCTTTGATATTTATTTTACCCTAATGAGTGTGAAATATGGATACCAAAATAGAAATTATTTTTTCCAATCCCGTTTATATATAGTATAGATATATATAATAGATATATTATTAGGGGGTGTTTGGTTGGGGGTAATCTTCAAGCATTCCCGAGAATATTTCATGGGAAAGTATGGTTCCCACGTTTGGTTCGCAATTTAGACAAATATTCCAGGGAATATTGCATTCCCGGGAATCAAACATTTCCACATTTTGATTCTCACTTCCCATGGGTTTCTAAGATTCCCATCCCATGGGAATGTTGAGGGGGTGTTAAATGACATCAACGTCCTTATTATAATTTTAATATTACAAAATAACCAATTATTACCATACTCACCCCAAGCATTTTAATTCATTTTTTATAATTATTAGTTTTTTATATGTGTTTATTTTTTAATTATTAGTTTTTTTATATGTTTATTTCTTAATTATTAGTTTTTTTATATGTGTTTATTTGTTAATTTTTTATTTTTTTCACTTTAAATAGCTAGCGGTATATTTGGAAAAACATGCAATATTTCCATGAATGTTAATGTGAACCAAACTCATTCATGAGAAAGTTTAATAAGATTCCTGGGAATTCAATGTACAAACTAAACTCAGGAATGTTTCATTATCAGGAAAGTGATTCTCGGGGAAGTGATTCCCAGGAATGTGCATATTCTCGGAAAAAAATCAATCCGCAAACCAAATGACCCCTTGATATTTTTAGTGTAAATGAGAAATTATTGTATCATTGAATCAAATTAATATCTACAAATATTAACTTTGACTCAATCGAGATCGTTTTCCTCTTTTCCTCCTTTGCTCACTGTGCGCTAAGCACTGCTCCACAGTCGATCCCACAACACTCAAGAAGGGTGCTCCACTACCTCCGACCGCGGGTGCTTCCTCGCCCACGGCCTCTCCTCCAGTCGTCGCTGCTGCATCCTCCGCTCATCGCGCGGTGGGCTACTGCACTACTGCATCTCCTCCGTTGCTGCGTTGGCTCGCGTCGGAGAATCTGCGGAGTCCTCCTTCCTCGCTGCTATTCTGCCTTCAAGATCAAACTTCAAGGAAAATTATTTTTGTCCAGAACTTCATATTTCAATTAAGAATATGGAAAGGTTTATATCTATTTTCAATTGAAATTTTAATTTTTTTGATAGCCTCCTACTCCACTTATACAAAATTGTGTACACGTATAACCGTATCTATGCAACTTAGGTTAAAAGATGGGGATAACAGAGGTTTTTTTTGTGTGTAAAAGTACATTGTGTGCTGTATAAGCTGCTATAATTTTTTGAATCACAATTCCAGCGATTCAAGTGCGATTCGTGTGATTCAAGCATCGATACAAGTGTGAGTTCGATTCCAAGTCAGATGTATGTGTATCAGATTTTGGCTTTGGGTTGTTGTCTCAATGTATGTGACCTTGTTGGAAGCTTCAAATTTTAGACCTTCATGCTTTTAATTTGTTGTGAACTGGTATCTTCAATCTTTTCGGTATATATTCCAACTATACAGAAAACAAATGTAGTTTTCACAGATTGTTTTGTTTAGGTTAGAGGCTTAGAGCTTTACTGAAAAATAAAAATTAGAGCCATTTTGTGGTTTCATTTCTAGTGTTTGTGTATGGACAAGTTCTTCATTTCTTCATGCTGTCTTTGGCATTTTCTGAAATAGGTAATAGGTGTATTGAATAAAAATCTAGAATGGTTATCACTTGCCTGATTTTTTTTTTTGTTGATTATGCTTGTGTTCATTAAAGATTTAGACTATGTTATGGGCTAATGCTAATTTCTACTTATTTTATAATATATTTATTTATTTATTTATATTTTACTATGTTTTGATTTGAACATCCGGTTGAACCTATGAACCCCTCCTCGTCTGATTTGATATCTGGTCTGATTTTCAGAACATTGATTATTAATAAACCCTAGCTAATTAAGGTGGCAATAGTTACAAGAAGATCGAGATTTCGAAAATCTCCATTGTAGACTTGGCAGCTGCTGACTCCTTCATTTCACAAACTCACCGGTACTCTCCTAAACATCACAACTCAGATCAGTGAATTCCTGCTTCACTCATCATTCACCATATAACAACTGTACAGTATAAAGAAACATGCACGGTCGTCCTCGCAAGGCGTTCAAGGAAGAAGACGCAGCAGCTCTATCTGCCAAAGCCGAGAAGCTCCGTTCCCTCCAATCTCACTTCCTCGCCAATCATCACAATCACATGTTCGTCCCCTTACTATTGATTATTAATATTATTTTAATTTTTAATTGGCTTTTCTCAATTTAGAATTGGATTATAAAAAACTCATTTCAAACAGATATACAAAGGAGGCGCTAGAGGAAAATGCAAAGTTGCTCGAGAACAATCCGGAATGGCACACAGCTTGGAATTACAGAAAACTCGCTGTTCAACACTCGCTCTCTAATTCGAACGATCCTGACTCGGTCAAGTCTATACTCAATGAAGAGCTCAGGGTGGTGCGTTCGTTGTTAGGTTTCAATTAATTGAGAAAAGAAAGAAAGTTAAATAATTGATGTAAAGTACAGTTAGTTGCTTTCGATTTAATTGAGAAGAAGAAAAATATTGAAGAGGAAGATTTCTGTATTAATTTTTTTTTTCTTTTAAATTGGTGTGTGAGGTTTTAGGTGGAGAATGCATTGAGGAAGAATTTCAAGTCGTATGGTGCGTGGCACCACCGGAAATGGGTACTGAGCAAGGGCCATTCGTCCATAGATAACGAGTTGCGCCTTCTGGGTGCTTTTCAGAAGGCTGATCCTCGAAATTTCCATGCCTGGAACTACCGAAGGTTAAAAATGCTGCTCCCACTTTGTATTCTATTTTTTCCCTCAGTTTGGTTGGAAGTAGAAACATTCATTGTTTTGAAAATGCTAAAAGGAGCTAACACTTTGTTCTGTTAGTTATTATGCAATTTGAAAGGTCCTTTGATAAGTCGGTGCCTCATTTTTTTGGCATCTTTGGTGCTTCTTATAGGTTTGTTGCTGCACTGATGAAGAGATCGGATGAGGATGAGTTGAAGTACACAGAGGATGTGATAGGGGCGAATTTTAGCAACTACTCTGCGTGGCATAATCGTAGGTAATGGGTATTATGCAATGTTCACCATCTAAAAGTTTTAATTGTTTGAAACTAGAGGTGTATTTTTAGTATGCACTCATTTAAATTAGTTAGTTCCTAGTACATGGCTTGCAAATTGCATAGGAGCTTTATTTTTCAGTACTTATGAAATTTCCATGAACAACATTCCATTTGTGTGCATGTGTTGTGAAAATGGGTGAAATTGCTGCTTGCTAACATTTTGGAATGAACAAATTACAAGATTGGTTCATCCACTCATATTTGTTTTAAAACATAAGTACATAACCCTTTCTAATGCCATAGAGAATTGCCATGTCCTATCATAACATAAAATTGCCTATTTCCAAAGATCACTGAATAGTCATCCATCATCATATGTGATGGAACCACCTTTATTAATGAAATGTAAGTGGAAGGTGTTTCAAAGTGTAGAGAAGTTCCCGAGTGTGTGTATACTGTATTATCCTTCAATTAACAATGTTTTATGTCGCAATTTGTTCATTGTTTTTAGGGGATGTTCAATTCTACTCCACCATTCTTAAATCCTCAGTTGTTTTTGCAATTGTGGTTCACTGGATAGATTTACTTCTTGATGAATTGATTTTATTAACATATTCTCCATTGGGAATTTTCAGTATCCTCTTGTCTAATTTGCTGAAGAGAAAGGCTGAAGGTTATTTTCCTAAGGAAAACATTTTGGAAGAGGAATATGAGCTTGTCCACAATGCTATTTTTACTGATCCAGATGATCAAAGTGGCTGGTTTTATCATCTTTGGCTTATTGATCAAACAGTGAAAATTGATGCTCCTCTACTTGTTTCATCTTGGCCTTCCCATGGATCTAATATAACTCTAGATGGAAACAAATGCCTTCATGGTTCTGATTTATCTGTGCTAAATTGTATACTACCAGATGCAGAAACACTTCCAGTGATTCTTTATTTCAGTCAAGCTGTTGAAGGTGTCAACTCTTCCACAGTAACTATTAAATCTGAACTTTTAAATGGGGATTTTGTTTGGAAGCCAATTTCAACAAACAACTCAAATAAGGCTCAAGTTTGGGTTACATATCTGAACATTGGAAATTTGGAGGTCCAACTTTCAAAAACATATGCAGTAGAGATTAGCCTTGATCATTCTAAGGGGATTGTATCTTCAAGTGGATATGACTATGGTCATCCTTCTCGGATTGCCTTTAACCTATGTATACGGACTGCCTTTACAGAGCCTGTTGAACAACAAGGTGGAAAAATTACTTCATGGAAGGATGATGATTTTAAAAAAATTGAGCATTTTCAGGAATCAGAGCCCATGGTTTCAGCTGATCAAGTAACTAGAGACAGGGGCCTTATTCCAATAACTTCCAGTTGGTGTGCAAAGGCAATTGCTGATGAAATAACTGAGTTTCGGGATTTATTGTCAGAGATAGACTGGTAAGGTTGATTCATGAAACAGGTTATTTTGTGTTTTGAAATGCCACCTTAAACGTCCTTCCTTTTCACCTGTTTTATTTCTAATTAGTAGTTATTATGCCTTACTGCATTTTGTAGTAAAATTGGAAAGCTTACACTCGCTAGACTGTTGACTGCTCTTGATTCATTATCATCTCCCCATACTAAACATATGGTTCATGCTGAAGAAGTTCTTCAACTTTATGATGATCTGATGATGTTGGATCCAACACATTCTTTGTACTACAAGGATGAGCGTAGTCTAGTACTACTTCGTCAGGTCAGTATTAAATGTAAATGACAGCTTGTGTGCCAAAGCTTTCTCCTGTTATTAATAAGGATGTCATGTGAATCTCAATCAATATGCATTTACCTGTGACAGTTACAAGAAATAATAGGAGCTTTCATTTCATATACGGGCTAGTACTCTCAATTTGTGTTTTGCAAATGGGCAAGTTGACTTGGTTATTTTCTGTTTACATTATAATTTTAAACACTATATGACCAGATGTGTTTGATTAAGTCTTACTTCTCAGAAACAGTAGAGATATTTCATAAAATTGGCTGAAATTAGGAAATGCCATAAAAATGTGTCCTCCCAAGACGTGTTGGCTCATATAATTATCAGATCTTTTTGTCTGCATCTGTCCTCTCCTTATTGCATCAACCTTCTGTTGCTTCTCAAGCTTACCAAGTAACCCGATAGATGGTAACTGTCTTGAAATTTTACATCCTTTTTTCCCAAATGAAACACACTTATCTTGTTTTTGTGCACTTCTTCCTGTCCCAAATGACCAAGCCTTCCAAAGTTTGTTATCCATGCCAACCTAATAGGCCAATACTAATATCATACTTGAAAGTCATGTTTGCCTTCCCAAATCTGAAGAGCACGCTAGCCAATCCAAATCAGAGTCACCAACAATACCATTTGGTGCTAACTAAAAAATTTGATACTAACTTCGATATATGTATATTGCACATGAATATTGTGACAGATGGAAGTAAGGAGCTAGGATTTGAAAAATGAAAAGAAAATAATTTAAGTTTGCAAGTTTACGGCTAGCTTTATGTTTATGCAAATTGCCAGTTTTCATCGACTAACATGTATTTTCACTTTCTGTTATGTTGACTCTGCAGATAACTTCAGCTAGGGAGTCTTTGCTACCATACTGTCACTACAAAAAAGATGCAACAGAGACAGGTGCTGGTTATGTCTGTCTCAGATTACAAAATCTTTCGTTGTCACGAGTGGGGTCCATAGACAATTTATTGTGGGTTCAAATGTTAGACCTTAGCCACAATGAACTTCGATCAATTGAAGGTAAAATATTTAATTTTCTCTATAACTTCATCTTAATTGTGTATTCCCATATGAATTGTGGTAATAAACTGTTAGGATCACATTAATAATAGATTGTTAGTTAGTTGAGGAAGTTGGTTAGTTAGGCATTGGATTGGCTATAAATAAGGGGAATTGGGAGTAGTTTAGAAGTCTGGGATAATCATTTGGTATCTTGATAGCTTGTAGTTAGTATTGTAGTTGAGAGAATTCTCTCTAGGAGGTAGTTCCTCCATTGTAGCCTTTATTAGGGATTGGGGATTTCCCTCCCTATTATCAATAAAGAAAGATATAGTCCCTCCATTATCAAGGTTCTATCAATTGGTATCAGCAGCTCTTGGATCCTGGGAAAGGCTTCTAATCGCTGCCATAAGCATGGAGACATTTCCCATGTTCGATGGGATTGATGGATATTGGTGGGCTATTCGTGCCGGACGTTTTTGGGATGCAAGAGGCACCCCGAAACAGCAGAGATTGTTAGAGGTCAAGAACGGTTTAACGGGAAGAGCATTGACATGGTTTCATCTATGGAGGCATCACAATCCAACCGCGAAATGGGAAATGTTCGAAATAGCATTTCTCCATCGTTTTCAACCTAATTTGCGTCCGATCTTGCCTGAAATTGTGTGTAAAGAAGTTGCAGATTGGGAAATTGAGTGGGAAGAGTTCAAGGCCAAGGTGAATCTTCGTCAACAATCAGATGATGCGATTACAGAATTAACATAGGGAATTCAAGAAACAAAGGGGGTCCAGACTTCTACAACAGCAATCTCAAAATCAAAATTGGGGCAAGAAATTCGAAAAGGAGCCCAAGAAACGCATCAGAATCTTGTAGCTTCTCCGGCGCAAGAAACAAGCCCAAGAATGAAGGAAGGGAAGGAAGACAGAGCAGAGGTGGAAAACTGTTTAGAGAAAGGGGGTCGTTCGACATACCAGAACTCTGTGTGTTTTGTTTCCGCCGAAGACCTGAGTTGGAAGTCAGCAAGACCCATCGAAGCCACCTTGCATTCCATCGAGGAAACGCTGAAGCGGATGAACGCGCGAAGGGACGGTGTGGTTGCAGCAGCGCTCACGGAGGAGGTGACAGAACCGCCTCGCGAGAGAGGAGTAGTCACAGATACGGCAGCGACCCTTGCTGAGGCAGCGGCGACACAAGCAATGGTTGCAGCCAGGCACATGGAACTTGTGACGAAAAGACAGCATGGTGAAGGAGAGAGGGAAAGCGACGTCGACGAGAAAGGACAGATAGAAGATGGCGGTGAAGAAACACAAGGAGGAAAGCGGCTGCTCAAGCAACAAGAGGAGGAAGGCGCTCGCGAAGGACCTGGTCGAACATCCACCGCGGTGGGCCTACGACTAGTGACCGGCATGGGACAGTTCTGGTCAGCGATGGTGACGGCGACTCTCATAGGTCTTGATTGTACGAGGATGAAGAAGGAGGCGGCGGCTGGGGTAGCATTGCAGCAATGCTATCCTTGGTTTACCCTAATGGGCCAGGCCCAAGTCCACACAATCAAGAAGCTGGATTGTGGTCAGGTTACTTACTCCTCATGCCTCATGGGCCAAGCCCAATTTGGAACAACTAAAGAACAAATAGAGTTTCCATTTGGGTCATTTTTTTTAGTTGGGCCTAAAAGACTATTACTTTGGGGTCTTTTTAAAGAGATTAATTTGTTGTTTTTTACTATGAAAGACCCTAGTGTAGAAGGAAATTTTGGCTGTTTATTCTTTAGACAATGGGATCCAGGAGGCTTCTTTTTTTTTTGGAAATTTGTTTTGTACTCTCACCTTGAGGACAAGGTGAATTTTCAGGGGGGGAGTATTGTTAGGATCACATTAATAATAGATTGTTAGTTAGTTGAGGAAGTTGGTTAGTTAGGCATTGGATTGGCTATAAATAAGGGGAATTGGGAGTAGTTTAGAAGTCTTGGATAATCATTTGGTATCTTGAGAGTTTGTAGTTAGTATTGTAGTTGAGAGAATTCTCTCTAGGAGGTAGTTCCTCCATTGTAGCCTTTATTAGGGATTGGGGATTTCCCTCCCTATTATCAATAAAGAAAGATATAGTCCCTCCATTATCAAGGTTCTATCATAAACAGTTGAAAACCAGATTGCATCTGGGATTTTCAAAGTTGAGTCTTAGAAGGTTGTTCCTAATCTGTAGCTTTGTCAAAATTATTAGCCTTCTTTTAGTTATTACTTTTTATATAGAGAGTCAAACTATTGGGTTTTATCCTCGGTTATGCACTTTTGGGCGGTATAACTTTTGATTATTTAATGTTGTATCTAAAGTGGAAAGAAAATATCTCATAAAATACTGAATATTTTTTTGACAGGATTGGAGGCCATGCAACTTCTATCTTGTTTGAATTTGAGTCATAATAAATTGGGTAGTTTTACTGCACTGGGGCCTCTCAGATTGATTAAGTCACTTAAAGTGTTGAATATTTCATACAATGAGATAGGCTCACACACTATTGACACAAGAAGATACCTATGCTCTTCTCCTTTGTCTCATACTGAAGAATTTCCATGGGACCGATTTGAAATCCTTACAGGAAGTTTCAGTGCCACAAAATTTTGGGATTCTTTCTTGATATTCCATAGTGTGAATCTGACAGAGTTAGACATAAAAGGAAATGCAGTTGCTGATGAGAACTTCAGGTTGTTTCTTGTCAAAGTTTTGCCTACACTCAAGTGGCTTGATGGTGAAGACTTGTCATGACCTAAGACTAAGAGGTTACATTTATGAACTTTTTTCTTTCTGCTACAGATTTTACACTTTCTTCAAGATTATACCTTGCCCTTGATAAATTGCAAGTTTTTCTTTCTCTTCATGCATTTGTAGTTTGCACAATTAAAAAAGTATAAATATGTGATTATTATTATTATTATTATTAACTGTATTCAAATACCAATTCAACCTTTAATGAGTGATAGAGCCCTTTTATCCTTTTTCTCTCTGCCTTTCTTTATTCATGTGCAAATTTACTGATCCTTATGCATATGCAACCCCATATGATATTCCATCTCTGTCTTGGTTTTTTTCTCTCTCTCTTTTAGGTCTCTATCTTAATCTTGTATATTGGACATTGCATATTCCAAACATGATTTGATTTGTGAGATTTCACTATTTTTCTAAAAATACTATAAAAGTGAAGACTATAGCCTTTAAAATATTGAATTACTTAAATTTTAGAAATAGTCGAAATTGAAGGCTATAGACTTTAAAAAGTGAGATTTCACAATTTTTCTAAAAACACTATAAAAGTGAAGACTATAGCCTTTAAAATATTGAATTACTTAAATTTTAGAAATAGTCGAAATTGATGGCTATAGGTTTTAAAAATGAGATTTCACTATTTTTCTAAAAATAATATAAAAGTGAAGACTATAGCCTATAAAATATTGAATTACTTAAATTTTAGAAATTAGTAGAAATTGAAGGTTATAGGCTTTAAAAAGTGAGATTTTTTCTATGTGAGATTTCACTATTTTTCTAAAAATACTATAAAAGTGAAGGCTATAGCCTTTAAAATATTGAATTACTTAAATTTTAGAAATAGTCAAAATTGAAGGCTATATGCTTTAAAAAGTGAGATTTCACTATTTCTCTAAAAACACTATAAAAGTGAAGACTATAGCCTTTAAAATATTGAATTACTTAAGTTTTAGAAATTAGTAGAAATTGAAGAGTATAGGCTTTAAAAAGTGAGATTTTTTCAATTTTTCTAAAAACAGTATAAAAGTGAAGACTATAACCTTTAAAATATTGAATTACATAAATTTATGAATTTAGTAGAAATTGAAGGCTATAATAGGCTTTAAAAAGTGAGATTTCACAATTATTCTAACAACACTATAAAAATGAAGACTGCCTTTAAAACATTGAATTGTATTATTTTTAGAAATTAGTTGAAATTGAAGGCTATAGGCTTTAAAAAGTGAGATTTCACTATTTTTCTAAAAATACTATAAAAGTGAAGACTATAGACTTTAAAATATTGAATTACTTAAACTTTAGAAATTAGTAGAGATTGAAGGCTATAGGCTTTAAAAAGTGAGATTTCACTATTTTTCTAAAAATACTATAAAAGTGAAAACTATAGCCTTTAAAATATTGAATTACTTAAATTTTAGAAATAGTCAAAATTGAAGGCTATAGGTTTTAAAAAGTGAGATTTCACTATTTTTCTAAAAACACTATAAAAGTGAAGACTATATCCCTCAAAATATTGAATTACTTAAATTTTAGAAATGAGTAGAAATCGAAGGCTATTAGGCTTTAAAAAATGAGATTTTTTCAATTTTTCTAAAAACACTATAAAAGTGAAGACTATATCCTTTAAAATATTGAATTACTTAAATTTTAAAAATTAGTAGATATTGAAGGTTATAGGGTTTAAAAAGTGAAATTTGACAATTTTTCTAAAAACATTATAAAATTGAAAACTATAGCCTTTAAAATATTGAATTACTTAAGTTTTAGAAATTAGTAGAAATTGAAGGCTAAAGGTTTTAAAAAGTGAGATTTTACTATTTTTCTAAAAATACTATAAAAGTGAAGTCTATAGCCTTTAAAATATTGAATTGTATAATTTTTAGAAATTAGTTGAAATTGAAGGCTATATAGGTTTTAAAAAATGATATTTCACTATTTTTCTAAAAATACTATAAAAGTGAAGACTATAGCCTTTAAAATATTGAATTACTCAAATTTTTGAAATCAGTTGAAATTGTAGGCTACAAGATTTAAAAAGTGAGATTTCACAATTTTTCAAAAAACACTATAAAAGTAAAGACTATAGCCTTTAAAATATTGAATTACTTAAGTTTTAGAAATTAGTAGAAATTGAAAGCTATATGTTTTAAAAAGTGAGATTTCACTATTTTTGTAAAAATATTATAAAAGTGAAAACCATAACCTTTAAAATATTGATTTAAAAATTTTAAATGAACAAATAAAAATATAAAAAGTAAAAACTTAATACAGAACAGTAGTTGAATAAAAGTGTTTTTCAATGTATAATAATAAATTATAAAATTAATGTAAATATAATTACATTTTTATTCTTAATAATTACACAAGGTAATAAATGTAGTATAAAATAAATTATGTACAGATTAGTAAATTTAAGTCATAAAACTATTATGATTAAAAGTTATTAAAAAGTAATATAAAATGACTTTTTTGTTTATGTCATATCCTATAATCTAAATTTATTAAAAATCACCACTTAAAAAACTCATGAATTTATATTCTAGTTGTGATCGTTGATTGTATTAAATTGCTTCTGAGCAATTATCTGGACTCAATTGGGATATAAAATTACATACTCTAAACTGCTAATGCAATGGTGTTTTTTTTTCAATAATAATATTTGTACATACAATTTTTCTTACATATCTTCTCTACCCATTTCACCACTTTTGAATTTTAATATAACATCACTCCACCATTTACACTTCTTTTATCCACCATTAGATCAACACATATGTTTACTATACATACCAAAATATATGTACCAATATCATAGCTTTTTTTTTTTATCTTCAATTTTTCTTTAGCAAGAATATTGTCTAATCGACAATTTTTATCAATGAAAGAATGACCCCACGAAAAACAAAAGGGACTAGAGAACTGAAAGAACTAGACACCAGCAGCAATATCTGGTACATGATTTTTGTCAACATAATTGATGCATATATTTACAATCATACAAGAAACAAATAAAATAGCTATTATATATATATTTGCTTGGAGGAAGCAATGTCATAAAACAAAATACACGGAACAATTTATGGATCTCAAGCTACAAACATAAAATAAATGAGCTCGAGGTCACGAGTCTTCTCCATAACATTACTATTTTGTGCAGCACTTGATCAAAGCAAAGCAAGAAAATGCAGGCATCACTGAATTGATATAATTATAACCTCTTTTTAGTTATTAGAATTGATGGCTTTTATTGCCCCTTCTGAAACGAGTTAGCAAAAGAGCAAAGATGCTTCCGGTACACAGTTGCGAGCGACCACGGCCGGAGGAGAGTTCTGTTGACCGGCTGGTGAAGGTTGAGTTAACTGATAATTAACATCTCCGTTTAGCAAGTTAGCAACAAATTTCAGTGACCAAAAAACCAATCATTGGCAGGGTACTCTCTCTATGTCCCACCCATTTTTATTGCATCCGCTGGCGACTTTAGCAGCTTCTTTAGCGACTCAACTATTCTAGGAAAAGATGGGCGTTCAGCTGGGTTGCTGCATAAAAGAAAAAGTTTAGCAAAGCGTTAAGCCGTTAAGCATAGAGAAGGATGCAGTTAACAAAGCAAATAATACATGTTTATTATATCAAACTTGAAAGCCTTAATGAATAAGAAGATGGCAAAGCCATCAATAGAGGGCCTTTTAGTGTCAGGCTAGATAAATAATTTATTAAAATTTATGAATAAGTTATTTAATATTTAAAAACATAATAATAAATATTTTAAATATTTTAAAAAGAATTTCTTGATAAGTCATAATATCTTGTCAAAATACATTAAAATAACTTTTTGAAGTAATAACTTTAAGTAGTAAGTTAAAAAAGGTCATAAGCAATATCTGTCATTTGATTCAGGACTCTAGTTTTACTAACCTAATAATGCTCAAGAATTTCCATTTTTTGGCAATTTTTGGTGTTTGTTCATCCATTCAATTGACTAAATGTGGAATCCCTCAGCATGAAACGATCAAAATAGGACTAAAGGACCAATTGCCTTGATAAGCATATTGGGAATTACTAGAAAATAGGAAACATTAAATAATAAATTAATAATACTTACTCAGCCCAACAAGATTCCATCAGCGAGGCCAACTCTGGAGAGGTGTCTGGAGGAATAGCAAGCCTTCTATTCTGGAAAGCGACAGCTCCAACCACCTGATTATACATAATAAGATTATTTTACAGAGTTCACTTATAAACTTTGGACTTCAAGTTCAAGTTTACATTTATATAGACTTCTTCACAATTTCTAAAATGCTAGGTAAAAATGATTCACTTTCACTACAAGCATATGCAATTCTGAGCATAACAAGTACTGCAAAATTTTTACCTGGGCAGGGCTAAGACCACTCCATGGTTGTTGCAGGGTCACAAGTTCCCACATGATAACTCCAAAACTGAAGACATCAGACTTCTCATTTGAAGGTTCGCCGCGAAGAAACTCCGGCGCCATCCACTCAGGCTGAAAATAAAATTAAGAGAGTTACACACTTATTGAAGGTGAGGGGCACCATGAAGTGAAAGATCAACCTGCAAAATATTGATATGATGACTTAAAAGGAATTTCTTCTATATCTATACCAACATGCAGAACCTAGAACCTACTAAGCCAGACTATATAAACAAAGACAAAGCACAAATGAAAAAGGAAATACTTCCCCAACCAAGAGACCAAACTGATACGAAACATGCACATCCAATCTTATTGTTAAACATGATTATATAATTGATCTTAGAAACAGAGACAGTATTTATTAACAGCAATACTGTCTGGCATTCATGCATTGGAAGTTGAATTCCCTCTAGAATAATTTTCGTTCAAGAATATAGAGTGGACCACCCACCAACTAATTGGAAGAGAACTAGAACAATAAAAAGCTCATGTATTCATGCTTATGCACATAATCAGTGTAAGAGACTTACTGTTCCAGCAACAGATTTTGATGATATGAAAGTGTTTGCCTTAAATCTGGATAATCCAAAGTCACAAACCTGAGCACGAAATCAAAATTAAATCTCACACTAGACAAAATTTATGAAATTTCAAGGATAAAACTCAACTGTTCAGCATACCTTTACAGTCCAATTTTTGTCTACTAACAGGTTTGGGGATTTGAGATCCCAATGCACAATTGGGGGCTTCAGACAATGGAGATAATTTATCCCTTTAGCCTGTGAACAGACAAATCACATATCATCTACAATTTAATCTGTTAAAATGAGAGAATAATGAAACAATATCTGATACAAACCACATCTAAAATCATCCGTAATCTTCTCCTTCGATCAAGAAATTCGCCAGATGCTGGCCTATGTATTAGGCGGAATAAACTACCCCTGTCATACATGTACCAAGAAACAACAATAAGACACTTAAAAATCTTTATGCAAGGGAGTTCAATAATACTGTCAACTATGGAAGAAGCTGGATGTCTTACCTAGGCAAATACTCTGTCACTATAGATAAATGAGGACGCTTTGTGACTGCACCCATGAATAGCACCACATTTGGATGGCGAACACGTTTCATTATTGCAACCTGAAGCAATAAAAACATTAGGATTGTGAATGCGAGTTTTCATTACGTGAATAGTGAATACAACAATAAGAAGCTTCAGGCTATAGGCCCCCTTGATGACAGGCAAATAGCTCAACTTGATCACAATTCACAACAATTTAGATAGTAAAAAATTGCAATAAATGATACATTTTTTAATCTATATTAGGAAAACTAACCTCTCTCAAAAACTCTTTCAACTGATCATCTTCGAAATCCTGAACTGATAAAACCTTGACGGCAACATCCTGCAATTTATAAACAATAGATAAGTCACCAAAAATTAGAAATGTTAACATAGAAAATAATAGGCCCCATCAGAAAATTGTATACAGACAGCCGGTACTACATGCTTCCATGGTTAAATATACTCTAGTCATCATGATTAATGATGGGTAGATTTCTTTATGCACCCAACCGCAGACAAATGGACTTATGTAACTAGAGACTATGAAGATATATATTACTTCCTCCGTTTTAAATTCCTGAACTTAAATGTGCATTGAACAGCAAAATAAACATTATGAAAATTAATGACAAATAACATTTACCGATCCATGCCATTCAGCACGAAACACTGTCCCAAAAGACCCTGCATTTAGGAGGGAAAACAACAACATTTAGGGTCACCATTCCTGTTACTTGCCTTGAAAAATAAGCAGCAGGGGAAGAAGAAAATTTACCAGCACCAATTCGCTCCTTAATTCGTAAATCTTCCCATGATATCTCAAGCCAGTCCATTGCAAGTGATGGTTCAAGATTCAAGTATCTTGGAATATTTCCACCACCCTGGCTTTCATGTTTTTGTACCTTGGGTGAGCTCGGTATAGGTTGCTGGAATGTGGTTTTTACCACAGAATTTCTCTTTGCAGTAATCTCACTGTTGGAAATTTCTTGTGCTGCAACCTTATCTTTAACAGGTTTGGGACATTCATTTAATGATACTTCAGAGGCTGGATGAAGAGCTTCAGAAACACCTTCAAGGACAGAAGGGAAAATTATAAAACCCACAATTTCACATTCGACATCGATCACTATCTTCTGATCAAAAGGAATTGGAGGCAAGTGTGTACCATCATAAATGGAGCCCTTATGATTTTTCAGCAGGTCGGTGTTTTTCCATCGTGGACCTTCCTGTGTATGACCTGTAATATATCAAGTAAAAGCTTTAGATTACCAACTATTTTCAGCAAAATTGAGAATTTCAGACCCAACCTTGCTCCACAAGCTTGGGAAGGGATACACCAGAAGCATTTTTTAAATCCAAAAACTTAGGATCTAGATGCAAAATTAGATGGCAAGTTTTATTGAAGTATAATTGATACCATAAAGTCTATTGGGTAATAAATAATGTATACTATGAAGTATAATTGACAAGTTCTAATGAAGGTTGCTACCATAACATCCTTTCTGAATTTGATTCTAAACAATCTGAAGACCTTTCAAGGTATATACATAAAGCACAACATACCTAAATACCGGTGACTTTCTGGATTTATAGAACTGTTATTGGAATTAAGAGATTGAAAACAAGCTTCAGCCTCCAAATATGGCGATTGGCATTCTTTTAAATGAGAAATTTGAAATGGCGAAGGAATCGATGACAAATACGCTCCATTGATTGAGGAGTCTGGCCCATGGATGTTTCCTGGTTCCCCAACTAAATCTACTACATATTCCCTGTTTGAAAAAATGTAATGAATATAAATCACAAAGACAACAACAATAACTAGATGTTCAGCAATGTTAACAAGCTATCAGTTACAATCAGTGTTTTGAAAACCAGACCAGATCGGCCAGAAAATCTATCAATATACTTCTTGAAGATCATTGAAGCACACAAAACCTGGATTGACCTTAAGAATCGAAATTCACGGCAAGCTAAGGAGGCGGTCATTTTTACAAACCTGGAGAGCTGCCCAGTGTCATCTTCAATCTTGACCAGACAAGAGGATCTATGATCTGAAGCGCAGTATCTACAGCCACGAGCAATGCGACACGGCAAGCCTACATAATCTGCCAATCTCTGCATTACATTGTAAAAACCATAAAATAATTAACACCCAATAACAATCCTATATGATCAGGTGAATCTGAAATGAACAAAGCATTTCTGAGAAAATAAAGAAACTAAAAAATATATGCAGGAAATAAGCTTTTCACCTTGAAGAGAATGGCTCGATGCCTACAAAGACCAGAAGATAAGCTTCCTATGGGAAGCACAACACACTTATAAAAACTCCTTAACCTCTTACTCACCACCTTCCACCGGTTGTGCAGATCCCCTTGCTCCACCGGGAACGTACCCCTTTACATACATAAACACAAATTTCCACATCAAATACCAAAACAAATGGATCCAAAACACAAGCTTAATTTGTAATAAAGAAAAACTAGTTCAAATAACATTTCTTTCGGTCGATTCTTAACATTATTCTTTCTTATTTAGTAACGTTATATTGACATCCAAAATCCAATAGTTGATAAAATAAAGCTAAAAAAGAAATGGGTATCATCAAAATTAATGAAAATAAAAAAATGAATGTACGAAATACAAAATATTGAATGTATACCGTACAAGTATCATTTTTGTTCTTACCCCATGCATATGGCAACAAGCTTGCCAAGTTGTTCAACCAGCACCAACGCGTTCTCTGAAGCACAGTACAATTCCTGCGCTTTATCTAAAAGCTCCTTAAGCCTAGAGTCCCCATTCCTATCAACAACAACAACCTCCATTGACGTATCGCTTTGTTCAACCGCTCTCAGCGCCATTAGAGTCGGTATCCGCTTACCTTCCTCCATCTCATTGCACATCACCCACAGGTACGGATTCATCCCCAATATGTTGTAAAATCCATCAGATATCTTGTCCGTGTACGACAAACACCCACTCACCTGAAAATAACACACAAATTGCATTCATTCAGCTCCAACCTCATGATGAAGAACACTATCATGATCCACCATGAGTATATGCAACAATTTTGAAATCCGAAAACATTCATAAGTGTACTGAGAGCAAAAAGAGTTTTTATAGTTGATATGTCAAAATATATGAATGATGCAGAATAAATAAATCTGTCGTTTTCTTACCCATAGACGATAAGAAACGGATTCGGCATCCCATGTTTCGATTCCAGTGTTGAGAGCTGGTTCAGTGGTGAGGCTTGCTAAGCAAGTGAGCCTCTTCGCTAACGTTACTTGCAGGTAATAAGCTTCTTTATACTTCCGAGCGTAACCGTCGTCGTTGTTGTTGCGATCTTCTTCATGTCCGAGTTCTCCTTCGTGCCTTCTTGTTACTGCGGCGGTTGAGACGCGAGACGACGACGTTTCATCTTTGGTGTTAATGTCGCTCGAGAAAGTGGCGGTGCCGTCGAACGTCGTCGTTCCGGAGAACAAGCTCCCGGCGTAGCTGCTCCCGCTGGACAGCCGCGGAAGCGAAACCTGCCGGTCAAAGTTACGGTCAACGCCGCCGGAATCCTTGACTGAGTCCGGCGCCGGCTGTAACAGCAGCTCCCGTTCCTCCTCCGCATCCTCCCGCCGGCGTTGATCCGATCGGTCCCGATCTCGCTGCTTCTTGTTGTCAGTCAACCAATCACAGAACGCGGTGGCGATTTGCTTGTTCTTGATCCGGAACCTGTCACCGCCGCCACCGCCAACGCCGCCGGCGATAAGGTCCGAGACAGCCGAGTCTTTTCCCGAGAGGAAAACGACGTCGTCTTTCGCATCAGTACACACAGTTGCGGCGGTTGTTACTGTAGTTGACAGGAATGGTGGCTTTTTAGGCACGTCGCTTTCAACAACACCAAAAGTGTTGTTATTATTATTATTATGATCAGGTATTGTTGATTTGATTGAGTTGACGATTTTCTTCCTCTCGTGATCCAATTTCTGCTTCGCTGATTCATCGAAACCTCTCTCCGGAAATTGCCTCGGGAAAATGTATGTAGCTCTATGAGGCATATTTTTCTTTTTCTTTTCTTTCCTCTTCACTTTTTCTCTTTCACTCAATAACCGTGATCTTCAAATCCTCTCTTTCTTTCTAACCACCCACCCACACGAACCTTACACACCTACAACCACAGCTGTTTCTTTTTATGAACTTCCCCCGATATGTATCCGTCCGTCAGTAGCTAACGACTAATCTCGTGCAAACTACTATTCTCTGTTGTCGTCGTCTTCTTCTTCTTCCTTCAAACTAAGCACAGATAACTTACTTATATATATAATAATTGAATTCACTCACCTAAAAAACACAAACTCTGTTCAGCTTCAACATCATATATATAAATATATAGGTGTGAATAATGAATGAAATTGCACTGTGAACTCAAGCACCATGAAATTGGTGGTTCAATGCTGGATTCTTGATGTGAGCTAGTACAAACTGGATGACGATTTGACCTCTCGTGGAACCCAAAGGGGAAACGTAGAATGAAAGTAATGCTATAAATATATGTAGTATTATTATTATTATTATTATAGTAATAATAAAAATAGAAGAGATTGAGAAAATTTCAGGATTTTGGGTTTAGAAGGCGGTGGAGAGACGAGTGGGTCTGAGACTCTGGTTGGTTGGTTAGTTGTGACGAAAGGCAGTGTTTTTTATGCAGAGAGTTTGAGAGCTGCGAGAGCATGGAATATTGAAATGGAAATTAATATAAAGTGGGTATGCTAACGTGCGCTGGGGGTGATAGTGTACACTGGTGTCTGTTAAGCGACACGTCAAGTATACAGCCAATGGAAGCGAGACAGGTAAGCGGTGATGTGCGCAGTGCGCACTGAGGAGTAAGTTAGCATGAGGTGGTGTCGAGGGTTTTCTGTGGGTGGCTGGGTGCATCAGGTAACAACAACAAATTGGAAACTTGGGACTTGGGAGTCATGCAACACGGGTTAAGGGATATACTGTCCTGGGGATGTGAAATGACTTGAATACCCTTGTCGTTCTTCATATTGACAAGTTTGAGGTTTTTTTAAAATAGAACTTTTTTTTTAACATTTATGTCGGCTTTCTCAATTCTAAGATTTTGACGTGATTTGATAATATCTCAATTTTTTTATTTATTTTAATATTTTGTTGATATTTTGTGTCTGTTAAATTATATTTTTATAATTTTTAAAATTTTGTGCGTTTAATATTATTTATTTTATTTTAATTTAATTTAATAATTATATAAATAGAACTTTTAAATAGATAATTATGAAATTGAGATAATTAAAAAATTATTATTATTTTCAATAGATTAGGAAAAGAAAGAGGACAAAATGGGAAAAAGAAGACAAAAATAATGAGATTTGAGCTAATAAATTTAGTGGGATTGAGTTAGTAAAATGTGGGATGAGAAACTATCAAAACATGTCCAAATAATATATATGGACATCAAAATGACAGTTAGCTTTTTATACCCTCTTTGCATATTAATATAGATTAATCATAATAATTATCTCGTAAATATTTTTAAATTTCTATACTCTTTTTCTTTTTACTAAATCTTTTTTAATCCCTCATGTTTGATGATATAAATCTAAATAAATTGAAACTATAAAAAAATATCAATTAAATTTTTGTAAAGAGGAGATCTATCGGTCAATTTTTTTAATTAATAGAAATAAATTGTATATTCCTTATAATCTTTTAGAGAGTAACCAATTAAATATATAATTTGAAATGATCAATTTGTTTTTCATTATTCAACCACAAGAGCTAGTATTAACATAGTTGATATATATTTAAGTTCTTAAGTATTTAGTCATAGTTGATATATAGTTTATTCATACTTTTTTTTAATGAGCTATTATTATTGTTAATAGTGATACATTGATTGAGTTAAAGAAATAATTAATTTGTCCTGATCGGAATTTTAATACAACCAAAACGAGTATTTTATTTTATTTTTTATAGATATACGTATTTAATTTTCTATATAGATTTTTATTTCGTAATCGCATGTGACGAGTCTGAAGACTTTTCTTGGGAGCTACAAAGCTAAATACGACTGAGATATTGATGGTTTCTCTCTATATCGGGTGTGAATGTGCTGTAAAGGCCATGATTTTGTTGAGCAATTTTGGTTATTGAAATATTTATTTATTAATATAATTTGTTTTTTATGTCTCTTTGCTTTCTCTTTCGGGTTCATTGTTCACCTGGCCTGCGTGATCCTGTCTCTTTACTATTTCTTTCTTAAAAATGATAGACGTACATCATATTTTTATTCATCAAACATCCATCAGATATTATTTTAATTGGTGGTTGAGAGATATGTGTAAGTTTTTTTATTTTTATTTAAAATGGTGGGCCCAAAATAGCATAATATGATTGATGGATAATTGATTGATCTATATATTGATGTACATATAGTACCATTGTTTCTTTTATATAATCTAAGCTTTTGGTTTTGCTCCTTATTTTTTGGCTTAACCAACTTGCCTATATCTAGATTTTCTTTCCCCTTTTGCACAGTTTCATTATTGTTGTATACCTTTATGTCAAGTTTGATTGTTAAAATTAGAAACACTTATCCAAGCTTTTATCTATATATTGCACACTATTTTATAAAATGTTTATGCATCGTCACATGATCAGATAAGAAAACCCCACATTCTTATAATTAATAATCATTTGTATTATATTCTCTCCCAAATCATCTTTCTACTTATCCTCTTATTATTTGCTAAAGAAATAAAACTTTAACTATTCCTAACCTTTTCATGATATTAAAAACATTTACTATTTTCTTATATAATAATCATGAAGCATAATATTGATGGTAGTTAGCACAATTCCTTAAACATCTTGTCAGCAATTTAATTCCTACTGATATATATGTATAAAAAAGGTATCGTAATCAAATATTTACCGTTTTAAGAATGAATTCCTGTCTCAAAAGAATTAGTCATTACTATTGATGGTGAATACTTTAAATAATAAAAAAAATAATAGAGCAAAGAATTGTAAAATGAACAATAAATAACTCTCCTTTATCTTCTATTGATTTTGCTCAAATGTTTAATTTGTAGGAATGCTATATCATTTTAACTAGCTCCTACAAGATTATATTGCTAACAAAATAATAATCTCTTATAAAACTATATTAAAATATGTTCTTCTAAAGATACATCTTGTTAATAAATTCATTCAAGTATCAAATACCAATTGTCCTTAATTTCTATTTTACCAAAAAAAAAATGTACTTCTAGTGCTATGTTTTATGTCAAGCTAGCACGGTAAATAATCATCATGTGAGCCCTAAAAGATAAATATTGAGTTAAATTGATACCCTATCATTATAATCTCATATATTTCATGTCAAGTTGACCCTCTAATAAACGAAAATATTTGTTTATAATTTTTTAAATGACAAGTAATAGTTTGTCCTCTCCCTTTTTGTCAATCTTAGTAGAGCTCTCAAATCACTTTATTGTAATTTCAAGATGTTCAAAAATCACGTTTTCAAATAAAAAGTGCCTTTTCTATTGCTACGTCCAAACACATTTGCATTTGAACTTTTCATAAAAACCTCTAATTGGAAATCAATTTTTTCATATTATCTCATAATTATTTATTTTAAAATTTTATGCAATTCAAACACACTCTATACATAACTGAAAAGGCTAAAAACAAATTTTTTAACTTCTAAAAAAAAGTTGAAACCTATGTTTATAAGATTCCAATTATTTTGAAAAAGAAATTATCCAAATATATAGAAAGTAATACAATATTTTAGTAAAATAATTATTATTACCCAAAATAATATCATTCAAACTCATCCTGAGTGCGACACAAGAGAGCATTGTTCTTTGTACTCCAACAATACATACATTGAGTTTATTTACTCCCATTAAAAGATAGAGAAAGAGGAGAAGAAAAAAAAAATACTTAATTAGTTAGTTAGTTACTTACCTTTATATATATAAAGTACATGAGAGTAAGTATTTCTAGTATACATGAAAAATTATTGCTTTTCAGAGTACATACAATGAATATTCCATCATGTGTCTCTTATTAGCAAGGTTCTGAAAACCGGACCGAACATTGAACCGGTCGAGAGAGAGGTTCAGAGATTTAGAGGTTCAACCGGTTCGACCGAAGATTCAACCGGATATAATAAAATATGTATAATATATATATTTATTTACAAATATATAGACATAAGATGAATTACATGTTAAAAAAATTAAAATATATTTAAAATATTGATTGAAAGTTGAAATATAAAAGCATTTAATAGATTTAGAGGTTTAGTAGTCCTTAATTTAGTAATTAAAATATATTATATATTATATTTTATTATAAAATAATTATTAAATTTAAAAAATTCAAAATTTTTTATTTTAATATTATCGACCGGTTCAACCGATTTTTCCCCGATTTTCCCGATTTTTACCGATTTTTGACCGGTTTTCACGGTTTTTGACTTTTCGGTTGTTAAGGCTCACCCGGACCGGACAGAGGTCCGGTTCCCGGTTCAACCGGTCGGACCGGCCAGTCCGATCCGGTTTTCAGAACAATGCTTATTAGTAAACTTTGTTTCCTCTCATTTTTTTTCCTTCCCATATGTATTTTGGAGACAATAACTTCATACCTAATATTAAAAGTAGACTTTGTTTCCTCTCATTTTTTTTCCTTCCCATATGTATTTTGGAGACAATAACTTCATACCTAATATTAAAATTCCAAATCCGATAATATCATTATGATGAATAATGTTAGTCGTACAACAGAAATACGTTTAACGAGTATTCAATGTGTGCTATATATGACATGAAATGTGTGCTATACTTACATGTATTGTACACACAGCACACATTATTCCATATCATGTATAACACACGTTGCATACTCGTTGGACGTGTTTCTCTGTATTGATCCTCCTTTTTTTTATATTTATGAGGAAATAGGATGATATGATGAGTGTGGATTTGAACGATTTTTTTGTTTTGGCAAATTATTTGCTTTTACCTACGTTTTCTATATACAGTCACTTAGTTCATCTTGTACTTGAATCTTTGTTCACTAATGAAAGTTCACATTTTCATTACATGGGTTTAGCTTTGGTGAGTTGAACTTGCTCAATATTTTTTCTACAAGTTAATTGACAAATCTGTTATTTGGAGAGCAAAATGATACCCTTTTCATACACACACATATTATATATATATAGTATAAAAGCAACACATTAAATATTCACTATTAAATCAAGTTGTATATTTATAGACACTCATTTTTTGGATGTTTAAATATATAGCATCATCTCTTTAAACAAAGACTTTTAAAATCCTATGAGATGCACTCTTTAGGGGATGATGACATTTGAGCCTATAGCTAACAATTGATAACTAATATTTTTATATTATCGATTAATCACCTAATATAAATGTATAATATATGATTTTTGAGAAAATTATGCTAAAGCTTAAATAATTTTATTATGACATATTAACCTAATCTGATTGTATAACAATAATATATATATTATAACTGTCAATGAATAAAAATTAAATCATATATATATATAAATAATTATAAAAGTGTGACAATATATATTACTAAGAATTAACACACAATGTGTTAAACAGTAACTACAATTAACTAAAAATAATCATTATAAAAAGTCATATATATATATATATATATATATATATATATATATATATGCGTGTGCATAGCATAGAGATAAGAGGGGAGGGTCTTGGCCCGACAAATACTAATATTATACTATACTATATGGCTTATCTTCTTGGTTCAATGTACTGCTGTACTAAGTATCACCGTTCATTTTGGTATTAAACTATTAATTAAACATTAAATTATTAATTAAACTATTTAGGGAATGTGGTGTGGTCTCCAATGCGTGACAAGCACCTGCACCAATCATCATAAAACTATAAACAATTACTAGTAACAGCTAAGTAATTCAATTAAGAATAAATTAAAAGAACTAATACATCCCAATTGATTTTTTTATACATCTAATTAAAGTTCAATTTCTTATAGTGTTTATAAAAAAATCTCTTTTAGTTAGATATTTATTTCTTAAGAAAAGTTTCATCCCCAAAAAATTAGTAGTTGCTATTATTAATAATGACGATGGATATTATGGAAAAAACACTAATAATAGGTAAATTATTAGTACTTAAGGATTTAATTTTTATCTACAGTCAACAACGTATAATTTATTTACCCAGTTATCCAATCATGTATTTTCATATTCATCATTATAATGTTTTCTCTGGCTCTCACACTATCTAAAAAGTTACATAAACAGAGTATTTTGATTAATTGGATAACAGTGTAAAAATATCTTTACATTGTCAGTGCATCAAAATTAAACTATTAAAATTAAAAAAATACAATTCTTGACTTATCAATATTAGAAAATATATGATAAATTAGACTATATTCTCAAAATTTTAATGGACTTATTTGTTTTATTCATATTTTTAAAGAACTAATAATTTGACTTATTTTTATAATTAAAATAGTTCAAATGAATTTATCCTATTTAAATCATAATAAACTAATAACTTTTCCAACATCATTTTCATAGAAGTTCAAAATGAGGGTTCACTCCACAATTTAATTATCATAAACACTGCATTTGATTAGTTAACAATGCATTTTTCATATGGATTGACTTTAGTGTCAATTGTGTTATTCCAACCATAATAATGTGATTTTACAGTAAGAATATGTTTGTTAGTTTGGCAATATATATATAGCATTTATAAATTGGCCACTAATGAGTTCTCAAGTTCATATAATTTAATATAAAACTATTATCCACTACTATCACATGATAGAGACATGGATGAACATGCCAAAATAATTTTCTATATAAGTAAACTTTATATAGTAATATATCTAGCTACATTTTTATAAAGGTGGGAATATTATAATAGTAGATCTTCAACACTTTCCCTTTCTTCTATAAAAGCCAATGAAAAGCATATTTCTATAATTAATTCTATCTCAAATGTTCTTCTAATCGTATCCGCTTTCTTGAAAATGTAAACCAATAATATAATGATTTTCTTTTATGGGAATCAATTGCTTAAAAAAATATATCATTCCGGTGAGAATTAGTAATGGTCTAACAACATATCAAACTAAGTAATAAAACTTTTGGAACCTCTTGATTTATTAA
Source organism: Aeschynomene evenia (assembly GCA_013621005.1). Taxonomy (NCBI): domain Eukaryota; kingdom Viridiplantae; phylum Streptophyta; class Magnoliopsida; order Fabales; family Fabaceae; genus Aeschynomene; species Aeschynomene evenia. The sequence goes on from CM024269.1 coordinate 20,996,912, forward strand.
TTTTACTCAAATTTTTGTTGAAATTGATAATTTATCCTAATTTTGCATGAAATATAATTTTTATTGAGAATTTTGCTAATAACTGCCCTAAGAATATTTGTTAAGAATACTACAATTAATAAAAAAAAAAACTCAAACGGGTGGGTGGGCTGGCCCGGCCCGCGAGTTCCTCATAAGCGGGTCGGTCCCAAAAAAATATCCATATAAATTATGCGGGCGGGTCGGACCGGACCGGACCATTTAACTTGTAGACCGAAACGGAACGGGCCTTAATGGGCGGGCCCCGCTCGTTTGACACCCCTAACTATAGGCTTCAAAATGTGATATTTCACAAAGTTTTCTAAAAACATCATAAAACAAAGGGTATAGACTTCAAATTATGTAATTTCATGAATTTTTTACATATACTATAAATCGAAGGCTATGGGCTTTAAAAAGTGAGATTTCACTAATTTTTCTAGAAACACCATAAAACAAAGGCTATAGACTTCAATTTATGTAATTTCATGATTTTTTTACATATAGTAGAAATTAAAGGCTACAGGCTTAAAAAAGTGAGATTTCACTAATTTTTTTAGAAACACTATAAAACAAAGGCTATAGACTTCAAATTACGTAATTTCATGATTTTTTTACATATAGTAAAAATTGAAGGCTATAGGCTTTAAAATGTGAGATTTCACTACTTTTCCTAAAAACACTATAAAACAAAGCCTATAGACTTCAATTTATGTAATTTAATGATTTTTTTACATACAGTAGCTACTGAAGGCTATAGGCTTCAAAAAGTGAGATTTCAATAATTTTTCTAAAAAACACCATAAAACAAAGGCTATAGACTTTAAATTATGTAATTTCATGATTTTTATACATATAGTATAAATTGAAGGCTATAGACTTTATTATGTGAGATTTCACTAATTTTCCTAGGAACAGCATAAATAAAAAGGCTATAGACTTCAAATTATGTAAATTCAAGATTTTTTACATATAGTAAAAATTGAAGGCTATAAGTTTTAAAAACTGATATTTCACGAATTTTTCTAGAAACACTATAAAACAACAACAATGCTTCGTGTACACCAAAATACTGTCACCATCAGCCACCCACAATAAATGCATATGGTTTGTTACTAATATTTTTGTGGGTCTCATCTTAAAAAGTGTATTGGTGACTGAAAGTCGCCAATAAACTGTGTACATATAGCATTGTTGATAAAACAAAGTCTATATACTTCAATTTATGTAATTTAATAATTTTTTTAAAATACTGTAGAAATTGAAGGCTATAGGTTTGAAAAAGTGAGATTTCACTAATTTTTCTAAAAACACCATAAAACAAAGGCTATAGAACTCAAATTATGTAATTTCATGATTTTTTTACATATAGTATAAATTGAAGGCTATAGGCTTTATTATGCGAGATTTCACTAATTTACCTAGGAACACTATAAAACAAATGTTATAGACTTTAAATTATGTAATTTCATGATTTTTTTACAAATAGTAGAAATTGAAGGCTATTGGCTTTAAAAAGTGAGATTTCACTAATTTTTCTAGCAACACCATTAAAAAAAGACTATAGACTTCAAATTATGTAATTTCATGAATTTTTTACGTATAGTAGAAATTGAAGGCTATAAGCTTTAAAATATGACATTTCACTAATTTTTCTAGAAGCGTCATAAAACAAAGACTATAGACTTAAATTGATGTAATTTCATTACTTTTTTTACATATAGTAGAAATTAAAGGCTGTAGGCTTTAAAAATTGAGATTTCACTAGTTTTCCTAGAAACACCATAAAACAAAGGCTATAGACTAAAAATTATGTAATTTAAAGATTTTTTTACATTTAGTAGAAATTGAAGGCTATAGGCTTTAAAATGTGAGATTTCACTAATTTTCCTAGAAATTAAACAGCATAAAACAAAGGCTATAGACTTCAAATTATGTAATGTCATTATCTTTTACATATAGTAGAAATTGAAGGTTATAGGCTTTAAAAAGTGAGGTTTCACTAATTTTCCTAAAAACACTATAAAACAAAGGCTATAGACTTCAATTTATGTAATTTAATGATTATTTTACATACAGTAGAAATTGAAGGCTATGAGCTTTAAAAAGTGAGATTTCACTAATTTTTCTAGAAACACCATAAAACAAAGGCTATAGACTTCAATTTATGTAATTTCATGATTTTTTTATATATAGTAGAAATTAAAGGCTATAGGCTTTATTATGCGAGATTTCACTAATTTACCTAGGAACACTATAAAACAAAGGTTATAGAATTTAAATTATGTAATTTCATGATTTTTTTTACAAATAGTAGAAATTGAAGGCTATTGGCTTTAAAAAGTGAGATTTCACTAATTTTTCTAGCAACACCATAAAAAAAAAGACTATAGACTTCAAATTATGTAATTTCATGAATTTTTTACATATAGTAGAAATTGAAGGGTATAGGCTTTAAAATATGACATTTCACTAATTTTCCTAAAAACGTCATAAAACAAAGACTATAGACTTAAATTTATGTAATTTCATGATTTTTTTACATATAGTACAAATTAAAGACAATAGGCTTTAAAATGTGAGATTTCACTAATTTTCCTAGAAACACCATAAAACAAAGGCTATAGACTTCAAATTATGTAATTTCTTGATTTTTTTACATTTATTAGAAATTGAAGGCTATAGATTTTAAAATGTGAGATTTCACTAATTTTCCTAGAAATTAAACACCAAAAAACAAAGGCTGTAGATTTCAAATTATGTAATGTAATTATTTTTTACATATAGTAGAAATTGAAGGCTATAGACTTTAAAAAGTGAGGTTTCACTAACTTTCCTAAAAACACTATAAAACAAAAGCTATAGGCTTCAATTAATATAATTTAATGATTTTTTAACATACAGCAGAAATTGAAGGTTATAGGCTTTAAAAAGTGAGGTTTTACTAATTTTCCTAGAAATACTATAAAACAAAGGTTTTAGACTTTAAATTATGTAATTTCATTATTTTTTTAAATTTAGTAGAAATTGAAGGCTATAGGGTTTAAATTGTGAGATTTCACTAATTTTCCTAGAAATACCATAAAACAAAGGCTATAGATTTCAAATTATGTAATTTCATGACTTTTTACATATAATATAAATTGAAGGTTATAGGCTTTAAAAAGTGAGATTTCACTAATTTTCCTAGAAACACCATAAAACAAAGGCTATAGACTTCAAATGAAGTAATTTCATGATTTTTTTACATAAATTGAAGGCTAATAGGCTTCAAAAAAATGAGATTTCACTAATATTCCTAGAAACACCATAAAACAAAGGCTATAGACTTCAAATTATGGAATTTCATGATTTTTTTACATATAGTTTAAATTGAAGGCTATAGGCTTTAAAAAGTGAAATTTCACTAATTTTCCTAGAAACACCATAAAACAAAGGCTATAGACTTCAAATTGTGTAATTTCAAGTATTTTTTACATGTAGTAGAAATTGAAGCCTATAGGCTTTAAAATATGAGATTTCACTAATTTTCAAAGAAATTAAACACCATAAAACAAAGACTATAGACTTCAAATTATGTAATGTCATTATTTTTTACATATAGTAGAAATTGAAGGCTATAGGCTTTAAAAAGTGAGATTTCAAGAATTTTCCTAGAAACACCATAAAACAAAGACTATAGATTTCAAATTATGTAATGTCATGATTTTTTACATATAGTAGAAATTGAAGGCTATAGGCTTTAAAAAGTGAGATTTCACTAATTTTCCTAGAAACACTATAAAACAAAGGCTATAGACTTTAACTCATGTAATATAATGATTTTTTTACATACATTAGAAATTGAAGGCTATAGGCTTCAAAAAGTAAGATTTCACTAATTTTTCTAAAAACACCATAAAACAAAGGTTATAGACTTCAAATTATGTAATTTCATGATTTTTTTACATATAGTACAAATTGAAGGCTATAGGCTTTAAAATGTTAGATTTCACTAATTTTCCTAGAAACGCCATAAAACAAAGGCTATAGACTTCAATTTATGTAATTTCATGATTTTTTTACATATAGTAGAAATTAAAGGTTAGGCTTTAAGAAGTAAGATTTCACTAATATTCCTAGAATCAACATAAAACAAAGGCTATAGACTTCAAATTATGTAATTTAATAATTTTTTACTTTTAGTAGAAATTGAAGACTATAGGATTTAAAATGTGAGATTTCACTAATTTTCCCAGAAACACCATAAAACAAAGGTTATAAACTTGAAATTAAGTAATTTCATGATTTTTTACATATGGTAGAATTCACTAATATTCCTAGAAACAGGATAAAACAAATGCTATAGACTTCAAATTATGTAATGATATGATTTTTTACATATGGCAGAAATTGAATGCTATAGGCTTTAAAAAGTGATATTTCATTAATTTTTCTAGAATCACTATAAAACAAAGACTATAGACTTCAATTTATGTAACTTAATGATTTTTTTACATATAGTATAAATTGAAGGCTATAGGCTTCAAAAAGTAAGATTTCACTAATTTTTCTAAAAACACCTTAAAACAAAGGCTATAGACTTCAAATTATGTAATTTCATGATTTTTTTACATATAGTATAAATTGAAGGTTATAGGCTTTAAAAAGTGAGGTTTCACTAATTTTCCTAGAAACACTATAAAAAAAAGGCTTTAGACTTCAAATTATGTAATTTCATGATTTTTTAAAATTAAGTAGAAATTGAAGGCTATAGGGTTTAAATTGTGAGATTTCACTAATTTTCCTAGAAACACCATAAAACAAAGGCTATAGACTTCAAATTATGTAATTTCATGATTTTTTTACATATAATATAAATTGAAGGCTATAAGCTTTAAAAAGTGAGATTTCACTAATTTTCCTAGAAACACCATAAAACAAAGGCTATAGACTTCAAATTAAGTAATTTCATGATTTTTTTTACATAAATTGAAGGCTATAGGCTTCAAAAAATGAGATTTCACTAATATTCCTAGAAACACCATAAAATAAAGGCTATAGACTTCAAATTATGGAATTTCATGATTTTTTTACATATAGTTTAAATTGAAGGCTATAAGCTTTAAAAAGTGAGATTTCACTAATTTTCCTAGAAACACCATAAAACAAAGACTACAGACTTCAAATTGTGTAATTTCATGAATTTTTTACATGTAGTACAAATTTCACTACCGTGTCTGTCAAGTCGCTTTTTTTTTTCAATTAACGAAGAAATAGTGCTAGGTATAGAAAGACTGTTAATAACGATGGGATAGAGTGTTACAAATGGATAGAGTGTTACGTGGGGATAAAGTGTTACAAAGGGAAATAATGTTGTGGAAGAAGCTTATATTGATTGAGCATTGCAATAGGTACAACAAAAAATCATCCAAAATAATCAACAGGTTGTGCACAACATATATAATATAAATTGGACAACGAATATTACATGTTCTGCATGTCTTATATCATATAATGTGCACATCTTATATCACATGTTGCAAAGAAAAATGATGCTACAACATGTGATATATATTGTGCACAATAGGTGATATATGTTTTGCTCCACATTGATATACGTTGTGCATTTTATATTATATAAGTTGTGCACAAATATTGGCTGTTTTGGCTGGATTTTTGTTGTGCCCCAAGTATTTCCCATATTTATTACCTTCCCTTTGTAACACTCTATCCCTACATAACACTCTATCACGTCATCGTAATTAACAGCATTTCTCTACCTAGCACTATTTCTTCGTTATTTGAATAGAAAAACGACTTGACAGACACGGTAGTGCTTGTCGAGTCGCTAGTTTTTATAATGTATCTAAAATATAGTGTATTCTCAATTTTAAAATATATAACTTTCGATTTCTACTTTATATAAAAAATACTAAAAAATTTAACATCTCAATAGTTATAGTCTTGAGTTATATACTCTTTGAAAAATTTATATTATATCATATTTTAAAATCTATATTATCAAATTTTATATTGTATTAAAAGGGAGTAATCTTTAATTGTAAAATGTATAGTATTTATTTTTATAATGTATCTAAAGAATATTGCATTTGCATATTTTAAAGTATATATAACCTTCAATTTATACTTTATAAAAAAAATACTAAAAAATTAATATTTATATTGTATCATATTTCAAAATATATAGTCTCAAATTTTATATTGTATAAAAATCTAATAATCTCTAGTTACAACTTCAAGTGTATAATCTTTATTTTTATAATGTATCAAAAAATATTATCATCTCACATTTTAAAGTATATAGCATTAAATTTCTAATTTATATAAGAAATTCTTAAAATTTAATATATTAAAGATTATAATCTCTAGCTCTATACTAATTGAAAATTAATTATATTATATTTTAAAGTATACGGTCTTCAATTTCACATTGTATAAAAAATGATTAATATCTTATATGCATTATAATTTGTGGTAGTTAAATGTCTCTATGAGGAAAAAATATCAAATGTAAATTTTAATACCTCTAATGAATTAATTAGTCATTTTAACTAAAAGAACGCCTATTATTTATAAGTATGCCATTAAAAGTCATGTGTCAAATCAAATGGTTGGTTTGATTTAAAATCAAACAATCTCAAGGATGGTCCGTATAATTTTTATAAGTTAAGAAACACAAGTTTTGAAAATAGAAGAAAATTAACTATAATTTCAGGAAGACAATGTGATTTAGCCATAAACTTATCACATACAAATTTTCAGCTCTATTCATAGATGACAAAAGTGAATTGTAAGTAAAAATTTACACTAAAATAGTATGCCTTAGTTAATAAATATATGTCTTAGTATAACAATCCACTTTTAAAAAAAAAAATATTTTCATCTAGATAGTACAATAAACTGATCAAATACAAATTTTGTCTTCTAGCATGTAACATCAATCAAAGTATTAGTATATCCCTATGTTAATAAAGAAGCATATCAACATGGATATGGATATCTTTTTCCCTAAATAGTATAACATTCATACTCAATAACAGCAAAATAATAATCGCATGATCATAATGAATAATGAGTAATGTTATATGTACATCATAAAATCAGCAACCAATTTTAATAATCCAACATTTTGAAATTAATAATTCAACTTTTATTATTATACATTAATCCAACATTTTTAAAAATTGGATTACTAGTTTCAAAATATTGAATTATTACACATGATGACTGATTTTGTGGTGTACACAAATCATTTCTCGACCATAATTCACCCCCTCCCCCACCTCAATTCGAAGAGGAAAAAAATGGTATGAAGAAGCACTTGATATTTTCAAGGTGCTATTTAGAATAAATACGTAAAAATCACATGCTTATTTAGGATAATTTTCCATGGTAAATATTATTAGAGTTTAATTTAAACATATTGTCGGTGTAAATTTTAAATAAGACATTCAGTCATATATTAACATATCAGTAAAAGTCTCAACAATTCACTATCCAAAAAGTCTTACAAACAGCGTAAAATTTTTTAAACTTTGAGGGCATCATAATTAATTCGTTATTATGTTTCATATTCATTGGCAAAATAGTTTAGACAATGTTGGAATCAGTGCACAATATTCAATTAAGGCCAATAGAAATTTAACCACATCCAAAGTGGACTCCAAGAAATGTCAGAATGTTTAACATAAAATAAAAAAGATTCAGCAAGGTCAAACCTTATCTTTCAGCATAGTATTATGAGCATCTGTATTAAGCATTATCAGGGTAAGGAAGAACTTAGGCAGAATCTGCACTGCTGACAGAACTAGGGTTGCATTAACAATAGCACTCACCAAACTTTGCCATAATGAGTTCGCTTTTTTGTGGCTCCACAAGGAAGCCTGAAGCCCCAAATAAAAAACCCTACACCAAAATCCATCCCTTTGAAGTTGAAGGAATCAACATAAGCATAAGCATTAGTTTTAGAGATTAGAAAAATCCTCCCTTTTCCTCAAATAGTCACCGATCCTGGTCTCATCAAGAACAGCAATATTCTTCAGGAAAAGAGCCACTTCTTCCAGATAACTACCAATTTTTTTTATTGCTTGTTGAAAATTCAATACCTTTTGGAAGGTTTTCTGTAAAAATGTGATATACCCTTCTGCATCAAACCATAAAAATTATCTGTACAGAAGATGGAAACTTTAAGTAAAATGAAGTATGAGAGGCAGAGGCAGAGGCAGTAAAAGTAATTTTACAAACAAATACAGGCTTGTCTGTATGTAAATCAATTAATCAAGCAGTCAGCACTTGATGCTATGCAATTATGAAGATATATTTTCACATGACAATTTGTCTCTCTTTGAACCAACCTGAAGTTCAATTTTATATGTGCAACGCTGCTCCGCTGCTCTGGTGCAGCCGCATCTGAAAACTCAGTTTACATCAGGAGGTAGCTCATGGTCAGAAGCATTTCCTTCTCCATTTAGTTTACTAGAGGATTTTCTGGTGTCTAATACTCTCAGAGATCTTTGGTAGATATAAATTTCCTATCCTAATTTGCTGGTCCATCCAGGCCATGCTGTCCAGGCATTTCACCGATTCATGCCGGAACGTAATATCCATATTGCTGGAGACGAAGTGGTGGTTGAGCCTGTAGGTGGCCCCAAAGCAGTTTTCAGAAGGCCATTGACAAATCCTGCAAATATCTGATGGAATTATAAGAGCTTAAATACTAAAAGAAGATGCAGAAATCGAATGAAAACAGATAAATGTTCTCTAGATCCATGAGCAGGCACTGAGTAGGCTTTAGAATGAGACAATGCTCCAAATATAACACATGAACAAACTCTCAACAAAATGGCAAGGAAACTGATTTGAACCCAAAATCCATGCTATGGCTTCCAAATATGATGTTCTCCTCCTTCTACAATGAACTCAAATATTAGTCAGACCTAATTTCTAGTCTCTCTAATCCTGGAAAAGAAAAGCTTTTCCAACTAACCACTAACAAAAACTAACTCCTGCGAAACCCAAAATAAATACTAATTCTTGGAGAGAGACCGCTATCAGGGTCTAATAGTAGCAAAATACTACATAAGCATGACACCTTTCAAATATGTTTGAAGCATCCAATAAGTTGAGGACAATCATTTTCTGCAGAAGGCTGGGCTGAAGAGCATCCTCAAGAACCCGGAGGATAAGCATACGAAAAAACATGCCAATTTCTTTTTTCAGCCCTGATCTGAATTTTGATAACAAGTTCATCAAAATTGAACACTGAAGCTAGAAAATAGCCATTGCTAAGAGGGCACTGTTCTTTTAATAATGACAAGCAAAGACACTGCATGATGGCATTGAGAAACTTGTGCCATGTAAAAGCAAATATGGGTATCAAGAAAAATACCGAACCCACCCAAAAAATTAGCAATTCCCTTGAAGTAGACACTAGTAGAAGGCTAAACACAAGTCATAAACACAAGCACAAGCCCATCTTATAATAAGTTTAAGGACAAAGATATTTTATTGATATATGCACTTCACTCCAACCAAGCACACCATAGGACTACACAAACAGCACTTTTCAGCAAAGTTTTACCATCCCTTTTTAGCAAATCATTGCAAGATTGTTTTGAAGATAAGTATTGGCCTTACAAGGTAAGGTTATGATTTATGAACTTGTGTAACAACTGGTATCTCAGTATATTAAGAAGGAAAGCAATAAAACAGTAGCAGCACAGCAATAACAAACAAGATGAACAAATGAGTGATTTAATAGGAATAATCACACTTGAAGGAATTGAAATTTACGAAGGAGGATTGATAATTACAATGGCAGCAAAATAGAAAGTTCCATCTGTGATTAGAGAGCACAGCCTCTCTCCTGTCCTAGTCCTTTTCCCAAAATACACACAATGACCTCCCCTCTAATCCCAAGATTCCTATATTCTTTCTACCAATACCCCAATCAACCTAGGATCCATCACCCGGCCCACCATCAGCATCAGTCTCAGTGCCAGGTGGCAAAATAGTACTGTCCTTTGTGTTATCTTTTCTTCCTTTCCTCCTTTGGTAGCAATAGGGCAGTGGCCGAATCTTCCTTGTGGTCCCAACAGCATTTTCTAATTCGGTATTGTCCTGAGGGCATGTAACAATACCCTCCCCTTGAAGATCCACCTTGTCCTCAAGGTGGAAGTGAGGAAAAGCTTCCTGAATTTCAGCTGCAGTTTCCCAAGAATTTTCAAATTCTGGCAGCTCCCTCCATTTGAGTAACATTTCTACCTGTCCTTCTGCGTTTTTTCTGACTGCTATCACTTCTTCAGGTTCTGTTTGGAGTTCCAAGTCTTCATTTAGGGCCTTAGGGAGCGGCTGAGATAGGCTATCAGAGCTGAGGCATTTTTTTAGGAGAGATACGTGAAAAACAGGGTGGATTTTAGAGTGCTCGGGCAACTTGAGTTTGTAGGCGACCTGCCCGATTCTTTCCAGCACTTCGTAAGGACCATAGAACCTCGCACTCAACTTTTGATTCATTCTTCTAGCCAAGGTCTTCATTCGGTAGGGTTGAAGCTTCAAGTACACCTTATCTCCCACTTCAAAAGCTACTTCTCGCCTCTTCTTGTCAGCATATAATTTCATACGGTTCTGTGCTTTGTCTAAATGCTGTTTAAGTTCATCAATTGTTTGGTTCCTTTCTTCTAAAAGTGTCCGCACATCTTCAACAGTGGCCTCTCCACTGTCTCTCAATAATACCGGAGGATCCCGCCCATACAAAGCCTTGAAGGGGGTCATTTTGATCGACCCATGATAATTGGTATTATACCAATATTCTGCCCATGAAATCCATCTTGGCCACTGTTTGGGTTTGGTACTAGTAAAGCATCGTAGGTAGGTTTCCACACATTTGTTGACAGCTTCACTTTGACCATCGGTTTGCGGATGGTAGGAGGAGCTCATTTTGAGTGATGTTCCCGCCGCTTTAAAGACCTCGGACCAAAAAGTGCACATAAATAACCGGTCTCGATCCGAGACGATAGAAGAGGGAAACCCGTGGAGTTTAACCACCTCTCTAATGAACAATTCTGCTATTTCCTTTGCTGTGAAGGGGTGAGAGAGAGCATAGAAATGCGCGTACTTGGTCAAGCGATCCACCACCACATAGATTGTATCCTTACCAGCAGCCCTTGGTAATCCGCCAATGAGATCCATCGAGATGTCGGTCCACACATTCTCCGGAATCGGGAGTGGCTGCAAAAGACCCGCCGGAGATAACGTGGAGTGTTTGCTCCTCTGGCAAACTTCTCACTGCATCACAAATTTCTGAATATTCTTTTTCATGCCCTCCCAAAACAACAGCCCAGTAATTCTCTTGTAGGTTCTAAAAAAACCAGAATGCCCTCCCACCTTGGAACTGTGGAACTCTTGTAATATTCTAGGAATTAATTTAGAGGTCTTCGATATCACTAACCTCCCTTTATAAAACAGCCTTCCTTTCCTTATCTCGTACCCAGGGTGGTCCTCCCTTCCTTGCAGCAAGCCCATCATAATCATTCTGAGCTTCTCATCCTCCTGCACTTCTCTTTCCAATTCTGCCCATTCTGCCACATTTACCACGGAGAGGGATAAGTGCTGGAATCTCCGAGATAAAGCGTCGGCTGCCCGATTCTCGCTGCCGGCTCTATACTTGATTTCGAAGTCGTACCCCATTAGTTTTGACACCCATTTTTGCTGCTCTTCCCCTCCAATGCGCTGCTCCAGCAGGAACTTGAGACTTTTTTGATCAGTAAGCACCGTAAAATGTTTTCCCAGAAGATAGTGGCGCCACTTTTGCACGGCTAACACTATAGCCATAAGCTCCCTCTCATAAACTGATTTGGCTTGACCCCTGTCGGAGAGCTTCTGGCTCATGTAGGCCACCGGCCTCCCGTCCTGCATTAACACGGCTCCGACTACCTTTCCTGAAGCGTCTGTTTCAACTAAGAAAGGTTTAGAGAAGGAGGGAATGGCCAATACTGGAACACTAACCATAGCCTGTTTAAGGGTGTCGAAAGCAATCTGAGCCTCCTTCCCCCATTTGAAATTGTCTTTCTTCAATAAATCAGTGAGGGGCCAAGCGATCTTTCCATAATTCCGGACGAACCTTCTGTAGTACCCAGTAAGGCCAAGGAACCCCCGTAACCCTTTCAAATCCTTTGGGGGTGGCCAATCCAGCATATCCTTGATTTTGCTTGGGTCGGCAGCTACTCCCTCGGATGAAATGATATGACCCAAGTATTCAATCCTCCCTTGAGCAAAGATACATTTCTTTTGATTCAAGAATAATTGCTGGTCTCTGAGAACCTCAAATATAAGCCGTAAATGCCTCCAGTGTTCCTCCAAATCAGGACTGTATATTAGAATGTCATCGAAGAACACAAGAACGAATTTTCTTAGAAAAGGCTTTAATACCTGATTCATTAAAGCTTGAAAAGTTGAAGGGGCATTAGTGAGCCCGAACGGCATCACCAGAAATTCGTAGTGGCCTTCGTGCGTCCGAAAGGCAGTCTTTGGTACATCCTCCTCCCTCACTCTTATTTGGTGGTATCCGGATTTGAGGTCGAGCTTGGAGAAGACAGCCGCCCCACCAATTTCATCAAGTAACTCTTCAATGATGGGGATTGGGAATTTATCAGCGACTGTGATCCTATTGAGGGCCCTGTAATCTACACAAAACCTCCACCCTCCGTCCTTCTTGCGCACCAGAATCACCGGGCTAGAGAAAGGGCTGGTGCTGGCTCGAATCACCCCTGAACTCAGCATCTCTTCCACAAACCTTTCGATCTCATTCTTTTGATAATGAGGATAGCGGTATGGACGAATATGAGGGATGTCAGCTCCTTCCTTCAAAATAATAGCATGGTCTCTCTCTCTTTTGGGAGGCAGCCCTTCTGGAACCTTGAATAAATCTTCAAAGTGGCCCAGTAGATCAGCCACTTCCTCTGGCAGTACTGTCTCTGTTCCCTTCCCTGAGCTGGTTATCCTTGGGACCACCAAAAAACCTTCTTCTTCGCATCGCAGAGCATGAAGGGTCGTTTTTCCAGAGACCCTCCGACGACAAAGGGATGGATCTCCCTTGATTCCCACCTCCTTCTCGCCGACCTTCCAACTTAAGGTGAGCTCCTTGTAGTCCCCAGTGAATCTTCCCAAACTGGCCATCCACCCCGCCCCAAGTACCACCTCCGTATTGCCCAGCTCCATGACAAAGAAACTTTGAATGATGGTAAGGCCTTGTATTTTTAATTAGAGAGCCTCACAGCCACCCTCACCTTCTTCAAAAGCTCCATTCCCTACCTCCACCGTGAACACCGGAAGCTTACGAACAGGGAGCTGCAATCGCCGAACCACCTTGGTTGCGATAAAATTTGTAGACGCCCCTGGGTCAATTAGGACCACTACTTCTTGCCCTTCTAATTCTCCTTTTACTTTGAATGTGTTGTGAGTTGTCAACCCCCAGTAGCTATAGGATGACAAGTGGAGTTCTAGCCCCTTCATTTCTTCTTCTGGAATGTCACAACCCATTTCCTCTTGGGTGTTGTCTTCATCGGACCTGGGCTCATCTTCTCCCTCTCCTAAAATTAACAAGGAAAATTGCCTCATGGGGCATTTGTGTTCTGGGCCCCATTTCTCACCACACTTAAAACAAAGACCTTTTTTGTATCTATCAGCACATTCTTCATTAGAAAGTTTTCGGGTCCCACTATGTTTGGACCCAGGAGTGTTTAAATTGCTGCCACTTCCAGTCTGGGCCGTGTTTGGGCCAAACCGAGTCCCATAAATGTTTCTATTAAAGTTGGGCCCTCCATCTGACCTCCCCACTCCTCCATTTCTATTTTCTCCCCCAATGGGCCTGGCCCAACTAGGGTTTCTATTCACCCCACTGCCAAATCCACCCGACCCGCTCATACTAGACCCGCCTCCTCTGATAGGACCGCTTCCCCTTCCTCCGCTGGGACCAACTCCGGCCTCCCTCCATGCCTTATTCCTTCATTCGATGGCGAGTGCCTTATCCATCATCGCTTGGAGGTTCTCGAAACTTGCAACCTCCATTTCGGCTTGTATCTCTTTCTTCAACCCATTCATGAAAATACACATTAGTGTTTCCATGCCCAGATTCCTTTGGGTTCTTGCTGCCTCTTCGAAATCTCTTCTGTACTGGGCTACATCCTCCGTTTGCTGCACATCCAACAATGGCGCCAGTGGGTTGTGGGCGGCGCCTGGCTGAAACCTTCTCAGCACATCTCCTTTGAACCTCCTCCAAGTTGGGAAATGGGTTTGCTCCTCCCACCACTCCAGCCAAGTGAGAGCTTCTCCTTCCATGGCTAAAGTGACGAAATCCATCCTCTCTTCCGGAGTCACTTGAGTCACACGAAAATAGCGCTCCATCTTCACCAACCATCCGCTCGCGTCCTCCCCACAAAATACAGGTAAGTCTAACTTCCTTGCGGGTTCGTAACGTCGGTGTGTCGGCCCACCTTCTCCTTCTCCGTCTCCATTACCTCCTTCGTCGTTTCCTCCGCCGTTTCCTCCGCCGTTGCCTCCTCCACCGTTTCCTCCTCCACCTTGGCCTTGTTGAGGTTGTTGTACCATCTCTCTCATCTGTCTCAGTAAGTTGGTGGAAAACAGTTCAAACGACCTGTTCTGAGCTTCTAAGGAGCGATTCTGAACCTCCCTCAGCTCCTCAATCTGCCTCTCCATCGCTTCCATCCTAGCTTCCATGGCAGCACGCGTGGACACCATGCACAGAACACCCCAGAACCGGTGCTCTGATACCAGTTGTAACAACTGGTATCTCAGTATATTAAGAAGGAAAGCAATAAAAGAGTAGCAGCACAGCAATAACAAACAAGATGAACAAATGAGTGATTTAATAGGAATAATCACTCTTGAAGGAATTGAAATTTACGAAGGAGGATTGATAATTACAATGGCAGCAAAATAGAAAGTTCTAGCTGTGATTAGAGAGCACAGCCTCTCTCCTGTCCTAGACCTTTTCCCAAAATACACACAATGACCTCCCCTCTAATCCCAAGATTCCTATATTCTTTCTACCAATACCCCAATCAACCTAGGATCCATCACCCGGCCCACCATCAGCATCAGTCTCAGTGCCAGGTGGCAAAATAGTACTGTCCTTTGTGTTATCTTTTCTTCCTTTCCTCCTTTGGTAGCAATAGGGCAGTGGCCGAATCTTCCTTGTGGTCCCAACAGCATTTTCTAATTCGGTATTATCCTGAGGGTATGTAACAACTTGCAGCAAGATGTTTGTTTTAGTCTTGTTCAGAAAGGAAATATGGACACTCTGAATGACCCTTGACATTCAAAAGGACGAACAAGAAAGAAAACATGCCAGAAGAATTCAAAGCTCAAACTCAAGTAATAGCACAAGTGCTTGTATTTCAGTAGTTTCAACATTATCAAATCTCTACAAATAGAATTAAGTTCATAATGTGTGAATTATGCAAAGCATATAGGTAAAGTAATTACATTAAATAAATAGTGGTTGTAAGTTTGTACAAGTACAATACAGTTGATACCACTTGCCTCTCATTCACGTGTCATACTGAAGTTCCACTGTCCATGACAAAACTTTCCCTCTCAAGAGGATTTGATCGTCAGGGTGCTGATGAGAATTTCATGGACAACTTACACAAATGTTTGAACAGAAGAAAACCATCCTCCCTTGTTTTTTACTTTCCCCAGCTGCTGCTTCATTGTCGATGGTTGTTATCTGTTTCATCCACCACTTTAGATGATGATGCAGATACATCCCGCACTTCCGGTGGCTGGTAGGAATGCCCTGATTGCCTCCATTACCTCAGATGAAAAGTAGGCAAAAATGTATGGAGCTGCCCTCGTTCAAATTTTTATTCATAGATTCCAACAACTCTGCATAGTTCTTACAGGCCATCTTTAATGCTTATCTTGATGTTTTCCACCTTAATAGACAGCTCTAACTTATGATCCTCAACAGCTTTTAAAAGTGAGAGCAGATTGGACCGGTAAATTTCACACTTCCGATTTGCACACTCAAGCTCATTCATAAGTTCTCTAATATTCTTGTCCATATCATCCTGCAGGATATATAAGGCAACGAAGTTAAAATAAACAAAAGCATGATTGATACTGTATTTCAAATCAACGATGAGGTAAAATCTGTTAACAGGAAATGCAATTTATTTTATAAGAATATGATGAAATGTGACAAGATGCATCCATGGGTACAATAGTAAATTCTCAAAATAGAAAGAAAAATTTGAGGGACCAAACTAATACTCTTCAAACATGCAGAAATTGATAGATAGAAGAAACTAATTCCGAAGTTGTAGAACAAGCAGAAGGACAAAAGCATTTGATGATTATATATTAGTAGGACTTCTATTAAATAGAGAATCTACAACAGCACTCAGCAAAACTAACGGTGATTTAAAGGGTTAAAACTGAGGAGTATCAAGTCTCACTTTGAGAGCTTAAATGGGTAAATTAAGGACCAAATCTTCTAAAAGCTTGAGCTATAACATAAATGTTCAAGGTTGGTTCATACCTCTAACAAACCCCTTCATGGCTTCATGCAAGAGTTATTAGGGTTTAAAGTGTGGACAATGCACATGCCCATTTTATCTCAAGCTAAAATTCAACTTTGTATAGAAGAATGAAGACAGCAGGGGATCAGATGACTAACCACTTGGTCATCGAAGGTTTTGTTACTATGTCAAAAGACAACTCTCCAAATATATTAAGTTGTTATATGAAGCTAGAAGACTAGTTTTATACCATATTTCTAAAGAGCAAAACACAGTCGAAATCGCCATCATAAAATGTGCAAAGAGCAACTAATAGAACTCTGACCTCAGACAGATGCTGGCCCGAGATTTCTTCCTGGCATCCACTTTTGTAATTAGCGCGGCTTTCAACATTCTGCAAGTGATTCCTAATTTTGCCATTGCTAATGGAATTTCTTCCCTCATTTTGCATTGCCTGAGCAACTTTCTTAGCAGCTTCTTGTAAAGCACACATTGCAACATCATAGGTTCCAGGAGACCCTGCCCCTTCATCAACAAACTTAAAGGCCTCATGTCTTAGGGTATTATATCTAACTGTATGAGATTCCAAATAGTTAGTATATAACTCACAAGAATGTTCTTCTAATGTTACATTGCTCTTGGCATTTCTTGTCCAACGTTTCAATATATAATGAGATGGGAGAGTAAGCACATTGGTTACTCTAAAGACTGCCAAAACATGTCTACAAAGAAGGCCTGAAAATTCAAACATTTGGCAACTACAAGTCGCTTTCATCTCCAAAACATTGAATTTAACGTAGTATGCCTTATGGTCCTCTCCAAATTTTGCTACATGATATGTAATGAACTCCCCATCGTCCTCAGTTTTGGATGCCATGAATGTCAATGTCCCAACTAACTCCTCTTGGAACCTCATGAAAATTTTTCTGGTGTAAAGCTCAGATGCTTGCTTCTCCATTGGAGATGGTGTCTTCAATGCTGGCAAAGTATTCATTGTGTCATAATCTGCTCTCACTTCTTTCTCATTGCGACTTTCTAGTGCTTTCTCATACAGCTTAAAGAACTGATTTAAACTGGTTGAAGCATTTACATACCCATCAAAGTATGAATTCATGCTATCACTTCGTTGAGTGATGGACATTTCTGCAAAGAATGTGTCCCGCAAATATACAGGTACCCACTGCTTACAAGCAGAGTATATTGATTGAAGCCATTCATGGTCCCTTAGATCATATCTATCAACCAGTGCAGACCAGCATAACTCAAATTCCTCAATTGACTCGGTCAAGTTAACACATTTGTGAAACTCAGCTTCAAAATTTGGATGTTTGAGGAAAATGTGGGACAACTTCTCCTGACATTTTTTATAGATATGCCACTTGCAGAAACGATGACGGGTCTCGGGGAATACTTGCAGTATAGCTGACCGAATTACAGAATCATGGTCTGTTGTTATCGACACCGGAGGGCGTCCAGACATAGCCATAAGCCATGTCTTGAAAAGCCACACGAACGATGCTTCAGATTCGTTTATTAGGAAAGCACAACCAAAGAGAACAGGCTGTCCATGATGATTTACACCAGTAAAAGGAGCAAAGGGTAACCGATACCTATTGGACCGGTAAGTAGTGTCAAAAGTCACAGTATCACCAAAATATGTATAGTTCATCCTTGACTTGTGATCAGCCCAGAAAACATTGCTCATGGACTGATCCTCATCACCTTGCACAGCATAGAAGAAATTCGGGTTCTCGGCATGCATTCGTCTCAGATAATCAAGAACAAGTTGAATATCCCCTTCTATACTTTTATGCCGATTATTCCTCATATAATTCCTACAATCAACCTCTGTAAACCCAACCTTGCTAATCCCACCATACTCTTTGATGAGTGCTGACATAATTCGCCGAGGTCCCATTCCGGCGGCCTGTAAAGTATCGATAAGAGTCTTAGCAGCTCCTGATATTTGCCTGTGAGATCGGAGGCAATGCACCTGATCCGGTGGAACGAGTTCATGATTGTGTTCCCGAACAAACCCAGATACGACCCATTTGCCAGAATCTTGCATTTTCACAGACAAAGAAGCTTTGCATCCAACTCTGGTAATGGTTCTAGGGCGCTTGATCTCTCTATCCTTGGTGCGTTTCTCATTCAAATTACGAAACCCTTCCTTTGCACAAACGAATTGCCTCTGTATGATAGCTCCATCGCGCCTCGAACGGCGAGATGAACTGACCCGAGTACTGAACCCTACACGACGAGCATAGGAATTATAGAAAGCCTTCGCAGCCTCTTCGGATTCGAATTCCATTCCCTCGTAAGGTTCAAGATCCAAGAGTTCACCAGCACCCGCAGCAGGGATATATATTTCCCCGCCGCCGTCACCGCCGCCGCCACCGGGTAGTTCCACCTCATCCATAGACATAGTGTGTTCAATGTCACCCTCATCATCCTCACATTCTCCCTCTCCTACTCCTCCCAACCCAATATCGAATTCCAACACCTCGTTATCCATGGAAAATTCCCCCAAATTCCACTTGCGAAATCACAACAGATAATAATATATGGAAGAATTCGGAGCAATACTTAACTATTTAGCAAAGAACTGACACTAATTGCACCATCGTCTCTCCCATGCGGCAATCAGAAGCTGTTCTGCTCAATGAGAAGAAATCACGCACGGACTCTTGAACTCGAACAACTATAGAAGAGAAGAATCATTCAAATCGATTATATGAATCGGAAAGTGGCCAAAACAGCATCTTGAATCGCTGGATTCGTGCGATCCATTGTCGGAATCGCGTTTTTCACAAATCGCGTTTTGACCTGCAAGATGAGGCGGTGACGTTTTCGGTGTTGTGTGTGAGAATCTGAAAGATGGTGGTTTCAATTTTGGGAATATGGGTTTTGGTGATTGGAACTTCTTTTGTTGTTTTTGGTAACACAGAAAAAAGAAAGAAAAGAAAAAAAAAAAAAGAAACCTTCACTTATGGTAATGAGAATTGCAGAAACGTAAGGAGTAGTGAGTAGTGTGGTCATGGAAAAAGGACAAAGACCTACCGAAGAAAATATTCTTAGGTGAACCTCACGCAAAAATAACCACTATTTTACTTCCTCATATTGCATATTTGTTTTGCTTTATTTTTTATTTAATTTAGTCTTTCACGTCGCATATGTTTTATACCATTAAGTATCAAATGACAAATAAAGTGTATAACCAAAATGAATAATTCTATCTCATATTCAATTTTTACAGTCTATTTATCTTCCCCTTCTCTCTTTCTTCTTCTTTACATGCTTCTTTTTTTAATGCTTCTTCTCTAACTCATATATCGACTTTTTAATGCTTCTTCTCTAACTCATATATCGACTTTTTAATGCTTCTTCTCTAACTCATATATTGACTTTATAACTACCTTTAATTTTGTACTTAAAAGCAATGAAACCAAACACTATCTAAAACACTTTTCCTATCTTACACTAAAGTGCCATCATTTTGCATGCCATATCAAAGAATCGGGTCTACAAAACATTGCAACAAACTACACACTCGGAAGCAACAAATAATTATATGATAATTAGTAGTATCAAATATTTATTATTTAGTAATCCTTTTATTTTAAAATACAAGTTTTTTTCTATTTCAAAATATAAATCACTTTTCAACATTTATTTAACTTCTAGAACAATTGTTGCATGCCTCGGAACTCTTTCCAGATGGTTCCAAAACATTCTCATCAAGAGATGAGAATAGGAATTAATGGTTTGTTAAGATAACAAAGAAAAATACAAAATGATAATATAGACTCGAATTTACCGTGAATTCTACACGTAATAATATATCAACTTAGATTCATTATATTACTAAAGATATAACTTTTAATCAAACCTTGAATGATTGATGTTGTAACTTGTAAGGTATGATATATTACTATAGTTATAACTTTTAATCAAGCTTTGAATGGTTGATGTTGTAACTTGTAGGGTATTAACCCGAGTCCATGTTATCACTACTCAAGAAAGATGGTTAGTAGAAGAAGCAATAACCAGATAAAAATTCACTGAAAGAAGCAAACAAGTCTAAAACATTTGTATGATTCATAAAGATAGTATTCTTCACATCAAATAGTCACAGAATTTGTTGAATCCATTCATTTGACAAGACATGCAAAAGCCAACATCAAGATACAACAGATTCAGAATCTTTTGGCAAAATTATTATGTTGTGAACATACTCACACACACACATTGCTTCATAGCTTACTATGTCGTATATGATGTAGCAACCCTTGAACCGTTTTTACACCAAGCAGGCATATAAGATATTTGCTCCTTCCCTAACAATTACATTGCACCACATCTCAGTGGATAACAGGCTTCAAGGGATGAGCTCTGAGTTTTGACAAATCCAACCTGGAATCAAGATCTTCATCTAGTTCACCAACAACACTTCTGCAATGATCAAAGGGAAACCATACAAGTGTTTTAGGGCGCATAAATAGACGCAAGTGCAACAATTATAGAAGAAAAATTCTTAGGTGCACTGAAAGAAAAAAATTCATCTGCTCTGTATTATTCATTGTATGACACATAATTAAATATATCAACTATAGTGGGAAAAGAGAGGATTAAGTTTCAAACATGGATATAGAATGGTTGATGTGTCAAAATATGAATAGTGCAGAGCAAATTAATCTCTTGCTCTTGATGCACCTAAGTTTTCCAAAAAGAAATCTTCTGTGATATTAAAAAGTTTGAAAAAGCGATGGAGTAAAGGGCCATACATGTTGTCACCCCTAATGATGTACAAGCCTAGAACAAGTTGCTGGACACCTTCCTGTTTAATAGAAACAAAAATAAAGTTGACATCAGGAAGACTAAAACATCCAGTTACAGCAAAAAAAAAAAACTTTTTTTTAAGAAAAACAAGCAAGAGTTTCATGAACGAATCTGTATCCAGTATGAAAGACTATTAAATTGAGCAAAGACTCAAACAGAAGATTACAGAGAAAAGAGTCAAAACAAAGAATAGTAAGAAATATATTTATATAAAAATACAGTAGTCTAAATCCATAACTCTGGAGAGAGAATCTGCAAGACAAAGTTATGGAGTCATAAGCCAATAAAATAATTGGAAATTCCCTTAAACTATACTTCACACCCTTGAATTATTTGTGTTATCTGTACTTGACTTCAAGATATGCAAATCAACCTCATCATGCAAATTAACCTTTCTATTAATTTTATTTTTATAATCATTGACAAAAGTATCACACAAGGTCAAAAGTGATGTCATCAAGTCTTGAGCAATTTTCTTCTAATCACAGATGAATGAACTATGGCTTAGAATTGCACATAGAATCATATGACATGAACTCAAATAGTTCTAATGCAGGGAATTATAGAACGTTTCTATCTTCAAGATTCATTTCAAAACAAAAGATCAATAATAAATGTAAAGTAGGCTAATCTACATATGCCTAGCTTGTGATTTTCAGAAGGAAAAATACTGTAGTTGCAGAATCACACACACAAACACACACATATACATGGGATCCAGAAATTTTTCATGATCAAGTATACCAAAACTGCACAACATTTTTTCATTTGAAAAATCTCCTAAGTCAATCATCTCAACTGTAGATATAACAGCCAATACTCCATATAGCTCATGACACTTCATGGCTCGGTTCATATTATTTCAGTCAATATTTCATGACATGACAAAGCATCATTAATGTCAAGTAGAGTAATCAATTTCTCAAACCAGCATAAGCATCAAGGTCATTGAAATCATGGCTAATTAATCCTAAGATTCAGCAAAATTTAGTGCATACCTTGGTAGAATAAACACGTTCATGAGACTCGTCAAGAATAATGTTTGTTGCCTGGTCAAAACCTTTCAAGACTCCCTGAGTGGAAAAAAAATCATACATACAGCTTACACCAATAATAGGTATTTATAGGATAGTTGTTAGTATGATGTGATTCACAGCATGAATTGCACTCGATCCGATTCAAAAGCCCAGTGATACAGAAACAAGGATGATGTCCAATTCAATATCATCGATTCAAATCGCACGATTCTAGCGATTCAGAACAAGGTTGCAAAATTGGCACATTTCTTGCAGCACCCAACCCCATTTCTGTCTCAACGAGCAGAGTGGAAGAAGAAGAAGAAGAAAGAAAGAAAGAAACAGCCAAACCAAGGGGGCTGCCAGTGGTGACATACTTGGAGCAGAGACAAAGATTAAGACAGAGAGCCAGAGAGGTAGCCACACGTAGAGAGAGAACAAGATGATCCTGTAGACTCAATTCTCAATCTTTGATCCATCTTTGTCTCAGTCTCTGTCGCATAAGCAATGTACCGCAAACCCACAACTTTGTGGTTCGGCGCAGAGCCAACCCCATGTTATCTAGTCTACTCTTTTAGGGTTCTTTAAGGCATTTTCTTTCTGGAACCTTCTCTTTTTGGGCTGGAGATTAGTTTATTTCAGCTGGCTGGTTTCTTTTTGTTTTTTATTGGGCATCAGCCATAGTTTTAATATAAAAATTATTGGTCCTATGTTAAAACAACTATCAGGTCTTTTAAGTTTTGAAAACCTAAAATAATTATTTGAGATTGGAGCCAAAAAAACATAACTATTTGAGATGGATTTATTTCTTTATTTTTCTATTTTTATTTTGCTTAATTGTAATTACCATTCATGCTTTTATTAATATGCTTCTGAATAGTACGATACAAATCGATTCATTCACAATTTACTATATGATTCACAATTTGACACCTATGATGTTTTATACAATACAAACTATAAAGATCAAACTAAGTGCATAAGCTGGAACTTACCACTATATTGCGTCCATCATTTGTAATGACCGAAATTGTCTCTGCCAACAACCAACACAAAAGATTCATTTAAAGATTAAAAAACCACTAAAATTTGTTAAGCATATTTCACGTAAGTGTGTAACCACAGTTTACGGAGTGTCAACTATATTAACTTAAATAGTAGTAAGTAATAACTTTAGAATGTAATACAACTATATACAGAATATCAAACATTAAATTCATAGCTTACGATTGACAAGAGATTCAAGTCCAGGCCCAGCCGACATCTTTGGAACAAGTTATTTGCCTAATTTGTGGTCACACGTATACACCTGTGAGAAGGTTCAAGGAAAAAAATGCAGATGTTACATAAAACTATCCAAAATTGGGTTAGAGCAGGAACAAAGCGAAGTAATTACTCATTAACTTTACTGTCAAATTTTGGAAGCATTAGAATTCAATGACACAAGGGTTAATGTTACTGACAGAGTACTGTGAATATATATATCATGGACCGACTAATGTCATCAACATTAAGGAAGGTGGAAAAACAGTATCAATATTCCAAATTTTTCAAACACAGATTCACAAACACCAGGAACCGTGTCACAAAATTCAAACAAATTATAATTTCTCCAAACATCAAAAACCTGATTTGACAATATAATTAAATTATAAACCCTCCAAGGATCCAAGAATGTTGTTTTCACACACAATTAAAATCTCTAACATCCAAATGACCCAAATGCAAAACTTAAGTCTCAAACCCTAACCACTGAAGCGAAAATATGAAGAATCAGAAACCCTCACCACAAATGATGTTGCGGGGAAGAGCTGAGAGAGGAAGGAGATGGATGACAAGGTGGAGGCAGAGGACGTCACGGTGGCTGCGGCGGACCTAAAACGGTGGCACGGTGGAGGTCACGATGGCGCCAAGTGAGTGTGTATAACGTGATGGACGATGATTGAAAAGGGTGTGAGATTTTGAGTGTTGAAACTCAAAAGAATAAGAGAAGTGAGAAGTGAAAGTGAGAGTTGTGTGAGGAAAAGTGAAGGGTTTTACTCATAGTTATCAGACTCAACCCGGGATTCGACTCGGTCGAGGCACTGGGTCACCGGGTTAGTGGTTTAACCGGTGGGTCAATGATTCAACCGGTCGGTAGTTAAACCGGTCTATTAAATATAATTTAATAATTATATATATTAAAAAATTAAAAAATATATATATAAACTCATAAAAATCATAAAATTATCATAAATTTTCAAATATCAAAATATACTTAACCAACTACCACAATTAACAAATTCAACATTATAAATAAAGTTCACAATGCATATTGCATAGTCTTATCATAAGCTCATAACACCACAAAATACAAATAAAATCCAAAAGACCAAAAGTTCAATCTCAAGACAAAGTTCACTGCACTCACAAAATCACAAAATCACAAATTACAAACCACAAAAATGTTTACAATGTTGTTTACAATAAATACACAATAGAACCATTTTTCCATTTTGCTCAACAAGTTGTTTACAATGCCCCCATGCTGGATCAGTTTTTCCTCTAAGATTATATGTTCTTTTGACAAAATCTTGAGTGGATGCTTCTTGAGATGGTGGTGTTTGAGATGGTGCTTGGGGTGGTGTTTCGAATAGTGTTTGGGCAAATGACATCTATAGCAATTAACAACCAAAAACAAACATAATCTCAATCTGTTTTTGCTTTCTACACACACAATCTCTATTTATGGACCAAGCACAACTACAACAAACCACAATCTCAATTGTCAACCCCAATTTCACATACAATCCCAACACAAATTAAAACCTCAATAAGGCCAAGCACAATAGAATCCAGATATAGTCCAAATTGAACTTAACTTATCATAACATATTCCATATTGCAAATACAATTAATCTTAGCAACATAATCCATATTTCAATTCTCAACAACATAGTCCAAATTAAAGTTAACCTATCAATTATTATACAATTAATCTCACACACAATATGTTTTGAAAAAATATAAAATAAAAAAATTACCTCGTTGATGAAGCAGCAGCAGCCACCGAGGAAGAAGAAGCAGAAGCAGCCACCGAGGAAGAGAAGCAGCAGCCACCGTGGATGAGCAGAAGCAGCAGCAGCAGCAAGCAGAGGTGGTGGCGGTTAGAAGCAGCAGCAGCAACACGCGGAGGTGGTGGCGGTTCTGAGATCCCAGCAGCAGCAAGCAGAGGTGCTGGTGGTTCTGACTTCTGAGGGCGACCGACACTGCGGCGGTGGAGAGCGGAGACAGAGGGAGGCCGATGGAGTGTAGTGGTGGGCGATGGAGACCGAGCCACCGAGGGCTTTCGAGGGAGGGCGAGGGAGACCGAGGCAGAGACCGCCGGCAACGGCGCCGGCGCGACGCGGTGGCTGGGCGGGATAGCAGACGGCGCGACAGGGGTTGGGACTTGGGTGGGTGAAATTAGGGTTGAGAGAGAGTGAATTTTGAGAGATGATGAAGTTTTGGATGCGTTATGGGTCGGGTAGGTGGGTTATGGGTCCGGTTGGGTGGATTATTAGGTTAATTAAAAAATCGAGATTCTGAAAATCGGATCATACATTGAACAGTACGAGAGAGAAGAGTTCACAGTCTGTTTGGAAACTTTAAAATGATAGAATTAAAATTGAATTCCATTATGAATTGAATTCCTATTAGAATTGAATTGAATTCAAGAATTTGGAATGCATTAATAAAATTATAGAATTGAATTGAATTCTAGTGTTTAAAATATTTATAAAATGAATTGAATTCTTATAATGGACAAATTTATCCTTTGTTAATATAAGATCATATTTAACAGAATTTGATCCTTCAATAGATTTTCAATTAACTAAATTGTTTCTTTTGACATTTTATAATTTTAATACAATAATAATATAAAATAATCTTTTATATTAGTATTTAGCTAATCTTTTTTAATGAAATCATTGATATCTAATTATATAATTTAATAGAATAATAATAATAATAATATAACAAAGGATCAAACTAAAATGCACACAAGAAAAGGTGAGCATATGTGCCACTAGCAAAATGTTGTCACGACACCTATAAAATTAGTCAATCTGCTCATCAAACTAGGCTGGGAGCAATTTCTTTCTTTGATGCGAGAACCTTAGTTTGGGAGGAAAGCGTAGGAAGAACCAAGAACTAGGGATGAGAGCAAAAGGAGGGGCAATGGTGCTTGATGGTGTTCACTAGAGAAGAATGGACAGATGAGAGATAAGAAGATACAATGGCCGGAAAGATTAAATTAATATTCTAATTTAGATAAGGATATTTTTGTCAATATACTTTTAAGTAAGAATTAAGTGAGAATGGATTTGGAAATCAGACCTATTTTGGTGTGATTTGTGGATGAGTTTAAATTGAGAATTGGAGTTCCTATGAGAATTGAATTTATACATTTTATTGCATTCCAAACTCAAGAAAAGAATTCAATTCTCATGAGAATTGAAATCATACACATTCCAAACAGGTTGTCAAAGATTTAGAGATTTAACCGAATATAACAAAATATGTATAAATCATATATTTATTTATAAATATATATACATAAGATGAATTATATGCTATAGAAAAATTAATGTACATTAAAAATACTAAAGAAAGTTGAAATATATAGCATTTGATAAATTTAGAAGTTTATTAGTCCTTAATTTTAGTAATTAAAGTGTATTATATATTAAATTTTATTATAAAATAGTTATTAAATTTTTATTTTTAAATTAGTTGACCAGTTCAACCTGTTTTTTCTGATTTTCCCAATTTTTATTGGTTTTCAAAATTCCGATTTTTAAGGCCCACTCGGAACGGATAGGAGTCCGGTACCCGGATCAACTGGCCAGACCGACCGTTCCAGTCCAATTTTCAGAACAATACAAAGAACATGCATGACACGGTCCGGGTAACCAAAACAGGTCGAGTCACCGGTTTTACTAAATCCTGGCCGAGTTGTACTGATTCCCACCGATTGTGATACTTGTCTGATCCAATTAGAGGCTCGACTCGGTCAAATGTCCGGTTCACAGTGGAACCAGCCAGGCCGAACCAATTTTTACAATTATGGTTTTATTTAGTGGAAGTAAAGGTGGGGTTATATTTGGAAATTTGTAAAAAAAAAATAGCATAATAGAAATAAGGAAAATGCTACTTGTACATATAATAATACACATTCATCAATTTTTCACTCATTTAAAAAGTTGACAATTTTTATGAATATGTGGGCAACTTGCCAATATTTTTATAAAAGTTACCAACTTTTAAATGGGTGAAAAATAGATGGATGACATTGTTATATATACAAATAACATTCTCCTATAAATAAACAAGTGCGTGTAAATTCAGTTGGATTTGGTTTTGGGAATCAAAAATTGAACAAGTATTAATTTCAATACAATAATAATCTAGTTATTTTACATTATGAGCAAATAGACATTGAGAATTGAATATATGAAAATTAAATCCATGGATTAATTGGGATCCAACCAAATTCAAAAATCATAGAATAGAATAGTAAATTTTTGGATGAATATAGATTTTAAATTTGACTGTTTTTCTACTTCAGCTTGAGTTACTCTTAGTATTAAGATAAAGCAATTGTAAGAGACTAAGAGTGCACTTGATTTCCACAATTTAAATGTCTTTTTTTTTTCTGGGGACGCGTGTTATTATTGAGCCATTTCAGTGACTAAACTACCCCCAACTTCAAAGTTCACTAATAAATTAATTAAAATGAAATCTTAAATTATTTTATTCAATGTAATTACCTTAAAAGGAATCAAACCCTTACCCTAAGGCTGAGCAAAGCACCTAGCATCATTAGGCTATGCATTTTCTTGTTGTTAAGTGTTGCATATATATATATATATATATATATATATATATATATATAATATAAAAGGTTGACCGGATCAATTATCCGTCGGTTCGACCAGTGACCCACCGGTTGAACCATTGAACAAATGACCCAGTGTATTGACCGATTCGATCTTCGATCCGGTTCTAATAAAACTGTCTCTTATCATCGTCCACAATGAAGAAATATTTTTGTCCAGTCTTGAAAATGATACTAAAAAATATAAAGAAGTGCTACAAACTTAGATATACATTAATATTATATTCTACTATTTTATTTCCAATCTAAATAAAATTATATTTTATGCATTTGCATTTATTCTAATGGTAAAAAAAAAACTATGTATATGATAATGTTAACCATTAAGCTCCTATCTTTCTTAAAAACAAAGGAGCCAAGAATCACATATCTACCAATAGCTTTATGTAGAGAGAAGAGATGACCATAAAGGCTCTTAATCCCCTAATGAATGTGGTTGACAAGAAATAGAACATGTTAAGAAACAATGAAGGTACCTAGTGTTCATATGATGAGGAACTTGCAGATCAAGGATGATCTAATATCAAGATCTTGCACCCTGTTAGTAATTTTTGCTTTTCATAGATAATTCTCTCGTAGGATTCAATCCAATTCTAGTACTTTTGGAGTGGTTAAATGAGAACAATTCACCTAGCTGAGATCCAAGTTGTGGTTCCACCACATTGTAATTCTCCTCTTAATGTGCTGATTCGACGCGCTTCATGCTCATATGAAAAAATATGAATTCCTTTAGGTAACCAAAACTTTCTTATGCCTTCAAGAGTTGTATTATTTTTACTTAAATCATTTCTATTCCTTTATATCGTCATAAGGCGGGGTTCCACTTGAAAAATCACTATCAGATGGAACAGGAATCTCTGAAGATATTGGTAATGGTAGTTGTGAGGGTGAACCTATAAGAAAGTAACAATTTAGTCCTCAAGTTATCAACAAAAAAGGATTTGCATAGCAGAGATTGATATATCAACAAGATTGGAAATTAAAATATCATCATATATTTGTTTGTATAGGAATATATTGTCAAAGCAAATGCAAATTTCATCATAAACAACATGCAACCAAGATGACAAAGATAAATGTACATTTTTAGTGTATAGTATAGTTTGTAGTCCAATAGTATTTATGCAATACTACTGATTAGAATTGTAACATAAAATCTTTGTGCAATCTTATAACTGTAATATTACATTTATATGCATATCATCATCAGGGAATTAAAGAACATTTTATTTTTTGTCTCACTAACTGAAAATTTATTGATATGTGTAAATCATGTGAACTTGTTTGACTTAGATACAAGAACCCAATAACATAAAAGCATGTTTGGTTAAAAGGTAAAAATGAGAATAAAATTTATTTGAACGAGCTTCATGTGTTATTTTATACACGAAACTCCACCATGTGATTTTTAACTCCGCTTTCACCCCTTAACCAAACATACCATAAGGGTATAAAAATAAGTGCATGCACAAAAAGTAAACAAGATAAGGGGTATGTGCATAAGTTTCTCAAAATGTAGTTTTAAGGCAATATTTACAATAGAAGTGAAGGCTTCTAAGGAAAAAAAGAGAAGTGAACTTATTACTTTTTGTTTCTGCATTTTTTTTAAAAGAAAAACTTATCCAAACAGATAAAAAATTGTATTATTTTATTCGAGATGCACAGAAATCAATGCATCCCAAATGACAATCATGATGTGGAATATATCATTTCTTTAACATAGAATCCAAACTACAGGAAAATTGTTCACGAATCATAATAACTAATAAATAGTCAAAAAGCAAAAACATGGAAGTGAAACTACAAACCTTTGTGTCCTTTAGAGTTTAACTTTTTAGTGTGTCGTTTAATAAGCTTTTTAGCTTTTACAATTGTTAGCTGTCGAGCAAAAGGTGATATTTCTACATCGTTTTCACTCCATTCTCCTCCTTTAATATCATTTTCTCCTTCTTCACCTTTCATTGTCTTAAGCACAAATGCCTTCGCCTTTTTGCGTTGGTTGCTAAATAGTCCTTTAATGGATGTTACAAATCCATCACCTGCTCCTTCAATTGGACGTGGCCAAGATGATGGATACTGATCAGATTTTCCTGCCAATTCTTTGTCACTGATGGTAAGGTCAGTCTCCGGAATAGCAACTCCACTAGGTTGAATTTGACCTTTATCTTTGAATTTCTTACCCTAAATGATCCATTATGAATTCATTAGAAAGTTAGTTAACTACTAAATATTGTCACTATATAGATCTATGCAAATAACATAGGATGATTTTCTTGATTAGCAGGATCATTTTCAAGGGAGTCAGAAAATGAAGTTTTATCCATGTTTGTTTTAGAATGTCTTCATACATTTGCAATGGTTAATGTGAATAACATATTATTACAAATAAGCATATATTAGTTATTTTCCTTCTCATATTATTAAGAGCATCTTAAGTGGGACCCAATTCGGATCTCAATATTGGGTCCAACGTTCACCACATCTACAACACGTCATAAAAGTAAGGTTTGGAATAAATTTTAGACATACTGTGTATTTTAGTCCCAAATTTTATCCTACTTTTAGCCCCACGTGTATTTTAAATAAAAAAATATATCGTTGTATTTTATTATATTTTAAAATATAAATTTTAGGATTGTTCATCTTTCTTGAGATATCCCATGAGGATGGGTTGGTCTCATTCTCTTTTTTCTTTTTCAACCAATGCAACTATTTTGGATGGGAATGTCCCATAACAAAGTCCAAGATATGAAAGGATTCTCACACCCTTGCATTAGAGATGCTCATAGTAGTTTTTTTAGTTTATTGCCTAAACATAACCAATAATATTACATAGACATTTATTTTTGGGTGTCTGATCCCAACATCCACACTTTTAAACTATTGAATTTGACTTATGGTCCCCACTTATAAAATTAACTTATCATTTTCACCTTTAGACTTGATGGATGTCAAATGGACATGGAAGAATGAATGTTCAAATATCATCACTCAAATGTAACTTTTACACTGTAAGTAGATTATATCCAATACATGAAGGGAAATCCCTAACAAGCATTTTCCCATACACTTCTATGCATATATTTTTTATGAAACTTCTATACATGTATTTCTACAAATGAAAATACCAAGATTATATAACCATTCACAATAAAATGAAAGGAGAAAAGAATCACCTGCATTCCAGTAACAGACTTTAGGATTCCCCATATGACATGTTTTTTAACACGTGAGAACAATCTTTGCCAAGATCCAGTAAATTGGACTCGATGAAATTGATCCATCAATAATTTCTTATCGTACACAGAAAATCTTGTCCCCTCATATGTAATCAGTAACTCAACCTGCAAGAAAGAACACATGATCTATACTTGAAATCTGAATTATTGCAACATGAGTTATGAAATATGTCAAGTGACAATTTTCCCTTACAATCTACAACCACAACCAACCTGGCTAATCTTGATGTTGTGAAAGTCTATCATCTTGTGTGGCCTCTTCTCATCAGCTAGCTTAGTCCCCTTTTTATCTTCTTGTGATGAATGACCAGCTTTAGAACCTTTGGAATCTTTCGATTTGTGCTTAGATGCCTCATCTTCAATAGTTGCAAATGGGCTAGTTTTCGAGGCAGATAGGCCTTCTAGGACAAGTTCATCAGCTACAGATTCCGCCACAGTCTCCTCCCATGTTTTATCAAAAGAAGCTGTCCTTCTCAACTCTGGGTTTGAACCAGTAGCAGGATTCGTTTTGGCATTTTGCCCTTTTGATGCCTGCAAACATGTTACCACAAATTCCTTATGATTACATTAACCTTCCTTCAGGTTTGGCATTTCACAATCCTCTACTTGTAAAATTATTACACTGATCTCCCTTAAAAATTAAACTTACATTCCCTTAAAATTACACTGACCTCCACTGAATAGTGCATTTAAGGAAGGTCAATATCACATGGATAAATAAAAGGAGTCACGTTGAATTTCACCAAATCATAGAGGAGGTCCGTGTAATTTACGTTAAATCTATTTACTGTGTATGACCATTATAAACTAGTACTAGTATAACAGGGAAAAACAAGAAACAAAAAAGAAGCTAAAGTCTTCATTGGTTGTGCTAACATAACAATGCAGCTAACATTAACATTCCTTGATTCTTTTGATATTATTACTGGAGAGGACCATAACTAGAAAAATTATGAAATACTCGCCTGAGCTGAATCGGCTTGGACAGAAGGCTGACCAGTTGAAGCAGAAGCTTCTCCTTTCTTTGCACGCCTTGCACCAGCAGTGGTTGAAACCTTCCAAACTTCCTGCATAAATAATCATCATTAACTTATGACTAAATATCTTAATTTCGGCCATCAGTTCCCTAAACAAGTTAGTGAAACTCCAAACTAACCTTTCGGTGTTGTGGATCATGTTCTTCTTCAACGGGGAAGAAATACCCCCACATCATTCTATACATGGCTTCTGTCAAATGGATCTTAAGGGGATAGATTTCTACCTATAATGTGTACAGTTAGTTCATGTTAGGAAACAACAAGCAGTAGTCTTGGAATTCGAAGAAAACATAACTAGTATTTTAGATTGAACGCCATTTCTTTTTAACAGATTCTCAGTTCTTTATATAACAGATGAATAGAATATTGCAAATAGTGCAATGGTTAAACATTTTCCCTTTCTTTATAAAGAGTTATTAGTCCAATTCACCAGGCATGATCTGCGGTACCAGTTGAATTGTTTTACCTTTCCCCCGGTTATCAAGGCAAATGAAAAAATAAGATCCTATTTTGGTCATAGTCATGACTATTGCATATGAATGACGACATGTTGAAGAAGAAATTATTGTATGGTCCAAGAGCACATTTGATGCGTGCTCTAGAAACTTTTACAATCACACATTTTGATTTAAAATGTGTGACATAGAAAGTTTCTAGAGCACATATTAAATGTGTTTCATGATCGTACAAGAAAATCTATCTCCATTTGAAGACTCCATCAGGAAAAGAATGAGACAACTTAAAAGCTTCAACTTATTCACAAATAGAATTTAAAATATTTTTTTTGATCATCCTCCAACCAAATACACCATACAACTACAAACTAACACAAGATATATTCATCGTATTGCAGAAATATAATGCCTACATAATGTAGATTTAATATTTTCTATCTCTGTTATGTTTATGTTATTTCATTGCAGATAACTGTTTATGAGAGCATGACACTGTATTAGCTGAACAGAAAGTAAACTTCAACCATTTTTATGTTGGTCATTGTTGGAAATGGCCAATCATTCCAATTTGATTCAAAAAAATACCAATTTCATCACTACTGTCTTGAAGTTTATACAACACCAAGTATCTCATACTACTCAATGTGGGACTTGGATATCCCATATCAAATACACTTAACAAGGATATATAAAATAAAATCAATCATTACCCTCATCAAGAAACCAATTTTTTCAATAGAATCCAACACTCAAGAATGTGAAAACCAAAGTAAAGATGAAATTTTTTTTTATAGAATTAACAACATTATACTAAATGGATTCTAAATTTTAAGCATCTCTAGAAAGTGACAACAAAAACAAATTAGAATAAGATATGAATGCTATTCTTCATAATTGAACTGTAATGTGTTAAGGAACACAATAACCCTAGAGGAAACACTTACTTCGAGATGTTCAAAGGCAGACCTTCCATCCTTTGGTGCTCCCTGTCTTGCATCAACCCGAAGCATCACCTTTCTGGGAAGAGCGGTGAAAGTAAACAAGTAGTAAGATGAGAAAAACACAAAAGCAATTTATAAAACAATAAAATTATGTGTACAAAATAAATCCACCAAGCCATCCACTGTATATTTATACAATTTACATATATTTTTGTACAACTTTCATAAGTTGATATGTGTTTTTTCATGAATAACATTATATGTTAATTGTATAAGTTTGTGTGTGATCTTTATTAAACAAGAAGTGTGTGTTATAGGGAGTGTGATGTGTGTTTTCCATCAACATCGTTATGTATTAAATTGATACGCTTAAAACATCATTGTGATCCCTACATATAAATATATGGTGGATGACTTGTGGATGTATTTTGATTATCAAATCCTTTTCTATAACAAACAAGCAAATTGTGTTCAATAACTACCGAAAAATAAACTTGAAAGCACTAATAAGATCAAGAAAAAAGGTCTTGAAAAATTACTTACTTTCCCCATTCAGGTGGAGGATTCCATGCCGATAAAAGCATATCAGACTTGGCATTAGGTAAGCAGTTTCTGAAGACAAGGTATTTTGTTGTGAATTGAGAAAGACCAACATCCTTGAAATCGCGGTCAAAGTCGAAAATCTAGGTGGTAAGAAAAATTGAATTAGCATATTGTTGAAAGCTATGACGAAAATAAATTGACTGTACACGTTAGAATACTAAGGATTAAAAAGAACCGCTATGCTTGAACAAGAGATGGGAACAAGCTAACGAATAGAAAGAACAACCAAATTAAAAAAAAAAAAAAAAGCAACGTAAATTTTTCATTCATCCCCCATCACAAGAAAAAAGTCTCCATTAACTAGTTAAACTAGAAGAACACTATTATATGTGTTGTAATGTCTTTTTACTCTTTTATATACCATCCATTGTGAAAAATTGAGTCTTAACTTTCAAAACATATCCCATTCATATTAAGCCAAAACTAGAACTATCCATACTACTTCTCTTGTTTGATTATATCTATCTTTTTTTAAAAAAAAAAATTATTGTCCAATATTACTTGTCACTCGAGAATTTTCTAAAAGTATTTATTTATTTTTCTAAATTTATCTATATAAATATTTTTTAATCTCATAATTCTCATAATAATTATTGCACAAAAAATTGCAAGAGTATTTTTATCAATATCAACTAATTTCTTTTAGTATTAGTACATTTTAAATGGTTTGTTAATAACTTAATTTACATGTCGGAATATAAAAATACTATTAAATAGACATCAGTTCAAACATAGTGAGAAAGAAATTTTCAGTAAATTCATTGATTTTTGGTATGAAATACATAGAGGGGAGATGAATCAAGATTTGCAAAATATGCTTACCATGTCATTGATCTCAACTTCAGCAAAGGATTTACCATCAAGAAGCATGCTCCAAACAATTTTTTTAATTTGCAAAGATATGCGCATAGCATAGGAAGGACTTTTGTTCTTCTCCTTCTCCATTAACTGCACCTGTGCAGCTTTTTGCAGAGCCACACTCATTGATGCATATGCTTCCTTCCTATATTTCTGTGCACTTACAAGGTCTCTTTTCAGCCCTTGGACCTGTCACAATATGACTACTTTTATCACACATGAAACTTGTTATATACTAAAATAGAGTCATTCTTCATTTATTCTAAGAGCAAGGATGTTCTTGCTCAAAGTCACATCTTAACCATTCACCCTTTCTTTTAAAACATTTTTTGGTCATTCTTTTTTATAGTCGTGTTATTTTAACCAAACTTTTTCTCACTCCCCATGTTAAAAAAAGACTCTGTTTGTTGTTAAATATAGTATGAATTTCATTCAAGAATGACTCATACATTGTCTATCGATAGATTAACTGTTTGTCGACACGAAGACAAATTCGTTTCTCTTTCTTTTCTTTTCATTCTACTAGTTTGAATTCTTCCTAAGCAAGAAAAAACACCTGCTTCGAGAATTTACAAGTGTTTTTCAATCAAAAAGACATGTTTCTTGAATGTGATGAGTGGGAAACACACTCACATTCGAGGAAGTGAATATTATTATATGATGTCCATTTTTTGATGTTTTATGTTTGATGTACAAGTATATTATTGATATACAAGTATTGCTATACATCCACTCATAATATATGTGAGTTCCACTTATTTTGATCACTTACTTTTTCTTCAACTCATTCTTTCTCCATCATTCTCCTTTCAAATTTTGAATCTCTACATTCATCTGGACATTAAAAGATCATTTCCAATTTTCATAATTACTTCTTTCCTTCTAGAAAAAAAAGCATTTTATTGACTATTCACAAATAATACAACAAACATTAATAAACCACCATTCACAACACAATTTTAATTTATTTGGGATAGGGAAAAATCTCATTTTTAAATAACAAACTATTAGAATTGTAAGCCAACTAGTCACAATATTTGAAGAATGAGAATTACTTGAATTAAGTTTATCACTCTTTTGCTACCCATTTATCATGATTATATATGACAAATGAGTTGGGGGATTAGAGACTACCATTACTTGCAATTTCGATAAAGTGATAAATGATAAATGAGTGATAAATCAATAATGTTTGTCGTACAAGAGAAATACGTTCAATAAGTATCTAACGTGTGCTATACATGATATGGGATGTGTGCTATTTGTATATCATACGTACGTATAGCACACATCCCATATCATGTATAACACACGTTGGATATTTGTTGGACGTATTTCTGTTGTACACGTAGCATTATTGGTGATAAATTATATCTTTTCTAACAAGATTGGTTTCTTACCAGCACAGGTATTCCACCAGCCATCATCCACAAGTCGCCTTCTTTTTCTAAGTGTTGGTCACTTGTAATATCACACCAAAGAGACAAGTTTCTTATATCATTGAGAATCAATTTGTGTGCTCTATCTTTCACTTCAAAGTTGATTTTTTCAAGTTCCACCTCCTCAATACCATCAGGAACCACCGCATCTACTTCTTCATCGACAATGTCATCATCATCAACAGAAAGTGATAGGACATTTTTTCGAGCCCTAAATTGTATACAAATGTGTTTACTTTATTTCCATAACTCTTCATATCAAAGCATCATGCATTTTTTTGAAGGTAAATAAGAGATTATCTAAAGTAAAACCAAGATCATCTAAGTTAAACTATCAAAACATCGTCTTATCAAGATACTAATATAGTTGATGGCAAATTACACTTACCTTTTCGAAGTTCTGAAAAATTAAATATGACTCCACTCCTCTTTTTTTATGTGACACTACTAACTTCCTTTGAATTCTAATTTAGAAGAGATCAGTGTAGTAAATTTATAAACTTAGAGGGCATTTGGTACGAGGTAATCTGCATAGATTATCGGTAATCTTGCAATTAAATTACTTGGTAATCCAGATTGATTCGTTTGTTTTGACAAAGATATTGGTAATGTGGATTACCTCCAAAGTGGTAATGTGGATTACCTCTGTATCATGTGGCAATCTGGATTACCACCCCTAGATAATCTTCTAATTTATTTTATTACACCATTACCCCTCTAACAAAATACATTACTATTCCTAATTTTATAATTTTCTAACACAAATCCTAATTTATCTTAAAAACCCACGTAGCCTTTCTTGTTGGTGTTTTTTTTTAAATTTATTGCGTTATATTTGTTTTTTCTATGTTGCACTTTTTGCAAAAATATTATAATTATTTTAATGGATTTTTATTTTTAGTAAATAATTATATTAATGTCAAAATTGAAAAATATTGATATTAAATTTAAAATATAATTATATTTGATTAATTCATGTTGTATGTATTTTACGTATTTTAATAATATATATAATATAATTATATTTGATTAATTCATTTTATAATTATTTAAAGGGTATTATAGTAATATATATAGATTACCTTGTAATGTGGATAATATACCAAACAAGGTAATGCGGATTACCGGTAATCTTATTTGTATATACCAAACAAGGTAATGTGGATTACCGGTAATTTAATTGGAGGTAATCTATCTGTAAGGTAATATAGATTACCGGTAATCTTCCTCGGTAATGCACCAAACGCCCCCTTAGAGTCCGGAAACCTTCTTGAACAAATTTTATAAATAGAAGAAATATGATCGAGTAAATTTTACTAAATCTGTATAGATAATTGTAATTCATCATATAATTAATCAAACTACCTAGATTATCTAAATTGCAACCAAAATCATTTCACCAAATGATTTGTCTATTGAATCATGACAAAGGACTAATGCCATGTATTGTATTTTATCAATTTGTCTCTTCTAAACACCATTCCTCATATCACCAAAGTCCTAAAGTTACAACAATTGATTTCGTACAAATTCCAAGTGATTGTGTAAGGAATTAAGAGTCCATATTCCTATTCAAAGTTAAAAGTTATTGGAAAGCAGACTTATAACTTTTTTTAACTTTTTGAAAAGTCAAAAGTCATAATTTTTCTATTTGGTAATATAACTTATTACTTCTTAGGAAGTTATTTCAAAATATTTAAAATAAATATTTTTTTATTATATATTTAAATATAAAATGACTTATTCATAAGTTAATTTTTAAAAGTTACTTCTATATAAGAACTTAAATAAGTTATTTATCCAAACTCGTACTAAGCACACTAATATTAGCTATCCTACATTAATGAAAATGTTGCTTATGGACTGATAATCACAACTCATGCATCTTCAAGACACATTCTAAATGTGTTGGCTAAAGGCCCAAGCATAAAATATTTTCAAGACGTCACTTGCAATCTAAGAGTGACATATTCATCAAATTAAGGGGAATGTTGAGATATCATGCATCATTTTTAATATATTTTGTACAAATATTTTATTTTACTTATACCTCTATATATATATATATATATATATATATATATAATGTTTATGCCATAATTTTAGATATATATAATTGGGCAACAATTACTACTTATTGGTAAAAACTATAGTCTATATGTGTACATGTTATAAATGTTTTGTGCAACATTATCATGAGAAATAATATCAAGGATTTTATCATATTAATTTTTAAATTAAACCCTTAAAATTTAAATTATAAATATTATTTTAAAATTTTAACTGAAAATTTACTATTAACTCATGAATCAATTTTAAAATTAAAAATTTTAAGTATAGTATAATCATATAATAATTACAAAGTACAATTACTTTTACATAGATGTATAGATATTTTTATTAATAATAGTAATCTTATTCTATCTAATCATGTTTAATTACCAAGATATATTTTTCAAATTATATAATTTTTCATACATATAATCATTTACTAATCTAAAAATTGAGCTTACGATTCAAGTTTAATAAGTCTTCATGAGTTTAGCTAAACTCTCGAGTATTTTAATCTTACTGTAAGAATAAATGAGTAATTAATTAATTAGATAAACAAAGCAAGAGAGATTATCCATACTTTGGAAGACGTGCAAAGAGTAGATTGCTCAACACATCTAGCATGACTTGAAAATGGCGAGATGTCATTGTTGCTGTTATGTTGTGAGAATTGAATTTGAGCTCCTTTAATGGCTTAACCTGCATTGGCATGTTAATTATAATGTGAATTTTTAACAAAATATAATTAAACCACCAAAGTCATCACAAATAACATATATACATACAAAGAGAAATATACTCTTTGAATTAAGAATTTGGGGATCTATGCATCTAAGCGAAAGCAAAAACAATACATAAATAATATAGATATAGGTAAAATCAATAATGTTTGACGTACAACAAAAATACGTCCAACTTGCATTCAATGTGTGCTATCCATGTTACAGGATGTGTGTTATATATATATGTGATATACGTATAGAACACATCCTGTAACATGGATAGCACACGTTTGGATACAAGTTAGACGTATTTCTGTTGTACGTCAAACATTACTGTAGGTAAAATTCATGTGATAATTAAGTCATGCAGTGACGAATTAAAAAAAATCAATAATTAAGACAAAAATAATAGTTGTACCTAGTCATAAATGTTACATAATTTTAATGTAAGTACGAGGTCAAATGGAAGCAATTCATAAATTCTTTTGGCCACAGTAATTTAAGAATAGATTCGTCCTCTCTACACATGTACAATACATAAATACATATAACAATAATGTTTGTTGTATAACATAAACACATCCAACTAATATCCAACGTGTGCTATATACCATACGTAATGTATGTCATATGTATAACACATTGCGTATGACACACATTACGTATTGTAAATAGCACATGTTAGATACTAATTGAATGTATTTCTATTGTACAACAAACATTATTGATACAAATACAAAGAAGACACATATACAAAAAATTGTGTATTTAGTTTTATATATTTATGTCCTCACTTTTAAAACATACACGAAATACACAATATTTTGTGTATTTGTATATATACTCACATTTTAGGATATCATGTACAATAGTAGAGGAAAACAATATCACCTTCAATTCTGGAGTGCCCCCTTTGTGCCTTGTGTATTGAAAGTACATATCACAAGGCATAAAAACTTTCTCAAGAAGAGCACCTGTTCGCTTTACTTTTGGAGAGCCTCTAAGAATTTTTGGAAGCCACTGCACTCCAGCCCCTAAATCAACATCTGTTGGTGCAACATGGGCTTGAACATGTTCCAACATAACAGACATTTCCATTCTTTTCCATGCAATTTCAGGTTGGACTTCACTGGTGGATACATCTTTATTATTTCCAAGTGCTTGTTGAATCATGTCATGGCCAACTTGAAGGACTGAGTGAAATGACTGGGCTAGAACACGACCACTAGCTGCAGCAAGTAAAAACCTACCCTGCAAAAGCATAGGTAGATACATAATCTAGAAGCTTTCATTGAAAGTTGAGGAAATAGGCAATGCTATATTGACATCCAAAGTTTGATGTTTATTCAATAATGCTTGACGTACGACAGAAATACGTCCAACGTGTGTTATTCATGTTACAAGATGTGTGCTATACGTATAGCACACATCCTGTAATATAAATAGCACACGTTGGATGCAAGTTGGACGTATTTTTGTTGTATGTCAAACATTATTGATGTTTATGGGACATCCATCAAGATCAATGATAAATAAGAAGAGTTTGAATGTTGAAGTGGAAACCATATTAATATCTAAGGGTGATAGACATAGGATAGAGTAGATTGCTATTTATGAAAATAAGATAGAGTAAAATCTCAAAATAAAGGGGGAAAAAGAAATTGTGTTAACCAGTTCAAGTTCCTACCCATAGGAATGTAAAAAAAAAAAAATACACATGTTTCTGCCATTAAGCTCAAGTTAAAATGCCACTACTACTTTTGAAACTTACCTTTGCATCTTGTGAGTGAAGATTAAATTGTGGCTCAATAACATTCACCATCAAGTGTCGAGTTCCTTCCTCTATATCATTTTCATTTTCATGTTTCCCTGGCAAGAGATCAAACTTATAAATAAAAGAAAAGGAACAAAAATCTCAGTAAAATTAAGAACAAATGGAACATAGTATGTCTTGAGACATATTACTTAGGATAATGATAGAGAAATGTTGGTGGTACAACTTGAATATATTCATCTTTCATCCAACTCATTAAACATATGTGTAGTGTTTGAAAAGAAAAACAAAGAAAATACAAAATAGTAGGACCCACTTACCCCAGGCCCAAAAAAATTAGAAGAGAAAAAATAGTCAAAGAAGAAAGGAGAGAGAAATTGAGGTCTGATGGTGTGTTTGCACGTCTACGCATCTGTGTGTTTAGTTGATAGATGCACAAATGCACCCTGCCACCTTAATTTCTCCCTTCCTTCTTCTTTGACTCCTTTCTGTCTTGCTTATGTTTTTTTTCTTTTGTGAGGTAGGTGGGCCCATCATTTTGACTTTTCTTTATTTTTCACACACTACGTTGTATCCAACGTATATGTGATAATACGTATACGTATAGTATAACATACTAACATATATAAGTATAGCAAACATTCTGTAACATGGATAACACACGTTGGATACAAGTTGGACGTATTTCTGTTGTTCGTCAAACATTATTGATTTTAGATGTATACATCCCTTTGTAGGTCAATTCATCTTTTTTATTTGTTGACACTATTTTGCATGTGTTACTAGCCTTTGATAGTCTGACTCTAATTTTTATGTTGAAAAAGATATAATATTCCAAAAAAAATTTAAACCATATATGATACTTACCCGTTGACAAATTTTCCTCCTTAGCCAAATCTTGTTGGGATGAAACTGATCCAGAAGTCCCAACAGTCTGTGAGGTTGGAGGATCTAACAAATTACTAGAAGGAACACACTTAGAAACCTCATCTTGATGGGTTTCAGCTCCATCTTCTCTTTGGGGTTCAGATCCAACATCTTGATGAGTTTCAACTACAACATCTTGATTAGTATAAGCTCCAACATCTTGTTTTGTTTCGACATCTTCACCATTACCTACTTGTTTGTTTTCAGCCCCATCATCTTGATTGGTTTCAGCTTCATCCTGTTTTTTCTTTTCCTCTAGTAATTTTCTCTGTGCATTCTGCCTAGAAGGAGAAGGTTTGGAAGGTTCAAAGGCTTTGGATAAACCATCAGCAAAAGAAACAACAGCATCTCTGTTTTCAATATTCCATAGAAACTTAAGGCCATATACAAACACACGGCGACAATTATCAGCTACTACTACATTGTATCCATCCTCATCGTCGTCATCGTCGTCTGATCTTAAAGTTTCACCGGTATCATTTCTATTTCCAATTTCAGATTCATCATGTACATGTACATGTACATTGTTCATCTCAGCATTTTTTCTTCCTGCATCTTGCCATGCTACTAAGCTAGAAGAATCGGCTTTCGGAGATTGCCTCCTTATAGTGAAGTAATCTCCAGATAACAGAAACCCATCATCATGATTCTTTTGCATCATGTCACGTTTTTCAGAGGGGTTTTTGTCCTCAGATTGTGAGCTTTTTGTTGTCATGTTAGCTAATTTAGCAATGCTAGTGGAATCTTCTCTGTTTAGGAAAACCTTGGGCATGTAAAAATCAAGACCTTCATAAACAATCACAAGAAGGTCACGCTTGCTTTCAAAAGTGTATTTTTGTTTGCTCCCCCTACCAAAACATAATTCAAACTTAAGCTTATTCATCATGAAGGTTAGTCCTTTGGATGGATCATCATCATGTAATGGAATATTCTTTATGCATGTTGATGTGGAATCTAAACGGATCATAAATTCAGTCATCACTTTATCCATTGAAAGATTGCCTGATCTGACAATCCTTGGGACACCGAAACGAGGCCAACGTGAGAACATTCTTAATTTATGTGGAGGAAGGTAGTTCAAGTTCCAAAATCTTTTGATCCATTCAAGATCATGAGCACCAAGTTTCACCACTGTGGAAGCATTTGAGGATGTTGGTTGTTTTTCTGATGAAGGAAAAATTGAT
This sequence comes from Aeschynomene evenia, assembly GCA_013621005.1. Classification (NCBI taxonomy): domain Eukaryota; kingdom Viridiplantae; phylum Streptophyta; class Magnoliopsida; order Fabales; family Fabaceae; genus Aeschynomene; species Aeschynomene evenia. The sequence goes on from CM024269.1 coordinate 21,040,477, forward strand.
CTAAATGAAATGTTAAACTGAAGGGATAATGCAGTGGATCTGAAAGGATCAAACACTTTGTCTCGAGTTTTCCCTTCAATTGGAAGTGCAAAAAGAAAATGATTCATTGGGGTGCAAGAGTCACAATCCCAATCCATTGCAACTTCGAAAATAAATGTTGGGGCATCCAAAAATGCACTAGAGATACCTGATGGAATTTTAATCCCCTGTTTATTAGCCAAACTCTCCAAACTGCTAAGTAAAATCTTGAAGTCTTGGGCAGAAATAAGAATACGACCATCTGATTGATGAATTTCCATAGAGTTTGTTACAATTTGAAGTTTATCAAGCTTTTCATAAGGATCCGTGGTTGCCAAAATATGAAAACATGTTTCAGAAAATAGTAAGGAAGTTTTTCCATGAATGTAATTTCTCATGTCATCCCACCATGGCAGAGACTTCTCCTTTTTTGGTGGCACAATAAGTGGACCAGGATTTCTGACACTTAGATTAGCCCTTCTTAATGCCACAGTAAAAGCATAACTAATATCAGCAAAAACTGGTTCATAACTCACCCCAAATGACACTACTCCTTTTTGAAAATGTAATGGTAAATCTAAGTATGTTTTCATTGGTGGTGTCGTACCACTAAGTGATCGAAGCAGGGTCACTTTTCTCCATCTCCCAACATACACATCTTGAGTCATTTGAGGTTGAAAGAATGTGGCCTGGTTAAAATAAATTAAATAATAAGAACATAAGAGAAATCTGATCTAGCTTAATATCATGTAGAGTTAATATCCTAAATAGGGTAAGTAAACAAAATCATTAGTAACATGTAGCTTATTTCTTTTTTTTTTTTTGTTTTATAGTTAGAGATAAAATTAAAGTTATATTATTTGTACAACTTTTTCTCAGTTTCCATATCGTGAAATATTTTATCTATTTTTGAATGAAGTGTAGACTCTATTCAAGTAGAATTCACACATCATTCGATAATGGAAGAAATGTTTATTGACACAGAGAACAAGTAAAAAATTCATTCAAACATAATTTTTCTCATAAAAAAACATGTATGTTGCTGTATTTATACAATTAAGTTTCCTATGTCATAATTTTTATTATTTATTTTTTCTTTTAATAACTATCTTTTAATCATTTTATTTATCTTTTTGAATGTATACATCGATATAGGATGTATGTAAATCAATTTTTTTTTTTTGTATAGAATCATTATAAACAAAAAGGTAATATAGAAGAAAAATAAAAGATTTCTAAATATTACCTGCTGAGCCAGCACAATAGAACCTTCACATTTAGCAGAACTTCCAGAGAAAAGAGGATAAGGGAAATCTCTAATCTCGATCGCAAGAGAAGCCGTATTTAACACAATGTTTCCACCATACAATCGAGCAAATGGTATATGATATTCTTTAACAATAGGGTCAAGTTTCTTCAGAACCTCAATCATCCCATCATCTCCACCATCAATCATTTTCAAACTTACATTTAAATCTGATGCAGAAATCATAAACAGAGAAGATCTTGAAGTACTAGGTTTGAAACCTGATTGAAATCCTTCACTACAAGCACCAGACCCTTCAGATTTCACTAGGTTCTGACATGCTTGATAATATCGTCGAAAGGATCGTTTATAAATCTCTTCTCTCAATGACTCAATCGATGTGGGACTATTTACATCAACCTCAATACCATTAAATTCAACCTTAGTATCATCACTAGGTTTCGGATCTTGTTTTGCCTTTGATATGAATTCATCAAGAAAGCTAAATCGAACAGCTAATTCGCCAGCTTCCTTCTTCAATAGTTGATAGTGTTCATCAAGCCATCCTTGGATTGGTTCTTCTTCAATTTCAATAGTTAATTTGCGTATAAAAAACTTTACACACCCAAATTTTACCGAACTTGGATTCTTAGGTTTAGAAGAAGAATTATCCTTTTTTGCAGGGAAAATTAAGCTAGTCTTAGCTGCAATAATGAGCTTCAAAGCTCGTAACATATCCTCAAGAGCATCATCAATAGCTCGCAATTGCAATCTGAATGGCAAACAAACATAAACATCAAGACCTTGAATTACCCAATCCCATGTTGTAGAAACAGGGGATATTTTTTTTGCATCAGAAGATGATGATGAACTAACAGATTTACTTGGAATTCGTGAGATTTGGATCCTACTAGTCTTGAATAATCTTGCCCCATTAAAACCAAGTATAAGCCCTTCAAGGAGCACCCCAATACGAGCATTCTCAGAGAAAATTGATTGAACTTGAGCCATGATTTCAACACCATCTCCCATCTCAGCAGATATATTCAACATTTCAACATCGATTGCGAAAATTAATTCTTTCTTCTTCTTCTTCTCTAGATTCCCTGACTCTATAGAAGTATCTCTCTTAGGAGGCAAATCTTCCTTACTTTGTTCATTACCATGATCCTGAACCTTACTATTTTGTACCACTAATTTTATCCTTAGAACAAGTTCAATTACTGACAACATTAGATCTGGTTCCCACCGAATAGTAATATCAGTAGCACTAAAAAGTGAACGAGCAACATTCTCTTTAACATTTCGCTGTAGAAATTTAGCATTTTGCATATCAAATAAACTCACCTTTGTCACTGGCTTATTATTTTCCTTCTCGATGTATTCCTCATATATGGATTTGGTCTTTTCAATTTCCATTTGTACGGATTGTTTCTCCTTGTTCATACAAAGCTTAAAATGAAGAATTTCAAGAGAGATTGAGAAATTCACATTTTGGAGTTCGTTAGAAGCAGTGGACATTATTTTTGCGGTGCGTGGTGTTCCATCTGCAGAATCAGTTATCAAAACCCTACCACCTTGCGAACCATAATTCACTCGCTTTGGATCTGCAATAACCGTATTTTCCAACCCTGTTTCCCCAAATACACACACTGAACACTGTTCAAGATTGAATTTCAACATTTGAAACCCTTTTCTTGAATTAGGTTTTGTTGAATTTGATGAAGCATGTCTCCGATTTTGTGCTGATTTTTTCGTTGGGCTTTTCAATAAAGCTTTCAAGGATAGTGTTGTAGAAATCAATGGTTCTAAACGCTTAAAGCTTAGACAAATTCCAATGCTATTTATAGCAAGTGATAAACCTAGCATAATCATAGGAGCATCTTCTTCAGAGGATTTCATATCCATTTTTCCCCAATCCAAATTGACCTTTGTAATGTGTAGAATGGAGCCAGAATTTGATTCAACTCCAAAAGAAATTTCTTTCAAGCATTTTCTGAATTCTTCAGCCAATTGAAGATTTAATTCACCAAGTTCAAAGTGTACTGTAATCCCCGTATTATTGTTTGCAAAGAGATGTGATGATTGTAAGCACCCCTAGATTTTAGAAAGCAATACATGGATGATACTCGAAATAATTCAAGCTAACATGTAGGGCGAAAACAAATGAGAAATGATAAGTGTACACTACAAAATCAGCCACCAATTAGCCACCAAATGTAATAATTCAACATTTTTAAATAAGTAATCCAACTTTTAAAAATGCTGGATTAATGTATAATAATAAAAATTGGATTACTAGTTTTAAAATGTTAGATTATTACATATAGTGGTTGATTTTATAGTGTACATGTACACTCAAAACAAATTAAGGTTAAACTCATCCAAAACATATTAACTTTGTTGGAGATATCATTACTTCAAAGAAACAAAATTAAAAGACAAAATATTGAATTTAGTCCTTTGATGTCACATGACAAATTAATTTATTGGAATTTAAAAATTCTCATATTGACAATTTAAAAAAAAAGGACTAATTAGTATCTCAAATTTGCATGTTTTCAAGTGATCATTCACAATTCTTATAAAGAGGACAAGTCATTCTCTCACAATTCAAGAAGAGGAAAAATATGTCCTTGTACAGAGAGATTAATTTGTTTTTTTTTTTGTTAGAATTGGATAATTTTGGAACTTACAAATTTTGAAGGATCAATTTTTCTATTCTTTTAAAACTTTTACTAATATTAAGATATTAAAAATAGAAATAATCACGTTGTAAAATATATATTTTTATATTTTTCAATATAAAGGACCCACAATAATATTTTAAATTTTATTTAAACATACTATTTTGAGTATTTCTAACAAGTGTCACAACTTGTTAGGAAAACTTTTTTTTTAATTGTGAGAAATCAATAAAAAAATTTAAATAAAGGACTAATTTGTCTGACAATATATTTCTAAAACAACATATTAATATTTACTCAATTTAGAAATTCAAACACAAATCGCCCATAACTTCCCTATGCTAGGAAGGAATCATCAAGATCCCTTAATAGAAGAATCAAAACTAGCAATTGACAATGAACCTTTGAACCTAAAATCTTATTTCCAGGTGGCCACTATAAATGACTCTCCCTATAAATGTTTAAGTTATTTTGTGCACATATTTAGCATTTTCTTGATAAACACACAAATTTCAAAAGCCAAAAGTTACATAATTATGCATCAGTATGCCCCTTTTTACTTATCTGACATGTCATTTAATTTAAAGAGTAAAATATGAAATTAGTTCTAGGATAATGTTTTAACTTTCTATACTTTAAAATTTGACAAAGCACCCAAATTTATTCTTGTAGAGAAATTCTCATAAGCAAAAGTAGTCTCTCCATTAAAGAAAATTCAAATACATTTTTTCAATCAAAATGTCAGATAAATTGGTTTTTCATAAAAAAAATCAAAGAAATTAATTCATTGAGTTTCATCAAAATGGTCAAATTGATCCATGTATAGAAGAATTAATTTGTCCCACATCTTTAATTGATATAAACTACTTTCAATTTTTTTCATGATTTTTTATGGATTAATTTGTTTGATTTTTTTCTTAAGGGACCAATTTGTCTAACATTTTAATTTGTGAGGGGTGTATTTTGAATTTCTATTTCTAAAAAACTACTTCATTCAATTACAATTTGAGTTTTGCTAACAAGTGCCCTAAGGGCACTTGTTAAAATAACAAAAGTAGGAAGATTCTCATTGAAAACATACATTTTGATATTTTCTATATAATGGACCATCATAACTTCTTTAATTTTTTAAAAATTTACTTTTTTTAATATCATTAACAATGGTACTAGTTAGTAAAACCTTTATAATTTTTACTGGGACGAATTAATGTATGTTGTCTTAAAATTCATAAAATAGTGATAAGCATATTTTCAAGTACTCACATGGTATAGTGGAGATCCAGCCATATCAGAAAGAGCTATTGTAATCTCAGGAAGTGACACATTGCATTTCCAAATGATGGCGATTTTGCTGCTATTACTAGACTTTGGCTTTACTTTAACAGAAGATTCTTCCCGAAGAACCATTTTTTTCTTCCTAAAAGAAGAATGAAGAAGCAACCAAGACTTTAACCTGCTCACTATGATGTTGCACCCTAAACCTTTTAGATTGATTTCAATTTCAGCTCTTACGGGTAAGAACTCCTGAAGGAAAAGACCCAAAATAAAGAATGAATTATAATCCATATTAAATAAGATTACCCTTATACTTGAAACTATACAATTTAATAATGATTTTGCATTATATCTCTACACACAAAACTATACAACATGTGCAGACCCAAAATAAAGAATGAATTACAATCCATATTATATAAACGCAATTTTGCCATTTATTGCTCTTATTGTTTAGAAAATCTTGACTACGGTTCTTGAATACCAATGATGTTTAACGTATAACATAAATACGTCCAACTTGTATCCACCGTGTGCTATCCATGTTACAGGTATACGTATAGCACACATCCTGTAACATAGATAACACACGTTGGATACAAGTTGGACGTATTTCTGTTGTACGTCAAACATTATTGTTTAAATACTCTCTTCATTCCCTTTTAATGATTGTTTAAGGTAGGAGATTTTATTCCATTATAATTATCACTTTTAATCATTTAAATATAGATTTAACAATAATATACCAATTTTATCCCTAACTTAATTTGTTCAAAAAAATGTGTTAGTATAAGTGTGAAGGATAACAAAGTCATTTTATTTTTTATTTTTTGATAAAAGAAGAAATTCATTAAGATAAGAGAAAAAGGAAGAGGATAAGATGTCTCTATCAAAGTATTAAGACTTTTCAATCTTTCAACATGTCTAAGAGATGGAAAGACCTCTAAAAAGGCCATGAGCTTTACTCCAAATAGATGTCAAACATCTAAACCTATCCCATAATAACACATTTTCAGAAAAAACTATCATTAAAAATTCTAGCTTTGGACTCTAACCACAATATAATTTTAATGCTTTTATCCAAGATCATTATTGTGTTTCTTTTAATACTTGTACATAAATCTTAAAAAATTATTAAAATGAAATGGATGGAGTAGATTGCAAATAACTTGCCTGTATTGGGACATACACAAAACATGCCAAATCCAATTTTACTAACTCCAGGATTGAAGAACTAGCTTCTCTAAGAAGCTGTACAGAATAAAAGAAAATTTGTTAGCACCAACCTACATGAAAAGGTAAAATCATATCATAAGAGCTTCAACAAAATCAATAAACATGCTTCATACTTGAATTTCACTGAACATTAGATGAAAATCAAGGTGTGTAATCCCGTCAACATCCTCGGTGGATCGAAACTTGGTGATTTTCAGTTGGACGCCAGTGATATTATTCTCAACTGAAATACCATGTTCGCGATTTGAAAAATTCACACTCAACTTTGGCAAATTGAAGCTGACCTATCAATAACAATTATAATTCAATAATTGATATTAAAACTATTCGAAAAACTATTTAACTACTTGGCGAATAGTTAAATACTAAAAGTTAAATCAGGAACCACAACTAAACAAACACTTACTTTGACTTTCAATAAGACCTAATATTTCCATGTCAAATCACCAAAAGTAAACAAAGATACAAAAATTTCTATCATCTACTCTTTTACACACTTAAGTTATTAGGTAAAGATAAATAAATAAAACAACATATAAATTACTTTATTTCTATCAAGCCTTGTGTAAGATTCTAGTGTTCTTAAAAAGTGATAGTACCTTCAAAACTAAGTACAACTATTCACAACATAACAATTAGCAACTAACTACCAATTTACTCCCTCAATCCATTTATAGATTTTGCACAATTCGACAATATTATAAAATTGACACAAATATTAAGAAATATGACTTAATTTGATTAAATTATCCTTTCTCTCTCAACATTTATTCCAATTATCATATTTAATTGATGTCAAAGGTCTATTCTTATCTCAAAATACATGCTAATTTAAAAATGTGTCATTCATTAAAGGTACGAGAATTACACAACAAAAAATCGTCAATCATTAAAATTATTTCAAACAAAAGAAAATGATTGGAAAAAAAGAAAACACATGTCCTTTTTATAAATAGATAATCATGAGAGTTCAAAGACGAGTTCATGAATGGAAGGAATTGAGTTGCTGATACTCACTCTAACAGAAAGAGCCTCGTTAAAAAGACCTCCTAGCCTAAAATATAACAAATCTATTGAGGAAAAAGAGTACTCTAACTAATGGAGAAATAAAGGAAGAACTAAAAATAACGGAAGATATGCCCCCCGGGGCCTTGACATTCCAAATCCCGTTTCTCCATGCAAAGAGAACGGAAACAACTCTGAGAGCTCTGAAACAAGGCGCAATGAGAAGGAAAAGGATAAAGAAGAAGAAGAGATAGCTGCCGCAGTAGCCGATGCTGTCAACGCAGGAAGAAAGCTCGGCTTCACAATTGATGATGATGATAAGAAGCTATCGACAGCCTTGCGAGAATTCGTAGAAGACAAAAGGTGGGGGAGAAGGCTTTTATGAGGGCGCAGGAGATTAATACTCCTTCTCCTCTCAAATCCATTCTCAGAAAAAGAAAGTAAGAAGTCAGATTTTAATTGCAAACCAATGGTGATGTTTGTTTTCTGGAACTGTCCTAGATCTGGTGGCAAAGGTAAGATAAATGCGATTAAGATGTTGATTAAAGAGCAACATGTTGATGTTTTAGCTTTGATTGAAATAAAACATTCTCAAAATAGTGGGCTGAGAAAGGTGGATTGGTTTGGGTGTAAATATGTATTGGATGGTATTGCTGCTGAAGGGAATAGTGGGGATGTTATGTGTGTGGAAAGATGGATTTTTATCTAAGCATAATGCTTCTAAAGGGGAACAATGGATATGCATAGGTGGTTTGTTGCAGTCACAAAATTTTCCCTGCATACTTTGCTGGTATTTGGAATTTGTGGAAGTTTAGAAACAAGAGTGTATTTGAAGATTTCAAATCCTATTGGCTGGTTGAAATAAGCTGTATTAAAATGGCTATGGTTTGATGGCTTAAGGCATGGATTGAAGATACTCCTGTTATTGAAAACATACTTAGTGAAAATTTTGAATTATGGTGATCGTGGCTTAGAATGAGCTTCAAACAGCCTAAAGTCAAATCAACACCACAACTTTAGGCCTAATGGTTTGTTGTTATGTGATGCTGGTATGTGTGGTTATGTACGGCTGCTATAAGGTGTTGAAGGAATAATTTGGTGGGGTATTTTCTCTTTTGTTGGTGGAATTGAGTGCATGTATCAGTGTTATGTTGATATATGTATTGGCTAGGCAGATGCTCTTTTTCCTCACATAGCTTAGGAGGTTTTTTAATGAGATCTGTCTAGTCATTTCCACTCATGAGTCCTTTATTTTAAAGCCTCATGATAATAATCGAAAAAAAAAAGAGGAACTAAAAAAATTTCACATCAAGTCAAAATACAAGAAGCAACAACATATGTTCAAAATGATAATGATCAGCTAATTTGACAGTAAAAACATCACAAGAAAAATCATATTCCACTACTAATATTCCATCAAGATCTTTTCAGAAGTGGCATTCCACCAATTACAGCATAGCAGCGACACTAAAGAAGCACAATAAGCATAATTTCCATCTCCAATATAATATTTGTTACTTTGCAACAACAATCAGAGTTTTTGTTACTCTTAAATTTTTCTACTATTCCAAGAAACACTCAACAATATCTAGAATCTCAAAATATAAACCATGTAAATCTTAAAACCTAATTCACCAACACATAAATCATATATAACACCTAATCAACTACAGTAACATATAAATTAAATATAACCACTAATCCACTAATGTAACACACAATTCATATATATCACATGATCCACCAGTACAATACATAAATCATATATAAAACTTAATACTCTAGTGCAATATCTTACCTAATCCACTAATGCCAACATAGCCATGTAAAAATCTATTCCAATCATTCAAACATAATCAATATATAAAACCTAATTCACTAATGAAGCACATAATTCATATATAAAGTCTAATCCACTGATACAACACATAATTCATATAATTCGTAATCCATTAATCTTACACAAAAATCATGTAGTAAACCTAATTCACTAATGCAACACATATGGGGTCTAAGGAGGGATAATTGTATACATCATATCATTAAGAAATTAGGAAACTATTTATGCAACTGAAAACATGACCACATGTTCACAAGGTTTCAATAATTAAACATGATGATAAAAAAAAAAGTATGTTTAAATTCCAAACCAAACCTTGTCAGGAAACTTAGTACAATAGCTTGCAATTGTTTGTTGCTTCTTGGGTGGTTGTACAGTATTTTCAGAATCAACATCAGACGATATATTTCTATCAGAGGTAGAATGAGATTCTGATGAACTCTTTCTTTTCTCAAGAATCCCCTCATTCAAATTCACATTAACCTCTCCAATAGAAATGTCCACATTCTTAATAGCTATACCCATATCACTGTCTCCAAAAAGTTAAAGAAATATAATAATTATGGATCCTTAGAATGATAGAAAATGAAATATAAGAAAAAAGTTAAAATTGTGAAAATATCCAATTTTAAAGCAAGTTTACCTTATTGCCATGGTATAAAATGAATATAAGAACAATTGAAACTTTTTTCTTTCAATAAATAATAACAAACACATTACATAAGTTGCAACAAAACAAATCAAGTATAAGAGCTAAGACTAACAAAACACAACATAAGTCCAAATACAAATATTAAAAGCAAAACCTATGACACATCCTATAGTTTAAGTAGGGCTAATATATTTTTGACCCTACAATGTGTTTTTTTTTCTTTTGGTATGAACTTGAACTACTTAAATAATGTGTAAAAATAAAATGTGAACATATTAAGTTGATCTATAAGAAGGATGAAGCACATATAACTCACTATAAACTATGATTGAGATTGAGTTTTTCCAAAGGCTAATTCACTAACAAGCCCATGTAATTGAGCACAAACTTGAGGGAAGAATAGAGTTTAATGTTATTAAGGGTATTTTTGTATTTAAACCTTTTAAAAAATAAGCATACAAGAATTATACCTATCATGACCAAATTCACATGAGATAGAGAATTTTTCACAAATTGAAGGAGCAAGAGGCTTTTCCGTGGCAGTAACAGATGTTTGGCTAGAAGCACCACTTCCTCCACCACTAAAATTAGATGCTTGATCACAATTCACTTTAGACTCAACAAAATGAACAACAATGGGTAATATTTGTACCCTTACAAACAAATATGATTCAGGTGCTTCATCCTTTGATAAATCCACGTTCAACTCCTTGAACTCAATAGTAACTTTAGGTGTCTGTAATATTTAAAAAGAGATTCTCAATAACCTAAATGCAATTTTTTAAGAAGATCCCCTTAGAAATTAAAAGTAGACTAAATTTGGTTTTAAAATACAACAAAATATATGTTGTAGTATTTTTTTTATTTATTAATCAAAAATCTATTAATTAAACAAAATAGCACTATAATTGATTATATGTTAATTAATTATAATATCACTATAGTTGAGTATCTAATAATCATTTTTGATATATTATTACATGATAATACTATCAACACATGGAGAATTAGGTCAAACAAGAAAAAAATTCTATGATACAAAGATATATACCTTTAAAACTAGATTTGTCACATTAAGTGACAAATATCTTGCAATATTGCTTATCATTATCCATTTTCCATTGGTTGATTTTCCTGATTTGCGGGAACGAGGCTTCTTAGTTTTCTTATTCCCAGTGCTTCTCGTTGAAGGTCTTGTAACAATTTCTAAATTGGATATTACTAGTTGCATCTTTGGATCCAAAGAACTAAAATCCATGACAAGTTTGACCAAAGAATGACTTAAGCTAAGTTTAATTTCACCAACGAGTACAGATTCAACAGCACCCTATTCATGTTATAATTAAAAAAAATGTCATGAACAAGACTTTAGAAATACAAGTATGATATTAAAAATAAACATGACAATGCATTAGATTAAAAACACATGATGTTAACTATGACTCCCATATGGACCTTATAAAGAAAAACAATGTTAGACGAGCCAATTTGTTCATACATTTTAGAAACTAAGAAATTATTAATAAAAAAAGTTAAACAACATTCAATAATTCAAGATCATATTTCCTAGTAAAGTATGCTCAATCTTTATGGAACAAAGGATATACCAATAAAATGAACTATTTTTATTCTAAAATTAGGATTGTTCATTTTTTTATATCCTTAAAAAACTAAAACTTGTGCTACACTTTGAGGTATGGTTGAAAGAAAGGGGTAGCATAAAAAAATAATAAGGAGGGATAAGGAGAAAAGCAACTCAATTAGAAATCTATATAGTAATTTATTTACAAGACATGTTTTTTATTAATTAGGAAATAATATCTAAAAAAAAATTTCAATAGAAAATACAACAAAATCGATGTTTATGATCAATTTTTTGTGGAATGAACAATGGTAAACAAAACGAAGAATATGTTAATCATATATTTGCTACAACAACAACAATAATTAAGCCTTGATCCATTACCCAAAGATATATATTTGAAAATAAAGTTGCAAAATTGTGAATGAAAATTTTTTGTACTCATGCAATATGCTACAATTATCACAATAGCCTTCAAAATTCATACTATAAAATAAGAAAGTGAATTAAGGTGAAGAAAAATTAAACCTTTTTAAATTTCACCATCACATCTCTTAAACTATTGCATCCACCAACACGAAATCCAATAGATGCGCCCATAACCCGACTCAAAATCCAAGCTAGTATTGCACAAACGAATCTGTTATAAGATGCAAAACTAAAGTTAAGCAATATAATTATTGTAACACTGATAGGCTCCAAAGTACTGATTATTCTTTTTTAAAGGAAAAAAAAGATAATGGAAATAAAGCATTTCAAATGAATTTGGTACCTATGTTAGATCTCTTCCAAGAGTTATTTTAAATAAATTTAACAAAATATTTTCAATACTAAAAGACAAAGTTAAAATGTTTAATAGGTGTTGCTTTAATTTAAGTCAAATAAATTATCTAAGCTTCAACATGAGTGATAATTCTATGCATAACAACTTACTTGAAAATTTAAAAGTTTTGCTCAAGTAAATTGCTTCATAATTTTCGAACAACAAGTATCCAATCCTACATGTTTATTTAAATGAAATAGTGAAACTCTTTGAAGACTTTTTGAGAAGAACTTGATGCATGAAAGATAAAACATCTAAAGGAGAACCATTTTTTTTCTTCGATAAATGCAAACACAAGCACCTAGAATGGGCATACTCATGTGGATACACGTATACAACCCTAACAACTACACTTAAAAGGAGTTAACCTCATTAAAAAAATGTCATAGCCTAATAAAAATTAACCTAATGAGAAAAAAGTGTACTAGCCAAAATTAAGTATAAAAGATTGTTAAAGGCTGAATATTAGGAACATAGTAACAACAACATAAACCAGTACAACCAGATCAAGTTTGAATTCAAAAAACAAAGAAAACATCAATCAAAGTAGTAGATATAACAATAATTCCCATCAATATAGTCCATCACCAATGGAATCCAACATTTGCTGCAAACACCTTATCAAAGCACAAGGTACAAAAATTCACCATATGCATATTTTCACTCCCCCATAACCATTTTTTTTTCCTTTGCTTTCATTACTCACCTTCGATTCCCTAAAATAAGGTTGTATATGAATGAAAACACATCTTCTTGACCTTGTTTTTCATGTTTTCTTTCTCAAACAAGCCTTTTAATTCATTAGTGATCATTTCAAATAAAAAAGTAAAATAAAATACAAATAAGAAAGTTATTTTATATTTTTACTCCATGGAATCCTTCTTTCATCTTGGAAAGACCAAATATCAAGAGACATACTTCAACAAACTTAGGAGAAAATCATAATTATATTGTACCTCAATAACATAAAGTAATAGAAAACCTTAAGACATCAAATCTAGAAAGACTTTTCACTCATGTCATCTTTACTTAGTATGTTCCTTATAAGTGTAGACTTCTACACTCACACTTGAATTCCAATCAATCTCTCCTTTTTCAAGGTGTTCTAGACTTTGCAATTCATAACCCTTTATTCTCAAGCAACACAAGCAATCCCCACAATACTAGGAAAATATTCATTCAATGGTCTGGTAAGAAATCACATCAACATGCAACATTACACAAGTCTTTCCATTTATATTATCTTCATTTTGTGTTTTTTTTTCCGATGCAGAACCTGCTTCACTTCTTCGTTCTGACCAACATACTTTTGCGTAAAAAGCTTATCAATGAAATTTTCCAACTCATTTTCATCACATATTAGACGCCACATGCATGTTTTTTCCTTATATAGATCTTAATTAATCGATATCATATTAATATTAAAATTTCTTAATTAATACCAACTTGAATTCCCAACAACTTGAGCAACCAATTTTTCAATCAAATTTGTTCCAACCTAAAATTGTGAAACAACCATTTGATATTGAATTTCAATGCAATTTTTTTTTTCGATAATTAAAACATGTTTACCCAAATAAAGGTAACACATGTATGAAAATCGAACATTACTCGAGGCAATTTCAACTAAAGGAAAAAACCTCAGAATCTAAAATAAACTAACCGAACGAGGAAAAAAAGTGGTTCAACCCAAAAGAAAACGCATCACCACCAAACAACATTCAGTAAACAACAACAAAACATCCCAAAACAACAATATAACACAACCAGCGACAGAACACATGCAGTAACAACAGAAACATCACAAAAACAACATAAAGACACAAACTAACAACAATCCCTAATTCTCAGTCAATATACCAACTCAAAATCATATCACAAGGAGAAGCATCAGTATTACCAAGTCATCTAAAACTGCTTCATCATACCCATGCTTGCACATGAAAGTAACAAAATCTGCAGACTAGCCCCATAACAGAGGGGCTCATCAATTGAGTGAACAAACAACAATAACAACGAACACTCATGGTTACATCAATTTATCCCGAACCCACGAATTAACCCAAAATAAAACTTGTTTTCTAACATATGCAACCTTTGTTCCAACACCCTCAAACATTTATTTCTCACCTTCCATATAACAAACATTGTTGCAAAGAATAAGGTATGATAAACCTTCCTTGAAAATTTAGTCTTACATCCCCTTGCCAAGCCATGGCTATACCCAACTAACCCCTTGCCCTAATCAATGCAACTCAATCCACTAAAATTGTTCTACACCATGGATTACTAATATAAGTGCATCAAATTAAAAATAATAATATCCAGAAATCATTGCCACTATAATAATATAATAAAATAAATATGAAAAATCAAGTAAATACATAAATAAATAAATGATCTATGTGAACTTACATGAATGTAATAGACGATGTAATGCAAAATACGAAGAATCCATAAATGAAATTAGCAGTCGTGATCGCCATCTTCGACAAAAAGGGGAAAATTCACTAGTTTGTCTCCAGAAACGAAACAATGTGTGATGAAAAAAGGGGAGAAATAATAATGAAAATAAAAGAAAATTAGATTTGAAATTAGTGAAATTTGTTTGAAGAAATGACATAGTGTGTTTGAGGCAACAATACTCGGTCTATAAAAAGCGTCGAGATAGGAGAATGCTTAGTGTTTTTGGTTAGATCCAATCCACAAGGTGCGAGGTAATCTAATTCAAAGCCATATGGACACATACACACGCACATATAGAGAAGCTTGCATATGCCACTAGTGGTAGTGTATGTAAAACAAAAAAGAAAAGGGAAATTATGTGAGAATTTTAATAAAAAAATCCTTAAGTTATATAATAGGCAATTACTCAGTTGTCACTTTTATTAGAATACATATGTTTTATAAATTGATGATAAAATTACTATTCTATCCCTACTTTTAATATTTTTTTCCAAACAAAACCCCTCTTTCACTAAGACCACCACCACCTTCAGATCCATCTCTTCTTCCCCTCTCCACCTTAAACCACCCTCCGGCGACACCAACTCCCTCGGCCACCACCACCACCACAACCTTTAGATCCACTAATTCCTCCCTCTCCACCCTAAACCCCCTTTCTTCTCCGTACCGAGACCACCACCACCACCATTCCTTATCTCATCTTCTAAATTTATTCTTCAGCACATGATGGAGAACGGGATTCGAGAGTTGAGAGAGTCATTGAAGGAGTAAGGAGCGATGGAGCTCTCAATTAAGTGTGTGGTGCCGGATCTGAGATCTACATCTGTCGGAGACGCGTTGCGAGCGAAGCGAGATGAAAGGAGCGACGGTGCTGGAAGACGATGGGGCAAAGGTGTGGTGTCGTGGCTGCTCACTGCTGTGGGTTCGGGAGTGCTTCTTCTGCGAAGGTGGAAGACGATGGGACTCAGGCTTCTCGATCCAGCTACTTCTTATTTTATTTTTGGTTTTGTTCTATTTTTTTGGTCTTGTTTCTGATTTTTTGGGTCTCCGTTGGATATGTCCATGGAGAGAGGAAACTAGTGGTGGTGGATTGGGGATGAGGGTGGTGGTGTTAGTGAAGATTGGAATGAGTATGGTGGTGGTGGTGGTGTTAATGAAGTGGTTGAACGGAGATCAAGATGGTGGTGCGATTAGCTGGTGGTGGTGGATTGGAATGAGAGTGGTGGTGGTCTGATTGGGATGAGGATGATTGTGGTGGTGGTGGTGGTGGTGGAGGAGGTTGGGATGAGGGTGGTGGTGGAAGATTGGGATGAGGGTGGTGATATTAGTGAAGAAGAGGGTTTGTTGGGATAAAAAATGAAAGTAAGGGCAAAATTGTAATCTCACATCAATATTTTTAAAAAAATTTACACTAATACTTAAAACAACTGTACTATAGTAATTGCCTATATAATATGAGTGTAATTTTTATGTAAGTTCGCTATAAAAGAATTTTACATTGTCAGCGAATCACTATGCTCCATTTGAATGACTTTTCAAATAATAAAAAAGATAATAAATTGTCATTGCTAATGTGGCAGTTGATGATTAGTTAATAGTGTAAATTTTTTTTATATTGTAAGTACATCAAAATTAAATCTATATACTATACTAACATTGCTATAATTTTTTTTACATCATTGTCAAAAATATATTTTATCATATACAACATAAAAATTAAGAATTTTAATTTTTTATACCAATAATTATATTGTTGCAAGATTTTATAAGTAATGGGTAAAAAAGTCAACTATTATATGACTAACGTGGTTATACATGATTAAATTATTACGTAAAAAGTTATTACATTATCTGAGCATATAAATTAAATCCAAAAATTAAAGTCATCAAAAGATTATAAGTACAACAATCTTCTAATTTTAATGTAATATTAATTTAGTTGATGTAAACACGTTATACTAGAGTAAAATATTTTTTTTTTTGGTTAAAGTAAAACATTATTTTAGTCCTAAACTATGTAGTGTCATTCATTTTGATTTAATGGACATACAAACTTATGTTATAAATATTATTGTAAATATTTACATTGTTGGTTGATCATTTTGCTTTGCACTTCTTGTTGATTGAACTTGTCTTGTAATAATTGGATGAATGTCAAAATAAAATTTAGATCACCACTTAGAAGAGCTTAAAGTATTCCATTAATTTTTTCATATAAGATAACATTAAAGTTTATACTTATTTTTCTTGATAATTTTCGTTGCCTTTTTCTTGTTGAGAAAATTTTCAATTACTTTAGAAATCACATGATCTTTTTTTCTAAATAGTTTTCCAAGCACAATAATCTTATTTTCAAAACTGCAAACTATAACTAGAATGACCAAATGCACTCTATATAATCAAGATAATGAAAAATTTGTCTTCCATGGTCAAAGATCTTTGGAATGATGAAATTAAATGACATTTTTTCTCCTTCAGCCACAAAAGGGTAAAGGAATATGAGAATGTTTCTTTTCTCTCTTTCCTGCTTGTGCATCATTGATAATGGGGAAGTAAGGTATTAGTGTCTAAGAGTATATAGTGCTTGAAATATGAGACATAATACTAATTTGGAGACGCGTTAGAACACTAATTATATTTGGAGTGAGAGTTAATTATATTTGGAGTGAGAGTTAAGGACATAAAGTATGAGACACAATTAGATACTATTAGACACTAAGGACACTAGTCTCTCAATATCAAGTAGAGTCACAAGTTTCTACCTTCGGACACAATAATTTTTTTCAAAATTAATCTTTCTAAAATTAAAAAATGACAAAACAATATTTACAAATGTTGAAAAATATTTTTTCTTCTTCTAATCAACAATGTTGAAATATATTTTTTCTTCTTCTAATCAACAATGTTGAAAATATTTTTTCTTCTTCTAATACAATATTTCAGGAGGACTAAAATGGATATTTGGTCTATTAAATCACTCTAGTTCTCTCTCTTATTTTCTTTCTACCTCTAGATCTTTTTCTATACTTTTTTTATACTATTTGCTTTATCTTTTATCTATGGTTTTTTCACCCAAAAAAATAAAAAAAATTCAATATCATCACATATATACATTTAGTATCAATATCTACACAAATGTCCTGTTTTAGTATCAATATCATTTTCGTCCCCCGGTATCTATAAAATACACATCCGAGCATTTCAGAACTCATACACACACTCTTACACAATCCTATTATAGCACATTATGACAGAAAATGGTTACTATCATTATTGAAAATTAATAATTTAAGAAATCTAATTTCAATACAACTAATATTCTATTAAAAACTAAATTCTAATTACCAAAACTAAATTAAAAACACGTTGTTATTAAAAGGTTTCATTTCTATTTTTAAGATCCATAAAAATCAATTAGCATATCACAACTCTTGATTGTAAAATGAGTATCGATACTCATAGATACCGAATAGAAAATCTTGAAAATATGACTCAACAATAAAAATAAAAATTAGAATTGGTATGAGAAATAAAAAATCTCTTGTGTACACCTATTTTTTATCTACATATTTGTAATTCATTTTACATATATTTTTAAAATATTATACACACAAAATATCTATATATTTATAAAGAGAATTGAATGATTACTTTTTGTCTCTAAAAGTAAGCTTAAAAAATTAAAAAAATTAAAATAATAACCACTCCCTCTCTTTAAATTATTTCAACTACTCTTTTTTCTTTTTTTACATATACATCTTCTATAATATATTTTTTAAAATTATCATTCATTTTATAATCATCTTCAGTACTGTTCTTTTTCTATCATCATTAAATTGAAGAAAAATAAAAAATGCAGCCTGACAAACACGAAATATCCGAGAAGACGCTGGTACACATTATATACATATTTATATATATTTTTTAATATTATATATACAAAATATACATATGTACATATGTTTTCTTGATAAATATATTTAATATTTTTCATAATATTTCTTTTTTAATCTGAGTGAAGGAATAAATAGATACAAAATGGATATACACATATTCGGAATGGTAAAAGAAATAATACTTTGAGTGATTAGTACCCCAACCTAGTCGACCACTCCAACCATTCATGAAGAGTGATTACATTGACTTTTGGTCTTCTTCCTCGCAATTACAAACATGAAACAATAAATTACTTTTTTTCTTCCCATAAAGTTGATTCATGTCCGAACTCAGGACGGAAAATAAGAAAATAAGAATTGAATTTGAAGAGAAGAGAAAAGATGGTTTCGGAAACTCTCCTTACAATCGTAACCAAGTCACTAGCCATCCTTGCCTGGTAAACCCCATTCTTTTTTCACACAAGAAAGTATCTTAAAAACGTTCATTGAATTGAATTCTATATTGTGGTATTATTATCTAACATTAATGTCTTCAATTTTTTATTTTTTTGGGGGGCTTTTATTCGTTGATGTGCAGGCCTCCATTTAGCTTGATTTGTCCATTGTAAGTACCCAGAACTTGGTCTCTTACTATTTTAGAGTTTTATAAAATAATATTAATATGTATACGGTATAGTTGTGGAATTGGGTCTCTAAAACTATGTGCTTGTGTTTGTTTTTTGAACTTTTTTTTATAGGTATGCTTCTTTTCGGGCAATGGAGAGTGATTCCCATTCCAGCAATCAACGGTGCCTTGCCTTCTGGGTTCTGTTTTCCTTGTCAATGATCATGGAATGGGAGCTAGCTGTGTTATTAAATCGGTAATTCGAGTTAATTTTAAGAAAAATGTTTTTTTATACATCATAAAATCAGCCTCCACTGATAATCCAACTTTTAAAATCAACAGCTCATAATTGGATGATTGTGTAAAAAAGTTGTATACTGTCAGGGGATGAAAATTAGATCCTTATATTAATCCAACATTTTAAAAGTTGGATTAATAGTTTTAAAAAGTTATGATTTTACGGTGTCCATGTAGCATTACTGTAATTTAATTTTGATGCAATGCAACTAAAACTTATACAAATACCATAACATACCATATAGAAGTTTTATCCCACTAGGTGGAGTCAGCTACATGGATCAAACATCATCATACGCCATGTTTTTGCTTTGATCCATGCCAAAGGATTCGGCAAAGTTTACATTGGCCTTCGAAGGCCTAAATTTGGGGTGTTTGATTGGAAGATAGATACACCAATACATACACAAACTTATATGCTATTAAAAGCCAATCTGCTAATTTTCAAAGTCCATTTGATTCCTCCTTTGCAGCTATTATCATTATCTACTACTTGTGCCTAAATTTAAATATTCTTGTATCTTGTGTTTTAGTTTTGAACTACCATTTCTCAGTTTTTTCCTCCTTTTTCCTTTTGGGGTGTGTTCTCCTCAGGTTTAACTTAGATTGTTATTGCAGGTTCTCATGGTGGCCTCATGTAAAAGGCATAGCAACTATCCTTCTGTTAATACCTTATTTTGGTGGTGCACCATACATCTATAAGTACTTAATCAAGCTCTATTGTAATTGTTGTTCATCGACAACTACAACGACCTCGCACATCTTCAATCAGAAGAGCCTGCATTTTATATTGGATGAGGACAGCAAACTTGCTGATAGCTCTGACCAGACAATTATTACCAGTCAAATACAAGATAAGAAACTTGAAGTGCATCAGGTATTCCGTATTGGTTTAAATTTTTAGACCCAGTTTTTACATGCACTATTGCATCAAAATATTGGCCACTCATTTGTTTAATCATTTGGAAGTTTGGTAGAGGTGGTTCAAGGTTGTAGCTTAATTGTTCGTTTTTGCTGATTTCTCGGTTTGTCAGTTAAGTCCAAATAAGAATTTTCTGTGCTAGATATTACAAAGTGTGTGACATTTCACTTACAATTTATTGCAAATTTGTTTAGATGTGATGTAATATGGTAACAACTGCCTACTAGGAAGCAGTTGTTTCCTTCTTCGTGAGATTATTGGTCTTAGTGAAGAAGAAAAGACTAATAATTAGATTATATGTTTAATAAAGATGAAGAACAGTTCCTATTTAAGATAATATGAAACTCTTAGTCCTAATTAAAGAAGGAAATAAATAATCAATAACATAAAAATATAAAAGCTAATCCTTAGAGAACATCTAAGAAACTCTGTGATATTCTAAGATACAATTTGGTATCTTTTTAATTTCTAGCACTACTCATTCCAAGTACTATTTTCATTTATTGTCATTTTGTTCCATCATTGTCATGGATATCAATTTATACTTAAAAGATTATTTGTATCAGGTGGGATATGAATCATATGATCATGCTAGTTGTTATTCGAGTTCGACTAAAAGCAATTATACAAGGCCAACTGATAAAAAGCTAGTCCAGAAGGAATGGAGTTGCGCCTTATGTCAGATTAGTACAAGTAGTGAAAGTTGCTTGGGGGCACATCTTCAAGGGAAGAAACACAAGGCTATGGAAAATGAACTCAAAATTGAGCTGCGTATAACAAGTAGCACGCGTAATTTATCCTCTACGCAGAAAAGAATCAAAGGGATGGTTCTTCTGCAGAATCTAAACAAAATCGCAAGCATTCTGAGACCTGTTTCCAGGTCCATAAGATGGTGCGAGTGGACGAAGCCAGAGCCTGGATGGACGAAACTAAATACTGATGGTTCTGTAAATAGAGAAACTGCTAGTTTTGGTGGACTGCTTCGTGATTACAGAGGCGAACCGATATGTGCTTTTGTCTCCAAAGCTCCTCAAGGTGATGTTTTCTTGGTTGAGCTGTGGGCAATATGGAGAGGCCTTGTTCTTTCTTTGAGTCTTGGGATTAAAGCAATATGGGTGGAATCTGACTCCATGAGTGTTGTAAAGACAATCAATAAAGAACAACCTTCTTGTTCAAAAGCCGTTAGTTGCTTGAAACAAATCCGCATACTCCTACGTAAGTTCGATAAGTATGATGTTTCTCACACATGGCGTGAAACTAATAGAGTGGCGGATCATCTTGCAAAGATGGCTCTTTGTGGAAATGATGTGGTTTTGTGGCCAGTTGATTTTCCATATAGCCTCTGCAACATAATTAAAGATGATGCTGAAGGAAAGAAATATCTTAGAAGGTGATATCTGAGTCTTAAGGTTAGTTTTAGAGTGCCATCTGAATAGAGGTAGTTTGACAGGAAAGAAAAAGAAAGGAAACAAAACCAGAAAATCCTCAGTTGAGTTGACTCTTTTTGGAGACACCACACAAATTGACATTATTTAAATGTAAAGGGTTGCTGCTTTTTGCAGTAAACCAACTATTGAGAGGCCTTTTTTTTTTTTTTTTTGTTCATGACCGGGGTATCCACTGTCGATCACAATGACTAATTCCTTGTTGGCTTGTAGGCACCTCGAAGGGTGGGACAACTGGTCCAGAGTTTTAAAGTTTTTCCATACCAAAGGTAAGGATCGAACCCTCAACACTTGGTTAAGGAAGGATGAGCTCCTACCGCTCAATCACACTCCCCGGGTTACTATTGAGAGGCTTTGATTGCTTAATGATATTTACTTTGTAATTATAGATAAAATGTGCCATATCTTTTCTTCCCAAGATTGTAGATTCAGCAAGACATCTCATTCTCTTTCCCCCCAAAAGTTTGTTTCCTTAACTGTACTTGCTATAGATATTCCTTTGGTTATTGGTTAAATTACCAAACAAATTTGATTTCTTTTTGCTTCAATGAATATTAGCCAACCTCTCTTATTGAGATAAGGTAGTTGTTCTGTTTGCATAATATGTGATTGATCTTGTTAACAGCACATATTTGCAGTGAATCTGAGCATGTTTTCATCTGATTCATTGCAATGACAAATAAATATTTACTGCAGCACTTGCCAACATTGCTAATGATGTGTATTCTTATGTCAAGGATTGTAAAAAGCTGCTATTCCTGTCTTTAATTGAAACTTCATAAACTTTTTACTCAATGGATTAGAGTTTTTGTTAATAATAAATTGTACCTATTTTTGTCAGTTACTTGAGTATAATTATCTCAAACTTAGTAAATATTTTATGATGAACCATCAGCATGAATATCATCTAAGAACAGCCTGCATAGCATTGCAAGTCTTAATATATCCATTGATTGAACATTTTACTTAGATATAATTTCCACTTCAAATTAAGGATCAAAACAGAACTATTCTATAAAAGAGGGACTATAGGTACAATCCAGCTATATAGAAGGACCAAAAAAAATATGATTTAGCCTTTTTAAGCATATCAACATCACTATCTAACCAGAAACCAAAAAGGATAGTAATGGAAATTAAGCAAGCAAAACCCCTAAGCATGAACTAGTAGTAACTTAGACAACACTATAATCTCTAAGCATTATATCCAATTACAAAAAAACAATATTAACATGGTAAAGTCTCTAAACGCCAACACTTGATGAGCAATAAAGCTCATCAATATGTGATCCAGTAGTCAACCATTCCTCCTCCTCCTCATCACTTGAATAATCGTCAGAATCAAAGCCCGTTCCATCTACAAATCAATTAATATTAGATAAAAACTACACTTTGGTTCATGGAAGATTTGTGTTTTAACACTTCAATCATCAAAAGATCAATTGCGTATGCCTAAGTCCCAAAGATTTGCATTATATCACTAGTCCATTTTTACCACTTTTAGAGAACTGAATTGTCATAATTTTCAGTTATTTTTGGTGGATTCGAGTGTATGCAATTGATCTTTGGAGGATTGAAGCATTAAAGCAAAAAAATTTTAGAGACTAAAATGCAGTTTTTCTCTTGAAACTATTACAACAATGTAAACAAAGATTAAAACTTAGATAAAAGATAGAAGACAATTTACCTCCGTTTTCTGATGCCCACATCCAATTTTTAAGACACATGAAAGTTTCTATCATGTCATCGCCCATTTTACTATGTTGAGGACTAATCATGCGATCACTTGCAAAAAAGCAAGATTTAGAAGAAATAACAGACATTGGGATAGCTAAAAAATCTCTAGCAAATTGTTGGAGTGTTGGATACTTAACCCCTTTTGTTTTCCACCAATCTAAAATATCAAAATCATGAGATCTTGGTAGAACATCTTCAGCCAAATAACAATCCAATTCACTGAATCCAGCACTCACAGATGAGACCTTTGCCCTCTTCTTCTCTCTCACATACTGATGGGATTAGAAGGTTTAGAAAGGTTTATGAAAGAAGAAAAATTAGAGAGTAGGCTGCCAGCTGGCAATTAATCCAGCTCAGCAGGAGTTAGTTAGCCCATACTTGTATATAAATAGATCTTTTGGAGGGAAATGGGTGTGTTTGTTGTAATTCTGTTCTGTTAGTTTTGGCTGAGCACTCTTCTCTGAAATTGTAGAGAGAGGATCGAGGGCTCTTTCTTGTATTCCTTTAGGGTTTTGAGGGACATTCCCCCCCTAATTCAGTAATAAGATTCTTGATAATCAGTGACAGAACTTGTGTTCTAACATTGGTATCAGAGTCAGGTTGATCCTGGAAGTGGCGTATGGTAGCAACGCGATCCAAGAACATGGAGAATATTGAGAACTTGATTCAGGCAATGCAGCAGAGAACCGAGGACGACCGGGCAACCTTGGCAGCATTCATGCAATCGATGTCAGAATCGTTGAGTCGGTTAGATGCACGATTTGACAAAGTTGAAAGCCGCATCGGGTCAGTGGAGGAAGATCGCGATCGCAGACGTCATGAGTTTCAGTCGTCTCCTCGTCCGCCGTTGGTTCCTGAACAGTGGCGGCGGATTGATCTGCCTGCATTCGCGGGTGACGATGGGTTTGGTTGGTTTGACAAGGTTGAGCGGTATTTTGAGGTGCGTGGGGTTCCAGAGGCTGAATGGCTGAAGGTGGCACTTTGTGCGATGGAGGGAAAGGCTCTAACTTGGTTTAATTGGTGGTCATCATCAACTCCGTTCCAGCATTGGGAGAACTTTCGCGAGGCATTGCTGAAACGTTTCCACCCGGAGATCGCCAAGAATCCGTTCGAATTCTTGATGAGCCTGAAGCAGGAAGGTACGGTGCGGGGAGTATCGAGATTTGTTTGAAAAGTTCGCAGGCCCCATGCGAATCACGGAAAGGAGATACCTCACAAGTGTGTTTCTATCGGGATTAAAGCCTGAGGTACGTGCTGAATTAAAAATGATGAGGTATGAGAGTTTGGAGGATATGATGGATTGGCTGAGAGTGCAGAGGAAAAAAATCAGATTATTAAAACAGAGTTAACAGGGAGTCTAATAGGAGTAAATGGGGGCATAAATCAGGATGGCACAGTAGAGCACCCATGGCTGGTCCAGAAAAGCATGATTCCTCAAGTAGTGATCAACCCAAAGGGAAATCTCAAAGGTTCCTCTCTAATGAAGACTATAAGGAGAGGCGGGCGAAGGGGCTCTGTTTTTTTTGTGATGAGCGATATTCATCGGAGCATGTTTGCAAAAATAAACAACTTAAGTCCTGATTGTGGAGTGGGAAGAAATAGATGCAGAGGGGGCTGTTTCTATTGAAGCTGAGAAGATTTCATTAGAACCCAGTTGCAATTCTCTGCAGCTGTGTTTGCGATCTATGGCGGGGCAGAGTTCACACCGATCAATGCGGTTATGGGAGAGGTCGGTGGCCATCGGATTCGAGTATTAATAGATTGTGGTGCATCCCACAATTTTGTTTCTCCAGAATTGGTGCAAAGGGCAGCTTTGGAGATAGATTCTAGTTCCTCCTTTGTGGTGAAGGTTGCTGATAGGAACAAGATTCCGGGGCAGGGCATATGTTGGGGTGTTTCCATCAAATTTCCATCCTTGATGGTCATACAGGACTGTTTTATTTTCCCTGTGGATGATGCTGAAGTGGTGTTGGGGCTTGCGTGGCTAGACACTTTAGGAGAAGTCACGGCAAATTTCAAGAAAAACTCCTTGAGTTTTATGGGCCCTAATGGCAGAAATTCCTTGCAAGGAGCACCTGAATTGTGTTTTGGCAATATGGGGGTTCGATCTGCATTACAAGCTATAGTGGAGGGTGAAGATGCTTTTTTGGTTCAGCTTTGGCCTATGCAAGCTGAGGAGGATTCAACCATTCCAACTCCAAAAGAGGTGCAGCTGGTTATTGATCAGAAGGTTTAGAAAGGTTTATGAAAGAAGAAAAATTAGAGAGTAGGCTGCCAGCTGGCAATTAATCCAGCTCAGCAGGAGTTAGTTAGCCCATACTTGTATATAAATAGATCTTTTGGAGGGAAATGGGTGTGTTTGTTGTAATTTTGTTCTGTTAGTTTTGGCTGAGCACTCTTCTCTGAAATTGTAGAGAGAGGATTGAGGGCTCTTTCTTGTATTCCTTTAGGGTTTTGAGGGACATTTCCCCCCTAATTCAGTAATAAGATTCTTGATAATCAGTGACAGAACTTGTGTTCTAACACATACAAGTCAAATTCACTCATATTATCTCCAGAATCAACTTCCACAGAAAGCTCAGGGACAGTTGTGTTCGGAGAGCTATTCTTTTGCTGATATTCATTAACCAGATCATAGCATATTTGCTGAATTCTTTCAACTTGCTTTGAATAGTCAATTGGATATAATTTTGAGAAGTAGTACTCAATCAAATACATCTTATACCTAGGGTCTAGGACAATAGTGATGCTCATTATGTCAAGATTCTCATCCCAGTACTTTCCAAACTTTGTCATCATCTTAGATGCCATTTGGCTAATCAATGGATTAGGAGAAGTAATCCATTCATCTAATGCCAATTTTATTTTACAAGTTTCTGTAAAATACAAATCAGCATTTGGATGCTTTGTCATGGAGAATAACTGAGTGGCATCATAAAACACTTTTAATTTACCACAAATATCCATAACAAGTTCCCACTCCTCATTGCTTAGCATGTTCTCTCTTGTATATTGGCTAATACTTTCCCACTCCTCATTGCTTAGAACACTTGGATTCTGAGGTTCCTTGTGGCCTAAACGAGGAAAAACATCTTTATACAAGCAGGCAGTTTCAAGCATCGCATACATTGAGTTCCACTCTTTTGTCCTATCAACAACTGGCTTTTTTAAGAATGGAACTCCAGATTTCCTACAGCAGGTCACAAATGTTTGACGCCTTTCAGCAGATCCACGCCAACACAACACATTATTGCGAATCTTCTCAACACTTCCCTTAATTATATCCAAACAATAACTCACAATCAAATTCAACATGTGAACACAACAACGCATATGCAACAATTTACCCCTGAACAACAAATTCCCTCCAACGAAACGTCCCAACAACTCATGCTTCACAGTATCATTAGTTGCACAATTATCCCAAGTAATGGTTGATAATTTTCTACCTATGTTCCACTCCAACAAAATCTTCATAAATGTGTCAGTGATCTCTTTACTTATGTCACTGTCAATGAGCACTTCACTAATATCACTCTCAGTGACTACTTCACTTGTGTTAGGTGTGGAAGCATAAGTATGGCTGTGATATCAAAAGAGCATAAATTATTAAGTGGTAAGAAATCAAAGTTATTTATGAGAATATTGTAGGAAAAATACCTCAAAGCATAACTCTGCAACACATGAGTACAGCTGAGAAATCAAAAGAATATAAATCATTAAGTGATAACAAAATTCAAAGTCAATTATAAGA
Source organism: Aeschynomene evenia (assembly GCA_013621005.1). Taxonomy (NCBI): domain Eukaryota; kingdom Viridiplantae; phylum Streptophyta; class Magnoliopsida; order Fabales; family Fabaceae; genus Aeschynomene; species Aeschynomene evenia. Next base: position 21,067,962 of record CM024269.1, read on the forward strand.
AAAAAGTTAAGAAAAAAATACCACAAAAGGTGACTCTGCAAATTCCATGATCTATCAATGTAGTGTGCTGTAATAACCATGTATTCTTTATCTTCATCTGAACTCCACATTTCAGTAGTAATTGCCACTCTACTTCTATTTTGGTCCAAGGCCATCATTAATTTGAGCTTCTTTTCCCCATACCGTTGGAGGATCTCTTTTTTGACTTTATTGGGACTAGGAAACTTAAGCAAAGGCTGTACAGCGAAGGCTAAATCCCTTAATGATGCAAGACCCCCTCCACTCAGTGAAAATTCATGCATGATAATCATTTCGACAAGCAAACGTCTTGCAATCTCTTGATTAAAATGATATGGAATAATTTCTTCTTGTTGCCCAAAACTCTCTTCTTCAACTTCCGAGAGATTGAATGTCGAGTCTTGATTGTCTTGAGATGGATGACCATTTTCTCTTGTAGGAGTAGAATTCCCATTAGGAGATGATATGTCCATATTATCCTCCATTAGGATATAAAGTTATGGCACCTACACAATTTCAGGAACTTGGAAATTTAAATGTGCAAATTTAGTAAATCAGAAATTAAATCACCACTAACAACAAACCAGAGATAAGCTTCTAATTCATGATTCATCAACGGGTTTTTAACATTCCCTCGTGACATGATCAAGTAGCATTCAAGGGGTGATCATACTTCATGCAAACAAATGAAGGGTTTGGGACTTAATCACAAAAACATCATGCCAAAATCACACACCACCTCACATGACATAGAAGTTGATTATGTTAGCAAGCCAATTGCTAGTATACTAGCTTGAGTAGAAAAATAGCAAGCTAGAAACCTAGCATTAGCTCACAAAACAAATTTCCAACATCACTTTGCTATAACCAAAACCACCTCAGATAAGAGCAAGTTAAAAAATAAATAAATAAGGGAATTACTATGGCAAGAAAATCAAATTCAAACATTGGATTTCATTCTCAAATTATTTCATTTCCTATTTTTGGAGCTTCCAAACACACCCATAATATATTCAGCTATCCAAGGAACAATCATGCAAACAGATATTGGCTTTGCCAAATGGTTCAAGCATTTCACCAAACAGGTTGTGTACTTTGTAAAAATAAAGGTCCATTAACCCGTAACAACCCTACAAATTAGGTTCAACAATCAACCAAGACAGAATATACAGAAGAATGAGTTGAAATACAACATAACCACGATTTTAATATTATTATTTAAACAAGAAATAACGCAAAATCCATAAACGAAGGGAAAAAAAAAGAAGTTTCCGATATTCCGAACACCAAAGCTCTTCATTTCTGTTAAACAAGGAGAAAAGAAAACCAAAAAAAAAAGATTAGAGGATTTCTAACAGATTCACCTTCAACGGAATCCTAGCCAAGAAGAGATGGTGTGGGAGAGAGAGGAAGAAGCGTGACGAGATGGAAACAGCGACGGTGAAGGAGTAGTGAAGAAAATGAGGTGGTGTGTGTTTAAATAGGAGTAGGGTTTAAGAGTGAAACGAAGCGGAAAAGGCTTAATAAAAGTGTTCATTGAAAACAATTTGTACGTTAAAAATGGTGTCTCCGTGGCGGGGGCGCGGGTATCCCCGCCCCGCGCTCGGCGATATTAATGATTTGTATGAGTTAGTGTGAGTTAGTGCCCCCGCGGGTGTATGTGCGAGTGCGACGTATATATACACGTTGGTTCTCAATCAATAATGTTTAACGTACAACATAAATACGTCCAACTTATATCCAACGTGTGCTATTCATGTTACAAGATGTGTGCTATACGTATATGTGCTATATGTATAGCACATATTCTATAATATGAATAGTACACGTTGGATACAAGTTGGACGTATTTCTGTTGTACGTCATTATTGGTTCTCAATACAATTTTAAGATGAGGCCAAAATTACATTGTTTGTTTTTATTATGAGTTTAATTATGATCGATCAATTATTTTAATAAATATGAGAGTCATAATAATATTATTTGATAAAATAATATAAAAATTAGTAGGAGTCATCATTATAATGTTTAATAAAATAGTATGTAAATGATTTTTAAGATATAAAATGATTATAATAGACATAATATTAAAAAAGATTGTATAAATGAGAGTCATTTATGTATTTTCATTTTCAGAGAGATAAAATTGACTCTGAAAAACTATTCTTTATAACTCCTAAAAGCACCGATGTTTTTAAAAGTCATGAATAAAAATTGTCCAATTTTTTATTTATTAAATGCAAAATAGTAGCTCTAACTTTGAAGAGCGTCCCAATGAAAAACGGTACCAAGCTAAGTATAACTCTCATTCCACAATCATATTTAAATGTTACAAAATTAAAATTCAATCACAAGGGTTTACAAATTCAACTCTCATTTTTATTAAGAAAAAACTAAAGCATGGAGATAAAAAGGTAATTTGGAATTAAAAAAAATTAAACATTCAATATAAATATTCAAATTAAACATTTCATTTTTTACCCTTTAATATAGTGATAAATATAATAAATAAAGACAAATCATATATTTAAAAACAATAAATTAAATACATAAGATATATAATATCGAATAATAAAATCTCATTTCTCTCCTTAATTAGAAGTTATACAGTCAAACAAAAGTGATTGGTAATCCAAATAAAAAAAAATTTATTTGCACACTATAAATCCTAAACTCTATCCTCTAAATTTTAGAACATACCTATTATAATTAATCTCCTTTCTTCCTAATATAATTAACTCATTTAATTATATATTAATAAACAATAAAGTTTGTCATACAACTGAAATACGTCCAATTAGTATCAAACGTATGCTATACATAATATGAAATGTGTGCTATATGTATAATATTTGTACATAAAATATACATTTCATGTTATATAGCATACATTTGATACTTATTGAACATATTTCTATTGTAGTATTATTATTAATAAATGGTGTAAATAGATTTTTTTATTAACACTCCACCTAAAGAATTCTTTTCCAAGTGGACAGGCATATAGCTGCCACGTAAAAGAAGGAAAAAACCAAATTCTAGAAACGTGTTAGCCTTAGCACAAACTCTTCCCATTTCTCCAAATTCGTTTTGTTTATAAACTTTTTCCACTATTGTTCTGTTTTTTACATACTCAGAGACCTGAACAGAAAATTGTTCACTCAAATAGCATCCAAACTAAATATCTAGCAATAATGGAAGAAATGGGTTCTTCAACTCAAAAGAAGACCTCGTTAGTGTCTCGCATAAAGACAAGTTGCTTTTCCTTCGCAGCTTCTTTACAACAAGGCTTTGTATATGTTAAAGCCTTTTTCGTGGGTCAGGTAATAAAATGCTCGAAACTGAAAACTTTGTTAGATAATTATCACAATCTTAAATTTCTGTTAAATATTTTGTAATATTTTTCTAACTATATAACATTAATATGTAATAATATTCTAAATTCGGATTTTCCTTTTCTTTTTCAATGTTTTTTGGTGGGAGTTGAGTTATGATGTATTGATTTGCAAGGGCTTTTTAGTTAATAAATAGTTGAATTAAAGATTTTTTTCTGATGTATAGTATTAATTATTTATATAAAGTTACTTTATAGTTGAAATTAAACTCATTTGATGGACTTGGTGTGTTATTAAGAAAAATTCATACGTTTACATAGAGCAAAAGAAAATTCATTTATTGTGCATATTTTTTGTGTGATACATAATTAATCAATAATACTTGTACTAGTATCCAACATGTATTATATATAATCCATAATGTATGTTATATTTATAGACATGTATATTTCATAGTATATATAGCATAGATACTAGTGGGATGTAATTAGACGTATTTATATTGTACAACAAATATTATTGATAATCAAATAAATCTAATCAATTATAGTAGAGAGGAACGAGTTAAGTTTTAAATATGAATATAGAATTTTTAATGTGTTAAAATATGAATAATGCATATTATAAATAAATAAAAATTTCTCTGGTAATTGATTGCTTTTTGTGTGGAAAAAGCAGGCAAAGACTATTAGTGCAAGAAATGAGAAGGAAGCAAGTGAGGCTGAACTTGAGGCTACTAAGATGCAGGTTGAGGCAGCTGATGCCGCTGAAAATTTCAAGAACAAACTCAACAAATCCGCATAGTATTTTCTTTTTGTTTTTTCCGTACATATCACTAGTAGCTACTATGTCTATGTCCTTTTTTTTCTGTTTAACAGCATAAGTGGGTTCAATTTTTTTCTTTTTCTTGATATTTTTTGGCCTGATAGGTTTACTGATTTAGTCTTATTAGCAATATGAGCAAAAACAAAACAGATAGTTGACAAAAAAAAAAGTCTTATTGCTTATTAGTGTCTGCAATATGCAATAATTTTTTTTTCTTAGATCCAACATGGAAGTTTTTCTTCCAAAAATACTTACAACATAGTAGTGTTATTTGTGCTCATCATTTATAAGATTTTGTGTTACTTTCATCCACTATGACATAGGTTGTGGCCACAAGAAAAAATGATATTTGTAAGAAAAAAAATGATGAAGAAGAAATAGGTTAAAAGAAGAAATAGGTTAAAAGAAAAAATAAATAATAAAAGTTGTGATTAGAATGTTTAAAAATTGATGGATGTTTAAATAACAATACAATAGAATGTTTAGAATGTTTAAAATGAATGAATATTTAAATAATAAAACTCACTGACACAATAACCTTGACTATCAATAAGCAAAATTACTGGTGTACAATATAATATCTCCATAGTTGGATTTTTAGGGTTTGGATATAATTTTTAGGGTCTGAATATAAGAGTGAGTTTATCTTAAAATTCAATAGTATGAATAAATGTCGTACATGTTATAGCATTTTTCTACAAATAACATTAATATTGTTTACAACATGGAAGAAATCTGGCAAACAATATTGCAATGTTATAAGATGTATTGTGGTAGTATCTAGTATTTGGTTTTTACTTGAACAATCTCATATTTTTCTTTCAAATAAGAATAGGGTTGGGGCTTTCCAAACGAATATAGTCATACATTATCCCCTGGAAAAGGGCCAATGGACCTGAAGCCAAAGCTTGAGTTAAGTATATAGTATTTTCTCCTTCCAATAGCTGAAGACATGGCACATCAATGCTGAATAGCCAATAGAGTCCATGAATTCCATGTCTAGCTATAGCATTGTCCTTCCCAATCACCCCACTAGTAAATAGTGGAGCCTCTTCTTTTACATCATTCACTCTAACCTTTAAATGACAAACCAAAAAACATCATGGGGTGAAACAAAGGACGGAAAATGAAAACAGGTGGTCTTTGCTTTTCGTTTTTTCAGTTTTTAAAATTTTGTGAAGGAAATACTAAAATAGAAAAAATAATAAAATCACGTTTGTTTTCAGTATTTTCTTCACAAAATTTTAAAAATAAAAAAACAGAAAATAAAAATAAAAATCAAACAATATCAAAAATATTCAACAAATTAATTTTGACCGATGGAAACTAGTATTTTATTATTTTAAGTTTTACCGGTAAAAATCAGCCAAAAATAAAGGTTTAGGTCACAATATAGCATTAACCAATTAACCGACTAGAATAAAAAATTGTTTTTTGGCAACAAAATCTAAAATGAAATTTTTGGCTATTTTGACATGAAATTGCTGTACATGAAGATTTATTGTAAAATATTCAACAAAATCATTTTGAAAAAATGGAAATTGGAAACTGGTATTTTATTGGTTTTATCTGTTGAAATCAGCCAAAAATGGATATCTGGGTCATGATTTAATATATATTCTTTAGGGTAAAATACACTAACCACCCTTTAGGTTTCAAGAAATGACACTTCACCCCAAAAGTTTAAAAAACCTACATTCCACCCCATTTAATTAAGGATGTGTTTGGTTTTCATTATCTTTCATGACTTATTATATATATATATATATATATATATATATTATTGTATATTAAATGATAAAATGAATAATGACTTTAATCTTAATACAATGGTAGTATAAAATAAAAATAATGTTAAAAATGAATAGTATTAAATACTAAATAATATTATTATAAAATATAATTATATAAATAATATAAAAATATGAAAAATAATTATTATCGATTAATTTAGTTAATAATTATTTGAAACAGTCACGATATTTTTATTTTTATACACCCATATCATAAAAAAATTTATATTATTAGCTAATAAAATTTCACTAAAGTAAAAGACATATCTAAGGATGTCAAATTGGGCTTGGCCTGCCGAGCCGGCCTGTTTAGCCTACAATTTTGGGTGGATTGGGCTGTGATTTTGGGATCGTAAAAAAAATTGGCTAGCCCGCCAGCTCGTCATAAAATGGGTTGTGCTGGGATTTTTGGATCGCCAATTTTGGTAAGCGGCCCACCTCATTTTGCTTTTGGTGGGATAGGCCTAAACGGGAGTGCCAACTCATTTTGACATTCCTAACACTAACTCGTCTGCGTTATGCAACAACCTAGCTAGTGATAGACCCTTAAATTGAGCTTAGATTCGCGATGGATTTGTCCTTGATCTATTAGACTGGGAGATACAATGGAACATTACCTAAAATTGAAAAGTACGATATTTTATCAAATATTACAGTTATTACTATCAAAGGCCACACTTTATACAATGGTGGTCTGATGAGATATTTTTCTTGTACTTTAATGAAATTCTATTAGTTAACAATATAAAATTATTTTGTAAAAATAAAAATGTGATAGATAATTATTAACTAAATTAATGGATGATAATTTTTCATATTTTAATATTATATATAATTATATTTTATACTAATATTATTTACTATTTACTATTATTTATTTTTTAAATTATATTTATTTTATACTACCACTGTATTAAAATTAAAGACATTATTTATTTTATCATTTAATATATAACAATATAAAAAAAACAAGTCATTAAAAATAATAAGAACCAAACATATCCTTAATTAAATGGGGTGGAGTGTAGGTTTTTTAAACTTTTAGGATGGAGTGTCATATGTTGAAATCTCGAGGAAGGTTAGTGTACTTTACCCTATTCTTTACTTATCCTATTAGAATATAAAACTGTTTTTTGGACTGTTTTCTGGGTCAGAAAAATTCAAAATGAATTTTTTGACTGATGTGACAAGAAAACTGTTGTACACAAAAAACAATTGTTGTTATTTTATTTTTTTTATCAGAATTCCAAACCTGTAATTCAGAGACATTTGCATTTGCAAGAGCAATTCGCAGCTTATATATTCCACTTGACTCCACATGATCAAGATTGAATTTGATTTGCCATGTAGTTCCTTGGTAAGTGTCATCATCTTTCTTCCTGTGTTTCATATATGTACTAATTTCATCTTTCATGAATCACTTTATGTTATGTTAAAATTTAATTATTTTATTTAAAAAATTGTAGAATCTAGACTTTTAAATCATAGAAATTCTGATGAAATATCATGAAACCATCTATCCCAAAAAATTTGAGTTGTTGAGTTATTAGTCACATGAATGACTTAGCTTGTTTAGATAGTCACCTTTTTTATATTTCAGTTATTAAAAGTGGGTAATAGAAAAGGTAAAGTTTTTGTTCTGCATCTTCACTAAATAAGTGATTAGTTTTGAAAATAACTTATTCTAATAGAAGTTAAAATATTAACTTTTATTTTACTATTTCAAAACAATCCTTCCGACCAATATTAGCTTTTTAACTTCTTTTTCCACCACAAATCAATTTTTCTATATCAAAACTTTAAAGACAATTCTAGCAAAACTTAAATTAAAAGAAACCTCAACAACAAATCATATCAAGCAAAATTTAGTAAGTTGGCTTTGGCTAAACCTCAACTAGTCAGTCGAGTCGTTAATATCGATCTACTACCTGGTGACTTGTACGAAGAACCAATCTTTTGTGTAGTCACTGACACCAACTGTGAAGATCAAATCTTCATTTGGGTACAACTCTGCATATCTTTCCCATAGGCCATATTGCCTAAACCTGTTACTAATTATTGGTCAATGAAACTTTGAAACAGATGGTGGTTTGGTGAGAGCATAATGAGAAATGTTTTTGGTTTACCACAAATTAATTATTGTCCTAATAATTCAATTTTTTAAAATTACGAATTTAACTTTTTAGTATTATATATTAGTTCAATATTTTAAAGGGATTAATTATAATACACTCACAATATAAATATATGTTACACTGTCAGCCAATTATAATACGACACATAGGATGTAGTGGGTGATTTTCTAGAATTGATAGGGTGACTAATAATAAAATAGAATACATGACATTTTTTCATTGACTGTTAGTGTAAAATTTTACAATGTCAGTAGATGAAAATTATTTCTTATTTTAAAAGTTGAATTAATAATTTTAAAAAACTAGATTATTGCATATGTAGCTGATGATGATTGATTTTATAGTATGCACGTATCATTACGAGAGCATAATTAAGCTGAATCTATAAAGTATTGATTAATTATGTGAAAAGAGAAGAACTAACTTATCTGGATGGTGGACATAAAGTTTATTAATGTACTTTGGATTAGGATCAGGAATATAGAACTCAGCAGCAGAGCGATCAGGAATCCCTATTTCCCATAGTGTTGGACCATCTCTTGGGGGCTCAAAAATAATGTTACCCAAGTTTGTATCACAACCTACATATTGCATTGCATTGCATTGTGATACCTCTATTAAAATATAAAATCATTAATAAGGTTTAATCCAAAAACTGTTTGGAGGAGATTGTTTTACTTTATTGTATTAGAGATATCTTGATCAAGTGGATATAGGCTCAAATTAAAAAATAATTAAGAGTAAATACCTATTTGATCCCTCAAAATTAATACGAGAGATAAAATAGTCCCTTAAGATACGAAAATGACAATATGATCTCTCAAGATTTATTATGATAGATAAAATAGTCCTTCAAGATAAAAGTGACAACATGATCATTCAACATTGAAATTTTTGGACAATATAATCTCTTAAAATTAAAAATTTATGACAAGTTAGAGAGACCAAATTAAGGAAAAATTGAAGGACCAAATTATCATAAAATCACGTCAAATCTTGAGAAATTATATTATTATTTTCATATCTTAAGGAACTATTTTGTCCTTCATATTAATCTTATGGAATAAAAGGAGTATTTACTTAAAAAAAAGTAAAATGTTACTTGCACAATGAAAATTGTACAACTTGTACACTAATTATATCCACTGTGAGATTGTATTAGTTTGTAAATTCATATTACAATCCAACGGTAGATATGATTATTATACAAATATTATACAATTTTCATTGTTCACACGTAGATAAAATTAATACCTGGAGTTATGGTGATAACAACATTGCTCCAATACTCTCCAATGAAACCTGGAACCCATGCATTTAGATTGTAATCCCCACTGCATATATTGTCAATTGAGAAATAGCCTTCCTCGTTTGCTATACTCCAGAATTGGTATCCCTTAACCAATAAAAGAAGGTCACATAAGATAAGATAAGATTACTTCCCAATTATTTATTTTATGTCTCTTAATTAAAATCTAAGGATTTAATTTTCAGATAGTGTAAAATTTTTTACACAGTCTTCCAATCATGTGTTGTCATGTCATGATTGTATATTTTTTTCTCTCACTATTTGAAAAGTCATACAAACAAAATATTTTATTTGGATGATAGTGTAAAATACTTTTATATTATCAGTGCATCAAAATTAAACTCAAAATCTAAATTGTTTGATTTGATTATTATTTGGCTAAGAAATATATACAGAGCTAATAAGATTAGTTGAACCTTGCATTCCCTTTGCCAGGATCCAGCGTCTCCTGGTGGTGCTACTCCTACATATGCACCACTTGCTACTATGTAATCATCACTTTGGCACCTGAAATTTTTTCATTTTGTGATTTTCAGAAGCTGCAGTTTCACTGTGATGGAAATGATATATTGCTTTTGAAAAACAGAAATTTTTAGGTTTGGAAGAGATTTATTTACCCGATATCATTTATATTTTGACATTTTAACAATTATATATATATATGTTTGAAATTTAATCTCCTATCTTCCCACTATAATTGATTGATTATATGTCATATAATAAATGGTTTAGAGTATTTAATTTTTTTTTCTCAATACATCTAAGAATTTTTCAAAAACACCCAAATAGAGCTATGTAAAAATTATCATTTGCAAAAGTACTCTCTTTAGAAATGAAAATTCAAAATATATCATTCCTTAATTAAAATGTCAAACAAATTGATCATTCAAGAAAAAATACCAGACAAATTATTTTCTCAAAATTCACAGCAAATCAAATTAGTCTTTACAAATTAAAAATGTTGGTCAAATTAATAATTTCATGTAAAAATTAATTTGACTATTTTTATGAATCTTAAGGATTAATTTATCTTGTTTTTTTTTTTGAAGGATCAATTATTTGTCTCATATAATGTATTTTGAACTTTTATTTTATTGATAATAATTTTTATGGGAACGAATTCTAATGTTTTTTTTCCCTTATTTATTTGAAGAATTGGGGTTATTAGTTTATTACCTGTCTCTAATTAGTAACGTGCCACACACGCTACCTCGTTGGCTTGGCTTGTGAAAATCCTCTGAAGCTGGAAAATCATAGGGCCAATTTTGTACTTCCTCTATCATCTAAAGGTCATTTTTTATGATCTCAATTAGTACCTTTATCGATAATATACAAAATAGAAAACATATTTTTTATACGCTATAAATTAGTCATCATTGATTATGAAACTTAATTTAACAATTGACATACATAAAGTTAACGAGAAATGATTTGTGTACATTACAAATCAGTCATCATCAGTCACTATGTGTAATAATCAATATTTTGAAATTAGTAATCTAACTTTTAAAAATGTTGGATTATTGTACAATAATAAAAGTTGGATTACTAGTTTCAAAATATTGAATTATTATATATAGTAGCTGATAATGATTGATTTTATGGTGTACATGTAGCATTACTGATTAATAGTGTTAATCCTCAATTTAGCTAGATTATGTACATTGAACACTTCTTTATATATTCTAAGCATATAATTATGAATTTGATTAAGAAACCTGATATTTGGCATCTTCCCATAGCACAAGTGGGTCGTCAATATCCAACAAAGTGTTAAGATAGATAAAAGTTGGCCCAAAGACTTTCTTCCATGGCTCATTTGGCTGCAGTTTCAGAACAATATCCTCTCCTGCGTAATGAGCACTAAGAAACATCTGACACATTCAAAAATATTTCTATTCATTTACTTTTAGCTGATCAACATAAAATAGGTGCAATGGTTTAATAAGTTTGCATGGTTAAAATTCAATATTCACCAATAACATATCTAATGTGTATGGTTAAGGGAGAAATTCATAAATACACATGGAGCATCACATGCATATGCTTGAAATGCTCAATATCAATATTTTGGAGAGATTCTAACGTGTATACTATGAGTACAAGATTTATTTTTTCTGCGCCACTTAATTTTTTACACATCAGTGGAAGAAAGGAAGCACAAACACACCTATACTAAGATGTGTTGATGCTCGGGAGATACCGACACCCGATGGACATGCGTCTGACATCCGTCTGTGTTCGAAATATAAATTATTTTGAGGTCAAACATACGTTAGACACGTGCTTGACACTATTTGACAGGTCATGACACATCGTGACACACTATGAACATAACAATTTATATGCACGGTAGATATAATAATGCCTTTTTTTTCCATTTGATTTGTTATTTTTTTATGGAAAAACTTATATCTAAATCTTATTCAAGTTTACTGGATCTAAAAAGTTTCAAATTAAATATGTATTCCTAATTTAAAATAAGATGAACTTTGTTAAAAATATTAGTTATATATATATACATATGTATATTGTGCATGTTTCCTGTTTGATGTGTTTCTGTGTGATTGTATGTGCTTGTTAGAACACAACTATTATATATCATGTTTAATACTTATTCATCTTTCTCCCCATTATAAGAGTATTTGTGTCTCGGTAGTGCATCTAAGAAATTTTGATCAATTTGATAGAAAGTACGTATATGAGTAATGTTTGTTATATATCGAAAATACATTTATCGAATATCCAACGTGTGTATATGTCATATTCATAAATAATATATGTTATAAGTATAACATATTACGTATAACACACATTACATATAATATATAGTACACGTTGGATATTCGTTAAATATATTTTCGATGTACAACAAACATCACATAATATCAATATATATCCATATCTATTTCTCAAGAATACATACTTACCGCGAGGCTGATGGGGCCAACATGTGAAGTAAGATTCTGTTTGAGAAGGCCACCTGATCGGAACTCATTGCTGGGAAAGATGACCCAGAACCCGGTGGGTGATTCAGTTTCAGATTCAGAGCTTATCCACCCATGGACCTTAAGATCTTTGTTTTCACATGAGTATTCGTACTTGTCATCCACCTAAATCACTCAACAACAAGATTTATTAATTAATAAGGAGTAACAACTTGATCCGTTGAATAATTGCGGCATACATGAATTATTTTGATTATTAGAGTTTAAAATCTAAATCTTAAGGCACTTATTAAAGTAATCAAATTAGAAATATTTACATTGGGAAGATCATTTTTAAGTTTTCAATACAATGGACTCATGTAAAATATGTCGTAGCGAAGTTTTTTTAACGAGACCACATCGAAAGGAATTTTTCTCCCAAAAGATAAAAAAAATATATTATTTCTACAAATTGAGTGAGAGATACATTAATTCCACTACATGTCCTGAATTTAAAATTATTTGTGCAAATCGTAGCACTGCTACAATTACCCCTTAAATTATTTCTACATATACATGATGTCCGGTCAATATCTAGTATATACAAAATGACTAAAAATGCACACTATGCACTCATACATCACCAAGAAACAATTGAAACTAATGCTCGAGGGAGTGTAATTTTAATAATATTAATAATATGGTTAATATTATTTGTAATATTAGTATTGATAATAATAATAATAATAATATTAATTATTATAATAATATTAATGATATTTATTAAAATAATATTAATAATAATACTAATTTTAATAATCTTAATAATAATACAAATATTAATAATGTTAATAGTAATATTATTATCAATAATAATATTTAATATTATTTTAAATATTAATACTGATAATAATAATAATAATAATATTAAATATTATAATAATATTGATTAATTAAATAATATTAATATTAGTAGTAGTAATATTATTAATAATAATATTAATTATAATTAATATTAATAAATAATAATGTGATAATAATATAAATATTAATAAATTTAATAATAATATTGATAATAATATTAATTAATAATATTAATAATAATATATTATGGGGATAAAATTATAATTTTGTTTATAACTCAATGTCTTGTCTCATATATTCAAACACAAAACACTATACAGGACAATGTTATGTCTTGTCTCATAATATTATCATTATTATTAATTAATATTATTATAACCAATAATAATATTATTATTAATTGTTAATATTATTATTATCAATACTAATATTACAAATAATATTAACCATATTATTAATATTATTAAAATTACATTCACTCGAGCATTAGTTTCAATTATTTTTTGGTGATGTATGAGTGCATAGTGTGTATTTTCAGTCATTTTATATATGTAAAGATACTAACCGGACATCGTGTATTTGTAGAAATAATTTAAGAGGTAATTGTAGCAGTGCTACGATTTGCACAAATAATTCTAAATTCAAGACATACAGTGGAATTAATGTATCTCTCATTCTATTTATAGAAATAATGTATTTTTTTTATTTTTTATTTTTGGAAAAAATCCACATCGAAAGACTAGTAGATATACTATCGAAAATAAAAAGACTAGTAGATATATGTTAACTTATTACTTCACATTTTTTTTCCAGTTCGCAGGAAATAAATTTGAGCGCCAACTACCAACTAGGCCTAACCGTCAGCAATCATGCTAGTTGCTACTGTCAAATATTATTAATTACACTAGCGCCTTGCCTGGGATTTCGTGTCTGTCAAGTGGCATTTTAAATTTTTCTATCAATTTATATTATTAATTTTTTAAATTTATTTCTAATGATATAGATTAAAAAAAGATATTGTATTAAAGATGATTATAAAATAAATGATAATTTTTTAAAAAAATTATAGAAGATAGATGTAGATGTAAAATGAGAAAAAAAAACTAAAAAAGAAGTAGTTGAAATGAATTGAATAAAGGAAGTAGTTATTATTTTAATTTATTTATAGAGTAGAGACCAAAATAACCAATTTTTTTCAATTCTCTTTATACATGTATAGATAAACAATTCAATTATACATTTGTAACATCTAGACGACTAGACATGTTCACAAGGTAGGTAGGATCGAAATCTTATCTAAGATCAAAATAGTTATACAAAATCATATAATGTAAAATCGTGATATGATCGTAAGATCCTACCGAAATAAAAATATGTAAAATATACATAATAAATAAATAAAATTGGTCATAACAAAAGTAAAAAATTTCAAATTCACAATTATCACATGTGAACTCCAATTTAAAATACATAAAAAATAATATTAAATAACAAATTCAACTTAAAATAATATTAGATTATGAGAAATGTCAATAAACAAATTAGAATTTTAAAAAAATAGGTCGGGTTATGCATGTTGAAATTGTATGATCGCAATATTACTCGTAGATCCTACCAAGTTGAACACAATTAGCTCGTAGGTGAGATCGGGATCGGACAATAATGATGGGGTCGTAAAATCGTGCGATTTTAAGAGTTAAATCGAGATTCTAACTACCTTGCATGTTTATCATGGCACCTTACTATTAAAACAGGAAAAAAAAAAGAGAGAGAGAATCACCAAATTCACGTGCAACAACAACAACTCTGCAATATTTTTACTTAACAAATTATCATTATTATGAAAACCAGTCAGGATCAGCCAGTCCAACCGGTTGAACCCGAAATCGGATCTCTATTCGGTTTGGATGAGATTTAAAAATCAGAAAGTTAAAAATTGTGAAGATTTGTTTAAAATGGATAAAAAAATTGATTGAATCGGTCGGGTAATATAAAAATAAAAAATTTAAATTTTTAAAATTTAATAATTATTTTATAATAAAATATAATATATAATATATTTTAGTTATTAATTTAACAACTACTAAACCTTTAAATATATTAAATACTTTATATTTTAACTTTTATTTTAAATATATTTTAACTTTTTTAGCATGTAATTCATCTTATGTCTATATATTGGTAAATAAATAAATATATATTTTATTATATCTGGTTGAATCTCAGTCGAACCGGTTGAATCTCTAAACGTTTGAACATTTCTCTCAATCAATTCAATGTCCAGTCTAATTTTTAAAATGTTGTAAATTATCAAAGAGTTGTATTCTTGTGACTAGCTAGTGTCCTTATATGAGGACATTTGTTAAAATAATTAAATTAAAATTATTCATAAAGAAGATATATTTTTTAAATTTCAATATAATAAACTCATAATAATATTTTAAATGTTACTAAGATTTTTTATTCTGAATATCCTTAGAATATTCAATAGCAAAATATTTATTTATTTATATATTTTGATGTACCTCTCCCTTGAACTCTGGTTCCACAGGATTGACCAACAGAACTGCTTCTGGAGGAACGAGTTCTTCTCCTCTTCCAGGTAATCGGTCATCTGGCAGAGGCATGAATCTTTGTCTATTATCAGCCACCGCCATATAATGAAACCTACACATAAAATAAATTCAACCTCTCAAAATTTATTTAATTTGCAGCAATCAATTTATAATTTTTACATAATTTAAGTAATAATAATTGTTCAGCCAAAACAGTAAATAAAAAAAATTATTTTAATATTTTGATCTAAAATAAATTATGTGTATTTTTTTAATGAACTGACCTCATAATTGAAAACAAATACTATCTAATATTTTTATTATGTACCATATAATAAAGATTAAATATTCAAAATGGTCTTCCAGAAATACATAGTGGAAGCAATTAGTTTCTCAGAATTTAAAAGCTCAATATTGGTCATTCATATTTTAAAAGGATGGACAAATTTGTCCTTCCGTACATGTTCGTATAATAATTTTTTTATTGTACAGACATGTACAAAATGACGAACTTGTCCTCTTTTTCTTTAATGTAAATGGTCAAATTGGACTATCCAATTCTAGTGACCAATTTGTCACACGATAATATTTTTGGAAGTATTTAAGTCTATAATAAAGTTGTAAGAAAACGTGCATACTTATCTTTTCGAAGCTTGAAAACGATTCTGATTTGAGGTATGTTGAATGCAGGCCACTCCTTTAGGTGTTCAAAGATGCCGTAACAATAGAAGCCTGAGGAATTTCGCAGCATCACATATCTGCACAAGATTACTTATAAAAAATTAATCATTAATCAATCAATCACCATCATTTTTTATTTTTCAAAGCAACAATTAATTAATTAATGACTCTGCACTAATGAAACCTTTTGTCAATATTCAGAGGCGAAAGCTTTCCCTCCATAGATGGATCCCACATTCTTGTAAACGAGATTTCCACCTGTTCTTCATTTTCCACTACAACATTAAATTTTGTTCCTTCAATCCTGCGTGTTTGGTTATATATAAGAAATCAACAAAAAACTCATTTCACACTTGTGGTGATGCTGTGGTTCACACTCGTATACAGGGTGGACAGGGCAAATCATAAATCTCAACAAAGATATTTTAAGATCTGTTTTAAAATTGATGGTAGAAGAGAAAAAAATAGTATGGAATATTGAAAGAGAAATCAGATGAGATATTATATTAATGATGAAATTGTTTGGTTGATGATGAAAAAAACCTCTCAATATAGAGGTAAATTCTAGAAATAAAATTAAATCAAATTTTAATCAATCTAATCCTAACAAATTTAATCTTATCAATATTATCGACTTCTATATTGTCTAACAATCTGAACTCAAGTCACATTTAGGAAAAACCGAATCAGATATGTTAATTCGTTGACAATTAAAAATCTATTGTAAAACCAAGTTATGCAAAAGAAAAGAAATTGAAAATTAAGAAGGAAAAAAAAAAGAGAGTTTAATTCATGAACTATCACATACCGCTCAAATATTCCGGTTGTTCCTGTACTTCCTTCTTTACTCCAAACAACATCCCAATACCTTCAAATTCATTATATAAAAGTATATAACAGTAATTTATATCCTATATTGTAAGGGAAATAATAAGAACACCAAATCTAAAATTTATGAATAGATCCTCTCATATTGATATTTCAAGTGACCTTGTCATGTACAATTTATCACTGTTGATTTTAAAAGTGAGATCTATACATGACATAAAATATGAGATAATCAATAATAATAATTTACATATGACCTTGTTATATGGAAAGGAAAATGATAAATGTACATAGCACAATACTTTTTTGAATATGTTTGTAACTTTGGTGAATATTCAAATGTTGGCAACTTTGGTAAATATATTTGCAAATTGTCAACATATTCATTAAAGTTGTCAAGATTTAAATGAGTGGAAAATTAGTAGAGATATATTGTGTTATGCATCAATAGCACTCCTCGTATGGAAAATCAATATTAGAGGATCCATTTCCCTAAAATTTAGTGTGCAGCAATTAAGTACCAACCCTCTGTTGCCATTTTCATTTTGAGCTTCAAGCAGATTATCAATCCCATTATATTGTATTTTTGTGACAAATCCACCAGGATTCGATAAATACACTTGTACTATGCCATTGTCCATGATCACCTGCAATTTGATGATAAAACGTGTCAAACATTTCTCTGTAAACAAACTCTAAATAAAATAAATGAAGAAAACAATTTTCTTACTTGGCTGTGTTCGACACGCAATTGCACTGCTTGTGATGACATTTTGGAGGAAATTTGATGGATATATCTTGTCTTAAGATATGATTTTGATGCAACTTCTTTTCTTCAGTTTGTTTAACAAGTTCTTGAGGTTCAGAGGACTCTGTTTTTGGTCTTGTTTTCGTCAGATAAAGGCCAAGGCTTTCTTTTTTTTAATGAAGTTTTAGTTATTTATTGGGTTTGTTATGGTGAATTCTTTACTCAGTCGCCACTGTAGCCGTGTACGTTTTTAGGATTATTTGTTTGGGGTAAAACTGAAGTTGAAGCATAATAAGAATATAGCATATATAACAAGTTTCTAACTACCTAAACTAGGTATTGAACCGGAAGAGATAAGAAATGAGAGGTTTATTGATTCAATCAGAAGTTTAATTGAATGTATTTATATTGTACTCCTTTTCAAGGCGATGGAGACGATTCTCTGTGAGGACTCCGAAATTTAAGTCGAAGTGTACATTAGTATGAGAACTTATTTGAAAGCATACTGAGCAATGGAATGACATCCCTATTTATAGTGTGAAATTTTGGATGGAGAGGTGGTAATCATCTATGAGGATCATGAGCTTTATGGCTGTTACAGATTTCTTGGCACATACGACGGTCGCGTTCATTCACGTCGTTGAGAACTTGGCCAAGTTAGCCCCAAGTGCAAGCATCAGTCAGATCTCTACTTTAAGTCGAGTCAGGTCTTAGGATCCATCTTTGGACCTAGATCCCATTCAAGGTCTGACCCGTTATCATAATTGGACAATAAAAGTAAAACACTTCATTCATGCCTACTGGATCTTGGCCCAAGTTGAGTTCCCTTAAGGGTTCACCTATTCGAAGTCCGACTTTGAACCACTCAATTGACTCATTTTCAGAGCTTAACTTGGGTCGTTTGGTTGGGTTCAACTGCACGACATATGAACAAAAATATATATATATATATATATATATATATATATAATAGATTATATGCTATAAAATAAATAAAAATACTAAAAATATAAATATAAAGTTGAAATATTAAGTATTTAGTGGATTTTGAGATTTAATAATTCTTAATTTATGTAGTTTAATGTGTATTTTAACTTTGTTTTATAATAGATAAATTGTTCAATTTGAAAAAAATATATAAATAAGTTGATCATTTCAACTAGTTTACATTGATTATTAGTCAATTCTCTTGTTTTTTTTTTAAATTTCTGTATAACAATTTGAAAAAAACAGTTTTTTTTTTAAATAGAGTAATGCTACATGTACACCACAAAGTCGACCACTATATATAATAATTCAACTTTAAAAAACTATTAATTCAACTTTTAAAATGTTAGATTAATTTATAATGTTAAAAGTTGAATTAATAATTTTAAAAAATTTGATTATTACATAAGAGCCGATGATAATTAATTTTAAGATATATTAAAAATATTTCTCTTTAAAATATATAGATATCTGGAGCCCTATTTCTTTGATCTTATTTGTTTTGTCCTTACAGCAATTGTAAGCCAAGATTTTACCAAAATAGAAAAAATAAATGAGCAATGCTAGAGGCACAACAAAAAAACAGCCAACACAGTCAACAAATTGTGCACAACGTATATAACATAAATTGCACAACGAATATTACATGTTGTGCACACCATATAGCACATGATGTGCAAAACATATATAACATGTTGCAAAGAAAGATGATGTTGCAATATGTGATATATGTTATGCACAATAGGTGATATACGTTGTGCACTATATATAATATACGTTGTGCATTTTATATTATATATGTTGTGCACATCTTGTTGGCTATTTTGGCTGATTTTTTGTTGTGTCCCAGGTATTTCCCAAAATAAATAAATAAATAACGTGAGTCAAAAACTGAAGATACGAAACAGATTTGAGTACAAAAGAAAAGCCAGAAATGCACAAGAGATGATGCAGTAGATATTGATGACTTAAGAAATTCTGTTGTCAACAAAATACCCTTTGAGAGGTTTATTGATATACAAGTCATGTAGATTCAGTTTGGATTAGGTTCATGACCTTATTAAACAGAGTAAAGCCTAAAAAAGGATACAAATAAATAAGTTCAGTGATCAAAGGGTTTGAAATACTTGTTGTTGCTTAAAGAGAACAAAAATTTGGGCAGAGGAGAGAGCAAAAATTTTGGTACTAGTAAACTATAGTGTGAGAGAGACGACATGGATACAAAGTAATTATCATTTTATTTATATATAAATAATTGAGTGGTGCAGAGAAAAAAAAAAAAACTCTCAGAGCACCTAAGAATCTCTCAAAAATATATTTGTCTGATATTGATATTGGGAAGAGAAATGATTTGCAGATTACAAATTTCTTAGTCTGAGTACCAATGAAATTGTGTCCATCATCGGATAAAATGCAATTCCCACTACAACAAAAATGATCATTTTCAACATGTAATTGTCGAAAAATGTTGATAAAAGTATTGTCAAAAAAACATATATTGACATTTGTTGGCTGTTGAAAATAGTCATAAATTTTTCTTTGACAATTAATGACTGTTTTAAATACTCAAAAACTACTTTTAAGTATTTTCGACGACCACTAATTGTCAATATTACTTTTATTGATATATAATACTTTTATTGACACATTTAATGTTGAAAATGCTCATTTTTCTAGTAGTGTCCTACTTAAACTAGTTTCATACTCCCATATAAAGATATATATAATTTTGTTGACGCAGAGAATAAAAAATGTTATTCTTAAAAGTGCTGCTGTTTGCACAATAAAAAATCAATCAATATAAAATTTTATGTCACAATCACTCAATTCACTAAAAATTAATTTCTTAAAAAAAGTTTTTTTGAGTCAAAAGTTACCGAATAAGCTCGATTAATTGATTTAACTGTTTTTTCATTGTTGATTAAATTTTTTTTTAATCTTTCTACAACTGTTCGACTTTTTGGCTTCTTTATGTGGAGATTCTTGCCTTGTGCTTCTAGGCTCTACAAAATAACATTTTAGATCATTTTCTTTCATGTTTAATTTTGATATCCTGAATGTCATCAAATTAAATCACATCATTTAGTAATTTCTCAATTAGCGAAAGAGATAACTATCATGATTAAATGATGATGTTAAATAACTTTTACACTTTACTAACTGCAAATAAAATCCTTCTCTCTTTAGTTCAAATTTCATAATCATGAATCATGATGTATGTATTTGTTGTGTTAAGAAAGTTTCATAATTTTTTCGGTCTTGAAAACCAATCTTCGGGTCACTAGTTATATTTCCATTGATTTGATTTGAATAAAACATGATTTAAGCCACCTAATATAATCGTTAGGTATGATCATGAATTATTGACAATGTTCATAAGGTGGTCCTTCTAAACCAATATATTATTTCAGGAATGGTTGGTTAACAACCAAAATTCAATCATGGATAGACAATCATTAGTGTGATAGCATATTATATGTAAGATGTATATTAATACGGAAAAGTCTTGGTGCATAATAAAAAATCAGTTAAAACAGTTAATAGACTATGCATAACATATAATATGTAATATGTACTAGAAATATTACATATTATGCATATCATATATGACATGTTGTGCACAACATATATCACATGTTGTAACATCATCTTTCTTTACAACATGTAATATATGTTCGGCATAATATGTGATATATGTTGTGCACATTACCTTATACTTGTTGTGAATAACATATTGGTTGTTTTGACTACTTTTTCATTGTACATATAAAAATGCTCTATTAATACAGAACACATGTAATTCATATAAAAAAAGTTTGTTGTACAACAGAAATACGTCCAACTAGTATCCAACGTGTACTATACATAATACGTAATGTATGTCATACGTATGTGTGCTATACATATAGCACACATTACGTATCATGTATAACACACGTTGAATACTAATTGGATGTGTTTCTGTTGTACAACAAACATTACTATATAAAAAATTATACCACGCACATGGATGTACAACCATTAATATATATCATGCACATGCATTGTATATAATGTACATCATTATACATAAAATGCATGATCTAGTTTGTTGGCTAGTGTTGGTTGGATGAAAATATGTTATTCACCTAGTACCATTATTCTTATTATAATCATACAAAATATCTTTGGACAGGGCTTATGCTTCTTCCTTTGGTTAGAAAGATGAATTTATCAATGGAGTCATGATAATATACTCTCTTGGTATTTGAAAGTTATTATCTCTGTCAAATTCACAACTATAATCATTTTGAAGAAAGTAAATAACTGCTCAATGTATATTTTTGTGTATGATGAGAAATTGACAATGTTGCTGATATTTTAATACACCAGAAAAAGTGCATACTTGCAGGCAAATGGGTTATACAAATAAAATAGATTTACACTATCAAAACATGATACCTCTCTCTGCTGCTAAAGCATATCACTAGGCTCTATCTTCCTCTACAGAAACATAGATCCAAGTATAACAGCAATGCCAGTAATTGCTATGGTGATAAGAAGACGTCTGGCCGAAAACTCATTCTGCGGCCTCCTTCGAGCGCCTGCGATTCTCTCAACTTCTCTCAAATTCCTGTCAGACAAAACATAAGTAAATAGATCAATTACAAGAAGAGAAACAAATTACCCGCTATGGCCCGGTCCCTCGTCGGGTCAGGTTCAAGTTCAAAGAATATAGTCGGGCTTAATTTCGGGTTGGGATCGGCTTTAGTCCAACCCAACCCACATACAACCCTAAACAGAATGATGATTTTGCTCATCCAAAAATGTTCAATGGTTGAAACTACACACTTTTTAAAGTTTAGGGTCTAAAGTTCACATAACCTGTAGTTCAGGGGTAAAGTGAAATTTTCCTCAATTATAAAGTAAGAAACTTAACTACATTACAAGTACTTCTTGATCCAATTTCTTAAAATAAACGAAATCAACTTCAAAATGTTGGTTAGATGTCCCCTCACATAGTGAAAATGGAAAATTATGCTAAAAACAAATCTTAGCTGCACATAGGAATATATGATAATTGCTTTGTTCATTACTTTGCCTAGCAAGTCTATCTTGAAGACAAAAATGATGGCATTTCCTACCTTGAAGTCCCCACAGTACTATCTTGGATTCGATTGCACCCGACTTCATGGCTGTATCTTTCGCGAAGTCTGACATATCTATTACAAAGGTGACAAAGTTCTGTTCGATTCCCACACACATCCTGATATTTATTAAGATCAAACTGAAATTAGTGTTCAAGAATTCATATATAAAGAATAAATGTACCAAAATAAGTATAAATAAGTATAAACAATATACACTACCTGATGCTCAGACAGATCAATTGCTGGCAATGGGAACTCACAGAATTCACAAGTGACAATCCTTCGAGGGCAATTTTCGCCTTTATGGATATCTAAAATATCGCGATCCATCGTCTCACTGCACAACGAACAGGAAACCTGCACAAATCCAAAACACGGCTCCTATGTGACAATGTAACATGGTAATGGATTTTAACAGTATACTAGGGAGGCTGGGCCGGCAATACCGCCCAAAGGGAACGAGGCGGCGGATACATGGCCAGCCTCCTCAACTCTTCCATCATCAATCAAGGGTGGCATTTTCCTTAACATATCTAGGGAGGCTAAGACCCATCATTTGCTGTGATTGGGGTCTCTATTTATTGGATCTGGTTACCTGGCAGAGAATCTTTAGATGTGTTCTTCAGCCATAGTTTGTAACTATAGAAAAGATTTGATCTAGAAGATGGAAAGTCCATTAACATTAATGGAGGACCCCTCCATTATCCTCCATTATATTCTTCCTTTTTTCCTACACCACATACACTCATCTTTTCTTCTACACCACACACCTCCATTTTCTAATTGTTTAGTCCAATAATTACTATCAATTAGTAGTATAAATAGGTTGTAATGTATGTGTTAAACATCAAGCATTCAATAACACTTCTATCAATTTCCTTTCTTGTTAGAGAGTGGATTTCTCTCTTATGTTATGTGCCATTTTGGCATCAGAGCTGGTTCTAGGTCCTGAATTTGAGTTTTGGTGAAAGAATCAACAGAAGTTCTGCACTTTTTGGGGTGTTCTAAGTTGAGGAGTCGCTGCCACCTTCAAAAGTCCTACTTCTGGTCATTTTTTCATAAAACCGACACTGCCATTGAACTCAGAAGGCCGAAAAACCTTGGATTAGAGTTTTTTGCAGCCCCCAGAGCTCATCGGGAAGTCGCCGGAAAGTTCGCCGGAGAAGACGACATCCGCCGGAATATTCCCCAGAATATTCTCCCATAATTCAGAGGTTGAAGACGACCACGTCATCCGCCATTCTGTCCAAATCAGCGACACATCATCCATCAGTTGCGTGTCACATGTCACTAGTGCCACCTCATCTCAGCATACTTCAGTAATTACACCCATGTCCCAAAACTTCTAAAATTTTTCATTTCTTCCCCTATACCCTATTAAACTACATAAATGACCCAAAATTTTTGAGTATTTCGAAATCTCCCATTATTTTTCTGAAATAACAGAAATACCCCAATAGTTTCTTAAATTTACATATTTTTCAATATAATTTTTTTTTAAGATAAAAAAAAGCAAAAACAAAGAGAAAAAAAAAGAGAGAAAAAAAAGGGAAAAAAAAAGAGCACAAAAAAAAAGACAAAAAAAAAAAAAACCTTCATTCTTCTTACTAGTTTTCTACAAGATGCCTCCAAGAAGACAAAATGAGAGAACTTTACATGAAATTGAAATGGAAGAATTAAGGCAACAAATTCAACAGTTGCAAGAAACTGTTAATGCTCAACAGGCATTAATTGAAGCAAGACACATAGTAACTGAAGATGATGCTTCTAGTAGTGATGCCTCATCACCTAGAAGAAATCGTTTTCAAAGGCAAAATTTCAAGAATGATGATATTCGGGTCGAAATTCCTGAATTTGAGGGGAAGCTCCAACCAGATGAATTTGTTGATTGGTTACAAACTGTGGAGCGAATATTTGAATACAAGGAGATACCTGAAGAGAAGAAGGTAAAAATTATTGCTGTCAAATTGAAGAAGCATGCTTCCATTTGGTGGGAGAATTTGAAAAAGAAGCGTGATAGAGAAGGAAAAGACAAGATCCGTACGTGGGAAAAGATGCGAAAAGAACTAACACGTAAGTTTCTGCCTGAGCATTATTATCAAGACAATTTCATTTAGTTGCAGAACCTTCGCCAGAAGAATATGTCTGTGGAAGAATACACACGGGAATTTGAAAAATTGACGATGAAGTGTGATATTCAAGAATGGGAAGAACAAACTATAGCCCGCTACCTTAGTGGGTTGAACACAGAGATCAACCATCTTGTGCAGCTTCAACAATATTGGACTCTTGACGATGTTATTCGTTTAACTATTCGTATTGAGAAGCAGATACCAAGAAGGCGAACCTTTCAACCATCTCCCTCCACCGACAGATTTCCCAACAATCGTAAGGTGTTGGACCAACCTGACTCGTCAAATAACAACTCACAAAAGCCCCAAAAAGAGATCAATTCAAAATTGACCAAATGTTTTAGGTGCCAAGGATTTGGACATATTGCTTCTAATTGCCCAAACCGCAAAATTGTCACCATTATTGAGGAAGAAGCTCAATTTGAGAAAGATGAGGAACCAATGTTTGATGATGATCCAATGTTTGATGAAGAGCCAGTGTACAATGAGGAAATCATCCCTGCTGATCAAGGTGAATCTTTGGTGATCAGACGAAGTTTGCATACTGCCATATCCAAAGAAGAACCCTGACTGAATATCTTCCACACTCGCTGCACCGCACATGACAAGGTTTGTGATGTTATCATTGACAGTGGAAGCTGTGAAAATGTTGTGTCAAATTATATGATAGAGAAGCTGAATTTACCAACCCAAGAACATCCACACCCCTACAAATTACATTGGCTTAACAAGGGAAACGAGGTAAAAGTCACTAAACGATGCCTTGTCAATTTTTCCATTGGCCAGAAATATCAAGACAAAACATGGTGTGATGTGATTCCTATGGATGCTTGCCACCTTCTACTTGGAAGACCTTGGCAATATGACAGACGTGTCATCCACGATGGCTATACCAACACTTACTCTTTTGTGAAAGATAGAGTAAGAGTCAAATTGACACCAATGCAACCAAGTGAATTGAGAAGCGATAACAGAGAGTTGAAGCCGCTCGTGACTTTGGTTACTAAACCAGGATTCAAGGTGTCAACAGAAGAAGCTTATACTGCGAGTCTTTTGCTCTTGGTAGAAGCAAATGGGGAAACAACACTTCCAGCAGAAATAGAAGAAATACTTGCTGAATTTTTGGATGTTGTTCCAAACGAGATCCCTCATGGATTGCCACCAATGCGTGATATCCAACATGCCATTGACTTTATTCCTGGGTCTGTCATTCCAAATAAGCCAGCATACAGAATGAGTCCTAAGGAACATGCTGAGATTCAACGTCAAGTTGAAGAGTTACTTCAAAAAGGGTTGATTCAAGAAAGTGTGAGCCTGTGCGCTGTACCTGTCCTTCTCGTGCCCAAAAAGGATGGTAGTTGGAGGATGTGCGTTGATAGTCGAGCTGTCAACAAGATCACAATCAAGTATCGATTTCCAATACCAAGGCTTGACGATCTGTTATATCAATTGCACGGAGCTAATCTCTTCTCCAAGATTGATCTTCGTAGTGGCTATCATCAAATCAGGATTCGGCCAGGTGATGAATGGAAGACGGCTTTTAAAACAAGAGATGGCTTATATGAATATACTGTGATGCCTTTTGGATTATCCAATGCACCCAGTATATTCATGCGACTAATGAATCAGGTATTGCGCCCTTTTATTGGCAAGTTTGTTGTCGTCTACTTTGACGATATTCTGATTTATAGCAAAGGGAAAGAAGAACATTTAGAGCATATTCAACAAGTGTTTCGGACTCTTCGTGAGCAGAAACTTTATGTCAACCTAATGAAATGTTCCTTCCTAACCACTAAGGTGCAATTTCTGGGATATATCATCACTGCTGAAGGTATTCAAGTTGATCCCGGCAAGATTGAAGCCATCAAGAGCTGGCCAACTCCACAAACTATTCATGATGTCAGAAGTTTTCATGGATTAGCATCCTTTTACAGGCGATTCATACGAAACTTCAGTTCTGTTGCTGCGCCACTCACAGATTGCATCAAAGGAGAAAAGTTCCAATGGACAGACCATGCCCAAAAAAGTTTTGACAAATTGAAAGAATGCCTAACTGAGGCACCAGTCCTAACTCTTCCAAACTTCGACCAAGTATTCGAGGTTTGTTGTGATGCTTCCAACATAGGAATTGGCGCTGTTTTGAGTCAGGAGGGACATCCTATAGCTTTTTTTAGTGAGAAGCTCAATCATGCTAAACTCAAATATTCCACTTATGACAAAGAGTTCTATGCTGTTGTCCGTGCCCTGCAACATTGGAGCCACTACCTGATGAATAAGGAATTTATTCTTTATTCTGATCATGAGGCCCTTAAGCACTTGAACTCTCAGCAAAAGATAAGTCGAAGACATGCTGCATGGAGTGAATTCCTTCAATCATTTCCATTTCTGCTCAAGCATAAGGCAGGAGTTCAAAATGTTGTAGCAGATGCTCTCAGCAGGCGACATGCATTGCTATCCACCTTGCAGGCCAAAGTTATCGGATTTGATGTTATCAAGATGATCCTGAATTCAGTAAACTTTGGAGTATTACTGAACAACAACCCTTCGAAGAGTATTACAGACATGAAAGATTCTTATTTAAGAAGTCTTGTTTGTGCATTCCTCAATGCTCACTGCGAGAAGCTGTTATTTGGGAAGCCCATGATGGAGGATTAGCCGGTCATTTTGGACGGGACAAAACTGTAACCCTGGTAAAAGAAAATTTCTATTGGCCAAGACTGGAACGAGATGTCAATAAGCACATTCAAAGGTGCAAAGTTTGTCATTTGGCTAAGGCCAAAAATCAAAATACATGGTTATACTTACCGCTTCCAGTTCCATCTGCACCTTGGGAGGATGTTAGCATGGATTTTGTCCTTGGACTTCCAAGAACTCAACGACAAAAGGATTCCATAATGGTGGTGGTGGACAGGTTTTCAAAAATGGCTCATTTCATCCCATGCCAGAAGGTCAATGATGCTGTTCAAATTGCCGACCTTTATCTCAAAGAAATTGTTCGTCTTCATGGCATTCCAAAAACCATAACTTCCGATCGAGACGTCAAGTTTCTCAGCCACTTTTGGAGGACTCTATGGAGGAAGATGGGTACTAAACTACAATTTAGTAGTGCTAGTCATCCTCAAACAGATGGGCAAACAGAAGCAATCAACAGAATCTTGGGCAATCTTCTTAGGAGTTTTGTTAGGAAAAATTTGAAGCAGTGGGATCTTATCCTTGCACAGATTGAGTTTGCTTACAATAACTCCTCCAATCAAGCTACAGGAAAATGCCCTTTTGAAGTAGTTTATGGCACTCGTCCCATGAACCCGTTGGATTTGACCCCTTCACCAAACAAACAACAGTTTAGTGCTGAAGCGGAAGAAAGATCTAAGGAGATTAAGAAGTTGCATGAGCTCGTTCGCACAAGGATCCAAAAGCAGAATTCAAAATATAAATCTCAGCGAGATAAACATCACAGAATACAGACTTTCAAAGAAGGAGACTTAGTATGGATTCATTTACGAAGAGAGCGTTTTCCAAAGCCGCCTAATGCTAAGCTGTCTCCAAGAGCTGATGGTCCTTTCAAAATTGTGCAAAAGATCAATGATAATGCCTACAAGGTAGAATTGTCAGGCACCTATGGAGTCTCTGCA
Organism: Aeschynomene evenia; assembly: GCA_013621005.1. NCBI lineage: Eukaryota > Viridiplantae > Streptophyta > Magnoliopsida > Fabales > Fabaceae > Aeschynomene > Aeschynomene evenia. The sequence continues at coordinate 21,096,861 of CM024269.1, forward strand.
ACCTTCAATGTTGCTGATCTTTCACCCTACCTGAACGATGAAATGACAAATTAACTCGAGGACGAGTTCTTTCCAACCCGGGGAGAATGATCTAGAAGATGGAAAGTCCATTAACATTAATGGAGGACCCCTCCATTATCCTCCATTATATTCTTCCTTTTTTCCTACACCACATACACTCATCTTTTCTTCTACACCACACACCTCCATTTTCTAATTGTTTAGTCCAATAATTATTATCAATTAGTAGTATAAATAGGTTGTAATGTATGTGTTAAACATCAAGCATTCAATAACACTTCTATCAATTTCCTTTCTTGTTAGAGAGTGGATTTCTCTCTTATGTTCTGTGCCAAGATTGCAGTTTATGCTAGGATTTGAGCTTCCAAGATTCTAGAAAAAAAGCCATGATCATGTCTAATGCAGGGGAAGATCAAAGCACCTAGAATTGTCAATTCTCCCAAGCAATTTTTTTTCTTGATAATTGCAAACACGGGCACCCAAAAATCAGTCCCGACAGCCAAGCTTTCACAAACTAGCCTCATTAAAAATTCTCCCAAGCAATTTTTTTTCTCGATAATTGCAAACACGGGCTCCTGAAAATCAACCCCGACAGCCAAGCTCACACAAACTAGCCTCATTAAAAATTCTCCCAAACAATTATACTCAAATTTTCAAGATATATTCACCTATGATTGGATTGTTTTGACTGCCTTGCTAAGAATGAACTTTGCATTTTTGGGGGAGTAAAAACATTTGTAATTTTCCACTCATGCTAATATTTAGAAATTACAACCCAGAAGTAGAGATCACCAACTTGTGTTCAGTAAAATATAAAAAGTCTGTTTTGGCTTGAGCTACTCAATACTAGAAAATCAACAATCTTGTGGGTATCTATCTATATGAAGAATCATTTTTCCACTTACACAAAAAGATCACATAAACCATCCTTGCAACCAATAGGATCATTTGTCAAGTCTAAACTCAGAAGCATGATATAATCCCATTGTTTTGAATCCTTCTCAATGTAGAATGTGTTGAGCTATGAACACTTGTTCATACTTCATTATCAACATATGACACACAAGCACGTGTTCGTATGCACGCGTGTGGACATAGTCACGAGAAATTATTGCATGCTCCTGAAGCACATTTATTGTATTCCAAGAACACCCACAAGAACTAATTTTAAATTTTTTGTATAACTTTTAAACCTTGCAAATTTTAAATTAGGTGGTTGTACATGTTCATGGAGCAAGCAACCAATGTGCTTCAGTAGCATGCAAAACAGTACTTCCTATCCGATAGAAAAGGATTCCATGACCCTGAACCGATCTTACCCCCTTTCACCTATCGAGAAATAGAACTAACTAATTCTAAGTAAAGGGTCGAGAAACTCAACGCCACTATTCTTGAACAACTTGGAGTCTGACCTTCTTTTCACACTATTGCGGATACGAAAATAATGGGAAAAATAGGATTCAATTGTCAACGAATTTATCCACAGTTACACTCAAATCCATATATACACGCACTTGCAAACACACTCTATCTTTTCTTAGTATTAAATTTTTCTGTTTTTCTTTATTTGCAAGCAACAAGATCTCCATTGATTTGAGTACTCACTAGTCACTAGTTTCCCTAAAACTAAACCCTGAAACTGAAAGGAAATAAGGTATACAAAAAATTTCAATTACCGGAGCATGGGTGCTTAAATAGTGATCCTCAGCATGTATTTTGGGAACCATATCGCCACACACTTTGCACTTCTGAAGATTCCGTGAGCAATGAGCAAAATGCAAGTCAATATTTGCAGCAGGAATAGCTCGATCACTGAAACCATTAAAATACATGAATCACAAACAAGTTTCCCTTATACTCTTAACTACGTATTAATTATTAAATGCAAATAACCAATTCAAGATGAAACATAAAATCACCAAATAAAAAATTAGAGTTTAATTACAATGCATTGAAACTATTATTCAATCATATCTCTCATCTTAGATAACTTTTCAAGTAATGAACCTATTATCCAATCATATCTCTAATTTTAAATGACTTTTCAATAGTGAGTATGAAAAAATAACTGACATGAACAATGTTACTCCTAATGGCTCCTAGGAGCACCGTTGACTCTCAAAAGTTAGGAACAAAAACTCTTTGGCTTTTCGAGAGGGAGCACTTGCTCAATAAGCTTTACCAAACTCACACTTAGTGCATCGTAACAAAATCATAACGTCACAAAGAATTCAGGAAAAAAAAATGCTTCCACAAAGAAAACAAGCAATTGCAATTATCATTATTTCAATATAATTTCAAGGAGAAATGCTTTTTTACGTCATAAAATCAGTCAATATCAGCTAATAATGATTGATTTTGTAGTGTAGATGCCACTCAATTTCCAGCTTAGAGCTCAAGGGGAAGCAAATCACGAACATAACAACTAAACTGATTCCATGTATTTCGAGAACACAAATAATACAAAATTAGTTTTTTTTTTTTTTTACCAGTGAGCGCATACACTAGTGGCTTGATCCAACACAGCTTCCATGGCGAAAGGTAAAAACAATTCAAGCACAAAGGACGTTAAAGAGAGAGGGAAAGGAAGGAATGGGATTTCGATTATTACAAACAAAAAAAATGGACTCAAATTATTCAAAGGAAATTAGAGAGAGAATTTTAAGAAAAATTGAGATTTGGATTATAGAAATGAAATCAGACAAGTTTTGTTGCTGGAAAATTTGTTAAAACTAGAAAACAAGGTTCGGTTGAGATCTGTGATTTTGAATTTTTCGTTTGTTGAATTGGTTGGGAAGACAATTTGGGACCCTTTTGCTAATGAAATGGAAGTAGGAGGTAGATGGGAGTGGTACTGTTGGTACATTTATTATTTTTTAAATATTTAAATATCATACTAATAAAATGAGTATTGTGATAAAAATTATCAAAATAGTTAATATTTTATATATAATATATTATATAGGATTTTCATTCGGTACCCAGGAAAATATTGGGTACCAATACCCAACACATGTATATGTCATGATTTATAGATAAAATTAATTCAAATATTTTAAATTTATATAACTGGTAACATATTAGACAAGTAATCTTCAAAAATTAATTTAATTTATATTAGTATTCTCTAACTTTATCAACTTATAAAAATAAAAATAAAACTCAATTCATAACATGTAGTTAGAAAGGGAGTGAATTTGCAAGAGACAAATAAAGAAAATGTGTAATTGGGAATAAGACGCATCTAGGAAGGCTGCGACCGAGACTACCGTACTCCGTTGGTACCAAGTTATATTTACTTTAGCATATATTAATACATTAAATATACAATTGGGTACCGAATAAATCCCCTATTATATATTGTATACAATATATTACATGTTATATACGACATATATATATATATATATATATATATATATATATTGTAAAGAAAAATGATATTGTAATATATGATATATGATATGCATAATATATCATATATGATGTGCATAATATGTAATATATGTTGTATATATTATATAGTATATATGATACATAGTCTATTTTGATTGTTTTATCTCATTTTTTATCATGCATCAAGATTTTCTCCTAATAAAATATATAAATTTTTCAATTTTTATCATTTTCTTTATTAAATTCATTCTCTTTTCATCATTTTATTCACTTTTTTTAGATTTAGATATACATCTATTATTTTTCATGTACATGGTTGTTATTTTCCGTACGCGCCATTAAGTGTGAGCGACAGTGACCCACTACTATTTCGTTAACTTGGGCTGAAACTGTGATTTTGGTTTAGGTTACTGTTCTTGAAATTTGTGTTAATAACTGTTCTTGAAATTTAATCTAACCAAAAACAAAGATGAAAGTACCAATGTTGCTATAACTAACTTGGGCCTTGGAGAAGTATCTAAAAGCTTTTTTTTCTGGTTAAAGGTTTGATAATTAACTGTTAGACCATTGTTAACCAAAAAAAAACTATGGTTAGACCAAAAAAATAAAACAAGAAGAAAGATAATGATAACAGAATTCTCAGGTTTGTTGTTTAATTTATATGGGAATTGAGTCATGAATCAACCCATAATATGGAGTTTGGGAAGAAAAAAGAAAGAAAGATAATAATAATTGAATTGAATTTTGTTATGACCTAGGCTCAAGGAGCCTACAATTTGGTCCAAAATATTGAATTCAGATTAAGGCCAAGATATTTTTAGGACATGAATGTCAGTCTGTATTCAATAACTCTGAAGTCACAGTTAAGGGAGTCATTGAGTCAATGTCATAGGAGTCAGAGTCACAGTGACTGTAAAATTGACTCCGAACACATTCTCTCATATTTATGTCTCCCTTCCAATACACAGTTACTCTCTTCTAATATACAGTGACTCCAATTGAAATGAACAAAAAATTGACAATTTTGTTTACTGAGTCATTGTGACTTTGTTACCATCTGCACAGTGACTCTCGTACCAAATAGTTGACAAATACAATTTTTCACTGACTCCCTGACTCTGACTCCAGAGTCAGAAAAAATAAATACAGTCTTGATGATTCACTTAGCAAGCTATATGATAACTGGCCGACGAGACTTAAATCGCCTAACTACTTTTCTAGTATATGGGACTCTCAAGCTTCCACAAGGTACTATCTAACGATTGGTTATTACATTTTATTGATAACTTGGAACTAGACCTACATGCATAATGATTGTCAAGAAAAATATCTTACCTCCTTGAAAATAACCTTAAAACAGAAAAATTAAAAAACACAGACATAATATAAATAATTACGTAGAAACTTTAAAATCGGAGAAAAATCACGATTATTGCCTATGATAACCAAAAAATAACACTACGTGAAAATTATTATCACATAGACTAATTTCTCAACCTTACCTGCAATCCGGTACACTCACACTTTTTAACCTAGCATTTGAATTACTCCTCACAAACTCTAATGCAAGAATAGGGAGAAAAATTAAAATCAAATACTATGCTTCTTTGAGTATTTTCAATTGGTGCACCTAAAAACTAACACTTAATTTCCTGTATAGAACTAAATCCACTTCATCCTTTTGGTTTTGTGCTCAATATAGGATTTGTTTTGGGCAATATTCCTTCCAAGCAAACACAACAATGATCAACAAGCAGGTATCAAAGATCGGAGCACCTCTCATTGACCCTTCATAGTTCAACCCACTCATTTTTTTAGAACAAAAATCTCATAATAATGTCTTATTTACCTCATTAAATACAAACTAAAGTTCCTAATGCCAATACTATACGTATATCTTGAAATTCCAAACATCTAAATGACCAATTCATAAAATATGTGAATCTCGCTACTTTTATTATTATTATTATTTTTACTTCATTTTCTCGCTGGTCTCATTCACCATTTTGGATATACTAGTCTTGTACCCGTACGATGCACGAGGATTATATCAAATTTTACGTTTAAGATATTAAATAATTAATAGAAAAAATATTTGTATAAAATGAAGTTAAATGAAAATATGTTATTCATAAATTTATTTTGTAAATATAACAATAAAAATACATAATGAAATTATTATTATATTAGTGGATGTAAATAAAATTATTCAATCACATAATTAGTTTTCATCTTTTTCAATATCAAATTTGTATTCATAAAATATTTATAATTATTCTCTTTCAACAATCAACCAAAAATAATCATAATTTACAGGTTATCAATATCACTAAAAACTACCGAAATCATAGAAAATATTTCAAAACTAATAATTATCAATCATTAATAATTACTAATTATTCATATCTATTCTCGTCCAACAATCAATAAAAATATTAAAATTTACTAATTCATGTTCATAATTATTCCTAATTAACAAAAAAATATTAGAAATATGTAATATCAATCACTAAAATTCTCTAAAATATTCACTAATTATCAATCACTAAAAATCATTAAATTACAGGTAAAATATTCAAATATCACTAATTATCAAACATTAATAATTACCAATAATTCGTAATTATTCTCTTTTAAAAAAACATGTTCATTATTTATATTTTACATTTCCCGTGAGACAGTTAATCAATCATGTCAAATATTAAATTATGAAGAATAGAAAATGAGGAGAAGAATCAAACAATAAAAAAATATAGAAGAAAGATGAAGAATAGAAAATGAAAGAAGAAGAATTAAAAATAAATTAAAAAATAGAAAAAAAAAATGAATGATGACTAAGAAGGTAGATGAAAAAAATGAAATAAGAAAGAGAAAAAAAAAAGCAAGAAATAGAGATGGCAAAATAAGAGAGGAAGAGAAAAAAAATGAAGTTGAAAGAGTTGAGAAGGTGGAAAGATATATAGATATATGCTATAAACAAAGAAAAGAATCTGAAAGAAGATTTTTTTTATAATGTGAATGTAAATAGAAAATTTATATAAAGAAAATTTTATCATATGTATTTCGAAATAAGATTTTCCAAATTTATATTATGAAATGTGAATAGACATTTTCAAATCAAATATTATCATTTCCAAATATTTTATGCATAAAATCAATTATTCTAAATAAAATAAAAGATACATATTGGATATTAATATTTAAATGATACATTAAAGATTTGTAAATATCTTGAAAGAATAAAAATAAAGGATACATAAAATTGCATACGTGTCACATTTATAGAGACTCAATTAATGGGTAAATTGGTAATCAATCATAATCTGTCTTTTACAATATTATATAGATATAGATATAGATATTCATATTGAATGTAAATCCATTATTATCTTTTTCTAATAAACTAAGTCAATCGGGACCGGTGGCGGCATATCGACCCACTCGTTTAACTACATTTTATTCTTTAACTAATCTGATTACCCATATCATTTCCCGATTATTGACACTTGTTCATATCTTTGAACTTTTCCAACCTTCAAGGCATGGAGTAGTACTAGTAATAATATATTCTTTGGCGTGATTCCATGCCCTGGATTTTCGCTTAGTTAATCTTGGAGGATGCCCTTAATTCTCACTCTAATATTAATTTTTTTTTATCTATTATTAATTTTGATGTTATACAAGAGTAGTTCTACATGTACAATCAATATCAAGATAATATAGTGTCAATGTAACTAATATAGTAGAATACACGATTATTGCAAATTTTCATCTTTCTAAAAACACAATAATTATCTTTGTGTATAACATTTAATAAGTTGATTAATGGTTGATTGCATTTGGTTGTACATAAAGAGTTATTCATCCCATAAACATCTAGTTTTGAATATCTCTAAGATATATCTTTTTGTCCAGGATATTCAGAATTTCGTCTCGATTAATCCGTCGTCTCGGATCGTGTATCTAGAAATGGTAATTGAGGCTCCTAACGGAGATTTTTTCATTCATAAGACTCGAACATGTGACCTTACTTGATGGATAACAAACTGCTTACTACTTTTGTCAAATACTTGTGGTGAATATTTATAAGATATTACGCGTGATTATCTATTTCATTTTTTTTTTTGTGGACTATTTTTTTCATACTATTGGATCACATTGATGCATTGGCCCACCATGGAATACTTCACGTGGGTTGGACCAATCAAAAGCCAAGAAAGAAGGAAAGGGCCTTCAAATTTTCAACTGTTTAATTCTACTATAATAAGTCAATATGGCCATAGGGCATGAGAATGTAGAACAAAAGACAAACACTTATGAACAAATCCCAACCTGGAAGGACCAAAATGGAGTCACCAATAAGAAATATGAAAAGTCAATGGGATCAAGTTGGATCTATTCATCATAGCAGTTACCAAAAAGAGCTTGCTATCTTTATTTTTTTTAATATTTCTATTTAGATTTGGAGTATTACTACAAGTGCAATAAATTTGGGAGGATTAATTTGTCCAAAATCCGTAGTTGATAGGGACTAATTTGACCATTTTTATGAATCTTGAAAAACTAATTTGTCTTATTTTTTCTTGGAGGACCAATTTGTCTGACATTTTAATTTGGGAGAGATGTATTTTGAATTTTTTATTCTAGAGCGACTATTTTGTCTGTTAAAAAATTTTGCAGAGACTAATTTGAGTATTTTGTCTTATATTTATATTCAGAATTGCGGCATCAGAAGTAAAACAATTGTTGACATATTTACAACAACAACAATAATAATAATAACAATAATGAAGTTTTTACTTAGGAATATCCTTAGACTGAGTTCAGTAAAGTTGTGGTTCTCAAAAAGCTGCTAAACTCTTTGAACTCTGAAAAAGCTGTTATTTGCTAGTCATAACAGTATCGTTTGATAAAATAGTGCAAGAGTGACTCTCAATAAGCAAAAGTCATGATTATACTGTTTGGTAAAACAGCATAAAAGTAGCCCTCAGCGTATAAAATGACCATAATATACATAATATTAATGTGGATTATATAAATGAGGGGTCATTTATGTATTTTCATTTTCAGAGAGTCAAAGTTGGCTCTGAAAAGCTACTATTGATGGCTCCCAAGAGCACTCACTGCCCTCAAAAGCCAGGAGCAAAATTTGCTTGACTTTTTATTTACCAAACACAAAATAAGAGCTCTACCTTTTTTAGAGCAGAAGTACTCCAGCGAAAAGTTTTACTAAACTCAGTCTTAAAACACTTGTTAAGATAATTAATTAAAGGATTTTGTTAATAAGTGTGCCCTAAGGGTACTTGTTAAAGAAGTAAAATAGAAAAGTTTTATATTAAAAATACTCATTTTTATATTTTCTATGTAATTGATTCACCATAATATTTTAAATTTTCTTAAAACTTACTATTTGTAGTATCTTTAACAAATGTCTTTGTTAGCAAAACTCTTAAGGTTTTGTTTGGACGAAGTATTTTTAGAATTTTGAAAAATTTTAAATATAAGGAATTCTAAATATATCATTTGAATTTCCTTTAATTTTAAATTTTTTTATTTGGATAAAGAAATTATAATATCTTCATTTATGAAATATTTTATTTGGATAAAATAATTATAATGATAATTTAATTAAGAGAAAAAGAATCAAATAATAAATACATTTGACAGAGAGAAATAATTTTCAAATTTTTCTCATTGTGGAAACTATAATATTTCCATTTAGACAAATAAATTTCTTTCTCAAAATTTTCTAGATTTTAAAATATCTTCCAGTTTATCCAAACAAATTATTTGATGATTAAAAATTTTAAAATCTCTAAAATACATTAGCTCCTTAAATTACTCTATCCAAACATAACCTAATTAAATTAGAAACATTCACATTTGAATCATGGATTGTCCATGACAATAATATTCACATTTGCTTAGCACACGCTGACACGCATGCTTTGTCCCTTCCAATTATGGAAGGGTTTGGCTCCATAATTAATTAAGAGAATTTTTTTTTATATCATAGAATTAGTTATTATCAATTATTATGTATAATAATCTAATTTTATAAAATTAATGGTTCAACTTTTAATATTATACATTAATCTAATATTTTAAAAATTAAATTAATAATTTTAAAAATTTAGATTATCATATATAATTGATTTTGTGATGTATATACAATCTTAGTCAATTAATTACTACTAATGTTATGTGTGACCTCGTGTTCTTGTCCCAAAAGCTGTTTGTTTGCCACTGGAATCAATTTCGATTTACAAGTAGGATAAGCATGTGATAATGCGTACTCATCTCGATTGGCTTATGTTCACGTGGGTTTCACGTGGCACAACTTAATCAATATTTGACACTTGTCACCCTTACCCAAGCTTAAGGAAACATCCAACACTAATCCTTTGCTTGGATTAGCAAAGAAAATGATAAAAAAAGTAAAGTGAAATACTTCATTTATATTAGACACTCAATTAATTAGTCAATTCAACTATGACATATTCTAATATTTACAGTTACTCAGTCTAACTATTTATATCCTAATTTAATCTTATATTATATTCAAACATTTATATTAAGACAATAACAATTTTTATACTTATAATTTAATATTTATACTTACTCAATCAAACCTTTTATACTGGTGGATGATTTAGTGTTAATTTTAATATACATGTAGCATTGCTCAAAAGAATATTGTATTACATATTTTCATTAGGTAACAATATTGTATTGCATATTTTCATTATTATTTAATCATTACTTTTAATTTAATATGTGTGAAAAAAAACTGAATAATTAGTTGAGAACGAATATAGTTTTATAAACTTTATATTATAGAGATATTTTTAATTATTATTCTTTAATCAATATTTTAAAAGCAATTGTTAGACAAATTTATTGTCAAAAGGATAAATTTATTAACAAGTGTGCTCAGGAGTTTTGGCCTTTGGAAACCCCAAAGTATGCCCAGGCTGGGCAAGACAGATAGAGTCACTACCATTCACAAGTTTAATTCCTTATTTGGTAACCTTAAAAAAACAGAAAAAGATAAAGCCCCAAACTTTTTGAACTTTTTTGCTTACCCAATTTTCTATTCTCCACATAAAACAACGACACGTGCCCCATCTCTTTCATCGTACTTGGGATACACAGCAAGAACACGACGAGCTTTTTTCACATTGTTTTGACGAGGTTGCCCTTATCAGGTGGGAACGGTATCATCAATAATTGTGGAATGCTAAGAATGAAATTAAATAATTCTCCACTATACCAACTATCCAATTATGCCTCTTCATGATGCATAATTAATTTCTTTTTAAAAAAAAAAGTACACTTTTTTCACGTGATTTGATTTGATCTGAATAATTGAGTTGGAGCCACTTAGAATTAGTAGTCAAATTAGGGATGACAATTGTTTTACGAGAAATTCTTAGATTAACGGAGCATAAGAGATTTAAATATTTTGTATCACCTATCTATATTTGATACATTAATTTTTTTATATATTTTCTTGTTTGAAATTTAATTTTTTTTTCTTCACTATAATTAATATTTTTTATTATGTATCATGTAATGAATGATAGAGAACAAATGAATTTTTTATTCTTATTGCACCTAAGAATTTTTCTTACTTTATTCCCTTTTAATCGAAGAATTTTATTAACAAGTTTTTTATACACTTGTTAAGAAGTTAAAAATATAAATATTTATTTTATAAAAATATTTTTTTATGTTTTCTATATAAAAAATTTATTATAATATCTTAAATTTTTATATAACTTATCATTTTTACTATATATGTGTAGATGATGTTATATTCTAACAAAACACTTCTAATACTAGATATATAAGACAACAATTTTTTATATCAATGATAGCATATTAAAAAAATAATTGCACCATTGTTATCTTCGTGTATTGTATATTATAGGGAACATTTTTCATGTGTTCACAAAAATAATAATTATCTAATACATAAATTCTTTGTAGTGGTATGATCGAGAACAAAAGCTTAGAATGTTATGGGTCATTTGGTTCGCGGATTGATTTATTCCCGGGAATATGCATATTCCTGGAAATCACTTTCCCGGGAATCACTTTCCCGGGAATGAAATATTCCTGAGTTTGGTTTTACCTTGAATTCCCGAGAATCTTACTAAACTTTCCCATTCCTATGTTTGATTCACACTAACATTCCTGGGAATATTACGTATTTTTCCAAATATACCCCTAGCTATTTAAAATAAAAAAACTAATAATTAACAAATAAACACATATAAAAAATTAATAATTAACAAATAAACACATATAAAAAATAATAATTAAAAAAATAAACACATATAAAAAATTAATAATTATAAAAAAATGAATTAAAAGGCTTGAGGGTGAATATGGTAATGGTTAGTAATTTTATAATATTAAAATTATAATGGGGGCATTGATGTCATTTAACATCCCCTAAACATTCCCATGGGATGAGAATCTTAGAAACCCATGGGGGAGGTGGAAATGAAAATGTGGGAATGTTTGATTCCCGGGAATGCAACATTCCCAGGAATATTTGTCCAAATTGTGAACCAAACGTGGGAAACATATTTTCCCATGAAACATTTCCGGGAATCCTTGAAGATTACCCCCAACCAAACGCCCCCAACGACAAAAACTAAAAGTTAGAAAAAAAGATGGGCCAAAAGTTAAGAAAAACTTTAGAGGAATTAAAAACAAAACAATAATATAATATTATTTTTGATATTATATATATATATATATATATATATATATATATATATATATATATATATTGCGAGTAAAGCACTTAAAGCTAGTTTCACACATTATTTTTTTTTGGGGTCTTCATTTGCTTCTAGCCATGGGATTACTCTCTATTTGAACTTCTTTCCTTATTTGAGGCTTTTGCCCTCTTAATTATACACGCATATTCTAAATTACTTAGGCGAAATTTTAGCTTATTTTTCATGATAAAGGCTAGCTAGTCCGTTTATTAATAATGAGAATAAAATGCGAGTGTTTATTTGGAATATATCTCCAAAAGAGGACGGAGATATGAAATTAGAGATACAAAAATAGATATAGGTAGTGTTTGTTTTCAACGACTGAGATTGAGGTCAGAGTGAAGGGATTTATGAAGTCAGTTTTACAGAAACTCCACAATTAACTCTGAACCTTCACATACTTGTATCTCTCTTCCAACACACAGTAACCCCCTTAGCTTCCTACATACAATGACTTCAAAATTGGAGTAAACGAAAAATTAACAATTTTATTTACTGTAACTCTTCTCATCTGTACTGTGACTTTTGCACAAAATATTTGGCAAAATTATTTTCTTACCACTCATTAACTTTAACTCCAGACAAATCATCAAACACAACAATAATGACATAAAAAATGTTGTCTTTGTATTGTATTTGGAGGTAGGGATAAAAATATAAAATGTTTCTTAAAAAGATATATTTGTCCTTAATCAAACCACCACTGGGACATAGCCACCAGACCATCATTTGTCGTTCCCGGAATACCGCCTCAGATAGAAGCTAATTTAGGCGGGGAGAGCAGTGGCCCTGCCCCTCACACAAAATATAATATATATTTTTTCATGCTTTTTAAAATAAAAGAGATGAAATTGAAGAGTAAGAATTAACGCATGACTGCCTGATATATGTGTAAGATATATTTCCCATTACAATAATGCTAGCCGATCAACATAAATATGTTAAATGAGTATCCAAACATGTGCTATATATAAAATGTAATGTGTGTTATACGTACATATGTGCTATACATATAGCACACATTATTACGTCTTATGTATAACGCACATTGGATGCCCGTCTTATGTATAGCAAACATTATGTACGACAAACATTATTAAAATATAAAAAAAATAAAACATTTGTTAATTATTAACTCTGCTATATTAATTTCCAAACATCCACTTAATCTTTATTGAATTTCATAAATAAATATAATAAATGAAAATTATTATATAAAATTTAAAAATAATCAAGTAGTTGTTCAACTAGAATATCAACTTTTGTACATTAATCTAGCTTTTTTTTCCTCTTTATTATAAGGCACAAACACTTAGCAGGTTTTCCACACAAACATTCACATTATGCTGTTGAATGTTGACCCTATATTGGTATTTTCTACCAAAAATAATTGAAAAAATATATTATAAACACTTATTATTTCGTAATCCAGGTAGACATTCAATCTATTATTACTTATTTTTATGGAACCATCACTTACACATTTTTACTTTTAATCTCTATTTTTGAATGTGATAGATGTTTATGGACATACAAGATTTAGATGTCTAAATAACAAAACTTAAAACAATTCAACGATTGGACTAAGTCTAGGGGTACTTTAGACAATTTACAAAATAATAACAAGCGCAATTTCACTTCACCCTTCACTATTTGAAAGAAGCGCCATTTTGGCATATTTCCGAAAGAAGGAAACTACGGTGCCAGCTACGGCATACGTATCCGTATTTCCACGCGTCAGCGTGGCATACGGTAGGAGGCACGGACTCCAATAGCCAAATAAAACAACCCAATCATCTCAAAAGACTCAATCCTATTGGGCCACGTGGCATCCTCCAGAAAAACCGCTTAGTGGTTTTGTTCACTGCACATTAGCGGTTTTTGCTCCCACCAACCAAAAGCGGTTTCATCCACTTTCCTTATATAGCTAAACCTCTCAGCTCAATTCACTCTCTTTTTTTCTGTTATAAACCAAAACAAACAAACACTAAACCAGTAAGCTCTCTCTCTCACTCTCTCTCTCTTTCGTTCTTTATTCATTTTTTTTTTGTTTCTTTTTTTTTTCTTTCTCATCTATGTTTCATTTTTTTTTTCTTTTCGTAGATTCTCTACGTTTCTCTCGGAAAATCACATCGATTTTTCAGCTTCTTCATAATTTTTTCTTTACTTATTCATCCAGTTGCAGTATATATAGAATCGTGCAACGATTTGATGCTGTTTTGTGATTTTTGCGATTTTCGATTATTATTTTTGCGATTTTCACCTCTTTTTTTTTGTTTCATTTGTAAAATTGAAGATTTGGTTGTGGATCTATTTGCAGGAACAGTGATTTTTTGAGCGTGTTAGGGTTTCGATTGGGGATTTGCTATGGGAAGAGGAAAGATCGTGATAAGGCGAATCGACAATTCGACGAGTAGGCAAGTGACGTTCTCGAAACGAAGAAATGGTTTGCTGAAGAAGGCGAAGGAGCTTGCGATCTTGTGCGATGCTGAGGTTGGAGTCATGATCTTCTCCAGCACTGGTAAACTCTACGATTTCTCTAGTACAAGGTAAACTCTACGATTCTGAGCTCTTAGATCTTCTTTTTATTTTTTAGTTTTTTTTTCTATTGATCTGTTCTCTATTTTTCCTAATTCTTCGATCTTATTACTCTTCAAATTTTGTGCATCCTACTTGTTGAGTGCTATGTTATGTTTGTTAATTCTTACATTATGGAACTGTTGATTAATTGCTGAATATGAGAGCGATGGTTTAGTTTCTCCTTTTCTTTTTTTTGGTTAAAATTAGTTGTTCTTTCTTTTTGTAAATGTGTGTTGAATCTAAATAATGTTTATTAAATTGACGGAAAAGTGTTTCCATACATAAGTCATGTGGTATCTTATATTAAAACAATAATTCTCCATGTCTCCATGTAAGTCAAGAATACTTATCTGCTATGTATTTTCTAAGTAGATATGTAATTAATTTTTAGATAATAATATTGTTAGGAGAGAGAAGTTATCTCAAATATAGAGAGTAAATATTTTGAGAGTAAGAATTTTTAGAGTAAGTATTTTAGAAGAACAAACAATATTATTCTATCCACAGTGATAAATCACTAACCAGTTTAACATAATTTTGTCTAATGAACGGATAAGATAACATAATTAATTAATAAAAAGTTAATTAAAAAAGATTTAGTTGTATAACATTTTTTATTATTTAACTAATTAATCTGACCAATTACGTCATGTGAACTGATCTATAATGATTACATGTTGCATCTTAATAATGCGACGATGTATAGCATATATAGTTAAATTTATTTATGGAATAACGTTAGAAAACTTTGATTGCTCTATTCTTGTGCTAATGAAGAAGTCTTTATTCTGCACTTTGGTTGCATTGTGCTAATGTTGGCTTTGAGGATGCAGAAAATTTATAGAACAATTGGATAATTACCAATATATTCATTAAATTTTCCAACATATACATGAAGGAAGAAAGACGTATATGGTATTATTATATGTACCAATAGTATTTTCTTTATAGAAAATAGTTAGGTGTTTACTTTTGGTTAGTGCACGTCCATGAGAAATATTGCCATATTGGAGTATTTTGGGGAAATCGCTCTTGGTGAGAGATATTGGAAAGAAGAAAAAGGACTGCTATTCGCTCTTGTGCTAGGAGGATGGTAAGACTCTAATGTCGTGATAAAATTCTAGATGAAACTAGAAAGTTGAGAAAATAAGGAGAGAAAATCAAAGAGATATTGTATTAATGGTGATGAGTATGATACTTTGATGATAAAATAAACACATCTTTATATAGAAACTATAGAATATTATAGAAATAACAATTAATTCTAACAAACTTGATATAATTCTAACATAGCTAATTCTACTAACATTTTTTTACATCATAAAATCAGTCACTATATATAATAATTTAATTTTTTAAAACTATTGATCTAATTTTTATTGTTATACATTATTAATTTAATATTTTAAAAGTTGAATTAATAATTTTAAAAAGTTGGATTATTATATATGATAACTGATTTTATAGTGTACCTTTAGCGCGATAGCTTTATTCTATCATGGCCATAAAATACAAAAACTGTTGCCTTAATGAATAAGAAATGATATTTGTGTACACTACAAAATCAGTTATCATGTATAATAATCCAACATTTTAAAACTAATAATCAAACTTTCAAAAATGTTGGATTAATATATAATAATAAAAGTTGGATTACTAGTTTCAAAATGAATTATTACACATGATGGCGGATTATAACTGATTTTATGATCTTAAAACCATTACCTTTAACAAAGCAAATAATTTATTCGGTGGCGGAGCCTTATGTATGTTGGGGGGAGGGGCAATGGCCCCCCTCAAATTTCTACTATTTCTTTTATAAATTTTTTAAAAATTATAATTTGGCCCCTTATTTGAAGAATTCTTATTAACTTTTTGTGTAATTAGATGTTCAAATATTATACTATATATATATATGGATAATATTTATTTCTTTTACAGCTAATGATTTTTATTTAAATATATAAAATATATAAATAAAAAATTATAAAACATATATCCATTATTTTAATTTATTTGTTAAGATTATTAAATATTTTAAGGACCAAAAATTAACTTTATTACACTAAATATATATTTGGTTAAGAATAGAAATAAAGGTAAATTTTCTTTGATTGAATTTTATAGGTAGTTATATATACACATAGAAACCAATCAAGAAAAATTTACTTTGGTTATTCCTGCCCCCTCCAACCTAATTAAATACACCCCTAGGACTAAAACTTGAATAAAAAATTACAATGCACGCAAACATTTATTACATCAAGTTTTTTGTTATTGGTCTGATATAGCTATTGAATTATTTTAGGCAGAAGATATAAGCTACTATTTAAGCTAGAACTAAAGCCATCAGACTCCCATTTTCCAGGGCTAGGGCATTAATGAGGGAGCTGTATTTGGGAGCATATATAAGGAGATTAGGGTGAGATTACGTTCATATTGATATAATTCGTGTTCTAGTTTTTTTTACCTTTTCATTTTATCAATCTGTACATCTTGTTGAATACCTATAAGATGTCCAATTTTAAATGTTAACTAACAGAACTCTATTAATAACTTGTTTGATTATCCTCTAAAATCAATTCTTTTCAACTTAAGTAATTTTAGCTTCTCACAAAATTGTATTGGGAAACCAAAATTTTACCTTAAAAAGCCAAAAAATAAGGTAACCAAACGGACTATAAATAGTGTCGTGATAAGAAAGTTGTAGTAGTGGGTTTAATATAATTTTTATCTAGTATAAAATCAAACATAAAATAAAATCCAGACAATATATATATATAGCTGTAAAAAGACTTTAACTTTTGTGGGAATAATAAGGTCATTATATCTATGAGTGGATCCATCCCTGGTGGGAGGAGTGCCCTAGCTGAGGGTGAATTTAAGAGATAATACACTTTTTTTTTTCTATCTATATAATTAAACATTCATTTACATATATATTTATCTTTATAGTTATGTCATGTATACTTAATCAACACAGCTAGGAGCCTAAATCTTGCATGAGGAGGTCAGCTAAAACTTCCTAATATGCATCCAGGATCACCAAATCACACCACAACGAGCTCCCTTGTGAGCAAGCTAGTCAGCACACTTATTTGAATCCCTAGGACGAAAGTAAAATAGGAACTATTTATTGCTAACTAAAAAACAAACTGAACTCCGTGTGATAAAGTTGCATCGCTAACTACTACTCCAACTGAATATGTAATATACGTAATATACGGTATACATTGATAATACACAGATTTTAAGCGTTTTGCCTTTGCATTTTGAACTTTGACATCAATTAATATCATCATTCTATCAATATTGCAACATGTATCATTTTACACCAACTTGCAACATGTATCATTCTATCAATATTTTTTTTTTCCTTTCATACAAATCACAAAACACTATTCATATATGTTCTTTCTTTGCAATTTTTATCATTTTTATGTATCATATTTTCTTTACTTCTTGAGTTTTTCTCCTCTATTATCATAAGTCTTCTTTAGCTCTCCTCCCTCCTTTTTTGTGCTAAATTCAATTTTGTGCATATTATTACCTTATCTTATAGTGGCAAGCGATATGATTTATTTTATTTTGATATGATATAAGTATTATTTATATTTTTTTCTCTTATTCTAACTTATTGTTATAAAATATTTTAAAAAGAAGTTTTTTAAAATAAAAAATTAATAAAGTCTTGTCTAAAATCCATAATGTTTGAGCGAACTAGTTATATTATCAATTGAAAAAATTGTTAAATAAAATCGATTATAATATAGTTTAATAAAAGATTTTACGTTCCAAAAAACACTAAAGATAAATTTTAAATAATAAAAATATGATAAATTTAATACTTTATTATTTAATTTAAAAAGTCTCAATTTAAAATTGGTTTTAGACTTAAGTGTTGGGCCACCACTGTGTTTACATTTAATTTTTTTAAAATCTTAATTAGTTATCTTAAATCATTCTGTGTTTCAAATTCTATTTTGATGTTTTTTTCCCTTAAAGCTCTATTTGACATGAGGAGTTAAGCAATGATAGCCTTGAGAATTGAGAAGTTATTCTCGTCATAGCATTATATAATGGTTTTTTTTTTACCTTTCGATAATTAACATTTCTTAACTCTCAAAGAAAAAAAGAAAAAAAGCAAAGGAGTGGAAACATATAGTGTCTTTGATACAAAACAAATAAAGATAATGATACTCAACATAAGAGTGTTATATTAAATCTAAATCTAGGCACAACTCGAAGAAAAAAAATTAACAAGTCTTAATTATCACATTATATGGGATCAAATATATAGATTAAATGACGTTATTGTGTCCTGTCGTGATTTCATATTTGATTTATGTCATTGGATTCAATGAAATTTTACATTGACCATTGAAACCTAACACAACATTCCTCTCTTTTATTGGCTCGGGGCAGACTATATTAGGTGTTGATTGGTTTTTATTTTCATTTTCTGTTTTTATTTTCTATTTTTATATAGGTATAGAGGTTGTTTATTTGTTGTAGTGGGTAGTAGCCATGATATTTTTATTCAATTCATTTTTTATTTTCACACTTTTGGTTGAAAACATAGAAAACAAGAATTTGACATTTTCCTATTTTCAATTTCATTTTCATTGTAATTAGAAAACATAAGTGAAAATGTTTGGTTTTACTTCATTGAATAGTGAAAATAGAAAATGAAAACAGAAACTAAATCAATTAATGAAAAGGAAAAGGAAGATAAGGCACATAATCGACATCCAACACTAGATCCTTCAACCTTTGGACAGTGCAAGATACCAATTAATCACTAGCATCATCACAACATCAAACAATCCTTAGGTTTAGCTTGAGATGAGGGTACAAAGGAAAACACAAACAAAACATTGAAAGAAAATAATAGCAAAGTTTTACAAGACTCTTCCAACAAATTTTTCCGAGGCTTGGTTCATGGAATCTTTTGACATTCTCAAGAATATGAGGAGAAAAGATTGTTCTCATATTTGATTCAAGGGTTGGAAATATATTCCTTAAAAAGTTATAGGAATGAAATGTGTCTCATTTTTATTTCTATCTCCTACATGAAAATGTTAAATTCTTATGGGAATAAAATATTGCAACTTCTTTTGACAATCACCTGAATCCGCCAACTCAAACGAGGTATATACAAGAATAAAATATCATACTTTGAACTAAACGACCCCAAGGTGAAGGGTAAGATCAATGGTATAAAACGGTATTGTTTTTAGGAGTTTGCTAGAATTGCTTAGGAGTTTGCTACTAGAATAAGAAAGGTCCTCACTTTCACATTTAAATCAAGTGATAAATGACCAAAACAAAAAAAAAAAAAAACTGTAGGGTTTGGAGGGGTGAAATAGGCTAACAAGATTATTTGAATTGCTAAGGAGTTACCGGTAGAAGTAACAAGGGTCCCCACTTTCATAATCAAGGGGCGTTCATATCATGTTCCACTTGGAAATGTTGTGGCAATAGCAGGATTTCAAAGAGATTAGATAGAGTGGTAGATAATACCAGTTGGAGGATGAGTTTTTTGGGAAGCATTTGTTGAGTCTTAGTCACCTTCATTCGGACTACAATCCCATTCCCCTACGTTGTAATGGTAAGGCTACACAAATAATTAGGGTATTAGTAGTGGTATTAATAAATATACTCATTTTCGTATTCAGTCCGTACAAAAAACAACCTATTTATTTAAAAAAAAAAACATCCAGGTACGTGCTTACGCGTACCCATCGAATACCCGTAACGACTGCGTACCCAATACGGGTATTTTTACAAAAAGCGGAGTACCCGTGCTTTAGAGATTTGCCGGAGAGAAATGCTT
The DNA here is from genome assembly GCA_013621005.1 of Aeschynomene evenia. Classification (NCBI taxonomy): domain Eukaryota; kingdom Viridiplantae; phylum Streptophyta; class Magnoliopsida; order Fabales; family Fabaceae; genus Aeschynomene; species Aeschynomene evenia. The sequence continues at coordinate 21,117,489 of CM024269.1, forward strand.
GGTTTTTTTAATGCAAGAATGCTTCTTGGGCATAACTAAATTCTTGCTGCGTGTTTGGTTTGGCGTTGGTGTTACCCAAACCCCTATTCAAATTCATAGAATGCGGTGTCTTTATGGTTGGGTATAATTTTTTTCATGGTAAATCAACTTGATTTTGTCCTTAAACCCACTTTTAGTTAAAGTAACATTTTGTTACTTAATTTGCATTTAGATAGGTGTAAATTTTAATATTTGTACTTAAATTTTATTTATCATATTTACCTTTCTAATTGAATAGATAGAAAAAAGTTTGTGAATTATTATTAAAATATAGATAATTTATTTAATAATCAATAAGATTTACGAGTATTGATATCCATTAGCTATTAGTTATAAAAAAGTTACATGATTATTTTCAAGATATATTAAACCAATAATCAAATAATTGATTGTATAATGGTTACCATTACCAATGGATATCATCCATAACTTTTGTCAAATAATACCACATAATTTCAAAAAATTTCGATTTATTTATTTTTCTGAAGATTTTCGCTTTTAATTTTTGTCGTGTGATTTTTTCTCCTGAGTTTTTGATATATTTAAAATAAAATTGAAATAAAACATAATACTTATAATAAAATATTAAATACATATCATTTTTGATAATTACACATTTAAAATTGATTTCTGTTTTGATTATTTTTATTAAAATCAATTTTAAAATAAAAATATCCAAATATAAAACACATCAACATCAATTCATTTTTATTCAAAATCAATTCTATATAATCAATTCATTCGAACTCAAGTTTACAAAACGTTAATCCAATAATTACATCTCAGAATCTGATGATACTAAGAGATGTATGACAACTCTAGCTTTTGTAATTTGAATAGATTATTATAACACGAGCATTGTAATCGTAGATTTTTTTTCCAACTTTCTACATTCAATACATGGAGCCAACACAGTTTATATCTGATGCAATTCTGATTTTGTATAACTTTTCCCAGCATGAGATCAGTTATCGATAGATACAACAAAGCAAAAGAAGAAAATAATCTTGGGAGTTCAGCCTCTGAAGTTAAGGTAATATTTTAATCCCGATATTTGCGTGTTTACAGTCATATTAATTTTTCAAATATATATATATATATATATATATATATATATATATATACACCATAGTTTCTACTAAATTATTTAATTCAACATGGTAACAAACTCTGATAGAATTCAACAGTTTACTCGAATCTATAAACACCTACATTTTGTATCTGGAGGGCTTTGACATGAACTAAGTCAATGGTTGACAATCATAGCCAACTAAGAGCTACGATCAACAGAAGAAAAAAAATAAAGAAACTAGGAGCAAAAGACTTAACAACTAATGTTAGGCAAGAAATTGGTATCTACTAACAAAGGAGATTATAAGAAAATTTACATTAACAACTTCCCAGCTTCGTCCAAAAGACTTAACATGGACACAGGAGGCACAATTATGAAGCTAAAACATGTAAAAAATGAACCAACAGGAATTAGCAAGGCTGGTATGGCTCAAACAAATTCACATGAATGGCTCTGGTTAGACTACTGCCACAAGATTACAAGAAAATCCCCTTTGATGTATGTAAGTAAAACTACAAGCCTCTTTAGGGTTGAGAAATGTATAATCAGTCGCTCACCATCTCATTATTAATACCTGGTAGTATGCAGTTTGGATGCAAGCTTAGTTCAACTATCTTCAGTAGCAGCATACATAATTGTGAAACCTTGTATTTGTATTTGCAGTAGGTGGAAAAGGGACGCATAGCCAAAGTCCTGAGTCTGAAGTAAGGAAGCTAGGAATAGAAGGCAAGCTTCACATGAATTCCTTTTAGAAGATAGTTCAATTTTTTTAATGGGTAGGTATCAGGTATATATTCAAACGTTAAGTTGAGAAAGCATGGTCTGGACACTTAGGCAGCCTTTGATTTACTAATACAATACAATACACAAAATATAAAAATTTTAGAGTGTTTATTAATCAATACAAATACAGGAAATTTTTGTATTAATACAGAAAATATCTGTATTTTCTGTACTCTCTTAAACTAGATACAGAAATACAAAAATACAACACAGAAATCTAAGTTAAATTTTACATTAGTTCAACTATACCCTCAACATCACCACTACTCCACCACCTTCCTCCTCCACCACCACCACTACAACTCAACCGTGACTTCCCCCTTCGCCGGCAGTCCGAGCTCCGCCACTACAGCCACCGGCCAAGACAAAGAAGAAGATGAGAAAACAGAGATCTCAAAAAGAAGAAAGTCACCTCCACCTCCACCACCACCACCGTCGAAACCACCTCTCTGTTCCGAACGCCGCCATCGCCGCTACTGCTGCTTGAGGACGCCTCATTATTGCTGCTCGAGGACGCCGTCGCTGCTGCTGCTCGAGGACGCCGTCGCTGCTGCTCGAGGACGCCGTTGCTGCTACTACTCAAGGACGCCACTGCCGTTGCTTCTCCGAGCGCCAACGTCGCTGCTGTCGCTTTGAACGCAACCACTGTGTTGCTCGAAGAATGACATCTAGAAGGATGAATAGATCTAGATCTGGAAGCTTGAAAATCAGAAAATGGCAACAAGAGAGATTGGAAGCTTGGGGGTGAGGGAAGGATGAATAGATCTAGATCTGGAAGCTTGAAAATCAGAAAATGGCAACAAGAGAGATGAAGAGATATTGGAAGCTTGGGGGTGAGGGGTAGGTGTAGGGATAGGGGTAGGGACTTTTTAGATATTTTCAAATAAATTGTATGTATTGTCCCATAAAACAAACACAATACAAATACACAATACACAACTTAAAATGTGTATTGTATGAGTTATCAAACACAATACATAATACACAAATTTTTATGTATCTGTATTTTTTGTACGTGTATTTGTGTCTTGTATTAACCTGTATCACAAAACAAACGCAGCCTTAAGACTTTCAAGCTAAAAGCTACAAGCCTGTAGGATAAACAGCAATCCAAACCATACCCTGATAAAAGGAAAGTGTTGTTCTATACAGGATGTTAGGTGTACTTAGTGATAACTTAAGGGAAACAATCAAAGGAAACAGAACAGACCATTAACTGTTATTAATTAATAACAAAAATAAAAAATTATTAGGTGAAATAAAGATCCTCAATACCAGAAGAACACATACGAAAAGAACATAATTAAAATAAAAAATAAAAAAAAGCAGAACTTTCCAACTTCTCAACATATCAGAGATGGAAATCCCTCTAAAAAGACCATGTGCATTACACCATATTGCTGCTAAACATCTAATCCTATCTCATAATACATGCTTATCAGAATGTTTAACTAATAAAATAGTTATCTCATCCCTATTAGGGCCTCCAGAAAAGAAATCATTTCGAAGCACAAAACAAACTAGTATGCTGGAAGGAAAAGTTCTTCTAAGCTAGAAATATATAGTACAAATTGACGTTTTAATAAATTCATTTACAGAATCTGCTGCAAGCTAGAAATATATATAGTACATATTGATCGCAAACAGTGAATGTAAGACTGAAAATAACCATGATTCCAAAGCTACATCCCTGATTTGTACAACATTTCACCTCATACTACATCACATGCCTTAGAGGTATGTGGTGAAATTTTCCCTTAAACTTGAGTCATACTATTCTATCACATATAACACCTAAAGCAATACCCCATTTCGTCCACCCACTTGAGCCTTATTGTTTACATTACCCTCTACTTTCCCTTCATTTTGTATAATAAACTCAATATATTTAATTTTAAACTGCACAATTTATAATATGGTATGGTCTCCAATTCTCACCTACAAGCTAGAAGGAAGTCAAGAAAAATGGAAAAGCTGTCCAACAAACACTTCCTACTAAAATAGGAAATCTTCTAAGGATAAACCTGTTGATGTAAGAAGTTCTACAAAAGGAGGACAGGAAGACATACTTTTGCAAAGGCTATTGTTTAGGATTTTAATTTGTGACCTACAAGTCACAGCAACCTGCGGTAAATATTTCTTATTCAATGGATATGTATAGTATAATTCTCAAATAGATTGTGGTAAGGTAAAATCATTTTCTCCAATGTTTGATTTTAAGCCCTTGAATAACATAACAAAATATATCATCAATATTTCATGAGGTCTCAGACTCTCAGCAACTAAAGATATGAAATTAATATAGTACTTTAGTAGTACTCCCCTCCATCAATTTCGAATGCAACATATTTGAAACACTTATTGAGTTCCCAATGATGGTAGTTTAATTTGCTGCATTATATTTATCAAAGTTTTCTTAAATTGCATCATTTCAAAAATTACAAAAGAACATAGGAGATATGTAAAATGCTTATTAAGATAAAAGAACTGATATCTAGTGATTCCTTTTCCTGTAATATCTAACCACACTCTGTTATGTCTGTCATTTTTAGTTTTGGCAAAGGGAGGTGGCAATGTTACGACAACAATTGCTAGATTTGCAAGAAAGCCATCGGTACACTCTTTTTCTGTACAAGATATGCTTATTCTGAAAAAGTAAAAAAAGAACATAACAAGCTGGAACTCAATAAACTCCACTTATATTAAAAAAAAAACACACAAACACACATTTAGTTTGAGAAAACCACCACAAAAAATAATGTGGGCACCAAAAACTATAGGCAACTCAATAAATCGAGGGATGCCACTAAAGAGTGGAGAGCAAGACACAAATCAAAAGCTCCAAGAAAGATAACATAGCTAGAAGATTGCTGGATTTAATCACAACCATAACTGTTAGTTCAAATGCTGCATATGCCAGGGATACCATTGCACAGATGCACAACAGAAGCTTCTACAACCATATATTACACAACCCAGACTGCTCAAAATTCAAGTAATACAAGTAATAGCAAGACAGCAAGACACTTGTGTAGGCTTAACTAATTTAATAGCTTTAAGAGTTTAGTAGATAATCCCCAATGAGGAAGTTTTAGTTAAAAATGAAACCATTGTTATTTGTCACATTAAACCTGTCCAAGTAACAACCCTTGTAAAGAATCTAAAGATTAAAAAGAAAATTTTTATTATTATTATTATCAGAATATTGTCAGATAATGAAAATACAAAAAGGTGCATTCTGGACTTTGTGCCTATTGTCCTTGATATTGAAATATAAATATTCAAGGTTTCAATCCAAACATCTGTTTTTGTATGATGTCACAGGCAAATTATGGGGGAAGAACTATCAGGTTTGACAGTCAAAGAACTACAGAGTTTGGAGAACCAACTGGAGATTAGCCTCCGTGGTGTCCTTACAAAAAAGGTTTGAATTTCTGCCTAAAAATGCACTGCTATAGTGTGGAAAGTGGAAATACAGTATTTAACAAAAGATTGTTGTATGCAGGACCAAGTTTTAATGGATGAAATACAGGAACTAAATCGGAAGGTCAGTGTTGAAACAGGAAAACTAATAATAACATCACCATACATTTAATAAAAAAAATTCTCTTATTTTTCTGCAGGGGAACCTCATACACCAAGAAAATGTGGACCTGTATGAGAAGGTAAACCTAATTCGTCAAGAAAACATGGAATTAAAAACAAAGGTATTGGTTTGGTATTCAATATAAAATAAAACAGTCTCCTACTAAAACTAAATGAACCACTTTTAAATGAGGACAACACTGTAAAGGTTTTTATTCTTTAATTTAAGAGAGTTTCAATAACCCAGGTATATGGAACAAAAGATGATAATGGAACAAACAGAAATTCGGTTCTTGCAAATGGTCTAGGCATACAAGAGGATTTGCAGGTGCCTGTGAGTCTCCAGCTAAGCCAGCCACAGCCACAACAGTATGATGCATCACCAAGAGCAACAGAACTAGGGTATGATCTTCATTATTTAACTGGTTGACCAATAATCACGATACAAAAGCATTGACATCAAATTTTTTTGTATTGCTGCAGCAGATTGCAACTTCAATGATGCATTTACACAAGATGAATGTTTTGCAATCAAGAAAAATGGACTCAGATTTTAATTTAGATGCTTTGCTATAAACATTGTGGCAGGCTTCAAGCAGTTCAGCTCAAAAAAAAAATTAAATGGGAAATTGTCAACAAAAGCAACTCTAGCATGTAAGTGATAAACAATGAAGTATGTAAAATTAAACTCAAGCAACTAAGAAACTCTCCAAATTCCAAAGATGTATAATCCGTGTTAAAATTAATATTAATGACTGATCTTGAAATGGGGTAAAGATCAAAGCACTGTGATGTTAGTAATAAATAAAACCCAATGCCTAGAGAGTGGATTCCAGCAGAAGGAAATACAATATTACTGCAAAAAGAACTCAAAAATCAAAACTAAATGCCTGGGAGAAAAAATAACAGTGACTATCAAATAACATTCAGGTCTAATACCGACCTAATGACTAAATTTCATTTAACCAACCATTTTGTTGTTGTTGACATAATATCTTTTGCACTTAAAAAAGGAAATATAGTACAATCGCACTGGCACTACACTCATGCATAAAAAATGTAGCTTACCACCAGCTCACGTTGACAAATATCATTCTTAACTGAAAGTGAAAAGGATGAAGAATTTTGCTTACCGCCAGATTTCATGAAGGCCAGCGGGATAATAGATCAATATGCTTCCAAAAATTCAGATAAATATAAATTAGACCTGAAAGAAGAGAATCACCACATCACTTAAGAAGGTTACACCAGCATATGCGATAAAGTGATATACATCTAATTTAGAACAATGGCCATTAAGAATCAGATAAACGAAGAGTTACCTGTAACCATAAGGGTATGTTTGGTTGGGGTGTAAAGGCGGGGGTTAAAAATTCCTTGAGTGTGGCGTCTATATCCTTCTTTATCTAACAAAAAAAAATAAAACACAAAAACAAACACATCAAAAACCAATATATTGTGCAATTTCTCAATCTGAGATTGTAAGCTCTTTTCTTTCTATTTGGTCTGCTCTATTCTCTCAACAAATAAGCATAAAGGAACCAAACATTGTACTCCATGTAAACAGCACTGAAGTAAAAAGAAGAGCTTTGGAGTTCCCCTTAAGAATGGAAAGCCAGAAATCAAATCATGTACTGACTGGTGGTTACCTTAATACTCAGATAAAGAAGTACAGTAGTTGTATAGAAAAAACACATTTCATTATTGAGAGGGCATTCAAGAGGCAGAGAAGTATGAATACAAAGCAGAGCGTTTAACACATGGTATAAAAATTTAAGTTTCATAATCAGTTTCTATAAAAGCCGAAATAAACACAATCTGAGAGATATCCACACATTCTCATGTAGAATTTAATACAGAGTCCATCAAAACAGTCTCCATATCTTGTTTACAGCCTCAGCTTGGTGTTCAACATATGTTACCTTTACAGGAGTCTTATTCAGAGGAATTGGATAGCTATCCTATATTCATGCCTTTTTAATCTTGTTTGTGCCTAATATGGAACATATTTCTTTTGACCGATAAGAAGGAAATGGAACATTAAAGAGAATGTATAACAGGGAAAGATAAAAAGCCTCCATAGGAAAAGGAAAACCAGAATGATAATTAGCTCATGAAAGGGAGAAAGACACCTTAATCAAGGCAGGATCTTAAAAGAGAATTTTGACCTCAAACAAGAAGCTATCATGATAAAAGGGAAGGCTTAGAAAATGAACACTCAATAATAGTAACTACACAACTAAAGAAGAGGACTGTGAAGATAACTTGGTATAAGCAGACAGCAAGGCCACCAAAAACTTCTCTTCCTTTACAAGTTCCTCTCTTTAGTCCGAAAGAAATTGTCATTGATGTAATAAATATGTAGCACGAACCATGTGCACCATTTACTTAGAATATTTAAATAGAATTTGAGAAGGCCAGTTTACTTCCATTATGAGCAACGAAGTACTAAATAGAGCTGACTCCAACTTAGCAATTATAATTGTTTTATTCAAACTTCAAAAAGTGAAGATCAGCAAAACAGACTAATTCACTGGCAAGTTCAACTTTGAACTTCATTTTATAATTAACGAAAGAAACTGAAATTTTTTACTTGTATAGTCAAGGTAAGTTGTCCCGAGAATATACTAAAAAATCATGAAAATTTTGACCACAGCCTACCAAGTCATAAATGTGTTTTGATATCCTAGAATATTTACATATGAATTTAAGTAATATGAACCATATGTTATCACTTATGTTAACAACAGACTAGAGTTTTGCTCAAGAAGAAATTAATCAAAAGGATTAAGAAGTTTGAGAGGGACGATGTGTAATCAACCCCTTGGAGGCACATCACAACTTGATGGAAAGGATTCAGTTACCCTCTAGGAGGCCAGACACATTTTATTTGTCTAGTAACATCAAAGGAAATTTTGAACACTAAATAAGTAAATGTGGAAGTTCACCAGGACTATCCTTTTTATCTTCTGAATTTAATTGAAAAATAGGCAAATGAATGTTGGTGATTAATTATTATAGACTATTTGATATTGCTCTCTTTTTGCCAAATCTCAAATTCGAAAAAATACACCAATAAAAGACTACTTCCTCTTCCTAATTGTACTTCTCCATCTCATCTATTAATGAAATTCTTCTTTTATAAAAAAAAATAAAAAACATTTAAAGACTACATAGCATTGCTCTCTGTTAGGTTTTAAAATCAGTACTTCAAAACTTTTCACATCCTAAAATGCACTTTTTGCTTCACAAAGACAAACAATCACAATTTCCCTGGGCATTGACGACTCAAATGTCTCTAAAGCCTCTCTTATAAGACAATGGCCTTTGCTTTTCTCTAAAAATATCCACCAATATTTTTCTCAAAATCAACAATTTACTGCCTTCCAATCTTGGAGCACTTAGGCTACATTTGGTGAGATGTGCAAGATAGAAATACAAAAGGAAGGTGCTTGACAATGGAGACAAGACTGAAAATTTATGTAATTTTTGTACTCCTAAAAAGTTGAGACAAGAGGGGACACAAAATTTACCTTGATGGGACAAAATTGACTGTTTAGTACACTAATTCAAATGTTGATAGAAAGACTATATATTTCTATGTCTCTGTACCCAGTATCTGTGTATTTTTGCCATGTCCTATCTTGTACACCTCACCAATTTGCTGCCTCAGATTTACATAAAACCATTTTAGTTTAGTCAGTCAAAAAAGAATAATTACATTGACTTATATTAGGAAAATACATGTCACAACAATTTAGTCCCAGAAAGATCATTTTATATCAGTTCAGTCCATAAAATATACATGCAAAAACAATTTGTCCATTGAAAGATGCATGTATTTGATCCCACTTTCCATAAATTCATGAACTTATTTGATGTAACAATGTCATACACATCTTTCATAAACCAAACTGATGTCACATTATCTCTCAAGGACTAAAATTGATGCCAAAACTTTTTAGAAAACAAATTGAGGTCATGTTTATCTTCCAAGGACTAAATAAATGTCAAAAACCTTTCAAGAACTAAACTGAGGTCACATATATTTTTGAAGGATCAAAATGCTAGTTTAGTCTTCACAGAAAGATAAATAATATGCGTCTAGAGTCCAGACCACTCTCCTACCATCTTAACCTGTATAGCATTTGTTTGAACCCTTATCCATCTTATTCCTTATGCATAGGCCAAGGTATCCCAAGCAGTCTTTAAGCATAAGGATAAGCTTTGTAACTGTAGGTTGACTTACTCAAAGTTATATTCTAATTTTCTTAACCCATATCAAAATAAAGGAAAAAATAAGTCCAAATCGTCTAGGATAAGAACAAACTAAACCAAATACAACTATCAATGAAAATTCAATTTTAAATCATAAAGAAGAGAACAAAATCGCTATAAAATTGACATTGTGGATAGACATAATAATATTGCACTTGCACAATGGCACACTATGAAAAATCATCTTAAATCAAATACGATCTACAATGCCCAAAAGTAAAAGAGCCTAGAACGTTAAATAAAACATCTTGATCTTTTGAATACTTTGAAGTCTTTTACTCTTTTCTTCTAAATCTTATTTCCAGTTCCTAACCCATTCTTTGAAGTTTGAACAATACATCTTTGTGCCTTGATAAACCCAGTTGAAAGCCTAAAGCTCCATGGAAGTCAAATCCTTTGTATGGACAGTTGTTCTTAATGGAATTAATAGAAATGGTTTGTTGCAACTTGCAAGTTCAAAGACCAAATAAGGCTATTTTCCCAGATATATGTGTTATGTACAATGCTAGCTCGGAATCAACATCTCACCCTTTTTTGCATTGTTTTTTAGCAGGTTATTTATGGAATGCTTTATTAAGGGAATATGGTAAAAGTTGGGTTTGTCTTAGAGACCTGGATCAGCTCCTTCTGACTAGGTTTATTGGTTTCGGGAGGAGGAAAGAAGCAAGTTTTTGTGGAAGTATTTTGTTGGATAGGGTCTACTTGGTATAAGGCACATAGTTTTTTTTAAGGGGATCTCATCTCTAATATGCTAAGAGATACTTTGAACTTTTAGTATATTCTTGTTTTTTTTTTTTTTGGTATGAGGATTTCTTGTCATCTATTCCTTATATATATTATTCCTCTCCCCTTGATAATTGAAATAATTCTTTTATCCAAAAGAAGAAAAACAAATTAGATAAAGAGACAAGGGACTCAAAAAGATAGTTCATATGGTCTCCTCTCGAGTTAACTCGTAAACTCTTGTGCGCTTATAAATTTAGAATCTTACTTGAACAACGAGCTTACAAGTAAACTCTTATGAACTTAAAAGTTTGACTTTACAATTCAAGTTTACCTAAACTCGTGAAAGATAAGTTTGATAACCTTGACTGGAATCATGAATAAACCATTAGATTTAATCTAATGACTCGCAGTTATTCTTTTTTTGTCTATCTAATGGTCATACGTTGCAGAAGTAAGGCTATGTCTAATTGAAACAATCAAAGCAACAACAAACCAACAAGAGAAATGCTATGTGTACAATGAAAATTGTACAATACTTGTACAACAATCATATCCACCGTTGGATTATAATATGGATTTACAAACTAATGCAATCTAACGATGGATATGATTGATGTACAAGTATTGTACAATTCTCATTTTACACATAGTTAGTGAACCAACAAAGCACGTTGCAGAAGACCGTACAAGTTACAACAAGTTGCAAAACAGAAAAAAATAGAAAAAAGAAAAACGCACGTTTAACTAAAACTAGCATATACAGTATTATCTTGTACTTTCTTCGTTACCTTAGATCCAGACGCATATCTCCATCGAAATTTACTCAATGATTCCGCAAATATCATCTCAAAGTAACCTACATCATATAAAATTACACAGCTTAGTTTTGAAGACACGAAGAAGCACCGCATTATACCGCGATTGAATAAAAAACAAACAGAAAAAATCTTCTACTCGTCGAAAAAGCGTCTTACAAACGAGAAATCTTACATCAATTAGGGTTTAGTGCAATTATATAACCGTTTTTTTTTTCTTTTGGATTTCGTGATTTTACCTTTCATTTTCTCGCGGTTTCTCAGCAACCAAACGGATTCAGTTACAAATCCGGAAGAACAAACATAACTACAGAAACTCGTTCAACGGAAGCGGATTCGGCGATAATCAGAAGCTATGCGAGTAATGCAGCTCCGAAACGAGCTAAGCGATGAGAATCGTAGTTTGAAATCGGAATCCATTGAAGAATCGGAGGTAACTAGAGATCGAAGCGCAGAGAATTGAGAAACGGTATCTACTTCAGAACGATTCAGAGAGAGAACACGTAACTGTTACGCATACGAGAGAGAGAGAGAGAGAGAGAGAATGTTAAGGAGAAATGAGGTGACGAAGAAAATATCTGGAGCAAGTAGCGATTTAAATAAGTGGTAATTATGGGGGCAAAAGCATCGTTAACCCCAACTTTAATTATTGGAGGCTTAGATAAGAATGTTAATTAATCTATTTTGGTGTGTGTGCGTTGAGCTTGGCACGAGTTGGCCACGGTTTTTCTTTTTTGGCTTTGTTTTAAATTGAGTATACCTCCCGGTCAATTTTAATGGTAGACAAGATAGTCTCTGACTTTAAAAAATTGACAAGTAAATATCTGATAATTTCAATTTTTGGACAGTCATTAGTCTCTAAACAATTTTCGTTATTTCTAATGATCAAAATGACTTATTTAATATTTGTAAGGGACTACTAAAAGAAATTTAATAAGAATTAATCCTATAAATTATGATATGAACATTGACTCATATTCATTATGATTATAGTATATTCCCTCCGTCCACTTTTAATTGACGTTTTAGAGTATTACACACTTATTAAGAAAGTGATTAAAATACATAAATTTTTATAGAAGTAAATGTACAATGACAAAATTATCCTTATAGTTTTTTGTGCAATAATAATTGTAAGAGATAAAAAAAGAATGTATATGTATGGATAAAACTGGAAAAAGATTATAAATGTTTCATTGGAAATCTAAAATGACAAATAATAGTGGACAAATAAATTTCCTAGAAAGACAAATAAAAGTGGACGGAGGGAGTATGTAATAAGATCAAACAAAACTCTTATTCTACTTAGGACTTTATCATCAAAAAGTGGAAGATTGTTAGATCCAAGAACCTTACAGTAGTCATATAATGTTTTGAATGATAAAAATCTCTAAGTGTTAGATAAGAATTTTGTTTGTAAATATTAATAGTTTCATCAAGTGTTTCAGGAGGTTAACTCATGAGGTATTAAAAAATTAAAAAAAAAAATACTTGAAGCAAAGTACTACCTAAGTGACGACCTAGGTGGTTGCAAGACATAATTTATCACCTAAGTAAGGTGGTAGCAAAACATAGTCTATCACCTAAGTGAGGCAGTAGTAAAGCAAGAACATGACACTAAGGGGAAGTGTCTTGCAACACAAGACAAGTTAGGTGGCGCACATGACACTAAGGGGAAGCATCTTGCAACAGAAGCAAGCTAGGTGGCGCACATGACAAGAGCATACACCAAGGGGAATTTCTTGCAATACAAGGCAAGCTAGGTGGCGCACATGACATGAGCATGACATCAATGGAAGCTTCTTGCAACATAAGCAAGCATAGCTAGAAAGGTGGCGCATGAGTAGAGCAACACCTCATGCAAAGGTGGCAAGTTGGCTAAGGCAATACATGCACATGCAAAGGTGGCAAGTTGGCAAAGGTTATACATACACATGCAAAGGTGACAAGTTGACTAAGGCTACACATGCTCATGCAAAGGTGGCAAGTTAGCTAAAGCAACACCTCATGCAAGGTGACAAGATTGCTAAAGCAACACAAGTACATTGAAGATGACTAGAAGCACATGCAAGTGGCGCCCAAGCAAGAGCAAGCCTCAAGCAAGCAAGAGATAGCAATCAAAGCTTAATGATAGCAGAACAAACTAATCACACCAAAATACCAAGGCAAGCAAAGCAAGCAACCTTGCACCAAGCAAGAAAACTCAAGCAAGGTAGCACATGGAGCATGGGTATAAGTATTAAAGTCAAGTTCAAACTTTTCATAATTGGAAATGAACTTTGATACCTATAAATACTCCATCATTTGACAAGAGCATTAGAATAATCAAGAACAAAAAAAAAAAAAACTGAAACTGTCAAAAAGAATAACTTTGTATTCTCAAAGTCATATACTTTTAGATCAAAAGGGGTTATTTGTAATAGTTTAAGCTAGAACAATTTGAATATTCTTGCTTTTGCAAGTTGAGCTTAGAAGAGCAAAATTTAGTTGCATCTAAGTTCTTGTTTGATTCTTAGAACCATAAGAATTACATCAATTTTCTGTTTGTATAAGTCATTCTAGTGGTGATGGCAAAAGTCCTTGAAAGTTCAAGACAGGGCGTAAGAAGATCTTCAGTGTTGAAGACAAGGAAGTCATTTTTAGGTTGAGGTGTAGTCACTCACTTCAGGTGTGAAGTGCAAGAAGTCCCCAGTGGTGTGCTGAGGCAAAAATCCTTCAAGTGTTTGAAGATGGTGATTAGTAAACTCTCAAGTGAAACTTGAGGATTGAAGTAGACACATTATCGAACCAGTATAAAAATTTACTGTGTGCACACTCTCTACCTTTCTCTTTTACATAGTTATTTCGCACAACACATAGCACACACTCTTGCACCTAACTTTAGCCACCTAGAGCCAAAACTCAAAGGCTGGATCACTAAACTTAAACTACAAGTATAAAGCTATCATAACATAAGCAAACCTTACACCTAAAGCTAAACAACTCGAACTTTAAGCTTGCAAAGTTCATTAATTCGCTGCACTCTTTAACAAGACAAACTTATAGCTTGATCAGATTTGCAAATTTCAGTTAATAGATTTTTTTTTAAGTAGACGTGATTCAACCCCCATTTTCACGTCATAAGCACCTTCAAATCTTATTTCAGAATTCAACTGCAATTAACCTTTACCTCGATGTATTGATTCCAAACCACCTTGCTATCCACCAACACACATTGCTTCTCATCACTCCAACAGAAGCCGCTGCAAGCTGCCGTATCAGTCGCGAATTGATAGCCCAACGCTTTTTTGACAAGACCAAAACACCATTCTATGACATTTCTAGCCGAAGAGTGTCTTTTATTAAATAATTCTTGATGATTTTGAGGAGCGTGAGGGCCTTGAGCCCATTCATGCACATGATAACAGGTGTCTCTATACGGAGCTAAGAAACATCTGCTATTCATATATCAGACATCAACTAAATAGTAATTTTCTATAAAAAAACAATGGACACATAAATTAAAGAAAGAAATTATTAAATTTATATTAAAGGACCATATATGAATTAGAATTTTAACTAGACCATTTGATTAAATGGGACGTACCAAGTGGTATCTTGAGCTCATTACGTCGAACAATTGCATCACGAATAATTCTTGAATCGAACGCTGATCGTTTCCAACCACTAAGGACATATACAAAATTCATGTCCGGTTGGATACACCCAAAACATTGCTAGAAACCCTACACTTTCTTGTTTGAAACTTAGTCTTATTCACTTTAGGTACAATGAAATCTATGCATGTGTTATCTAGAGCTCCTAAACAACCCTACACGCATTAACATCATCTACAAAAGGCTAAACACAAAGTACACAAAAAGTAAAAAATAAAACCGTGTTCTTCCCAAATTTACCTTGAACCACTTCCATCTAGGATCTATGCATTCATCTTGGACATTTTACAATAAAATTTAATATATAATACATTCTAACTACTAAAATTAAAGACTATTAAACTTCTAAATTTGTCAAATGCTATATATTTCAACTTTTATAATGAACTTTAATTTTTCTATAGCATATAATTCATCATATGTGTATATATATATTTATACATATTTTATTATATCCAGTTGAACCTCCGGTCGAACTGGTTAAACCTCTAAACCTCTGAACCCCTCATTCATTCGGTTCAATGTTCGATCCGATTTTTAGAACCTTGCTGTATAGACTTGCATATAAAAAATGTTCTTAAATTTTAAATTATTCAAACAAAGTATAAATTATAAGGGTGATGCTATTTTTTTTTTTTGGTTGCCCACGGTGTCCGGAGCTTCGCCCCGACTAATCCGTCGCCCCGGGTCGCGTACCTGGGAATGGCAGGTGAGGCTCCCAGCAAGGATTTTTTCCATTCACAGGGCTTGAACCCGAGACCTTGCTTAAGGGACAACAAGCCATTTACACAGTTAAAAAAATCAGCTAAAATTAGAGGGTTTTGGGCCCAAAATTACTTAGGGTCTGTTTGGATTACAATGTTTTTGACTTTTTTCAACTGACTTATCAGAAGTTACTTTATCCTATTTGGCTATATAACTTATGACTTTTACATAAGTTATTTCAGTGTTTTTTAAGAAGTCAGAATATTTGACTTCTCTAAAAGCACTTTTCAAAATAATTGAAATAAAAAATTTTATTATTTTATATTCACATACAAAATAACTTATTCATAAGTTACTTCTCAAAAGTTACTTTTATATTGGATAAACAACTTATTTAAGCTCTTATATAAAAGTAACTTTTGAGAAGTAACTTATGAATAAGTTGTTTTGTATGTAAATATAAAATAATAAAATTTTTTATTTCAATTATTTTGAAAAGTGCTTCTAGAGAAGTCAAATATTCTGACTTCTCCAAAAGCACTGAAATAACTTCCATAGAAGTCATAAGTTATGTAACCAAACATGACAGAATAACTTCTGATAAGTCAGAAGTTGAAAAAAGTCAGAAGCACTGTAATCCAAACGGGCCCTTAAATAATTTGTTTACCCAAATTAACCCTTAATCATTTAAAAATTAAGTTTGAAAGATTTTCTTGGCAAAAAAGTTGATAAATTGTTTCATTGTTCACAAAATTATAAACCCTCCGTAAACCCTCCAAAATTATTTCAGTGTGTGAGAGTGAGCTAGTGAAGTGCCGTCACTGCCCTGGACCCTGGACAGAGGAGCTGCGCTAGAGAACCCGAATTCCGCACGCAGCAGAGAAGAGAAGAGACGAGACGAGACGAGATGAGGAAGAAGGTGGACGAGCGAATAAGAACTCTAATTGCGAATGGAGTCAAAACCAGGCACAGGTCCATGTTTGTGATCATCGGCGACAAGTCACGCGACCAGATTGTGAATCTTCATTACGTGCTTAGCAAGGAACAAATCAAATCCAAGCCATCAATTTTGTGGTGTTACAAGGACAAACATGAACTTCGCAGGTTCTATAGATATACATACATATGTATAATTATTGAATTGGTGTTTCTGTTTTGTGTGGATCAATTAACTGTGATATTAATCATAGTTTTTTCATTTAACTTGATTAAGATGATATTGAATGCAGTCATAAGACGAAGAAAAAACGTTCCAACCAGTATCCTGAGGAAGCTGATGCTTTTTCCTTGTTTGTGGAGAGTGTGAGAGTAACTTATTGTTTATATAAGGATTCTGAAAGAATACTCGGGAGTACATTTGGAATGTGTATACTTCAGGTATCTTACACTATTAATTTTACATAAATACATACTATGTGCTATAGCAAGGAACCAATCAAATCCAAGCCATCTGTTTTGTGGTGTTACGTACTGTGTGTCATATGTAATGTGTGTTAAACATATGATTAATACATGTGCTATACATATTGTGTGTCATATGTACATATGTACTGTGTGTCATGTGTGTCACACTATGTGCCATACGTAATGTGTGTCATATGTGTTATACATATGACACACATTATATATAGCACCCGTGATAGTTGTTGGATGGTATTCATGATGTACGATAAACATTAATGATTAATTTTACATGTGAAGTTCAATCATACAAAATTTCTACCCTTCAGCCTAACAACTTCCATTTCACCATTACTTTTCCTTTCAGGATTTTGAGGCGCTTACACCTAATCTCATGGCAAGAACAATAGAGACAGTGGAGGGAGGAGGGTTGATTGTTCTGCTGCTTCGTTCTCTATCCTCACTCACCAGGCTGTACACCATGGTGATGGTATGAATGTAGATTCATCAGAATTGATGTTAACAAACTTTTTTTTTCTTTTTTTAAAATCTTAGTCATTGCTTATTTTTTTTAAGAGAAACTGCAAAATACTAAAATTCAGAACAAGAACATATTCAGTTAAGAAAAGTTTACTCCCTTATATAATCAATAAACATCTAATAGAGAACTCCAGAATAGATAGTTCTGTAATGAGGCTATATAAAAAAAGCTTGTCCATGAAATTTTATGGCGTTAATTTTGTTCATGTGTAAGCAATAAAAAAAATGAAAGCAGAATACATTACACACTAGCAGTTTGTAAAAAATGGTGGCCTAGTGCTCGAGGCTTCCACCAGGTGGGGTCTGGGGAGGGTAGATGTACGCACCCTTACCCCCGCTTTGCGAAGAGGCTGTTTCCAAGATTCGAACCCGTATCCTACAGGTCATAAGGCAGCAACCTTACTGTTGCGCCAAGCCCCACCCTCTAACGTTCTTAAAATGACTTGTAGTGTAAAAAAAAATGTCTTGTATGTATGAGAGCCACAAGCCCACAACTGAAGTTCTTCACATGCAAAGTAGCTCTCTTTGCAACCAATAGCCTTTTGTCTTTTGTTAAAAGTATTATACTCTTATTAAATGCAAGTTTTCTGTATGTCACTGATTGCAGGATGTCCATGATAGATTCCGAACTGAATCTCACTCTAAGGCTGCTGGGCGCTTTAATGGACGTTTTTTATTATCACTTGCTTCTTGCAAGGCATGTGTGGTCATGGATGATGAGTTGAATGTGCTACCAATTTCATCTCACGTTAGGTCTATTACCGCCATTCCAGTTAAGGAGGTACCGCCATAGCTTCTTTAACTATTGGGATTTTGGAGAGATGATTCCATTCCATGACAGTTCCATCTTACTGTTTGCCTCTGAATTGATGCTGTAGGACTCCGAGGGATCCTCTGAAGAAGAACAGGACCTGAAAAACCTTAAAGAACAACTAAGTGAAGATTTCCCAGTCGGAACATTGATTAAGAAGTGTAGCACATTGGACCAGGTAGGAACTTTATTCCCTCAACTTTGCATTGACTACCATGGTCAAAATTGTTTTTTCCTGTATGGTTGATTCAAGCTTAATCTGGTTTTCTGGTAATAGGGGAAAGCTGTCATCACATTTCTAGATGCTGTTCTGGACAAGACACTTCGTAGTACCATTGCATTGTTGGCTGCTCGTGGTCGTGGGAAATCAGCTGCTCTTGGTTTATCAATTGCTGGAGCTATTGCTGTGGGGTACCATGCTTTTCATACATATAGTTGCACATGGCTATTTCTGTTAGTTATAAGATAACAGATTTTGTTTGGATCTCATTAATTGTAAGATTGTCTATATAGGTATTCAAATATCTTTGTAACTGCACCCAGCCCAGAGAACTTGAAGACCTTGTTTGAATTTATATGCAAAGGTTTTGATGCACTTGAATACAAGGTACACTTTCTCTTCATTAACAGCTATTATCATTTTTGCTTCACTTGCCTTTTGCTTTTTTGCATATAGAATGTTGAATAAGTTAAGAGTGCTACACTTCCTAATGTGAACAGGAACATATTGATTATGATGTGGTGAAAAGCTTGAATCCTGAGTTCAAGAAAGCTACTGTAAGGATTAACATTTACAAGCATCATAGACAGACAATTCAGGTAAGTTCATTGGTAATTCAAATCCTTCTGCCGTAATAAATTTCTTGATGTCAAGGCAACTTATTGTTGCTGTGAGGATACAAGTAAATGTGATTACGGAATTGTTTTTCAGTATGTACTCCCTCACGAGCATCAAAAGCTTTCACAAGTGGAATTATTGGTTATTGATGAAGCAGCTGCTATTCCACTCCCATATGTGAAGTCTTTGCTTGGGCCATACCTGGTTTTCCTGTCATCCACAGTAAATGGGTATGACTGATTTTTATGAAAAGTTATCAAGCCTTTTGAGTTATTGGCTGTTTCTTTTCTTCCGTCAATCATGTTTGTTGTGTCTCCCATTTAAAGAGTTAACTTATCATGTTACTTGATTACCGACTACCGAGTAGACTTATTTTTAACTAATTTTTCTTTTGACTCATTGAAAGATATGAAGGTACTGGGCGCTCTTTATCGCTAAAACTTCTGCAGCAATTAGAAGATCAAAGCCATGTATCTGCCAAGAGCGCAGAGAGCACTGGTACTCAATGTTTCTTCTACCTTTTAGTACTCAATTTGACTATAGAACATGCAAGGCATGTGCTGCTGAGAAAGGGAAATGCAGTTTAAGTGGATTAGGAAATTAAGATTAGTTTTCAGTGATTGTTATTGTATTTATACCTATCTCTTTTTTTTTTCTTCTGAAGTGAATGGTTCTTATTGCTAAATTTTGAGTTCTATCTTTCAGGCCGTCTATTTAAGAAAATAGAACTGAGTGAATCAATCAGATATGCTTCTGGGGATCCCATAGAGAACTGGCTTAACACTTTACTATGCTTAGATGTTTCAAATGCAATTCCAAATCTTAGCAGGTTATTTATTATACAGTGTATTTCATATCACCTTGTAAGATTGGATCATTTTTGTTTTAAGGTCCTTTTGTTCTGCAATCAGGTTACCTCCACCCAGTGAGTGTGATCTATACTATGTAAATCGGGACACCCTCTTTTCCTGTCATAAAGATAGTGAATTATTTTTGCAGGTAAAACCAGATTTATCTGATGATATTGGCTTGACTTTTAATTTATTATGCATGTATTTATATATTTTACTAAAATATTAGCATTCTTGCAGCGAATGATGGCCTTATATGTTGCTTCACATTACAAAAATTCTCCAAATGATCTGCAGCTGATGGCAGATGCTCCAGCACACCACTTATTTGTATTACTTGGTAGATTTGGTTTACTTTTTAGTTCTTCTTCTTATGTGTTTTTTCCCTTTCTTGTTGAAATTGACTTGGCTTGAACTATACCTAAAATGCTATTCGAATTACAGGACCTGTTGATGAATCAAAGAACTGTCTTCCTGATATTTTGTGTGTCATCCAGGTTTGCATCTTTGGCATAAACCATCCTATTTTTCTGTTAGATTTCTATACTTGGGCTGTTTCGAGACATAATATCTGAAATTTTCTTCTCACCCACTCTTTGCCTCTTGCCATATCACATGTTATTGCATATTATAGGTTTGTCTTGAGGGGCAGATATGTCGCCAGTCAGCAATCAAAAGCTTGAGTGATGGTCATCAACCTTTTGGAGATCAAATTCCATGGAAATTCTGTGAGCAATTTCGTGACACAGTTTTCCCCTCACTTTCTGGTGCTCGCATTGTGCGCATTGCTACACACCCAAGTGCCATGAGGGTAACTTGTGTTTTTCAGGCATACGGTTCTTTTACTAATCTGATTCATCCAAAAGCTGTAATACCCCTCTTCTGATTCATTTTCTTCCCTTTTCAGCTCGGATATGGTTCACAAGCAGTTGAGCTTTTAATACGGTAAGAACATGATTGCCTCCTTTAGTTGGGTTGAGTTGTGCATTTGAAAATTTTCGACCCACACAATTCAACCCACGTATGAGAAATTATAGTGTATCTAATCATTTATTGTGATGAAAATCCAATGAATTGTTTGGATGATATTATGTATCTTAGAAGAGTTGAGAGTGAAGTTAATAATTATGTCAATTGATATGCTATAGCCTATATTTGATGACACTGAGTCCAGTTAACTGATGTAGTATGTTATGTGTTCAGACAATTTTTTTTTAATCTTTTGATTATGAGATTGCTATGTTTATTAATAAGATTTAATATTGAACTTTATACTATTTGTCATTATTCTATCAGGTGTGTCAAACAAGCCTCAAATATAAAATATGTCAATTTTTAAATTCAGATAACCATCAATCATTGACATTACCTACATTCTGCAGTTACTTCGAAGGACAACTGGCTTCTATCTCTGAGATCGATGTTGAAGTTGAAGTGCAATCTCCACATGTTAGAGTTACAGAAGCTGCTGAGAAGGTATGTGACTACAGAATCCAATATGTTCAGATTAATTCTGTTAATTTCTTTATCAAAATTTAATGTATGTAATATAGGTATTGGAGCTATGTAGACAGTTTCAACTATATGCTGATATTTGTTTTTCGGATATTATTGGAGAAAGTGTTTCATAATTGAAGATAGTAAAAGAAAGAGTTGTTATTAAGTATTTAACTGTGAAGGCAACAATTTGAGAAAAAATGACAAGTTGTTTTTCATTATGTTATTGTTTTTAACTTTTTCTTTTTTAAGCCTATCAATTTAAAAAATGACTAATATGATAACGAATACAAGCGTCATTACTTACGGAAAATATAAAACCAAGAATGAATCTTCCTCATTTGCTGGTACATCTGCGTGAAAGACGCCCAGAGAAGCTTCATTATATTGGTGTCTCATTTGGAATAACCTTGGACCTTTTTTGCTTTTGGAGAAAGCATAAATTTGCTCCTTTCTACATTGGCCAGATTCCAGTTAAGATTTAGTTTTTCTTTATGCTGTAAAACGGTAACACTGAATTTAATTTTACAAATAACATATTTTTTACTTGACAGAATGCTGTGACTGGTGAGCATACATGCATGGTCCTGAAACCATTGAACAATGATGAATTTGATGTTGATGGATCTAATCATTGGGGATTTTTTGGTCCATTTTATGAAGGTTGGTTAATTTGTAAATATAAAATTATTCATCTGCTTCTATTCAACAATTGAAGTTTTTGAGAAAGATGATTCGTGAAACTTTGCTATATGATTTGTGTTCAATATTTTGATTAACTATGTTAATGTTTTATGATTTTTTCACTATTTATAGATTTCAGGCAAAGATTTACTAGACTTCTGGGATCCACTTTTTGTGGCATGGAATACAAGCTTGCTTTGAGGTTAGTCTTAGGAATTTAAGATTTCTCCATTCTCAAATTTATATCCACTATTGAAATGCTTGTTGTAGTGATATTTTGATGATTTATCCAGCATCATAGATCCAAAAATCAATTTCATGGACCAAGAACCTGCTAAGACCAATTCTGATAAATCTTTGGGCTCGATTAGAGAATATCTATCACCTCATGATATGAAGCGACTAGAGGCTTATGTTGACCATCTGGTTGACTTCCATCTTGTAAGATCTCAGATGTTCTAATCAGTATTTCCTAATAGTGTCTTCATATGTCCAATTCTCTTATAGCATAGTTCGTTCATATAAATAATTCTGAAACTGATTTGGGGTGCTTTTAAGTATGTTCTTGACCCTTTTTATTCGACAGATTTTAGATATTGTTCCCACCCTTGCACATCTGTACTTCCAAGAAAAGCTTCCAGTTACTCTGTCATATGCTCAGGCTTCTGTATTACTCTGCATTGGTCTGCAGAATCATGACATTTCATACATTGAGGTTTGTTTATCTACACTGTAAATGTAGATTATCTTTATCATTCTCTTGAAATCTATCATGTAATTGGTAAGTTTATCATGATACACATTCGCATAACAAATTAATGAGCCACTCGAGAATTCATCGTTCGATATGAAATCAACTGTTTGCTGCCTAGTGATTGGCATGATAAAATGTAGTTTTCATGTTTGATGTCTTTTCTCTATGTGCGGTTTCATTTAACAGGGACAAATCAAGTTGGAAAGGCAACAGATATTGTCTTTATTTATGAAGGTAATGAAAAAGTTCTACCAATATCTATACGGCCTTGCATCAAAGGAGATTGAGTCAACCTTACCCCGAATGAAAGAAGTAAGTTTGTTGATAATGTTACCTTTGTGTGTTCACTGTTCACAAAGTTTTAATTGTTAGTGAGCTCCTCAGATACAGATGGAGACAAAATACCCAAATTTATCCTAGCAAAATTTATTATCGGCTAAAGTAGTCCCTCCAAAATTAAAACGTCAGACAAATTGGTCCTCCAAAAAAAATCAAACAAATTAGTCTCTCGAGATTCATGAAAATTGTTAAATTGGTCCCTATAATTGGATGATTAATTTATCCAACATCTTCAATTGGTAGGGACTATTTTGATCATTTCCATGAATCTTGAGGGACTAATTTGTCTGTTTTTTTTTAAGATCAATTTGTTTGACGTTTTAATTTTGGAAGGATGTATTTTGAATTTTTATTTCTAGAGGGACTACTTTGACCGATAATAAATTTTACATGAATGAATTCGGGTGTTTTGCCTTGTATAAATTTTACTAATTTTACTCTTCAAATGCTTTTGTCCCTAGATTGTTTTGAAACCTCACAGCATCTCTGTGGATGAAGATCTATATAATGCAGCTAAACAAGTTGAGGTATGTACCTTCCTCATCTGCTTTCTCTTGTTGATTATTCTTTAGCTGGATCCCGATTGAAGTAGATCTTAACTTGAATTATTATTATTATTATTGGTTAGGATGATATGAAGTCAAAAGAAGAAGCACACTTTGCGCCTGAATTGCTCCAACAGTATGCCATTCAAGATGGAGAATCTGGTCTTGAAAATATTCTGCAAAATAATGGTGGAAAAATACCCTCTGGAGGACTTGTTAGTGTTAAATCCAGTAGAGAGAAGGGAACCCATAAGAGTGACAAAAAACGGGGTAAACACAACCACAACAATAAATCAAGTAAACGGAAAAGAACTTGAATTTGAGATATATAGGGCATAAGAAGTGAATAACCGAGTATCTATCTGCATAGAGAAAGAAAAAAGAAATGAGAGATAATGTTTAGTAGATGAGGCGTAATTAAGTAAGCTCAATATTCTTATTCAGTACATATGAAATATTTCTTAAATAATTTTATCATTGGACAAGTTCTACTTTTTACTCACTCACTTTCACTTTATCTATTGTATCATTAATTCATTATACATACAAATACAATACATTCTTGTATTTACTTCAATTAACATAAAAGAAGCTCGACTTGATCAACTAACGTCTGTTTGATTTATCAAAATTTTCTCGTTGAGTTAAATTTTGGGTTAAGAAAAAGTGATCTTATTTGTTTAGTGTTTTATCTTTCAAATTAATTGCATGACTTCTGTCAAAATTGATTGCATTAGAAACAACAAACATTAGCTTTTACTTTTGTATTTCATATCAATCCTTCTAAAATCATTTTTTTATTATCATTCTGAAACATAAATTAATTATTTTAAAAGTAATTTTATCAAAATTTTAAACTAAATGAACTCTAACAAGTCGACCTTGAGGTGAGAACAAATGTTGATAGCGATATAGTGATTGGAGTGATGGGTTGTAGTTAATGTTATATCATTTCTGTATGAATCCCTTGACTTGATATCATTAGATCGCTGGGTGTGGTTTAAACACGTTGCGTATTCTCTAGAGAATACAAAGTTCTATTTTGATTTACTTCTAGGACACGATCCCTTACACCACGAGAACCACGCATATGTATTATATAATTATTTAATAAATAAATAGTATTAGGTAGAACACTTTTGGGCAAGTATTTAATTTATTTATGAGTAATATACTAATTTTATTAAAGTTTAATTTTAATATATTAATAATATAAAATATTTTTATACTATTATTTAATTAAAATATTTTATTTATATGATTTTTTTAGTAATTAAAGAGAAAAAATATAATTTTAATTAATATAATAATATATAATTAGATGATTATTTAAAAAAAATTATATACTATCAATGAATGAATGAAAATTAAATTATTTTTATATTCAATCAACATACATTCATTTTTTCTTAATTAATTTTCTCACTTAATTTTATTAAGTGTTTACAACTAAGTGAAAGTACAAATACTATTTCTCTTTTATACATCATTTGAACAACATATCAGTATATGAATAATTATTCACAATTTTATTTCAATAATACATGTTGTACAATATAAATATATCTAATTAGTATCCAATGTATGTTATATATCATATATAATGCGTGTCATATGTATAACATATTACGTATAATACACATTGTGTATGATATATAATTAACACATATTGGATACTAATTGAATAAATCTATATTGTATAATAAATATTACTGATTTTATTTATATTATTAGTGAATAGTTACATAAAAGGTTTTGAAACCTTCAACAACCTTATTATTAGCAGCTTTAATCATTTAAATAATACATTTTATCATGTGATTACTTAATTTTGCTGCAAGATTTAATAAACGCTCCGCTGCATCGAATCATGTCATATATCTATACATCTATAAATTTCTTTTTAATAAAAATAGTTATTTTTAAACTCTAAAGAAAGAGTTAATAAAAATGAAAAATAAATTTAAAAGTAATCACCATTTATAATTTCTATTACTTCGATTCTTTTTTTTTTCTTCTATAATATTATTATTTTGGATTTTGATTTAGTACCCACGAAAATATAGGGTACCAATATCCAATACATGCATATGTATAGTTTATAGATAAAATTAATTTAAGTTTTTTAAATTTATATAATTAGTAACCTGTTAGGTAAGTAGTCTTCAAAAATTAATTTAATTTATATTGATATTTTTTAACTTTATCAATTTATGAATAAAAATTCAATTTATAATTTTGGAGCGCATTATGCAAAAGAGAAATGAAGAAGATGTCTGGTTGGGAATGAGACGCGTCTAGGAAGGCTGTGACCGTGACCGCCGTGATTCATTGGTACCAAATTATATTTACTTTAGCATATATTAATAGGTCAAATATACAATTGAGTATCGAAAACCCAATAGAAATATTAGCTACAGAGTAAATCCCCATTTATTTTATTTCTCATTATTAATAGGGTATTTATTCTTTTATTTTGTCCTATTTCAAGTCCATTTCCTCTCCTCTCACTTCAATCAACCTTCATCTCCTTACACACAAGAGTCCAACGCAGTGAGGAGAAGGAAAAAAAGAGATGGAGCAGTACTCTGCTGAAGATGAGAAGTTGATGATGGAAAATGGCAACTCTTCCTCTTCAAAACCCATAAAGGGTGGCTTAAGAACCATGCCTTTCATCATAGGTACTACTACTCTTCAAAACCCATATATATCCACCTCATTAATTCTTCTTTTCTTCTAGCTAATTATTGACCTTTTTTTTTTCATTTTTTTCTGAAATTGATCAGTGAATGAGTCATTGGAGAAAGTGGCAAGCTATGGGATCATGCCAAACATGGTTCTGTACTTGATAAATGATTTCAATATGGCTGTGTCAAAGGCCACAAGCGTTTTGTACACTTGGTCTGCCATGTCCAACATCTTGGCCATATTTGGAGCATTCTTATCTGATTCTTATTTGGGTCGATTTCGTGTGATCTTGATTGGTTCCCTCTCAAGCCTTCTTGTAAGTTGCATCTGAATCTGAAAATACCCTCAATTCAGAATTCATGTGTTCTTTTTTCTTCGCTCCTGGAAAAAGGGCAGAAAAGAGTTTCTACTTTCTAGTAATAGCTTTGCTAGAGGGACAAAAATTGTACCAGTCAAAACAGCTAAAAATAAAAAATTGGACCTATATCAATTAACCCATTAAAAAATACACATAATTAAGATATTATTTTGGCCAAAAGTGTTAAAATTAGTTATTTTAGCTGTAAAAAGGTTGTTACCCAAGAATTTGTGTTCTACTAAACAGTAAACACCTCTAGAAATTTTTTTCCCTTGGGAAATTACACTTTTACCCCTGAACTGTGTGCTATTTGCTTTTAAGCTCATATTTTAACAATTGTTATTTGCAAAAAATAAAAATATGTTCATCTTGACGATTTTGTATCAACTATTATTAGATGAAGTGTTTTAAGTAGGATTTACATTTTATCTTATATGAAATCGTTGTGATAGAGATCAAGATATTTTTCGTACAAATAACATTTCTCCTTTAACCATATGCAAATCGTTCCCTTAAATTCCACAAATATGTATAAAATATAAGAGAAATGTTTGATATAAAATACAAATACTTATGACAGTTATAAAATATCTATACACATCATTGAATTTTAAGTATTTAGATATAAAGATGAAATTGACTTAAAATCCAATGATAAAGATGAATGGTATACCATTATTGTAAGTATTTGTATTGTATTGTGTTGTACATGTAGTTTTGCTCCAAAAATATAAACATAACTAACTCTGCCTTGCTTACCCAATAAAAATTGGAAAATAATAATATATATTCGAGTTTATGGTGAATCCTACACGTAACAATGTATCACCAAAGGATTTCATAATATTACTTTAGTTATAACTTTTAATTAAGTCTTGAATAGTTGATATGCTGTCACCTGTAGAGTTCATCATGAACCCGAGTCTATATTAACACTACTCATTAAAATTTATGAAATCCTTTTTAAGGAACACCCAAATAACTTTATTATTCAATGCTTGATGCTTATGTAATAGTTCTTTCTTTTTATGCCCATCTCAGGGGTTGACCATGTTATGGTTAACTGCAATGATCCCAGAGCTAAGAGCTTCCTGTGAATTCTGCAACTCTGCTACAGCACCCCAACTAGCATTCTTGTTCTTTTCCATGGGACTAATTTCTATAGGAGCAGGTTGTGTTAGACCTTGTTCAATAGCCTTTGGAGCAGATCAACTTGCAATAAAAGAAAACTCCAACAATGGTAGACTCTTAGATAACTACTTTAATTGGTATTACACCTCAATAGGAGCTTCAACCCTCATTGCATTAAGTGTGATTGTGTACATTCAAGAGAATTTGGGATGGAAGATTGGGTTTGGAGTTCCTGCACTGCTAATGTTTACATCTTCTCTTAGTTTCATCATTGGTTCACCATACTATGTTAAAGTGAAACCAAGGAATAGTTTACTCACTAGTTTTGTGCAAGTAGCTGTTGTGGCCATAAAGAATCGAAAACTTAGTCTTCATGATTGCAACTTTGATCAGTATTATCAAGGCCATGATAAGGAGCTGATGGTTCCTACAGACACCTTGAGGTACTTTACTTATTCTGCTTTCCTTCATGGTTAAATTGTGCATAATGTTATACCAAAGCCTTATCCCACTAGCTGGGGTCGGCTACATGGATCAAATGTCGTCATTGTGCCATGTTTTTTCTTTGATCCATGTCAAAGGACTCCATATAGTTTTTTACATTGACTGTCGAAGACCTAACACAACCATGTTTTTAATCCGGGCTTGGGACTAACTATGCGCAAACATAGGTAGAGTTAAGCTGTGCATAATGCATTTATCGTTATTTCTTGGCTGATGGCAATGATTTAACCTTGTTTGGTATTAACCCAAAATTTTCGTATGGGATAGGAGTAGAAGTCTTGATAGTATTTTGGCTTATAAGTACAGTCCTTGGCTATTTGTGTTAATCGTCCTTTAAAGATGAGAGTGATCCATTGTATGGATAGTTTCTAGGAATACTTATGTGATGTAAAGATTTGTAAGATGGTTTTCTGCTTTAGCCTTAATAAGGGTCGGTGATAGTTTTAGGAGTTTTGAAGTGTGTATATAGAGAATGAAAGCCAAATCACATTAAATTTTGTGAGTTGTCTCTTTTGCTTTGTTTGGCTTTGTGAGTTATCAAGTGTTTTTGAATAATTCTACTCTTCAAAGAATGCATGAGTAATTCCATCATTTAGATATACACACACTGTTCTGAATTTTTAGCAGAACATTTTTTGGGGGATGATGAATTGAAATCCTGTTCCTTTCCAGGTTTTTGAACAAAGCTTGCATTATAAAAGATCCTGAGAGAGTCTTAAACCCAGATGGATCAATTTCTGATCCATGGAGCCTATGCTCAGTAGGACAAGTGGAGTCACTGAAAGCTTTTCTCAGAGTCCTTCCAATGTGGTCCACCGGCATTTTCATGATGTCGTCGCAGAGCTCACTCTCCACGCTCCAAGCGAAAACCATGGACCGACGGTTGATTGGAAATTTCGTGATGCCTGCAGGATCATTCACTGTCATCATGATAATAACATTATCAATAGTCATTCCAATATACGACCGCATTGTAGTGCCTATACTAGCAAGATACACAGGGCAACCAAGAGGATTGAGTTGTAAATTCCGAATGGGGATCGGATTGCTCTTTGTATGCGCCGCGAAAGGAACATCAGCAGTTGTTGAAACCATGCGGCGAAGCGTCGCCATTGAAGAAGGTTTTGAAAACGATCCAAATGCTGTGATTGGAATGTCAGTTTGGTGGCTAATTCCAGAGTTTGTTCTGCTTGGTTTTGCTGAGGCTTTTTACCCTGTTGGTCTAGTTGAGTTTTTCTACTCTTTTTTCCCAAAGAGTATGTCTAGTTTTGCAATGGCTCTCTTCACACTTGTTTTAGCTGCTAGTGATGTTGTTAGTACTGTGTTGGTGAACATTGTGGACAAAGTCTCAAGCCTAAATGGGAATCTGAGTTGGTTAGCAACAAATATCAACAAGGGCCATTTGAATTACTATTATGCTCTTCTCACTTTCTTAGGTTTGATTAATTATATATACTTTCTTGCTATTTGTTGGGCTTATGGGCCTTCTCATGAAGAAAAACTTGAAGCTTCAAAAGACAAGGAAGATGAGCAATTTGATTATAGGGAGTTGCCTTCTTCTTAGGTGAATTTAGGGATTGTTTGGCATGTAAGATTGGATAAGTGCAGGTAATATTAGACCTGATTGTATAAGAGTTGATAATATAAGGCTTGATAAATTTTTAATATTATATTAGTGTTTAGTATAGTACTATAAAAGATATTGTATCTTATATTATGTAATATTTTATTAATTATATATATATAAAGTATATTTACTAATTAAAATACAATTTAATATTGAATATTTTATTTATCTTGATATTTTATAAGTATTTATTATATAAACTATACTCTTTTGTATATTTTACTATTTTCTCATTTTAAATATTATTTATTTAAAATATTAAATTTTTAATTTGGAGATTAGCTGATCGTTCTTTTGGTTGGTGCACTAGTTAAGAGAGCATAGTAAAGAAGACACAAGAATATGATGAAGAAATCTACCAAAAAAAAAAAAAAGAATATGATGAAGAACTGTTCAAGAACAACACTACTTTAGGCCCTTCTGGCTTCTGCTGTTCTAGAAGACATGAGGAGTAACTAAGCCTATTTCATATGCAGAAATTAAAAAAGTAGTGTTTTTTTTAATAAATAATTATGAGTCCAAAAAGAGGGGACTTGTGAGAAAAGGTCCATCCTCAACTTTGTACTTAAAAATTGTTTTGTTAAAAAACTTCTTAAATCTAGATGAGACAAAAAGAGTAAAATTTCAAAGAATAAAAGTCACTCAAAATAAAAGGGGAATATACATCAGCCAAATACTTAAATGGCACATGAATTTTATTAGCCCCTGTTTTGAAGCCACATCCTTTTCAAACTAACTTTTTCGCTTCTGGGTTAGTTTACTTGTCTGCTTAACTAAGGATTGAAGGTTCGATCACCGCTTTGTGTATGCAGCAACTCATTGGCTAACAGCAAACCCTTAAATAAAACTTAGATCCGCGACGGATTAGTCCTTGACCTTTCAATTCAGGGATACTGTGAAAAACAAAAAATAAAAAAAACAAATCAGTACAACATAAACACTATATTTGAGAATACATTCTCAAATCAATATAATTATTTTAACATTTATTATCTCGTATACCGTATAATTATTCAATCTATTACTTTTAATTTTTATGGTACCCTCACTTTCACATTATTTATTTTACTCTTTATCGTTGAATTTAAATAAATGTTTATAAATATCTGTATAGCATTACTCTTCAAAAATGGAAGAGAAAAAGAAGGCGATAAAACTTGAAAGGTATAATTGTGTCTTAGTTTTTTTTTTTTCATAAGATTGATTTAGGTTCATATTGGGATAATTTGTTTTTTTTTTTGCTTGTCAAACTCAAACTTGGGCCAGGTTTTGGGTTTACCACATGTTTTTTCTATCTCAGTCAAGTGTAAATACTAAAACAACATAAAAAAAACAAAATAATATCTTTATTACCGAGTCATTTTATTGTTGTTCTTTTACTTTCCTTTTCGCTTGAATATTACCAAAAATAAATTCGTGAATTCATCGAATCATTTAGATTTGGGACCCATTTATGTCAATCTCCATTCTTGCAGGGCAGCTCTGCAACCGCCATGATAGTAGTAGTTGGTAGTGACGCTACGCCCAACTCCATGCCCTCCTAGCTAGCTTTTTTTTAACAAGTGTTATTGATACATAGAATAGTATTATTCACCTTTTTTTTATTAAATAAAATGTTAATAATTTTGATGAATATGTTGATAAGTTATTAATATTTTTATTAAAGTTGCCGATATTTTTATGAGATGAAAAATATATGAATATTATTATTATATGTACCAATAGTATTTTTGTTTTAAATAGCTAGAACATAATTTATATTTTATTACATTAAAAAAATTCTTATTGTGTAACAAGATTTTTGCTAATTATTTATCAATAACAATAATGTTGGATGCACAATGAAAAATCAGTCAATATAAATAATGAGTCCATTTTGGCTTTAGTTTGAGCCCAAATAAGCATTGAAATTATAATAAACTGAGTAATTATGACTCAAAATCTCATTTATTGGCTGGTTGGATTGATTTTTTATTGTGCATTTAATATCACTCTTTCAGTAATGCTATGTATACAATGAAACTTTACAATATTTATACAAGTATTAATCGTTGGATTATAATATGAATTTATAAACTAATACAGTCTCACAGTGGATATGATTGTTATATAAGTAGGTATTTGCTTGGGCACTTTCAATAATTAGATAGTATCCATACATACCATTACGTGACACCTTCCGATTGGTTGTATCATTAATGTACTACATTTAATAAGTGATGACTAAATGATGACTAAGATGATACAACTAATAAAAAATAACACATAATGATATATATATATATATATATATATATATATATATATATATATATATATATATACTATCTAATTATAAAAAAGTGCTCAACCAAACACCATATAAGTAATTTTTATTTTTATTATACATGTATCGTTTCTCTTCTATAAATCAAAATCACCACCAACCCCACTCTCCACCACCAACCCATGTATATATATACATAATATATACTCAGACACACCACTCTTGATCCACTATTATTCTACTGTCTCACTGAAAAGTGACTTAGAAAGAAGGAATCAACAATGGCCATGGCTCTTCGAAGGCTCTCCTCCACCATCAACAAACAAACCTCAACCTTCACCAACGCTTCTTCCCTTTATCGCATGGTATCTATTTTTTCTCTTCCAACATAAATCAAAACAAAAATGAAGAAAAAATAAACTCTGAAAACTTGATAATTATTTATTTTTTGCTTTTCATTTTAATTTCAAAACCTTCGTTCTCTGTTTTTGGCACTTGTAGTCTTCTTCTCTGTCGCCACAAGAAAGAGACAAATATCGCGCCGCTGTAAGATTCTTTCAGATTCTCCTTTCTCTTCAAATTTTTTCAATCTGAATAATTCGGTAATAAAAGAAAATTTTCTGATGAAAATCGCAGTGGGTGAAGCAGCTCAATGAGCCACTTGAGGTTATCGATCCTGAGATCGCGGACATAATCGAACTTGAAAAAGCTCGTCAATGGAAGGTAGGTGCGATCTAAGGTGGTGTTTGGAAATGTTTTTTTTTTTGTTTTTTTCGTTTTAGATTGAAAAATTTGTCCCAATATGACTCAGATTGATTCTATTAAATATATGCCTATAGATTGAAAGTGACCTTTTCAACTTTCTGATGTTCGATTTTTTTTGTTTTTTCTAATTAATTGAAGCTATACCCAATTGTTACTAACCAATTAACTGATCTAATAAAACTGATACAACTAACTCAGAAGAAAAACTAACTAAAATTAACTAATTAAGTTAAGTAACTAAAAGTAGCTGAGTTAGGTGACAAATTATGTTCTTTTGGAGAATCAACAATTCAACATAATTCATGATAGAGTGCAATTTCGTCGTTTGATCCAGGTAGCCGACCACACATAGTGGAATAATGTTGGTTGATTGTTGTTGTGGAGAATCAAATGTGGAATGATGTTGTGAATTGTGATCTGTAGGGTTTTGAGCTCATACCTTCGGAAAACTTCACGTCACTGTCAGTGATGCAAGCTGTTGGATCGGTGATGACAAATAAATACAGCGAAGGGTATCCTGGTGCTAGATACTATGGTGGAAATCAGTATGTGGATCTTCATATGAGTGTTTTTTTTTGTTTCAAATTTATTATTATAGTGTGTTAATTATTTTTTTATGATGTGTTTTAAGGTACATTGACATGGCTGAGACCTTGTGTCAGAAGCGTGCACTTGAAGCTTTTAATTTGGATCCGGCAAAATGGGGAGGTGTAAATAGCTGAAAACTGCCTTTGATGCAATTTTAGTTTTATTTTTGTCTTTTTTTAATAATAATCCTTAATTTGGACCCTCATGTTTTGCAAGTGTATCAATATTATATGAGTTCAATTCTGATGCAACCAATGAAAATATTTCATTTGCATGACTTTTCTAGTAGTGAGTGAAAGAGTCGATTCTCATTACTGATATGTCAATACATGATTTGATGATTGTGTAAATGTCATTGTACATTGTTAGTGCATAGAAGTTACATCCATATTGTAATTGTTAGTATGTGTGTGTGTATTTGTTTTTCTTGGTTGATGAGCTAAAATAGATAACTTGTGCTATTATTCCGTTGGATCATCCATCTATGCCTTTTCTATTAATTTGCTATACAACTTAGGTGAACAAGATCTTGAACAAATGCTTTCTTGGAGGTCTTACATGCTCTGCTTTTGACAGTCAATGTGCAGTCATTATCCGGATCCCCTTGTAACTTCCAAGTTTACACTGCTTTATTGAAGCCTCATGAGAGAATTATGGCACTTGATCTTCCCCATGGTGGGCATCTATCACATGGCTATCAGGTTAAATTTTGTTTCTAATTATTATTTGTGATCATTGATTATCATCGCTAGTCTGCATTAAGTCATACTGAATGAATGTTTGAACTATAGCTCATATTTAGTTTTTGTTTCGCCTAATAGGTATTTAAGTGATCAACATTGTTAAGGCAAAGGGAGGAAGAAGTTTATAGAAAAAAAGAAAACTCTGATCTCATTTTCCAACCTAATGGCCTTTTCTAAACTGGTCTTAGTTGTATTAGTACAAATACTAGACACAATCTAAAAAGATTTCAAGAGAGCTAAAGCTTTCCTAAAAATATCAGCTTCTTCCATAATTGGAAGAACAATAATGTCTTCAAACTGCAAAAGAGAGAACTACTCACTCTTCAAACATAACAAAAGACTTCTACTCATACTTCACTTGAAATCCTTCAGAAGCAATCCTCTTTACTTTCTCTTTTATTTATTGTACATTTGTGTTAAGTTGTTAACTATTGACCCTTGAAATAATTTTGATAGCCTTGGAGGCTCTAATACAGGCAGAATTTTGTTTGTAGTTCTATTTCAAAGTGCCCCTTCTATTTTACACATTTGTGGCTCCATATTCACATTTTTTTTGTTAACTAAATCATTGATTTACACATATTTTATTCCCTTACCCGTGATGTATTTGCTGAATGCTGATCTATGTCAGTTTAGTATTGTCTGTCTGGAAGAAGTGGCATATCTCTGTGCCAAATGATGTCAATCCTGAAACTTTTTATGTAACACATGTATATGTATGAGTTTTGGATGCTTTGGTTATTTGCTTATTGGAAGACTCTTATATTATGTGTAGACAAGTTACTAATTATATATTCGTCTCATGCAGACTGACACCAAGAAGATATCAGCTGTATCTATATTCTTTGAAACAATGCCATACAGATTGGATGAAAGCACTGGTTATATTGATTATGACCAGGTAGGCAGGTATCATTGTATTTCTGTGGTGGATATTATTATTTTTTAATCAGTTAGAATCTTCTCAGCCATCAGAATTGATTTGATTTCAATTACTGTCATGGTTTCTTCGTGATGAGTTAAATATTTTCTCATCTGGTGTTTAATTTAGGATGTATCTTCAGAGATTATGGTGTTTAAATTAGTAGCCTGTAACATATTGAGTAATTCTGGATTTTAGAGATACATCAATTTTGACTTGTTTCTTACTTGTGTTTTCAGTTTCTAATGCAACCAACACATGCCCTTCTTATGTTTGAAACATTAGAAACTGAATGACGCAAGTACTAAAAAAATTTAATCAATTTTCACTCATGTACAAAAT
The DNA here is from genome assembly GCA_013621005.1 of Aeschynomene evenia. Lineage (NCBI taxonomy): Eukaryota > Viridiplantae > Streptophyta > Magnoliopsida > Fabales > Fabaceae > Aeschynomene > Aeschynomene evenia. Next base: position 21,153,342 of record CM024269.1, read on the forward strand.
ATTTTGTCCTCCAAATACCTGATTGATGCAGCATTTATCGTTCTGCCATCTATTATTGGTTATTACATTAAGTTCTCTTTACGAATAGGGAAAGTACAGTTTTCTGAACATGTTGAAGAGTGAGATTTGCACTAACAAGGACTGTGGTCTTCCTTGCATACTGTGAGTTAGACTTGTTTGTAATGGCTTTACTTATTTATTGTCTGCAGTTGGAGAAAAGTGCTACACTTTTTAGGCCAAAATTAATAGTAGCTGGTGCCAGTGCTTATTCTCGTCTTTATGATTATGCAAGAATTCGCAAGGTAAACTTTATCTGATTACTGAAATTTGGATGTTTGGTATTTAGAAAGATTAACTGGTGATGACAGAGTACCTTTCATGCCTGAATTTCTATAGGTCTGTGATAAGCAGAAGGCAATTATGTTGGCAGATATAGCACACATCAGTGGATTGATTTCTGCAGGTGTTATTCCTTCTTGTTTTGATTATGCAGATGTTGTAACAACCACTACACACAAGTCACTTCGTGGACCCCGTGGGGCTATGATCTTCTTCAGGAAGGGTGTGAAAGAGATAAACAAGCAAGGGCAGGAAGTGAGTCTAAAATTCTAAATTTATTGCTTTAAGGGGAAAAAATACATTTTACAGTATGAAGTATTGTCCCATCTCAACTTGCCGCCCTAAAGTTTTTTGGTTATCAAATGCTTAATTTTTCACTTAAAAAATCAATCAAGCATAGAAGTGGTTAAGCAATAAAAACTATACTGTGGCAGGTAAGTTCAGATAGGGGCTATATACTTCAGGGAGGTAATAGTAATATACTATAAGAAGTATAATAATTTATATAGTTGTCTAGTAAAACATAGCAGTGTTCACCAGTGGTTACTATGTGTTTGTTTAATACTTTCTTGATGCAATTTATTTGTATTTTATATTATTTCTACGTTGGGTAACTTGAAAATATTCTTCATTTGCTGACTTCCATCGTATAGGTATTGTATGACTATGAAGATAAAATAAATCAGGCTGTTTTCCCTGGACTTCAAGGTGGTCCACACAATCACACTATTTCTGGCTTAGCAGTTGCACTGAAGCAGGTTCTTCAATTGATTAGCGAAAGAAACTATTTTGTCATCATTTTTTCCTAGCAAGTATTTATTTTTCAATATAATAATCATAATAATACTCCTTGTGCATCTTTTGTTGCCAGGCTAATGTAAGTTCAGTTCTATTTTAATTTCTGTAAATGTAGGCAATGACACCAGAATACAAGAATTACCAAAAGCAAGTTGTCCTTAACTGTGCAGCATTTGCAAAGGTAATAATTAATGCCTTACTAGTGCTTTATAAAGCTATTTCGGACAAGTTGTTAGGTGTTTCTTCAATTAGTTGTTTGGCTCGAGCTCGACTTATTTGAACAAAATTGCTGACTTTGCTGTGTTTACTGAGCTTCAGAGTTTGCTAGAGAAAGGCTACGACATTGTATCTGGTGGAACAGATAACCATTTATTGTTGGTGAACTTAAGAAACAAGGTAAGTGGTTTTTCCTTTGAAAATTTCTAGGTCATATTTGTCTCGAAGTAGTCAATATAGTGCCGAATTTTCTAGGTAAGCTTTAACTTTCTTTGAGTACAGAGGATGGAAATAATCAACTAGAAATATCTCTACCCTATATGAAATGGTTTCTTCTTGTCTTGAGTTATACCTGAACCTTAAAAGTTAAAACAATTCAACTTCCCCATTGCTTGAGAAATGTTCAATTTTATTGGGCTTAGATATATATTTGTTAACCCTAATTATGAAAGATGTATTTGTTAACTCTAATTACAAAAGATGTACAGTTTATAGGACTTGTTTAGTTGTAGTATTTTTGTTCTTTAGCATCAAGGGGATGGCACTTTCTAACGGCACGGTGTTTGACAGGGCATCGATGGCTCAAGGGTTGAAAAGGTGTTAGAAGCAGTTCATATAGCAGCGAATAAAAACACTGTTCCAGGGGATGTGTCTGCTATGATTCCTGGAGGCATTAGAATGGGTATAAACTCTCTAAGATGTCTTTTGTTGAAATTCATGGTGATCAGATAAAAGAGAGAGCAATAATTGGAAATATCAGAAAATGTGTATTGATAAAATGAGAAAAGATGATCCAATACAAATTATGTCAAGCCTTATATAGGCTAGTAAATGTAACTAATTATTAACTAACATCTAACCAAATCTAACTAATTCCTAATTACAAGTTCTAACATCTGTTTCCTGCTTATTAGTGGCGCTATGATTATATGTTAATTAAGATTAACTTGTCTTTGATTCAGGGACCCCTGCTCTCACATCCAGAGGGTTTGTTGAGGAAGATTTTAGGAAAGTAGCTGAGTTCTTTGATGCAGGAGTCAAGTTAGCCTTACAGATTAAGGCAAATACCCAAGGTTGACCATACCTTACCTTAACCTTTCTGAATAATTTTTTTTTCTATGTGATGATCTTTGAAGGCATGGCAAGGTATCTTACATGTTATGGTCACTCACTCTTTTTCTTTTGGTTATTTTATGCTCAGGTACAAAGTTGAAGGACTTTGTGGCAACTATGCAATCAGATGAACATCAATCTGAGATCGCTAAGCTCCGCCATGGGGTTGAGGAATACGCCAAGCAGTTTCCGGCTATTGGTTTCGAGGTCGAGAAAATGAAGTATAATAAGTGAAGATGTATTACATTATAGCACTTCCTTTGGAGTTCTGTTGGAAAATTCTGAGATTAATAACAACTTTGAAGTGTTGCTCAACGGGTTTGTAAGCATTGGATGCAAGTTTGAGTGTTATAACGCCAATGACTGAATGAAAAGGAGGGAAAAATTTCCCCTTCAATGATGGATTTGTAGGGTTTGGCATTTTATTTCAAGGTTAAGGAAAAGCTTTTTTTGAGTTGATGATGAAAATTCTTTAAGATTGTCAATGTTGATGTGTGAAGCCAAAATGAGGCTCTGTCCCTTTGTGGTATTTTACCATTTGCTTAAACTTGTACCAAAATTTATATCCTTCTAATTCTAAAATTTGCATTAACTCATTGAATGGTATAATGGCACAATCGTTGAAGCTAATACATTGAGCATAGAGCCTGACATAAAAAAAGTACAAGTCAATAATACATAAAGCATACGTAAGATAGACAAATTGATGTTAAATAACATTAGTCAAAATCCTTGTACACGATCCCAAACAGGAAAGCAGTTACATCTCTTATTTTCAAATTAATGTAAAAAGTTTAGGATTTTAATTGGGTACCTAAAAATATATAGGATACTGAATAGAAGTATGTGTTAAATAGTGATTGATTTATAGGATATAATTAATTTAAATTTTAAATTTATATAACTGGTAACGTGTTAGGCACAACATGTATCATAATTGTAAATAAAGATGATGTTGCAACATGTAATATATGTTGTAGATAACATGTTATATATGATGTACATAATATATAATATACGTTATGCATATTACATATTATATGTTATGTATAGTATATTGACTATTTTGACTGATTTTTTATTGTGCACCAAAATTTTTTCATATATATATTAGATATTATATATTATATCTGTTTTCACTAATTTCTTTTTTATGCACCAATATTTTGCTATCACATACTTATTTCTATTTATTTAGCATGCGCATGAGTAGTGAGCGAATGGCTGAAATTGGTTATATCCGTTCCATTCCTTTGCGCAAATTTTATCCAAGCAAGAACAGAGGATATTGCTAAACCAACCCATTCATTCAATCATGCAATGACAACTAAATTTCTGCCATCATTTCTCTTTTCTTCCTTCATAGATAGCCATAGCCTGCACCAATCATGGCTTCTTTTCCTTCTGCTGCTATCACTGCAACTCTTAAGCTCAACCCACAATTCAGGAAACACCCACCAACTTCCTTTACCACAGAAAAGGTACTCTCTCTCTCTCTCTCTCTCTCTTTCAGTTGCTGATTCATAATATCTGTTTAATTTCTTATACCAACATAACATGTCTTTTTTTGTTTTGCTTTGGATAACATTTACTATTTTGGTGTATTATGTTAAGCATTTTTGTAAGACAGTATTTGTTTTTATTGACTTTAGTGGTAGAGTTAAGGAGCGAGTGAAAAAAAAAAATGACATGTTTGGTCCTAGAGTCACAGTGCACATGGAAATAGAGTTGCAGCGAACGAAATTGCTAACTTTTTGTTCACTCTTATCTTGGAGTCGTGTCAGAAAGGAGACACGTATGTATGAGGGTGTGTTTTGAGTCAATTTTGGAGTTACTGTGTCTCTGACTCCTGATTCAATGACTTCTCTCGACTCTGCCCTTAGAGTTAATGAAAATAAATATAATAGATTACATAAACAACCATTTTAACTAACTAAGTAACTAACCAATTGGCCTTTGTTTCTGAAACTCATATAAATGCAGTAGAATTTTTTAATTCATGGTGGGTTGAGTGACTTTAATACCATGTTGGAATTCATGATATCATACTATATCAGAGAAATGAACCTAGACTGGAAAGTGAAAAATATATTGAATGAACAATTTATTATCAATGACAATGGATATAACCTATATATAGGCATAACACTACTAATATCTACAATAATAATGTTTGTCTTACAACAAAAATACGTCCAACTAATATCTAATGTGTGCTATACATAATGTGAAATGTGTGTTATACTTACGTGTGCTATATGTATAACACACGTTGGATACTAGTTGGACGTATTTCTGTTGTACGACAAACATTATTGTATCTACAATGACAAAAATATCGCTAACACTAAATTATATTACTCCTTCAATTCCATCTACTAGTAATTGTCATTCTCATGAAAATGGGTTTATTCAAATATAGTTTCTACTCTGCTTAATTTGATACTAACATGTAGTTTATGCTTTCAGAGTCAAAACATTTCTTTGCAGAAAAGCAACTACTTGATGGATTTGGATCAAAAGTATCTAGATTTTCGTGAATCACTTTCTTTGACAAAAGAAGGAACAGAATTGGACCCATCTTTGTATGTTCCCTTATTGCAAGAATGCTTAGACAAGAGCTCTTTTTCAGACACACAAGTTGTTCATAGTCATGTCATTAAAACTGGAACCCATGAAGACGTTTATGTCATGACATTTCTGGTCAATATTTATGCTAAATGTGGTTACATGGAGGATGCTCGCAAAGTGTTCGACAATATGCACAGAAGAACTGTGGTGGCTTGGACGACGCTAATGGCGGGCTATGTTCAGAACACGCGGCCAAAGCATGCTATCCATGTGTTTCAAGAAATGTTGTATGCTGGAAGTTACCCCTCAAATTACACTCTTGCTATTTCTCTAAGTGCTTGCACATCGCTTCAATCTATAGCGTTAGGGGATCAGTTTCATGCTTTCATAATCAAATATCGAATCGACTTCGAAACTAGCATTGGCAATGCACTTTGTAGTCTATACTCCAAATGTGCAAGATTGGAATTGGCTCTCAGAGTATTCAGGAGAATCAAAGAAAAGAATGTTGTTTCTTGGACTGCTGCAATATCTGCTTGTGGGGACAATGGTGAAGCTACGACGGGTTTAAGACTTTTCGCTGAGATGCTTTCTGAGGACATACAGCCTAATGAGTTCACTTTAACTAGTGTCTTGAGCCAATGTTGCGAGATTCTGTTATTGGAACTGGGGATTCAGGTTCATTCGATGTGTACTAAACTCGGGTATAAATCAAACCTGCGTATAAGGAATTCTTTGTTGTATTTGTACCTCAAATCTGGTTCTATTAGTGAGGCTCAAATTTTGTTTAAAGGAATTGATGATGCCAGTTTGGTTACATGGAATGCGATGATTTCTGGACATGCGCAAATGATGGAACTCACAAAGGATAATCTTTCTGCATGCCACAATGGAATTGAAGCACTCAACCTTTTCTCCAAGTTGAATCGGTCGGGCATGAAACCCGATCTGTTTACCTTCTCTAGTGCCCTAAGTGTCTGTAGTAGGCTGGTGGCTTTAGAGCAAGGGGAACAAATTCATGCTCAGGCCATAAAAACAGGGTTTTTGTCAGATGTTGTTGTGGGGACTTCACTGATTAATATGTACAATAAATGTGGAAGCATTGAGAGAGCGAGTAAAGCATTCCTAGAGATGTCTACTAGAACTATGATATCGTGGACTTCGATGATTGCAGGTTTTTCGCAGCATGGCCGGTCTCAGCAAGCATTGCAGATTTTCGAGGATATGAGACTAGCTGGAGTTAGACCAAACCAGATCACTTTTGTTGGAGTTCTATCGGCATGTGGCCATGCAGGCATGATCGATGAAGCACTCAATTTCTTTGAGATTATGCAGAAAAAATACAAAATTAAGCCTGTAATGGACCATTACAATTGCTTAATTGATATGTTCATAAGGTTTGGGCTGCTGGACAAGGCTTTCGATTTGATTAAGAAGATGGATTTTGAGCCTAGTGAGCATATTTTGTCAAACTTGGTAGCAGGTTGCTTAAGCTATGGGAATCTAGAACTGGCTTTTCAAGCGGCTGAGCAGTTACTAAGCCTTAAACCGAAAGATACCGAAACATACGTATTATTGTTGAATATGTACCATTCTGCAGGGAGATATGAGGATGCTTCTAGAGTTAGGAATATAATGAAAGATGAGAAAGTCAGAAAATTAGAAGATTGGAGCTGGATTAGCATCAAAGACAGAGTGTATTCATTTAAACCCAATGACAAGGCATTCCCACAAAGTTCACTAGTATATGAATCATTAGATGATTTACTTGCCAAAGCAAAGAATCTTGGATACAAGATGCTAGAAACTATGGAAATAAGTGATGAAGACGAGGACGAGGAGGAAGCCGAAAAGGCATCCTCGCCTACCATTTACCACGGCGAGAAGCTGGCGATTACATTTGGGTTGGAGAACTTGCCAAATTCTTCAACAATAAGAGTTGTCAAGAGTACCTTAATGTACAAGGATTGCCATAATTTTATCAAGTATGTCTCAACACTGACTGGTAGGGAAATCATTGTTAAAGATAGCAGAAGGCTTCATAAATTTGTCAAAGGACAATGCTCATGTGGGGATTTTAGTGTTTTTTTCTGATATCCTCTAAAAGGAGCATTATTTAGCTATCAAAGCTCTTACATATTTGTACACCTCTACACTTACTAATGACACATTACACTTCATTGTAACTGCAATTTATGAATGAAAGTTCACTAACAATTTACTTTCTGTAGAAACCTGTGTGAGTATAAATCTTACTTTGCTAAATCATAGACATTAATTGGCAGCAACATTTTGCTTCACAGAACATCTGAAATATGTTGGATTCAATGAAATTCATTTACATGTTTAAAAAATAGATTTAATCACTCAACTAAAAATGATCCGTTTGGATTATAATACTTTTGACTTTTTTTAACTTTTGACTTATTAAAAGTTATATATGTCCTGTTTGGCTATATAACTTATGACTTATCCGGAAGTTATTTCAGTATTTATGGAATTGACTTCTCTAGAAGCACTTTTCAAAATAGTTGAAATAATTTTTTTTTTATTTTATGTCCACATGCAAAATAACTTATTCATAAGTTACTTCTCATAAATTACTTTTATATAAGAACTTAAATAAGTTGTTTATCCAAACTTGTCTTAAATTCATAATACAACCATTCAACTGTTTCATTGGTTCCAAAAACGGTTATTACCATATTTATCTGTATTATATGCAAAGTAGAAAGTGGGTTTCTTATTTTGGGCATGACTTATGAAACTATTTGTCTCCTGTTGACACATGATGATACAAGTGTGAAGTCCACAGTGTGTCTCACCTTTCTAAGTTGAGAGAGGTCAGATAGGGTTTGAGAGATGTAATTTTTGGTGTGAAAATTTGTATTGAGAGGAAAGGCTTACACACAGAGTTGTCATCTTCTTTGTATGATTAAGGGGATGTGTGGTTCGTGGAATGAAATTTCATTTCCGGAAATAGTATTTTCTATTCATTTTTTGAAAATATAATATGTAAGATATTTGATTTTTAGAATAATATTCTCAAACATATATTATTTTAAAAAAAATTCATGTCCAGATCAAGACAAAGTGTCAACGGATCTTAGTGGTAGGTCAATGGACCCCATTTGTGGGTCCGTGGATCCAACGTTCCATTCCCATAGGAATCTAACATTCTCATGTGGAATGTGAGAATAAAAATAGTGGGTCCAACATTCCCTCTCTATAGAATAAATATCCAACATTCATGTAAATAATTTTTTAATTCTTCATTATCACCTTAACATTTCTAGATATGTTTCATTCAATGAACCACACACTCTCTAAAGGTTCGTTCATTGAGCTGAAAATTGGATAGCAGATTCAGAACGTTTTCTTCAATCTATATGGTTGAATCGTTGATATTAGTGACTAGCAAAACCTGTGATGTTGGGTATCTTTCATCTTCTTGAAATTTTTTTGCAAGTATAGATGCTTGATTTGCTTAGCCTGTTGTAAGTTAGATTTGTGCACCTATTAGAGACTTTATTGTACCCTTATTTGATTGTAGTGAAGCTATTTGTTTAGCCTAGAGGTCTCGTGATTTTCATCTCTCACATTGAGGAGGGTTTTTATGATAAATATCTTTGGTATACTAGAGAGATAAAAATATATAAGTTTGTTAAGATAAAAATATAAACATTAATCGTCATTTTGTCATGTACTAAGTTTATGTAATTTTCTTGCACTTGCTTGATGTTGTTGTCACCTGCTTAGGCACTAAATTGAAGCTACATTGCCCACCTTTTTTTCATATTTTGGTCATAAAAGGTATTTGACAACTGAGAAGACAGTGAATAATATCAAGAAAGAAGTGATTCTCACAACTGCATCAGGTGAAACTCATCATATTGCAGAGCTAAAAGGAACAAAATGGTATATGATGAACTCTGATTGGATGCTACACAGAAAGAAAACTAGTGCTGATGATGAGAATATATTTGAGCTCACAGGCACAAAAAAGGTCATGTTCTTATTCCTATCCTAGTTTAGATTCTTAAATCAAAGAACATGTGAAGAGTTTTATCTCACTCAGTTCATATTATATATGGAATATGTTGATTCCTAAGAAGAACGGCACGAGTAGTGTTAATATAGACTCGGGTTTACGGTGTGAACCCTACACGTAACAACATAATTAAAAGTTATAACTATAATAATATTATGAAACTCTTGGTTGATATGTTGCCACGTGTAGGGTTCACCATAAACTCGAGTCTATATTATCATTTTTCACACGACATAGACACGGACATGGAGACACATCAAACTAAAAAATTATAAGACACGGACACGTCATATATATGTCTATATAATTAAGATTTTTTAATAAAATTTCTCTTATTTTGAGTGAAGAATACATATTTAATTTAACTCTTTTATTGTCCAATAAGTTTGAGTTGAATTTCATCTTAAGTTTCTTCGTAAAAATGAAAAAATCATAAAAGAAAAAAATGTGTAAATCTATGGTGTATCTGGCTTGTGTCCTTGGTGTGTAATGCGTGTCAGACAATGTCCTGCATGTCCAACGCATGTCCGACAATAAAAAAGAATTATTATTTCTCAAACATTTACAGAGACGTATCAGACATATGTCCACCGGGTGTTGGTGTCTCCTGCGTGTCTGATACGTGGGCACACTTTAGTATAGGTGTGTTCGTGGTTCCTACTCGTTCTAACACTTATGCTCTTTCCCCATGTGATTATTTACCCAGGTAGAAAATTGGAGTTTGAAAATAAATATCTCATAAATGGAGAAGGAAATTGCTTCATGACAGCAGTGGAATTCTCTCCAAAAGATCCATATGGAAAAGCAGTAGCTTTGATGGATTTAGCAAATGGATTTCTACTGGTAATTTATTTGTTAAACGAAAAGTAAAAAATTTTGGTGCATAATAAAAAATCAATTAAAACAGTGAACAGATTGTGCATAATGTATAATATGTAATATGCACACTGTATATTATAAATTATTTACACCATATATGACATATTGTGCACATCATATATCATATGTTACAACATTATCTTTGTTAACAACATGTGATATATGGTGTGCATAATATGTGATATATAGTATGTACGTAACATGTATTATATGGTATGCACATTATATAATATATGTTATGCATAACATATATATTAGATTGTTTTAGTTATTTTTTCATTGTACACATAACAATACTCAACAAATTAAAAAGCCTCAAATCATGTTAATTTTGTTATTCATGTAATCATGTCTAACATGGTAACATCACTGATTTGTGACTGATTTTAAAATTTGATGAAACAGATTGAAATATTTGTAATTCGATAATTTACCAACAAAATGGAAGAGAGAAAAAATGATGAACAAGAAGCATAAAATCTTGAAGAAAATGATATATTGAGTAAAAGTGATCAAAGAACCAAATGATACAAAAGATATGAAAATACAAGATACAACATGCTTTTATATAGGCAAGAGAGACAATGTAAAATTACAATAATGCCCTCTAACACCCCCTCGCAAGCCGGAACATGCAAATATTTGCATGTCCGACTTGGAATGAGGATGTAATACAATCTAAAATCAAAGAAATACATCTAAAATGATGAAATACAATCAAAATGATGAAAAATCATAAAAAGAGTCGGCTCACCGAATAACACAATCGATCAAAAACCGCTCCTCAAAGAAGATGATATAGGAGTCGTCTCGCCGGTATGACATCGTCGGTCAAAAGAATGCTCCGAAGTGGGCTCAAAAGCTCCAACTATGATATGTCCCGACCCGGGAACAAGCAACGGCAGTGGTGCCTAGTACGAGAAGTCTTCGACCTTCCATTGGGTCACTTTGAACTATCAACCGTCGTCTCCACAGCGCTCGTCGCAAAGAAAGGTTAACGTCATAAGACGTGCAACTACCACACGGCAGAAGCGAATATAGAGCCAAAACAAGGCTATCCAATATGAATACTGAGCGTGGATTATCAACAAAATCTTTTCATTTCTAGAAAGAATTATTGAAGATTTCATTTTCCATATCAAGAAGCTCAATTTCATATCAATCATGGTGTATCAAAGAGTGAAAATTCATGGTATTAGACCCCAAGATCAAAAAGAAGAGATATTGAAAATGTGAAAATGAAATAGAATTGAATTGAATTGAATGATTAGTGATTACAATCACCAATGCCTTATATAGGCTACAAAACTAATAACTAACTACTAATCATACTTATCTAAAATACAATCATATCTTTATAACACTAATATCTCTAACACCCCCCTCAAGCTAGGCATGGGAGAATTTCAATTATGTCTAGCTTGGGAATAAAGTGTAATACAACTAAAAGATGAATTACAATCCAAATGAAATACAATGATATATCAATCATGATGAGAATGGAGTGAGTCGGTTTGCCGGGATGATCTTCGGTCAAATGCCGCTCCTCGGAGAATATGATGATGTAGGAGTCGTGTCGCCGGGATGATCATCGGTCGAGATAACGCTCCAAAAACGGGTTATGTGGCTCCGTGTATGACAATGTCCCATCTTGGGATCGGGCAACGATAGTGGTCCCTAGTTCCAATTGTAGCCTTTGACATTCAGCTACGACGTCTCTACAACACTCGTTGTGAAAAATGTTAACATGCATCTACCATTTTTTTTAATATGACAGTAGCAAATATGAAGTCAATCTTAGGCTTGAATCAATGAGAATATATGAATATCATGAATCAATGTTTCTTCAATATGAATCAAGAGAAAATCTTGAACAAGAATAATTTTGTAGTGGGATGAACAAGAAAAAAAATCAGACTCACATTCTTATACATTATTAGAATGTAAATCTATCACTAGCTTGATCATTTTGGTTGTGCTGCACCAAGCTTTGGAATTCTGATCATGGACACGTTGTTGAGGCCATATCCTTGGAAACTACTTGGCATGCTATGGAAGATCTTGTTTCAATGGTTAAGAACACATCTTTAGCAAACAGAGCAATGATCACGCGTGTTGGAGATGAGATGCATCTAAGATATAGAAGCTACCATAGATCCATTATTGATTTGAGATCAGATTAGTTCTTGTTGATGGTGATGGTTTTCTCTATCTTCAATGGGAATGAAAGTATTTAATCTTGCAATTTCTTGAGACTTGCAAGAATGGAGTCAGAAGTGTGGATGACCATATTGGGAAAACAAAATACTCTTGAATATTTGTAAACTCAGATTTCTTTTGATAACTGTATTGGTAACCGAAATTGATGGTTCAAGAATGCTCTTGAATCATGGAATAGAATATGATTTCTTCAAACCAATTGAAATTGCAGCGGAAGAGAATTTTGAAAAATAATTAGGACCAATGGCTCTGATACCATGTGAAAATTCATGGTATTAGACCCCAAGATCAAGAAGAAGAGAGATTGAAAATGTGAAAATGAAATATAATTGAATTGAATGATTAGTGATTACAATCACCAATGCCTTATATAGGCTACAAAACTAATAACTAACTACTAATCATACTTATCTAGAAATTACAATCATATCTTTATAATACTAATATCTCTAACACAGATTAAGGAGGAGTGGCTAGTACTGCCTGGGATATTATCTGCATTTGTTCTTTCTAACTTTTCTGATTCAATTAGTGATAACAAGAAAGAACTAAATGGGGAATGAGACTACTGTGTCAAGAGAAAATTATATGTACCTTATGTCTTTATAGTAATTGGCTCGTTTGAGAACAATTGATGTAGTTATTTGTTAAACAAATTTCTTGTATAAATTTCGATTGAATTTTATTTTCATCATTACTGACGAATATGGAATATGGGACCTAGTGTATAAGACTCACATGAGAATATTCCGTGGAATTTCATATGACAAGGATCTATTTGACCATTTCTAAAAGCTGGAGAGATTATTAAATATATTAAGAGTGAGTAAGAGATTTATTAAATTAGTATCATTCATATTTTAACATATTAACTATTTCATACTTTCATTATAAACTTAATTTAGTCTCTCTTCATTATAGTCGACTCATTAAATCACATATTATATCAGTAATATTTGACGTACCACAAAAATACGTCCAACTTGTATCCAACGTGTGCTATCTATGTTTAAGAATGTGTACTATATGTATATCGCGTTATTATATAATGAACGTTGCAGTGCAAATTTTGTTTTTTTGTGTATACTTGAGAATTTTTCTTGCTTACCCTCAGCGTTAAACACGTGTAAACAAAAAGGTTTGTTTGGATCTCTCACCTTGTGGTTGGGAATTCACTTTTTCCTTAGGTAGCTTAACAATCTTCAATCTCCATTTCCTAATTTAATAACATTGTCTTATCAACAAAACCCAAATTTTTTTATAGGTTTGCCAAATCATTCCATAAACAATGACAAGGCACAAGCTAGACCATAAAAAATTATTAGATTTCAGTTACTTGACGCTTTCGTTAGTTACGTAGTTACATAAAAAATAAAAAATAAATAAATATCTCCTTTGATTATCTAGAAATAAAATAATCTTTTAAGATATAAAATTGATAAAATAATTTTTCAAAATTTGACATAATAGACAAGATATTTTGATATCAAGGAAAAAAGATGATTTCTCAAAAAGTAATATGATCCCAAAATTAAAATTTAAGACGATATTAGACCATATTATCCTAAGTCTTTTATATGGAAGAACCATGATATCTACAATTTTGTATTTAGTATTAAGAGTTTAATTTCAATGTATACAGACATTTATTCATGAATTGACGTAAAAATCTTTAACTCAACTATCTATACAAATCAATAGATATAATTAACTCAGTTAATAGTATTAATCTTGTTAGTTTAAATAAGATATTTATGATTTATCCATAAAAATTTGCAAAAGAAGAAGATCACTGACAAACAGAACTACACAAGGAATACTGCAAAGAATAATGGAGACAATCACCGACGAAAAAGCATTATAGTAAATAGAGAAAACTAGTTACACTCTTAAAACAATTCCCTGAATCCCTTCCTGTATGCACCTATGCACAAGAAACAATGTTCATGCCAATTAACCCAAATTTAAAAAGAAAATAAAGAAAAAATTATAAAATAAAAAAAAAAATTCACACATCACAGCAAAAGAGGAAAAAAGGACCATTGGCATTATGGTAACAACAACCTACTTTCTCTCTCCACTTAGTTCCACGCATCACCGCCAGGCGCCGCCGTAGCCTGCCGCGGCACCGCATACGCAACCTCCGAACCGCCGTAACTAACCTTCTGCGCAGGATGCGAAACCGAAGCCGGCGCCTGAATCAGATAAACCGGCGCACCTACCGGTCCGGTCACCGGTCTAATGGCCTGGTAGATCCCCGACGGCGTCTGAATGAGATAAACTGGCACATGTTCCATTCCGGTTCCAGAAACACGAACCGAATTATGCAACAATGAACCAGGTACAGGAACCTGAACCGGAACCGGTCCAGAAACACAAACCGGACCGGACTGAACCTGCGTAACTGAATGAACCGCATTCTCAGCATTCTTCTGAGAGAAAATTTCCACGCCGTTACCGTTAACTCTTCCGTTATCCTCGTCGCTTTTCCGTTGCTGCTGTTGCTGTTGTTGCTCGTTGCTCCCGAGGTGAAGCCTGACGAATTCCGTTTCCGTGACGGTAACGGCGTCGTGTCCGAGGTCCGAACGTCCCGCCGCGAAATCTGGAACAGTTGGAGCAGCGGGAGAGGGATTATCTAGTCCGAACAGAAAATCCGGATTCAGCGCCGTGATTTGCGGAGGGAGTTGCGGCGGAGAAGGAGGAATAGGAGGTTCTGGAAGCTGAACGGAATTGAGAGCATCGACGAACCATTGAGGTTCGGGTTTGGTTAGAACAGATGGAGGAAGAGGAGGAAGAGAAGAAGCATTGTTGTTGTGGTTTGGGAGAGGGAATAGGATGAGCCTGAGACGTGCGGGTCTAGGAGAGGAGCGGCACAGGCGATCGTACTCCACCATCATGTGGTCGAGATCCTCGTCATTGGTGACGGAGATGAGTGCGTCGAGGTCCTCGCCGGGGAGCTGGTACTTGAAGCAGACGTCGGCGGCGCCGCCGGTGAGGGTGGATAGCTTGACTGCGAGTGCGGCGAACCTGATGTGGCGGTCCACAGCGAGGATCTTGGTGTCGCCGCCGACGTAGGAGAGCTGGTTGTCGTGTGGACGTGGCTGGATCCTTCCGCCGTAGCTGCAGAGGAATTTCACCTTGTAGGTAGCGGCGGCCGTGGCGGTGACGGCGACGGAGGAGGGAGGAGGAGGAGGAGGTTGTTCGTCGAACGACGTGGTGTGGTCGGTATCGCGAGAGTGCGGCGAGGAGTCGCGAGAATTGGCGACGACATGGTTGTTGTTGGTAGCAGTATTCTCCATGGAAGAAATTGGGAGGGGAATTTTGGGGATTAGGGTTTAGGTGAAGACATTGGAATTGGGAATTTGGGAATTGGAGTGTGAGTTTTGTGTTTGTGTGTGAAGAAAACGGCGTGACGGTAGAAGATCGAGAAGAGAAGAGCGGATGGGGTTTTATGGTGGTGGGGTAGGGAAAGCTGGAAAAGTGTCAGATGCGTGGAAGGGAAGAATAGTGCCACAACATGAAAAAGAGTAGGAGTGTATGAGTATGACCTTATTTATTAATTTTAATATTATGTCCATTTTAAATAATTAAAGTAATTACTGAATTTTTTCCCTCAATAAATAAAAACAAGTATTATTTCCATAAATAGAGTGAGAGAAATTGTAATTTTATGGAGTGTCTTGATTTACCTTTTATTAAAGGAAATCGTAACAATGCTATAATTTTCTGCAAGAAAAATGATAATATAGACTCGAGTTTATGGTGAATCATACACGTGACAATATATCAACCAAGAGTCTCATAATACTATTATAGTTATAACTTTTAATTATGTGTTGAATGGTTGATATATTGTCACGTGTAGGGTTCACCATGAATCCGAGTCTATATTAACAGAATAACATGAAAATCGTAGAATTGCTACAATTTCCTGACATGTGAACCAATTGCAGTGAAATCGTAGAATTGCTACAATTTTCTCTAATAAAAGGTAAATCATGACACTCCGTGGAATTAATGTTTCCTCAATGCGTTATTAGAAATAATGATTTTTTTATTTATTGGGAAAAAATCCTAATTATTGGATTCTATTGAAAATTTAAATGTTAGAATTAAAATGACAAAAATATCCTACTATCATCAATTATTGTAATTTTTCTCTCTTTCATATAGGCAAAAATATAAAAGGTTATAATAGAGAAAATAAAATAAATGCTTCTTGAAATTTTAAAAGAGACAAATAAAATTGACAAAATGAAAAAAGATATTTAAAATAGATATGAGGGAGTAATAAATAAATAAATAAATATAATTTAATTTTCATTTATTACAATATTTTAACGTAGTCATTCATTTATATGTTGTAACGTCAATTATAATTATATTTTTTTTCTTACCACCTAAATATATATATTTTTTCTTCACCTAAATATCTCGCAGCATTTTTATCCTCAATAATATCCTATTTTGTAGGTACATGTACCCTTCTTGTGGCATCATAATCATGAAGGACACATTATGGATTGAAATTTTTCTATATAAACCCATAATAATCATACCATGAAAAAAAAAAGTGAGATTTTGTTCTTCTTCGGACGAAAGATTTCTAGTTAAATATATTAAATGACATTGTTTACTTTTTTTAGATAAGAAAATATTAGTTCATGGGAGGGTTAGGTTTAGGTCATTTAAACGGTTATTTCTATTAAGAAAATTGTTAGGTTTAGTTTTTAAGAGTACTAAGGAAAATGTTACTTTGGGATAGAGTTTAGGTGTAGATGATTAGTTTTATTACCTTATATGATTTGATATAAGTTTATATATATAAATGTTTTTATTAATTTATAGTTAGACATAAATTTTATATATTTATAATAAATTTATTAAATTAGATGGCAATATTAGGATAGTAACTTAATTTTTTAATTTATATCTTAATAGCCTAAGTGAGTTCGTAGACATTGCTAGATGTATTGGTGCACTAGTGTCGCACCTTCATGTGGAGTTTTTCCTAGGCCATGCTAGGCTTTGGGAGGTTTGTTGGTTGGGTCCTTTTGATCCTTTCTACTATTACTCATAATTGATTGATCAATCAAACGGTATTCGATCTCTGCATTGTATATGCAGCGATGTTAGCGGTTAAATTCTTAAATGAAACTTCATATTGTGACGGACCAGTCTTTGACCTATCTGATTAGAAGATACTACTGTTCTAGTACCAAAAAACAAAAATCTTAAAGCGATAGTGTATACAAATTGATCATCATTAGCTATTGTATACAATAATTTAATTTTCTAAAACTATTAATTTAATTTTTAATATAATATATTAATTCAATATTTTAAAAATTAGATTAATAATTTTAAAATGTTGAATTATTTCATATAATAACTGCTGATTTTGTGATGTACGTGGTATAATGTTACTCATGATTTTTTTTTGTCAAGATGTATTTGTTAGATGGTCAACTAATTAATGGAATATTACGTCGTTAATTATAATGAACAAACATCAATAATGTGTAATAGTAATTAAATTCAAACAATTTTATAAATTAAATTTTGGATGTAGATAAAAATTATTTTTAGATATTAAATTAAAATTAATTTAATTTTCAAAAAGTGAAAATTTTAAGTATATATATATTTAAATTTTAAACGTTGCAGAGTTTCATTATGACTCGCTAATGGTGGGTCTTTACAAAAGATATTTATATCCGTAATTAGGTATGAAATCTTTTAGAATATTAAACGTAATTTCTTTACTTGTTTGAATAAGGTACTGTATGTATCTTGATTTGCTGTGAACCATAAATATATATATTGCAAGCACATTATTTGGAAAGTCATAATATAATAAGATCTAATTTAAAGCTTTTTTAATTTCTCAAATAGAAAATAATCATCGCAATTAAACACACTAGATATGCCTTTCTAGTTTCTACCAAAAAACAAAAAACACAGAAGATATTTTTTCTTATACAATAGGAACTTGATTAAAAAAATTTATACAATATAAAAAAATAATTAAAAAATAGTTTACAATATTGAATTTTCCATGTATAAGTGTTTTTTTATAAATTATAATAATTTAATTATATATATTTTTTTGTAGATAAAAATTTAGATTACCGGAGAGACACCTCGTTCAAAATTAGGATAAACCACAATTTCAGTTAGAATTTATGGTAAAAAAATATACATATCATCCGTTAAAAAGATTTTTCAAGTAGGAATAAAGTAGGGATAATTTGGTTTATGGGGCAATTACTAATTGGAGTAATTTTGTAAGAAAGATGTGTTCAAGTAGCGATAATTTGGGGAAAAAGTGTACTCAAGTCCGAGTAATTAAAACTAGTCATTTCTCTTTATAGTATAGTATTATTTTTTGGTTTTTTTGGTAAATTATAGTGTTCTTGCCTTGTTAACTGATTGGCCGACTCGCCGAGTTGTTGGCTCCGACTTCGCCGAGTTACTCCTCCAAGCGTCGAGCTCCACAGACACAGGTTGGGGTGGTACCTGAAAAGGGACTCCGACGCTCAAGTTAGTACTAGGCAAAATATGAGTGTGGAGACAAGAATATAAGTTAGTTCTACCTGGGGCTTGGAGCCCCTTTATATAGGTCTCTCTTAATAAGAGAGAGGTGTTCTTTGTAACTGTAGATTCCCCATACATCAAGTCTCATAAATGTCATAAAGAGTTACCGTTACTCATAACTATTCATAATTGAGAGATAGTAACATTGGCCGATAATAAGGAAGTAGGACCCCTTTAAGGTCGAGTTCTAGGTCTCTGGCCGAGTTCTAGTCAAAGCCGACTAGCCGAGTTCTCTAGTCAAGTGTGTTTCTATATGACCGACCTTCCAGATCTATTAGTCGAGTTCATAATACTAGTCCACTACATATAGTATAAAGCATTTTCATCTCTTAAATAGTATAGTATTTTTTTTTGTTGGTAAATTATAGTTTATAGCGATAAGATCTAGCTTAAGGCATTTTTATCTCTTAAATAGAAAATAATCATAGTCGGTTTTAAGGCAATTAAACACACGAGATATTTTTCCTTATAGAATAGAAACTTGATTATTTTTTACGATATAAAAACTTAATGGTAATATAAAAAAAAATTGTATATTAATTTTTAAATAAATTATAATAATTTAATTATAATTTTTTTAATTCAAGCTATATCTATAGATATTTTACTGAAAACTAATATGGTTTAATTATACAAGAGTCTAGTGGCACCTATAGTTTCACCCAAAATTTAATTTAGTCTCTGTAGTTTAAAAATTTGTGATTGGGTCCCTAAATAATTTACACAAATGCTTGGAGTACAACAAAAAATCAGCCAAAAGAGTTAACAAAGTCCATTTAACACTTTATGAGCCAAATAGCACTTTTAATCATGAGTATATTTTTAATGGGTTAGGTGATTATGGCCCAAATTCCTATTTGTTAGCTATTTGGGCTGGGTTTTTGTTGTGTCTCTAGCAATAGTCAATAATTTTAGTTATATCCATACCTACAATTTTTATCACACAAATTCATTTAATCACATTTTAAAATTGTGGTTAAAGGCAAAATGAAATATGAAAGGAATATAGTTGACAAAATATATTTTCTAGTCTCTTAATATATTTTTATTTTTCATTTTGGTCTCCTAATTAATTTTCTATTATTTTGTTTTTTAAATATTTTATTCTTTATTTTGATCTCCTGACTAATTTAGTATTCTTATTTATCATATAACTCATTTTTTTTTCACTTTATTCTTCTAACTAATTTTTTTGTTATTTTTATGAGTTTAATTATGATGCACCGATAATGTAAAAAAATTTACAATATCGGTCAATCACATCCATTGATTTGTGTGACTTCTTAGTTAGTGAATAATTAAGTTAAAATTTTTTTACTGATGTGCCAATTCATGATTGGATATTGTGTAAAATTACGTTACACAACTAGTGAATTAACATTAAACTATATTTTTATTTTTATCTTATTATGATTAATTATCCAATTCCAATTATATAGTATCACGAGCAAATAAAAATAAAAATAAAAAATAAAATTGAACAGCATATTTATTCTTTTAAAATTTAATATAAAATTAAATAGAAACTAAAATACTCTGAAAATTTGAAAATAATTTAGTCTCTTCATCGGAGAGGTCCATATAGTTTAGTTATAAAAACTAAACTGGAAGTTTTAGTTTAATTAAACCAAACTTTATAGGTAAAATGTATGCTTTTTTATTATTATTTTAACTGAACTTGATATTGAATAGACAAAAAAATTTAGAGGTTTATTGATCTATTCGGTTGAACGCACTCAACCGAGAGTAGTGAAAATTATATAAGAAATATATACTTATCTAATATTAATACATTATTGTTCTTGCCTAGCTGACTAGAAGCCGACCTCCTCCCTGAGCTCCGTTCGACCTTCAGTTCCAAGCTCCATTCTTCTCATATACATGTGAGGGTACTTGAAAAGAGACATAGACTTTAAAAAGTGAGTTTTCACTATTTTTTCTAGAAACACTATAAAAGTAAAGACAATAGTCTTTAAAATATTGAATTACTTAATTTTTAGAACTAGGTAGAAAATGAAGGTTATAGACTTTAAAAAGTGAGATATCACTATTTTTCTAGAAACACCATAAAAGTAAAGACTATATAGTTTTGAAAATATTGAATTACTTAATTTTGAGAACTACGTAGAAATTGAAGACTATAGACTTTACAATTTGAGATATCACTATTTCACTATAAACACTATAAAAGTAAAAACTATAGTCTTTCAAATATTGAATCACATAATTTTTATAACTTAGTAGAAATTGAAGGCTACAATCTTTAAAAAGTGAAATTTCACTATTTTTTTAGAAACACTACAAAAGTAAAGATTATACTCTTTAAAATATTGAATTAAATGATTTTTAGAACTTAATAGAAATTGAAGACTACAGACATTAAAAATTTAGATATCACTATTTTTTTTTTCTGAAAACACTATAAAAGTAAAGACTGGAGTCTTTAAATATTGAATTACATAATTTTGAGAACTATGTAGAAATTGAAGGCTATAAACTTTTAAAAGTGAGATTTCACTATTTCTCTATAAACATTATAAAAATAAAGACAAAATAGTATTTAAAATATTGAACTACATAATTTTTAGAACTTAATAGAAATTGAAGGCTATAGGCTTTAAAAAGTGAGATTTCATTAATTTTCTAGAAACACTATAAAAGTATAGACTATAGTCTTTAAAATATTGAATTACTTAATTTTTATAACTAGGTAGAAATTGAAGGTTGTAGACTTTAAAATTGAGATTTTACTATTTTTCTAGAAACACTACAAATGTAAAGAATATAGCCTTTAAAATATTGAATTACTTAATTTTTAGAACTTAATAGAAATTGAAGGTTATAGACTTTAAAAAGTGAGATTTCACTATTTTCTTGAAACATTATAAAAAAAGACTATAGTCTTTAAAATAAGAATTACATAATTTTGATAACTATGTAGAAATTGAAATCTATAGATTTTAAAAAATGAGATTTCACTATTTTTCTAGAAACACTATAAAAGTAAGAACTATAGTCTTTAAAATATTGTATTACTTAATTTTTAGAACTTAGTAAAAATTGAATGCTATAGACTTTAAAAAGTGAGATTTCACTATTCTCAAGAAACACTATAAAAGAAAAGACTATAGTCTTTAAAATATTGAATTACATAATTTTGAGAACTAGGTAGAAATTGAAGGCTATAGACTTTAAAAATTGAGATTTCACTATTTTTCTAGAAACACTATAAAAGTAAATACTATAGTCTTTAAAATATTGAATTACTTAATTTTTAGAACTAGGTAGAAAATGAAGGTTATAGACTTTAAAAAGTGAGATATCACTATTTTTCTAGAAACACCATAAAAGTAATTAAAGACTATAGTCTTGAAAATATTGAATTACTTAATTTTGAGAATTACGTAGAAATTGAAGACTATAAATTTTAAAAATTGAGATATCAATATTTCCCTATAAACACTATAAAAGTAAAGACTATAGTCTTTAAAATATTGAATTGCATAATTTTTATAACTTAGTAGAAATTGAAGGCGACAATCTTTAAAAAGTGAAATTTCACTAATTTTTTAGAAACACTATAAAAGTAAAGACTATACTCTTTAAAATATTGAATTAAATGATTTTTAGAACTTAATAGAAATTGAAGACTATAGACATTAAAAAATTAGATATCACTATTTTTTGAAAACACTATAAAAGTAAAGACTGGAGTCTTTAAATATTGAATTACATAATTTTGAGAACTAGGTAGAAATTGAAGGCTATAGACTTTTAAATGTGAGATTTCACTATGTGATACCCCGTATCATAGTACCCCTTAGAAAGTGCTTTAATATGGTCTAAGTATGTCTAAGAAGGGTTAGAAATGGAGACAGATGATGGCGGCTAGCGAGCAGATGATGGCGGCTAGCGAGAAGATGATGGCGGCTAGCGAGCAGGTGCCCGCTAGCGAGCAGATTTTGGCGGCTAGCGAGCAGTCAAGTCCCACATTGCTCAAAACAACATTTCAGCTTCCCCCATCCCCCTATATATATGAGTGGTTAGTATTGTTTTTCCATCACACCTCATACTCCCGCCTTATCAAAGCAGTGCTTTGGGCGTCCTTTATATTAAGAGGAACTCTGGTGGAGTGTGAGTCTGACACCTTGGGGATATCTCGGTCAGAGCAAATTTCCGACGGTGAGTGAAAAGACGTTTTTGCCCCTATCAGCGTGCTGGTCGCTAGCGAGTTGTGAGTGCTCGCTGGCGAGTGTGCCATCGCTAGCGAGAAGGTATTACTCGCTAGCGGAGGTTCAGTGCGCAGCCTAGTTCAAGTTTTGGTTTTCTTTTGTGCGGTCCTGATGGGTCTTTTGCACGCCAGGTGCAAACGCGGTGCCGATAGCTGGAGCCGGAGCTAGCGGTGCCTTCCAGTCTCAGGACTTTCCAGGTGAGTGGAGGTTTTAGGGTGGATGTGTCGTGGCTGCAACATAGTAGCATTTGTATATGTTTATATGTTTATATGTTTACGTTTATGTTTATGTTTATACGTTTATATGTTTATATTTATGTTTATGTTTATAGTTATATTTATGTTTATGTTTATATTTATGTTTATATGCATAGGTAAATAATATGATAGATAGATAACATGCTTAGGCAGTTAATATGATAGGTCTATGACGTGCTTAGGTAGATGATATGATTAGGAAAATAACCTGCTTGGATAGATCACATGCATCACATAGTAAGTTAATATAACATAGTAAGATAATATAACATAGTGACATAGCATAACCTAGCAAGATAACCTCACGTGATAAGATAACATGACATGGTAAGATAGCATGATAAGATAATATAATCTAGTAATTAATATGATCTAGAAATTAATATCAAGTAATTAATACCACTTAGTGAGTTAATTATAACCTAATAATTAATTTAACCTAGTGAGATCATGTAACCTAGTAAAACACCATAACCTATTAGGATAATATAACATAATAAGATAACGTAACTCATTAAGATAATATAACTTAGCAGAATAATGTGACCCAGTAAAATAACACGTCTTAGACAGATAATATACCTTAGACAGATGATATACCTTAGACAGATAATATACCTTAGTAAGATAACGTACCTTAGTAGAAATGTTCCCTAAAGGATAACAGGTCTTAATAGAAGATATGCTCAGATAGATAAGTTCCCTAATAGATAACATAACAGGAAAGAGTGAATGGCTTCTAGGTCCCTTTGTATTGACGTTACTACGCGTTATGACTATATTTATTATATGCGTTATGATTATTTCTATAAGCTTGAATGATTTATGCTATGCTATGCTATGATATGAAACATGTTAGAACCCTACGATTTATGATCAGAATGATAACATGCAGTGTATGAGTAGAATGGTTGTAGAATTGCGTGATGACTGTTTACGTAGTCTGCGAACCGTCGTAGTATGTATTTCAACGCTTTAGCCCGGATGTAGCTCCCGGTCGAGTTTAGCCGTGACATACTGCCACGAAGCGCCTCGAGTCCCACCCCAGATACAGATACAGTATGACTAGCCTCACCTGCGTGGTTGTAGAGGTCCAGATCACAGGGCGGCTCGTGTTCCGTCATATGGCCGCACCCTAGTGGTAGCGAGTCCAGTTATCAGTTACATCAGGGCGGCTCGTGTTCCGTCATTTATCAGTTATCAGTTCAGTATAGGGCGGCTCGTGTTCCGTCATTTATCAGTTCAGTATGGGGGCTCGAGTGCGGATATCTCCGGCGGTACGCGTCCGTCGTCAGAGAGGTGCAGCTACGTAGATAGGACAAGTATATGTGATTGATAACATGACAGTATGTGTTGTATGACATGCATGATACCCCATCACTGAGCTTGCGACTCACTCCCCGCATTTTGTTTCAGAGTTCGATCAGGAGGCGGACGAGGGACAATTGATCCAGTAGAGGTCGGTTGCAGTTGATATCCTTGGTGAGTTCCGCATCTTCCGTGGAGTCTTAGCAGTCTATGTTTAGTTTATATTTAGTTTATCTTTCACAGTCAAATCAATCATGTATAGTCTTGCTCCAGACTTTAGAGGCAGGATTCCTTTATTAGTTAAGTTATGTTTCAGTATAATGAACTAGTACGTAAGTTTCAGATTGATACAGTTATATATGATTATCAGTTAAACAGTTATTTCAATTATTCTCAGTTATTCAGTTTAATTAATAGTTTATGCATGTTGTTTAGCCCTTATGTTATGCCCTAGTAGCGTGTTCGTTGGGATAGAGCCCTTCGCACGGACACCCCTCAGTAGCGGGGTGTTACACACTATTACTCTATAAACACTATAAAAATAAAGACAATAGCCTTTAAAATATTGAACTACATAATTTTTAGAACTTAATAGAAATTGAAGGCTATAGGCTTTAAAAAGTGAGATTTCACTATTTTTCTAGAAACACTATAAAAGTAAAGACTATATAGTCTTTAAAATATTGAATTACTTAATTTTTATAACTAGGTAGAAATTGAAGGTTGTAGACTTTAAAATTGAGATTTTTCTATTTTTCTAGAAACGCTATAAAAGTAAGAACTATAGATTTTAAAATATTGAATTACTTAACTTTTAGAACTTAGTAGAAATTGAATGCTATAGACTTTAAAAAGTGAGATTTCACTATTCTCAAGAAACACTTTAAAAGAAAAGACTATAGTCTTTAAAATATTGAATTACATAATTTTGAGAACTAGGTAGAAATTGAAGGCTATAGACTTTAAAAATTGAAATTTCACTATTTTTCTCGAAAAACTATAAAAGTAAAGACTATAGTCATTAAAATATTGAATTACTTAATTTTTAGAACTAGGTAGAAATTGAAGGATATTTACTTTAAAAAGAGATTTCACTATTTTTCTAGAAACAATATAAAAGTAAAAAACTATATTTTTTAAAATATTGAATTACATAATTTTTAGATCTAGGTAGAAATTGAAGGTTGTAAACTTTAAAAAGTGAGATTTCATTAATTTTCTAGAAACACTATAAAAGTTAAGACTATGGTTTTTAAAATTTTGAAGTACATAATTTTTATAACGTAACTAGATAGAAATTGAAGGCTATAGATTTTAAAAAGTGGGATTTCACTATTTTACTAGAAACATTATAAAAGTAAAGACTATAGTCTTTAAAATATTGAATTACTTATTTTTTTTAGAATTAGGTAGAAAATGAAGGCTATAGATTTTAAAAAGTGAGAAATCACTATTTTTCTAGAAAAACCATAAAAGTAAAGACTATCGTCTTTAAAATATTGAATTACATAATTTTTAGAACTTAGTAGAAATTGAAGGCTATAGTCTTTAAAAAGTGAAATTTCACTATTTTTTTAGAAACACTATAAAAGTTAAAGATTATAGTCTTTAAAATATAGAATTACTTGATTTTTAGAACTTAATAGAAACTGAAGACTAGATTTTAAAAAGATAGATATCATTATATTTCTAAAAACACTATAAAAGTCAAGACTATAGTTTTTAAAATATTGAGTTACAAAAGTTTGAGAACTAGGTAGAAATTGAAGGCTATAAATTTTAAAAAGTGAGATTTCACTATATTTCTAGAAACACTATAAAAGTAAAAACTATAGTCTTTAAAATATTTAATTACATAATTTTTAGATCTAGGTAGAAATTGAAGGTTATAGACTTTAAAAAGTGGGATTTCAGTATTTTTCTAGAAACACTATAAAAGTTAAGACTATAGTCTTTAAAATGTTGAATTACATAATTTTTATAACTAGATAGAAATTGAAGGTTGTAGACTTTAAAATTGAGATTTTATATTTTTCTAGAAACACTACAAAAGTAAAGACTATATTTTTTAAAATATTGAATTACTTAATTATTAGAACTTAATAGAAATTGAAAGTTATAGACTTTAAAAAGTGAGAATTCACTATTTTCTAGAAACACTATAAAAGAAAAGACTATAGTCTATAAAATAAGAATTACATAATTTTGAGAACTACGTAGAAATTGAAGTCTATAAATTTTAAAAAGTGAGATTTCACTATTTTATAGAAACACTATAAAAGTAAGAACTATAGTCTTTAAAATATTGAATTACTTCATTTTTAGAACTTAGTAGAAATTGAATGTTATAGACTTTAAAAAGTGAGATTTCACTATTCTCAAGAAACACTATAAAAGAAAATACTATAGTCTTTAAAATATTGAATTACATAATTTTGAGAACTAGGTAGAAATTGAAGGCTATAGACTTTAAAAATTGAGATTTCACTATTTTTCTAGAAATACTATAAAAGTAAAAACTATAGTCTTTAAAAAATTGAATTACATAATTTTTAGATCTAGGTAGAAATTGAAGGTTGTAGACTTTAAAAAGTGGGTTTCATTATTTTTCTAGAAACACTATAAAAGTAAAAACTATGGTCTTTAAAATATTGAATTACATAATTTTTAGATCTAGGTAGAAATTGAAGGTTGTAGACTTTAAAAAATGGGATTTCATTATTTTTCTAGAAACACTATAAAAGTTAATACTATAGTCTTTAAAATTTTGAATTACATAATTTTTATAACTAGATAGAAATTGAAGGGTATAGACTTTAAAAAGTGAGATTTCACTATTTTTTAGAAACATTATAAAAATAAAGAATATAGTCTTTAAAATATTGAATTACTTATTTTTTAGAACAAGGTAGAAAATGAAGACTATAGACTTTAAAAAGTGAAATATCACTATTTTTCTAGAAACACCATTAAAGTAAAGACTATAGTCTTTAAAATATTGAATTACATAATTTTTAGAACTTAGAAGAAATTGAAGGCTATAGTCTTTAAAAAGGGAAATTTCACTATTTTTTTAGAAACACTATAAAAGTAAAGACTATAGTCTTTAAAATATTGAATTACTTGATTTTTAGAACTAAACAGAAATTGAAGGCTATAGACTTTAAAAAGATAAATATCACTATTTTTCTGGAAACACTATAAAAGTAAAGACTTTTATTTTTAAAATATTGAATTACATAATTTTCAGAACTAGGTAGAAATTGAAGGCTATAGATTGTAAAAAGTGAGATTTCACTATTTTTCTAGAAATACTATAAAAATAAAGACTATAGTCTTTACAATATTGAATTATTTAATTTTTAGAACATAGTATAAATTGAATGTTATAGAGTTTAAAAAGTGAGATTTCACTATTCTCAAGAAACACTATAAAATAAAAGAATATAGTCTTTAAAATATTGAATTACATAATTTTGAGAACTAGATAGAAATTGAAGGCTATAGACTTTAAAAATTGAGATATCATTATTTTTCTAGAAACACCATAAAAGTAAAGACTATAGTCTTGAAAATATTGAATTACTTAATTTTGAGAACTACGTAGAAATTGAAGACTATAGACTTTAAAAATTGATATATCACTATTTCTCTATAAACACTATAAAAATAAAGACTATAATTTTTAAAATATTGAAATATATAATTTTTAGACTTACAAGACTTTAAAAATTAAAACTTTACTAATTATTCTCAAAATTAATCATGAGGAATAAATAGAAATTGGGCCGAATTCTTACTCCACTCTTCCAAAGTGGATCGATCTGCTTTCTCTTCAGACCAAATTCTTCAAACTCGTTCATCACTTTCAACTTTCAATTCCATAGCTACATAGCAAGCATAGCACCAACCTTGTTCATAGTTTTATTTCCATTTTCCCCATGCCTCGTACCAATTGATTGCACAACGAAGAAAAGAAGAAAAAGCGTTTGATCAGCAATGGTGAAAAGCGTAGTAGCAGAAGAAACTCGCCTCAAACCTGTTGAAGATCGTCTCAGTCAATCATCACTCCCATCAGAGGCATTCTCTCTTTCTCGCTCTTTCTTTTCTTCTCATTTTCACTTTTATTTTTATTTTTATTTTATTTTGATTTTTTCGGTTCGAATTTTAGGTGGGTTTGGTAATTGGCAAGTTCAGCCCCGCGTTGGATCGAGCTTTTGTCTTCGATTTGATCCCAACCCCACACAATGATTCTGGTGAACCAGCTTCTTCCATCTCCGAACCCGATAGGAAGAAGGGTTCCAAATCTGATTCTTCTTCGCTCTTCATCGATAAGGATTGGGTCGCTGAACATGCTCGTCAGGTTCGTTAATTACTTACCACTTTTCATTATGGATTTAATTTTGATGCTCTCAAGGTGTGAAAATAGTTTTACACGATCATTCGATCATGAATTGTCACGTTATTAGCTCATATAGTTAACTGTGTTGCATTGAAGGTGTAAGAGTGTTGGTGCACTAAAATTGGGAGTTTAATTTCTTTGCGCAATTAGTGTAAAACAACTTTACATTGTCGGCGTAATGACAAATCATAGTGGGTGGTTGTGATGGTCATTAGTTTGTTAATTTGCTGAAGTTGTAAAACTAAGGCTTGGTTTGGTAATGTTGTGGCTCTCAAAAAGTTGCTGAGTTCTTTGAACTCTTAAAAAGCTACTCCTAATGGCTCCTAGGAGCACCCTTAACTCTCAAAATCTAGTAGCAAAAGCTCCTTGGCTTTTTGAGTTACCAAACACAAAAAAAGAGCTTATGCTTTTTGAGAGGAGGAGCACTTGCTTAATAAACTTTACCAAACTCGCACTAAATTCTATCATCATTATCACATATTCTGTTATGTCGTGTTAGTTAGTTAGTTAGAATTGGTTTACGGTTTGTTAAGTAGTTAACATACAGTTGGGCAAGTTAGATTAGAGATGACTTTGTACACATGAGTTGCATCTCATTTCGTATACATTCAGTCATGTATATATAGTTAAGTTATATATCTATGGGTTCATTTTCCTCCCAAATATACATTTTAATAAGTAGTAATAGGTTTATGTTTGGGTAAGCTAAAAAATTAAATTTATTTCAGTAATCGCTTATTTATATAATCGATTTTTTATATAATAGCTTATTTAAGGATAAATTTATGTTTGGATAATTTAGCTGAAAAGTAACTTTAAGTTAATTTATGATGTTTGGATTGTTAAAAAATAATCGCTTTTTAATAGTTAATTACTAAAATGGGTATAAAATGATTTATTAGGTATGAAGTAATTTAATAATTATTAGGGGTAGATTGGATATTTTCTATTACATATGGATAGAAAAACTGTTTTTTTAAAAAATAAGTTTCAAATACTAGCTTAACTTATTTTGCACCCTAACAACTTTTTTTATCAAATTCAACAGCTTAAATTATTATCTAAATCTATCCAAACATAATAGATTTTCCTTAAACAGCTTTTTTATGAAAAAAAAGCTGTTTGG
The DNA here is from genome assembly GCA_013621005.1 of Aeschynomene evenia. Classification (NCBI taxonomy): domain Eukaryota; kingdom Viridiplantae; phylum Streptophyta; class Magnoliopsida; order Fabales; family Fabaceae; genus Aeschynomene; species Aeschynomene evenia. Next base: position 21,183,451 of record CM024269.1, read on the forward strand.
TGGTGTTCCCAAACATGCACTTATATTATTGTTGTTTATTGTTGTTGCTGTTGTTCTTGATTGGAATTTTGTTTGATGAAGGTGTCTAGAATGCTAGTGGGTGGGATGAAGGTTGTTGGCATTTATGTTTGGATTAGCGATGGCGCCTTCAAGAACTCGACCATAGTTCTTTGCCAGGTGTGTGAATGTCGTCGTGAACTTACCATATTTACTTTATTTAGTTTGAATTTCGTTGGATTATGCTCATGTGTACTATGGTTGATAGTGAGTTTTATTCGAATGCTTCATTGCAGACTGTGAAGGGGGTTTCCGAGGCAGCACCAATTGTAGAGACTGACTGGGATGAAAGACTGCTTCTTCACATTTGTTATAGTCCAAGGAGGTATAAAGGTTCTTCAATGTATTTATTCAACAATTCAACAACTAACAATTGGCACCTTAAACGGGATCCTTTAGTTCCCCTGTTTTTCTTGGTTCATGATACTCAACTACTCATAATAATATTAATGTAGGTGGAATTGTCGAAATTGCTCACTGTCTTCAAATATCACGTCAAGTAGTCTGAGGCCTTGTGATTTTAAAATGGGAAAGGTCTCAAGCTCTCTTCAAACGTTTAAGTGCATGTACAATTTTAATCTCAGGTAACATTCTCTTCTTTGTAATGTTCTTAGGCCGTTGAAACTTTAATTGTGCGGTTTCTTTTATCAAGCGTTGATCTGTTTATTCATGTATATCAAGATAGTTCTGATGTCAAGGTATAATAGTGAGAAACCTTAAATGCTTGAAAGATATCAGTTTTTTTTTTCTTTTATCATCTATTTTTTACTAACTTTTTGTTTGAATTGAGCTTAACTTAAGTATAACATGTTCTGATAATGTATAGAGGAATATAAATTAAGACCACATCTGCTTCTCAATTTCTGCAGACACTTGAGAGGCAAGGTAAGAATCCTGACAAGGAGAAGTTTTTATTCAAATACTAGTAAAGGATATCTAAAATAAGGGGGAAATAACCTCCTCTATAGTGATTTCCTAAGGGTATATCCACCCTTAATTGGTTCGTTGGTTAAGATCAAAGTGTACTTTTTATTTATTTATGGGTGAGCAGCGGATAACTCTTACTTGTTCACTTTAGATACAAGTTCACTTTAGAGGAACTTTCAATCTAAGATAACATCTTTTGGGCAATACAATGTTAATCACCAGCCAGACACAAAGGGAAAAAATGAAAATGGCAGCTATGTAGCTAAGGAAGCATGGGACACTCTTTAGTAGTCCCTTTTTTTTCATTATTATTGTATGGTCATCAGTCTGGATTGTTGTTGTTAGTGACTAAAATATTCTTTTTGGTAATTTAAGTTTTCCTATATGATATTATCTTTTGCAAGGTTGCCTATATTTCATGAGAATGCATCAAAATTCCGCACGTTCAGTGATGTTCTTCGTCATGCAATATCTCTTCATGCCAAAGAACTTAAAGGTGCACAGGCCTTGATTGATGGTAAATTGGTAATTAATCTGCTTTAACTCTTTCTTTTCATCTTTAATTGAAGGAAGCAACTTGATTCTCAATTTTAGTAATACTGTTGTTATAAATAATAATAATTGTTAATTTTTTGTTGTACTATTTCCTACATTATTCTGTTTTATTGTGATTTAAAATATTGGCTTTCTGCAGTCTGCACTGAATATGGTCTGAAATGGTTTTCTTGTCAAACTTAGTTTGAACATTGAATAGATATATTTTGGCATTTCCTTGATGGGCCTACAATGTGCAAGATTGTTTGTGGTTGTGAAATTGGAAGGGAAATACTGCTAATAAATTACTGAGAATCAAACCCAGACTTCATTATTTTGGTTTCGCATAGGAGAAAGTAAACTCGATTTTTTAAATATTTCACTGAAGCCTTGGTGTCTCAACAAAATGTGTTAATAGTTGGCAAATGTATTCGGAAAGGTTCTAACTAACTAATGGCTGCACTACTATCAGATTTTATCCCATAACAAATTGAAGAAGAGTGACTTTAAATTTTAATTTTATAGCATTATGCTTTAGTGAAAGACACTGCATAATTGCATAATGACCCTGTGTTACGTACCAATATAGGTTAAAAGGAGAGAAATAAAAGTAAGGGTAATTAGGGAAAATAATAGAATGAGAGTCAGTTAGGGGAGTGGAAAGGGTGTTGTTATTAATTAGTTAGTAGTGGGAAGAGATTATAAATAGAATAAGGGGAGAGAAATGTGTGGAGGAAAAAGAGTGAGTGGAAAATTAGTGGAGAGTCTTGGCCTCTCAAATGCCAATTTATCTTTCAGTTATTTGTTCTTTACACTGCATACATTACTCATATTACAGTTTTAATTTACTACTATAGATGAGAGTTTCCCTTTATTCTTACGGTCTTGTCTTCTCCTATTCTTCTCTAATATCTCTTTGGTTCTACCATTATTCAAGTGGGGGTTCTTACACCCTGGCATACAACTTTACCATGCTTCCAATCAAAACCTTTCGACTTAACAGATAAAATTGCTCCAGGCTGCATAAATTCTAGTTCCCAAAATAGCCTACTTCAAATGCTTTGCTGCTGAACTGTGTATAAATAGATTTACAAATTTCTCTGACCTTGAAAATCACAAATAGATTTATCAGTTTATAGTGCTTTGCTGTTTGTGATGCCTCAAAATTTAATAAGATTGACAGGCTGCTGTTTTTGTTTTGTGCTAGAATTGTTTTCCCTAAAAGTATTTGTTGGTTCAGTCGTATTAGTTTTCATTATTATTATTATTTAATTCAGGTTGTGGATGGTGAGCCATGCTCATCAGATGGCATGCATGAAGTTGAATTGCTTTTACCCTTTATTAATAATGCTCCTTTTGAAGGTAAGTTTGTCTACTCTATTATGTAGCATATGCAGATATGCTTAATGTTCAGATTATTGCTATTTTTTCGTCTTGTGTTACAGGTTTCACTTTCTGACACTTAAATATTTTATGAAGCATTCAGCCAAAGAGACGTTGCTGGTATTCTTTCCTTTAGTGGTGTGGTATGTTCTTTTGCATACCTGAATTCAAAAGAGCCAATTTCACAAGCAATCACTGATATCAAGGTAGTCAATTACTGTGCATTGCTATTACATTCATGTAAGATTAGGCGTTTGGCTTCTATTTGGTGAAAAGCACATTGTTTTTAGAAGGATTTAGAAATTGGAAAGCTCTGATTTTTAGATAGTTTTTTTCTCATGTTTGTTCGAACTCCTGTAACGAGGATCTCCTATTTATTTGTATTCTACTATTCCGTCGAGCTTCACTAACTTCCCCTCTTTTCCTGGTTTTCCCATACCATCATGGGTCAAACACTGCATAGGGAGATATCATTACCAGTCTGCAAAGTAGATTGGATATAATATGTGATGAGGCAGATGCTGAATCAGGTTCTAGTGTAGAAGTTGGTGGGGAAGCAACCGATGATATATCAACTGAAAAGCCCGTTCCCCACCTTGTCCTGCATTTATTAAGGTCTGTAACTTCTAATAATATATTTAATAGAGTAATGCTACATGTACACTATAAAATCAGCCACCACATATAATAATCCAACTTTTTAAAACTATTAATCCAACTTTTAAAATATAGGATTAATGTATACTATTAAAAGTTAGATTATTGCATTTAGTATCTGATAGTGTCTGATTTTGTGGTGTACAAAAAACATTTCTCTATTTGATCCCATGGACATGTTTTCAGTTTTTTGTTTATGAACAAGCATTAAAACAAATAGGTGCCTTCTATGTGTTAACTTCTTGCAATCAGCTCATGCAAGGGGAGTTTATTAGTGGCATGGATGCTCCTTTTTGTGTTGTATAGGGTCATTGAATGTTGTGACATGATTATTCTTGCTCTCTGGATTCTTCTTTCTTAAGCTGATTTAATGAAGAATTCCATTATATTTTGCACTCCTAAGTCCTAACTCATTTAGCAGGACTTATTTATGGGGATATCCATTTCTGATATGATAAGATATTGGAAAGCTTTGTTCTCTGTTCTTTTCTTTCCTTTTATACAGAGGATCACTTGTCCTCTTACTATTATACTATCCTTTCTTTCTTAATCTCTTCTTTTATCAAAAAACCAAAAATAAAATAAAGCCTCACTACTCAAAAATAGTGTTTGGTAATGTGGGTCTATCTTCTTGTTGTTCAAACACATAGAGACTTATCTAGAGAAATCTTAATACACAAATTTCACCATGTACCTCATGCAATACCTTGTCTCTCAGTTGATAGCTTGTGTACAATAGATTTTGGTTGATTCATTCATTTGTTAATTAACTGTAGAGAAAAAAAGTAATCATGTGAATTCTAATTGAGACATTTTAGCTGCATATGCTGGTTTGAAGCTCTAAAATATCTATTATACTTATGTAAAAAACAGAAAAGGATGCACACTTCCATTTCCTAGAAGAGTCTTTGCACCGTGGTTGGCAGGGGCTTATGTGTGTGACTACTTACAACCTTCTGATACAGTTGAGGTTTGTCCCAATTCCATTGTCAATGTAGAGATTTGGTTTTTCTCTGTGTCTGTATGAAATTGTTTGCATGTCTCTGGTATTTGGAAGATTTTAGCATTATTTGTTTTGCTGCTTAAACAATGAGATTAACTAGCTATGCCTTTTCTTGATACTTCCCCATACATGTATAAATAAACAATCCTGCTTTTGACCAAGGAATTTTTTTCCATGTCTGAATACTGAAATATACACTTTTGTAGTGCATCTGGACAACTAACTGGTATTTCCAGGTTCTTTACATGTAGACTATGTGAACACAGAATATAATAATTAAATAATTGGCATGAATTTTGGATGAGGGACATGATAATATTTTTCTACTATCTACATAATCAGAGGGGCTACCTAGCCTGTTTGAGCATAAGAAACTGTGGAATAACAACTCACTTAATTATTCTATTGTCCTTGTATATATGGTTATCTGATTTTAAGATTCCATCCAACATCAGCCAGTTGAAATTGATATTATGCTGCAATCTCTATGTGCTAGTCACAGTTCTGAAGAAGATTTTCAAAAGCATCTTTAGTGTGTTTGGTTTAGGGATAAAAATAGTGAGAAGTTTTTCATGAACAAGTCACATGTGTAAAATTACACATGATGTTCATCCATGAAATTTGTCCTTTCATTTTTGCTCTTCAACCAAACACGCCCTTATATTTAATTACTCTTATATGATTTCCATTATCTTCTTACCTTAGGTGTTAAAAGAGCATTGTACAGAGTTATTATCCATGAAAGCTCCTGGTGACATCTCGTCGATTTTGGAGCCCGAAAAAGAAGTCCTATCCATCGAAACTAAATCTTTCTGGGACGAAACTGTTCCCTTTTCTTCAGCGATTCGCTCATCGGAGAAGAGCATAGATGATGGTAGAGGAGCCAAAGAGAGTAAGTCTGTGAAGCCAGGTCACATTAATATTGTAGCTGCAGGTTTCGTTGTTCTTCTGTCGGTCTTAATTGCTTTTGTACTCTTCTTGTTTAAGGGTTGAAGCATTGTGTTAAGAATTTTCTCTCTGCTGTGGGATTTTCATCTTTTCATAGTTAAAAGGTACAACATACCGTGTACTTTGAAATCATACTGCAGCAAAATTGGGGGGGGGGGGGGGGGGGGGGGGGGGGGAACTAAGGAAAATGAACTTCATCTTGAGCTTGCGATACCATATGAAGGGAAAGGAGGGAATTCTTAGAGATGATATTTCTGGTGTCATTTTCTAGTTTCTTTTTCTTCAATATCCTTGAATATTGATAACCTATTAAATTCACCAAATGTAATCAATATTAAATTATTAATATTCTAACTAAAGGATATCAGTATTCATGAACTTTATACAGTACTCTTAAATTTATAGAATATCAGAGATATCTCATAAATCTTTTCAACTGGATAAAGTTGTAATATAATGTCATCTATCACTATTTTTCAGCAACATCATATGTGAAGTGCCTAGATTAAAATTCATCAGAGGGTCAACTTAAAAAGAAAATTGCATAAAATTCATTCATGACATGAGGGGTATTGACACACACAAAGCCACACTTATAACATATTTCAATAATATATAGAATAGTATAGATTCTTATCACAACAAATGCAAAAAATTAAAAAAAGAAACTACAAATATTCTAAGTACTGCTAACCTTTTCAACATCAATGTAATTTCAGATAAAATTATTGTCAATAACATGCAAGTATGTCACTTTCCGAGAGATGCATCCTTACATGAATATGCAAAATTGCAAATCACACTGTACTCGGAATAACCTATGAGCATATTCATCTTTTAATCTATTTAAAAGTTGACATCTACATATGTTACTTATTTACTTGATCCCACGAAAAGGGAATTATGAAACTTCTGATGGATACAGTTTGTTCAATAAAATGAATACATGAACCTTTGCCTGTAAATGCAATTAAGAAATGAATGTATCATGGAAGAAAGTCTCATCAATATACCATGCTGCCAGTTATCACTGAGGAAACTATTAATTGGTGGGTCCATTCGCCAAATGTTGTTCATCAGCAACATCACTGGGAAGATCAGGGCCACTTGGAATCTTGCCAGGATAATTGGTAGTTGACTTAATATTTGATCCAATCATACTGTACATGTAAAAACTCAAGTGAGTTTTCTGCATAAGTTTTAGTGTAAGTTCTGTGTTCTGCTAGTAAAATCCTTACCCTCTATCAACAAGAACAACTGAACGTAGCTCACAATTGGCAAAGCTGTGAAACAAAAGAATCCAAAATTGTCAGTTATGTTTGGTTTAGAGGTAAAAAAAAGAGTGAAAATTTTAATGGGGTTCATCCATGAAAGTTTCTTCCCTAATTTTATCCGTCAACCAAATATACCCTAAGGTTAAACACATTCCCATTATGGTACAGGTCTGTTGAGGAAGAATTTTCCTCAAATGAACTTCCCAATATTTCTTCCATGTCATAGAATAGTATTCTAAAAACTAAAATGGTGAAGATTGAAGATGATAACTAGATGAATGCCAAGTTGAATTCAGAAAATTCAAAATTAAATACGAATTTCATACTTCCTAACTTTTAAAAAAATATGAGAACTGTTCCTTTAGTGCTCTCGTTAGACATTTTCAGCAAAGCACCTTATTATTTATTTCCAGCAGATATCAAAAACCTGAATATGTTGTTCAATTGTTCATTAATGAAAGACTTGGGGAATCTTTCCCAAGAAATGCTTACTGTGTGCACAATTCACTCTTCACATCTGGGTGACAATCATTTCCAAAAGCACTTAGGGTATTAAACAGAAAACTGCTGTGGGTAACAACTGCTATCTCGTTCTCTTGTCGTGTCCACAACCTGCACAACAAGGCGATTTGAGGAAAAGGTATCAGATTGTTGGTTATGGCCATTCAGCCACTACATGACACTCACAGGTTGCATCTAATTGTCTAGAATATATTCAAGTTGGAGGGGAGAAGAAGGAATACAAGAATTATCAGGAAATTGGATATTGATGTCATTGATAAAGTGCACCTTCAAAAAACAGAAGCCACCAATATGTGGTTTCATATGCAAAATGCAGTTCATATTGACTACACTCATCCTTACTTAATAGAATGGTATCATACTTTAGTAAGAAGATCAAAAGATCTTCATGGTGGCTTTGCAAAGGCCTCTGGACATTACAATACAAAGTGAAAAACGAACAAATGATTAAAATGTAGAACTTTCTTCTCAAACTTTTGTAATGTGATCCAACACATTAAGGCTTAAAGTGATCTGGTCCATTAAAAACTTCTGAGACTTCAACTATGGAAATATGAACCTTTATGCATAGTCATAGGCAAGAAAAGTAGATAAATTATTTTACTATACTCACCATTTAAGAAACTTTAGTCCCCTTTCGGCGACATCTTCTCTCTTCTCTCTCTCAGGTGTCCACAAAATGTCCTCGTCATTTTCAATCTAAACAGTTTATATCAAGCATGAATCCCATTCAACAAAGTTTGTATAATCTTCTAGCTATAAGGGCATAAAAACACAACCAATTGTCAAAATCTGCTATACAATCTTAAATGTAACTTACTAGTGAAAAATCAATTGCTGGAAACATATCCCGGTACTCGCTGATAGTTCTTCTCTTATCGCAAGGATGATCTCCCTGAATTACCATATAAAATGTAAGAAAAAAGCATATTGATTTATATGGAAAATGAAATTTAAAATAGGAGGGGAGGTGAAGGTTTCTATTAATCATAACCTAATCTAGTCACTACTCACTACCTAGAAGTACATAGGCCAAATATAGAAATGCAGAAACAAGTGATTCAAAGATGTCAAACTCATCCCATTGTACGATAATAAAATGAGCCAAACATCTTTGGATGGTTTAAAAAGGCTAAGGAAAGCCTAGTTAAAGATGATGTACAAAAGTGAGTAATGAAGGAACACACACAAGATGGGAGAAGCTGGCCAGGCAAGTATGACCTTATAGCAGTTTCTAAACTGTCAACAAGTTGATATAATGATTTGAAGTACCCACTGAACAGCAGAGAGGGCTCCAAGTGAGCAAAGAGACGGATCCAAATCCAAAAAGGCTACAAGGGAGCAGAAGAGACGGATCCAAAGAGCTGCAATGAACAGAGAGTGCCAGTAGAGGCCAGTACAGATGACAAGTCTAGGAAGCATCAGTAGAGGGTCAGTAGGCTTGGATAGAACCAGGGAAAATGCTAGTAGGCCTAAGCAGAACCAGGAAGAGTCTCAGTAGGTCTGAACAGAACACAAGACCAGGAAGCAAAACAAGAACTAGGCAAAACCAGGAAACTCAGAGGGCTTGGGCAGACCCAGAAAACTCAAAGATGGAGCTTAGACGTAATCAGAAAACTGAGATGAAGATAGAAGCATAGTGGCAGAGATGAAGGCAGAGTCACAAAAGCGAACCAAAAGTAGAAAAGCACTCCATGGCAAAGAAAGAGATAAATGGCAAGAAGTGGAAGGGAAAGAACTTTATGGAAGAGAACTGTTCAAGGTGGATGCCATTGCCTTATACCATGGTAGAAATCATGACTAAAAAAATGGAACACAAAGAGAATAAACTAAAAAATAAGTATGTATAACAATAAAACTATTTTAACATTCATTATCGCGTATACTATATATACATCAAATCTATTACCATTTATTTTTGCGGGACCTTCACTTACACACTTTTACTTTCATTCTCCATCCTTGGATGTAATTGGATGTTTATGGACATCCAAAATTTGAATGTCAAAATAGCAACACTCTATGTATAATTGTATATTATTGAGATATTACTCTAATTGCCAAAGTACAATCATATTGTACCTATATGTAGGCGTAGAATAATAAATTCTCCAAGACGTATCAAATAAAATCAACTTAATGTTAAACTAAATAAATTTAAACAAATCTAAGATATTATTCTATTCTAACAAATTCAATCAAGGAACATGCAATCAGTAAGCAAATATTGAGACGGGCAGACATGACGTTATATCACTGTCCTAAAGAAGCTGGAAAGTTCAAGATGAAATGGTAAATGGCCTACAAATCATTTTGTAAATTCAGGCAGTTTATCTGGTATATTACCTAATCACTAATGCTGTGCTATTTTGAAGATTTTAAGAGATAGGAGAATTAAGAAGCCGACATAATGATTCATATAATTAGTTGATCTAATCGTGCAAACTCTACAGCTACATGATATCATCAAGTAGCATTTGTTTTCATCATTACATACCATTTGCTCTCGGCAAAGCTCTACTGCTAAAAATGGTGGGCAGTTCTGACTAGAAATTGCAGGATGATTGCTATCTCCCACATTTGCCTTCATCAGAAGAGGTTCATTACTCCCATCAGTATCTTCACTGCCAAAGACTCCAGCTGCTGTTTGCATAGTCCTGCAATGCAATAACAAGCAGGGTCAACTATTGAAACCCTCAATAAGATATTTTGTTTTTATAAAATGACATCCTAATCCTATTATGCCCAGTCAATCCAGCTCAATTTCTAGTGGTTTATTACATTTTCAGACGCATGCTATCCAGTCCTGAACTGTAAAAAACATTCAATGAAATTGGATGATTTTGTGTGAATAGTATATTATGCATATTCTTTCAACTCACGTAACAAATATGTATCATTGTCAGGAATTGTTTAATAAACATTTTAGAGCGTCTCCAGATATACAATTTTAACAAAAACAGTAAAAGAAGTAACGAATTAACAAAGTGAGGCTGACATGTCTTAATTCTAAATTATTACCAAGCTATACCTCAACAATGGAGAAACAATTACTAATTCGATTCTTCTGGAGAGTCCACATGCCTTAACATGTTTCTGCAGATTCTCAACCTGTCATAGAGCCACAAACACTAGACCATGATATTCAAAGAACAAAAAAAAAATTAACCGGCAAAGAACTAGCTAGAGATGGATTAATGCTAGTGAACAGTTGTCATTGACAAATTGTTCCTTTAATAAGAAATCAAGTTAGGGTAATATACCAGGAAAGATTACTGATACCAAAAATTAAAGAGAAAGGCTGGAACATTTATCATCTTGATAATTCTAATCACTTCAAGGAGGAATTTCCACTTAAAACAAAGCACCAAGAATTTCCACTTCAAATATTTCTGATTGGCAATTACCTGCTTCCAGCCAAGAGTGGTTAATTGTGCATCAAAATAATCTTCAGACATATATGCATCATGGTTCTTCTCTCCCGCTACATTATGAACTCCTTGGGCATGCCTAACCTGTATAGAAGCATGGATAAGACATTGATGCTATAGTAGAAAGGAAAACAAATGAGGTATGAATATGATCTATTTCCAAGAAGCAGATCAAAGCAAAATGACAAATAACCTCAAGAACCAGAATAAAACACGCTTCATAACTCAAGCTATGAACTACTGTACCTTATGTAACAAAACTTGTTGAATTTAGTCATTATCAACCATCAACTGAATTTAAATGCTCTTCTAATCTTTTTAAATATCACTTAATCCAAAAGTTCATTGAAGTACAACATCATTCGGTGATCCAGAAAGGAAATGATAGTGAGTGAAGCTTTTAGTTTTACATCAACAATAGAAAAATAGATTCAAAGCCCATCATATTGGATTAAAAGGTACCAATTTTCATAGCATAAAGAAATACAAATCTGCTTGAAGGATAAATTTGTCACAAACCAAGTGAATAGTTTTGCAACGGTGCAATGGATAGAGACTTTGACCTGCAGCAGTATCCATACCTGCAGAGAATTAAAGAGGAAATAAAAAAAATAACCAACAACAAAGTGTGATTTATGAAAGTATCACTAAACCAGCATTATGTAAAAACAAACCAAGAATAACTAAGAAAGACAAACCAATCACACAAATCAAGCACAAAAAGTTGGACCAGTTCAAAGAAAAGATGCACCAATATTGCAGAAAACAACTGCAACTTAAAAGCATAAAAAAGGGAGACTACAAAATACAAATTCCAAACAGTGAAATCAATTGACAATAATAGAAGCAGAAAAGCGAGAATCTAATTCAGCATATGCCAGCATAGCAATATGCTACCCAAACACAACACAGAATGTCAGAAAATAATAAATAATAACTTCAACTATAGCTAGAATATTCCATTTTCACATGTCTTCGCGATTACATTAGCAACAGTAAATAAAAAAAGTAATAACAAAGAAAGCTTAAAAAATTTACTAGGAACACAATTAGCCTCGTTTATGTTTTCATTTGCAAACAACAACTAAAGCTGCATCAGCATTTCATATTTTTCTGCATTCTTTTTCATAATTGTGCTAATCGCAATGTAACCGAATCTGCAATTCAAAAATCAAAACTACTATGTGTTCTTCAATCATCTCGAAATAAACGCACAAATTGAAACCGCGATTCTACTAATATCCATGATTTATGTAGTGTTTTACTTATAACGCCAAAAACAAAATCACTATATATATACACATATATAAGGATGCAAAGTGCTTAAGAAGCTAACACGTCGGTTGTGTAAGAACGCCATGAATTTCCGAAATTCAAAGGAACTGTGAAATTCAAAAACATCTGATCTGAATAAAGCTTTCGGTTACAAAAATAAAGTGATTCCGAAAGAACCAGATGAACAGGAGTCACAATCGACATGAATAAAAAATCACGAAGCAGGATCATCATGAGACGAAATTAATTAATAGATAAATAAATATAAAATATACAAATCAAATTCCATTCCAAAATATGAGTTATTACTAACATGGAAACTATAGAGATTGAATGAAAATCGAAGAGCGTAGTAGAAAAGAACAAAAAGGTGCGAATGAGAATTTTGACGTACCAGAAGAAGAAAAGCGAAACGTTATGAGAAAGTGGTTTCAAGAGAGAGGTGAGGGAGAAGGTGGTGAAAAGAAGAGAGAAGAAAAGATCACAACAGAACAGAGGAAGCTTTGAAAAAATGGGAGAGTGCTAGGGACAAAAGTGGAAGTCAGCAAAATACTCGTTGTATAACATAAATATATTTAACTAGTATACAACGTGCTATACCTAATACGTAATGTGTGTCATACGTATTTGTGCTATACATATAACACACATTATGTATTATGTATAGCACACATTAGATACTAGTTGAACGTATTTCTGTTGTACCACATATATTATTAGAAGAAGTATTTTAGGTAGGAGCAATATTTATATATTTCTATAAGTTACTTTTACCATAAGCACTTGTGTTATAAGCTCCTTCTCTAGAAGAATTTAATTAAGTTGTTTATCCAAACTGGTCCTAAATCAGCCACCCGTATAAAAAGTTTAATTTAGTAAATATAAATATTAAATTGTATCAATATAAAATTATTGTTATTTCAGTATAAAAAGAGTTTAATTTTAATCAACGGATTATTATTGTTCACACCTCGGATTGTGGCCCAATTCGGCGGCCCAATTCAAGAATTCAATAATGAGCCCAAAAGAAGGCCCAAGGTCGGACCTCGGACCCCACGATGGGCGAGTCCAGATCGAGGCCCAATAAACCCTCAAGGCCCAGTAACCATCGGAGGCCCAAAGGACTTGGATCCGGAGCAGGACCCGGGAACCGGCCCGAGACCCGACCCGAGGTCGGATAAGTTTAAGCCCCCGATTAGGGCGGCGATCAGAAGCGAGCGGATAGCGATGCCGAGAAATCCGGAGCCGTGATTGACATGACGCGGGGCGCCACAACGCGCCACAGAAAGCGGGAAGGCCGTTAACCCGAGTCGTGTGGCGTGAGCGGCACGGAAATGGCTCCAATCCCCCTCTATAAATAGGGTGCCCCATCACAGTGTCAGGTACACTTTCAGTTGAGTTCTCACGCTTATACTGATATTGACTTAAGCTTCGGAGTCCTTTCAGGGAAAACACCCCAAGCGCCTTGGAGAGTTGCTGTGCGAGGAGACAAAGACCGGCGACAGTTCATACCGGTTCAAAGGTACGGAACATTGGCGCCGTTGCCGGGGACCCACCACAGCACTTTTTGAGGTCGGTTTACCTGCTAAGGGACCAAAGCGAACACGAGAAACTGGCTAGAACAAAGACTACCGCCCGCCTTGTCCACCCAAAAGAAACAGGAGATCGGATGGAGGGCACACCGGAAGGGCATTGCGAAACGGTTCACGAGACTGACCAAGTGAATCATCAGTCTCCGCTGGCTCACCGGGAGACACTCCTCGGGGGAAACGGAGAGGCTGAAACTGAGCAGCAGCCAACCACGGTTGCTGGAAACAATGAGGTCGGACCCTCCGTTGATCCCGATGTGCGGCAGACGATGCAGCTCATCCGGGATCAACAGGAGAGGCTTCGACTGCTAGAACAAGAGATGGTGAAGCGACTTCCTCTGGAGGACCAACTCCAGAGGGAGGAACGCCGAAACCAGAAGGTGGAAGAAAAGCTTCTCCACGAGCGGGAAAAGGTCAAGGACCTAGCCCACCGCCTCCGAAAGCTCGAGCTGGGGCAGAAAGACCCAGCCAGAAATGGCCGAAATGGGCACTCTCGAGAGAAGAAGCAGGAGCGACCAAGGTCCGATGATCAACGTCGATCTCGGGAACGCGATGATCGCTAGGAAAGATCGAGAAGGTCCCGAGAAAGAGAAAGGGACTGGCAATCCCAGAATTATAACGAGGATCGCGAACGCTCCTTTACCTACACCGAGTACCGAAGTACGGGCGGTGGAAAGGGGGGAGGGTTCACATTCAAAGCGGAGGGGCCGCTGGCCCCACATATATTGAAGTACAAAATGCCCCAAGGTCGGACCCCACCGGGACTCAAATACGATGGGACCACCGACCCCGAGGAGCATCTGGAGGCTTTTAAATCCAGGATGGACTATGACGGGGCTGAGGATGAGGAACGATGTCGAGCGTTCCCGATCACTTTGCTGAAGACGGCATTAAAATGGTATAACCGCCTTCCGTCAAGATCTATCAACTGCTTTGCTGACCTCGCCGCCCAATTCCTGGCTCATTTCACGACCAGGAAAACAAAGCCGAGGTCAGCTGTGAGCCTCGTGAACATCAAGCAGAAGCAGGGGGAGACGCTGAGAGCCTATTTTAAAAGGTTCAATGCTGAGGCGCTCCTAGTGAGGGATTTGCATGTCTCCAATGCAATTACCCTCCTAATCAACGGACTTCGCTGGTCTCCATTTGCCGAGTCCCTCTCCAGGTCGGAGCCAACGACCATGGAGGAGATCCAGGACAGAGCGGCCGATTTCATCAGGGCCGAAGAGGCCAAGATGGAAAGAGAATCAGCGGAAGATAGGAATGAGGAAAGAAAGTCAGAAAGACCCCGACCCCAGAAGCCTAGGGAGGAAAGGCAGAGGTCGGAGAAGCATGATCGGGCCCATACAAGGGGAAAATTCTCCAACTACACCCCCCTATCACGATCGATTGGGGAGGTGTACAAGGAGATACAACAGACTGAGCGGTTGCCCAGGCCCAGACCGGTAAGAACGAGGGCGAACACAAACCGAGGTCTGTACTGCAGCTACCATGAGCAACATGGGCATCGGACAGAGGACTGTTACGACCTCCGAGATGCGATTGAGGAATTGATCCGAGCTGGTAAGCTCGCAAAGTACGTAGCAGAGCAAAGGGGCCCGAAGAGAAAAAGGGAGAGAAGCCCTGAGGATGAAGGGCGTAACCCAAGAAACAAAAGAAATAAGCCAGAGGACGAGGCCGAGCCCGAAAACAGCTCCGAGGTGGTAAAGACAATTCACACCATCGCAGGGGGTTTTACGGGAGGAGGAGCTAGTGTCGCGGCAAGAAAAAGGGCGCTCAAGGAAATTCTGAGCATAGATAAAAAGGAATTGGCATCGAAGGCACAGAAAAAAGTCTCGGTGCCAATCACCTTCTCCGAGGAAGGCAACCCCGGGGTAATTGCTGATTACGCGGACCCCTTGGTGGTGTCGGTCATGGCGAGAAACATGGAGATCCGAAGGGTCTTGATCGACACGGGGAGCTCCGCCGAGCTGTTAACAAGGAGAGCCTTCGACGAAATGGGCCTAAAGGACTCCGACCTAAAGGCCTATGACGAAGATCTCGTGGGTTCTCGGGATACGATGTAATCAAGCCCGACGGTTACATCACCCTATACCTCACAATGGGCACCAAGCCATTAATAAGAACGGTGGAGGTGGATTTCATAGTGGCGAGGATTAATTCCGCCTACAACATGATCATGGGGAGGCCCACGCTGTGCAAACTCGGGGCAGTAGTGTCGGTACCCCACTTAGTCATGAAATTCCCTACCGAAGACGGCAAGTTCGTCACAGTAAAGGGGTGCCAGGTGACAGCTCGGAAGTGTTACATCAATAGCCTGAAGGTCACTGAAAGGACCAAAGGTGAGGATGGAGAGAAAAAAGAAAAAGAAAAAGAAAAAACAGAAAAAGAAGAAAAAGAGGCAAAAAGGCCGAGAGTCGACGTTGACCTCGATGTAAGATCTCGGAACCCAGTGAGGCCGGAGCCAGAAGGCCAACTGGAGGAGGTGCAGATCGGGGAAAGCCCCGAGAAGATCACTCGGATCAGTGCTAACCTAAGTCCTATAGGTAAAGGGGCGCTGATCCAGTTTCTAAAGAAGAACGCCGACCTCTTCGCATGGGAAGCAAAGGATATGCCCGGGATCAGTCCCGAGGTCATGAGCCACCATCTGTCTATTTACCCAGGCACTAAGCCGGTACAGCAGAAGAAGAGGAGAATGTCGGAAGAAAAGGCCCAAGCAGTGATTGTGCAAGTGGAAGTGCTGCTAAAGGCCGGATTCATCAGAGAGGTCCAGTACCCGACGTGGTTGTCCAACGTCGTCATGGTGCCAAAGACAAATGGGAAGCTCAGGATGTGTGTAGACTACACCAACCTGAACAAGGCTTGCCCCAAGGACCCATTCCCGCTTCCAACCATTGATAGTTTGGTTGATGCCGCATCGGGATTCCGATTCCTGTCCTTCATGGACGCTTACTCGGGGTATAACCAGATCCCTATGAATCCCGATGACGAAGAGAAAACAACATTCATCACACCTAGAGCAAACTACTGTTATAAGGTTATGCCCTTCTGTCTGAAGAATGCCGGGTCCACCTACCAGCGGCTGATGAATAGGATCTTCAAAGGGGAGATCGGTACCAGGATGGAAGTCTATATAGACGACATGCTGGTCAAAACAAAAAGGGAGGAGGACACGATTTCGGATCTAGAATTCGTGTTCAAAAAATTAAGAGACCACGACATGAGGTTGAATCCGCTAAAATGTGCCTTCGCCGTGGAAGCAGGGAAATTTTTGGGCTTCATGTTAACCCAAAGAGGCATCGAGGCCAATCCGGAAAAGTGCAAGGCCGTCCTGGATATGAAAAGCCCGACCTCCGTCAAGGAAGTTCAGAAACTGACAGGTCGGTTAGCTTCTTTGTCGAGATTCCTCCCTCTTTCAGCTCGAAAGTCCTTGCCGCTTTTCGAGTTATTGAAGAAGAAAACAGACTTCGGATGGACCCCAGACTGTGAGCAAGCATTCCAGGGCTTAAAGTTATATCTGGCGGCTCCCCCGATTTTATCTAAACCAGAGGTTGGGGAAAGGCTATACCTTTACCTCTCGGTGGGGGAGCTAGCAGTGGGTGCAGCCCTAGTAAGGGAAGAAGAAAGAGAACAGAAGCCTATCTACTTCGTGAGTAAAGCATTACAGGGTCCCGAGATCTGATATCCGAAGTTAGAGAAGGTGGCATTTGCGTTAATCACAACCGCGCGAAGGTTAAGGCAGTATTTCCAAGCACATACGGTGGTAGTGAGAACGAATCACCCAGTGAGGCAGATCCTACAGAAGCCCGACCTAGCAGGAAGAATGGTGTCATGGGCAGTAGAACTCTCCGAGTTCGACCTAATGTTCGAACCGCGGAGCGCGATTAAATCTCAGGCCTTGGCTGATTTTGTGCGGGAGATGGTTGATGAAGAAGAAGAAAAGGTTAGTTGGACCTTATTTGTTGATGGCTCTTCGAACCTAAAGGGCAGTGGTGCCGGCATTATCTTGGAGAATAACCTGGGAATCCAAGTGGAAATGTCGGTGAAGTTCGAGTTCCGGGCTTCCAACAATCAGGCGGAATATGAAGCCCTGATTGCTGGTTTAAAGTTAGCAAGTGACGTCGGGGCGAAGGAACTCACTATCTGCAGTGACTCTCAGATCGTGGTTTCTCAGATCGGGGGGGAGTATCAGGCCCGAGATGAGCAACTGAAGAAGTACTTGCAAACGGTAACCGAGCTGATGAAGCCACTGGAAAAAGCCGAGGTGAAGTACATACCTCGAGAAGAAAACGCCCGAGCCGACGTATTGTCGAAGCTCGCAAGTACTAGGCCTACAGGGACAAGCAAAACCCTGATTCAAGAAACCCTGGAAAGCCATCAATTGCAGAAGGACAAGAAGTCGCGGCTATAATAACGTCGCCGAGCTGGATCTCCGAGCTCCTCCAGTATCTCAGGCTCGGAATCCTTCCCGATGATGAGAAGGCCGCGGCAGTAGTAAAAAGGAGGGCCCCATACTACACAGTGGTTGAGGGGTAGTTGTACAAAAGGGGGTTCAGCCAACCCCTACTGAAGTGCTTAAACGAAGACCAAGCCAGATATGTCCTCGAGGAAGTCCACCAGGGGGCAGGGGGGAATCACCTTGGAGGCCAGACCTTACCGCTGAAAGTTATTCGAGCGGGATACTTTTGGCCAACGTTAAAGAAAGATGCGGTTGAGTACGTGAAAAAGTGCGTGAAGTGCCAAGAACACAGTCACCACTACAGTGCGCCTCTCGAGGAGATGACCCAATCTCGGCATCATGGCCCTTTGACAAATGGGGTATAGACCTGCTCGGGCCCTTCCCAACGGCTCCGGGCTTGGTGAAATACTTGGTGGTAGCAATTGATTACTTCACCAAGTGGATCGAGGCAGAGCCTCTCGGCACAATAACGGCAGCTCAATGTCGGAAGTTCGTCTGGAGGAACGTCATAACTCGTTTCGGGGTCCCAAAGTTTATAATCTCGGACAACGGAACGCAGTTCACTGACAAAAAGTTCCGAGATTTCCTACAAGGTTGGAACATTGAGCAAAGGTTCACTAGCGTGGAGCACCCCCAAGCCAATGGGCAGTGCGAAGCTGCTAATAAAGTAATCCTAAGGGGATTGAAGAAAAGACTCGACGAGGCAAAAAGATCTTGGGCAGATGAGCTCGGGAGTGTCCTATGGGCCTACAGAACGACGCCGCACTCTACTACGGGAGAGAGTCCTTTTAAACTCTCCTATGGTAGTGATGCTATGATCCCGGTCGAGCTTGGAGAACCGAGCTTCCGAGTTATCAGCTACAAAGAAGCTCGGAACTCAGAGGCAAGGGAGGCAGAGCTCGACATGGTCGAAGAGGATCGGGACGCAGCCAGGATCCGAGAAGAGGCCCTCAAACAAAGGGTGGCAAGAAGATACAACCAGGGAGTGGTTCCGAGAAGGTTCAAGAAGGGCGATTTTGTCCTACGAAGAGCAAATATCGGAGCTCCCAACCCAGGAGAGGGGAAGCTGGCCGCCAACTGGGAAGGGTCATATCGAGTAAAAGAGACCCTAGGAAAAGGGGCGTACAAGCTAGAAACCCTAGATGAAAAAGAGATTCCGAGGTCGTGGAATGCCACGAACCTCAGGAAGTTTTATGTTTAAATTATTCATGTAATTTGTGGTACCTCAGTTCGTACTTTTTCCTACCACGGGATTTTGCCCTAAGGAGGGTTTTGCCCGGGAGGTTTTAACGAGGCGAGCTCGAGAAGACATTAATAAAGTTTGTCTTTTGATATTTGCTTGATTGTTTTTATCTGAGAGATTGAAGTATTTACATAACGCTAAAACCCGAGTTGGTTAAAGACCCCGAGTTGGTCAAAAAACCCGAGATGGTTAAAGTGATTGTTTAAAATTAATAAAACCCGAGTTGGTTAAAGACCCCAAGTTGGTCAGAAAAACCCGAGATGGTTAAAGTGATTGTTTAAAATTAATAAAAACCAAAGTGGTTAAGACCCCGAGTTGGTCAAAAACCCGAAGTGGTTATGTCAATAATGAAAACCCAAGTTGGCTAAGACCCCGAGTTGGTTAAAATGATTAATTAAATAAAAAACCCAAGTTGGTAAAGACCCCGAGTTGGTCAGAACCCGATATGAAAAAAAAAAAAATCAAGCGAACCCGGGACGGTTACCGCGACTAAAGACGATTACAAGTGCGAGGCTAAGCTAAACAAAGCTACAAGCGCGAAGTAAATAAAACCAGGGCGTGAATGAAATTTCTACATATATGAAAGCCGGCACGAACCCCGAGAAGGGGAACCCAGAAACTATAAAGTACAAATACAAAACTGGCACGAACCCACGAAGGGGAACCCGGGTAATATAATCTAAATGTAAAGGCAAAATAGAAGTTGTCATCTACAAAATAATAGATCAGACATCTGGAGCATCAGCAACATCAGTTTCTGGAATGATGGCTTCGGAAGAAGCCTTATCAGCAGGGACCTCGGAGTCGGTAGGAGGGGTTGGTTGTGCTTCCTCAGGAGAATGGGGATCAATGACGATCAACTTCCCGTCCTCGATCTTGGTGTACATACCGACTTGACCAAGATCGAGGTCAGGGGCTATGATCTGGACTTGATCCTTGATGAATTGGGCCACAGCCAACGTTGAATCAACCAGAGTAGCCTGCAGCCCCTCCACCTCGTTCTCGAGCTTGAAAATGTTCTGAGTAGAAGAAAGGCGAAGATCGTCCAGCGCGCCTGTCAGCTCATCGATCTTTCGCTTCCCTTCATTCAGTTCCAAAGTCAAGGTCCTCCGCCCGTCCTTCGAGGCCTTCAGCTCACCCTGGGTGAAGGAGAGCTCCTCCTCTGAGGCCTTCAGCTTCTCCTCCGCCTCTTTAAGGCGAGCTTCCAGGGCCTCTACCTTCTTGTCACTCGTCTCTTGAGCCTCGCGAAGGGCGTCGATCTCCTCCTGAACGTCGTGCCCGAGAACAGCAAGGGGCTCCATGTGGCGAAGGACGGTTACAGTCTTCATCAGAGTCCTCTGGCTCCATCGGAGGAATGTACGAATATCCTCCGCCCCCTCTAGTTCGGCCACAGCAGCCGGATTGTACAGCTCCCGGTCTATCAAGGCCGAAAAGTTGAAATCCTTGTCAAAGGGGGAGAGGGCGGAAGAGCTGTTATGATCGTGCCTCTTCTTCTTCCGGGGCTCAGAAGGTCCAGAGGTACCCAGGCCGGCGCCCTCGTCGAACGCCAAGCTCTTGCGTTTGGCACCAGGTGGCGGAGGAGCAGAGGTCGCCACCACGACGGTCCCCGGGGCAGGGGTAGCCGGGATGGCGGCAGAAGAAGTGGCCTTCGAACCCGAGCTTCCAGCAGCAGCCTTCTTCTTCTTTTGGGAGAGGCATAGAGCTCGGAGAGCGTCTAAGTTAGTTGCGCCCGACATGGTTTCTGCAACAAAATCAAGTTCCAGTTATACAGATATTACAGATAAAAGGGACGGAGAGGGAGAGATATCGTTACCAAGCTCTTTTTCGAAGTCGGAATCGCTCCCCGAATTAACTTCTTTAGGGAGAGGTTTTTCTCCCTATGGG
The DNA here is from genome assembly GCA_013621005.1 of Aeschynomene evenia. Classification (NCBI taxonomy): domain Eukaryota; kingdom Viridiplantae; phylum Streptophyta; class Magnoliopsida; order Fabales; family Fabaceae; genus Aeschynomene; species Aeschynomene evenia. The sequence continues at coordinate 21,204,634 of CM024269.1, forward strand.
ACTCGAGGAACAGCTGGATGATACCCGCATCAGCCTCGGTCAAGTCAGTGTCTTTAGTGTCTACAATGTAGACATTTTTGTTCCAGTAAAGGGAAATCGGGGTTCACCCTTATCAGAAAGCCAGAAAGGGAAGGTGTTCTCCGCGGCGCGAACTCGGAAATACACCTCCTTGAAATTATGAATGGAATCTTCGAAGAGGGTAAAAACCTTCCGGCCTGAGTGAGCTCGGAAGGAAACCCATCCTTCGGTTCCATGAGGAAGGGTGACGACGAAGAGGTAGAAGAACACTCTCAGGGAGGGAGGAATCTCGAGGTGTTCACAGACTCTCTCGAACCCCCGAACCATTGCCCAGGAGTTGGGGTGTAGCTGAGAAGGGGCGGCCCAGACGGTCCTGAGTACCCGTATTTGAAAATCGGTAAAGGGGATGTGAACCCCAATTCGGGTTAACAGGATGTTGTACATATAAAAGAAATCCACGGGCTCCTGGCCGTTATCAAAAGGGACCCTTTCATCGGCCGAGGGGGCTTCAACAATGTAGTGGCCAAAGCCTCCTTCGGCAAAAATTTGCTCGTGGGAGTTGACGGCGGTGGCATAAGCCTCGTCGACCACAGAAGCTATGCCGAGGGCCTCCTCCCTGGCCCAGTTATATTGATCGTTGAGTAGTAGTGGACGTTGGAGCTGTGGCTTCGGACGCTTACCCATGACCTACAAAGGAAACCATTCAAAACAGTTTAAAAAACTGTCCTCGGAAACTGGGGTCTGACGTTTTAAATGGTTTCCAATGAAAGGAAAAAAGGGGCAAATCGGGTCCCAATTAAGGGAGACCGAGCTCCGACGTCACCGCTCCGAATGAAGAAAGTAAAATATGCAGAAGACCCTCGATAAAGGAAGAGTTATTCTCTAGGTCGGAACTGAAGCGAAACCCCGAGCAGGGGCATCCGAGGTCCGAGGTTGCATATCCAGATATTATGGAAGGCGAAAATGGCAAAAATAAGGGCGAAAGAGGGCGAAGAGCCCCTAACGTAACCTATGCCAGAAAACAAGCGACAGCAAGAAAAGGAAAGAATCCTTGCACAGCTTATGCAGGCTCAGAATAAGACCCAAAACCCAGCAAGGAAGGCGAAGAAACGCCATAGCCAAAAGCTTTAAGCAAAGGAAAAGTGCAGAAAATCATAAATAAAGAAAACTCACCGAGTTGAAAGAAGAGAAAGCGACCAATGGTGATTGCAAGGGAGAACGACGAACTCTGAAGCCTCTGACGGCGGCACGCTTCTGAGCAAGGGCGGTGAACGGCGGAGAGCGGGAGGAGGGATCGCAGAAGCAAGGAGAAGAAGTAAAAGAGTCGCAGAAGTTGTGGAGAGTTTGGAAGTGGAAGAAGAGGAACAGTTACCCCCAAAGGCGATATTTATAAGCGCCAAAAGGACAGGGGCAAAAGGGTCATTTCACGCCCCGGGCGGGGGCATTCCCGACATTTCACGAGCAAAGGCAGGGGCAGTTTTGGAAGTCGCAAAACTCATCTCGGAAACGCTTCGTCTCCAGCCGACACGTGTCACGCATCGAGCGACACAATGGGATGTGAAAGGACAGGCGTCAGAGATAGGGTGGCGGGAATTTCGAGGCGCCTCTTGGTGTTTCAGCTCGAACCTCGGGCTATGCCCGAGATCCGAGCTGGGGGCAATGTTCACACCTCGGATTGTAGCCCAATCCGGCGGCCCAATTCAAGAATTCAATAATGAGCCCAAAAGAAGGCCCAAGATCGGACCTCGGACCCCACGATGGGCGAGTCCAGATCGAGGCCCAATAAACCCTCAAGGCCCAGTAACCATCGGAGGCCCAAAGGACTTGGATCCGGAGCAGGACCCGGGAACCGGCCCGAGGTCGGATAAGTTTAAGCCCCCGATTAGGGCAGCGATCAGAAGCGAGCGGATAGCGATGCCGAGAAATCCGGAGCCGTGATTGACACGACGCGGGGCGCCACAACGCGCCACAAAAAGCGGGAAGGCCGTTAACCCGAGTCGTGCGGCGTGAGCGGCACGGAAATGGCTTCAATCCCCCTCTATAAATAGGGTGCCCCATCACAATGTCAGGTACGCTTTCAGTTGAGTTCTCACGCTTATACTGATATTGACTTAAGCTTCGGAGTCCTTTCAGGGAAAACACCCCAAGCGCCTTGGAGAGTTGCTGTGCGAGGAGACAAAGACCGGCGACAGTTCATACCGGTTCAAAGGTACGGAACAATTATAAAGTAATTTTACATATATATCCAATCATGAATTAACATATTAACAAAAGTCTTTAACTCAATTAACTAATCAGTATATCATAATTAAATTTATATAAAAATCTAAATATAATATTAAATTAAGTTAGAATATAAGTAGAATGAGAATGGAGTTTTTTCCCCCAAAAAATAAAATAAAAATCATTATTTCCTTTAACGCAATGAGAGAAACGTTAATTCCACGGAATGTCGTGTTTTTGCTTTTATAGGGGAAATCGTAGGACCCCTACGATTTCAATGTAAATCAATTTTGTTTCTAGAAATCGTAGGGGTCCTACGATTTCAAGAAAGAAAAACTGATTTACTCTGAAATCGTGGGATTCCTACGATTTCAGTCACATTTATATAAAAAATATATAATATTTAATATATCTTATATTATTACCTTTATTAATATCAAATTTCTCATTACCAAAAAATATAATCTCTCTTATTTAATTTTATATCTAATTTTGTTATCTCTTTATGAGGATATCACAAGAAAAAAATTAACTAATATTACCTAGAACTTTTTAATAGATAAATATTAATAAAAATAAAAAATAGGCACTTAATATAAAATAGAGATAGTAATATATGTATATTGACGTAAAAACTCTGTTGTTTCTGGATTACAAAAATTTTGGATTTTATCAAAATTCATTCTTGTTATTTTTGTGGAGATAGAAAGCTAGCCAATATATGGTGCTTCAAAGTTGCACAAAAAAAAAATGGTGAGAGCTTGTGTTGTGTGTGACACGTGTTAAAAAGATGTAAAAATCTACTATAATCAATTTTTGTATAGTGTTTTTGTGATAAGGAGAAAGACAAGTAAAATCAATTTTTATAACAGAAAATAAAATTAATTATCAATTTATAAAATTTATATATCTAATATTATTTTTATTTTAGTGTGAGGACTGATTATCACACAAATTTTTTTAAAATGTATATATCTAATATTATTCTTATTTGTATGATTAATTTTATTTGTATAATTATATTTCTACTATTTGTCTATTATTTGTCTATTTCTACGTAGAATTTGAATATTTTTTATATTTTTATTATTATTTGTCTATTAAAAAGTTCTAGGTAATATTACTTAATTTTTTTCTTTGATATCCTTACAGATAGATAGAAAAAATTAGATATAAAATTAAATAAGAAAGGTTATATTTTTTGGTAATGAGAAAGTTGATATTAATAAAGGTAATAATATAACATATATTAAATATTAAATATTATATATTTTTTATATAAATTTGATTGAAATCGTAGGAATCCTACGATTTCAGAGTAAATCAGACTTTCTTTCTTGAAATCGTAGGACCCCTACGATTTCTAGAAACAAAGTTGATTTACATTGAAATCGTAGAGGTCCTGCGATTTCCCCTATAAAAGTAAAAACAGGACATTCCGTGGAATTAATGTTTCTCTCCCTGCGTTAATGGGAATATAGATTTTTTTTTTTTTTGGAAAAAACTCATGAGAATCAAAATATTTCATTTTAGTAAGCGACGGTTGGTCAGTGTTACATTCACATGGAGACAGCTAGCAAGAAAGATGGATTGAGTACCTATTTTGTACATGGATTGAGTGTGGCTGCGTGGGTTCTGCTTTAATTTCACGCTCCATTTAATGAAGGGAAAATGCTAATTGTATTTGTACATATTATATTACTTCTCTACCTATTTTTCATCTTATTTAAATGTTGGTAACTTTTATAAATATGTTGGCCAATATTTTCACAAAAATTGTCAACTTTTGAATAGATGAAAAATATGTGGATGACACTATTCTATGTACTAATAGCATTCCTCTTAATGAAGCGTAATATTGTGGTTGAAATGACAGAATTGAAATAAAAAAGAATTTGAGTTTCAGTAGTGGCAAGTGTAGAACTTTTTACAAGTTATTCAATTATGTTTTATTATATTAATTAGGGAAATACTCGGGTCACAACAAAAAATCAGTCAAAACAGCTAATAAATTGTGCACAACGTATATAATATAAAATGCACAATGTATATTATATATAGTGCACAATGTATATCATTTATTGTGCACAACATATATCACATATTGCAACATCATCTTTCTTTGCAACATGTAATATTCGTTGTGCAATTTATATTATATACGTTGTGTATAATTTGTTGGCTGTTTTTTTATTGTGCCTCTAGCATTGCTCTATTAATTATAATTGTGTTTTTTTATTTTTTTATCATCTAAAATGTTATACAAATATGACATTGTAAGTATATTAAAATTAAATGCATAAATAAATCACTTTAGAAACTTAATATTATTAATAAATCGTAATTCAGGGTCAGTTTGGATAAACAACTTATTTAAATTCTTATATAAAAGTAAATTTTGAGAAGTAACTTATGAATAAGTTATTTTATATGTGAACATAAAATAATAATTTTTTATTTTAATTGTTTTAAAAAGTGCTTATGGAGAAGTCAAATATTCTGACTTCTTCAAAAGCACTGAAATAACTTATAAAGAAGTCAAAAATTATATAGTCAAACAGCACAAATATAACTTTTAATAAGTCAAAAATTAAAAAAAGTCACGTAATCCAAACTTAAGTTTTAGAAAAGATCTTATCATGTGCTGCGTCTATAATAAGTTATAACGGTTGGCAGATGGTGATTGAGTGGATCAGAGAATGTCCAAGGAAGGAGGACAAGACCGTGTTGGCTTTCTCCTCTCATGCCAAGAACCACCCGAGGACACTGTTTGGCAGTGTTTATTTTTGTTAGGGCAAAGTACTGAAATTGCACATAAAAGATTTTGTCGTTCACAAAATCATAAAATATTTAAACGATAAAGAGTTCTTCAAAGATACGAAATTTATCAACGGTGAACTTGATCCAAACTCTATTAATAGAATGATATAGCAAATACACCATAATCAAAATCCAAAAAGTAAATACACCATAATCAAAATCCAAAAAGTAAATACACCATAATCAAAATCCAAAAAGTAAGACTTACAAAACGATCAGAAATTCAGAACCCAAAAAAGAAATGTACGACAGGATAAGTGGTCCCGAAAATTGAAAAAGTGAAAGGATCATATATGAAAAAAGTATCCAACCTAAAAGAAGCTTTCTATATTTAAAAATTCTGTCAAATAAAAAACTTTTAATCTTGGTCATGTAAAATAGAAGCTTTTAATTTGTCGACCCAAATAAGTTTTTGTTTCTGTTTTGAAATGGATTGGACTGGGCTATCCTAAAGTTGACCCCAAAGGACAAGTTCCTTCTTTAAACATTCATAATCTTGTAGAAATCAGACCCCAAAAAGAAAACATACTTGAGATGCCATTATCCATTTTTTGGATGATTTATTGATAAAAAGAAAGAAAAATCTATAAATGTTCATAGAACTTATTAGAGGAAGAAGCCCAATAGAATAAGAAAGCCCTTGAAAAGCTCACATCATCCAACCCAACCTAGTATTTTGCATAATTCCTATATTATAAACAGCTAAGCATAGTATTCACCAAAAAAAAAAAAACAGCTAAGCATAGTAAGATATAATGTTGGGAGCTCTATTTATGGATTGTGCATTAGCCCAATATAAGATATGTTGAATTATCGACTATTAGGGTGCGTTTGGATTATCTCTGTCTCTATGTCTTTCCATTTCCGTCCACTATTGAAAAATAGAGACAGAGATAATACAGAAAAAATAACTGTCTCAGTATCGTGTTTGTTTATACGGATAGAGACGATGGACATAAAAATAAAATGACATTGTTGACCCTCACCAAACCACTAATGACCACCGCCGGACCAACACCGAACCACCACGGCCACACTTCGGACCACCACCAACCGATGCCGGACTACTGCCAGACCACCTTCGGCCGATGCCGGACTACTGCCAGACCACCTTCGGCTCACAACCGGCCACCGCCGGACCACCGACGACCGCCACCGACCATCACCGGACCACCGTCGGCTGCCACCGGCCCACCACCGGACACCACCGACCACCACTGGCCACCGTCAGCCGCCATCGGCCCACCGGTGACATCCGTCTCTAATCTCGCGCACCCACGATCGAGCACAAAGGAATCAGAGAAACATAAACAAACATGCAAGTGAATTCTAGAAGTATTTTAAAAATAAATCTTATCCAAACAACCCAAAGACCACAATATACATAAGTTCGAGCTAATCATTCTTACATGTGTCCCCCAACTTAATTAGTGTGAGAAAATCTTACTTATCTTAAGCCTTCTAAAAGCAGTGCCTAAATTAATTTCTTTGGAACAAAATCAAATCAAGAAGTGGAATATAATGCTTTTATAAGTAGATTCTTAAGATTTTATTTGGTATAATTTAATTCAACCACGATTAAGTTTTTGTCTTTAATGTTTCAACTAGTTTGAAAATTGCTTAAAGCAGGAACCGAAAGAAAATAAAAATGTGGTGTACAACTAGCCAACCTGATACGTACCTTGTATATGTATCGTTTATGTAATATATGTTTTCTCATCACTGAATTATGTGTTTTTTGGTCAATGAAATATTGTTTAATTGTACTAATAAAATATCATTCACACTAATAATTTGACAATGTTGTGATTAACTCAGACAGCTAATAATTTAGTGTATGTTTCTGTTAGTTCAATGTTATAATCACAGTTATGCTCTAATTAGAACATTAAAAAAAAAATTGAGTTACTTTTAGTATTTCTTTTTAGAGAAATATTTTTCTTACACAGAAAAATTAATCATTATCGGTCATATGAAATAATTTAAAATTTAAAATTATTAATCCAACTTTTAATTTTATATGTTAATCCAACATTTTAAAAGTTCGATTAATAATTTTAAAAAGTTGCATTATTGTATATATATGGTGACGGATGGTATAGCTGATGTAATTTTGTGGTGTGTACATGTCACCTTACTCTTCTTTTTATAGGTTTTTAATTTTCTCGGGTATCCATCAATCAGTATCTGACGATTAATTTTTATCTCTGACGAAATCACACCGACAGAAATCACAATTTTCTGTAGATATGAACTTACCACAAGATTTTCTACATACACATTGTTTTAAGGATCTAACTCGAGACATGATGTATTCTAATACTCTTTTCATTTCAAGTTCGTTATCATTTTGAATTTTTGTAATATATTAAAATATTAATAATCTATTTAGACTCAAATTGCATCTAAATGCAGTAGTTTTAAACTGTATAAAAAAGTCTAAAAGATAATTAATATGAAATGGAGTGATTATAATGAAATAATCAATCACATGAATGCGTAGCTAGTTTAGGGCCACAATTTTAGTCCTCAAAACAAACAAGTTGGATTACATATATAATCGGTAATTAATAATGGATGTATGTTTCTATTTACTTGCGTAGATAATTGGATCCTTAAATCTGTCTATAATCTTGACTGATTTTTCTGGGTTTTTTTTCTCCTACTGCCCCCACAAAAATTTGACTCCAAAATAATTTTGATCAATGCCAGAATAGGGGCTCAAACGAATGAAAGATATATATTTTTTTTCTTTTGAAAAAGACAGAACTAATGAATCGCTTGATGCAACTTGTAATCCGATATATGTGGAATTAATGTGGGAGGATTTTAAACACATTTCCCTTATCTTTTTCCAATTCACCGTGGAGGTATTTATTGTCGGTCTAACTAATACTTTGATTAATAATGTTTGTCGTTCAGTATAAATACGTTCAATATTTAATGTGTGTTATACATAATATGAAATGTGTGTTATACATATAATACATATATATAGCACACATTTCATATTATATATAGCACACGATGATATTAGTTGAACGTATTTTTATTGTACAACAAATATTATTGTTCTTCGATAATAGTATATGTACAATAATTAATATTCAACTAGCTAGTTGTGTGTGTGTCATACATAAATACGTAATGTTTGTTATGTATGACACACATTACTTATGACACATAATATACATCGGATACTAACTAGTTGGATATATTTTTGTTGTACATATACTATTACCTATTAATAATTTATGGACTTACAAAACGGGAAATGTTTATCGTAAACTAAAATTCATCCAATTAGCATCGAACTTATTAAACAAAATTGTAGGATTTATTTTTTAATAAATCTCATCAGAATATAATTACAAGTTAGATGGAAGTTGGATGATTTTATGTTGTACTTATAGTATTAGTCTATTACCGCTTACAAAACATACTGAATGAATGAAATAATTTTTAAAAATACTTAACACATTAAAATTTAATAATTTCACTTTTAATTTGTTAACGAAAAATCTTAAGTTGGTCAATTAATTTGGAAGACCTTACCAACTGGTTGCTAGATATCATTGCTTTGTGTACATCAGTAGTCATGTTATTTTTGTACAGTACGTGTGTGTATAGCTAGCTGTTCTTCCTTAATTTGAGCAGTAAGTTTATATACATAACCCCAATTTTAGTTTTATATATTAATTACTATTTTAATCTGAATAGTTCATCATTAAGGTTGGTGCAATATATATATATAACACGCACGTACGTGTATATATATGGCTGTTATTCTCTTAGTTTGAGTATGTATATATATATACTAGTATTTTTTTACCCGTGCAATGCACGGAAATTATTTTTTAGTATAATAAAATATAGAAATCAAGCTATTAAATATTAAATTAAGATAAATATATTATATAATAATTAGTTATTAATGACAAATAATTTTGTATTAAAATATTCAAATAAATCTATTGAAATAAAATGTTTGTTATACGTTTATTTCAATCAAATATAATTTCAATAAAATTGAATTTCACCTATAACAACTAAATGTTTCACTTATAATTTTTAAATTATGTTAAGGTATAATTCTTATTTATTATCATTAATGTTGTAGATAAATTTCAAAATTTATAATTAATATTCATTACTTTAAAAAAATCACAAAATTACAATTGATTAAAATAGAAAAAAATCTAAACTGATAACAACTACTTATAAATCAAAGATTTGAATGATTAAATGTTTGTTATACATTTATTTTTTTTATATATATTTTTTTTTATTTTATTATAATCATATCATATATTTTTAATAACTAAAAATTTAGATCTAAAAAGTTATTAATAATTAATAGGGAAATTGTTATAAATGAATGTAATAAATTTTATTGATACATTATTTTGATATTATTTGGTTGAAATATATTTATAGGAGACAAATGATATCATTGTTAGACTTCATTTTTAAATTGAAATTTTAAAATGATCCATTCACATAAATTACATATATATTTTTTAGTAAAGTTGCATTAATGTGCATTCTGATTGATTACTCTATTAGTTAGGCATTTAATTAAAATATTGTTAATATAAATTATCAACTGAAAGTAAATTTAAATTATAATTTTCATTGATTGATATCATTTACAAATAATTATTTATTTATTTAAAAAAATTTTAAATCATATATATTTAATTTAAAATAAAAACCAAATAGCACTAAACAGAAATGAAAGGAATGATAAAAGATAGATCAAATTATTCAATTTTTTATTCTTATATACTCATAACCATATAAAATTGAATTAAAAGAATATACTTAGTTGGACTTGTTTCATCATATTATTTTTAAAGTTAGTTCATCGTGGGAAATGTAAAAAATTATCCCGTCATCATCATCATTGTTTGGTCTATTCCAACCTAACTAAGAAATGAAAATCAACATGATTGAACCTTTAAACTTAAGAGAAATAATATATTTATGACAAACGATACAAAATGGTCTGACCAACTTATAATATATAATGAAGACGAAAAATAGTCTAAATAAAAATTAAAATTAACGTTTTATAAATCACTCCAATAAAAAAATTTTCATTATGATCCTTAATTTGTAAAATTAAATTCAGCTTCGTTGTAGAATTCCACAAAATGAGCAGAATCAATTATGTTTTATTTTTTCAATTTACATTTAATATACATACATTCAATCCAATCAATTACATCTTATAATACTTAAAAAAATTTCTCTCCATATGATATGATCAATAATTTTCAAATAATACTAAATCAATATTTTTCAATTAATTAAACTCATATCAAGAACAATATAATGTTATATTGAATCAATTACGTATTCAATCATTTACTCACAAATCACAATAATATTGAATCATCTAAGTACAATTAATAAGGTAACTTAATTATATATAGGGTAAATTTTATTCATACAATTATTGAATCAATTAATATAATTATTGATATTAATGAGAATCAACCATATTAAATCAAATTAAATCATATTAACTCACATTAAAATACATCAAATCATGTTTCATAGTAAATTAAATTATTTTCTAAAATAAAAGGTTAATTGCAGGGTTGTTCTAGGAGTGATTAATAAAATTTTTTTTAATTAACCATAACTGAAAATTTTAATATATACAATGAATATTCATTCTTAACCAATTTAAATAAATGCAATCTTATAAAAAAAATCATTTATATCTGATTTTACTCTATAATATATATACCTTTTAATGATAGAAATTTATTAGTTATAATATACTTAAATAACCTTAATTAATTTAGGTAATTTTCATTTCCTTGATTTTTTCCTTTTATAAATATTTTTGAATGATTTATTGCTTAACTATTTTCATTCTTACCAAAAAGTATTCTACGATAATATTCAAATCTTATTAATCATTAAAATTTACTATAATGATTTGTGATTTATCATTTTCATTACTTGATTCATTCTTCTAGTAAATATTTTTTAATGATACACTATTAAATTTGTTTGTTTTTTATAAACAAATTTATTTTATAATAAATGAAATTATAGAGAGGAGAGGGAACAAATTACAAATGAAATATGATGAATAAAATATTTAAAAAAGGTTAGATAATGTTGGGTTGTGAATCTTGTCACTCTCTCAGTTGCGAACAATGGTTCTATATTAAAAATTTAATTAGACGATATTCATGTCTTGTAGTCCGAAAAGAACCATCATTTGATTTTACATCAAAATAAGACATATATAATATATACACTCCTCTCATACATTAGAGATTTAAACTTGTATATCAAATGTCTTTCCAATTGTTACATGGATTGCAATACCTTATTTTCAACATGTTAAAATTTTAGAAAATTACATGCATAAAGCATAATAATAAAAATCAACATACAAAAGAAGCTCTAGGATATCACATGTACATATACTCACAAATTCATGAGCTAACACCATTTCAATGGTATTAGTTGACTCAGATATGTTAAAAGATGAGACATACCAAAGTTGCAAAACACACTCTAACATTTCCATTATGTCTTTAAACTAAGATCAATGCAACATATTTTTTCCTTTTCATATAAGTCACAAAATTTATTTGATAATACCTTGAATGAAGTTTTTGATTGATAATATTTTTTCTTTCTAACCTTGCATCTTTTGCTTGAGGTAGAGAAAAGTAGAGTTGATTATTCATTTTTGACACATAGAAGAGAGAAAAAAAAGTTATAGAGAATGCTTAGAGTAGAATTAGCTTTTAATAACCTATTTTTATTTATATAATCTCAGGTGATTCAATAATGATATGAATCAAAAAAATATAATGATAAAAATATCTTTTTTAATTACCAAAGATAAAAAAAATAAAAATAAATCAATTAATATTATGTTACATTATGACTATTATATTCTAACATATATTTCCTTTTTTAATTAACATGCTTAATCTCCAAAAAAAAAATTCAAATCAATTCTCATTAATTAATTTCTTAAAATAGAATCATTTAAAGTTAGTTCATTGAGGTTGCGCCACTTGTCAGCACCTCATGAAGCTAACTCTGTTATATTATATATATAGATTTTATTTTTTTAATTAATTTATTTATTTTTGATAAATATATTGGTTGCTCTCCAAAATACTCAAATAATTTTTATATATGCATTGATTTTTGAAATTTGTTTTCTAGAATCACAATTCTGTATTTATTACTCTTAAAATTTATTTATGTCATATTCCTTGATTGAATCAGTTAGAAAATATTTATTCCAAATTTATTTATGATGAACTAAGTAAATTGATTATAATCAATCTTTCTTAAACAAAATTGAATCAATATTTAATTGGATTAATTCCTATCATCAAATGTTATAATTGATTATAATCAATCTTTCTTAAACAAAATTGAATCAATATTTAATTGGATTAATTCCTATCATCAAATGCTATAATGTTATATTCCTTGATTAAAGCAATTATAGAATTATTTTCTTATGCAATTATGAGTTAATTAAATTATATTTAATTATAATGTTATATTCCTTGTATAGCTAGCTGTTCTTCCTTAATTTGAGCAAGTTTATATACATAACCCCAATTTTAGTTTTATATATTAATTACTATTTTAATTTGAATTAATAGTTCATCATTAAGGTTGGTGCAATATATATATATAACACGCACGTACGTGTATATATATGGCTGTTATTCTCTTAGTTTGAGTATGTATATTTATAGATACCAATTTTAGTTTAATTAATTAACTAATGTCTTTGTTTTGAATGGATCATAATTAAGGTTGCTGGTATAGCTAGTTAACACATTATATATATAAAGTAATGTTTATTGTGTAACATAAATACGTCCAAATAGTATTCAATGCACTACTAGAAAAGTGAATATTTTCAACATTAAATATGTCAATAAAATTAATATTGACAATTAGTGGCCCTCGAAAATACTTAAAACTAGTTTGTGAGTATTTTCTACGGCCGTTAATTGTAAAAAATAGTTTACGACTATTTTTAATTTTCAACAAATATCAATATATCTTTTTTTACAATATTTTTATTAATATTTTTCGACAATTACACGTTGAAAATGATCATTATTGTTGTAGTGACGTATGTTATACATAATACATAATACGTGGCTTACGTATGTGTACTGTACATATGACACACGTTACATCGTACATGTTATATGTATAACACATGTTGAATACTAATTGTACGTATTTTTACTCTTCAACAAACATTATCATATAGTAATTACTAGACCAACGAGCTAGGTTGACACTCGTGGTCGTCATCAGTTAGTTGTTCCTTGAGTCTTGAAATTGAGTCCTGTAAATAAAAAAATTTTCGCTAAAAGTCTCACATGTCATTCCTAGACAAATGATCCGAGACAGATTAATCCGGATACCATGTAGAAAAAAAGGGGTAATTACTGGATCAAGTGTCCTCAAAATGAAAATTTGATTGGTTACTCTATATATCTAAAAAAAGACAAAGTCTAGATTACATTGCACTGCAACCACCCGACAGAGCCGTTCAATTTGTGCATGGAGTTGAAGCCATGAGAAAATCACAACTCACAAGCACTTCCACAATCATATATATGGATAAACTTTATTTATTTATTTATTTGACAGATAACTAGTTTGGTACAACTGAATTGGTCATTATATTGATCTTGTGGTCAATGCCACACAAAATAATTGTTCTTCATGAGAATAATCTCTCATAACAATTAATCAATTTAATTATAATAATATTTGTTGTACAACAGAAATACATTCAATTAGTATTCAACATGTGTTATATATCATACATATAATGTGTACTATACATAATATGTTATATATATAGCACACATTATGTATGATATATAGCACACATTATATACTAGTTGAATGTATTTCTATTGTACAACAAACATTATTGATTTAATTATTGAGTTAAACCTCAATTTAGTCCTTCACTTTGTATGCGTGAATCAAATTAGTCCTCCACTTTAGTTTTTGTTCAAAATAGTCATCTACTTTACACTTTGTGAATCAAGTTGGTCCTCTATTTATTTTTTATGTTATAACTCTGTTAATTTTTGCTGATATGGATTGTTTATAGCTAACTTAGCAAGTAATATGTAATCCTAGAAATTCATAACTCCTATAAGTTCTTCAAATTACTCGTTTTGAATCAAAATACTTATCTTTAAATAAGAGCGGATGATTATTTTGATTCAAAACAAGTAAAATGGAGGACTAATATGAGTTATTTATATTTATAGGATTACATGTCACTTGCTAAGTTGGTATTAAACCGTCCATATTAGCAGAATTTAACAGAGTTATAACAAAAGAATGTCAGGAGGACTAACTTGATTCACATATTACAAAGTGGAGGACTATTTTGAGCAAAAATTAAAGTGGAGGACTAATTTGATTCATGCATGCAAAGTGGAGGACCAATTTGAGGTTTAACTCTTTAATTATTAGTAATTTGTTGGTCTTTCATTTGAGACATCTAACATTTAATAATTTGATAGATTTAATAGTCTAATCCATGGTATTTATAATGGGTACAACCCTTTAAAACTAGATGCAATAATATAATTTTAAGGAATTATATGAAAATAAAGGTATGCTCTTATAAACAGCTAATTTTTTAGTCTTATTATTTGGAATGATTGAAATATGAAAAAAATAAAGAGATGAATTGAATTAAATTTTAAATCATTTTCATTAAAATTCTATCAAAACTAGATTTAAAAATATAATCAATTCATGAAAATTACATAAATTAATTTATTTTTTGTATGGTTCCAAAATGATATACTAGAGCAAGATCATGAATAACAAATTAAAGTTATGTCATCATTGCTAACATCATTTCGTTTTCTTATTTTTCTTTCTCTATATTTGCTATGATATCCAATTGATTCTTGAAGGATCGAAGGACCACTACCACCACTAGGCTAATCAATCAGTCTTGGTCCAAATATGTATTTATATACAAGAGTTATATATATGTTGCTTAGGTGGGAATATTATATTGGTTATTATATATATATGATCTGCGCCAATAATGTTCCAAAGATATGGCATAAAATAATAATGACATTAGGTATAGTAAACAACTTCAAAATATTCCTCGTTCATCAATTTAGAACTAGGATTTCCAATAATTATTGAGGCATAGATGTAAACCCTAGCTATTTTACTTGATTCTCACGTAACGCACATGCTTGATATAATAGTTAATTAAAGGCCATATAATATATATCATGGTTCGTATAATTGATTTGAGTTATATAGTCGAAAATACTATATAGCTGTCTAGTCTTTAGTGTTTTTTTATGCTATTTTTTTTAAATATTGCTATATGTATTCATGGATTTACAATGCGGTATTTTGGTTTGAGCTCTTCTTGTTATCATTGCTCCTTTCTTTGGAGAGTTAACCATAATTGATTATTCAGCATCGTTATAGTACAGTAAAAAAACAGTCAATAAGATATGCACAACTATATTACATGTTGTATATACAATATATATCACATATTATGCACAACATACTATATATGTATGTATATATAATATATAATATATATACGTTGTGCATATTACATATTATATATTGTGCACTATATATTAATTGTTATGACTAATTTTTTTTATTATATATCAACAATTTCTGTAAATTATTACTGAGAACAAAATTAAGGATGCAGATATTATCGGTGATGAGACATGGATTGTGCACAATTGAGATAATTAAAAATAAAAATGTAAAAAGTCATTCTACGAATATCCAACCACTAATATATCTACTCACACGTACTAGGGCCAAATTTGGTAAAAAAAAATTTATGGTACTCATACTCTCAAAATGTTAGAGATTCTATTTTGAGTTTGGTAAGTAAAAAATTGCACAATTTTTGTTTTTGACTTTTGAGAGTAATTAAGGTGTGCTCTTGGAAGCCATAAATGATAATTTTTCAGAACAAGTTTTAGCTTTCTGATAATAAAAATATATTAATGATATTCATTTACACAATCTCTTTTAATATTATATCTATTATGATCATTTTATATCTTAAGAGTCACTTCTACATTATTTAACGAAACATTACAATGATGATTCCAGCTTATTCAGTGCAATTTTTGTATTATTTTATCAAACGATACTATTATGACTCTTTATTTAAGAGCAACTTTTAAAGATTCCAAAGAGCTCACAACCACAACTTTACTTAACTCAATCTATGGTATGCTGAAATGATTGACGTACATTAACATTTTATCTATCAAACATTCATCAGAGTGAGTGTGTGCCATATGTCAAGTTGGAAAGTGAAGGGTATTTGTGCGAGTTTGAATTTTTGTTTTAAATTGTGGACCCACAAATTACACATGTTTGATGGATGTGTGCTTGATGTACATGTAATACTATTGTCTATGTAGGTGCAATTTACAAAAATTCTTGGTAAGAATAATTTTACAGCCAAATCAGTAAAAAAAAATCTCACTTGACATTTAATTAATGGCCCGATAACATTTTTCAGGGTTTAGTGTTGCATATTTAATTTTGGTTTATATATATTTCCATTTTGATTGAGTTGGCTGCTATTATGATGTTCCTCTAGCTAGTAAAATTTTGTAATTTATGGTATTTATTAAGTGTATTATACAGTTCTTATTAATTAATATATGTAATGTGTAAATAGGTAATTAGTGTCATCAATCATTAATGAGTTCACACGTAATTTGTGACATTTAATAAGAATAATTTGTAATTCTTATTAAGATATGTTTGGATAGCAGTGTTTATGATTTTCTTTATTTTTCTGGAAGTCAAAAATCATAATTTTTTTTTATGTTTGATACTATAATTTATTACTTCTCAGAAAGTTATTATTTTAATTTTTTTAGAAATATAAAATTTTGACTTCTCAAAAACACTTTTTAAATTATACAAAAAATATTTTTATAATTTTTTATTTGAATATAAAATAATTTAATTATAAATTACTTTTCAGAAATTACTTCTATACAATAATTTATTATCCAAACTGACTTATTTTCCTTAAAGAATAATTCATTTAGTGAATGATTTATAAGTAATTTTAGAAGACTTTGATAAACTCAAAAAAGACACATTTTAATTCTAGGCTCGGGTAAAGTATATGAGAAAACTTCTATTGATATAAAAGCTTATTTATAAAATCAAAATTAAATTCAAATTTGAATTTTTTCTTTAATTTGTTTTTTTTAAAAAAAAGGACTAAAGTTTGAGTGAACATTTAACCAACTAAAAATAATTCACAAATAAGTTAACTCACTTGTTCTTCCATTTCAATTGTGAAATCATTGTCCTTTGAGTGAAAAGCAATAAAACAGAATGATACAATGTATCTACCAACATGATAGCTACAAATAGAGAAACAAAAACAAAAACTTGAAACAGCCATCAGCCAACTCTCATATATCTGGCCAAAACGATCGACAAACACGAGAGAGGAAAATTCAAATACACAAATATTTGGCGCACAACAAAAAATCAACCAACATAGCCAATAAAGCCCATTTAATATTTTATGGCCCAAATAGCACTTTTAATCATGAGTATATTCTTAATGGGTTGGGTGATTGTGGCCCAAATTCCTATTTGTTGGCTGTTTTGGCTGGTTTTTGTTGTGCCTCTAGCAATGCTCATTCAAATATAACCGCGTTGTACATACGTTAAGGATTTAATTTTCATCCATTGACGATGTATAAATTTGTTATACTGTCATTCAATCATGTATTATCACGTTATTTATAATAGTGTTTTCTCTCACACTACTACTACTAAAAAATTAAGTATTTTCAACATTAAATGTGTCAATAAAAGTAATATTGACAATTAGTGACCGTCGAAAATACTTAAAATTAGTTTATGAGTATTTTTTATTGTCATTAACTATCAAAAGAATAATTTATGACTATTTTCAACAGCCAGTAAATAGCAATATATCTTTCTTTAACAATATTTTTATCAAAAAATTTTGACGAGTACACGTTAGAAAATAATCATTATTGTTATAGTGTACCTTAAAAGACATATAAATGAAAATTTTTTATTGGAAGATACATTGCATCAAAATTTAATTTATATGTTAAATATCCAAAAAAGTTATATTATTATTAGGTTAACACTTCGTTTGTGTAATGTCATGATAACTTGACTTTAATTCTAAGTTTTTTATGTTCGTAGAAGATATGTGAATATTTGATAGGTACAGAGATATGAAAAAAAAAATACTTTTATTTCTACATTCATCTTTTAAATGTTATATTAACATCTAAAAGTAAAACTCAAAGGTGTGATTTGAGTGGATGTTCCAGAGAAATATCTGTCGAACTTTGGATGTTATGTTAATATAACAAAACTTGAGAGATATGTATGTGATGATCCTAGATTGACGGAACGAGTTTTCTATAACTTAAGAGTCCCATTTTGACGCATTTAGGGTGCAAAAATATTTTACAAAATTATCCAACAAAAAATGCTTTAATCATATGTTTTTTTAAGCAGTGGGTGACGTAGTTAACTATCATAGTTGATGTGATAAAATATGATCGATTGAATATGTAAAAAGTTTGTATATATTGAATGTATTGAAATTAAATTCTAAATGTAAACCTATTATTTATAAAAAAAGATTATTTAATTTTTATCATTCAATTTTAAACACTTCAACATCTCAAATAATAATAATAAGAGTAATATTATATATACACTATAAAATCAGTCACAATCATCATTGGTAATAGTTCAAATTTTTAAAATTATTAATCTAATTTTTAAAAAGTTGGATAAATTTATAATATTTAAAATCGGATTAATAGTTTTAAAAAATTATATTATTACATATAATATAATATAATAATGACGACTAATCGTATAGTAAACGGACTCATTGCTTTATTTTTTTCTTTTCAATTTCTTCTCGGTTGTTAATTCACTTCTTCATAAATCAATATTGTCTGCGGCATCAAGTGGTGTAACAAGACATAACTCTATGACAAACACTTATCTCTGGTTCAATATAATTAATATCTGTTTGATTAGATTTAATTTGGCGAAGTAAATGCATTATTATTAAAACAAGATATTCAACAATTTAATTTTCTAATTGTCTACGTACACTTTTTTTCATACATTTTAAATAGAGCATTATGCTTGAGGTACAATAAAAAATTAATCAAAATAGCTAACAAGACGCACAATATATATAATATAAATTGCACAATAAATTTTATATGTTTGTGCACGTCATATATCACATGATGTGCACAACATATATTACATGTTGTAAAGAAAGATGATGCTCCAACATGTGATATATGTTGTGCACAATAGGTGATATATATATATAATATCGTGCACTGTCGTTATACATTATTTTATATTATATATTATACACAATATATTAGCTATTTTGACTGAATTTTTATTGTGCCCCAATATTTACCTTGTAAAAATAAAGATATGTGAATCTCTTCATAGTAAAAACTACTTAAATAATCTCTAATTATTAGTGCAACCCTAATGGCTTCTGGTTTACGGTAGTTTTATAAAATAATGTTGGTTGTACAACAAAAATACGTTCAACTAATATTCAACGTGTGTTATATATAATATGGAATGTGTGCTATATGTATAGCACATATATGTATGTATAGCACACATTACATATTATACACTACTAGAAAAATGAACATTTTCAACATTAAATGTGTCAATAAAAGGAATGTTGACAATTAGTGGCCGTCGAAAATACATAAATATAGTTTTTGAGTATTTTTAACTGTCACTAATTGTCAAAGAAAAATTTATGACTATTTTCAACAGCCAATAAATGTCAATATATCTTTTTTGACAATACTTTTATCAACATTTTTCGATAATTACATATTAAAAATGATCTTTTCTGTTATAGTGATATATAACACACGTTGAATACTAGTTGGACATATTTATGTTGAATACTAATCTTATTGAGTTTTATATACTAGTGAATGTAAAATTCGATGAAATAACCAATTGCAAAAGTTGCCATCCACTTGCGAAGGAAAGAAGCAGAAATTGAATATCTCGTGATTGTTCTAGTAGCTTCATCATATTTTCATTATTATTAGAGTTTTGTAAAAAAAAGTATTATTAAATAAGAGATTAATTTTAATGTAATATCTATACAACTATTAGTCAATAGAAATTAAGAAATATATCAAATCATTGTAGATAATTGTTATAGTAAATTATTTTGTTATAAATTTTGCACTTTTTTTAATTTCTATATATTGAGAAACAGTATAAATTAAAACAATTTTATATTATCAATATATGAAAATTTAATCCATTAAATAATTTAAACAATATACCCATTTACATACTGTAATATTTTTTATAAAGGTTTATTTAAATTTACTTTTAAATCACTACAACAATAATGATTATTTTCAACAAGTAATTGTGAAAAGTGTTGATAAAAGTATTGTCAAAAAAGATATGTTGACATTTGTTGGCCATTGAAAAAAGTCATAAACTATTCTTTGACACATTCAATGTTGAAAATGCTTCATTTTTTAGTAGTGAATACATGTTAAACTAATTAATTTTTTAAAATAAGTATTGCTAAATTAAAATGTACAGATTTGTGTTAATATATATAGATTTAATTTTTATCCATTGAAGTGTACCATTTTCTTACACAATGCAATCATCCAATTATGTATTATCACATCAGTTATGATTATGTTTTTTCTCTCGCACTACCTGAAAAGTCATACAAACAAAGCGTTTTAATTGGATGACGGTGTAAAATATCTTAACATTGTCCGTGCATCAAAATTAAACTCTAATATATATATTAAAAAACTAAATAATCAAAATTAGAAACAATCCAACACTCCTGTATTTTTTATTATTTTTTAATTACTGAAGTTCACATGTTAACACAACTTTTTATTGTAATACATGACTAAGGATAGCTAGAATCGGACAATTAATTAAAGGAAAAGATAGAAGCAATATATACATATAGCAGACTGAAACATGCTTGGAGGAATAGAATATAAATGGTGGGGTTTGCTGCTTCTCGTTTTCTTGCAAAGAAAATGACTCGTGATCATTGATCAACCAAGGACTTATCTCTTTCTTGGATTTCATTTGCATTTTAAGCATTAAATAGAGTTATTACCTCAACAAAACTGGACTAATCAAAAGACACAATATATACAACGAGAGAATATGTCAATAAAAAACTATTAAAATTTCGCATATTAAATAGAATTTAATTTTTATTCATGAATAATATATCTTTTTTACAATCAAGTGTTGTGTTTTAATTAGGTGATAGACATAAAATGAGGATTAAATAGGATTTAATTTTTATTCACGAATAATATATCTTTTTTACAATCTAATTATGTGCTATTACGTCAATTATGATTGTGTTTTTTCTCTTTTTCATTATCTGAAAGGTCATACAATCAAGTGTTTTAATTAGGTGATAGACATAAAATGAGGGAATAAAACCTAGAAAATTTTCCTAGAAAATAATCATATTGTGTATGTTCACCACTCCAAACCTTGAAATTTAGGGTTCTTTAATTTGCCTGAATTTTATTTTTATTTTTTTCATAAGGTATATTAATTTAACATGCATGTATTGTAACCTCACATACACATGCCAATATATTATAAGATAATGTTATATTGACATCCAAAATTAAATGTTTATGAGATATTAGTCAAGATTAACAATATACAAGAAGAGTTATAAGATCTTGATGAAGATCACATCATAAATCAAGAATAAGATATTAGATGTCAACACGATATATGAAACTGTAGATGTACAAATAGTAATTTTTTATATATTATATATAGATATATACCTTGTATGAAAAAATTGTTACACATAGATAGATCAAGCAGCACGTAGGGAACAGAATAAGAAACATCAATCACTCTCACATAATAATAATGTAGGCACACGAGCAATAAGCCAAAACCTATATCTACAAAAAGGCAAAATACCTACCCTTCAAATTCAATAGAGAAAAAGGTTGTTTACTTTACAGCATGGTATGCATTGTTGGTCAAGATGGAGAATAATTTTAAGTAAACGATTGTCTCTATTATATTTAAGGATTTTGTCAATTAGTGCTCATGACTAAATTAAATTAAACTAGTGAAAATTTCAGAGTAAAAACTTTTTTAATAAAATATTTAATAATCTTTTAATTTTTATTTTAAAATATATACTTACAAAACTATTCTTATATATACTTAGCAAAATCCATATTATAAATATTCAATTCATTGAATTTTTCTTATGGGCAAAAGAAATTTCATATATATTTACATACATATAATAACCAAATCCTATATATATAATATAATACATATAAATACTTTTTTTTATGACTTTTCAGATAATAAGAGAGAAAAATATAATTATATTTGATGTGACAACACATGATTAGATGATTGTGTACAAAAATTGTATACTGATGAAAATTAATTAACTCCATATAAAATTATTTAACACTACATATATATTACATAATTAAATTCATAATTTTTTTTTTGTTGCCCACGGTGTCCGGAGCTTCGCCCTGACTAATCCATCGCCTCAGGTCGCGTACCTGGGAATGACAGGTGAGGCTCCCAGCAAGGATTTTTTCCATCCACAAGGCTCGAACCCGAGACCTTGCTTAAGGGACAACAAGCCGCTTACCACTTGTGTCAATCCTTATTGGTAATTAAATTCATAATTAGTAGAGAAAGATAATATGTTTATCAATTTTTGTAGTATGTAAGGAATCACGGACTTTTGACCAGCTAATTCATCCTTTAAGGTACAATGTGGACGAATTTCACCTCTTGGACCCCAAAACTGTTGAATAAAAAGAAATTATTATAAACAAGAAAATAAGAAGAAGAATAAGAGTCCGTTTCGTTTAGATTTTGGTAGAATTGCTTTTGAAATAATTGATGTTGAAAGAATTGCGTTTAAAATAATTGATATAGAAAAAATTGATTTGTGTTTGGAAAAGATGTTAAAAAAGCGAATTTGAAAGGGTTGTTATGAGATAATAAAAGTAAAAACTAATAGTTTTAACTTCCACTAGAATCAATTACTTTTAAAATAATACACTTTTTCTAGAAGCAAATTTACAAAACAAACATATTTACTTTTCTTCAACTTACTTTTAACCAACTCATCGGGATTTTGAGTGGTAACCACAAACTAAGCGGTAAACCACTTCAACAATGCAAAATATAGTAACACATAATGCACTATGAGACAAAACCTCAAAAGTAGGAGATAGTGAGAGATAAGCGGTTTTGGTGGAAGAAGCTTAAGAGTTGCAAATATGATATTGTGGGCTGTGAAATCTGGTATAATATTTTTGTGATTGCGATTTGTGAATACGAATGTGAATGAATGAATGATGAATCTATATATAAAAGAGGGCAAATATTTGTTGTAAAAAATATAGTCAAATCAATGAACATGTTGTTTATAATATATATATATATAATATAATTTATATAATATATTATGTACGTTATATATTATATGTTGTAATATTATTTTTTAATTTCTTTGTAATATATAATAAATATTGTATACATTATATGATATATGGTATACATAATATGTGATAACATTATACATATTATATTATATATATATATATTATGTATAACATATAGATTATTTTAGCTATTTTTTTGTTGTATATATATAGTATTGTTCATAAAATAGTAGTGTTAATATAGCTTTGTATATAGTAGATCTATAAGTAGCAATATATTAATTATTTTATGTATAATTAAAAATTATAACAATATTAATATTACAAAATTTTTAATGATATTATATATACAATAAAAAATCAGTTAAATCAATCAAATTAGCTAACAAAAGAGATTTTATACCACAATTATTTAACTTATCACAATCTCAATAATTATTTTAATAAAAAATAAACCTAAAATGAGTTGATTAATTGCAACAACTAATTTATCATTATATACAAAATATTATTGTAAAATTTTTTATTGATATATTCATCATAACTAAATCTATATTATCATTTTTAAATATGAGACACAGAGAGAAAGAAATTAAGAAGCAAAAAGTGGTTTTGAGAATACCAGTATTATGTGTCGGGGTGGTAGGAGGAAACAACCCTGGTTTTCTCACACCAACATTCATTTTCAGCCACGAATTTTTCGCCCTGTGCCACTCGTGGTCCTTTCTTTGTCTTCCAACTTTGATTTCATTTTTTACTTATATATATATATATATATATTATATATCATTATTTTTTCATGGGAATATAAAAAACGTGATCACTTTATACACGAACCCCAAATCTTCCTCAAGGATCCCAATCAAGTGGTTCAAATCCTCTCTTTTATTATTTAAATATTAAGTTTATCTCTAGTTTCAATATGGTAATTTGATACAGTACTATTATTGATGTCACAAGAATATTAAAATTCATAATTGTCATAATAGGAATGAAGATAGATAAAATTACTAATATTGATTTATTGATAAAAGGTTAGTCTTGAGAATTCATTTGGCTATTCCCTAATTTTTCTTTATTTTTTCCTCAAGACTTTTTTATGGTGCGTGTGAAAAGAATAACTTTTATACTCAAGAAGAATATATTGAAATTCTAGTCGTTTACTTTTTGAAAAATTAACTTCTATCAAGTTGATTATTTTCTAAAATAATCACTAAAAACTTTTCTTCATTTAATTATTTAATTTATATATTTTTATTAAAATTATGAAATAAGACACACACTATGCATGATGCATAATATAATTTCTTATAAAGTAATGTTATACAATAATCACATAAAAATAACCAAAATTTTATCCAAATTATATCTGTAATAATTAAAATAAATTAATTATAATGATAGAATTCATTTATTCTTCTAAACAAAAGTTAATAAATATATTGTCATTTATTTTTCATAAAAAAATCTTACCTTTTTCTTTTTTATTTTTAACTAAGGAATCTGAATAAACTGTGTGCTTGATTTTGATCACGTTGACCATGATTAATTAATTACAACTAGGTAAAAGTGCTATAGAAACAAACGATGATATATAGTGCAAACATTAACATGCATTATGGTAATTATAAAATCAATAATGTTTGACGTACAACAGAAATATGTCCAACTTGTATCAAACGTGTGTTATTCATGTTACAGGATATGTGCTATACGTATAGCACATGTACGTATAGCACACATCCTGTAACATAGATAGCACACGTTAAATACAAATTAGACATATTTATGTTGTACGTTAAATATTATTGATAATAAAACACATATTCTTTACCTCATTTTTCAAAGAGCGTCCTATGTATAAAAGTCGCATCATACAGTCCCCGTTACCACTTGCTAGGGTTGCACATATAGAGGAGGCAACAAGTATATATTGGTGTCTTATTATATGCCGTTACCTTAGCAAAAACGATTATTTTTTAACAGTTTGGCTTCACTTATTATGAAAATTTGTGTCATCGCATGTCCATCATATTAATACTTACATGATATGAAATTCGATGCACTGTTTATGTGAAAATTATTTCTGCATATTTGGTGTGTGCAATATGGTATGTTTGGTGTGTATTTTTTGTATGTTTGATGTGTACAATTGGGTTATTCAAGTAGAAAATTTTAAACTATTGTCTTTCATTTTAATTCATAAGTTTTAGTTTTTTAACTTAACCCACCATTTTTTTCTATTAAATTTGATTTTATTATATATTTTTCAATCCATTATCTCTTTGTGATATTAAATACTTTAAAATTAATTAAAAGAAAAAATGATTTAGAAGATTAATCCTATAAAAAGTTATGTTGTTAGCTACTTCATCTTTCATCTGTTTTAAAATAATGGTTGTTTTTACTCTTTTGGTACATTTAAAAATTAATGTATTTGGATGTATTTTGTGTATAGATACATTAGTTTTTTAATGCACTAAAAAAATAAAAATGATTATTAATTATTTTGAAACTGATGGAGTAATAATTGTTACTTATTAGAGTTATATATAATTAGTTATCTTCTCTAATCAGTACTATTCTGAAAATCGGACCACATCAGTCAATCTAACTGGTTGACGGGAACCGGACCCCTGTCTGATCCGGTCCGGGTGGGACTTAAAAACCAGAATTTCAAAAATCGTGAAAACCGGTAAAAAATTGAAAAATTGGTAAAATCGATCAAAAATCAGTTAAATCAGTTGAACCGGCCGCGATCGAGTAATATAAAAATTAAAAATTTGATTTTTTAAATTTAATAATTATTTTATAATAAAATATAAAATATAATATATTTTAATTACTAAATGACTACTGAAGCTCTAAATCTATTAAATATTTTATATTTCAACTTTTAATCAATATTTTAAATATACTTTAATTTTTTAGCATATAATTCATCTTATGTCTAAATATTGATAAATAAATATATGTTTCATATATATTTTATTATATCCGATTAAACTCCCGGTCGAATCAGTTGGATCTCTAAACCTCTTATCTCTAAAGTGCTTTCTTGACTGGTTCGATCATTGCTTCCTCTATCCCGCATATATAAGACAATTTTTATTAGGTGTACGACAGTATACCAGTAAAAACCAACTAAAAGTTATTATTGGATCATAAGTTCACTTTATCCACATGGTTAGAAAACTATTTTTTGAGTAAAACGAATTTAAAATAAATTATTTTTGAATGTTTTGACAGAAAAATTGTTGTACACCAAAAAATTCTTATATAAGACAATATTGTATATATTATCTTCATTCTAATTCTAATTCAATTCAATTTAAGGGTATTATTCATTTTCTCTCTTATTATCTGTTTCCATAACTCTGTTTTTCTTTCTGGTTTCAATAACTTAATAACAAGCAGCTAATTAAAGTTTAAGTGGAGGTAATTTAGACGGAACGAAAACTTCTTAATGCCAAAAATATTATATTATTGTTGTTCATACTACTTACTATAAGTTTTCAAAGTTAGCCTAATTTTTAAATTAAGAACATCAATGATGTTAATTATATTACAATATATATAATACTAGTAGGATCAAAAAGAAAAAGCGAGTGTAAACTAATATGAAATTATAGTCCATTGTCAATATAATGTCATGCTTGCAAGAAAAGAATACATACATCAAAGACTCAAAGTTAATTATAGTAACAAAAATCTTCTCAATCTGGAACACCTGGTTCAGTCTTTTGTTTATGTTAGACTTGATTTGGGTTCAAATCTTGAAGAACTCTTTGTAATAGATGATATGTGAATTCCATTATAAATCCTCGTTGAAATTGATATTATGTCGTGACCCTATACAGAAGCGAGCCTCCCCTAATCCAAATTAAACTTTTTGTCAACAAAAAAAAATAGTAACAAAAATCTTGAAACTTTGATACACAAGCAATCGGATTTTATATATGTAAGCATGGCCAAAATAATCCTTGGAAGTATATGAGGACTCTTATGTCATATAATATATATAGGCCAATATTTACTGTCTTTTATCATTTTTTTCTATATTTTATCGTTATTTGTCAACTTTTTATGTGATTTGTCAACATTATTTTTCCATAATTATTTTGAAGTTCATATTAGAAAAGAAACAAAAAAAAATTATGCTAACAAAAAAACGACAAAACTTGATAAATATATGTTAAAATTTGACAATTCACATTATATTGTGGCTCCATAAAGACACCAATGTGTGACATCATATATATTATGAACATAACATATAGTTTAGACTTTAATTAGTTTAATTAGGTTTTGTCATAAAACAGTGTCTGAACATTCATAACTGATTAGTGTGAATAATATTATAAGTATGCATTTAACCTAATGAGCATTTAATAAGAAATTAAAGGCTCATTATTATAAATTAGGTTGTATTTATATAGGTTAATTTGTCCTCTTTAATTTGTACCTCATAACTTTTTCATATGGTACACTTCGGCTTATCCCATTGATGATAGTCATTATAAGAATCGTCTCTCTTAGTCAATCCTAAGGTGTACACTCCGGATAGAGTAATGTTATGTGTACAATAAAAATTGTACAATATATGTACAACAATCATATCCACGGTTGAATTGTAATAAGGAGTTATAAACTAATTAATGCAATTTAATGATAGATATATATAATTATTATATAAGTATTGTACAATTTTAATTGTATACATAGTGTTAGTGATCCGGATACGTTTTGGATTAGTTAAAAAATTATAGGCACTTTAGTAATTTTTTGAGTAAAATAAATATTTTTTAAAATAAGTACTTTTAAGATGTAGTTGTTGGGGTCCATTTTTTATATATGAAAAATAAAGATTCAAAATACACTGTTATGGATACTGGGGAGAATGTTCGGTTGTGTGGAAATAATGAGAAAAATCGGCTAAGGCATTTTATCCGCAAAAATTGTCTTAGCCGACTTTTCACTTGGCACAGACATCAATAGAAAAAGTCTGCATGGATGGGACAAGGCTCTGAAAAATCGGCTTGGCCATTGTTTCATGAAAAATCGGCCTGGTCATTGTTTCAAGCGACCTATATAATCACTCATCGCTGGTGCCACACCACATTCGGCCTGAGAGTTGATTTTGTTTGTTCTTTACATGTCTTCTATATTTTAAGAGTGTTATTTCTTTGAGTATGAAAATGGAAACAAATATTATAGTTTATTTTAACGGTAGTATTATCACTAATAATATAAATGATGGTGTGAAATTTTTTTGTGAGAATCTTTAACTTTTTCTTTTCCATTTACAATGTCGTTTGCTGAGTTACATAGTGCTCTTTGTTGGTGGATAAATCTTAACACTCCAAAGTTAGTGGAAAAAATAACATATCGGTGTCCGATTTTTTGTATTGAAGGAGTTATGAAGTATGTATCATTTATAATAAACTATGACACTCATCTTCAACAAATGTTTCAGATATCTCATAATCAACATGCCACAACAATAAGAGGCAGGGGCGGACCTAGACAACATTTTTAGGGGGGGCCAATTTTTTATACAGAATAAATTAGTCTATACTTAATATTTAATAAAATTATTTGTTTCATTATATTTTTATTAGCAAGTAATTTTAAATTATTTATAAAACTATTAAGGATCATTTAGTCCTATAAACTTTTACAAAATAGCAATGAAAAACTTTTCTTAATTAGATAATAAAATACTATATTATAATATATTTTTAAGACATTAATTAATTTCTATCTATCCATAATGTAATTAAAACACATTTTGCTCAAGTGTCTAATTAAGTATTGTCATATTAACACAAAGGTAGTTGAGTATATTTATCACCTAAAAGTCATCAAAAATGAAATGATTTAATTGGATAATTATGTAAAAAAGTTTTATGATTCAAAAAATTAAATTTTTATTTTTGTTGTAAGGGGTTACAACTATTTTTTTTCATATAATAATCAAACTATAGAATAATAATAAGATAAAAAGAATCAAACAATATAATAATAATAATAAGAGTGAATGATAAAATTAAATTATAAAAATATTAAATTTATCTAATTTTATCTACTTCTAATATATAAAATAAATAAACAAAAAAATAGAGGGGGCCAAATATACATATAAAATAATTTTTACAACAATTTTGAAAAAATCAGGGGGGGCCAGTTCCCCCCTTACTATGTGAAAGGTTCCGCCGCTGAATAGAGGTGTACGTTGATTTCAAAGAACTCCCCCCATCTGTCTACCATCAAGGAAACAATGTAGTGGAAGAAAATAGTGAAAATGATGATGAAGAAGTTGAAGACGAATATGAGAGCAGTGATGATGATGCATGTGAAATTGATTTGAATCAGGAATCAATTGATGAAGAACATGTGTCTAACACTGCCATTATTCAACATCCGTTTGAGCAGCCATCATCTTTTCGTGCATTGGAGCTTGAAAATATGTGTTCAACTCACAACCCAGAAAGTATAAATGCAGGTATATATTTACTCATTATTCTTGATAGAGTATTTTTTTTTATCATTATACTAATTATTTTTCCCACTACGAGTTCATGCATATTATTTATTATTTTTATTTTAATTATTGTAATAATTAAATTATATTTGTAATTTATTATTATATTGATTATTATAATGGGTAGTTCATGTATATTATTATTATTTTAATCATTATAATAATTAATATTATATTTAATATTTATATTATTCTTATTCTTATTCTTATTATTATTATTATTATTATTATTATTATTTTAGTTGGAATCATTTTTTTTGTACTCGTTAATTTTTTTATGTAGACGATGAATTACATAAAGGAATGCAATTCAGTGATAGAGAGAGTACTATACGAGCAATTAAGAAGTACAACTTATCCAAGGGTTTGGATTATAAAGTTCTAGAATCAGAACCAATGGCTTTTTATGTAAAATGTACTAACTATGGTGTAGATTGGTAGTGGCTTATTAGAGCCAATTATAGAAAGAATGAATATTGTTGGGAAATCAGAAAATATAATGGCCCACACACTTGTGTCGAAACAAGAATTTCTCAAGATCATTCAAAGTTAGATTCAGACACAATTGCAGATTGCATAAAGCCAATGGGATCCATCCTTCAAGGTAAAATATGTAATTGCAACTGTGAGGGCTCAGTACGGCTACACTGTTACATACCGAAAGGCATGGATGGCAAAGCAAAAAACAATTGAAAAATTTTACGGTGGATTGGATGTCTCGTATGCAGCTTTACCTCAGTGCTGCATAGCCATGTATGATGTTGTACCAGGATCAGTGTTGAGAATGAATTTAGTAGATGGTTACAATGCTGATGGTTCTATAGCTCCAAATGCTCAGATAATGCATAGAATCTTTTGGAGTTTTGGTCCATGCATCAAAGCCTTTAGACATTGCAAACCACTTCTGTAAGTAAATTGAACACTTCTATATGGAAAATATAAAGGGGTTCTATTGGTGACATTTGCATAAGACGACAATGATAGTTCCTAGTCCCCATGTTCCATAGATGTTTGCCAATGTTATGTGTTATCAAATATTGTAATGTTTGTTATGAATTATTGTAATGGTCTTATGTTTAGAACTAATTGTAATATTATTATGTTTAGAACTAATTGTAATGTTGTTATGTTAAGAGTTATTATAATGTTAATGTAATGTTTCTTATTATTATAATTTAATTTTAAGTTTCTTAATTTCATTTAATTATTCTATTATAAATTTAATTATATCTATTATAATTTATAAATAGTCTGAATTAATACATGATTAAAAAATGAAAAATTTAAAACATAAGTTAAAATAAGTACATCATTAACCACACAAACTATAATATTAACTAATTAACCAACACAGACATAACATGAAAAATAATTAAAACAAGTACATAATTAATTAACAAACACAAACTATAATATACCTAGTTAACCATCACAAATTATAATATAAATTAATTAACCAACATGATACCGTAAATCCAAATTAAACTTTCACTGCCTCCTCCCAAATAGGGAAAAACTTAGCCTATTAGGCGGATGAATCTGATCAGCAGCTCGTAAATTAATTTTCTACAAATTTTCAATTTTTTAAAAAATAGGAGAACTTTCCTAAAAAAAACTTTGTGTTTAAGTTTTTTTAAAAATATGAGTAAAATTAACAAACTATAAAATGGTGTATTTCAGTTTTGAAAACTTAAATATTTTTCTAAAAAAATAGTTTTCAGTTTTAAAAGTTTAAAATTTTGTTTTTAAAAATTTAAACCGAAAAAAATTCTTTCCTAAACAAATTAGCATAACAATTTTAAAATTTTAAATTTTTTCCTCACATATATCTTTAAATATTATTTAAATTAGTAATTCAAAATTTTAATTAGAAAATAGATTTGGATGATACAAAAATCAAGAAAACTTTTAAAAATTTAAAAAATAAAACTTTTTCAAATTACAAAAATTATTTCCAATATAGATTTTCGTTTTACTATGTAAAAATAAGAAAGGATAAAAAAAAAAGTTTACCCCATTAAGACAAATGTGCTCAGAAATATGTAAGTTAGAGTCAAGTGTTTAATCTAACACCATTGTTGAACTTGGTGATGCAGAAAAATGGAGAATGAAATAGGTAATGGTAGTTGTAATAGACTGAGACAAAAATTTAACAATAAAAAAACGACTAAGACAATGTTTGGCTAGTGTGTTGAAGATGATTAGGAAGAAGAAGGCGGGAGAATACTGTGGTTTTTGCATTGAGTTTCTGCTTGAATGACGGAGGAAGTAGGTGGTGTTTATAAATGGGAAAAATCGGTCAGGCCATTTTTTTGATAGAGAGAGGAAAAAATCGGTCTGGCCAATATTTTGACCATTCTGACTCGCGCCTTCCCAATGCAGTCAGACTTTGGCAATTTTCAAGGTATGAAAAATCGGTTAGGCTTTTTTTTCATATTCCACATCTTGGAACTTTTCCCCCAATATCCATTCTTCAACATATACAATACTTTATCTCCATATTAAAATATAATATGGAGATAAAGTATTGTACAATTTTCATTGTATACATAGTGTTAGTGATCCTGATACGTTTGGATTAGTTAAAAAATTATAGGCACTTTTGTAATTTTTTGAGTAAAATAAATATTTATTTTTTAAAATAAGTACTTTTAAGATGTAGTTGCTGCACATTTTGCTTGTGCTTTTCTTGATAAATAGAATCAGAAAATAATCGGATTTTCTATTTATTCTACAAGCAAGTAGGGACATAAATCTTCCATATATAATTAGAAGTTGTAAGAGAAAGACAATAAAATATTAATGTTCCAATTATATTTTATGAAATGATAAAATTAAACTTTCACTAATTCTCACTAAATAATTATTGTTGGTACAATTATATTATGAGCTCAATATTTGTGCATAAAAAATAAATATTTTTTAAATGTTTAAATATATATAATTTAAAATAAAACTATACTACATAAATATAATTCAAGTGAGTTACATTAAGTTATACATAAATTAATTAATGATTTAATAAGTAAATTTAATTATACATAAATTAAATTTTTATAAGTCCAATATTTATTAGTACTTGAATTTATTATACATAAATTAAATTATGATCTTATCCTAACACACCATTGGTAAGAATTATGTTATTATACATAAATTTAATTATGTTTTTTTTTTAATTTGCTCCCTTAACTTTTATTTTTCTCAAATTGGTTATTTCTATTATAATTTATTTTCATTTTGACCTCAATTTTTTTTTCAATTTAATTTGGTCCTAACATTTAAGACCATATTGACAATAATTTGAAACATAAAGAATTAAAAAAAAAAAAGATAAGACATAAAATTATTTGGAAATGTTTTTTTGAAACATAATGAGTCAAATTAATTGATAAACATTAGAGAACCAAATTTAAAACTGAGTAAAGAACCAAAATATTTTATTAACATAAACCCCATCAAATCGATCGACCCTCAGATCCAAATCATACATAAATTAAACTAAAAATGAAGAAAAACTCTCCTCTCTCTACAACCTAGCTTCTTCATGATTAAATTTTAAAAAATGGGTAAATGTCGCATTGCTCCATCAATAATTATACCTAGCCTAAGCAGCTCCAAAAAATTAAATATTAAACATATCCTTCCTAAAGTAATGACAATAATCTAATTCCTAATCATTGCAGCTCGTGCACTATCGGACCAATAAATGATCACCACCTAATATGAGCATTAATACCTTTCATTTTATTTTAATTCTCTTAAAAGTATTTTAGACTTGCCAATTTTCACGTAGTGAGGTTGCATACTCAACCGGGGGAGTACTAGACTCTATTAGTTGAGGTTTATCATTTTTTAATTAAGTGTTAAATATTTGATCTTTAGTTTTAAATGTGAAATTTTTTTAAAATTTTAACGGATAAGTTGTTCTATCCTCTAAGATGTCTAAGAACTAGTTAAAATAGTCTACATGTGTGATATGATATGCACAATATATATAATATAAATGTACAATTTATATTATATGTTGTACATACCATATATCACATGATATGTATATCATATGTTGCAAATAAAGATGATATTGCAACATATGATAAATAATGTGCACCACATGTGATATATAATATACACAATATGTTATATATGTCGTGTATATCATATTATATTGATTGAATTTGATTAGTTTTTTTTAGAGTGTTGATATTTGTACAATAAAAAACCAGTCAAAATCAGTTCATATAGAGATTTTTTGTCACAAATATTTCAGCCTATTAAAAACTAACTACATAGAGATAATTATCTTTTGGCCAAAGATTATCCAATGAGCTCATTGGTTACGTTATCCATTGTTTATCACATATTTCCCCTTTTTTTATTGTACATGGAATATATACCATTGATAATATATATTTCGATTGTTAAAAAAAAAAAAAAAACCTCAAACGATA
Organism: Aeschynomene evenia; assembly: GCA_013621005.1. Lineage (NCBI taxonomy): Eukaryota > Viridiplantae > Streptophyta > Magnoliopsida > Fabales > Fabaceae > Aeschynomene > Aeschynomene evenia. The sequence goes on from CM024269.1 coordinate 21,239,307, forward strand.
TATTTTCAAGTTAGTTTCACACATCTATAGCATGTGGCATCATGTAGATTATTCTTAATCATAAAATATCTATAGATTTAATAACCCATCATCATTTGAAAAAAGAACTTGAAGAGCTAGCGGATTTTGTGTTGACATTTTGGAAACTATAATCCAATTCTATTGGAAGAAAAAAATGTACATATATTTTGTACTTCTCTGCTATAAGCTAAGGCTACCATATAGGTAAATTTAATTTACTAAAGAAAATAATGATGTAATTATTTTTTATAGATTAGCTTGTTTTTTACTCATCATGAGTCGTGAACAGCATGTTCTTAGATTCTTCACAGGATGATCATAGCCTAAAATTAAAATTGCTTAATAATTTTTTTTACATGATTGGCATTTCAATGTTTTCATCATAGTGTTATTTTTTGTACACAATGATGCATATGCACTCATAAAATCCAATATAGTATAATGTAATAAGGAACATGCGTAGGCTGCTATAACCAAATGACATGACCGATAATTAGCTTTTATTATCATTACTGATCAAGAAAATGACATATTGACAATATTGGGGAGGACACTAAAATTTGTTGTAAATTATACTCTCCGCAACCACAGGAACATCAATTATTGCTCTGTTTTTCACAATTTTTTACATTAATGCGTAATTATAATTATAATGTAATTTAATTAAAATTATGGTATTTAATTAATATCTTCATCGTTAATGAGGATTGAGAAATCCTTCTTTGGTAGATGATCTATAAATTTGACCGTAAATTCTGTGGCCATGCATGTGGTGTGACTCACATAATTTAAATTTTCTGTAATGAAAAACAATCTAATCCTCTATCAGCACTACCGTTATATTAGAAATAAATGATCAAATTTAACCATGAGACCTAGAATTATTGGCAACTAATTGAGCCCTTTATCCTTAAACATTTAGTTAAGAGCTTGACTCCTGAATGTATATATGAAGAGTTAGGTCTCATGGCCAATGGTTTATCCATTTAATTAAGATGGAGCTCCCACCTCGAAGAAATTAAATTAATCACAACTGTCAATGGCAGATACTCTAAGCAATAAGAATAAAAAAAATGATAATATAAACTCGAGTTTAATTTATAATAAATGATACATGTGATAATATATAAATTAACCAAAAATTTAATAATATTACAATAGTCATAACTTTTAATTAAGTCATAAATAATTAATATGTTATCACTTTTAGCGTTCACCTTCTGAGTTTATATTAACTCGGCTCTAAAGTTAATATCAACTTTATTTATTTTTTGTTTTTTGAAATTTTGGGGAATGAACTAGGGTATACAAGCTTCAAAGTTGCATAAAGTTCTAAAATCTAGTAGTATTTTTATAGGTTGGTACTATATGTCAAATTTGAGAGGCTGATGTTAACGTGTTTAGAATGTTCACCACAAATTATCGGAATTCATAGCAAGAAACCCTTTTGTACTGTCTTGTATACATTATTCATGACCAGATTCGCAACTTGCAATTTTATTGTATCTGCTTACAACTTGCACAACAAGTGGTTCTAAGCTTTTAGCATTAATTGATATTTGATTTGATTGACGCATATTTTTCCATATATATGCTGTTTCTTATTTTTGTATGATGATTGACATAAACTAATAATGTTAATGTTTGTCGTACAATAGAAATACGTCCAACAAGTAATTAATATGTGCTATATATAATATAGAATGTGTGCATTTTGTATAATACATGTACGTATAACACATTTCTCATATCATATAAGCAGATGTTAGATAGTTGGTGGACGTATTTATATTGTACGATAAACATAATTGGACATAAATACATAAGCTATTAAAGAAATTTACACCTTCTTATAGAGTAAAAAAATAAAATTTATTGTGTACCATTTAATGTTTAACACGTCAACAATTGTATTGAAATTCTTTAAAAAAAATGAGAAACAGAAATATTTTTATATTACAAATGTTTTTATATTGCAAATGTTTTTATATTGGTCACAATTAAATCACCAGTATTTATATGGACTCTTATTTTCACAAACTCACTAATTTAACCTCAACCATTAAAAGAGTAAAATGTAGAACTTTTTTTCATTTTCATATCTTAGATATGAGATATTTAATTAAGAGATCAAGACTTGTGATCTTAATCCATCTATAATGAATGATATACAGATAAACCTTTGTAATCAAAACTAGTAATTCTTTAGAAAAAAAAAGAAAAAAAAAACATTTCTTTTCATTTAAAAAGTGAAGTGGGCCTTGTGTAATTAATATTCAATAATGTTGATTGTACAACATAAATACGTTAAATTAATATCCAACGTATGCTATACATAACATGAAATATGTGTTATATGTACGTGTGTTATGCATATAGCACACATTCTATATTATGTACAACATTTATTAGATACTAATTGGACGTATTTATAAATATTATTGATGATTAATATTATTATTAATATATAAATAATGAAGGACCATTATGTCGCGACCTGGGAGTCAGTTTTAGAGCCCTACCCACCAAGAAAAACCGCTAATATAAACCATGTTACAACGGCGCAATAACGACAATAAACTAATTAATCAATGAATATTATCGACAATCTAATTAATGGGGTCTCTCAAGCTCCATTACTAGAACCTAAGCAATGAAAAAATTACTAAAAAATATTTTTTCGGTTAATAATTGGGATATCCATAGTAAATTATGGTGATTAATTTTTTGCTGATTTTTAGACATCTCAAAGAGTGAGACAACTGCACCACCGGTGTTTTAAAGTTTTTATATTCAAGAAGAGAATCGAACCCTCAAGCTCAACATTTGATTAAGGGAGTATGAGTCTCAATCCTTCAAATTAAAATATTCCCGAGTTATTCTAATTAATATTTCATTGAATTATTCGCATTTCTATTATTTCTATGAAAATAAGCATAATTAATATAGAAGAATATTATAATTAAGTGGTTTTTTTAAATGAATAAAAATAAAAATATTTTATTTGATATTAATAGAGATTGAACGTGGAGGTTTGAGTGAATGAGGAGAATATATTAGAAGCGAGTTGAATGGTTTTTCTTTAAAATAAAAATATTTAACCAGTGTTAATACTAAAAAAATAATTATTTTTTTTATATCATCTTTATTTAATAGCATAGAGAGTATAAATTATTTAATTGAATCCTAACTAGGGTTCAAATCTTGAGAAGTACTATTAGAAAGAAATTGTGCAGTTTACCATATATATATATATATATATATTCCAGGAATTAAACCTTTCTACTTAACCTTTGATTTTTTATATAATAAATAAATAAAAAACAGAAAGACTAATTAAAGAATCGTACATATATAGTATATACGATTATTTATACGACAATTAACACTGTCTATGATGTTTGCATATTCGAAAATTAGTAAAAGAGCAAACGGATAAGCCAAATTATAAGATTTAGTATGGTTGATTTAATTACACTTGTAAAATGTATCCGTGTACGTAAGTATAATTATTATAGGGATATACTACTACATATATATATACACTTGCCAGGTGGGGGTGAGAATTATATTGTAGCTAGATTCTATAGTCTAGCTTCATCCTCTTCAACTAGCTAGAAAACGAAAGTTAATAAATAATAATAAGATATAGTACATGCAATAATAATAATAATAATAATAATGAATTATATTTGTCATTTGGCAAGCATGGACAATTTGTGTTTGTTGGATGGGAAAGGAAGAGAAGAAAGGAACAAACAAAGGGTACCAACTCGTTTGAATTTGTGAGCTAAGCCAAATTTTGGAGGTATTGTGGAGTGGGACCCAACTATATATTATTATTATTATTATTATTATCAATAATGTAATTAACTTTTGTATAGAAAAAAATTAAAATTTATCATTATTAATTAATAAATAAATATCCATCTATATTTTCACACACACACACACACATATATATATATATATATATATATATATATATATATCATGAATTGCAAATAAAAAGTTGGAATCATTTATATAGTATCCTTTAATTAATCTCCTAAAACTATTGTGTGAAAAAATAATACTCCGCTCGGTCAAAAAATAAGTGATCAATTTTAATTATGTACATACATTAAAAAATGATTTTAAAACATTATTTATAAATTAACTTAAATAACTGTACAAGATTTTATATATATATATATATATATTCTTTACTTATTTTTTTTTCTTAAACTCTATTTTTTCGCTTATTATTTCTCCACTTATTTAATATGAGTATTTATTTTGAACCGAGTAAAATTTTAAGAATAGAAGAAACCATTAAAATACAAAGAACCTGATAATGAGAGGGTGCAAGGGTTAATTATGGTAATTCCATTCGATTTGGTTTCAGATTGATGTGAGAGTGGGTCAAACTTTCATAAGAATCCCCATTAAATATTTAAGGTTGCTTTCATTGCAGAGATTTTTCGGTAAAAAGACATAAATGACCCCTCTGTTTTGAGAAATTTGTAAATTTTGTTGAAGAAAAGAAGATTAGTCAAATAATATGATTCATTATAAGATTTATCAGATATGTGAATCATTATTCTAATTTACTCCCACTATATTCCTAATATTAAATTTCTCTTTACATCCAAAAAATGAGGACCCCAAAGATAAAATATTATTCTTTTTTATTTTTTAATATCCGTTCACTTTATACTTTTTTACTAATATTTGTTCATTTATAAATTTTAAATATTATTAAATATCTGTTTTTACTATACTCATATTAAATATTAAAATTTTAAATAAGAGAGAAAATGATGAAATAATAATATAAGGATATTATAATAATTTTTATTAAGAATTTGCTCATTTTCTTAATAAGCATAAAAATTAAAAATGAATAAATATTATAGAGTGGATGGAGTAAAATATAAGTTACTTTTAATACATCTTTGTACTTGTATAGTTATATCTCTATCAAGATTATCTCTTCATTTATATATTCTAATATACTTATATCTTTGTTCATTCTATCAACAATGTCCAAATAAAGTAATGCTACACGTACATAATTGAATCACCTAATATTAGTCACTATAATAATCTAATTTTTTTAAATTGTTAATTCAACTTTTAAAATATTAGATTAATATATAATATTTAAAGTTGGATTAATAGTTTTAAAAAATTAGATTATTGCCTATAGAGTGGCCGATGATGACTGATTTTTTAGTGTTACATTAATTATTTCTCATCTAGATAATTCACATGAATGATAAACTTTTTTCTTAAATCATCTATGAATTCTCCATTGTTATAGGGAGAGAGAGAGATGTGAGATTCCAATTTGGTCATAGGCTATAGTGCAATACAATACCCCATAAATATTATACTATACTACATATAATAATAATTCATACAATAATAATAATCAATTTGCAAGAAGCCTTTCCATGTGTGCCCCCTATAAATGCTTTAACTTAGACCTCCATGTTCTCACTTCTCAATCTGTTTCCAAAATAACCAAACTAATTAGCCTTCACATTATAATAGAGAGAAACCAAAAAAAAAAGAAAAAAAGAGAGAGAAATAATAATGGAGCTATATGATCATGATTTCTTGGAGGAGCTATTTTCTCTAAGAAGAGAAACATGTTCTGAAGAAGAAAATCATCACCACAATAATCTCTTCTCTTCTTCTTCTTCTAATAATAATGGTTGGAGTAGTAATAGTTTTGATTCTTCTTTTGATCAAAACTCTCCTCATTATTCTTCTCTTGTTCAAAACTCCTCCTATAATTGCCAACAAGTCCCTCAAATTAACCACAATTACAATAATGACCATCACTACACCTTCAATGAAATCTATTGTTCCTTACTTGAAGAATTCTCTGCCCCACAAATAATTGACCACTCATCAACCCCACCATCATCATTCTTGGCTCAAGAAGATAATAATTATTATTATTGTGATCCATTTTCTATGAATTTGGAAGAAGAGGATAATCCTTCAGGTTTGTTTGGGGAAGAAGAGCTTCAAAATACTACTAGTGTGTGCAAAGTGGAACAGAGTCAATCCCCTGAAGATTTGGTGCCAATTTTCAATAGTAATACTAATTCTACAATTTGTATGGAACGAAAGAACAGAGCAAAGAAGATGATGATTCAGGGGCAACCCTCAAAGAATCTAATGGCTGAGAGAAGAAGAAGAAAGAGATTGAATGATAGGCTCTCTATGCTAAGATCTATTGTCCCCAAGATAAGTAAGGTAATCAAAGTTTTATTTTACTCTATTTTGGGTCAATCCCATTTCTAATTAGTCATATTAGTTAAGAAAAAAAAAATTATGCATATTTTTTGAGTAATAAAATGGAAAAGTCCCTATGCACAATCAAATGAAGTTAATAAAGAACGAATTCATCAAATTAAAGATTGCAGAAATGATTTATAAAAGTTTAAAAATTAAATGACATAAAAAATTTATGTATTTTATCGTAATAAATAGTCTTGGTTGGCTCCTTGTTGACTCCTATCTATTATACATGTAACATTAGTGTAATAAAAAACATTTGCTTTCGTTTGTTTATTATTGGACTCGACGGGTGAATGTGAGACGAGTGACGGTCCATGTTTACTTATTTGTCCAACAATGCAACCTAAAAGAAAGTAGATATTTTTTTGCGGTCCTAGAGATAGATTATGTGTGCTTGTGGATTTTAGACTATTAAAATAAAATAATGATTATATAGTTTGTTTGTGTCATATGCATTAAATTAGTGCTAATTTGGTTGTTGGATGATGGCACAGATGGACAGAACATCCATACTTGGGGACACAATTGATTACATGAAGGAACTCCTAGAGAAGATCAATAGTTTGAAACAAGAAATAGAAGTGGATTCAAATGGCATTTTCAATGATGTAAAGCCAAATGAAATGTTAGTGAGAAATTCTCCCAAGGTATGAACTTTTTCTCTTACATTACCAAATACCCTTTCAAGAAACAAACCAAATACTAACCATTAATAGTTGAGCTTTACTAGGGGTATAAAATTGTATCAGTCAAAACAGTTAAAAATAAGAATTTGAGCCTAAATCACTCGGCTCATCCAAAAAACACACATAATTAAAAATGTTATTTTAGTCAGAAGTGTTAAAATGGTTTTTTTTAGTTGTTTTGGCTGAAAAAACATGGTTACGAGTTAAAAGATCCCAATTGTGATTTTTTTATTTTGCAACCTTGCATTGATTTTTTCCCTCTTAATCTCTTTGCATGCAGTTTGATGTGGAGAGAAGAAATGGCAACACAAGGGTTGAGATATGCTGTGGAGCAAAACCAGGGCTATTGCTATCTACAGTCAACACTTTGGAAGCATTAGGCCTTGAGATTCAACAATGTGTTATTAGTTGTTTCAATGATTTCACAATGCAAGCTTCTTGTTCAGAGGTAATTTACTATCATACATTTCTTTTTTCATTGTCTAAAAATTTCTTATGATTCACGACATGGCACAATCACATTATTTGATCAGGTAATTCAATATGTAAGATTAAAGTTAATCAATAAAGAGCGAACCTATTAAATGTTATACATAAAAATATTAAAAAAGAAAAAAAAATATTAGATGAACTCATTTAATTAATATTTTATATATAACATTAAATGTGTTGACTCTTTATTGACTCTCTGATTATACATAAAGACTTTTTCTATTTATTTCATGTAGCTGACCGTGTATAATGGGATAAAATTTGATGTTAGATGTGGTTCCCTAGAAATTTCTTGGTTCAAACTTTTACTTTCAAACTATTTAGTCTTTTTTTTGTTGAGTAACAAAGTAATCAATCTTTTTTTTTGTTATGTAATAGGAATTGGAGCATAAGACAATTCTGAGTCCTGAAGATATAAAACAAGCACTATTTAGAAGCGCAGGATATGGAGGAAGATGTTTGTGATAATAGAAGATGGGGGAAAAGAAAAATTACAGCAATTAGAGGAATTTTTGAGTACTTAATATCCATTGATTTTTTAAGTTAATTAAGATTTGTTTTTTCTTAGTTGATGGAAATAATTGATTTAATTACTTCAAAGGTAGCACTGTAACGTATAGAATTTCAAATGGAAATGTCTATTAATGTTGATTGCTTTGTTCTCTAACATGTGCCTAATGGCTAATACATAGGCCAATATGTTCAAATTGCTATGGTGTTGTGAACTTGTGCCACTGAATTTTTTGGTACATTAATTACATTAACAAATTTATGAATTAGAATAAAAGATAATAATTTATTTTTTTTTTTTTACTTTGAATGATCAAATTATACACATTAAATATAACAAAAATGCACACATTAAACATACCATATTGCACATAGCAAAAGTAAAGAAATGCACACATTAAATATAACTAGTGACTCATACAAAACATACACAAATGTACACACTAAACATATACAAATTCACACGCCAAATATACACAAACGTACACACCAAACTCACACAATTATACACACAAAATATAAAAATGCACACACCAAACATGCGAAAACGATTTCTGCGTGAACAATACACTTGCATTGAATTCCATGTCACGTAAGCATTTTATACGATAGATATACGAAGAATCATTGATATACATGTTGCTAAATTGATTTTGATACACAAACATTTATTATTTTCGAAAATGAGGATGGAAAAACAAGATTTTTATGTTTGGTTCCCATATTAAAATAATATCAATAGAAAAGTTATACTCTTATTAAGAACAGAGAATTCTTACAATTTTTCTAATTTTATTCTCACCCTCCTCATAAAATGTTGGATTCGTGTGAGAAAGCTAGCTATGCTAGGAAGTAATTTTTATTCACCACTTCTTGTGTATTTTTGAAAAATTATGTTATTCTTTTTTTTATAGATTAAAGTTTAGCTAGGTTAAGAGTTATAATATGTCTTAAAATTCAATATTGAACACTTAAAAATTTTCTTACAAATCATATTCTTCCAATACAAGGTAGAGAAACTTGTTAAAGTTATTGGTGAGGAGGCCGGGTACATCCTCTAATTATTACCTACTCGCGTATACACCAAAATAGAATCATATTATTATTCAATATATAATCATATGGATTTGATAAAATTCATAGACCAAGCCAAGTTATTGCCTCGAGGAATACTTCATAAGCAAAAATGTGTAACATAATTATGAGATTAAATTTGATAAATTTTTTCTTGTTTCTATTATATTCCTTCCCCTTTTCCATTTCTACTTTTAGTATATACTTGCTTTGTGTCATGTGTGTCTCAAAACAATACAGACATTTTTTTCTAAAGAATAATGTGACAACGATAATTTGAGAGTAAAATCCTAAATTGCTCCCTCACAATTTTAGTATAGAACAACTTAATCCGTGATAGTGATAATGAAATAGCAATGCTCTTAAGTTTGTCCTATTATGTAGCTCATTTACTACTGTATCCAGCTTTTTTGTTGGGTAAATGTAAAAATAGTACTTAGTTTGTTCATTAAAAATACAACCGTGCATCAAATAAATTACAATAATATTTGTTATATAATAGAAATACGTTCAACTAGTATTAAATGTATGTTATACATAATACTGAATATGTGCTTTATGTATAGCAGAAAACAATGGAACTTCACTTAAAAGTGTGAATGTGCACCAACAAAAAATAACTATAATTAGGATATAACCTACCTATATAATAAAATTATTTTAAAATGTCAATTAATAAAATTTCAAAAAAATAATAAATCATAAAAAAAAATTAACTACTATAATAATTACTATACGGTAGTGTTTATTTTCATTGACTTTGAATACAGAGTCAAAAGACAGTGTCCCAGAAACCATAAATACAATGACTTCAAAATAAACTTAAAACATATCCTCATACATATGTTTCTCTTCCAACCCATAAAAAAAACTTCAAAATTGGAGTGAACGAAAAATTGAAAATTTTATCTATTGAGTCACTACAAATGTAAATTTGTTCTCATTTTCACTGTGACATTAACACCAAACACTTAATAAAATTAATTTTTTCATTGACTCCTTAACTATGCCACTAGAGTCAATAAAAACAAACAATTACTATATGATTTGATATCTTCTCAATTTCTATTGATCAGTAGTTTTAAATAACTTTACAGTACAATATAATTATTATTAATGTGAATGGTGTATGCTAATAATACAAGACTACACAAAAAAGTTATTGAAAACCTTGAGCTTCATTTGGCTGGATACAAGTAATATATATATAGTAATCATTTTGTTGAAAAAGTTTTGGGGGCCAGCTGCCACCCCTCAAAACTTAATGACTCCGTGATTCCAAAATATGTTCACATGAGGAAAAATGACAAATTAAAAAGTTTTTATGTTTTACTTTTTAATTTAATTTCAATCTATTATTAATATAAAATAATTTTATATAGATATTCAATCAACGAATTGACACGTCAATAAAAATTTTTAACTCAATTATTCACTAACTAAAACGTTTCATAAATCAATGAATATATAAATAATTGACAGTATAAAATTTTTTACATTGATGCATCATAATTAAACTGTTTACCTTTTTCCATTGTTTTTATTTTTCAACTACGTACAGTTCTACATGTTGTTGCATTTAAAAGAATAAAAATGGGTTCTTAGCAATATCATTTAACAGGTGCACAATTCACTAATTAAATCATGACACAACTAAAGTTAAAAATGCAATGTTTGTTTAATGTCGTGTAAAATAAAGTCACATTCATCCACTTTATCAAGTCACTATAGCGACTATTTTTCCGGCATTATAATTTAGGGAGATGCTAAATGAATAATATAAAATCAGTCCAACCAGCCAATAAATGAGATTTTGGGCCATAATTACTCAGCCCATTACAATCTCAATGATTATTTGGGCTAAAACTAAAGCCAAAATAGGCCCATTGGCTGTATGGGCTGGTTTTTCATTGTCCACTTAGTATTATTGTATAATTTATGTTATCTAAACATAAAAAAGTGGAATGATTAATAATTAATTTGTGGATAAAGATGGAAGAAAACTTGGAGAGAAAAAAATGATTAAATCTTAGAATTCTTTTTATTAGTATTTTAAATAGATTTTCTTTTCAAACGCGATAAAAAAAATTTTAAGCAGTTCTGTACCATATTTAATAAGTTTAGGAACACTCCTAACTACATATTTAAATATACAACATCCAAAACCTTATAAAAACTAAAAATTATATAATTATAAATATTTTTAGATCATCGGATAAGAATATCTACTATTCAAAGTACATAAATGAATTTGTATAATTTATGTTATCTAAACATAAAAAAGTGGAATGATTAATAATTAATTTGTGGATAAAGATGGAAGAAAACTTGGAGAGAAAAAAATGATTAAATCTTAGAATTCTTTTTATTAGTATTTTAAATAGATTTTCTTTTCAAACGCGATAAAAAAAATTTTAAGCAGTTCTGTACCATATTTAATAAGTTTAGGAACACTCCTAACTACATATTTAAATATACAACATCCAAAACCTTATAAAAACTAAAAATTATATAATTATAAATATTTTTAGATCATCGGATAAGAATATCTACTATTCAAAGTACATAAATGAATTTGTATTGAAGGACTAATAAGTTGGGTAAATTAATGATATGGGGTAGATTGTAGGTGTAAGTTCAAAATATATATTAAAATTGATCATTGATAAATATATTTCCTTTATGTTATTGTGTGAGCAAGAAATATTTGTGTATGTTTGTGTATGTAAAAAATATAAAGGTGAGTTTGGGTTATATTTAATATAAAAAATTAATGTAAAAATTTAAAATGAGTGATTATTAAATTTTCCAAGTATATATTAAATGGAGCAATTGTTATATGTACAATGAAAAATAGTCCAAACAATTAATATTTTATGCACAACAAATATTATATAATGTACACAATATATATTACATGTTGCATACAACATATATCACATATTATACACAACAGTATCACATGTTGTAAAGAAATATAATATTGCAACATGTGATATATATTATGCATAACATATCATATATATTATGCATAACATATCATATATATTATGCATAATATGTAATATATATTGTGTATATTACTTTTTATATATTATGTGCAGTCTATTGGCTATTTTAATTAATTTTTTTTTGTGCACCAGAATATTTTCTATTAAATGTGTATAAAATCATACAGTAATTTATCCTCACCATAGATATGCTATATAGAGTTTGCACCTCCTTTTCTGCGTCATTTGTTGTTGTTGTTTTTATTTCTTTTTTCTTTTTTGTGTTTTTAACCTATCCTCGTTGTACTGTATGTTTATTTATTATTATTATTTTTTGGTAATAACTGTATGTTTATTTATTTATTTATTTTCTGTCATGTGTACCTCTCAATTCTAAGTCATTGCAATTTTTGTCCCTGTGGCCCATTATTTTGGGTTACCCAATAGTGATCCTTAGATCCATGCCATACGGATCATACAGATATGAATCTTTTGAATTGGCTCGATGACTTTATCGCTTTTTTTTATTTTGTATAACCCAATAGATTAAAAGAGAAAAAACTTCACCAAAAAAAAAGAGAAAAAACAACCAAAATATTTAAAAAGAGAAAAACAACCTCCATTGCCTTGTTTTTTTTTTCAACCCTCCCGAACATGCCATTTTCAACATCCACGTACATATAAGTTATAACACATATTTCATATCATGTATAACACATGTTGAATACTTGTTAGACATATTTCTATTGTATGACAAATATTATTGCAAAAAGAATGTTCAAATATCATCACTAATATATTTGGGTGAATTTAATGGAAAATGTTTGTTGTACATCATCAAACTAATATTCAACATATAACACACATTATAAATAAAGAAGTAACAGACATCACGTATTTTACTAATGACACATATGTATGATGTATTATTTTGTGTGTTATTTCCTGTTTTTGCTCAACCAGTTTCGCACATGTATAACACACATTACATATATGATACACATTATGTATAAGGGTGATGCTAAATGAACAATACAAAATCAGCCCAACCAGCCAATAAATGAGATTTTAGGTCATAATTACTTAGCTCATTACAATCTCAATGAGTATTTTGGCCAAAATCAAAGCCAAGATAGGCCCATTGGCTGTATGAGCTGGTTTTTCATTGTCCACTTAGCATTATTATATGTATAATACACGTTAAATAGTTATTAGATGATATTTTTATTGTACATATAGTATTACCAGAATTTAAAGAATACATCTTGTCAAGCACTTTATGTAGCATCTTGAAGAATTAAAAGGTTCCTTAATGAAGAATGGATCCTCTTTCTTTGTGTGGTACCAGCTTCTACTTTCTGATTATGGAAAGCACTATAACCTTCAAAAGCTTATTATTGAAAACTCTTTGCATGTGGCAACCTGATTTGATAACATTAGGTCCAAAATTATTATGCTTTCCACATAGGACTTCCAGTTTTTGATGTTGACCTTGACCTAATATAATGCTACTACCTCCTTTTTTTTTTAATAAACGACTAAGAAAATAAATTCATTTCATTTTATATTAAAAGTAATGTATGCCAAATCAACAGAAACCAAATTAATTAGTTATAAACCACATGATATTTAATATTAGTAGATTTTAAGTTTAATGTCATATAAAAAGTGTTGCAATTTAAATTTAATATATAATGTATTTGGCATTTTATATTATCTTTAAGTTAATAAAGAATGTGTTAATATAAAATTGAATAATATTATATCTAAATGTTTGCATTAATCATATTTTAAATTAATAAACTCTTAATAATTTTATCATCATGTCCATGTGATATTTATTGTTTATTAGTTGTTACTATTTTTTTATATATATTTTTAATGATATATATAACAGCAAATATAGGGTCATGTTGCAAGGTATTTGTCTCTTGATGGTTGATGGGAAAATAAAGAAATAAAAGAAAAATATTATAATAAGAACTTTATTGCATGATGTTGATTGAAGGAAAATTTAATTAAGACGGGTTTAATTTAGCACAGCTATTAAGTAAAGTAACACTTTAAATTAAATACACAAAGTACATATTAGCTGAAAGCGAAAATCCATCAATCAAATATTAGATTTATGTAATAGGTTATACTTTTTGTTAAAGTTTATGTTATTAAATTAATTTAATAAATAAATAAATACCTTGTTTTTATGAGAGAGGTTAGAGTAAAGTAAAAGTCATATATTATTATGGTATAAGATTACAAAAGAATTAACACCTCAAAAATTAGGTATTACTTATTTAACCTTTATGATGTGGAATTTATTGCAAAAATTGTTTTTATCTAGTACATTTTTTCACTATTTTTCTTGGTTCATGCATGATAATAACCCCAATACATTTTATAACTTAGAAAAATGATACTTTGATATCCAAAAAGTAGATGTCCCATCAGATATATATCAACTTCCACTATTGGATAAATTTATAGTTCCTATTAATTTAACTTTATAAATATGTAATGTTTGTTGTACAACAAAAATACATCAAATTAGTATGATCAATATGTGCTATACATGCATACATAATGTGTGTCATATATATATATATATAACAATGTTATATATGATACACATTACATATATATGTATAGCACACACGTTGGATTGAATATATTTCTGTTATATAATAAATATTACTTATTTATAAACTCATATAGTAAGAAAATGAATGTTTTCATGAATATTATTCACTTTTTAAATATTAATAAATACAAATTCTTGGGTAATAATAATTTTTTAGTCAAAATAGTTAACAAAACTCATTTTAACACTTTTGGCCCAAATAATATTTTTAATTATGTGTGTTTTTCTTAATGAGCTTTATGATTTAAGCCCAAAATTATATTTTTAACTGTTTTGACTGATATAATATTGTAGTCCTAGCTCGTTAATAAATTATCATTGCTCTTTAACTTAACTCTTGTATGGGGGTGAAAGTGCTTTGTTATTCAATTGGTTTTAGGAAATATCACATGTGGCATATGGAGAAGCTAGAAAAAACCTTTATAAGCAACCGTGCTTAACATCTCTATATAGGCCATGCCACTCATCATTATTGTGGTGTATAGGAACAACATTATTATTGTTATGCTTTGTTTTCTACCAAACACTAATAATTAATGAAAGTGGAAGACTCTCCTAGGAAAAGCTACCTTAACAAAGAGTCACATAATAATAAGGCTTTTGTCATTTTAGTATAACAATAGTGTTTCATGGTCATATTGCTATCTCCTATGATACTAACTACCTTGTTTCAACAAAGTTAATAATGACTTTCAAAAGTATATGGAAAATAATTATATATATATGACCTGAATCTTAGCAATTTTACACCGTTGCTTTTGTGTTTTCATTATTAAAGAAGTAATAAATAGATTTATTTAGCTAGCATCGCATCATGATTAGAATTCAATAAGCCTAACAATTTAGATTTAACATTTTTTATTATTCAACGTATCCAATATAATGACGACGGTGATTAACTCCGTTGAGGAGAGAGTTTCTTTGTTGTCTCTTAAGCAATGTCTCAGGTTCGAGTCTTATGAATGAAAAAAATAATTGTTAGAAGTCTCACCTCTCATTTTCAGATATGCGACCTAAATGATGAATTAATCGAGACAAAACTCCAAATATTGTGAAAAGCAAAAAAAAAAAAAAACTTATGCCTTCAAAATCCTCTTCATACACACTATCTAATCAAATTCCTAACCAGATAGTTAATGATTAGATAGTTAATGATCCCAGCTAGATATCAGCCGATTCTATTAGGATTCGTGATTAATTATAAATGGAAATATACAATTCAATAAACAAATAATAACCTTTTCATTTGAAATAATTAATCTCTAAAGAAGCCAAAATGCATGCTAGATGAGTCAGCAACTTCAGAGTTGATTGGCCCTTTTAAATTTTTTTCCTTTGAGGGACAAAAAAAGAAAAAGAAAAAGTAACATAAACCAATATGCTTTTTTCCGTTTGATATTAGTATGGTCCACCTCTTTTCATTGTTTTCTTTTTAGTCAAATAAGTTTATAAGAGCTACTTAATTTTTGTGTACCCTTAATATATATTTCTTTATAACATTGTTTTAAATTTTTATTACTTTAAGGTTTGAAATTTAAGTATGCAAGTATAAACATTCCACATTAAAAACCACTTCACGTTTATAATGCACTCACCCAATTCAAATCATCAATCGATCGAATTCAAAGAACTTAGTGTGAGTAGATAAAAAATAGTTATTCTTATAAATTGTCATGATATTGTAAGAAAATTAAGCAGCAAAACTTTCAATAGATTAGCCCCCATTGTAACAAAATTACTCTCCAAGCAACTAAACTTTAAAACTAAATTATTAGGGCAAAAAGATTAACAAAGTGACAAGTTGTAAACCAAAATAAAAGTAATCATTTTTTCTTTTGCTGAAAAAATAAGAACCCTTTACATTATGCATGCTTTGATATTAAACAATAATTTTAGAGTGATGTTATTTGCACAATAAAAAATCAGTCAAAACCTGTTAATAGGGAGATTTTGGGTCAAACCCACCCAGCCTACTTAAAACCAACTTCTTAAATGAAATTTTTTTCGATTAAAAAATTACCACATGAGCTCATTGACTAATTAAACTGTTATTCTATTATTCATTAAATATTTCCCATAATTTTAACACAATAACATTCATTTCAACTTTTTGTGTTTTCCTTTAATGAGTGGGATTTATGGATCTTTCTTTGACTATGAGTAGCCCATTTAAGAGGCAAACATATATGTCCCTTGTAAACACTTGGATCCATCTTTGACCATTGTAGGTCCCAATATTGTAGAAACTTCAACATTAAGGCAACTTTAATTTGAATTGCCCCATTACATTAAGATACCTGGACAAGACCAAAAAAGTATATACACTATATGATTCACACTAAAGTAAGAGCAAAAAGAAAAATAAATTGTATCACTTAAAGAGTAACATTTACAAGTATTCTTCATCATTTTTCCCAAACTCAAGTACTAGGGTCATGCAAAACAAAAACTAGCACAATTATTGCCATAAGAAACTAATTATCTTTTGGAAAAGTAAATGTAATAATCAATTATAAAAATGTTTAATCTATATGATTAGATTGTTTCTTATTTTTTATCTTCCACTTTAATATATATCCCATCGAGTGTAGTTATTAGAGCAATGATATGTGTAACTAAAAGTAATATTAAATCAGATACAAAATATTTGATAGAATAAGTATAAATGTTGGATTGTATCAATATAAAAATTGTCATTATTTCAATATAAAAGTTTGAATATAATGTCAGATTGAGTTAGAATTAAATTGAGTAACTGATTTAATATCAAATTTAGTATACATAAAATATTTCATGTAGTTACTAATTTCTTTTATAATGTAGAGGCTTATGGAAAAAATGATCATCTAAATCCAATTTATTCTATTTACAACTTGAAAATTTAAATTATAATTTTTTAATAATGAATCTAATACTTCATCTTGCTAGACTAATCATTAACTCAATAATTCTCAATGTTTTTTTAAAGAGAAATTTTTGGTGCACAAGTCACTGTCAATAAATAATACACAACATATAATATGTAATATACACAAATTACAATACATATGATGCACAATATATATAACATATTGTGCACAATATATATCACATATGATAATATTATCTTTACTTACAATATCTGATATATGTTGGACACAATATATAATATATATTGTGCATATTATATTGACTGTTGGCTATTTTATTTTTTTTTATGGTGGAATAACAATGCTATGTTTTTTAAATGAGTGAAGTGTCAAATTCAACAACTATACATATGTAGATTTTATTGCTATTTCCAATGTTTAAGAACAGTTTATTTTTCTGTAACTGAAAGGGAAAAAGGCCTTAAGCCAACTCCAACAACAATAACTCATCACATCAACCTCAATTATAAACATGTCATTCTCAATGTCTAGCCCCACTACCACAACAAGTACACCCCACCATCATCCACCTAATCAATCAAAATAATAATATTAATAATAAAGTTGCTTCATTTATTTGTTTATTTAAATGCTACTTCTTCCCATGAAATCTCATTCACTCACTCATTCAGAAGAAAAAAAAGAAAGAAAAACCACAAAAACAAAAACAGAGGAACTAAAAACAGAGGAAATAAGTAATAATGGAGCTTGAAGACACAGCAGCTAACCATGTCTCAATTGGGTTTCCTTTGGGTTTGGCACTTCTTTTTGCATGTTTATTATTTGTTTGTGGCTTCTTTTGTTGCTGGTTACATTGGAAGAAGCTTCAATCTTTATTTCAATCTTCTTCTGAGCCTATGAACAGTACTAATCTGCCTCAGATACAAGTAGATTCAACTTACTATTACCCTCACAAATCAGCTTTTCCTGTTGCGGTAAGTAATTCATTATTTATTTATCATTCACACTTTGTCCAGAAATACAGACAAAATATGAAATTTTATATGTCTTTTGTAAAATTTAAGTTTTTTAAGTATACGTCTCTCTCCTTAAAAATTTATACTGTGTCTCTGTATTTGTGTCCTAAGAAAATCTTTAAAACATCTGGTGTTTGTTTTCACTTATTTTAGTGGCAGAGTTAAGGGGTCTATAAAAATATGATTCTGCGGAGTATTCGATGTAGGAATGGCAATGAATATATGAATAAAATCACAATGATTTAATAAACAAATTTATCTATTTTCTGTTTACTTCAATTTTCGAGTTACTACTAAGAAACACACGGATATATAAAGATATATTTGGAGTCAATTTTAAAGTTATTGTGTCTCCTATACTCCTGTAATAGAAAATTCCATAACTCCCTTAACCTCTGTATTAATGAAAACAAATACATTTATTTCTGAAACATGATGACATTAAACTAAAGCACACTTGCTGTGAAATTCTTAAATATGGTTATAGAATAAAAAGGAAGCAAAAGTTTAAGGTCAATTTTCATCTTTAAAATTGTAGATATGCTTCACTTTTTTCTTAAAATATAGTAATTAATGATTTGGTTCTTAAATTTTGAAAAGAAAATATTTTCAATTTAGTTTCTAGAATAATTTCTATAAGGACTTACTTGAATTATACTAGAAATGATGAATTTTAACTACTTCTTGAAAGGACTAACTTATTGTTCTTAATTTTAGATACTAAAAGTAAAATATGTATACAATTTTAAAGATTAAAATGAATCTTCACTAAAAATAAAAAATCCTATTGTGTAACATTACTCAATTTAATTGTTATGTGTGTTATTGTGATGAAATATTGAGTAATGCTATATATATATATATATATATATATTATAAAATCAGTCATCATATAAATAATTTAATTTTTTAAAATTATTAATCCGATTTTAAAATGTTAAATTAATATATAATATTAAAAGTTAGATCAATAATTTTAAAAGTTGAATTATTATGTATAGTGACTGATGATAACTGATTTTATAGTATAAAAAAATATTTTTCAAAAAATTTTTATTAATGGGGTTGATTGTTTTGTTGTGATTTTGCTAAGCAGATGATGAAACAGAATTATGGTGAGAGCTTGCCAGTGCTGATGCCAGGGGATGAGATCCCAAAGTTCATAGCAATGGCATGTCCATGCCAACCTCCAAAAGAAGAAAATATCACAATTCATGTTCAGAAGGAATCACCAAGTGATTTTTGCAATGCCACCTAAAACAAGAGTCTATATATGATTTCAAGAAGAAGAAAAAAAAATCTGAATTCAGGGTAGATTAAATATATATACACAGGGACTCGGAGAGTGTGGTTGAGCGGTTGTGACTTATGATGTTTTAATCAAGTGTCGAGAGTTCGATTTTCGCCATAAGCATGGAAAATATTTGAAACTTCGAGGCCAGCCATCCCACCGCTCGATATACCTACAAGTTAGCGAGGGACTAATCACCGACCTATATATATATATATACCTTATCATGGACCTTATAATATACAGTAGCTTAGCTTTGCTATTTGAAAGTTTTGATGTGCTGGGTGAGATGAACTTTTCCACAAGCTCACACTGAAGGTGCCAAATAATGACCAAGTTGGGACCCATTTAGGGTTTTTTTTTTTTTTTTTTTCCGAATGGGAAGAAAATGGTTGAAATAAGAACCATCCCTTTTTTTATTTTTATTTTTCCTTTTCTTTTACCTTGTTAAAGGACAATTTTATGCTCCTTTTAAATCTAAATGTATATAGGATATAATGTGATTCCGCTATATACCTGAGTGCATCATTCAACATCCCTACAATAAAAAAGTTTATGTTGAAATCTAAGACCTTGAATGAAACTTCTAATTTATCTTATGGTAAAATAGAAAATTGATTTATAAATTTTGCATGTTCAAGAAATATGACTAAAAGAATGCTCCCTATCTTGATTTGATTTTCTAATTCAAATTAGGGATGAAAGTAGGTTAGATTGTGTTAGACTTATAGGCCTAACATGTGTTCCTAAAAAATAACATGAGTCTTTAATGTTATTTTGACATAATTTTTTATTATAGTCTTAACCTGACCTTTTTAAAAGTTTAGTATGATCAAAACTCTATTAAATTATATGTATATTTTTTGAAAATATTCAAAACATATATTTGATTTTTGCATAAGGATTCATGATGATAACCTTTACTGGAACCCTATTAATCTTAGTCTCAGACCATCTCATTTTAACATGTTTATATTAAATGATGAACTGATTAATGAAAGGTTAAATAATTCATTTATATTTTTTAATTAAAAAAGTTTATATTCAGAAAAAAAGTCAATTATACGAGTAATTTATATTGGCTAATTTATTTCTATTAGAAATATAACACTATCCTATAGACTCACTATACCATTATCACCATTACCTATTTCTCTTCACTTCACCTAACACACTACACCTTGTCTGCTCCCAACGAGGATTTTTCCTATCCACAAGGCTCAAACCCGAGACCTTGTTTAAGGGACAATAAGCCGCTTACCACTTGTATCAACCCTTGTTGGTGATGGTAACTAATTTTACGATGTACATATAACATTACTCTTTTTGATCCAGGGAATGCTCAGCAACCCACCTATCCCCTAAGTGTTTTTGAATGAGTAGTAGTGAGTGAATTCACTAAACTCACCAAAAAATATAAATAAGTGAATTCACTAGACCCAAACCTTGAATAGTTTGACAAGTCCATGTTTCAATTGGCCCAAAATATAGAGAAGGATAATAAACAATTCAAGCGCTTGTGCATGACCAAAGAACCCTTTTTGTTTTTCTTTTCATGATGGGAATTGGCTTTCAATTCATGTGTCTAGAGGGGCTCCTAGGATCTCTTAGTAAAAATTGAAAAATGAAAAAATGAATGAGTGAACATAATATATTTATAAAATATTACATATTAAAATTACTTCTCTTAAGAAATTGACATGTGAGCATTTCTTTTTCGAAAAAATTCATATATATATATATATTTTGATATATTGGTTGATATAGATTTTAGTTTAATAACTTATTTATGGTTTACATTTTTAAATTTTAAAGCATACAAAATTTATTTTTCATGCATTGTACGAATAATAAAATACTAGTTTATTATATTTTGATATTTCATTTACTTTTTTCTTTTCAATTTTTTGTCTTTAAAATTTTAAAACTTGCCACCAATTTGACTTTATACATCAATAATTTTTTAAGATAATTTTTAATTTATGGTATTTAAAATATAAGTTTACTAATTTAAACAAAATATCATTTATTTAAATTTTTATAAGTTTGTGATTATTTTATTACATTATTTTGGGTTATTGATACAAGAGCAAAAGTAAATTGAAGATCAAGGTATAAATTAAAATGAAAACTTATATAATACATAGAAAAAATATTGTAAAATATTTTTTTATTAAGGGTTTTGCTAACAAGTGCCCTTTTATTAATATATACTTCTTTCATTTTTGAAAAATTGACAGCATAACTAAAGAAATTTACTAATACAATATTTACCAATACATATACTAGAAAATTATATTATTGATTCACACTAATTCAAAATTTAAACCCATTTTACTATCCTCACAAATCATCATAGTTTAATAAAATTAATTGCTTTCAATTACAAAAATGAATAGGATAATCAATTCCAAAATATATTGTTTCAAATTTTAATCACATGTTGATTCTCTTACCATTATGAGTATTAAATAAAATTTCAAAATTAGAATAGTAAATACTAAACATTTAAGAATAGTTTCCCAGCTCCTTACTACTACACTTCTTCACTTCTTCTTGTGTGTCTTTTCTCATTCATACATCTATCTGCAATATCTGTACGTATCTTTTCCTTTGAAGCTCACCTTTTTGTTTCATTTGTTGTTTTCTTGTATATGCTCATTCTTTACATCATCTAAACTCTTGGGATTTTGATGTAGAACTCTATGAAAAGAGCTTAATTTGTTATGTTTTTTGCATGTGTTTTTTTGCAGGCCATGGCTAATCAAAATCAGAACCAGAGGAATCAAAAGAGGCAACAAGAGGATTTCTCTCTGAAGGAGACAACTCCAAACATCAATGCAGGGCGAGTGATCAGCGGTGACAGGCTTCCGACAGCCTTTGACCTTGTCGAAAAGATGCACTTCCTTTTCGCCAGGGTGGTTAAGGCCAAGGACTTACCAAATTCTCATAACTGCTTTGATACGTGCAACCCTTACGTGGAAGTGAAGGTTGGGACTCTTGTTGGCAAAACCCGGTTCCTAGAGAAGACCATGAACCCGGAGTGGAACCAGGTGATTGCTTTTTCCAAAGAGAAGATCCAGTGTTCTGTTTTGGAAATCATGGTGAAAGAAAACAACAATGTTGAAGAAGATCCTGAGGCGTTTATTGGTCGTGTAACGTTCGGGGTTTATGATGTTCCTATGAGGGTTCCTCCTGATAGTCCATTGGCACCACAATGGTACCAGCTTGAGGATAGGAATGGAGTGAAGGTTGATGCAGAGTTGATGGTTTCGGTTTGGATGGGGACGCAAGCAGATGAGGCTTTCTCTGATGCATTGCATTCAGATGCAGCAGCTAGTGATGAAAACATTGCTTACACTCGTTCAAAGGTGTACATTTCTCCAAGGTTCTGTTATCTCAGAGTTAATGTGATCCAAGCTGAGAATCTGATGTTGCTGAAGAACAAGAATAATAATTCTTCATCAGATTTTTTCATCCAAGCTGTTTTGGGGAACTTGGCTCTGAGAAGCAGGCCTGTGAAGATTAGTAAGAACCCAATGTGGAATGAGGATCTGATGTTTGTTGCAGCCGAGCCGTTCGAGGAATCGTTGCTTCTGAGCATTGAGATTGGGACTCCTCAGAAGCACGAAAGCCTTGGAAGGTGTGTGGTTCATTTGAAGGATGTGGAGAAGAGGATTGATGAGAGGCCGGTGGAGAGCGTGTGGTATGATCTCGAGAATCCTAATGTTCCTGATGATGGTGGTGAAGAGGAGAGTAATAAAGTTACAAGTAGGCTTAATTTGAGGACGTCTTTAGATGGAGGGTATCATGTTCTTGATGAAGCAACTCATCATAGTAGTGATCTAAGCCCATCATCAAGGGATTTGTGGCAACCTAGTATTGGTGTTCTTGAATTGGGGATTCTGAGTGCTATTGGGCTCTCTCCAATGAAGAAGGATAATAGGACCGATGCTTATTGTGTGGCGAAGTATGGTCCTAAATGGGTGAGGACAAGGACAATTGTTGATAGTCTTTCTCCAAAGTGGAATGAGCAATATACTTGGGAAGTTTTTGATCCTTGCACTGTCATTACAATTGTAGTTTTCGACAATGGACACTTGCCTAATAATGAAGGTGCGTTGGATAAGAGGATCGGTAAGGTCCGGATTCGTCTCTCAACGCTCGAGACGAATCGGATCTACACTCACTCCTATCCTCTTATAAACTTGCACACTCAAGGAGTGAGGAAGATGGGTGAAATTCAGTTGGCTGTGAGGTTCTCTTGTCCTTCTTTAATCAATGTTTTGCAGACTTACGCACAACCTATGCTGCCAAGGATGCACTATGTCTCTCCCTTGTCTATATTCCAGCTTGATAGTTTAAGAAGCCAGGCTGCTGCCATCACCACATTGAGGCTGAGGCGGGCGGAGCCGCCACTAACTAGGGAGGTTGTGGAGTTTATGCTAGACGTGAGGGAAAATGTATGGAGTATGAGGCGAGGAAGAGCTCAATTTCATAGGATTGCTGGTCTTCTTGATGGTTTCCTTTATTTTCTTAAGATGGTTGATGAGATACAGAGTTGGAAGAGTTCATTCACAACAATAAGCGGTTACATAGCCATCCTCATCATAATTCTCTTGCCGGGTATGGTTCTTCCAACTATCTTCTCCTATCTCCTCATGGTTGGGATTTGGCGATACAGGACAAGGCCGAGATACCCTTCTCACATGGACATGAAAATTTCTCATGCGCATACTGCTACTTGTGAGGAATTAGAGGAGGAATTTGATACGTTTCCGAGTAGATTCACCGGAGACAATCTAAAGAAGAGATATGATCGATTGAGAGGTATTTCGGGGAGAGTTCTTGCTGTGATGGGTGACTTGGCGACTCAAGGTGAGAGGGTGCAGTCATTGCTAAGTTGGAGGGATCCAAGAGCAACAGCACTATTCATTATTTTCTGTTTTGTTGCTGCTATTGTGACTTATGCAGTTCCTTTACGCAGTATACTCATTGTTCTAGTCTCCTACTTGCTAAGGCCTCCAAGGCTCCGAATCGATATGCCTGCGTTTCCACAAAACTTCCTCAGGAGAATGCCTGCAAAATCAGATGGAATGCTTTAGTCTGAGTTTGTGTTTTTTAATGAAATATGTTTGGTATTATTTGTTTTTTTTATGAAATGTCAAGTGTTGTTCTACTTTGAGTGTTTCTCTATCTATTAATAAAATTGAGGAGCTTTTTCAATAGCATTATGCACATTATGTTTGTCTTAGTGGTTGATTTAGCCATGAAGCTATAGAATGTTTCCAAATTTATGATTTTAGTATTATTATTATTATTATAGCATCTTTGGGTAAGAAGTAAAAATTGGAGTGAATTTTACATGGTTAAGATTATATGTAATTTTATATATAGAGTTCATCCATGAAAATTAACACTTCATTTTTACCATTTTATCATATTTTCTTGTTTTTAGCTCTGTAAATCTGAATCTTTCAGCTAATGGTTGTCTTGCACTTGTTAACAAAGCTCTCATAGAGAGCTCAGAAAGAAAGAGAAGTAGAATAACAAAGCTCTGTTAGAGAGCTAAGAAAGAAAAGGAAGAAGAGAATTGTGACAGTATGCAAGAGGAATGTGTGATTGATATTAGTAAATTACAATTGTTGAGATGAGTTTATATATACATGGCCAAAGTCTCATAACAGATAAAGAGAAACTAAGAAATAAAATAACAGAAATAACAGTAGGTGGTAAAAGTTCTTTCCCTCTCAGAATTATATATCTTTTTAACTTCTAATACTTGTTCTAATACTTGTCAAGGGTGAAATATACAGGAAAGAATATGTTCAATTTCACAGTCTCATTTCTAACACACAGAAATTTATCTGTTCTTACAAGATGTAAAAAATGTGCATCAGGAATTGAAGAGAATCTGAAATAGAGGAGGCCTGCAGAAGTATTTATAATTGTAATGAACTACAATATAGTTATAAATATTTATATTTTTTATGTAAAAAATTTAAAATAATTTTTTAGTCTTTCATTTATATTTCATTTTACACAAATTGCTCAATTGTCCTAAGTATCTTTGATAATTCAATTGAACTTCAACTTTTATCATAATAAATAAAAAGTAAAAATGGGGGTATAAACTGAAATTATTTTAATTGATCAGGAAAGTTGAACATTTTTTTAATCTAAAAGTATATTAGGGTATGGAATTTTCCTTCAATTTACCTTATAAAAATCAATGCACAATTTTGTCATTTGAAATGGTTGAGATTACTTGATAATTCGTGCTACCAGATTGCCAAATTTTAAGATAAGCTAAGGTACTAATATATCAAAAATCTTTTTAGCTAGAGGTTTATACTACTTATAAAGGAGCTCCTACCTCATATTGATTGTGGATACTTTTAGCCATAAAAAATAACATTTCAAATCCTCGATATCGGTACTCAAGGTAAGGTAATGCAATGTGATGTGCATGAATTAATTTGTTGACTATAGAGAGGTGATGTGATGTGCATGAATTAATTTGTTGACTATACGGATTTGAGCATTACTCTTTGTACTCCAACAATATATA
The DNA here is from genome assembly GCA_013621005.1 of Aeschynomene evenia. NCBI lineage: Eukaryota > Viridiplantae > Streptophyta > Magnoliopsida > Fabales > Fabaceae > Aeschynomene > Aeschynomene evenia. The sequence continues at coordinate 21,265,763 of CM024269.1, forward strand.
CAATGAGCTTACTCCTACTGAAAGATATAGAAGGAGGAGAAGAAGTTAAAAAAAAAAAGAATACTTAATTAATTAGTTAGTTACATATCTATGTATGTATGAAGTACATGAGAGTAAGTATTTCTAGTGTACATGGGAAATTATTGTCCTGTATATATATAGGTACTCAACCAATATGCATAAATCTAACATTTTAAAATTAGTAATTCAACTTTTATTATATATATTAATCCAATATTTTAAAAATTAGATTACTAGTTTTAAAATATTAGATTACTACGTAATAATTGATAATGACTGATTTTATAATATATACACACTATTTTTTCATCTTATGATGTAAAAAAAAAACATTTCTTCTATATAAATATATGCAAATTAAAATGCCTTCACCGTTTGTACTTTTTGTACGTACAAATCCCACAAAAATGGATAAAGATAATCTAGAGTTTTATTGGAAAAAATCTACACACAATCTCAAATGTTAAATGAAATTTCATCTTATAGAAAATACATTTATGAACAAACCATCATACACCGAAATACGCCTCACACGACTCTTTTACAGAAGATTTATTTCCCACATTTAGAGACATTTTCTGTGCTCAAAATGCTTTCTTAGCTATCTACATAAAATAAAATATTCTTATAATAAGACAATATCTCATTTAGAAAGAAAAAATCAAATACTCAAAGAATTAAACACAAATAGTAACATCATAACAGAAGATTATATTTTATTTCCTTAACAATATAATTTTCTGATACGAATAATGAAAAAGACAGAGAAATCTATGTGTCTGGTCCTATGATTTCCCACTTACCAACTATGTTCCTCAAATAATATCTCAATAAGAAAAAAGAGATTAATTTCAATGTGATATTAGTGTGAAATAATTTTTTACTATCAGCCTATAGAAATTGAAGATTGATGTTAAATCATAATAGAGGGTTATTATAGTAGTATTTTTTAGTGATTATTTGTTACTCTTTTAAATTTTTGTTGGATGAGAACAATTAATTTTGCACAATCCTAAGAAAAAAGAAAAAAATGTAAAGAAATTTGCAGAGCATCTAGAAAAATATTTATTATACATTAGTAATACAGTAAACTATTATCCAACACATAACAAACATTATAAATAAAGAAGTGACATACATTACGTATTTTACTGGTGGCACATGTATAGTGTATATTTTGTTTGTGTTATTTAATATTTTTACTCAATTAGTTTTACACGTGTATAGCACTAGCATTCGTTGAATATATATATATATATATATATATATATATATATATTATATATATATATATATATATATGTTGGATTTGGATCTCTTTCTATCCTAAAACACTCCATTGTTTGTGTCAATCCAAAATCAACAAAATCTCATTTCTCTTTCTCTTTCTCTTCATGTAAAAAAAAGGTTGTACCTATAGATAGGAATGATAGAAGCAAAGGAAAGATTTGGTACCTGAAAATAGAGAAGGCAAAGTATAGAGTAATTGTTGTCTCTAGTTTTCTCTTCCTCTATAGTTTTATTCATCAACACAAAATGGTTGGTGGTGGTTGGAGAAGAGTATTTTGCACCCGTGACCCTGAATCCACAATAGATATGCAACCACAACCAACATTTCCTCGTTCCTCTAGCTTCAAGTTATCCCTCTTCAGATTCAGAGTAATACTCTCATATTCCATTTTCTAAATAACATTATGAGTTTAATTGTATTCTGTATTCACTATAAGAAGTTTTACAACGAAAAAAAAAACAAACTATATGCATTTATTTATGACTTTTTTACTTAATAAGTGATTACATTAGGAGTTTAATCATGTTGCGCATATACTTTACAAAATTTTACATTATGAGCTATTGATTTAGACTTTAGTTAGTCGGTGATAATGATTAAACTCTTAAAGTTAAATTCATTTGCTGTTGTGACAAATATATGATTGGTTGATGATTAAAATTTTCTAAAAAAAACTTTAATATAAATAGTTAAATACTAATAATGAAAGATTAATTATGATAGTCGATAGTGTAAATATATTTTATATTGTCACTCAATTATACTATGATACATTAAATATAGTAACTGATTTTTTAGAATTTATAGGATAGTTAATAATAAAATAGAATACATGTCAATTTTTTATTAACAGGTAGTGTAAAATTTTTCACATTATGGACGAAACTTATTTTCTAATAATAAGAGTTTAATTTTAATGCACTGAAAGTGTATAGGTACATTGTCATCCAACCAAAACACTATATTTGTTTGATTTTTTAGGTAATGTGAGAAAGAAACTACAATTATGGTGGACAACACATAATTGAATGATTTTTTTCTCATTCGTTGCACTGAACAAAAAAAGATTTGGGTGATACTAAATGTACAATGAGAAGTCAGCTAAATTAGCCAATAAATGGGATTTTGGATCACAATTGTTTAACTCATTACTATCTCAATGATTATTTGGGCAAAAGACAAAAGGTAAATAAGTTCATTAGATATATTGACCGGTCTACAATTGTATATAAAGTATTATTGAAATTTTGTTGCTCATTTGCACCTAATAATTTTTCCTAATTTTAATTTAACTTACTTTGTTTTGTTTCCTTGTATGACAGAGTAATTGCGGGCTTTGTTTGAATAGCGTGAAGATGGGTCAGGGAACTGCGATTTACACTGCGGAATGTGGTCACGCTTTTCACTTCCCCTGCATCGCCGTCCACGTCAGCAACATCAACTCTTCCCTCGCATGCCCCTTATGCAACAACGCCACACGAAAAGACCTTCCTGTCCTCGCTCACCAAAACGACGTCGTCCAAGCCCAACAACCCATTTCCGAAGCTGAAACGCAGCATTCTGATTCGGTTAAGCCTTACGACGACGACGAGCCTCTCCCTTCTCCCTTCTCCGGCATTCCGATCGCTCCAATTCCGGAAGCAGATGACGAAAACGGCGACGGAGAAAACCTAAACGACGATTTCCATGGAATTTTGGAAAATCCAAAACCTCAAGTAGTAAACGACGTTGATTCTAGAAGCGTTCGGGTGGACCTGATGAAGGATTGCGCTTTCATATCAGCGTCACAGAGTCACGAGACTTATGCTTTGGTTCTGAGAGTGAAGGCTCCGTCGCCGCTGTCTCTGAGCGCCGCCGCACCTCCGGTGGATCTCGTGGCGGTTGTCGATGTTGGATGCGGCATGACCGGCGCGAAGCTTCACATGCTGAAACGCGGATTGCGTTTGTTGATTTCCTCTCTCGGCTCAGCTGACCGCCTCGCCGTCGTGGCTTCCTCGTCTCAATCCAAACGGCTTATGCCATTGCGAAGAATGACGATGCAGGGACAGCGCGTGGCTCGGCGCGTCATTAACTTACTCGACAGAGATGAAACCGCCGTCGCCGCCACCGTCGGCGGCGGCGAAGCGTTGAGAAAAGCCGCGAAGGTTCTAGAAGATCGAAGAGAGAGAAACCCGGTCGCTTGTGTCGTTCTCTTATCAAACGGCGGTAACGACGAAAAGAATGAGAAGAAGAATCAACAAAAACGGTTAAGCTTCAGCCACGTGTCCTCTTCCCGGTTCATTTTTATTGAGATCCCGGTTCACTCGTTTGGGTTCGGGAAAAAAACCGGGTTCATAAGCGACCCAACTGAAGATAATTTCATGAAGCGCATTGAGGGGATTTTTAATATGGTGGTGCAGGATTTAAGATTTCAGCTTGGCATTTCGGCGCCAGATGAAATCAGAGCCGTTTATTCTTGTAACGGACGGCCCACATCGCTTGGATTGGGAGCCTTTAAGATTGGTGACTTATACGCCGAAGAAGAGAGAGAGCTTTTGGTGGAGTTAAGGGTGCCCACGTCAGCATTAAGGACCAATCACATGATGAATGTGCGATGTATCTATAAAGATCTAGTGATAAGAGAGATTGTGTGTAGTAGGGAACACGAGCTTCCGGTGGAGTTGCGGCTTGGTGGTAAAACAGAGAGGCTTAAGAATGTTTTTATAATGAGCCGAGCCATAGCCCAGTCGGATAGGTTAGTGGAGCAGAATGAGTTTTCTAGTGCTTACTGTTTGGTGGCTTCGGTTCGAGAGCTGTTGGCTCGGTGTGGCTCAGGCTCGGCTAAGGAGTGCGTGCGCGGCTTGGATGAGGAGCTGGTGGCGATTCGGCGACGATTGGAGCAGCAAGAGCAACATGGGAGAGTTAGGTTGGTGGATGATGGTGGCGAGGGGTTGAAGCCGACATCGGCTTGGAGAGCCGCTGAGAGGCTAGCTAAGATGGCCATGATGAAGAAGTCATTGAACAGAGTCACTGACTTGCATGGCTTTGAAGATGCTAGATTCTAATAGGATTAATTATTTAATAAAAAATGTTTTAATTTTTTATTTAATTTTCATCCACATGTGCCATTTTTTTACATTGCTCTTCTAATCATGTGTTGTCACGTCAGTCATGATTGTATTTTCTCGGTCTCGCTACTTGAAAAGTCATACAAACAGGACGTTTTGATTGGACGATAGTGTAAAATATATTTATACTATTAGTGCATCAAAATTAAACTTTAATACTTATTGAACATAATTGACTATTTTGGTTGATTTTTCATTATACGTATAATAATACTTTTTTTACATTAATCTAATCATAATACAAAAACTTTATATTTTTTAATCTCCATCTCCATTGTCTTTATATTATATTAGTGTCATGTCCACTGCATCTTATCAAATGCAACCTATATAAAACTGTAACTGGCACAGTTTTCAATGTTCCTACCATGAAAAACATTATGCCAAGCTATTTTGGTAAACCTGTAACGTGAATATAATGCCCAACCCCTAATTCATGGTTAAAGGTGAACTAGGTAGGAGTAAGGGCATCCACAAGAATCAATTTTGTCTAGCAGAAGAATCAAAGTGTCTCAGGAAGCAGCATTGGAGCCTTGGGAAGCTGCATCAAAGTTACCAAACAGACCTTAACTTTTCAAGCAATCCGGAATAGGATGAAGCCGAATAAAGACATCCAAACATTTGGTTATATACACAATCTAGCAAACATTTCTTTTACTCCAAAGTTCGAATAAGATTGTCTCTAATGCAAAGAGATTCGAACAAAAACTCGACTATGAAGTTGGTATTAAAACAAGGTAAATTATACAATTAATGTTCCCATAAAGGGGACAAAGTTTTAGGCACAGATTATTCGTGATAAGTACAAAGCTTGACATAACACCTCTATTATCTATAATACATATTACAGAGCCGAAAGGCTATATGGACAATGAGAGTCTGAGACACAACAATAAAATGAAGCTCCCTCAGAGAGACTTGTACAATTTCCACCATGCAACTTTATGATTACATGGCTCAGAAATCACAATCCTAAAAAGGGTAAGCATGTTTCCACTTTTTGAATACATGAAACAAATGAGTGTAACAAAATGAAGTTGGAGTTCAGTTGTCACTATGGCTTTGTTCCACCTTTGCTCGAATCTTCTGCTCCAACACAGATATTTCAGTCTCAAGGCTGAACATTCTATTCAAAGCATGCATGTTCTCTAGGGTCTCATTTAGAGTCCTGCTATCACTCCCGTCGCACCTCAAGTGCTGCATTGGACCATGAAGTAACTTGTTCACTATACCACGGCTGAGATCATCCACGGCTCTGCGTGTCTTCTTTGAGATATCGTCGCCCATCTTACCTAAGCATTTCTCAAGCTCAGCAACCCTGATTCTTTCTGCATAAGCCCTCAGTTTCTTGATGGTAGGGACGGTTTCCAGTGAGTCCCTCCAAGCTTCGAATTGTTGTGACTCTTCGCCAATGATTGCCTGAGCTTCCATTGCTTTTCTCAGCCGGTCCTCTTTATTAGCAGCCACAACCTCTTTAAGGTCATCAACATTGTACACTCGTACAGACTCTAGATCTGAGACACAAGAACCCACATTCCGAGGAACTGAGATATCAATGAAAAAGCGGCGGCCTCCAACACCTTGACTCACAGGAGGAAGGTCCTTGACATCATCTTTCAAGAATAATGGGTTTTCTGAGGCTGTACCGGTGAAAACAACATCAGCTTCACCTACACAGGCCAGCATTTCAGAAAGGGGTTTGTAGATTATCTCGACATCCTTCAGCTCTTCGCGGATTTCTGCAACTCTATCCTCACTTCTATTGACAACCACCATCTTTGTACAACCTTTTGCAACCAAATGTTTGATCACAAGCTTGCCCATCTTGCCAGCTCCAATAACCAACATCCTGGCTTCGGCATGTGAGGCTTCAGGTAGCTTCATCAAGGCCAGCTCAACAGCGGCTGAGCTGACAGAAACTGCCCCAGCAGCAATATTGGTCTCGGCTCTAACCCTTTTCCCGACAGTAATCGCATGCTTGAATAGCCCACTGATGTTCCTCCCAAAGCCATTGACGCCTTGTCCAACTTTGACAACTTGCTTAACCTGGGCCAGGATTTGGCCTTCTCCCAATACAAGAGAGTCAAGACCCGCAGACACTTCAAAAAGATGCTGTGTTGCATCCTTGTTGTATAGCAAAAACCTATGTTGGCAGAGCTCTGAAACAGGGACTCCACTTGTCTGCAAACAAGAACAGAAATGTACAATATGTATTAATGTGGATTTCTCACTTCAGTTGATCCACCAAAGATTGATTTCTAACTTCATTAATCCTTCATAGATTTCAGTTTCGAAATTAGTCTCAAAAGATACATTACATTTACCAAACTCATCGTTGTGTTTGACTGCTTTGGTCAATAAAAGAACTAACTTGGTAGCTGTTTTCTTGTTTCTTTGATAGAATACTTTAGTGCAAAAAGGTTTTAAGTACCAATATGCTGACACTTTAAGATGTTTATTTTTAAAATTTGCAGGAATAAACTAGAGGCTAGACCTACTTTTGACATCCATTCGGTGACTTCTTTGACACCGCGGTGCTGGGAAAGAGCGACAACATATATCTCCATCCGGTTGCAGGTGCTCAGAACAGCTGCTTCTTCAATATGATTGAGACTACAAAGCTCTGCAATTGCTCTAGGCCATTCTGCTTCAGGAATGGCAAGCTTTTCGCGAATTTCCACAGGCGTACTATGCACACTGAGCCCGATCACCACGATGCTGCTCCTTTCCTTTGTATACCCTGTTAAAGTAAATTGCATAAGTTATCAATAAGCAAGTTAAATTGAGTAGATCATAAAAAGTTTCAAACAATTAGCCAGTAAAACTAGTCAATCAAAAACATGTTGATTGTAGTCAATAGTCATGTCCTTCTTCATCAATCTGGTTTTGGAATAACTGTGTCTTACTTTGGTTTCTCTATCAAATCAAAGAAATGTTTATGTTGATTCAATTCAAACAAAAAATTATTAGTGTCTAGTACTTTGCCACAACCCTTGAAAACTATAACCACTTGAAATTGGACTATCATCATATCAATTCCCTCATTTTGAACCCAAAAAAAAAAAAAATCAAACAAAACAAGAGAACAAAAAATGTAAATTTGGCTATCAAGGAAGCCTAAAATCAGAGGAAAATCACACCTGTTCTGTTTTGTTCTTATTAGAAAAATAACATCTTTTTTTCCTTTTGTCTTAAAATTGTTCATGGAGAAATGCTTTGAACATAAGATATTATAATTACAAAATAAGCGAATCAAAACCTTACACGATGATTCCAAATTCAAACTTTCAAAAATTCGTAATCAATGTGAAAACATAATCACTGGAAATCAAAGAAATTGGGGGTAAGAGGACTCACTATCAGCCGCAGAAGTCTTAAGCTGCTCAAGCGCAGACATGGTGGTAACATTCTCAATAGCAGAAGCAGAAGCGTCGCACCGAATCGACCCTCTCCGAAACGACGCCGTTTTGTTGTAGCTCTTGCCTTGTTTCCCCGGAACGCACAAATGAGAAGCAGCACTAGCAGCATTGGCGGCGGAAGAGGAGCAACATTTGAGCAACAACGCTTCCAATTTGGCGCCGGAGAAGGTGGTGGAAACGGCCATCGTTGCGGTGGTGGGTGATTATTCCGGTGGCGTGTGGTTGACCCTGTTTTCTGAGTTTTGTGTGTTTTGGGTTTTGTGTGTGTTGGGCCTTGTGTGTGTGGAAGTGATGGGATCGATGTGGCGAGAGGAAAAGTGTTTGGATGGAAACGAGAGATTGTGTGATTTCTTTGGATTCTGATTGGCTGATAGAGAACACGTTTTATCCACACTCCTTAAATCTCACTACTACTGTATCTTAACCCTAATCTTTACTTCTCTATAACTTTGTTTGTTTTGTGATGCTACTATTAATGGACCCCACTTTCCTCCTACTAATTACAAGTTTAAGAAAGGTATCACACTTTAATTACTAATAATGTTTGACGTAAAAAAAAAAAAAAGTCCAACAAGTATCCAACATGTGCTATATATGATATGAGATATGTGTAATATCATGTATAACACACGTTGGATACTTGTCGGACGTATTTCTGTTGAACACGTAGGATTATTGATTTAATTACAATTGACTCTTTTTTGTATGACTTGTTAAGGGATTGAGATAAAAAGTAATCATATTTACTGAGATAATATTATATTACTTTTTGTCCCGTTTAAATGTCTTTTTTAATCAATTTCAACCAATTCTTTATTCAAATAATGACACGTGTATAATTTCATTAAAATTAGTACTTAGAATACATTTTTCTCATATAAAAAATTTATTTATATATATATATATCATTCTTTAATTTCTTGTCCATTAAAAATTTGGATTGAAGTTAATTTTAAAAAATGTTTTTCCTTATGTATATCCATAAAATACAATTATTTTTTAGTAATTAATGAATATGATTTACTAACTTAATTGATTTAAAAAAATATAAATCAATAAAATATGTGATTTATTATAAGTATAATTAACTAAAAGATATTAATATCTTTGAATTTCATAGGACATCGATGTGATCTTCTAAAACAAATAATATGACAATTTTCTGTTGGCTAATGCACTATTGTGTAAATACAATATTAAAATAAGTAAGTTGTAAAAATTTTTAAAACTTGATTTATAAATCTATCATTAATTCAACAATTAGATAATAGACTTAATGGCATAAGAGACTTTATTGAATAAGTGAATTAAGTGTATACTATTTCATAAATATAAAAACATTTATCAATTCATTATCATACTTTATTTTAATTACACGTAATATATTTTTAAAAAAAATGCGATATATGTCAACTAAAAGATCCAATATCTACTAATATCTCATTTTTATTAACATTATTGTTGCCATTAGAAGACTTTTTTAACAATTTTTCCTTTAAAATTTAAACTTTGATTTTATCTATCCTTTTCTTGTCAGTACAGCTCATTTATCATTGTAACTAATCATTATTTGAAAAGGGTAAAAAATTAAGATTAAATAATAATTAATTTGATTTTGACAATTTAATTTGATATTAAATTGATTCTTACAATAAAAAAATTATATCAATTTATTTTCAATATTTTTTATTTTGAAATCAATTTAATCATTCTATTAAATACCTTCTCATCTTCAAATAAATTCCAAGCTAGTGGAGAGTAGTCATTAATTAGTGACTAAATTAATTTAAAACTTGATGATATTAAGGATCTAAATTAATATAAAATTTTTTCATTTTGAAATTAAAAATATTAAGATGAAATTGATGTCAAATAAATATATAATATTAAGAGATGGAAAGTTTACTCATAAATCAATGATATTATGTTATATACAAGTATTCAGTTCGCAGAAAATTAACAATACTTAAACCTACTTGTCATCTTAATTTGTTAATGTGATCAATCACATGCACTAGTATGGATGTGATGTTAAGAGCCAAAGGAATATTATATAATCATGAGGGTAGCACATTAGCTAGTAATTAGTTGATCTCGATAAACATCTAGTTCACGAGTTCGATTTTTAGCTGTGTTTGAAGAGTGCATGATGGTAAGAGATTTATCGTCTTACAAGATGGCTCTGATTTTGAAAAAATTAGGTGAATATGTTACGTTGAGTAATATAATATTTTTTCCCTCTTTTTTATCTGTCCATTTTATGAATGTACGTATCCCTTTTTATTTGTTCATTATTTAGAAATTCTATAGGTGATTATATTGTTATTATTTTTTCTAATTATATCTTTAATTAATATAAGAAATAATAAATTTAATGAATAATTAAGAAGAGAGATAATGAGTGATAATGATAATATTGTAAAATATGCTTAATCTTTTTAAATTTTATACATTATAAAATACCTCATTAATCTATATGCGCAGTTAAAACTGAATATATAAACAAATGAATAATAAAAAGAGTAAAGGACAAATAGGTCCCTATCAATTTTTGTCATGGACACATAGGTCCCTAACCAAAATAAATAGTAAAATTGTCCCTAACCAATACAAATATTAGACTCATAGGTCCCTCGGTTGTATTGGTTAGGGACTTATGAGTCAAACGGTGAAAGTAATCGAGGGACCTATAAGTCTAACATTTGTATTGGTTAGGGACAATTTTACTATTTTTTTTTAAGAACTTATATGTCCACGACAAAAATTGATAGAGACCAATTTGTCCTTTAGTCTAATAAAAAAAAGAAGAATATAGTACTATATCAAATAGTATGAGAATCAATAATGGTTGGGAATATGCGAGAGATGGTATTATTGAATTGAGAGAAGAAAGATAAGAGAAAAAGGATATGTGGTAGGGATTTGTATATAAGATTTCAGTGTGTTTGTTTGCCACAACTTTATTGAGAATCGTGGGCTTTATCTGTACTTACATTTCACTATTGAAGCTTTAGATTTTTATTCACATTTGTGTATTTGGTTAATTAACAACTTTTGATTCCTTAAGGCAAAAAAAAAAAAAAAAACCTTTTGATTCCAATTAATTTTCTAATTATCACTTTTAAAAATATTATTGAACTCAATACATGAATATTTTTTCTCTATTACACATGTATATTACCAAAAAAAATATGTATATTAAGAATAATTACACTCTACTAATAATATAAATATATTTTATAATATCATTTAAAAGTAATACTCCTTTCATTTTTTTATATGTCCAATTTATTAATGAATAATTTTTTATATTTATTCATTTAAGAATTTGAGGTAAACTTTATTATGTTGTTACTCTTATATTCTTACTTAATATTTTCTCTTTTATTAAGTAATATAATAAATACATACATTATTATCGATAAAATAACAGTTAAAAGATAATATGGTAAAATAGATATACATTTTATTAATTTTAAAATTCTACAAATTATTATCTAAATTTCAGTACATATTTAAAATTCAATAAATAAAAGAAATTGAGGGAGTAAGACACATCATCCACTATGAATAATTTTTTAAAATTCAAGTAGAATTGGTTTTAAAATAAAGGACATGACAATTTTTGTTTTGTCAATGTAAAACTTTTTGCATCGTTAGTGCACATCCTAATATATATATAAGATGTATTGTATGTAGTGAGATATGAGTGATTTTATATACTATAATATTAGGTGAACATTAAGTTTATAACATATAATATGCATTATATACAATAATATATATACATTGTATATGGATGAATCTAAAAGGGGTAGTAGAGACTCTCGCCCTCAACTTTTTTTTCTTACCAAAAACATATTATAAATATTAGAAATACTTATTGTACACCATAAAATCAATCACTATATATAGTAATCCAACTTATTAAAATTATTAATCTAACTTTTAATATTAAACATTAACAATATTTTTAAAAGTTGGATTAATAATTTTAAAAAGTTAAATTATTATATATAATGGCTATTTAGATAACATGTTTTTGTAATTATATGAAAATAGATTAAGAGGGTAGACCCTCTTGATGGGCCAAGCTCTAGAAGAAAAGCAATAAGAAATAAATAGGACTGAGACGTTTTAAGGAGGCCTAAGGAAAAATGTTCATTTTTAGTCAAGATCCAATATCTTAGTGCTGAAACTATATGCCTATGTGATATTGCAAGTTTTTTTTTTTTTTTTTGGTGAAGGGTACTGCAAGCTTTATAAAGATGATTTTATCTCTCTAGAGGCAATCCAATCACTCATCAAACATGACCCAAGTTCAATGATCCAAGAAGTGTTGAGAATAGAAGATGCGTATGTTAATGTGAGTTTGCATATAAAGGGAACGAATTAGTTAAATAAAAAGGTATTAGAATAGAAAAATATGTATAAACTGTTAGTATAACTTTTGGTTTTTTGTCCAAATAAAATAAGATAGGAAGAGTATAGTAGTGGGTTATCCATAATAGCAAATTTATGTAATATATCTAGAGCCCATAAAAATTCTATGAAAGATCACATATGTGTTAGATTCTGGATTTGGTCTTATGACATTTCTAACTCACACTAAAAAAAAGGTACACTGATTTAACTTAAGAGCTGGGAGGAGCTCCATGCCAAAGACAAAGAAAAGAATAAGAGAGTTAAAAGGGAGGGGTCAGAAATCCGGAGAGTGTGGTTGAATGGTAGAGACTCATCCTCTCTTAACCAAGTGTCGATGGTTCGATTCTCGCCTTGAATATAGAAAAACTTTAAAATTTCGGCTCAGTTGTCCCACCCTTCGAGGTGCATGCAAACCAACGAGAGATTAGTCACTGTGGTCGACAGTGAATACCCCGATCGTGCGCAAAAAAAAAGAGTGAGAGGGAGAGACGGGTTAATGGGAGGAAAGGTATGTTTTTTTTTTTCACTTAATGACATATTGGGCTTAACATCTTTGATTTGTGACACATTTTAGAGGTTGGGTTCTCTAGTTTTCCTCCATAAAAACACACTTGATCTTCATTTTTCTTCTTCTACCTACGTGCTTCTTCCTCATTCTTCACCTTCCAAAATATTTTTGTTCATAAGAATAAACCATTATCTCACATAAAATCTCCTCATTAGTTTACGAATTTAGATCTTAAAATCAAAATACTAAATTTTAGGCTAAAACAATAGTTGATGGTGACTAATTTTATGATATACACGTATCATTGCTCTATAAATATTTAGTGTAATTTAAAAAAGTGTTAACGAACAAATTACACTGCTATTACATAATTTTATATCTGTAACTATTCACTCAATAATTTACTATCGAAATCAAAGAAAATTAGAAATTTATATATAACATGTTATGTATTATAGTATATAAATAAATAATTAAATATAAAATTGTTAAAATTTTACTTAATATAAAATGTTTATAGAGTGAAAATAAAAATTAGAGAGCATTATAGTCATATGTGTATTTTAGAATGTATTTTAATAATATATGTAATATAATTATATTTGTTTAATTTATTTGATAATTATTTAGAGGGTATTATAGTAATATACATACATTACCTTATAATCTTTTTAATATACCAAATAAGGTAATGTGAAATACCATTAATTTAATTAGAGGTAATCTATCTATAAAGTAATCTAGATTACCGATAATTTTCGATGGTAATGTGTCAAACGCCCCCTAAGGGTCCGTTTGAATTACAATGCTTCTGACTTTTTTATCAGAAGCTACTCTGTTCTATTTGGCTATATAACTTATGATTTCTCGAGAAGTTTTTTCAGTGCTTTTGGCTGTAGAAGCACTTTCCAAAATAATTGAAATGAAATTTTTTATTATTTTATATTCACATACAAAATAATTTATTCATATGTTACTTATTAAAAGTTATTTTTATATAAAGAATTAAATAAGTTGTTTACCCAAACTAATCGTAATCATAACATTAATGAGTTACCACTTGCCAAGGTGCTCATCAATTAGGTAAAGTTTGGAAGGTGTGCCAAAGACACAAAATCATAGACACGGTGGTACATGGGTCATGTTTGGATGCTTAGACACTAAATTAATGTTGGACATTATGATACACAAGATGACACAAATGAGTGCACATCTGTGTCCTCATTTGAGGTAGAGACACAGTGGTGTGTCTCAAATACACTCACTGCTAGACATAATTACCTTCATCCATTTTCCAATATTTCATTTATTATCCCTCTCCTTCATCCTGTGCATTTCATCATCTCTGGGCATCCAAGTAAAACTCCAGAAGCAAGTGCGAGCATTATAAGTCAAAGCCTCCTCTATCATTCCATCTTCACCTTGTAAGTTTAATTTTCTTTATTCTAATTTATGGACTATAAATTATATTAATAATCATTATGACTATTTAGTTGTGACATTTGTAACGGTCTCATTATTGGTTGTAAATAATATTAAGTCACACTTAATTATTTGTCGGTTTGGAGAAATTATGAGTAAAAACCGTTACTCTATCTTGGTCTTTATGGGGTTTAATGGGAACTAATGGACCAAGTATAAATAGAGACAAAAGGGTTTGGTCCCCAAGATATCAAAATCATATTTCGCAAATTCTTATCCCATCTGAGAATTACTCTTAAGCCTGTAAAGGACTCTAGAGATTTTGGTTGAGGAAGACCAGGAACCACCTTCACACAAGCAGCTCGAGAACCTCTGGAGTCATTAATCATTCACTATGGATTCAGGTTAGCTTCCGCTTTTGCTTATTATTTCTCGATGAATCAATATGAACAACACTGAAGTATTTATGGATTTTATTAAAAATTTCTAACAAGTGATATCAGAGACATTCATATTTGAATCATTGAGAAATTATTGATGTTTAGAATATTTTATTCTTTTGATTTGGATAATTTCTTTGGACTATATGATGTGATGCTCCTATTCTGTTCGGGATGATTTTACTTGTATATATATCAACGTGTATAGTCATATCTTCTTTCTTTTTCATATATATTTGATTTTTTAATCAATATTTATTATTTATGCGAATAATAAACGGCCCAAAGGAAGTTTATTATTTGGCCAAATAATAAGCATTGAATTTTAAGATTATTTTATTTTTTATTAATTATGCAAATATTAGTCGGCCCAAAGGAAGATTAATATTTAGCTAATTAATAGAAAATATATGCAATAATAAATAGGTTGCAAAATTGTAATGTTTCCATGTGAATATTTAGTCGGTCCAAAGAAAGGCTAAATATTTGACAGGAATTTTTGACATTATTTGATTATTGCGATGAGAGTATCACTTACAGTTAATTTTTCTATCCAAAGATTGAACATTAATGTTGTTCTAGATATCTCAATATAGTTTTTCTCATTATTTATTTTAATAATATTTTATTATTATTTTTTGTTCTCAATACAGTTGCTATAGCTTCAGCTACTAATATTTCTGCTCAAGTTAACAATATCCCTATGCTGAATGGTACAAATTTTAAAGAATGGAAAGATACCGTGGAAATTGTCATCGGTTGTATGGATTTGGATATGGCTCTTCGAGAGGACAAACCCACTTCTACTGCGAAAAATGCAAATGAGGTTAAGATAGAGAAGTGGGAAAAGTCTAATCGAATGAGCATGATGATCATGAAACGCTCCATTCCTGAAGCGCTTAGGGGCTCTATTATTGAGGATAAAGTTGCAAAAAAGTTCCTAAATGATGTTGAACAATTTTTTGCTAAAAATGAAAAGGCTGAGGCAAGTAATCTTTTGAGCAAACTTGTCTCTATGAGGTATAAAGGAAAAGGGAACATAAGAGAGTACATTATGGAAATGTCTCATATTGCGTCAAAATTGAAAGCACTAAAGCTAGAGTTGTCAGAAGACTTACTCGTGCATTTCATTTTGATCTCCCTTCCATCACACTTTGGGCAATTCAAAGTGAGTTATAACACTCTGAAGGACACTTGGTCCTTAAACGAGTTAATTTCTCACTGTGTGCAAGAGGAAGAGAGGCTACAGCGAGACAGGACTGAAAGTGATCATTTGACATCATCTTCTCAGCATAAAAGAAAGCGTAATGCTATTGCGGTTGCAACCTCTCAGCAAAAGAAGGAAAAGAAACAGGATGGGGTCTCCAACTGTTTTTTCTACAAGAAATCGGGACACATGAAGAAAGATTGTGCCAAATATGTCGCTTGGCGCATAAAAAAAGGTATGATATATGTTTGTTCTGAGGTTAATTTAAGTTTTGCACCTGTTGATAGTTGGTGGGTAGATTCTGGTGCAACTACTCACGTAAGTATTACTATGCAGGGTTGTCTGTGGAGTCGGCCGCCAAATAATTATGAAAGATTCCTCTATGTGGCGAATGGCGATAAAGTTGCAGTAGAAGTTGTGAGAACTTTTAGATTATATTCTATGACTGGATTATATTTGAATTTGTTTGAAACTTTTTATGTACCGTACGTCATTTAGACGAAATTTAGTTTCTGTTTCTCGTTTGGACAAATCAGGTTATTATTGTTCTTTTGGAGATAATAAGGTTATTATATCTCAAAATTCAAATACTATTTGTTCTGGTCATTTAATTGATAATTTATATACGCTAAATTTAAAATCCCACAATGAAATATTGCAAATAGTTTCTACAGGTACAAAACGAAAATTAAACGAGAATTCTGTCTCATTATGGCATAAGCGTTTGGGTCATATCTCTAAAGAGAGAATTCAAAGGCTTGTGAGTAATGGAATTCTTGAACCCCAAGATTTAAAAACTTTGAGATTTGTATAGAGTGTATAAAGGGGAAAAGAACAAATGAAAGGAAATTAGGTGCCGAGAGAGTTAAAGATGTCTTAGAACTAATACATACCGATATATGTGGTCCGTTTCCTACAGCTTCTTGGAATGGACAACAATATTTTATTACGTTCATAGATGATTACTCTCGTTATGGGTACTTATATATGATTCATGAAAAGTCTCAATCATTGGACGTTTTTAAGTCTTTTAAAGCTGAAGTTGAGCTTCAACTTGGCAAGAAGATTAAAGCTGTCAAATCTGACCGTGGTGGTGAATACTACGGAAGGTATGACGGATCAGGAGAACAACGTCCAGGACCTTTTGCGCTTTTCCTAAATGAGTGTGGTATTTTTCCGCAATACACTATGCCAGGAAAACCTAGCATGAATGGTATTGCAGAGCGAAGGAACCGAACTCTTAAGGATATGGTGAGAAGTATGATTAGTCATTCTTCCTTACCTGAATCACTATGGGGAGAAGCGTTAAAAACCGCAGTGTACATTCTTAACAAAGTGCCAAGTAAAGCAGTTAATAAAACCCCTTATGAACTTTGGACTGGAAAAAGACCAAGCATAAAACACTTACACATTTTGGGGTGTCCAGCCGAGGCACGGCCTTACAGGCCACATGAAAGTAAATTGGACTCTAGGACAATTAGCTGTAATTTTGTTGGTTACGTTGAACGCTCACGGGGTTACAAATTTTACAATCCCACATCAAGATCAATTTTTGAAACGGGAAATGCGAGATTTCTTGAGGATGTTGAGTTTGAGAGGGAAGGAATTAAAAATGTTGTCTTTGATGAGGATACTATAACTGAAAATAATCAGGTAATAATACCTATTATTGTTCAAGATACAGTTATAGCACAAGAGAATAATGAGAATCCTCCTCAAACACAACCTATGGAACAATCTCAACAACCTCAAGAAGTGTCATTAAGAAGATCCACCAGAGAAAGGAGATCTGCAATTCCAGATGATTATGTTGTATATCTTCAAGAACATGAAGATGGCATTGGTCTGACAGAAGATGATCCGCTTAGCTTTTGTCAAGCCATGCAAAGTTCTAATTCTCAAAAGTGGATTGATGCCATGAAGGATGAGATTAAGTCTATGAGAGATAATGACGTTTGTGATCTCGTTGAATTACCTAAAGGTGTGACACCCATTGGTTGTAAATGGATATTTAAAACCAAGAAGGATTCTAAGGGTAATGTTGAGAGATATAAGGCTCGTCTAGTCGCTAAAGGCTTTACTCAAAAGGAAGACATCGATTATAAAGAGACTTTCTCTCCAGTGTCTTCGAAAGACTCTTTTAGAACCATAATGGCGCTAGTGGCTCATTTTGATTTAGAGTTA
The DNA here is from genome assembly GCA_013621005.1 of Aeschynomene evenia. NCBI lineage: Eukaryota > Viridiplantae > Streptophyta > Magnoliopsida > Fabales > Fabaceae > Aeschynomene > Aeschynomene evenia. Next base: position 21,283,787 of record CM024269.1, read on the forward strand.
CATCAGATGGATGTTAAGACAACGTTTCTTAATGGAGACATTGAAGAGACGATATATATGGCGCAACTAGAAAACTGTGAGTCAAGTGATTCTAAGTCTATGGTTTGCAAACTAAAGAAATCCATCTATGGTCTCAAACAAGCTTCTCGTCAATGGTATCACAAGTTTCATCAAATAATTATCTCATATGGTTTTGAGGTCAATATTGTTGAGGATTGTGTATACTACAAGTTCAGTGGGAGTAAATATATATTTCTAGTCTTGTATGTCGATGATATATTACTCGCAAGTAATGATATAGGTTTATTGCATGAAACCAAGCAATTTCTATCCAGCAAATTTGAAATGAAAGATCTTGGTGATGCATCTTTTGTATTAGGAATCCAAATATTAAGAGATCGTTCTCGAGGTATTCTTGGATTATCACAAAAGAACTATATCGAAAAGATTTTGAGTAGATATGGAATGGAAGGCAGCAGACTAGCAGACACACTCGTGTCTAAAGGAGACAAATTCAGTCTTAATCAGTGCCCCAAAAATGATCTTGAAAGAGTAGCAATGCGTGATAAACCTTATGCATCAGCAGTAGGGAGCCTAATGTATGCTCAAATTTGTACCCGCCCTGATATAGCATTTATAGTGGGAGTTCTAGGCAGATACTTGAGCGATCCTGGTATAGATCATTGGACAACTGTTAAGCATGTGATGCGTTATTTGAAGAGAACAAAGGACTACATGCTTACTTATCGAAAATCAGAAAATTTAGAGATCATTGGGTATACAGATTCCGATTTTATGGGATGCCAAGATAGTAGACGCTCAACTTCAGGATATATATTTATGTTGGCTAGAGGAGCTATATCATGGAAGTCTGCAAAACAGACTCTTTTAGCTTCGTCAACAATGGCAGCAGAGTTCGTCGCTTGTTTTGAGGCATCTAACCATGCTATATGGTTGCGAAACTTTGTCACCAAACTTCGTGTAGTAGATGGCATTGAAAGACCATTGAAAATTTATTGTGACAATAGTTCAGCAGTACTTTACTCCAACAGCAACAAGAGCTCGACAAAGTCGAAACATATTGATATCAAATTTTTGGTTGTTAAGGAAAAAGTTCAATTGAAACAAATTTCCATAGAACATATAGGGACTCAGTCTATGCTAGCAGACCCATTAACCAAGGGATTGACCCCTAAAGTATATCATGAGCACATTGCTCGTATAGGAGTCAATATTTGTGATATCTTGGTTTAGTGGGAGTTATTTTTTTTTTCTTCTATATGTTTTATGTAAGACATTGAGTTATGTATTTTCTACAGAATAAAGTTGATGGATTATATTTTATTGCAATATTTATATTGTAATTTTGGATTGATCTCAATAAAATTTTAAAGTTGGATCATTGGAAATAGACATGTGCGAGATTATTTTCATGTTATTTCCATATTACTCATCCAAACTTGATCTATGTCATTGATTCTATCAATATTGTGATCATCGTGGTTTAATCGCGACTCTAATGCGGGAAAAGCTGCGGTAGTTCCTTCATTGATATAAGAGATGAACCAGATTGTTAAAATAATTAAGATTAAATAGCATTTAGATGTGCACATAAAGTTTTTTTTTTATATATGATTATTTTTCGGTATATATAATATTATAGCCCAAGTGGGAGATTGTAAGAAAATTTAATTTTCTTTATTCTAATTTATGGGCTATAAATTATATTAATAATCATTATGGCTATTTAGTTATGACATTTGTAACGGTCTCATTATTGGTTATAAATAATATTAAGTCACACTTAATTATTTGTCGGTTTGGAGAAATTATGAGTAAAAACCGTTACTCTATCTTTGTCTTTATGGGGTTTAATAGGAACTAATGGACCAAGTATAAATAGAGACAAAAGGGTTTGGTCCCCAAGATATCAAAATCATATTTCGCAAATTCTTATCCCATCTGAGAATTGCTTTTAAGCCTGTAAAGGACTCTAGAGATTTTGGTTGAGGAAGGCCAGGAACCACCTTCACACAAGCAGCTCGAGAACCTCTGGAGTCATCAATCATTCACTATGGATTCAGGTTAGCTTCCGCTTTTGGTTATTATTTCTCGATGAATCAATATGAACGACACTAAAGTATTTATGGATTTTATTAAAAATTTCTAACACACCTCACATCCTTTGTATGTTTATATGTTTTAGAATTTTGATTTCTCCCGATCTGATTTTGGTCCGTATAATCGTGGGTTTTAAACATTTGATTTTATTGTAGTTGATTTATGTATTTCCCTATATTATATGTTCTATTTTATGATTTCTTGTATGTTTTTATGATTTTGAATTTTTCTATGTTATATGTTTTGGGTCTTTTATGATTGCCTGTGTTTTAGGTACAAAGTAGAGAGGACTGTAGAGGGGTTTGAGGGGGAAAAGGATGATTGTATTTTTATCAAGGTTCTGGAAATCGGACCAGATATCGAACCGGCTGAGGGAGAAGTTCAGAGGTTTAAAGGTTCAACCGGTTCGATCAGAAATTTAACCGGAATATTATAAAATATAATATTTATAAAATAAACATAACCCATTAATTTTTTGTTAGAGGCATTATACATTTTTTATTTTTTGTTAACATATTCTTAAGTTTTCTTGGACTGTTATTCTCCTTTAACAGCCCATTTTATTTAAATTTTTTTTCTTCAATAATTGAAAAAAAATTTGACCCGAGGGGAAGTCCACCATCACTTAAGTCCACCTTCAGGATCAGGAGTAGGTATTCTTTTACATCATTTGTTGCAATTTTTTAATCTTCTAAAAATAATAATAAAAAAATCAAAAGAGATCACCCTTCTCTAACACTCTCAAAATATCACACCTACTTTATCTTCCAGCAGCACTTGCAGAGAGCCTTCATAATCTCTATCTTCAAGTGACACTTGCAGCTTGGGTTTTTGCTTCAGGCGCTTCTCGGCTCTTGGCTCTGTTGCGCTCAATTTGCATCGTCTTCGGCAAGTGGATCTAGTAGTTGCCACCATTTTCTGTCGCGAGTCTTATTCTTCACGCATCATCAGATCTGCCATTATCTTTCTTCGCCTTCACTGTTCTCTCTCTCTTCTTCTAACCGTTCAAGGCTGCGAACCGTCCGGTTTTCGACCGGTTCGCCGGTTAACCGGCGGTTCGCAGTGGTTCAACGCTAGTTCTTTCAAGAACGGTTCTAAGACCGAAAACGGACCAGATACAAGAGCGGTTCATGGTTAGACCGGTTCGACTTCCCGGTCCGGTCCGATTTTTCAGATCCATAATTTTTATTTTTACATTTTAATAATTTTTAATAAATAAGGATAAAAATATCTTTTTCTAACACTACAATACAATCATGTCTCATGCATCCAAACATAATACACAAACACTAATACAATGTGTCCATGTCCATCTGTATTCTGAGTGTCTAGTCCAACTAGTCTAACGCTACCTTACATACATGTCAGTTTGGTTGACAAAGTGCATATCCTAGGTGCTACACACTTTTTTCTTTTTCTTGAAAGACAATGATCAATTTGTTGTATTAAAAGGATTAGAATATGTGATGCACTATTCTTAGTTCATGTACAATTAACAAATTGCAAATGATTATGAAATTCACAAATATATAGATAAATAGATTAAATTTCTTCATTTTATGTAAAAAAATTATGAGATAGATTAAAATCTATTTAGTATCATTCATTTGAAGTAGGAGTGTAATCCAAACTGATTAAATAACCAAAAATTACAAAAAATAAAAAAGTGAAAACAAAACAAAAATCGAAGAAATTGTTTTTTTAGTTCTATCATTCTGCCAACCGATCGGTTCAGTTTTCAATTCCAATACTGTAAAATCGACCGAACCGAACCGACCATTATATCTAATTTACCCTTACAATTAATTTTATTTCCCAAAATGCCCTATCCTATACAATCGAACAAGACCTAGCACTCTCACTCACCACTCACAAAGCTGCCACCCACTCGAGACTCCCTCCTCACCCAGACCCAGCTGCGCCGCCCTCCGTCGGACTCGCGCACAGCTTCGGACGGCGGTTCCTTCCGCCGGCCTCGCAAGTCGCAGTGTCGCACCCAGCCTCGCCGCCTCGCACCCAGCCACACTTGCCTCCATCGCCGCCTCGTACCTCCCTCCGTCGGCATTGTCATTCTCCATGTCTGAGGTAGACTATTAACCTTCTATTTTGTGAATCAATAGCCCTCTTTTTTGTGAATCAGTAACCCTCTGTTTATGAACCCAAACCCTCTGTTCTCTTCCATCTGTTTTGTGAATCAATTAAATTATGTTTGGTTGTAATTTTTATTTTCTAGACTATGTTGATGTTGTTGTCTTGTTGCCTTGTTGGTACTAAACTACTGATGCTTCCATGCTGCTACTTAATGGTGACTTTATTTTCATTTTCATTTGAAAATGATTTGAATAATGTTTGGTTGTAAATTTAATTATGTTGTTTGGTTGGATTTCCTATTTGTGTAGAGTATTTTGGACAGATTATTATAGAAAAAATAATGTATTTATTATGATATATAAAAAATTCCAGCAGGTTAAAAAAAAAGGCCCAAATCCAACCGCATTGTGATCGATTTGGTTCGGTTCGGTTGGAGGCAGCTAAAGAGAACCAATTGGTTGATATAAAATATCAACCAAAGAGGTCGGTTTGGTTGAAATTTCGTTAAAAAACCGAACCGACAACCCAATGAACACCCCTAAGGTTAGTCACTCACTCTGAGTTCAAGTTATATTTATATATAAAATGTTTGATTCGGTTCGAGAATCAAAGTTGAACTATCAGCTATGAACAATACAATGGGATTCTGGGGTTAGTCTCTTGTTCAAAACCAAGCTTCGTTCTGCATCTTCCGATTTTTATACTCTAATTTGTGTGTCTCTGCTACTTAGCTTGATTACCTGCGTTTTACCGAAGATTTTTAACAAAAATGTATCTTTCATTTATAATGATGATGCATTCTCAAGTCTCAACTATTTCTGACTATGCTTTTTCTTTCTTGTTTTTGACCCTTTGGATTTAAGTCAAACCTGGGAAGCCATATCCTTATCACGCAGATAATGTGCAAGGAAAGCTTCACGTCACTCATGTATCTCTTCTTTCATCAACTCAACTCTTATATTTTTTCATGTATTAATATTTTTCTTAGTTGTTGAACATTATGTTGGTATGTTTTGATATTTTGCTGGCCTCAGGGTTTGAAATCTAGTTACTATGTGGTGTGTTTTACTTTTTGGACTCTGCATGATTTTGCTTGATGTTTTTTTTTCCTGCTTACAAGGGTTGTGAAAAATGCTTCATTATAATCTAGGTATATTTTTCAGACACTCTACACTAACTTGTACATTTTTATGGTTTGTTTGAGCTTATAGATATTATTTGTGGTGACAAATTGAGAATATGATTCTAGCAATTGCCAAGCTATGCATTTGTATTTCAATATAGCATCTGCACTGTCATATAATAATTAATTATATCAATTCATAATAGTAGAATTATTATGAAGAATATGATTTACTATATTCTGAAAAAATGAGAAGTGTGAGTAAGAAGGAGTCACCCCAACACAATTTATAGTGATCCGATTAACTTATTTAGGCTTAAACCGGAAGGGTGCATTCCGGTTTTTATAAAATGCATAAACCGGAAGGGTCCCTTCCGTTTTATTTGAAATATTGAAAACGGAAGTGTGTGTTCTGGTTTACTATAAGTGTAGACCCGAAAATTTTTTGCGTTTAGTGTAGTCCAGTGAATAACTTTCTCTCTCCACCTATATAAGTAAATTAGCTCAAGTAGCGGTGGAATTTCTGGGTGATAGGATACAGCAAAAAGATTTTGTCGGATTTTTTCCGCCAGAAAGATTAAAAATCGTTACTTGGTGATTGGTCTGCCATAAATGTTATAAAGTAATTTTTCAACCCAAAATAAATGATCAAATAAACAAAAAATATGTATATTACTGGATGTTATTTCCGCTAGAAACTAATTTTATGGTAATAAAATTTACTGTGTGATTTTTCTGCGAGAAAATAATCTAAAAATTATAAGATTTCTGGGGGATTTTTCCTCCACAAAATAAATGAACAAATATATATATATATATATATATATATATATAATAAATATAATTACTAGGTGTTATTTCCATCAGAAATTTATTTTAAAGTAATAAACTTACAGAGTGATTTGCCTCCATAAATAAAATAGTTAAAATTAGCTCAGAAAGAAAATAATACAAAAATTATAAATTTCTGGGGACATTTATGTCAGAAACTAATGATCTAAATTGAAATAAAATTTAATTCACAAATTAAACCTTTCTCATCACACTCATACGAAAAGTATTTCTCTCTTCCATTTTACAAAAAGATATAAAACCTAACCAGAGGAGAAGCCGCCGCCGTTGCTGCCTTCGCCGCCGCTGAAGGAGTAGTGGGTTGAGCTCTCTTTGGACTCACTCGAGATATGATTCTTCCTATCATTCTCGAGGTATTGACATTTGTGTCATTGTGCATTGTATTTGAATCAAAATAGTGGTTTGGCAGGTATATATTATAAAAGCCATTTATGCAATCAACTGAGGGCTAGAAAAATGTCTCCAACAATTCCAAACTCAGAGAAGTTACTAAGTTACTAAGCCGCAAGTCGTGTTCTCACAAGATCCAAAGGATATGTGGCAGAAGCAGCTGTTATACACTTTAATTTATTCTAAGTAGTTTCTAGGCTGAGTTTGTGTATTGTTGTGAATTTTTCCCTCTCTTTGTAGGCTTCTGCGGTTTTGGTTTTAGAGCCTAACTGAAAGCTGATAGGAAAGAGTGCAAGTGAAAAGAAAAGCATAATTGAGGTAAGCAATCAAAGTTTGGAAATAATAACATCCATAGTTATTCAATTCTCTGTCTTGTACACATAACAGAAAGGTTTCTATTACCTTTATTATATTGTTTGTATTGCTTGGATATGCTGCTGATTATAGTTGTATGATTTATGGTTTCATTTTGTCTGATTTCTCTTTTTTGGAGCATATCAGGATTTTATGGGTATTGGTTCATTAGTTTCTAATTTAGCATCTCACTCGGAGTATACATCTCAATCAAAATCTGATATACTGGTTTCAGTTTTCAATGTTTGATTTTGATCAGGTTTTATAACAAACATGTTTAAAGTGAGGAGTTTAAAAGTTATTCTACACTTAACTAATATTCGTATCTATCATTGAATGTTAGTTCTACACCAAACATTTCTCATTCTTGTAACAATATGTGTGAAGATTAACGGAAAAAAATGCAATCAAAATGTACTTATGAGTTATGAGGCATTTGGTGGTGGTTTAACTATTACTCTCTTCAAATTAAGCATTGTAAGATTTGAATCCTAATACTACATAGCACCAGCAGGATATATCTTCTTTTTCTAAGGTAGTTAAATCCATCTTAGGTATAGTTCTCATGTGTAAATTACATATTACATATTACTCATCAAGTCATAATGTATATAGGTAATGTAAGTATGTAACAAATATATAATAAAAACCATATATATATATATATATATATAATTGGAGTAAGAGATTCACATGATTTCACATATGACATATAAACTGGGATGGGAAGTGCATGTCTAAATTATTAGAGGGTTAAAAATATGTTTATCTGGCTCAAGATCGGATTTTTACTTCTGAAGTACTATGTTGGTTACTGGTTATTGTTGAACTACTTGAGAAAATTTGTAATTGAACTTAGTTTCATGGAATTAGTGATTGTGATGATTTATCATTAAATAGTATAGAAAAGGGCTCAAATTGGAATCTGGAAAATAAAAAGGCCTCAATTTGTTTATGCATTTAAAGTATCTATAAAGCTATATTCACTCATTCACCTATTAAATATATCAAGTATATGCACCTCGACTTGATGATCCAGGTTCAGGGACATTTGAGACATGTTCCTCAGATACATTTCAGATAAATGGTCCATGTGCATATCAGACTATGAATAGTATCCTTTTTCAAGGACTTCTATTTTTTGGGTTATGCACTTTGCTTTTCAAATTTTGCAATGCTTGTAGTACATTTCTATTACTATCTTCCATATTTTCCTACTACAATGTGACAGGGATTCATTTGGAGAGGATATTTAGGGAACTGAGTCAGAGGAGTCATCTGAAACAACCCACCAAGAAACAATTTGACAAACCATTTGTTTACAGTGACCCATCTATGGTTGGTGTTCTTGTTGCAGCAATCAAGGATTTTGTGAGCCAAGGTCACTTGTCAAATGCATTCAAAACCTTCTTTCAGATACAACACCATGCTGCAACTTCTTCTTCTTCTTCTTCTGCATCTTCCCATGTTTTGTTGCATCCCATTATCTCTTTATTGTTGGGTTGCGCAAAGCTTAAATCTTTGCAACAGGGTAAGCAGCTTCATGCCCATATCATTTCACTGGGTCTTGATCAGCACCCAATATTGGTTTCTAGGCTCACTAATTTTTATACCAATGTTAATCTCCTTGATGATGCTCTTATTGTTATTGAAAGCTCTATTAGTTTGGACCCTTTGCCTTGGAACATGCTTATCTCATCGTATGTTAGAAACGGGCTCTTTGTGGAGGCTATTTCTGCCTATAGGAAAATGGTGAATAAGAGGATTGAACCAGATGATTTCACTTACCCTTCTGTTCTCAAGGCTTGTGGTGAATTGCTGGATTGTGCTACTGGGGTGGAGGTTCATAAGTCTATTGAAGCTAGCTCAATAGGGTGGAGCTTGTTTGTGCACAATGCACTAATCTCCATGTATGGTAGGTTTGGGGAACAGGAGGTTGCTCGCCACTTGTTCGATAATATGCCAGCTAGGGATGAGGTTTCATGGAACACTATTATAAGTTGTTATGCCTCTAGGGGTATGTGGGAGGAAGCGTTTCAGCTATTTGGACGCATGCAGGAGGAGGGTGTTGAAATTAATATAATCATATGGAACACAATTGCTGGAGGGTGCTTCCATTCAGCCAATTTCAGTGGAGCACTTCAGCTTCTTTCTCAGATGAGAAAAAACATTCATTTGGACAATGTTGCGTTGGTTGTTGGATTAAATGCATGTTCCCACATTGGAGCCCTTAAATTGGGAAAGGAGATTCATGGCCATGCTGTTAGAACATGCTTAATTGTGTTTGATAACGTAAACAATGCATTAATTACAATGTATTCAAGGTGTAGGGACCTCAGACATGCGTATATGTTGTTTCATAGGATGGAAGAGAAGGGTTTGGTTACTTGGAATTCTATGCTTTCTGGGTATGCCCACATGGATCGATCCGAGGAAGTCTCTCTCCTCTTTAGAGAAATGCTGCACAAGGGTGTCGAACCAAATTTTGTGACCATTGCAAGTGTTCTTCCTCTTTGTGCTCGCATAGCAAATCTACAGCATGGTAGAGAGTTTCATTGCTACATTATGAAGCGCGAAGAGCTCAAGAACTACTTATTATTGTGGAATGCTCTCGTCGACATGTATGCAAGGTCTGGCAAAGTTTTAGAAGCAAGAAGAGTGTTTGATTCATTGAGTAAAAGAGACGAAGTCACATATACTTCCATGATTATGGGGTATGGTATGAAGGGAGAAGGACAAACTGCACTAAAACTATTTGAAGAGATGTGCAAGCTCAACATTAAACCAGATCACGTGACAATGGTTGCAGTTCTAACAGCTTGCAGTCATTCTGGTCTTGTAGCCCTAGGTCAATGGCTCTTTAAACAGATGATCGATGTTCACGGAATAATTCCGCGCATCGAGCACTATGCTTGCATGGCTGATCTCTTTGGGAGGGCTGGTCTTCTAAACAAAGCAAAGGACATCATCACAGGGATGCCATACGAGCCGACTTCAGCAATGTGGGCCACTCTCCTAGGAGCTTGCAAAATTCATAGAAACACACTAATGGGGGAATGGGCAGCAGGAAAGTTGCTGGAAATGAAACCTAACCACTCAGGTTACTATGTGTTGATCTCGAATATGTATGCTGCTGCTGGTTCTTGGGGCAAACTGGCAGAAGTTAGGACTTACATGAGGGATTTAGGTGTGAAGAAGGATCCTGGTTGTGCTTGGGTTGATGTTGGCAATGAGTTTTCTCCATTTTTGGTGGGTGACACTTCAAATCCTCATGCTTGTGAGGTTTACCCTTTGATGGATGGATTGAACGAGGTAATGAAAGATGCTGGCTATGTACGTAGTTGTGAGGAGTTTGTTTCATCCGAGGAAGATTTTGAGGAGTTGAGTGTTGTAGGGAGTGTATACTGAATATAAGTCCACAATATTATTGATTATAGATGGCTATTCTTGTTTGTACCTTTTATGTAATTATCTGGCTTAGTAATCCATAAAAGTTGATCAATTAGTTTTATTCTTTTTAGTCTCGGGTGAAACTAGGATATTTATCGCCAAGTAGTCATTCCCCAAATAGTAGTCATTCCCCTCACACTGATGTAGCTTCCTTTCGAGATTAGAATGGAGGTCATAGGTTACTTTACATACACAAAAAAGGGATTTGAATCCTCATTGGTTAAATGACATAGTGAGCTAAGCACTAGACACTACTAGAATTTATGTTATCTGCAACACACATCCGCTTGCCATTTAATGAAGAAAATAGTGGCAGTTTATGAAACCGCAACAGAGGATTCCGTGAACCCTAAAATCTTCTCTCACGGAACCCCTCTTTTCACCCTGTTTCTTCCCTCCATTATTCACACGCACACACGTCGATCTACAGTGAGCCACTCACTGCATCACTCACCATAGACATAGCTGCTGCTCCATTCCTGCCACCGTGGAACACCTCACCTAACTTCTTCATTCTCACACTTACCGCCCTCACCTAGAATCGTTCACGCACGGAGGAGGATTCGTGAATGATTCACTCATGCATGAAGACGAACTAGTCACACTCACAACGAACGAAGCTTTCACTATGAACCTCCTACATTCACCGTGAACGAAGCCGAATCGCACGAAGATGAACCACCTACACTCACCGTGAACGAAGTCGACACATAGCTCCGAGGTCGAAGACGAACTGCGCGTAAACGAGTTTCACAAGACCTCATCATCCTCTGTTCTATAACTTCTATTTATGGTATACTCTTTCTTGTAAGTATTTTGCTCTCATATTTTGCTTCAATTATCTAATCTTTTCTTTTAATTTTAGGGTTCACGGTTCTTTCAAGGGCTTTGGTTTTGGCTCCTCCTCTAGTTTTCTTCAAGAAAGGCAGGTTTGATTCTTCACCAAATAAGGATAAATTAGTTATTCTTGTGTCTGATTTTGGTTTGTGATTACTTGAAATTTTTTTGGGGATTTTTTTTCTTTTTTGTTCATATCTGAATCTGATTTTGAGGGTTGATTATCTAATATCTAGGTACCCAATGATGGGTGGAATTTCTTTTCATGTTTGATTCAATCTACCCTATGTATATGTGTTGATTTATAGTGGAAAGGGAGTGGAGTGAAGGAAAAACTGGGGTAAGTGAAACATAATTAGTAGGTTGTATGATGGTGCTTGTTGCTTATTTATCATCCTTGCTGCTGGTATGTTTTGGGGAGTTTTGGCTGTGTTTTGATGGGGGTGTGCATGAGGGTTTAGGTGATTTTTGACTGTGTTTTGTAGAGTTGCTAAAATGCTGATGGTGGTTTCTGTTTGCTGCTAAAGTGCCCATGTTGTTTTGCTGCTATAATGCTGTCATTGTGCTTGCTGTTTTTCTGTTTGATCTTGGGTGCTTTGTGTTTTAGTGCTGTTATTCCGTAAAGTTTGTTTTGTGCTCTTTTTTTGCTTCTCCTGTGGTGTCACATAATTCAAATGAAGAATATATATATAAGACTCGCTAACATCTCAAGTAAATTTGCTTCTCTTCCATGTATATAATAAATTTAGCTTAACATAGTTCAATTAAATTTGTTTAGCATGATTAAGACTCACTAACAGTCTTTGTGATTAGACCTTATTTTTACTATTATTATTTTTTAAATTATTGCATTGTTACAATACATTCCAGCATAAACCTTTGACCTTTTTGACAATGTTTGCACTCTTTTTCTAACTAAACAAACTAGTGTAGTCTCTTTTCACACTTGGGTTCTAATTTGCTCCTTCACCAAAGCATACATGCTGCCTAATTACTTAGTTCAGATACATGCCTAATTAATTTGTTAGTACTTGGTACAAGTTATCATTACAAGTAGAACTTAATCCTGTTGCCAGCAAATTTTGATCTGTTTGTTAAGAGTAGATTATTGTGTCATCCACATGGTGTAGTAGTGTAGTGTGTTGTTTTGAACATATACAGAATCACTAGAAGATGTTAAATATGCATACGAATTATGAATTTTTGGCTACAATATAATGCTTTGCCACTCATGGTGGTGGCCCCTATCTTCTCGAGCCACCAACTCATTATTATCTTATTAACCAGTCTTCAGTCCAAGTCTTAGTTTTTTCTAAGTCAAATAAATCTCCATCTTCATATTTCCATTTTATATGTTTCTGTTTGAGATCGATTTCCTAAAGAAGGGCCCAAGGTGTACCAGCGGAAGAAGCACAGAGATAATTTAGGAAGTAGTTGTACTAATTCTGTTTAAATTCAAAATACATAGGAGTAGGAGAAATCTTAGAATTCAGTTAGGAGGGAGAAGAGAATAAATAGCAACTAAGAGAATAGCAGTTTTTTATCTTTTTGGTAGATCATAGGTTAGGGAAGAGAGCTGCCTAGTGCTCTAATTTACTTGTATTCCTTGATTTTTCTTCATTCAATAAACTCTCTTTCTTCTCTCACCATCAGAGCCTATCAGTTTCCCAAGAAACCATAATGTTAGTACTACTACTATTATAGTATTAGGGAACACATCATTACATTTAGAATTTCTTGAAAATTTGGTAATCTTAGAGTTTCTGAGTTGGCTAAAGTTATATACATTAGTCTTCTTTGAGTTAATGCATTCATGTTCAAGTTGAATATAAAATTTATAATAATTCTACACAGTATTAACATATACAATGTGGATGATATTTGTACCAATCTGATAAGAATCTAGATAGCTGAGATATAAACTTGGATCTTTTAGGAAGCAAAACTCAAAAATTTAGAACAAATAAAAAGAAAAAGAGTAAGTAAAAGAGAATATTTGCATCACTTCTTGAGGAAGATAAGCCTTAGACGCCACAAAGGAATTAGAAAATTGCCTTTGATAAGTTTTGGAATGAGTTACTCTTAAACAAAGAGAGTTCTCACAAATTAACAAAAAAAAAAAATGTGACCTGTCTTATTTCATGCAGCCATCATACATATATAGGCTCAAGTTACACAAGACTCATTCATGAGCTAGTTTTGTAACTCCCCTGATAATAGCTCTAATGGCTGATTCATTTCCTATGATTAAAATAAATAAAACTAAGCTACAAAATGCAACCTACTTCAGCCTATGAAGGGTGCATAAAAGAAAGGAAAAATCAACAGTCTATGTTGATTTTAATCATCAAATAAAATAGTCAATTAAAGGAAAATGAAAGCAAATAATATCCATGCTTAAAAAAGCTTATTACAACTCAAAACATAACTGAAAAAAAATAAAATAAAATGATGAGTAAAGTCCTCTTTGAATGTGCCATTAATCCCTCATTATCCATTCAATTCATTGTCTTCAAGAGCTTGAATGCACATGATTGTTTTTGGACCCCATTCAAGCTTAGGATGCTCTTTCATTAAAATTGCAATTATTTTGTTCAAAGCCTCCTTAGCTTTCTTCATCTTTGCTCTTGTCATTGGTCCTCCTAAGCCTTCAATATTGAAATATTGAACTTCAATTTTGATTCTCTAACTCCAACAAAGTTCAATATTTCAATATTAAAGGCTTAGGAGGACCAATGACAAGAGCAAGGATGAAGAAAGCTAAGGAGGCATTGAACAAAATAATTGCAATTTTAATGAAAGAGCATCCTAAGCTTGAGTGTGGTCCAAAAACAATCATATGCATTCAAGCTCTTGAAGACAATGAATTGAATGGATAATGAGGGCTTAATGGCACATTCAAAAGGACTTTACTTTTTTTTTTTTTTTCAGTTATGTTTTGAGTTGTAATAAGTTTCTTTAAGCATGTATATTATTTGCTTTCATTTTCCTTTAATTGGCTATTTTATTTGATGATTAGAATCAACATAGGCTGTTGGTTTTTCCTTTCTTTTATGCAACCTTCATAGGTTACATTTTCTAGCTTAGGTTTATTTATTTTATTCATAGGAAAGCAATCATCCATTAGAGCTATTATTAGGGGAGGTACAAAACTAGCTCATGAATGAGTCTTGAAGAGTGTAACTTGAGCCTATATATGTATGATGGCTTCATGGAATAAAATAGGTCAGATTTTATTTTGTTAATTTGTGAGAATTCTCTTTGTTTAAGAGTAACTCATTCCAAGACTTATCAAAGACAATTCTCTAATTCCTTTGTGGCGTCTAAGGCTTATCTTCCTCATGGAGTGGCGCCTATATTCTCTTTTTCTTTTATTTGTTCTAAATTTTTGAGTTTTGCTTCCTAAAAGATCCAAGTTTATATCTCAGCTATTTGGACTCTTATCAATTAAGCATTGCATGAATGTAACAAAATTCAAAGTTATAAAATATAGTTGAGTAGAGTAGCGAAACATCTTGCTTATTTAGCTTGCGCCTTGCTTTCAAGTAGAGTAGTTATGATTTATATTCAAAATGATACAGGAGAAAATTATATTAAAGGCATACTATTCATTCCAAGTTTTCTTTGGTTATACTGGATAGTTGTCATTTTGTCCATTTTGATTCAATTCATTCATTTTTTACATCAATGATATAACTAATGGTCCCTTGGATTTCTAATTCATCATTATAAAGGTATTACTAATTTACTATGCTCACTTGGAATATCTCTGTCATATCTTGTTTTATGCTGTAAAATTCAATGTAAACTTCTATTTACATTGTAAACTAAAAAAAGGGTACTTGCATATTTACTGGTCTTATTATTATTTTTTTATTGAATAGATATAAAGTTACAACTGCAACTTTGCAAGGAAGGAGATTATCTATAGTCTCTACTGCATTACCTGAGACAACAACTTTAGTGGCTATTGTTGCAACTCTTGTTGGTGTAGCAAACAGAACCAAAACTCCTGAGTTAACACAAGTCAGTGACCCATCTCTTAATCTCTTAATGATCATTATTATTGTCGTAAAAAATTATAAAAGACTTTTAATGACAATTTTTAATATTGATGCATTGTAAAATAACAAAAAAGAAGAGAAAATAAACTTTGCTCAATTTAATTAGAACTCAAGTTCCTGTAAAATTAAAGAGAGGAGTTTATCATATGCAGAACTATGACCAACACGAAGATGGAGACCAAACACTATCATAAATGATGAAGCTAGGGCAAGTTAGAAATTCTAGTGAGGAAACTAATATATACTAAAATTGATTACAGCTTGTTAATTAAGGTGATCTAAGAATGTCTTAATAGGGAAGTAAACAACTAATAAAATGAAACTACAATTTCATAGATAATTAGCTTACAACTTGAATATATGCTCAAAAGCCATAGCATCAAATAAGGGGGATTCCTAGTAGTTGTAGCTAGTTCCTGCAACCACCCAACAATCAAATCAGAAATAAATTAAATACATAATCATAGGGAAAATTCAATAGATGCATTTCATTTGTAAACTTATATATACATGAAATTCAAAGATAATAACTGTACTGAGAAACTAGATATTAAGAACAGACCTGAACATTATTTATCAGTGTTTGAAGCCATGGAGCATTGTAGGTTTTAGGGAATAGTTGAGAATGAGATTGTATTTGTTTTTTGTATATTTAGCGAATCTCGACGCAACGGTAAGATTATTGTCTTGTGGTCAAGGTCATGATATCAAATCATGGTACCAGCCTCTCCGCATGAGAATAGTGGTTAGGTTGCATACTATCTACCTTCACCAAACTCTACCATGTTGGAGCCACATGCACATTATTCAAAAGTGAGGATCAGAGAGATCTTTTAGAACACCATGTATTATTAGCGATGGTAGGAATTTACTGAAATTACTTGACATAAACATGTTTGTTGTTATTTAGGTCATGGGTTAGACTCTTTCATTGTCCAGTATTCTTTCTCTAGTACCTATGATGCAGATGGAGATAATTATTTTATCTATATTTAATAAAGTTTAAGAGCATTGTTATATGTACAATGAAAAAACAGCCAAAACAGCTAATATGTTATTCATAACAAGTACTACGTAATATGCACAATATATATTATATGTTGTGCATAATATGTGATATTATGCACAACATGTATCACATGTTATAAAGTAAAATGATCTTGTAATAGGTGATATATGTTGTGCACAACATGTTATATATGGTGTGCATAATATGTAATATACGTTGTACATATTACATATTATATGTTATGCACAGTCTATTGATTGTTTTGGCTGATTTTTTATTGTGCACCAAGATTTTTTCAAAGTTTAATGTGGATGGATTGTGTTTTATTGTGGGGATTTGGCATGACCATTTGAAATAGGATTTAACTTTGTCAATCAACAGGTACATGCTGATAATCCGGATGGACTCATTAGGATACTGTCATCTTCTTTCAGGGGAAGCAAAGCCTAAGTTAGCTAATGTGCACGCTTCTCATGTAAAATGTTTTTATATTCGTTTTGGGGTTGAGTTGCTTTCATAGTTTTGTATTATCAAATAAAATGTTTGTCCTTTTCCTCTTTTATTTTCCCTCCTATATATACATATATATGCCTTACCCCCCTCCCCACTATTTTTTCATTTCTTCATACTCTTCTCCATATGAGTGATGCTAGGTTCACATCCCAAAAATAGATGTTCATTGATATCCACTTGGATCTAATGGTAAAGCAAAACGTGAAGTGTTCCTTTTTCTTTGCATACCATTGTATATATGCTAAATTTCTCCCACCAATAACATGAGTCTTAAGTATATGAGCAAAGTTGATCCAACATTTAGTTGTTAGGTAAGCAATGTTGATATTACTTGTGTATTTTCATAAATTAAAATTAATTAACTTTATTTATAAAATTTAGAATATTAAATTTTGAGTGTAATGTTTTTGACCCATAATTATGTGATTGATATTGTTATTAGATTTTGATGATATTGAGGATATGATTTATATCTTGTGTTGTAAGTTTTCACTGGGACGGGTGATTTAGCTTATAAAATTAATTAACATACTCGGAGACCCTTCTTCTAGTTCTTAAATAAAATTATTATTGACCTCCTCATTAAGTGTTAGTACACACGGTAATTGCAATTTTTACAATTGTATTATTGTGTTAAGTGCATTATTATGTGTGTGATTAGTTGTTGTCCGTGCACCGAATGAGCAAAAGGGAATAGAATAAAAATTGTTTTCTCTTCACACACCATCCTAGACCAAAACAGTCCATCATGATATATGGATCAAGTGGACAAAAAGATAAAGAACAAGATGGATAAGTTTGGTTCACATACAAATAAAGAATAAAAAATACAATTCAACCAAAATAATAATTAAAAAAGAAAGTGCTAATCTCAATAGGTCCAATACCTCCATTAAAGTTTCATAGAAATCACCCGACCAAAAATAATTGAATAAATAAATTTTGGAACATTTTTTCAGTTTTAGTTCCTATGGTTCAATTTGCAACAAATCCACCCGGCATAAAGTTTTACTTTGAGCAAAAGAAATGCTAGAGATTATTACTATTCTATAAATATGATCTACGTTATAAATAATAGAGTTAGTTATCACTACTAGAAAAATGAGCATTTACAATATTAAATGTGTCAATAAAAGTATTGTCAATAAAAGTAATATTGACAATTAGTGATCGTAGAAAATACTTAAAACTAGTTTATGAGTATTTTCAATGGTCATTAATTGTCAAACAATAGTTTATAATTATTTTCAACGGCTAACAAATGTCAATACATCTTTTTTAACAATACTTATCAACACTTTTCGACAATTACATGTTCAAAATAAGCATTATTGTTATAGTGTATTGTGCTCAAACTTTTTCTCTAGCATGTGGAATTAAACTCTTAAATTTTCTAATGCATTAACTATACAAGTTTAATTTTGATATATTGTTAGTTAATTTTGATATATTGTTAGTATAAAAGAATTTGATACGGCTAGTGAATAACAATTTTTTATTTTGATGACATTTTAAGTAATGGAAAGAGAATAAATTATTATAATTAATGTGACGGTTTATGATTGCTGAAAGTTAAAATTTTATTAAAACTCAATCCTAATGAAATTGCCTTAGTCTAGAAATGTTATCTTCTAAGGCATAAGTTGGACTATTTCATTAATTTCAAAAGAAAAAAAGGTCTTACTTGCCGATACGCATGTAGTTGGTGATGAACAAATTAAAGGTGTTAATTAATGACCATACACATACATACATATATATGCTTCCGTATTTGTCATTGCTAATAACACAATAATATAACATTATGCATTGCATTTGCACCGTATAATTAAATTAACTCAACTCAAGTCAAAATGCATTGATGCTAAGTGTATAAACACGGTGTTTGTTTTCATTGACTCTAAGGCAGAATTAAAAGAGTTAAGTGATTAATGTTATATAAGTAAAATGTACAATGACTTTAAAATTGATTTTAAACACATTCTCATATATCAGTATCTCTCTTCCAACACATGATTTAGTAAACCCAAACATTACATTCAACATTTTAAGCTAAATTGAAATTAAAACTCTACCTTCTACAAAAACTCCAATTCTAACATATCCAAATCAACCCTAGTTATTGAACTCTTAAATCTTAATTACTTACTTGCTTAATTGGATAATATTTTTTTGTTCTTACCGTTCAAACTTGAATGGCATGGAAATTAAATAAAAGGTGGTGCTTCCGTGTCACAAATTGATATGCTAAGTGTGGCTCTCAAAGAGAAACAGGACAGGACATAGTACCCAAAATTCAACAACTATAAGTCTCTTTTGAGTCAAATTCAACTCAAAATATATTCAACAAAATTATTATGTGTCACATTTGTCAAAATGTCACTGTTCTCGTTAGCGTTTTTGAATATATAAGCACTATTGTATTACCGGTTTGACCATCATGTTCCAATTAATAATTAAGGTCATCATCATTCAATTCATATAGATAGCTATAATTAACATGAAACACATATATATATATATATATATATATAAAAGTTTAATTTCAATCCTATAGTAACATAAAGTAATTTTACATAGACATTCAATCATGGATTAACATACCAGTAAAAGTCTTTAATTCAACTACTCACTACCTAAAAAGTTACACAAATCAATATTTGTGATTGAAACTATATATATATATATATATATATATATATATATAATATGGATTTAATTTTCATCTACTGACAGTATATAAATTTTTTACACAGTCATCAAATCATGTGATGTCACATTAGTCATGATAGTATTATATCTTTCCCACTTCCTTAAAAGTCATACAAATGAAAAATTTTAATTAAATGACAATGTAAAACACAATACACTGTGAGTGCATCAAAGTTAAACTCATATAATATTAATATATAATAATGTATATGAAATGAAATAATTATATTGCTAGCTTCATGGAAAATTATCTTCATATTTTTGGTGTGGTCTTTGCAAACCCCACCCACCACCAAAAAGGGATGCATGCTATGTTGGCCAATAATTCTATAATTTGTGTTAGTATCTATCTATCTATCTATCTATCTCTTTTTGGTTTTGTTTTCTTTTGTTTTGGATGAATATTGGTCTTTAGTATCTATCTGCTTTA
Source organism: Aeschynomene evenia (assembly GCA_013621005.1). Classification (NCBI taxonomy): domain Eukaryota; kingdom Viridiplantae; phylum Streptophyta; class Magnoliopsida; order Fabales; family Fabaceae; genus Aeschynomene; species Aeschynomene evenia. Next base: position 21,303,733 of record CM024269.1, read on the forward strand.
TATTCATTGGTGCTTATTTAGTCTTCTTGGGTTTCTTTTTCATTTCCTTTCTCCCACTATCTGTTTACTAGTCTGTCATATAAGAATTGAAATAATTAATTCTTTGACTAAAAAAAGTCCTAATATAGAAACTAAATTCTTATTTATTTTTAAGAAATTTATTATGTTGATTTTTATGTTTATCAAATAAAAATATACCAAATGATTTTAGATTGTTTTGAAAATTTATAAATATGATCTATATGGACTTCTAATCCAACGATTAATTTATTAAAAAATTAATCCAATGAAAAGTTATTGAACGATATAACAATTGTTTAAAATTACATAGATATCATTTAATCTCAACTTATATATATATAATAAAAAATTCTTGTGTACTACAATTGGAACAATGTATTTTTTTTTATTTTAAATGATTTTAGTCATTAAATATAGACAAAATAGGAAAGATAAATTATATTTAAAAATACTTACTCTGTGTGTATCCAAAATTTCTCGAATATTATAGTTATGTTAAATATAAATTTTATATTGTTCATCCAATATAATTATTGAATTATTATTTCAAAACTAAATCATATATATATTATTAATTAAAAATTTAACTAAGATAATAGGAAATACATGATTAATTAAGAGATGAGAGTTGAACTCAAAATCTCTTATAATAACTTGTTGAAATATATATGTAAGAAACTATATCATTATATATACTATGAGCCTATCAACTACTACAAAATATGATTATATAAAATATTATATTAAAGAGATACTCCCTCTATCCAATATTAATTGACGTTTTAGAGTATTGCACACTTAAAACACACAAATTTCTATGGAAATAAATATATAATGACAAAATTATCCTTATAGTTTTTTGTGCAATAATAATTGTAAGAGATAAAAAAGAGAGTGTATATATAGATAAAACTGGAAAAAGATTATAAATGTTTCCTTGAAAATCTAAAATGACAAATAATAGTGGACAAATAAATTTCCTAGAAAGAGAAATAAAAGTGGACGGGAAGGAGAAACATATATAAAATACTAAGTATTAACTTGTGTCCACTAAATTTGTTTTACTACATACACAAGTCATGAATTTGAGTTATGCGTGACCATCAATATATATATCAATCACTATCAGCCACCACTTTTATAAGTAAAAAAACATAATCAAAATAAATAAAAATATCCACTGAAATAAACAAAAAAACTAAATCGAATAATAAAAAAATTAATTTAATAACAACTACAAATCAACTAAATAATGCATTTTGTCTATTTTTAGTGTTAATGTATATTGTTTTAATGACAATTTAATAATAAATATGTTATCTTTATGAAAAAATAATGTATTTAATGCTATTTTTTTATTCTCACCATACTTATACTGAATTTATTTGATTTTTAATAAATTTTTAACTCTCATTAAATTTTTTTTATTGTTTGTTTGAGTTTTTTTATTTTTTTTATTGAATTTAATTTTTAGTAACTAATAGTGGCCGATGAAAATGATATATACATAACATTATATATATTCAAGCAGATAGTCAAAGGTCAAATCAACTGATGGAAATAGGTCAAAACGCCATTATTAATTCGTTGTCTATAGAGTAAGGAAAATTCAAAATGAGGGGAGGTAGTGGCAAATATAAATGGTCATAGTCTACATACTCTCTCATCTTTAACTAATTTGTATGCTTTACTTTCACTTCAATTAAAACAAAGATATATATATAGTAGTATCAAAGCAAAGCAAAGCAATCAATATCATATTAGTAAGGCTAAATGAACAATGAAAAATCAGTTCAATCAACCAATAAATGAGATTATGGGCCACAATTACTCAGCCCATTACAATTTCAATGATTATTTGAGCTCAAACCAAAGCTAAAATAGACCTATTGTCTATATTGACTGGTTTTTCATTGTGCATCTAGTATTATTGATATCATATATATGCATGCTTTAAACTTACCAGCTCCCAACATTAGTTTTCATATTCCAAATCAGTAATACTTATTATACAATAAAAATATATTAATATTCAATTAATATTCAACATGTGCTATATATGTTATACATAATGTGTGGTATACATAATGTTTCTTATATATGACACACATTACGTATGACACATATATCACTCGTTAGATACTAGTTGGATATATTTCTGTTGTATAACAAACATTAATATATTCCTAATAGTTTCCATGTGTTTTGCACAAAAACTATGTACAATAGTTGCTAATCTTCTATCAATTTAATTTTAATAAAGTGATAATGTAAATAAATTTAAGAGTAATGCTACATGTACATTACACAATCAATCACCATAAGTTATCATATGCAATAATTTAACTTTTTAAAATTATTAATCAAACTTTTTAAGTGTTGTATTAATATATAAAATTAAAATTTGGATTAGTAATTATTAAAAGTTAAATTATTACATATGATGACTGATGATGAATAATATTGTGACATACAAAAAATATTTCTCTAAATTTTATACTATTATCCAATAATATGTTACTGCTGTTGATTTTCAAATCTTATTATCTCATAATAAAAATCTTACATTCTAACACCAAATTATATTAGATGTAAGTATGAAATTATTTTATCCTATCAATTGATAATTAAATTCTAAATTATTGTAACATTTCCATCCCACTTTCATCCTAGTAGGTAGTGGCTAGAGTAATCGTGGGGCTTGTCTATATTTATATTTCATGTTTGGATCCTATCTTGGCTTTGAATTTTGACTTTGTGATTCATTATGTTGTCTTATATAATGGGATAATAATAAAATTAAATATATGTAAGTGATTGAAAAAGAAAAAACATTCACAATTGGGCCAAAATAAGAAAAGAATCAAGTTTTAATTTAAATATATTTTGTTAATAAAAATACATAGAAAAAAAAAAGTATTGCAAATAGTTATTAAGATGAGATGCGAAAATCTCATCTTGTTTTATGGGTTATTATTTTATCCCATCCATAGAATCAACAAAACTTTTCTAGTTAGCATAAAAAATAAGTACATTTATTTAAAAAGAATATCTTAAATTTATGAATTTTATCACTTTATATTGTACTATGTATTGAGTTAAAGTATATGTATGTGTTCATTTTATATTGTGTTATGTGTTCAGTTGCAATATAAATATGTGTTCATTTTACATTATATTATGTGTTCAGTTGCAGTGTATGTATGTCTTCACTTTACATTATATTATGTGTTCAGTTAAAATATAAGTATGTGTTCACTTTGCATTGTATTAAATGTTCAATTACAATATGTGTTCATTTAACATTGTACAATGTATTTGTTTGATGAACAAATATGTGTTCATTTTAGAATCAATGTTGTTTTCACGTTTGAATATAATTGTTTGCTTATAAACTCATAGATATAATAAATTATAGAAAGCAATAAGAAGTACTGAAAATGTGAATTTTCTTTTATTATAGAATAAAAAAAGTTAAACTGAAAAACATATTATTGATTTTGTAATGATGAAGAAGAAGAAAGAAGATTTGATGATAAAAGAAGATTGTAGAGTGTGGATTGAAAAAAGAACAAAAAAAAAAAAACAAAGAGAAAGAAAGAAGAGAAGAATAAAAATGTAAAGAGAGTTTGGGTGTGGGTAGTTACCTAATATATGTAGGTGACTCATATGTACATTGATAATTTGATATGTAACTTGGTAGTATTTGATGTTGTACAAATATATATGAAATTAATTACAATACATTGATAATGTAAATATATTTTACACTGTCAGCCAATTGTATTGTGACACGTTATCTTTAAAAGGTGATTTTTTCGAATTCACGGACAGTTATTATTAAAAGAGAACACTTGACAATTTTTTATTGGCTACACTGTCAGTGGATGATAATTATTCTCAATATATATATATATATATATATATATATATAATCCATTGACAATGAAAATGTGTTAGACATTGTCATCCAATCAAAATATTTAATTTGTATGACTTTTAATATATTGGAAGAGAGAAATCACTATCACGTGACAGAATATGATTATATAACTCTGTAAAATAGTTGTATATTATTAGTAGATTAAAATTAAATTTATATATGTATATAAACACAAATACAAATAAATAGATGAATTTAATTTTCATGATAATGTACCATTTTTTACACAGTAATCCGATTATATGTACTGTCATGTCAGTTATGATTGTGTTTTCTCTCTTTCACTACTACCGAAAAAGTTATACAAACAAAGTATTTTAATTGGATGATACTGTAAAATACCTGCATCAAAATTAAACTCTAAATAGATACTCACATACACATGTAGATACATGTAAACACATTTGCAATAATAGTTATAAAAACTTGTTTGTATTGACCGGTTCAACCGTGAATCGGTCATTTGACTGAGTCAATTCCCTAATTAGATCGAACAAGTATTAGACCCGGTGAAAATCAGTGCGAATCGGCCGAGTTTTAGTAAAATAGGTGATTCAGTTGGTTTTTTTTTTTTTGTTATCCATGGTGTCCGGAGCTTCGCTCCGACTAATCGATCACCCCTGACAGGTGAAACTCCCAATAAGGATTTTTTACATCCACAATGCTCGAACCCGAGACCTTACTTAAGGGACAACAAACCGCTTATTACTTGTGTCAATCCTTTGTTTGTTGGTGGTGACTGAGTTGGTTTTAAAAACCAGGTTCGGGCCATGCATTTTTCTTTTTCTTGGGTCGTTTAAAAGATCGTCGTTTCGTTTGCTTTCTTTTTTTTTCGGGTCAGTGCACTTTTCCGTCCCCCTCTACCCGACCCACCCAACCAATCACCCTCATCCATCTCTCACTCAACACTCTCTCGCCGCTGCGCCGCCTTCTGTCCCCAGCCATCGCGTCGCGCCGGCACCGTCGCTGACGGTCCCTTACTGCCTCGGTCTCCACTCTCCACTGCCGCTGGTTCCTCGGTCGCCACTCTCCCTCGGTCGCCCTCCACTTTCCACCGCGGGTCGTTCTCTGCTTCTGAGATTTGTACGCGCCGCCGCCTCTGGTTGCTTGTGGTGGTTTATCACCTGTTGCGCCACGCCGTCACCACCTCTGCTTGGTGCTGCTGCTTCATCATCAAAGTGACAAGGTAAGTTGTTTTTTTTTTTCAAAACAGATTGTGTGTTCTGTGATTCTGTCCTGAAATTTTTGTTTTCAAATCTGATTAGTTAATTTTACTCTGTTTTGTGATCCTGTCTCTTATGTGATAAGGTAATTTTTTTTTTCAAATCAGATTATGATAAATTACTTTTAATATGGACTATGTCTGGATTTTGGGATTCTTTGATATATGTTGCTGAGATTATAGTGAACTTAGTTTTGGGATTGAACTTTTGGATTTTATTTGTTTAGGGTTTAGGATTTAGGGTTTAGGGTTTAGGGTTTAGGGTAATTTTAACTTTTGGAAATAGATAAACAAATACGAGCTTATGATAAGACTATGTATTGTAAACTTTAAGCCCCGGAGTGAATATCTTAGGACGAGTAGGAGGAGGAGGAGGATAACACGGTGTCATTTTGGTCGTTTCATTTTGTTTACTATTATTTCCCTTCTTCTTTGTTATATAACCCTTAATTTTAGGTTTCTGAATCGCTAAGCAATCTCTAATGATGGAATCCGAATGTATCATTTTTCTTCCCTTTTCAGAATTCAGATTGAAGAGTATTTGCACTTAAATAGCATATCTTAGTAGATTGAGAAGCTCTAAACTTATCTGAAGAGATGGGTAAGAAAAACAAATTGAAGGAACATCATCATGGTGGCAAAGAATATTGCCCCTTGACTCTTTTCGTCTCCAACTTGCCCTATTCCTTTACCACCTCTCAGGTATTGTTCATATATGTGTCCTTTGCTATTATGTCTCTGCTAAATTCTTTTTTGTTCTCATGTCACTTAGGCTGCATTTTTTTGCAAATACAAGACAATACAATACAGTGCACAAATATAGATATAAGGAAGGCACATATATAATAAATTGTATATTCCTTTTTATCTATTTGTGTCATTATTTTTAGAATAGACACAAAATATACACAATATTTTGTGTATTGTTACATATATTTGTGTATCTATTTCCAGTCAAAAACTCCAAATTTAGGTATGTGTGTGTATTTATGTCTTGTACTTGCAAGCAAACGCAACCTTAAAAATAGAAGTATACTTTTCATGTATTAACTTCATTAATTTTTGTGTCCCCTCCCACAAATCAGCTTGAGGAGACCTTCAGTGAAATTGGACCTGTCAGGCGTTGCTTCCTGGTCACACAAAAGGGTAAGGATAAAAGTGTATTTACTATTTAGTTTTTCTATTTTTTCAATAATAAAAGTATTTAAGTACACGTGGATTTGAAACTGCTTGCCTCTAAAAAGTTATGGTGAAGTTTATTTCATGTTGTGTTTATATTATTGCGAGGATAAAATGTGAGTTAACTAGTGAGAATAAGATAATTCTGCTGCCTAATGCATGTAATCTGAGTTGAATTGTATGATGTATCCTTGTTTTTATCTGACATAACAAAATGCCAACTTGTGACACTATCTTTGATTAATTGTTCAGGGTCAACCCAACATCGTGGTTTCGGCTATGTTCAATTGTAAGTTCATTTTTGACTCAGAAAAATTTAAATCATCAACTTTCATCATTACCATCTCCATAATCTTCTCACATTCTCTGTCTAATAACTTTTACATATGTTTCCTTTTCTTTCATCTTTGGTTGCTCAGTTGTCTTCCTAGTTACTAGTTAGTAGTTACAATTGATGTGCGCACTTTGTCATTACTCTCTTGTTTTCATGTTGACTGGATACTGAATTTACATACCAGTTCTTACAATTTGTTTTTTTTGCCGACGCTTTTGCTATGGATGAATTCAATTGAACCTACCATTAAGTGCGGATATTATTAGAACCTCAGCTCAGTTTGCAAGTAAAAGTTGTTCCTTTTTGGCAAATGTGCTATGATTGTATTAAGGTTGACATATTTGGACACAATGCAGAATTCTATATGCTCTAGTGTCCATAAACCTACATGATCTTGGAACTACAAAGCTAGTACAACTTGCCATACATTAGTTTGCAAAATTCACTTAAGAGGATATCAATGAACAAGCTATTTCTTAAACTTTTTAACTGTTGATTAAAGGTTGATAGATGTTTGACTTGTCTTACTTTTGTTTTCAGTTAATTGGTATAATACTCAAAAAATATAATTTATCTTGTGACTTTGTGTAACAACTGGTACCAATAACACTCACACAATCACACACAAGAACAAGAGATTAAGGGAAGTGAATTAGTGTGATATCACTCCTTCAAGTAGGTATATTGATAATAAGGAATGAAACAGAAAATGCAGCAGTAGCAGTAGCAGAAAAGGAAAGAAATGACAATGGCAGAGAAATTAGAGAGTCCTGCCTCTCTCCTAGTCCTGTTCTATCCAAAATCCTGAATGACAATGTACCCAGCCCACCCTCAGTCCTATATTCTTTCTCACTCTTCTCTTCCTAGGATCAAGTGCCTAATCCACTACTAGTGCCAGATGGCAGGGTAGTACCATTTCTTTCTTTTTGTTGCTTTTTCCTGCTGTAGAAGTAAGGTAATGGTTGCACCTTTCAGTTAGACCCTTTTTGAGACTTTTCTTCTGTGCTCTCTTGTCCAGGGCGTGTAACACTTTGTTTGAATAATAAAATAAGACTTTTCTTTTATTTTCATGCTTATTAGAATTGGAATATGTGTCTTAGGTTTCTCTAGTTTGGTACTAATTACTGCCATCTGTAGTGCTGTTGAGGAAGATGCCAACCGTGCTATTGAACTGAAGAATGATTCATCTGTTGGAGGCCGCAAAATAGCTGTGAAGCATGCAATGCCGCGTCCTTCTCGTGAAGATCGACAGTCAAAACCAAATCAAGGTTGATCCTATGCACTAATTTTGGTTCAGTGTACTGTGATAGTTTTGTACTTTTGTATGATGTGCAAATGATGCAATCTTATTAATATTCTTATTCATGTGTCCTATTTTCTCCTTTTTTCTTTTGCGATGTGACAGTTGGTAAGACAGAAGACCTTACGAAGTCAAAAAATGATGATAAAGGAAGCAAATATTCCGGAGAAGAGAAACCTGTTTCAATTTTGAAGGAAGAAGGTTGAGAATGTGTTTATAGCTTTCTATTCTTGGAATTGTTTTAAAACTTTTTATTAGTAGCTAATGGTTTTTTTTTTATTTTTCTTCATATTACTTCTCTTTTCTTCTCTTTTAGAAGTACAAGTTTCAAATAATAAAAGAAACTCAAGGAATCCTGTGGAAATGAGAAAAGCAACTCTTTGTAGTGATATAGCAGATGATGGTGGCGGCTCGGAAAAGCAGAGGTACTTACTCCTCTCCTTTGATGTAGTTGTACTCAAGCCAGTTTTCTAGTCTAGTTTGTTAGTAGTGACTAGAGAGGTGAATGATAATCCCTGAAAGTGGAATGTTACAAAGTCGAGATTAAGCGGAGATGAGAGAATCATTTCCGGACTTATGGATTCTTTTCTTATTTATGACTGTGTTTTCCTAAAGTGATGTTCCTTGTATCTCCTTTCTGGCAGGGTTGCTAGAACTGTGATATTTGGTGGTCTCATAAATTCAGATATGGCTGAAGATGTTCACAGCCAAGCCAAAGATATTGGCACTGTGTGTTCTGTCAAGTACCCCCTTCCCAAGAAAGATCTTGAACTGCATGGTAACTTCATATTTGATCTTTTTGATATAGGTTTTGGCTTATTTAATTAATGGTGTAATATGTGATAATTATACTAAAAGAGGACATGACGAGATAAGTCATCTCTCTTTCTTCTTTTTGTTTTAGGATCATTAATGGTGTAATATGTGATCTTTATGTTGTTTAAGATAATAAATATCATTATGGATTTTTTCAGGTCTCCTGCAAGATGGCTGTACTTTGGATGCTTCAGCTGTACTCTATACAAGTGTAAAGTCGGCTCGAGCTGCTGTTTCAACATTACATAAAAAAGAGATTGGAGGGGGAACTGTTTGGGCACGCCAACTGGGTGGAGAGGTAAAGTGCTTTCATATAACTGACCAAGTATAATATCATCTTACAGAAAACTTACTTTTCTATACACACAACTTTGAATACTAGCCGCTAGGAGAGGCTTTATTGTTTTGCATTATTAAAATGTAACTTTTTCTTTGTCAAAACAGCTGCAAGTTTCTTTGTAATTCATTGTGATTTATGCATTGCCTTATTATTATTTCTAGTTATATAATGGGAATTTCTGATACATGATGCTTCAAGAAGGTTTTAGTACATCCTGTTTGGTTTTTCCTTCTTTCACCCAGCTTTTCCTGTATGTAGAATACTTACTTTTAGGTATTCATTAAATTATTTTCTCCAAGACCATGTGTCCGGCATGTAACAATTTATCTTTGAAGTAAGAGTTATGTTATATTGTGTACTGTGTCCAACATTTTGAGTGAAAGGCTATAGACATGAAGACTGTTTTCTGCCAGGCTGTAATTGAATTTGTTGACTGTCGGGTGTACTCAGTTTTATAGGAAAATATGAAATGTTTCTTGTCAGATTCATCAAATAATCTGTTAGTGTTAGGTGTAGAAAATGTATGCTTGTTTGCCACTTGCTTTTCCTCTATTGATTTTCAATTCGTCATAAAGATGCAGCTTACTTTACCATATTTACTGAATAAGATTATCTATGGTTATTAGTTTCTTAATTGTTTTCTGATGTATGTGGGCAGGGATCCAAGACTCAGAAATGGAAGCTTATTGTTAGAAACCTTCCCTTCAAGGTTTGATGCTTAGTTACAAATTATGAAACACATTATTCTTTGGGGATACTGGCTTCTGACTAGTTGACTAAACATGATACAGGCCAGAGAAAATGAAATAAGAGATATGTTTTCATCTGCAGGGTATGTGTGGGATGTATTTATTCCACCCAAGCCTGATACAGGGTATATTCTTACTTGTCCTGACTTAATATGTTTTAATATTATACGACATATAATGTTTTCTCAAACTGGTTGTTGCCTCTTTCCCTATTTGCAGTCTATCCAAGGGTTTTGCATTTGTAAAATTCACCTCCAAGCAAGATGCAGAAAATGTATGGAATGTTACTGAGATTTTTATTTGTGTACTATTTGTGTTCTTGAGTAATCTAAATATAAATTTCCTCCTTTTGGTTCAGGCTATTCAAAAGCTCATGGATCCACTTTTCTAGCGGCTCGTGCTGTTGATTGGGCTGTGCCAAAAAAAATATTTAAAAATGATGCAAATGATACTCTTGCCTCAGAAAAAGGTAAGCTTTATAATCAGTGGAAGTGATATGTTAAGTCTCAAACCCCAATTACACAGAACAGAATACAAACAGCAGCAGTAGAGTAGAGAAGAGAGTAGAAGAGAGATAGAGAAGATAGGTAAATGCAGAGGAAAGGGGTATCAGTGTGATAGTCCCTCAGATCTGCAGAGATGTATATTTCTGTATGAAAGTATAAGCTGTAAAGGAATTACAAGATGATAAAATGGCTCTTCGAGAGGCCTTCTCTCCCCAACCCACTTCACTCTTTTCCTACCTTACTTCTTTTCCCCACCTTCTTTATATATTCTATTTTCCCCTCTAACAAACTCCTCACCTTCTAAAACCAATTCTAACTCCTCTAACAGAAATACAATTTTTCCCCCAAATATCCTCTAACTGAATTACAATTTATTTTTCCTAATTACCTTTACTTTTATTTCTCTCCCTTAATCTATATTGGTATGTAACATGATACTGCCACCAGCGATTCTTATATGTATTTTACTTGAGCAGGTAAAATATAATCATGCAGTAAAAAAGTTTGTTGTTTGCCCCACCTTCCTTAATAGTTAATTGTGGTGGATTGTCATTGATTATCCAATTGAAGGGAATGGAGTACTTTTGGATTTTAAAATAGAAACGTATACTTATTTAATGGTCTCCTGCATGGTTTATCAATTCAAAGGCATAGTTTGTGAGATATTAATAATATTATTTGGAAAAAGACTTTTTTGTTATCAAGTTTAGTATGCTTAAACTTGGTTGCTATGACATGCTTGTCCATAATTTTCTAGGTAAACATGGTGATCGATAATTTGGATGAATATTGAATGCCCAACATGCCTTCTTTGAGAGTTAAAAAATATATATTCGACTATTTTGCATCACAGCTTATTTTTTGGATGACATCTGGTATCAATCATTTGAAGTTTGGGTCATTATGTGAATTATGCTATACATATCATTTTTTGAGAAGCTGTTTTGCTGTTATTCTAACTTCTAAGCTGTAATTTGGTTATTGTGTCTTTGCATGCATCTCTTATTTTTTAACTATTTAATTTAGTATGCCAAGTCCCCTTTTACATGACCTATTTTAGAGTATTTGAATAATTTTTTTTTTTTAATGATTTCTGTAAAAGCTGGTGATGATAGTGCTCCTGAGGACGATGTTGAGCTTGCTAGTGATGATCAACCTAGTCATGGAGATGATAGTGTTGACTCTAGTTCCATGGAGGAAGAAGGTGTTCCTTCTGAAGTTAATTTTGATGAAGAAGCAGACATTGCAAGAAAGGTTCTTAACAATTTAATGACATCTTCCACCAAAGGAACGTCACTGGATAATGATTCTACTTTGTCCGAAGAAAACGAGGAGCCAAAATCAAATGAAATTGTTAATGATGCTGATAATAAAGCATCTAATGAATCAGAAAAAGATTCAGGTGTTTCTAAACCTGAACTTTCCAGCAAAAGCAAGTTATCAAATCCTAAGCAAACAGAAGATGTTGATTTGCAGCGAACAGTTTTCATAAGTAATCTTCCTTTTGAATGTGATAAGGAAGAAGTGACGCAACGGTTTTCTGCATTTGGGGAAGTAGAATCCTTTGTTCCAGTTCTCCACCTAGTGACCAAGTATGTCCTATGACATTATGTTTTCTTTGTGCCTCTATATGATTATGACCGAACATCAATTATACACCCTTTTTTGCTCAATGCAGCCGACCAAGAGGAACTGGTTTTCTTAAGTTTAAAACCACAGAAGCAGCTGATGTTGCAATTTCAACAGCTAGTGCTGCTTCGAGCTTGGGTATTTTACTTAAAGGTAGACCATTAAAAGTTTTAAAGGCTTTGGATAAGAAATCAGCTCATGACAAGGCACTAGAGAAGGAAAAAAATGAGGTTCATGACCATCGGAATCTTTACTTGGCTAAGGTTTGCATTCTATCCTATGTACCTGTATTGGGGTGGAGCAAGCTGTTGAAAGTGATATCATTAGGACTAACATTTCTACGCTACTAAATTGTTATAGGAGGGACTCATTCTTGAGGGAACTCCAGCTGCTGAAGGGGTTTCAGCTGGTGATATGTTAAAACGCCAAGGGTGAGTATCTTTCAGTTTGAAGTGCAACCGGCATTGTAATTTTACTTCACATCTGCCATTGGAGAATTGTTTTGTTCTGATCTTGAGTGTCTGTCTTTTACCCCACATCTGCTGTTTGGCCAAAGCTTCTGAATACTGTATTTTTGGTTCACATCTATGTTATTTTTTTCAGCTGTGTCTTCTTTCTTATTCGCCTGATATTGGCATAATCCTTTGTTGATCGTTTCAGCGTCATCCCCCATTTCAACTTTTAGGGTATGACCAAGACGGCAAGAAAATCCAGCATCTTGAAAAGGAAAAAAAAAATTAGAATTTCTAAATATACTATTCTGATTGCCTTTTTTTATGTTGAATTTCATTTTTCATGTGTGGACCACTGGTAAAGATTCTGGTTTTAGTGATCTTACATTATTTGTGGGAAATTCATAGGTTGGAAAGGAAAAAGAAGACAAAGCTCCAATCACCAAATTTTCATGTTTCAAGAACTAGACTTATTATCTACAACATACCAAAGTCAATGTCTGAAAAAGAACTCAAGAAGCTTTGCATTGATGCAGTCATCTCTAGAGCTACCAAGCAAAAACCTGTACTTCGGCAGGTTGGTTAAGTAGTAGATTTTTATTTGAAGTTATCAAATGATGTCTGTAAAATCATAGGAATATACTTTTCCATTTGATGTTCTACATGCACTGCAGATAAAATTCTTGAAAGATGTTAAGAAAGGAAAGGTTGTTCCGGAGCGCCATTCACGTGGAGTTGCCTTTGTCGAATTTTCAGAGCATCAGCATGCCCTTGTGGCTCTTAGAGTTCTCAACAATAATCCTGGTAATGTCCTCTTTGTTTTGTTGGTAGCTAATTGGATGGAGATTATTTAATGCTCCGGTTCCCTTTTAACTAAAGGTTGTCTTTCGTTGACTACAGAAACTTTTGGTCCTGAACATCGGCCAATTGTGGAGTTTGCTCTTGACAATGTTCAAACGCTGAAACTTCGCAAGGCGAAGATACAATCTCAGAGGCAGGCTTCTCGTGGTGATGATGATAATGCTAATGCACCGAGAAAAACAGAAGTTGACACGCATGCAAAGGACAGAAAGCGAAAATCTCGAGAGGATGGCAAACCAATGAATGATGCGTGGACCGATGGTGAATCAGGTTTGGGTGTTACAGTGGCAAATGGAAAATCTCCAGAAGGGCGCAAGTCCAAAAGACAGAAAGGAAATCATAAGGGTAGAAAGGGTGAAGAGTTATCACAGAAAGAAAATTCAGATGCCTTGTCCTCCTCAAAGCGAAAGAACAAACAAGATGGCCGGAGCCGTGGTGGCGCACCAGTTGAAGGTCAAAACACTGCCATTGACACCAAGAAAGGAAAATCAGGAAACAAAGCAGATGATGGATCTAAGAAAAGGAAGGTGCAAAACCAAGAACAAGAAGACCAAAAGGTGTCTAAGAAACGGCCTAAAAAGAAGAAAGAACAAGCAGGGAAAGATGTAGTAGATAAGCTTGACATGCTTATAGAACAATATAAATCCAAGTTCTCACACAAAGGTAATGATGGTGACAAAAAACCTTCCAAACAGCTTAGGAAATGGTTTGAATCATAGTTTATTGTTTAGCTCGCTAAGAATTTTGAGAATTGCTTTTTACTACTCTGGAAAGTTGAGATTTGAGACAATGTAACACATTGCGATTTTTGTTTTATTTAAGTTTTGTCGTGCAACATTTGGGAATGAGAGGCGATAAATGTAAGCAGAATGGAGTTTCTTTTTAGTTTTCAATAGCATATATTTCGAGTTTAGTTATAATGCATTGATAGTATAAAAGATTTTATATTGTTATCTATTTATGTATCTTTTTTTTTCATATTTTTTTAAGCATAGGTTTGAAAACTAACCATATTTGTTGATATGATATTATATAATTAGATGATGGTATAAAATTCGTTTACATTACCATTGTCAATATTAAACTTATTTTATTTATGAACATTGCTATATGTACAATAAAAAATTAACCAAAAGAGCTAACAAGTTGTTCATAGTATATATAATATAAATTGTACAATAAATATTACACATTGTGCACGTCATATATCACATGATGTGTATAACATATATCACATGTTACAAAGAAATTAAAGATAATGCTATAACATGTGATATATGTTGTGCATAATAGATAATATATATTGTGCATGTCATGTGATATACGTTGTGCATTTTTTTGTTGTGCAAAAAGTATTTCCCGTTATTTATTGGCAAGAAGTGTATTTTGATTTTTTAACTTGGTTTCTTTTGTCAAATATAAGGTTTGTTTATTTATAAGGTATGTTTGGAAGCTACTACAAGTGAAAAATAAAATGAATAGGATGGAATTACAAATATATTCCACCAAAATCCAACCAAACTTTAAGAAATTTTAAAATGTAAGGTTAGAATTTTTCAAGAATTATAATTTTAAAAAAAATTTATTGAATTTTTTGATTAGGGTGTGAATTTTTATTAAAAGTATAATTTCTATAAAAAGTAATTTTTTTATTCATAAATTATAATTTTCATCTTCTGAAAAAAAAAGATCTTTTGTATAACATAAAAAAGATATTTACGAGTAAATGAAGATTTTTTTTTATATTACATAATTTTTTATAGTCTTTAAAATATTGAATTATATAATTTTTAGAACTTAGTAGAAACTGAAGGCTATAGGCTTTAAAAAGTGAGATTTCACTATTTTTCTAAAAACACTATAAAAGTATAGACTATAGTCTTTAAAATATTGAATTACTTAATTTTTAGAATTTAGTAGGAATTGAAGGCTATAGACTTTAAAAAGTGAGATTTCACTATTTTTCTAGAAATACTATAACAGTAAATACTGTAGTCTTCAAAATATTGAATTACAAAAATTTTAGAACTCAGTAGAAATTGAAAGCTATAAGCTTTAATATATGAGATTTCACTATTTTTTTAAAAATACTATAACAGCAAAGACTATAGTCTTTAAAAATATTGAGATACATAAATTTTAGAATTTAGTAGAAATTGAAGGCTGTATGCTTCAAAAATTAGATTTCACTATTTTTCTAAAAATACTTAAAAGTAAAGAATATAGTCTTTAAAATATTGAATTACTTAAATTTTAGAAATTAGTAGAAATGGAAGGCTATAGACTTTAAAAACTGACATTTCACTATTTTTTAGAAACACTATAAATTTAAAGACTATAGTCTTTAAAATATTAAATTACATAATTTTTAAAACTTAGTAGAAACTGAAGGCTATAGACTTTAAAAAGTGAGATTTCATTATTTTTCTAAAAACACCATAAAAGTAAAGACTATAGTCTTTAAAATATTGAATTACATAAATTTTAGGATTTGGTAGAAATTGAAGTCTATAAGCTTTAAAAAGTGAGATTTCACTATTTTCTAAAAACACTATAAAAGAAAAGACTAGTCTTTAAAATATTGAATTACTTAAATTTTAGAACTTAGTAGAAATTGAAGGCTATAAACTTTAAAAAGAGAGATTTCACTATTTTTCTAAAAATACTATAAAAGTAAAGACTATAGTCTTTAAAATATTGAATTAATTAAATTTTAGAAATTAGTAGAAATTGAAGGCTATAGACTTTAAACACTGACATTTGACTATTTTTTTAAAAACACTATAAGAGTAAAGACTATAGTTTTTAAAATATTGAATTACTAAATTTATAGAATTTAGTAGAAGTTGAAGGCTATAAACTTTAAAAAGTGAGGTTTTACTATTTTTGTAGAAATACTATAGTAGTAAATACTATATAGTCTTCAAAATATTGAATTACATAAATTTTAGAACTCAGTAGAAATTGAAGGCTATATAGGGTTTAAAATATGAGATTTCACTATTTTTCTAAAAATACTATAACAACAAAGACTATAGTCTTTAAAATATTAAATTACATAAATTTTAGAAGTTAGTAGAAATTGAAGATTATAGGCTTTAAAAAGTGATATTTCAATATTTTTCTAAAAAGACTATAAAAGTAAAGATTATAGTCTTTAAAATATTGAATTACTTAAATTTTAGAAATTAGTAGAGATTGAAGGCTATAGACTTTAAAAACTGATATTTCACTATTTTTTTGAAACACTATAAGGAGGCGTTTGGTACATTACCGTGGAAGATTACCGGTAATCTAGATTACCTTGCAGATAGATTACTTCCAATTAAATTACCGGTAATCCACATTACTTTGTTTGGTATATACAAATAAGGTTACCGGTAATCCGCATTACCTTGTTTGGTATATTATCCACATTACAAGGTAATCTATATATATTACTATAATACCCTCTAAATAATTATAAAATGAATTAATCAAATATAATTATATTATATATATTATTAAAATACGTAAAATACACATAAAATGAATTAATCAAATATAATTATATTTTGAATTTAATGTCAATATTTTTTAGTTTGACATTAATATAATTATTTACTAAAAATAAAAATCCATTAAAATAATTATAATATTCTTGCAAAGAGTGCAACATAGAAAAAGCAAATATGACGCAATAAATTAAAAAAAACACCAACAAGAAATATTCTTGCAAATAGTTCAAAATAGAAAATCAAATGCAATAACTAAAAAAAACAAGCAAAAATTATTCTTGCAATGGAAATTATAAAATTAGGAATAGTAGTGTATTTTGTTAGAGGGGTAATGGTGTAATAAAATAAATTGGGTAATCCACATTACCAATATCTTTATCAAAACAAACGAATCAATCTGGATTACCAGGTAATTTAATTACAAGATTACCGGTAATCTATGCAGATTACCTCGTACCAAACGCCCTCTAAATGTAAAGACTATAGTCTTTAAAATATTGAATTACATAATTTTTAAAACTTAGTAGAAACTAAAGGCTAAAAACTTTAAAAAGTGATATTTCACTATTTTTCTAAAAACACTATAAAAGTAAAGACTATAGTCTTTAAAATATTGAATTACATAAATTTTAGGATTTAGTAAAATTGAAGTCTATAGACTTTAAAATTGAGATTTCACTATTTTATAAAAACACTATAAAAGTAAAAACTAGTCTTTAAAAAATTGAATTACATAAATTTTAGAACTTAGTAGAAACGAAAGGCTATAGGTTTTAAAAAGTGAGAATTCACTATTTTTCTAAAAACACTATAAAAGTATAGACTATAGTATTTAAAATATTGAAATACATTAATTTTTAGAATTTAGTAGAAATTGAAGGCTATAGACTTTTAAAAGTGATATTTCACTATTTTTCTAGGAATACTTTAAAAGTGAAGACTATAGTTTTTAAAATATTGAATTACATAAATTTTAGAACTTAGTAAAAATTGAAGGCTATAGGATTTAAAAAGTGAGATTTCACTATTTTTCTAGAAATACTATAAAAGTAAAGACTATAGTTTTTAAAATATTAAATTCCTTAAATTTTAGAAATTAGTAGAAATTGAAGGCTATAGACTTTAAACATTGAAATTTCAATATTTTTTTAGAAACACTATAAGAGTAAAGACTATAGCATTTAAAATAGTGAATTACATAATTTTTAGAAGTTAGTAGAAATTGAAGGCTATAGGTTTTAAAAAGTGAGATTTCATTATTTTTCTAAAAACACTAAAAGTAAAGACTATAACCTTTAAAATATTGAATTACTTAATTTTTTAGAAATTAGTAGAAATTAAAGCCAATAAACATTAAAAACTGAGATTTTACTATTTTTTTAAAAACAGTATAAAAGTAAAGACTATAGTCTTTAAAATATTGCATTACATAAATTTTAAAACTTAGTAGAAATTGAAGTCTATAGGCTTTAAAAAGTGAGATTTCACTATTTTTCTAAAAACATTATAAATGAAGATTATAACCTTTAAAATATTGAATTACTTAAGTTTTATAAATTAGTAGAAATTAAAGCATATAGACATTAAAAACTAAGATTTCACTATTTTTTTAGAAACAATATAAAAGTAAAGACTATAGTCTTTAAAATATTGAATTACTTAAATTTTAGAAATTAGTAGAAATTGAATGCTATAGACTTTAAACAGTGAGATTTCACTATTTCTTTATAAAGTCTATAAGAGTAAATACTATAATCTCTAAAATATTGAATTACATCAATTTTAAAACTTAGTAGAAACTAGAGGCTATAGGTTTTAAAAAGTGAGAGTTCACTATTTTTTCTAAAAACACTATAAAAGTAAAGTCTATAGTCTTTAAAATATTGAATTACATAATTTTATAACTTTGTAGAAATTGAAGGCTATAGGCTTTAAAAAGTGGGATTTCACTATTTTTTAAAAAACACTATAAAAGCAAAGACTATAGTCTTTAAAATATTGAATTTCTTAAATTTTAGAAATGAGTAGAAATTGAAGTCTATATGCTTTAAAAACTAAGACTTCACTATTTTTATAAAAACACTATAAAAGTAAAGACTATAGTCTTTAAAATATTGAATTATTTAAATTTTAGAAATTAATAGAAATTTTAAGCTGTAGACTTTAAACAGTGAAATTTCACTATTTCTTTAGAAACATTATAAGAGTATAGATTATAGTTTTCAAAATATTGAATTTAATAAGTTTTAGAACTTTGTAGAAATTGAAGGCAATTTGCTTTAAAAAGTGAGAGTTCACTATTTTTTCTAAAAACACTATAAAAGTAAAGGCTATAGTCTTTAAAATATTGAATTACATAATTTTTAGAACTTAGCAGAAATTGAAGACTATATGCTTTAAAAAGTGAGATTTCACTATTTTTCTAAAAACACTATAAAAGTAAAGACTATAGTCTTTAAAATATTGAATTACTTAAATTTTAGAACTTAGTAGAAATTGAAGGCTATAGGCTTTAAAAAGTGATACTTCACTATTTTTCTAAAAACAGTATAAAAGTCAGGACTATAACGTTTATAATATTGAGTTACATAAATTTTCGAAATTAGTAGAAATTGAAGCCTATAGAGTTTAAAAACAGAGTTTTTCCTATTTTTTTAGAAATAGTATAAAAGTGAAGACAATAGTCTTTAAATTATTGAATTACATGATTTTATAACTTTGTAGAAATGGAAGGCCAGAGGCTTTAAAAAGTGAGATTTCATTATTTTTCTAAAAATACTATAAAAGTGAAGACTATAGCCTTTAAAATATTGAATTACTTTAATTTTAGAAATTGGTAAACATTGAAAGATATAGGCTTTAAAAAGTGAGATTTCATTATTTTTCTAAAAGCACTATAAAAGTAAAGACTATAATCTTTAAATTATTGAATTAGTTAAATTATAGATATTAGTAACAATTAAAGGATATAGGCTTTAAAAAGTGAGATTTCACTATTTTTCTAAAAACACTATGAAAGTAAAGACTATAGTCTTTAAATTATTTAATTTCTTAAGTTTTAGAACGTCGTAGAAATTGAAAGTTATAGACTTTAAAAATGAGATTTCGCTATTTTTCTAGAAATACTATAAAAGTAAAGACTATATTCTTTAAAATATTGAATTACATCAATTTTATAACTTAGTAGAAATTGAAGGCTACAAGCTTTAAAATTGAGATTTCACTATTTTTCTAAAAACACTATAAAAGTTAGGGTTTTGCTAACAAGTGCCCTAAGGGCACTTGTTAAGATATTAAAAGTATAAAGTTTTGTCTTGAAAACAGTCATTTTTATATTTTCTATGCATTGGACCCACCATAATTTTTTTTTTTCTAAAACTTCCCATTTATAGTATCCTTAACAAGTGCCCTAAGGGCACTTGTTAGCAAAACCCTAAAAGTAAAGACTATAGTTTTTAAAATATTGAATTACTTAAAATTTTGAAATTAGTAGAAATTGAAGGCTATAGACTTTAAACACTGAGATTTCACTATTTCTTTAGAAACTGTATAAGAGTAAAGACTATAGTTTTCAAAATATTGAATTACATAACTTTTAGAACTTAATAGAAATTGAAGGCTATAGGCTTTAAAAAGCGAGATTTCATTATTTTTCTAAAAACACTATAAAAGTCCGGACTATAACATTTAAAGTATTGAGTTACTTAAATTTTAGAAATTAGTAGAAATTGAAGCATATAGACTTTAAAAACTGAGTTTTTACTATTTTTTTTAGAAATAGTAAAAAAGTGAAGACTATAGTTTTTAAAATATTGAATTACATATGTTTATTACTTTGTAGAAATTGAAGGCTATAGGCTTTAAAAAGTGAGATTTCACTATTTTTCTAAAAACACTATAAAAGAAATAATATAGTCTTTAAAATATTAAATTACATTAATTTTAGAAATTAATAGAAATTGAAGGCTAAAGGCTTTAAAACGTGAGATTTCATTATTTTTCTATAAACACTATAAAAGTGAAGACTATAGCCTTTAAAATATTGAATTACTTAAATATTAAAAATTAGTAACAATGAAATATAAAGGCTTTAAAATGTGAGATTTCACTATTTTTTTTAAAACACTATAAAAGTAAAGACAATAGTCTTTAAATTATTGAATTACTTAAGTTTTAGAACATAACATCATAGAAATTGAAGGCTATAGCCTTTAAAAAGTGAGATTTCATTATTTTTCTAAAATCACTATAAAAGTAAAGATTATAGCCTTTAAAATATTGAATTACATAAATTTTAGGAATTAGTAGAAATTGAACGCTATACCGTTTAAACACTGAGATTTCACTATTTGTTTAGAAACTCTATAAGTGTAAAGACTATAGTGTTCAAAATATTGAATTATGTAACTTTTAGAACTCAATAGAAATTGAAGGCAATTTGCTTTAAAAAGTTAGAGTTCACTATTTTTTCTAAAAACACTACAAAAATAAAGACTATAGTCTTTAAAATATTTAATTACATAATTTTTAGAACTTAGTAGAAATTGAAGGCTATAGGCTTTAAAAATTGAGATTATACTATTTTTCTAAAAATACTATAAAAGTAAGGCCTAAGTCTTTGAAATATTGAATTATTTAAATTTTTGAACTTAGTAGATATTGAAGGCTATTGGCTTTAAAAAAGTGAGACTTCATTATTTTTCTAAAATCACTATAAAAATAAAGACAAATTAAATAGTCTTTAAATTATTGAATTACTTAAGTTTTAGAACGTCATAGAAATTGAAGGCTATAAGCTTTAAAAAGTGAGATTTCACTATTTTTCTAAAATTACTATAAAAAAGTAAAGACAATAGTCTTTAAATCATTGAATTACTTAAACTTTAGAACGTCATAGAAATTGAAGGTTATAGGCCTTAAAAAGTAAGATTTCACTACTTTTCTAAAAATACTATAAAAGTAAATACTATCTACTTTTCTAAAAATACTATAAAAGTAAAGACTATATCCTTTAAAATATTGAATTACTTTAATTTTCGAAATTAGTAACAATTGAAGGATATAGGCTTTAATAAGTGAGATTTCAATATTTTTCTAAAAACACTATAAATGTAAGGACTATGGTCTTTAAAATATTGAATCGAATAATTTTGTAAAAATTTAGAAATTGAAGGCTATAACTTAAAAAACTGAGATTTCACTCGTTTTTTAGAAACACTATAAAAGTAAAGACTATAGTCTTTAAATTATTGAATTACTTAAATTTTAAAAATTAATAACAACAATTGAAGGCTATAAGCTATAAAAAATGAGATTTCACTATTTTTCTAAAAATACTATAAAAGTAAAGACTATAGTCTTTAAAATATTGAATTACATAATTTTTATAACTTAGTAAAAATTGAAGGCTATAGGCTTTAAAAATTGAGATTTTACACTGTCAGTACATCATAATTAAACTCTTTATTTATATCCAATGATGTATACTAAAATGAATAATATATAAGTGAGAATCCTATAAAAATTTAAAATAATAAATTTGATATATATACATATAAATTATAATATGATAGATGTTAAAATAAATTTATTGAGATAAAATAGTGAAAGGGTCCAATTCTGATGAGACAAATGAGTGAGATGACAAGTTCTGTCCCCTACAGTCGTTACCATTCCATCCAATTCCATCTCAAAGTTACATTCTTTTGTAAGTAATTATATTTGTATGAAAAAATCTCGAGATTCGTATAAAAAAGTTTGTATAAATTATTAGATTGAGTATAAGATTTTATTTAAGTAATATTTATATTTCATTTTATGATTGATATAAAATTATCAGTATAAAATTGAGATATTTTTTACACGGTAATATTTTTCTTCTCTTTGAATTTTCAATGTGTCGGTACTTTAATGGATGAGGCAAAGATGGATCAAAATGGTCCAGCACCACCCTCCACAAACCACAACTAAAGTCATCAAAATGGGACCAAACGAATATATATATATATATTAATCGAACCCATTACGGCACTGTTACACCCCGTGAGAATTTTTTTTCCTTCTAAACATAATTCTAATGGTAAAGTTTATTGTATAATAAAAATATGTCTAACTAGTATCTAACATATAATATACTTGATACGTAATATATTCATACGGATGTATGCTATACATATGACATATATTATATATTATATATTAGATACTGGTTGAACTTATTTCTATTGTACAATAATCACTACTGATAATTCTGATAAAGTTAAATTAAACAAATTTTATATAACTAAAACGGTCAAATACTTTTTTTAACAGAAAATTGAAGATAAGAAGTGAGGATGAGAAACGAATTCGCGATCTTACATAATGTAGGAATTAAGATTACTTCGTTAGTCATTAATTGAAAAAGTTGACAAAAGGACAGATATGTCTAACAGAATTTAAGTTCAAAGACTATAAAAATAATAAAATTTGTTTAGAAATGAAGGTGGACATTAGCGAACGGCATACATGTGTTCTTTAATGTCAATAGCACATAGCAACGGCATACATGTGTCATAGCAACGACACACATTATATTGTGAA
This sequence comes from Aeschynomene evenia, assembly GCA_013621005.1. Classification (NCBI taxonomy): domain Eukaryota; kingdom Viridiplantae; phylum Streptophyta; class Magnoliopsida; order Fabales; family Fabaceae; genus Aeschynomene; species Aeschynomene evenia. Next base: position 21,327,164 of record CM024269.1, read on the forward strand.
TTTTTCTTCAAATCCTTGTATGTTATTGTTTCGATTTTGATTTTGAAATCCTTTCTTTTCGCAATGTGTTTTCTGTTTCATTCTTTCGCATGTGTCACTCGCTCTTTTAGTAGGAATTGGGGGATGAAATGTGTGCAGTTAAGTTGAATGAGATTATTTGTAGAGTAGAGTAGTACCCTATTTTATGGATCTATTTTAATTGTACATATAATTTTAATATATATATAGATGATGTTAAATGTACAATAAAAAATTAGTGAAATCAGTCAATAAAATGAAATTTTGGATCATAATTACTCAATCAATTACAATTTCAATGATTATCTGGATCAGAACCAAAATTAAAATAGGTTTATTGGTTGTGTAAGCTATAAGTATGTAAGAATTGCATTATAAGTTTGTAAGAAGTGCATTGTGTAGTTTGTGTCATGACTTGTATATAACATGCAGTACCACACATGCAACATCTTTTCAAAGTTGAATAGTGCTCATTGTACATGGTCATCATAAATTCTATCATTAATATTTATTGTACAACAAAAATATATTCAACTAGTATTGAACGTGTGATATATATCATACATAATATGTGTCATACATAACATATTATACATATAGCACACATTACGTATGATATATAGTACACATTGAATATTAATTGAATGTATTTTTATTATACAATCAACTTTATATAATTCTAGTGTTGTTTCATTCGTTGCAGAGATTCTTTCCGGTCAACACGGCGTACTTGCCTGAAGTATACACTCTTTCTTTTTTTTCTTTTTTTTTTTTGTAATTTATCAAATCTTAAAAAAATAACTTTTCTTCTTCCAATTAAAAATTTTAAATAATTATTTTTTAATTATACCTTTAATTAATAGAAGATAAAAAATAGAAATAATGAGTAATTTAAAAATAGATAATAAATATTAAGAATAATATTATAAAATATAATTATCTTTTTTTTAAATTAAGATATTGTAAAAATTACCATAAATTTATATGTTCAGTTAAAATTAAATAAATAAAAAATAGAAACTACAATGAAGTCATATTCTTCAAAATTAAAAGCCAAAGGTTATTAATTATTGATCACAACGGGAGTGTTCTAGAGGGTGTGGCTAGTCAAGTACATATACTAACCTAGATCGGTCCCCCCTCTTCTTGATTGGCTAAGATTAGGTTAAGATATTTTTGTTACAAAACATTTAAATTTATCCCTGTAAAATTTATTATTGGTCAAAATAGTCTCTCTAAAAATGAAAGCTCAAAATATATTTCTCTCAAATTAAAATGTCGGACAAATTGGTCCTCTACAAAAAAAAAATCAGACAAATTAGTTCCTATCAATTAAAGATATGAAACAAATTAATCCTTCCATAAATCAATTTGACCATTTTTATGAATTAGTTCCTTCTAATTTTTTTTGAATAATCAATTTATATTATCCGATGTTTTAATTTTAAATGGATATATTTTGAATTTTCATTTCTATATTTTGAATGAAAGAATTTGTGTGTTTTGTTTTCAATATTATGAATTTGTCCTTTCTATCTAGCTCCTAGCCTCCTAGCTATCATATGTTCTTACAGGGGTTCTCAATGAAAGCTTTCAACTTTTAAAATCATTATATCATTAAAATTTTAAAGAGTGCATTTGATAGAATTATTAGAAGATATTTTTCTCCATGATTTAACGGGCACTTTTTTTTTTTGTTTTCAATAGGTTAATTTCTTTTAGATTGAAAAGATTTATTTAATGAGACTTGTTCTTAATAAATGAGACTTGTATGGCACAAGTTCCCTTTCTTGGTGTTTGGTTGTTAACTATAGAAAAAATATGTTCAAAATTTTTGCGATGAAATATCAAAATTATTTTATGTTAATATCAAAATTATTCATCTTGCGATGAAATACTAACTATTGAATTTTCATTACCGCCCATATTTGTGATCCATCATAAACATTGGAGGATAATATCAAGAGTACAAATTTAGAGTGAATAGCCACTTTGTTTCTTGTCTTTATAAGTGTGAGTCAAATTAATTTGTCTTTTGAAAATTATCAAATTAATTCCTCACTTTTTAAACCGTGAATAATCAAGTACTTTCCATGGTTTTTCGTCCTTCTTTGAGGTTTTGACTTTTGACAACAAAAGAATTAGGGTTTGCTTTGCCAACAGCACAAAAAAAAAAAAAAAGAATCACGCTTCTTATGGTAAAAATCATACATAGAAAAGTGGTCACACAATGCCCATTCATTCACTCACGAGGACTTGGGCCACTAACTCACTTATTGCCTCCTCTAAAGCTAGAGATCATAGTTTTGGTGTATAAAATGATGACATTTAGAGGGAAAAAAGGGGTATAATCTTTTGTTGACTTAATACATTGAAAATTGAGTTATCTTTTGTTGAATCAATAATACATTGAAAATTGAGTTTAATTAATACACTTGTATCCGTCGGCCAGTAGCTGACGACTAATCCCTAGCCTCTATGGAGATCATCTTTCAGTGGGTAGGAAGCTGACCACAAGATTTTCTACATATACACCGTCTCAACGATCGAACACAGGACATAATGCTTAAGCAGCACAAGTATCTATCACTTGTGCTACTTGTATTATTTTTTAGTAATAGATGTAAGACTTAACCTTTTAGTGATTTGATAATATATTATTAGATATCTGTATATAAATGTTATACACCGTATTAAAATTAAATTGTTAGAAAATTCACATCAAACATGTTCGGTGATTCTTTAGTGTTTCTTTTTTTGGTTGAAGTCCTTTTGGTTTATTTTATTTGGTGTCATTATATAGTTAGGCCTTATATGGGGCGGTCTCAACTCTCAACTACATTGTCTCTTTTATTATGACTTTGTATAAATAAGTGAAAAAGTGGCACTTATATATATGGTGCAATTGGTGGCATACTATTATTATGCTAAGAGAAAAAATTAAAAAAAAATAATTAAACACCAAATGCAAGACACATACGTGTCACTTTCTCTACGACTTATTATTAAATCACATATAGATCATTCTCTTATATATATATATATATATATATATATGCACTTGACTTCTAAAATAAAGTATTCGATTTCAACTAGAATAATTAAGATTATATAAGAATGAAGGAATGTATGTTGATGGGTTAAGTTGTTTAGATTTTAGATACAAGCTATGATCTAATTACTATACACAAAATTATATTGGTATAACTTTTAGTTAATTGCAATAAGCATTTAATTGTTAGATATGTTCAAAATAAATATTATGAGTTAAGAACACTACACAAATAATAATTATTTTTAACATGTAAATATCGAAAAATATTGATAAAATAAAGTATTGTAAGAAAAAGTTATATTGGCATTTGTTTGATTGTTGAAAATAGTTATAAATTATTCTTTGACAATTAATGACCGTTGAATATACTTATAAACTATTTTTAATTATTTTCGACTTCCACTATTGGTTGCGTTTGTTTTTTCTGACTCTGGAGTCAGAGTCAGAGAGTCAGTGAAAAAATGACTCTATCAAGTATTTGGTGTGATGGTCACAATGACTCAGTAAATAGAGTCACAGTGACTCAGTATACAAAATTATCAATTTTTTGTTCACTCCAATTTTAAAGTCACTGTATATTATTGGAGGGGAGTCACTATGTGCTAGAACGAATGCATAAATATGTGAAGGTGTGTTGGAGTCAATTTTGGAGTCACTATCATGTGATTCTGACTCCTATGACATTGATGACCTCATGACTCCTTTGACTCTGACTCCAGAATTATTAAAAACAAACACTACCTAATTATCAATAATATTTTTATTAACAGAGCAAAATCTGCAGGAAACGGACTTTTTTCTTGTAATGTATGTGTGACAAATTACATCAGTCGTAAGATCAAGTCAAAAAAGATTTTGTTACACGACTGATTCATTTTGTTACACTTAAATAATATTTTATAAGTTATTTTGTCAAAAATATCTTTAATAGTCGAATTTGTCAGCGATAAAATTTTTCCATTTTTCTTTAAGTACTTCACCCTTTTCTTTGTTGATACACATAATGAAAGAAACAAACAAGCTAGGCTGGAAGTTGAAGAAGACAAGGCAGAATAGAAGAGAAAAAACGAGACCCCATTTTCAGCATTTTCATTCAATTCGCCAAATTAAATTAAATGATCATCATTCATACTTGTCCCCTTCTCACTTAACATGTCCAAACGAAGTTACGCAATTCTTCAGCGATAAATAGGAAATGGATAAACCCGTCCATATAACAGGGCCATGACGCGTGCAATGGAAAATTAAAATAATATTTGTGATACAATAAAAATATGTTCAACAAGTATCCAACGTGTGCTATACATAATATAAAATGTGTGCTATTTATATAGCGTGTATAACACACATCCCATATCATGTATAACACACGTTGGATACTTATTAGACGTATTTCCCGTGATGGATCCAGAAAATTTTAATAGTGGGGCAAAAATATTACATCACTAATATGTGTAAATATAAGATGATGTTTTTTGAATTTTTATGGTGTGGGGAAAAATTTAATAATACAATGGGAGCAAAATATATACATTTATATATAATTTAACTAAAATGTTAAAAATCTAGTAGGGGCATAAGCCCGCCACAACCTTATACATATATCTGTCACTGCGTATTTCTATTGTACGACAAATATTATTGATAGAAAATATCACGAGCTTTATTAGAGATATAAAATTTATTGTACAATAAAAATATATATAACTAGTATCTAACATGTATTATATATTATACATAATGTATATCATACGTAACATATTATATATATGATACACATTGCGTATGGTATATAGTATACGTTAAATACTAGTGAGATATATTTCTATTATATAACAAATATTTTTGGTATAAAACTATACAAACTAAAACAATCAAAAATAAAAGTTTGAGCTAAATTCACTTAATCCATTCAAAATGTACATATGATTCAAAATGCTATATGGAAAAAGAAAATGTTAAAAAAATTTAACCGAAAAAAGTGTTGTTGTCCATAACAACTTTGTGATATTATGTATTATTATACATTTTGTTTACCGTGAACCTTAGGCGTAAGTATAAGAGTATATTACATGTGTTTATAGATATTTTAAGGGAGAAAAGTGATTTTCTACTAGAATAAGAGGAGCAAAACTAGATGAATTATCAGATTTTATATTAATGATTATGATTAAAATATACAATCATGTGATTTTTTAAGTGATGTTATGACATTTTAATAAAGAGAAATATTTTTTATATACTATAAAATTAGTCATCATTAGTTATTTTATATAATAACTTAATTTTTTAAAATTATTAATAAAACTTTTAATATTACATCAATTTTAAAAAGTTATATATCACTATATATGATGACTGATTTTGTAGTGTACATATAATATTACTCTTTAATAAATTTTAATTGTGACATGTATTGTTATTATATATACGATTTATATTTATTTCCTCACCTATATATACATATTATTATTCTTCAATCATGAATTAATATATCAGTTAAGAGGATTAAATCTTATCTATTACTTGAAAAAATTATATAAATAACAGAATATTGAAATATTCTTAGATGTACTGTTGTGAGCAAAAAAAATTCATTTTCTCTTTAATTTTGTACCATTATCTTTTGATACATATGCATATAAGTCAATCATAATAAAAAAAAAACGAGTTAAGTTTCACCCATATAAATAATATAAAACAATTATATTTTGCTTATGTATCAAAAAATAAATGATACAAAATAAATAGTTTTTTTACTCTCAAGTACACTAAGAATTTGTCTAGAATATTTTATTATATTTAATTAATAGTGTAAAACTTATTTTATTCAGTAAGTGTGTGAAAATTAAAGTCTAACTCAAAATTATATTTTGAATAATCAATATGTTATTATTCATCTGAATGCAAGACAATATTAATTACTGTCGTTACTCCAATAGAATTGATGCATTATTGCTTCAAGTTTACAAAATACTTGAATAAGAGAAACATACATTCTTGTTCATTGACTTCAAGCAATTGGAATTTCCTTTTATTAATTATTTCTTTAATTTCTACATTTTGTCTCCAATTTGTTCTCTCTTTCTACATTTATGGAAACACCTTTTCCTGATTCCACCTAAGATACGATGCTTGCACGTATATATATAATATTTATCGTACAAATATGTCCAACTAATATACATATCATACATAGTGCTATATATAATATAATATTTATTGTATAACAGAAATATATTCAACTAATATCTAACGTGTACTACATATCATATGTAATGTCGTTATACGTAACATATTATATATATAGTACACATTTATATTACGTATGATATATATAACATATATTCGATACTAGTTAAATGTATTTCTATTATTGTACAACAAACATTACTATATATATATATATATATATATATATAATATAATATAATATAATATAATATAATTATTTCTCATGTACGAAGTTTAATTAAATAATTTGTGCAACATCTTAATTATGGCTCGAATATAAAAATGATGTCATGCATTCATGTGATTGCTTTTTATCAATTCACCAAATCTTCATATATTTAGTCTCAAGTTCTTCGAGCAAATCAAGAGGCTTCTTTAATTATATATTTTTATTTTTATGAATGGCCTAATCAACCTAGCTAGCTACTTGGTAGAGTGAGACATATTCAACATCAAAATAGAATAAGGTATAAATATCATTACTACTGTTGAGTAAAACCAACATTTTAAATTATAAATGTAAGAGTCAATTACACTTATATCTATCATGAAGTTATATGAAATTTAGGTTGACTCCCTTTTAATTAGTTGAGGAAACATTGACTTCTTCTATATATATATATATATATATATATATAATCAATGTAATTTTTTAGGAGATGTTGATTTTATTTTGGAGAGAGGTCAATATTATAATAATTTTACAAATTTATAGATTAGTTTCTTGAGAAAGTTTTAGAAACACATGGCAAATGAAGTACATTTCGTCAAATCTTAAAAGATGTTAGTATAATTTATCCAATAATATAATTTATTTTTGTTGGGTATACTTAGTTGCATCATTCTTAAGATTTGATAAAATTAATAATAATTAATAGATAGCTATTGCATGGTAGTCAATTCACATTTTTTTAAAAAAACTTTTTATTTACTTTTAATATTTTTTTCCTTTAAAGCTTCCTTTAATCTCCTTTACATTGTGGCATTTTTAGAGAATATTAAATTTGGACACCAAAAGATAATTAAAGAGAACAATTCTCATTTTATATATATATATATATATATATATATATATATATATATAGTGTATAGATAACCCCTTATATATACTAGGTAGATGCAACAATTAAAAAAAAAAAAGTCAAACCTTTGTGATTCGCTCTAACTTTTTTTTTCCCATTTATAATATAACCGCTTTATTCAAAAGCACATTACACTAGAAAAAAAATCAATGTGCCTTTAAAAGACTATCAAATTACAAGCAATGTTTTTTATGACTTGTTGCATTAATTATTTTAATAGGGTACTAAGGTGCTAGTTTAATTTTTGTGTCCTATATGTATAAGAGTGAACTTGGTCATCAAACTATAGTGAATTCATTGAGTACCCTCTAAAAGCTATATAATATCTTATGAGTAATGCTGCATGTACATCATAAAATTAGTCATTATCAGTTATTATATATAATAATTTAACTTTTTAAAATTATTAATTCAACTTTTAAAAGTGTTGAATTAATATATAATATTAAAGTTAAATTAATAGGTTTTAAAAGATAAATTATTGCATATGATGACAGATGGTAACTGATTTTATAGTGTTACAAAATAAAGTATTTCTCATCATATTTTATTTGCAAGGTTGAGTCTTCTATATATAATTATATGAATGCTACCAAAACTAGTGATAAGATCCTTGTGAGGGTTGCACATCCACACATTTTGGTGTTGTTGGAAACCAAAATTATTTTATGTGAAACCCACTAAAAGAAATATATATGTATATGAAATGTTAATGCCGTACCACCCATTATAAGGACAATACTTTGCCACAAGTGCAAAAAAATGTGAAGTAATAATATAAATGGATAGCTTAGACAAAGATAGAGATATTTGTTTATATTCAAGTTGAATGAATATTGAAGATAAGGTGATATGGAAAAGTGGTTTCAAAGCACTAGCTAGGCAGAGAGAAAAAGAAGGAGAAAAGGACAAAACTTAGGCCTTGAGTATTCCACTCTAAAGTCTAAAGTCCAAACTTCAAAGATGGGCCCTGTACCTTATAATGTACAAAAGGGAATTTGTAGCCCATAAATATAATGAGGACATTTAAATTAACAATATATGGATATTCAATATGAAATGAATTTATTTAAACCTAATAAAATTCATGAGTATCAATATTCAATAGCTATCGTGTAATTATAAAAAAGTTATGTGTCACTCGTTATAATTTATCAAGTCAATAATTGAATCACAGTCATTTCTTATCCAATAGATATTGATATCTATGGATGGTACCGAAGTAAAAACTTAATAATAAATATTTTATCTAAATATTTACTTATGTTATTATTGGAAGAGATAGTGGTGCATGCTCACTCTCAGTCCACTATCTTGTTCACACTCTTATATTTGATGGTAGTCAAATGAACATTTGCTTCTAAATGTCTTAATATATATATCGTCAAACTTAAATTAATGAAGTAGAGAAGAAGTCAAATACTATTTACTATTGCATACTCATCATCTATGATAGTGATTTCATGAACCCTCCAATTTATACACTCTTAGGGTTTGTGGGGGTATAATATAAATTGATTTAATTATTTTCTTCTTGTGATAAGCATTCACATAATGTTATTATGAGAATCACATTCAAGGATGAAGTATGAATATATTTGGTACGTGGATTAAAATCTCTGGAATTTTTGCAATATTTGTTTGATAGACATAGATACTCCTAGGAATATTGACCATTTTTCGAAAAATGTCCACAATAAATTGTATTGGTGATGATCCGGTTGCCATTGGCGGTGGTGTAGCCGACGTCGACAGTGGTTCGGCTAACATCGGTTGTTTGACTGACATTGGCGATGGTGCGACTGACATTAGTAGTGATCTGACCATCATTGGCAATGGTCATTTTGTCGTCGGCGGTGGTCCGACCACAATTGATAGTGTTTTGGCTGCCATATCAAGGTGGTTCAGATAATATTGTTATTGATCCGACTATCATCGTTGGTGGTTCGACATTCGTTGACAATGGTCTGACTAGTGTTTGTGGTGGTTTGACTGTCGTCAACAATGGATAGTGGTGGGACGATCAATGATCATTAGAGGTCTAACAAGGGGTGATAAAAGTTTTTGTAGTTTATAAAGTCAAAGACATTGTAGTCTTTTTACTTTTCTTGTAACATTCTCTATCCAAGAGAATAAAAGATTCATGATATTAAATTTTTATTGATTTTCCTTCCTGAAAATGAAAATTACTTGAGAATACTTTTTTAATTTGTCTACCACACATGAAAATAATGTATTCCTATCGAGAATACATAGTTAATTCGCCTACACACGAATTTCGTCCGCATAAGTTCGACCACACTTCATTGGATTGGTAAGCATTTTAATTATAAAAAGATAAAAAGAAATGCTATAAATATTTTTGAGTGAGAGAATATACAAGTATATTATTACCTTTAGTCAAAATCATAAGGCAATAAATTTATCTGTCTTCTCATTTTATATAATTTCAGTTAGTCTATTTTTAACTGATGTAAATTATCATCTTTTATACTTGAAACTCAAACGTTAAATTTATCCATACATAATTCTGTATAATATATTGTTGGTGGATTTGGTGTGAGTGGTAAAGTCTTATTAATATAAGATAGACTAATAAAGTGAACAACCTATATTATGAGAGGATTCATAGACACATCTCCTTAAGGTTTCTCACTTAATTTATTGCTAAAACGATAATAATGTTATTCGTACAGTACTATAATCAGCTAGCTACAATCAGTCACCACCAATACATACCTGGTTTCAATTAGTGTAGAACTTTATTCTCTCACATAATCTATTGTTAGAATTTCTCTCTATTTTAAGTTTGTGCTCATAAAAGTGATGTTAAGTGGAAGTTATTGAGGGAAAAGAATTGGAGGGAACTATATTATAAGCCAATGGTGGTGGAGCAAGTGATAATGCAGAGAGGCACTGCTTCAATTTTTGTTGTCATGTGAGAATTAGACACACTTGCAATAATACAAGAAGGATTTGCCTCTGCATTTTGAAACCATGGCCCCCCAGGCCCCCACCCAATACCCTCTTATTTTAATTATAAATACTTTTCTATCCCAATTATTATGACAATATATTGCATGGTTCTATGCTATAATTAATACATATTTCAGAAATATTCATAATTAATATTTTTAATATTAATAATGATTGATATATAATTAAAAATCAGTTAATTCAACCAACAACTTAATTTCAGTATGCAATACTGAGTATTAATTGTATTACATATAATGTCAAATTTAAATGGTTGACTGAATTTTGATTGTATACCTGATATCACTATTTTTTTATTTTTATATAAGTTTAAATATTATAAATTAAAATATATAATTGTAGATATTTCAGAAATACACATTAAATAGAGGAATGTTATGTGTACAATAAAAATTATACAATACTTGTATAACAATCATATCAACTGTTGGACTGCATCAGTTTATAAATTCATATTGCAATTCAACCATAGATATGATTGTTATAGAATTTTTATTATACATGAATGCATTAAATATGATGTAAGTCCACAAAAAAATTTCTCAATTATTATTGTTATACCAATTCTCTATGCTCCTTTTTTTTCTTCTTGTCTCTGTTTTTATGCCTCTTCTCTGTCTCTCTATTTGCGTGTGCATTTGTCTGTGTGTGTCCATTTTTTCAAGGTCCATTCGTTTTTACATACCGTACAGACACAATTATTTCCACAGAAAAAACAGCATCAAAGAAACATTTTCTGTCTCCACATTTTCGTTTCCATTGTCATACCCTACTTGTTATTCTGCTGCATGTGCATTATTGTGCCATCAAAAATAAAAACAACAACAAAAATTAGAATCATAAGATCCTACCATTTTAATTAGTATAATCATATTATTATTTTTGTTTTTTAATAATGCTAGTCGTACAAAGAAATACGTTCAACGAGTATCCAACGTGTGCTATACACGACATGAAATGTGTGCTATACTTACGTGTACTATACATATAGCACATATTTCATGTCATGTATAGCACATATTGAATACTTTTTAGACGTATTTCTATTGTACAATTAGCATCATTGTTTTTGTTAGAGTATAAAATAATTCATATTTCTCTGCCCATCTATTTAAGCTTTTGAGACATATTGTTTCATTATATGATATTAGAGTCACTATGATCAAATTGTCTTAGGTTAAACTCATATATATATATATACAAACACACTTTAAATTCAAAAAAGACATAATGATATTTTAATATTTAAACTCATTTTCAAGTTATAAGGTATTAATCTTTTTATTATGTGGAGGCTCACCTTGAAAGGGAGAGGATAGGATAGGAATTTTCTTTTCTCCATGACTCATAGCATCATGTCATTGCTTTGTTGTATGAGAAAATGAAGAATTATAGGATGCTCAAACATAAGAAAAGGGAGTTTATTTATTGGGCCAAATTTTTATTAGTCTTTAAATTAGTTTATTTTACTATTAAACTAGTTTATTTTTTATTACTCATTGTATTTATTTTCGATAATATTAACTAATCATTTTAAGATGGAAGCTTCTTTATAAGGGATAAACTTCTAGCCATGTGACCTTCTCCATACATATGTTAAGGAATTCAATTAGCTATCATTTGTGCTAGGTCTCCTAATTAATTAAAATAGTATATGACTAACAGAACTTTTGAAATAACTAGTAAAGGAAATTATTATCTAAAACATTAACTTTTGCTATTCATGAACTAATGCTAATAATCAATGTTAATTTTCCACTTGAAGGTTCTCAATCTTCTCTCTGCCTTTTATGGAAGAACATCTGCATAGTTTGGCAGAAACTCATTCTGTCCCCCACCAAAACTCTGTCTCTGAATGTTCTTATGCAGAAAGTAGTAGTAATTATAGGATCACTCTTTTCTTTTCTTGGTTTTCTCTCTCTCTCAATATATTATTGATGGAAAAATCTTAGTGTACAAAAAAAATCAGTCAAATACTCAATAGACTGGGCACAATGTATATTACATATTATGCACATTATATCTGATATGTTCTGCACAACATATATTACATGTTACAACATCATCTAGCTTTACATCATGTGATATTATTGTACATAATATGTGATATATGTTGTATGCAATATGTAATATATATTATGCACATTACATGATACTTGTTTTGCATAATATATTGACTATTTTAGCTATTTTTTCATTGTCCATATAACAATGATCATTATTGATAAGACAACCAGAATAAACAAAAAAAAAGGAGGGACTTTTTTCTTCTACAGTACAATCCAATAAATGAAGTGAGAAAAAAAAATTGTGGGCAGATAAAAAAAATAAAATTAAAGTAAAAAACAAAACTAGTTAACTAATTTACAGTGTTTTTCAGCAGTGGATCTGTTTCAAGTGAACATGTCCTTGAAATCTCATTACCATTTACAACTATCTCCTCAAGACAAGCATTAACAACAAAACTCTTGTTCTTGTTGTCACTATTACCCTCAGATTTCAATAATGTTGTTGGCAATGCAGAACTAGCATCAGAATCAGCATCACAAGAAATTGTTATTGTTGTTGAAGATTTTGTGAGCTCTTTTGCTCTTTCCATCTCCAAATTCCAATCAGTTTTGTACAGAACAAAAAGCATAAGTCCTGCACATGTTGCTTGTGCTGCAAGTAACCCAATCCACAATCCTGCAAACCCAATTTTCACTACAAAACCCATTACTACAGCAACTGGCATGCCCACCAAATAAAATGACCCCAAATTTATGTTTGCCCCAATGGTTGGCCTTGCACTTCCCCTCAGCACGCCGCACCCGGTGGTCTGAGGGCAATTGCCGAGCTCACAGAGCCCGGCAATTGGCAAAACTACTGATGTAAGCTCGAGAATTTCGCTGTCATTGGTGAAAAATCTCCCCCATTGGTGCCTCATAAGTGTTGTGAAAAGCATTGCTATTAGTCCTAATGCCACGGCGCAGAATAGCGAAACTATCATGCAAATTCGCGCCTTTGCAGGCCTATTAGCCCCCAATTCATTGCCTATTCTCGCCGAAACGGCGAGACTAAGCGAAGATGGGAACACATAGACCAATGAAGTTGTTTGGATAAGGATCCCCATCGAAGCAATCGCCGCTTTCGGGTTAACTAGTATCCCACATAGCATTATCATGAACTCATACCACCACCACTCAAGGCACACTGAGACACAAGTCGGGATTGCAAGTGTGAGAAGTGAAGACCAACCCTTGATGCAATCAAGGCTTGGTGAGACCCATGAATCCTTATGAACACCAGAAAAGTACACAAAAGAAGAAAGAAACAGAATAAGATTAAGATTTGTCAAAACCATTGCTATTGCCACCCCTGAAATCCCCATCTTGAAGTGAACCACTAAGAGGAAATTCAAAGGTATATGTAAAAGAACACTAAGAGCAGAACAATAAGTAATTGGCATTGTTATGTTCTGATTTCTGAGATAGATTCTAAGAGGGTGAAGTAATGATAGGAGGAACAAATCTGGTATAGAAAACAGAATGAAAGTTTGAGCAACCAATGAGATTTCTCTGTCTTGGCCAAACCATAAGAGGATTCTGTTCATGTTGAGCCATAAGAAAGAGATAGGGATTGAGGTTGAGAGAAGGAGAAGGACAGTTCTTTGAAGGGTCAAGCCAAGAAGCTTCCATTGTTTGGCTCCAAAAGCTTGTCCACAAATAGGTTCCATTCCCATGGCTAAACCAGAGATGACAGAGTAGCCTGTGATATTGGCAAAGCCTATTGAGAGAGAGCCAGCAGCTAGTTCCATCTCACCAAGGTAGCCAAGGAAAAGCATTGAGATCATTGCTCTTGAGTATAAGAGTAAGCCTGTGATTGTTGTTGGACATGATATTTTCCCTATGGCTTTGATTTCTTCTATGGCCTGAATTTGCATGAAAAGAGATAGATAGGGTAGAATTAGAGTTCAATTTTTGGTAATAATATCAGTGAAAATAGAAATAAATATAATACTGGCACATACAATACTATCGTCCTTTCATTTCTTCATCTTATGAAATGTTGATAAATTTAACAAATATGTTAATAAGTTGCTAACGTTTTTTATAAAAATGCCAATTTTCCAAGGGATGAAGAAGAGGTGGATGGTATTATTATATGTACAAATAGCACCACTCAAATAAAAAATAATTGATAGTGCTGATTAACTTTTATTTTATTTTTTATTTACTCTATTTTTCAAAATTTTATAAAAAAATACTGAAAATAAAAAAAATATGATTTTATTATTTTCTCTGTTTTTCGTATTTTTTTACAAAATTATGAAAATAGAAAGCAATTGTGATAAAGTAAGTAATAGTTAATAGTTACTTTTTTTTGGTTTAATTTACTTTTACCAAAAGGAAAGTACTTGTGTTTTTCTTGTATCAAGTGATGTTCTGTTTTTTTTTCTTTCCTTTTTTGCCCATATATAAAAAGAAAAGTAGGTTCTAAGTTCTCTGTATCATTTACCTCATTTGGGGTTGGCCATCTTTGAAGTTCATTTTGATGAACTTGATCATTATGATGATGATGATGGGGTGGATCCACAAATTTGGGGTGTGGAGTGATGAAGATGGTTTTTGTGGGACATAGAAATGTGGTTTCTGAAGATGGCTTAGGGTTACACATACTATAAAAGTTCCTCTTTCAATATATATGTTAAGATATAGAAAAGAGGTTATGTATGTATGAATGGAGGTTGGGAAAATAAGTAAGAGGAAGGTTTTGGTCTTGCTTTTTTGGCCTAATAAGAATGGGTGATCTTGTGGTTTTGTGTGTTTTGGGGGGAAGAAGAGGATGAAGGGTGATGGGTTTTTATGCATGAGAAGATTGGGACCCTCTTCTTGAACTTGGAACGTGTCATATATTCAAGGACATGCTATGAAATTTTTAATATATATAGATACATCGTGTTATTATGACTAGTGATTTTTAGTGGAGTTTAATTTTAATGCACTGAAAGTGTAAAGGTATTTTACATTGTTGTCCAATCAAAACGTTCAGTTTATATGACTTTTCAGGTAGTGGGAGAGAGAAAATACAATCATGGCTGACGTGGAAGTACATGATTGGATGATTGTGTAAAAGAATAGTAGAATGTCAGTTGATGAAAATTAAATCCAGTGATGATTTGTTCATTTTTTTTATTTATATTGATTGAAAGTGTGTGAAAATTAAAGAGTAGTGTGAGGTACAATTAATATCAGTCGACATAATAGTTAATGTAATTATTAATGTAAAATAAATAAAGTTATCAAAGCCTCTCACCTTTCTAAAAAAATACAATCAATATCTTTATGTATAATATTAATTGACTGTATTTTGATTGTATAAAAAGAATTTTATAAAAATAAATCATATATATATATATATAGCAAAAGTTACCTAGTACTAAACTATTTTTCCCACAATTCTTTATGTTGAATCATATTTTATTTATTATTGGATTGAATGTGAATCATATTTTAGCATAATTTTCTTCTTCACACAAATTCAATGATAAATAGAATGTGAGTTAGGACACTTAAAGAAAAAGTAACATTTCTTTGAATGAGAAGAGGGTAAAATTTTCAAAAAGAAAGATCAAACTTGAACGAAAGAAATGCTTATGGAATTATAGTGCTTGGGTAGCCGACCTTGGTTCACTTTTCTCTCCTTGTTAAAGTAGTGTAGATTGTAGAATATAAATATGTCATTATTATTATTATTATTAATTATTATTATTATTATTATTTTGGTTTATTAGAAAGTGAAAATCAATTTGGGTATTGGCATCTGAAGAATATTAGTTAATGAAGCTTTCTCTACCTTTGAGTGTGGAGAGAAACAAGTCCAAGCTTATCTTTTAGGATGGTGAAATTCCATGAAAAATAAAATAAAAAGAAAAAAATGAACCAACGAATGAATGAATTTTTCGTCTAAGGCTATACTTTGTTTGAGGGTTAAACAATGATAAAATTTACTTGAATGAATTAGTTGACTAATAAATAATGAATTTTAGGTGTTTTGAGAGGAAATTAATTTTTATTCTTTATCATTTTTAATTTTATCTATTCATTTATATTTTAAAATTAGTTTTCTCTCTTATTTTTTTAGAGTGTGTAGTCGGAATTTATCTAAATTGAAAATATATTTGCTTTCAGAACACCTAAAAATTAATTAATTAGTAATCATATATGTAAAGATGAGATAACACTGAAAAACCTAGAATTTTAATATTACGTCGAGACTTGAAGGGGCAACGGACGGTCTCAAGTAGACAATTTCTTTAGGGTATAAGCCTCCCAAAAGGTTCTCGAGCAAAATTGAGATTGATTCTCGAGTATATTCATATGTTATTTTACATATAGAACTAACAATAATTCTAAATGTACAATAAAAAATTAGTCAATGGACCTATTTTGGCTTTGATTTTGACCCAAATAATCATTGACATTATAATGAACATGACCCAAAATCTCATTTATTGACTGATTTGACTGGTTTTTTATTGTCTATTTAACATCACCCTAGAACTAATTCAAGTAAATTTTATCATAATTTTTACCTCACTTTTAACGGTTTAATTAATTTAAGCCGTCAAGGCATCAAAACGATGACAAGTTTGGTTTGATAATGATGGCACTAAATAGTGGTAATTAACTTTTAATAACTTAGCTTGCTTATTAATGGAAGTGGATAATCTTTTCAAACACAATTTTTAGGTTTCTGTTAATGGAAAATTAAAAAAATTTATCCTGAAATTGGGAGCGACAAGTGCAAGTGGAGGAGAAGTCAAGAAGTCAATTCCTTTACATGTAAGATCAACTCATTTATTTATTATTGTTTTTATAATTTGCTAAGGACATAGAATTAATTATTGATTATTATTACTACTATATAGATGTATCAAATAACTCAATGAAATAATTTGAGTTTTTGAAATAAATGATTTCATAATATCGAGTATATGATCTGTTTTGTTTCATAAAATAGTTTTTATATTTATTTTCAATATTCAGTTATTTTCTATTTTCTAAAATATATTTTGTGAATAATCAAAATAATGTCAAGATCAGTTTTTAATTTTAATTTTTTGTTTTTACTATTGCTCCTACAAAACCCTGAAAAATAAAATCATACCCAAAACAAAATAAAAAAGAAATCAAATTATCACGCTCTTAATTGTTGAATGCTTTTATTATTATTATTATTATTATTATTATTATTATTGCTGCTTGACGTGGCATGAATACTTTTCCGTTTTAAAAAATAAAAAGTAGTGCATTTACACACTATGTGGCTGTAATGTTTCTATGTTTAAGTATTGTTAAATTATTCTTGAGGTTATAATTTTACCGAATTTTTAATTAGATTTCTATATTTTAAAAATTTATGATTAAATTTCTATACTATTAAATAATTTTAATCTGAATATTTAATACTAATTTTTATTTAAAAAATTTGTTTAGTTTTATTTCTAATTATTTTTATTTTTTAATTTTTACTTATTTTATTTTATTCACCATAATATATAATAAAAATTTAATTAAAATAAAAATAAATATAACAAAAAATTAGTTAAATAAAATTATAATATAAAACAAAATAAAATTATAAAAATATAAAAAATAAAAAAATATATCAATTACAATTAAAATTTAATAATATTTTTTATTTTTTTCTTTTATCTTTATTAATCATAATTCTAAAATTTGGTTAAATAAATTTTTTTAATAAAAAATAGTACTAGGGATTCAATTAAAAATTATATAAAAATATAGGACTCAATTATAAATTATAAAAAATAATATCTAATTAAAAGTTTGATAAAACTATAGAGATTTTCGGAATAATTAAATCTACTTTTACTTTTAATACATGGTTTCCTGAAGCCGCTGATTTTTGATAGGGTTGGAAAGCAAAACAAGCAAATTGTTTTGCATTGCATGTTCCTTCAAGGCAACCACGCCATGCAATCTATATGTGTCACTCCTCCCAACCATCACTCCTAAAAATAAAGTAATTTCATATTATACACTAATTATTTTGCATCATGAACACAATAGTTTCGATCGAATTTGATGATCAAGTTTGAATTAATATATAATTTATTTTTTGTCACTTTCTAATTAATTTTGTATCCCTAGTATCCCAACTTTTCTATTTACTAAACATTTTTCTTCTATATACTGTATATCTCACCAAAAGTAGCTGTGTCTTATCCTATTATTATTAGACTAACTATATATCCAATTTTAGGACTAAATTTATTTAAGAGTAATGCTATATATATATATATATATACTATAAAATTAGTCACCATCAGTGATGTAATAATCAACATTTTAAAATTAGTAGTTCAACTTTTATTATTATATATTAATACAACATTTTTAAAAGTTAAATTACTAGTTTCAAAATATTGGATTATTACACATAGTGGCCGATGGTAGTTGATTTTGTGATGTATACAAAACATTTCTATATATTTAAACACAAATTCTTGGGTAACAACAATTTTTCAGCCAAAACAGTCAACAAAGTTCATTTCAACATTTTTGGCCCAAATAGTATTCTTAATTATTTGTGTTTTTCTTAACTGGCTTAGTGATTTCAACCAAAAATTTTATTTTTAGCTGTTTTGTCTGGTATAATATTGTACCCCTAGCAAAGCTCTTATTTAAAATGTAAAATGGTAGGACAAAAAGAATAGTTACCGGTAAAGAATTCATTGACTAGTACTTTTCGAGCACGAGCACCCAAATAGGTTGGAACAATGAAGGGCATGCTTAATGGGGATACTCACACTCTATGGGCATTCTAATTTGGTTAAATCTAGCTAGTGGATGAATGGGATATACTACTACTACACTGTGTTATCAAATTAAACTAAATTAAACAAATTATTATTGTTATTATGATAATGTATTAATTGCAATTTGGGTAAATGAAGTAGATGAATAGGTAGTAGAGTTTGTCATTGTGCTAAGTAGGTATAGCAATTTGGGTAACTCAACTCAAGTGGGTGAAAGTGGAACTCTAGACTATATTATCCCATGCTATATTGCTCCTGCAATTTGAGTAAATGTAGAATATATATGAATACCCATACTAAACTCAAAACTTTTTAATATGATTTTCTAGCTATAAACATCGATAAGCTGTATGTGATTGTGAATTACTAAACTTTATCCCGTGAATCAAATCAAAACATTTTGTGGCCTGCACTGTACTTAAGTCTTCTTACTTGAAGCTTGGAAGATATTTTATTTGAAAAATGTTATGGATACGAAAAGTGTCTTGACCTCTGTACTAACGATTTCATATCATCAACCCGTTAAATTAAGTGTGGGTGCTGTTTGAGTGGGATCTCACACTTCATCTAACGCTGATATGAAATTATCAGCACTGAGGTCCAATATTTTTTTCGTACACGTAACATTATATATTTTATTTCTAGGAAACACCTTTTTAGTTTACCACTTTGTCAAATTGTAATGGTTATCTTGATTGATATCCATCCATATATTATATATAAAAAAGGAGGTGGAGTTAGGTCATGGAAGGGACCACCAACGGCAAAAACACTACTAGGGAGGGAGTAGGGAGTGATGGTATTGCATGGTGGGTGTCTATATATACTAAGAAGAGACAGATGGGGAATGGGAAACATAGCAGTCCTCCAAATTACAATTAGAATACACTAAATAACCCAAATGGTCTTCATCAATATAATTATTAGGAACAGACTAGTTGATCCAAATTTGAAAATTCTTGATTCTATTTAGATTCTGTCTTTATCTAGAAATATAATTCAGAGATTCACACTGAGACGTATAAAAAAATTATTGACTCTTTAAATCAACACTTTATAGTTCAATGTTAATATAAGAATTTTGAATAGTATGGGATTAAAAAAAGATTGACTAAAAGAATTAACGTCAAATCATTTCTCATAAAATAATAATCTATGTATTATATTTGACAATAACGACATAACTAAGACTTAAAAATATTAAAAAAGATATTATTGATCATTTGATCCTCTACAGGATCTTCGCCTACCACCACTGGACCACAATATTTATTTATCATTTCCGTCTCAAGACAGAAAATTTGTGTCTCTTTAAAATCATATATCTTCTTATCCTATCTCAGCATTTCTACCAAAAGATAGAATTGAAATGGTACCTTAGAATTAAGAAATAAGGACAAATTATCCCTTTCAATGAAACAAAAATGATAAAACTTTTCTGAAATCCATTACATACTCTGTAATGGATCAGATTCCCTGTGTAAATCAGTTGATGTAATGAAAAGCATGTATCATGCAATAGAACCGATGCTTATGAGAAAAGAATGAAGAAAGCAACAGAAAACAGTAGTAATGAAAGCAAAAAAATAGTGACTTAGAATTTGGCATCCTTATTGGGGCACTGGCAGGCAGTGATTAGGTTCTAGATCATCCCCACAAACAGTAGTATACGATTTAATTGAAAGAGACAGTGGTTTAGGATCACGTGATTATGGCCTAAAAAATGTACTATCAACAATCACAAATATATCTTTTAAGACAAGTTGGCTTTCTTTAGAATTCTTTTGACATATATACATGATGATAAATTGAACTACAGTTCTTGTTTTACTAAAGGAGTGGTAAGACAAATTATAGCTTAATTTTGACATTGTTAAAAATTGAGTGTCGTTGTACGATTTTCAGAATATCTATGACAGAAATAATATAGTTAAAATAAATGTGGTATAATCTGAATGGTTTGACAGAAAACTGTGGGTGGTGAAACACAATTTTAATAGTTCTTTTGGCTGCTTAGGATTTCCTAACTATTATTAAAGAGGATGCTAGTGAGTTTAAATTTTGAAGAAAAAGGGATAGAAGAAAAAAGGGACTTATAGTGTGAAATTTTTAAATTGTGCAACACAAACTCTCAACTCCAATTTCTTTCAAAATACAAACTCACTTTCTTTTGTTGCTCAAAGTAACCACATTCACGCATAACGATTAATCCTTACTAAATACTTAGATAGTGTTTTTTTCATAATGATTAATCCTTACTAAATACTTAGATAGTGTTTTTTTTTTTCAGAATTGATACAGTATAATACAGTAAATGTTGTGTATTTTATTTTATACTTATTTTAATATGTACAGAATAAATTTGTACTTATATTTATATAAAATTTTGTTTTGAAACTTTGATAAAGAATTAAAAGGAAAAATGGTGAAATTATGAATTAATAATAGGGATAAATTTGAAATAAAACTTTCAGTAAAATTCTTGTATTAGCACATGTATTTTGTGTACTTACTCTAAGTGTGGATACAAAATGCAAAAAAAATTTGCACGTATACTTGTATGTGTGTACTAAACAAACATGTCATTTTTCTGTTCTATATTATATTTTGTATCTTATACACAATAAACAAATGTTATCTTAAAGTCTTCAATTAGCTACCAATTATATTAAATGTCGTTCTTAAAATTCAAGCTCAGTAACATACACTACAAGTCTCTTTTGTTCATGCTTTGATAAGTTATTTCCATTTTCTATGTTGTTTATTTTTAAGATTGTGCAAAAATAATGAAAATATAAATAAGATTCAGAAACAGAATTTTATTATTCTCAATTTCTTAAATAAAATCATGAAAAAAAATACAAGAAACTTAAAATAATTTAAATCATAACCAACATAAATCACTTCATATACTCGTACAAATGGCATACCTTTTCCTTTCTATCTAAAACTTTTCACCCATCATACAAAGGAGTAATTCTACCATAAATATAACATTGGTTTTTTTTTTTATTCTACCATAAAAGATTAAGTATCTTTGTCCACCAAATCAAATAGATCGAATAATGCTGCTCACAATCACACATAATTATTTAACCTATTTCACTTCACACACTTCAATAAACCAACCATCAAACACATCATCAAATATAACCATTCAACTACACATAATTAATCATAATTTAAGTTCCAAATCTCTTGGGTTAATTTAATTATTTATAAGTAGATTGTTGGTTACGTAAAGTTTAAAATGATCTGAAGTACTAATATGTATGAACATGTGTTAGTAGCATTACTTGTAACAGTTAATACTTCTAAATGCACATTGTAAGAGACATTGAGCGATATAATTCAAAGCATTTATCAAGGTGTATTGAACACACAAATATATTCCATTATTCAAAAGAAGCAAAATAAATTAAGAATAATTCTTAATCCATCTAACCAATCCTTCTAATAACTAATAAGAAAAATACTGAGTGCTTTTATTATTCTTAAGATATAATGCATCTACTTTTTTTTCCTTTGATACTTTACTAACAGATAAGATCTTGTAGGACAGACAGTATAACAGAGGTTATGGAACTAATACATTACCCCAAAGGCACAGTTTTTTTTTTTTAAGAAAAAATAGAAAGTACTAAATAAAAATAAAAAATTTAAATCTACAAGGAATATAAGAAAAAAATATTATACTTCCTTGCAATGTGTAGTTGAAAGCTCAAGACTTAAGTGTATATAAGCTAAAACCAATTCATAGGGAAAATGATAATATAGACTCAAACTTTTATAATGAACCCTATATGTTACAATATATCAACCAATAATTTCATAATATTGCTATAGTTATAACTTTTAATTAAACCGTGAATGGTTGATATGTTTTCACTTCTAAGATTCACCATGAACTCGAATCCATAGATGTTTTTCTTTAGTCACCAAACAAGAAATCCCATTTTTTATTTTTTCAACCAGAAGTCAATA
Organism: Aeschynomene evenia; assembly: GCA_013621005.1. NCBI lineage: Eukaryota > Viridiplantae > Streptophyta > Magnoliopsida > Fabales > Fabaceae > Aeschynomene > Aeschynomene evenia. The sequence goes on from CM024269.1 coordinate 21,350,358, forward strand.
AACACGAGCATATAATAGAAACATAGCACATTCCCACTTTTAACTTTTAAGTAATGTAGATGATTAGTATTACTATCAACAAACAACTAATGCTCTGCACAGGAAAACCACAAAGGAACATTATGAATCAACTTGCCCTTCAAAAATTTTATTATGATAAAAAAAAATACAATACAATACCATAAAGAGAAGCATTTTAAAGTTGGGTCTCTGTCAATGTTTCAATCAGCACAATTCACATATTCATTGTTGGCCACTAAACACATTCATCCAATACAAACAAATCACACAAATGTGTAAGATTCCAAAACATAGTTATTGAAGCACTGATGCATGATCAGCATTGCCTCAAAACATAGAAATATTTTTTCAGGTGGAATAATTTTCAATCAGCAGCAACACATCTTGACTGGAAAAGATGTCTCCCCAACTTTGGGACATATAGAAGGCACCCCAACTAATTTCCCACGGGCCACAACTACTATCCCGCGGTTTGAAGGCTTAAAACAATATTGGTGGGACTGATTTGGTGACAGTTTATATGAATACATTGTGATTGCAGGAGGTATGAAAAAGTAATGAATGCTATACGAATGACTTGTTTCACATTGTTCCTTAGACATCAAGAATGTTCACCCTTTCCTATAGCCTGAAGATGTTCCTCACGGTTTACATAGCCAACCATTCTCACTGTTTTAAACAGACCACTTACTCATTAGGATCACACCCAAAAAATAGTGTTGGTGAATTCTAAAGCTTTCTAAACATCAGAAAATAATAGCACTAGAAAATCAGGTCAATGGCTCCAAGTGATGACCAATAAAAACTGAAACACAGCCATGCATTTATTTATTCAATAGGAAAAGACTGAATGTGGAATCTTGAGGAGAGATGGGCTCAACGAAAACAAAAAAACAAAAAACAAAAAAGGCATAATAAAATAGATGTAAAAAATAACTATTTACAAATTCTTGCTACCTGTTCATTTTCATCACCCCTCTTTGAAAGATAAAGTTCCAAGCAGAAAGAACGTGATACCTCACACACGGCTTCGGGCCTTCTGACCACCAGAGCGAGGAATAGCCAGGAGAGCTATGAGCCCGCTGATAATGGATGCAACAGCTGCCACAGCAAAGGCTGGGGAATTCCCTCCACCAAACAGCTGATCCCATGGTCCACTTCCCAAGGACACAATTATCTGTTTAAAACATGATAAACACATTAATCTGTGGCTCCAAAAACACAAATCTTATTCACAACTAAGACTCTTATTTTCACAAAATTTTCATGTATAGGAACACAATTACACAAGTCATTATCAGCATTGCACCCAGAGAATGTATACCCTGATTTTTCGAACAACAAATTTAGGGAACTGGTTTGATTTATAAATAAAGTATTGTTTGGGAACTATAAATATTAATTTGATTTTGAAATCCTTATTTAATTCTAATTTATTTAATACTAAGTTGTCTATGTAAAAGTCACCTTAACTTAGGTAGATTTTATTTAATTCTAATTTATTTGAATTGACAAATATTTTTTCCTCCTTAGTATCTCTATGTACTTTGTCTATCCAAACTTCCAATTTAGTAAGGGTGATAAAGTAAAATACATTGAAAAAATTAATTTTGTTCAATGAAATGAAGAGAGGAAAAAAAAAAGAATTGCATTTACCAATACGGTGTTCCTAATGAGTTCAAAACACGGGATTTACACATAAATCAATCAGTTGTATTCCGTTATTCGTAACAGTTTCACACTGTTATAATTCCAAACACAATTTCAACAATTTCCAGCAGAAGAAGGAACTTGTATGCAAGTGATATTTTGATGAATAAGTTGTGAACTATATTGAAATTTTGATATCTGTCAGTTTCTGGAAATATGATATGTGGGGGAAAAAGATTGCACTTCAAGTTTTCATCAAATCAGTATGAAAGTACAAATTTACCCATGCCCCACAGGTTAAATCCATTCCTAATACTGTAGATCATTTCCAGTGGCAGCTGCTCCAAGACTTTGATAGATCAAAAGGGGTGAATTCGACAGAATAATTACTTAAATGTATAATTAAGCAGCCTAAAAGCACCTTGACTTTCAAAGTGCTTTTTCACGTTCATATCAAACTAGAGCCAAATTGAAGTGGAAACCAAATGATCACCACAAGCATTATGTGAGAAACAAGTGTTTTTTCTCAGAACCAAATTTTGATGCTTCCGAAGTGTTCTCTATAAAAAACAGTTTTGTTTGATATCTAAGGTACACCACACAAATAGCATAAACTTCATTTGACCTGCATGCTTGCTGGTCATTGTACGGGAAGGGCATGCAAAAGCAAAAAGTCAAATGTCAATTGCAATGAACAGTTTCTCCGGTGGTCATCTGATCAATAGGCAATTCTGTGAATTTGGTGAATCTTAGCTTGTGCACTTTGAAAGTGGCAACTAAATCTTTTGACTAATTTTAAAGGCTTTGTAGCAGGTGTAACCAAGAAGGTTTGCTGTTCTCTACTATATTTCTCATGAGCAAAATGCTCATTTTTTCTCATCCTTATACATTTCATGGGAATCAAATATGCACATCGTTCCCAGCTTGATGTTTCTAGAGGCTAGCTTTGGGAGTCTGGAGGGGAAGGGAAGACATTGGAGGGAAAGAAAGGGGCCGGGTAGGAGATGATTTGAAGTATGAAAACCTCCTGAATTGTTGGAACTTAAAAATGGGGAGTTTGGAGGATTTTGGAGGGTTTTAGTAAAAACCCTCAAACACCTCCCTTCACCACCAATGTAACTCTCAAACAACCACACCCCCAAAAGCATTTTCCTCCCTCCCCTCCAAAACCCAACTCCCAAACAAAGCCTTCTGTCTAATACTAATAGTTCTTCTATTGTCAAATAAAAATGGAATGTGACTATGTTCAAATGAACACCCACTAAGATATTGCTACTAACTAGGAGGGTACAAATAAAACTAATTCAACTTCAATTGTAAATAAAAGGAATAAAAAAGAGTAAATACCTGTGGGACCACTATAGCCAGGTTTAGGACACCCATTGATAAACCTGCAAGTACATACAAACCATATAAGTAGTTCTGCAACACATCTCAGGAAAGAATAAACAAGGCCATGAATAAAAGCCCACCTTGGCCGAGTCCCAATGACTCAATATGTGTGGAAACTAAGGCATATGGAACACTGTAAGTAATCTGCAATGTATAATCTGATAAGTCAGATTAACTAAATCAAATATCATATATAATTTCAACTCATTCACAATTTATGGGACCATTTCCAATTTGGCATGTTTGACTCATCAAGTTACTCATATTGACAGGTATTGCAAGGATTGTACCCAAGTCCCAAAATAAAAGTAAAACAAATTGATCAATTGGAGATAAGGAGCCTATACCTCTAAGGGAGTAAGGGCTAGTTATTTTCTACAATTGAAATTAGGGATGTACATGGGCCGAGTTAGGCCGGATTGGATCGAACCGGACCGGACATTCATAGATGAAATTAGAACATTATACATAATAAAGTTATAAAATACTACAAGTAAGAAATAAAATTTAAGACATAATTTGGAATGCACGTTTGAATTATAAAATCTTATAATTTTCACTAATTATTATATAAAAAATTGTATCTCTAAATATATTTTTAACTTCAGGCCAGACCGGGCCAACCCAAAGTATAACGGGAACCCAGCCCAATAATTCATCAGGTCAAATTTCAAAACCTGAACCTAACAAAAGAGGCTCCGGGCCAGGCGGGGTCATGAACACCTCTAAATGAAATGTATGAGCCACTAAGATTTCATAAAGAAAAATAAATGCAAGAACGAAAGAACTTGAGCATTTGTTTTAATAGACAAGAGAAACACAAAGGCATCCTTCAATATTGATAAGAAAGGAATAATATGCTTTTAAAAGTATATTAGAGCAACTTACTGATAATGGAAACCCAAGAATGGTAAAGATTACCAATGCAGCTACCACAATGCCAGCTGGTGGTAGATCTTTGCCTACATAGCCAATGCTATTTGCAACATAAGTAACTAAAAGTATTGCAAAAAAGCATATAGCCATTATGATATTTGAGATTCCCCACACAAAGCCAGCACCCCGCTTCCTACATAGCCTCTCCATGAGCAATGATGTTATCCCAAGAACAACTGAATTAAGCATCAAACCAAAAGCCCCCATTCTAACCCCAGTATCATAACTAAAGCCTCCTTCATTTGGATCACCGCCATAAATCTCTCGACCCATCCAATCAGTATCGAAGAGAATAAATGGGAACCACCCAATCCATGTTAGAGCAGTAACAGACAGTATTATCCATACAGGGGTTGTAAAATACTTGAACGTCCCAAATAGCTCCCACATGAAAGCTTCTTCTGCACTACCTGATGCCCCTTCTTCAGCATGGGTTGCCCCAGTTAAACTTAGCGGCACCTCTTTAGCTGCCATGATGCTGATATATGTAGTGATCGCAATGAAAACAATGTCAAGAAAGAAAGCTGACTTGAGATTTGCACAACTAATAGTGCATGCAGCAGAGCGCGTGAAAGGAAAAACCTTGTACCAACCACTGTATGATCCAGTTGCATAGCCAAGAACGTTTCCAACAGCCATAAAGAGGGAGAAATAAGCATTTGCAACACGTGTCCTTCGAGGATCATTGCCTAACATTCCAAAGAAGAAAAACAAAAGAATGAAGAGTGATGTCATTTTTTGGTTGATTTCCAAATTGATCACAACTAACATAAAGCATTATTATTATGTGCCATTTTTAGGTAGTGGTGGTCCTTTTTTTTTTCGTTGTAGAAATGGAGGATGTGAAGGGAGTTCACACAGAACAAACAGTTCTCTCTGTCTCTCTCTTCAAACTGACCATTTTATATGTCTAAACTCTAAGTAAGGGATTGAATTATTCAAGGCATACAAAGGCAGAAAATTTATTCAGACATTTTGCATTTGCAAAGCATATTAGCTAAAATATGATGAAAATAGGAGATAATATTTATGTCCATTTAATTTAATTGAGAACTATTTACCAAAAAATAAATTGAGAACTGAATTAAACAGTGAATATCAAGCATAAGATCATCTGGACAGAGTACCACTAGTAACAATCATTGCAGAACTAATTAATTTTCCAGTTACCTGGCTATATCACATCTCTTAAAAGGGGATCATTTAATCCAGGTTTCTGGAATCCAATCCTACAATCTAGCAGACATTGGACAGCAGAAAGTTTTCAAAGATAAATATGGCACAAGCAATGTGTTTTCTCACATCCTCCAATATTTGATGCTGGATTATTCTTTCCTTTATTTATTCCAGATTTCATAGGACTTGCTTTTCTTTCAAGTGAAAAACTCAAGGATAAATGTGGATAGAGGGAATAATATCATTACAATATAGGTGTTAAAGGATCAAAATATATTAGAAGGACACAGCAGGATCCCTGCTTTTCATATCATCTATTTCAGAAATTTATGGCAACTGAAAACCAATTCTAATGCATCAAATGATCTAATACATTAGTTGCATCTAATTCATGTATCTATCAGACCTTTTAATAAAATAATTTCCCCAACTCTCAACATTTAGCAGTGTCTGGAAATATGAAGAACCCCACCCCATCCAAGAAGAGAATACTTCAGATATTGGCCAAGTTCCTCTGATAATAGGGAGGTTCGAACCAATTTGACCTCTCCCATAACGCCTCTTTTAACGGATAACAGGAACACAAGTTAACATTTTTTTCCTGGTTATCACCCAAACTAAAGAACAAAGACAGGGAACTCATGGTTGCTACAATAATTTCATAGAGTGTACCCAGCTGATACCACCTTAAAATAACTAATAGACTTCAATTTCGGATTCATTTTTGCAACCTAGCTTCCAAAATTTCTTGAAAAATATCAGGCTAATAGACACTATGGACTCATCTTGACTGCAAAAACCATAAGCGTAACTAGAAGAGATGGCAAGTGATGCGAGCAGGCCCACGAGAATGGAAGAGTCAGGCCCAATAATTGAAGAAGAGGAGCCGTATTATGGGCCTGGACCAGAGGAGAACAATACTGGGATTGAGCAAAGAGCTACAAGGGTCCGCAAGAAGCCTAATTGGATGGAGGACTACAAGATAGGATGAAAGTGCATCAGAAGAATATCTCCTGTGCTGACGTGGCCAGTTAGTTACAACAGACTACATCTTCTAGAATACTGAGCAGAATAAATGTGTGCAGAGAGAATCATTTGAGGCATGAGAGATTTGATATTGTAATCAGTGGAGTATACCCTTACTCGAAAAGGGAGGATTTGTTTGTTAGTCATTCAATATATTCTACTGTCAATTCTCCTCATTTGTTCTTATTCTTATGCATAATTTCTTGTGTGCTTATTCCGATTGTGAGGTTTGAGTATCAGCAAGATTAGTGAAAGAGTTTGTATTGACAAGAAACAAGACATTTCTAGCAAACCTTCCATGGGCAGAACATTGTAGAGGGGCTTTAAACTTGTACATTAGCAAGTCAAATAAAAGATATCCTTAATCCTGTCAAATCCTCTAAACTTAATAACAAAACGCACTCGAGGCTCTGTGCTGATTTCTATATGCACTAAATCCATATAAAACCCTATTCATGAAACTATATGCATTGATTAAGTTTAGCTTTCAGGAGAAATTAGTTTCCCTATCTATAAAAGAGAAAAACAAAATAAATAGCAATTAGGGAAATAAAAAAACTGCTAGACCACAACTATGGTTAAAAATCATACCCTTTCCACAACCACTTGTTAGGACACTAGGCCTATAGTTTATGGGCCTTAGTAGTTAAAATAATAATCAATCAATTAGTTAGTTAGTTAGAGAAGTGTTTTAGAAGAGAGTGTAAGAGAGGAATACAGAGGTGTTAAGATTTTTTAAGTAAAGTTCTGGAGAACAAGGGATATCATGAATATCCCTAACCTTGGTATTCCTATTTAGCAACAAGTCAATTGCACATTTTTTTGGACTTTTCATGTAGTTTCTGATCCAGTTCTAATGCTGATCCCTTGCTCTCCGAGTCTTTCAACTTCTACATTCTCAAAAACAACCTCTATCTCATACACTATGTTTGGATTTTCTTTTTCATTAACAGAATGGATTGGAAATAATGGGAAGTGATTGGAAAGGGGAGACAGAGAAGGGAACAGAGTTCTCTCCTAGCCTGTTTGGATATATTTTTAAGGAACAGAACGGAAATCCATTAATCATGTTTGGAAGTTAATGGAACAGATTGGAAAAATAGGAAGTGATTGGAAAGAAAGGGAAACAAAGGGAATAGAGATCCTACCTTACCTGTTTGGATGAATTTTAAGGTAACAGAATGGAAATCCACTATTCGTATTTCGAAGTTACATAAAGGAACTGAAGTTATTAACTTTTAACTTCACAAAATTGTAGTCCCCCACACTCTAGTCCACTTTTGAAGAGAAAGAAATTAGCCTTTAAAACCCCATGACTTCCCTTCCCTTCATGTATATCATTAAACTCCCAAACAAGGGAAGAAGCTCCCCTCCCCTCATCAGCTATCATCCAAACACAGTATAACACTCATTTTCTAACTAATTACTATATCCCACTGTACTAACAAAACTACAAATAACAACTTACTAGTTAGTTAGTTAGTTACATGAATCAACAACAACAACAAATTTTATCCCATTATGTGGGATTGGCTACATAGGTCAAATGACGTAATTGTATCGTGTCGTGAATCATATTTGGTGAGAGTTACATGAATGTACAGAGGCATAAAAATGAAAATGGTGAAAATCCCTCAACTAAAATGCAAAAAGAGGGAGGGAGGGAGAGAGGATATATTGATTAGTGATAAGTTAAGTATATTTATGTCCAATAAAACGAGCTTCTTGTTGCAACTTTGACCAAAGCATTAACTTGGCATGTTCGCCGGCCTTATCCTCAAAAGACTAATCTTTAACACGTGACTTGGATCAATCATTACATTCTATTTCTGCTTATCCAAAACCAGAACATTCACAGTTCTCACCCAAATTGAGCACCAAAAGATCGATAAGCTCAGCAAAAGTGATGAAATTTTCACGCCGATAATTGTGGTCAAATTCAGTTAAAATCATGCTAACACAGTCAGATTCATCCAAGTCAAACAGCTACAGTAACAACAAATTACACAAACGTAAAATCAAAACACCATAAACCTAATTTCCCAAAACAATCAAGTTCAATTCGATGTTAAAAAATTATCGAAGAAGAGTAAAAACTTAAAATTAATGATTGATTGAAGATTCTTACTAGTGAGATCACCGAGCAGAGCTCTACAAGGACCTTGAGTGACGTTGTTAGCCACGTCGAGAATCCAGAACCCGATCACGAAGACAGTTATCGCCGCCGGCCGGAAACTCTCAGTATCACCGAGGAGCCACCCGATATCGGCGGCATATCCGATGATGATGACAGCGACGATGATGGCGGCGGCACCGATAAGGATAAACGGCCGCCGGCGACCGAACTTGCTGGTGCACCGATCGCTGAGGTGGCCAACAAGTGGCTGAACGAAGAGACCAGAGACGGGACCGCAGAGCCAGATGATGCTGGCCCACTGGTGAGGGATCCCGAGCTGCTGAACATAGGGAGTGAGGAGAGAGAGTTGTAGTGCCCAGCCGAACTGGATTCCGCTGGCTACCGACGCAACACGTAGCAGCTGGCGGAGCGGAGTCCGTGGCCGAGACTGCGCCGCCGTAGCCGCCGCCGCTGAGGTCGACGGACGTGACCTGTTTGACCGGTTTTGGTTCTGGTTGTGACGGTGAGCCTCGGGATTCGGCATCAGCGCCACTCTCTCTCTCTCTCTAGATTTTCTCTCTCTAGTTTGTTACAATCTCTCTTATCTGTCGGAAACCGTTTTGTCGGGTAAATAGCGCAAAACGCGGAAGAGAGAGAGAAAGTGTGTGTGTGTTTTGTGGCGGTTTCGGTGTGCCGGAGTGGCGGTTTTAGCAAGGTGGAGAGTAATGGGGAGCTTGAAGCAAAGGTGGTGGTGCAGTGTTGAGTAGGAGAAGGGAATTGACCAGGTGGAAGGATTAATTTACTAGAATGCCCTTGTGGTTTAATTGCAAAGTGAGTTCTTATTTGGTAAATTTGGACATTGCCAAAAGAGACTCAAACATTCTTTATAGTCTAGTACTTTTCTAGTTTTGGCATGTGAAAAATATTTTCATTTGAATAAGGTAATATAATTGAATATTTGTTTTATCTATTATTATAATAGTTTAATTTTAATGTATTGACAGTATAAAAGTATTTTCTACTGTCATTCAATTAAAATATTTTGTTTGTATAATTTTTCAAGTAGTGGAAGAGAGAAAATACAACTATGACTAACATAATATCATATGATTTGATGACTATGTAAAAAATTGTACATTATCCCTTAATAAAAATTAAATTCTTATCATAATTAATAGTAAATAAAAAATTAATTTTATAATAATATAACATTAAAATTTTAAGATGAAAAAAATAATTTTATTATAGACAGAGGTGAAGCCTCATGTATAAGAAAGGGACGATGAATATCGAATAAATTTTAAATAATTGTCCTAAGTGAGAATATAATATTAAATTTTTCTAAAATGATACCATGAGAAATTCACGAACAAATATTAAAATGATATTCTAGGATTTTTTAACATTCGTTCGTGAATTTTTAATATAATATGAGGGTCTCATTTTTCTCATGTTATATTAAAAAAAATTTAATTAATATTATATTATCCTAAAAACATGAATTTCTCATCAAGCTACTGTGGGTGGATATTGAACGAATAATAAATAATTTTTTTATTGCATATAATTTACTTTTACTTTTAAATTCTTAAAATTTAACTGTGAAGATTAATAATATATAATTATTTTATATATATTGGTATACCAATATTATTTTGGTTAAAATAATAATATTTAGTTAGATATTTTGGCAGGCAAAAGGATATTATGCAACAATATATATGGTGAAATGAATGGTTACGTTGTAACGTGAGGGGAGTGGGGGCTGTTGAAGTTGAAGTTGGGGCATGGAATATGAACAAAACGACAAGAGAATTAGATGTAAACGTGTTTGGTTAAATGTGTATTATAAGCTAAATGAGGACAGCTAAATAGGTAGTGTGTCAGATAAGGTTGGGATAAAGAAAAATTATAAAATATGTAGTATCAATATCTCTAAAATTAACTTTAATCATATTTTTATATATTTGTGTCCCATTTTAATAATATGATTCCAAAATTTAAATGAACAAAAAGATTGATAATTTTATTCATTGAGTCATCGTGACTCTATTCCCATATGCACTGTGATTCTCGTATCAAACACTTTTAAGAGTTATTTTCCCATTAACCCCTTGACTTTGACTATAGAGTCAAAAAAAAGAATCAAACGTAATCTTATAGTATAGTATTTATAAGTGACAATATATCAATCATTCATAATATAATTAAGATTATAATTATATTAATATTATAAAATCTTTAATTAATATACTAGTATATATAGAGAGTTTATTATAAATTCGAGTTCATATTATCAATTTTTTATTATTATTATGGATTTATTGGTCGGTTATATAATTTTTTTCTTTTTTCAGGTCTTCAAAAACTAATCATAATTATGAGTTGGTTGGAAAATATGGTTCACTCATTCACTGATTAGAAGATTTTTTTTTTTTTTTTTTTTTGTGTTGCGCAGATTTTGCTTTTACACAGTGCATAATTGATAGACTTTTTTGCTTTTGAGAGTATTACGTAAAGTGCGTTTGTGTATTTTGCATGCTGTAAAGTACTATACTGCAAAATGTATTTTTTTTTTCACATATTTTCATACACCATGATAATATCTGGTTCATTTCTTTTAAATTTAATATAAACTTACTTCAATATTCTAACTTTATATTTTTATTTTCGATAATATATATATATATATTATTTTAAGTAAATGTCATGCTAATTTTTCTTAACAGTGAAATAGTCAGTTTGATTTTCTTTTATTTATGTAAGTGATATTAATTTTTTCTATGAGCATTGTTTAATTAAGGAAGTCAATATAATTTTTTAGAAGATGCCAAATTAGTTCTCTAAAGAAAATTTAGTATAATAATTTTATAAATTTTTGGAATAAATTTTACAAATAAATAATAGATTGAATGAATTTTACTAAATTTAAAGGAGGTTGTGATCTATGACCGGTGGGGACTGAAGACTAGAGTGAGGATTCCGTGTACTGTGATCTGTATGGGCTTCGTGTAGATCCTGTCGAAGTCCGTAGATCATGTTGTGTCCTAAAATACTCATTATACTTTGACCAAATTAAATATAAAAATTTTATTACATAAATAAATAAATATTAAAAATTAAAATATGTCCTTTTGTATTGGCATGTATAAAGGACAAGTTGAATTATAGTACTCAATGAGTGTTAATTTTTCATTTTTATTATTTATTAAAAATAATTAAATAAACTTAAAAATATGGAGTACTATTTGATTTGACATATGGTATATATTATGAATGGACAACTTTTGTCGAACCGAAATATATATCGATCTCAAGAAAATAAAAAAAAGTTATTTGTCAAATAGTAAGAAGGGTAATAAAATTACGTGGAACGTGCATTTGGAGTGTTACAAACTTTATCATACGTAATAATTTAACATTTTAAAATTATTAATTTAAATTTTAAAATATTATATTAATATATAATATTAAAAGTTGAATTAATAATTTTAAAAAGTTAAACTATATTACATATGATAATCGATTCTGTAGTGTACAAAAAATATTTTATACAAGATAATCATATTTATTGTGATTAAAATGACAATATTCAATTGATATTATATATGTTATCATCATAAATTGTACGTAATTAATCATAACTTTTATTTAATTAATTTGGTAAAATTGGTAAGTAAAAGTTAAATAAAAATTCAAACCTCAAAAAATTATTTGTTTGGCAGTTTGTCTTACAACAATGCCTATTTAGGTTTAAAGACAAGTAAAGAAATAAATAAATAAAATGATAATGAAAGTAAAAATAACAATAAAACTCACAAAATAATTAAAGCTATAATGACATAAATGATAAATGATAAATAACAGTATATTTTTTTTAAAAAAATATTGAGTGGCCTATATAACATAGAAGATCGATAAGAGAGAATGAATTATTTTTCAAAAGAAAAGAGAGAAAAAGATAATGAGAGAAAAAAAAATAGAGTAATTTATATTGAAGAGTGGTTATTTCTTTTAATTTATATAATATATTTTAAAATTTATTAATTATATTTTGTAATCATGATTGGTGAGGAATAAAAAACACTTGCGTACGAGTTTAATTTAATCACTCGCATCGATCTCGTGTTTCTTGCCGCATCGCATGATCATTAATTCTTCCAAAAGTAAAAGCCACATGCGAATCTTTTCTTGTGGGGTAACGTTCATATCGCGTTGATTATTAATGCCAGCAACATGAACAACTTGATTACTTGAAGTTCAATGTTATAGGAAAATCAATAATGTCATACGTAAAACAAAAATACATTCAACGAGTATCTAATGTGTATTATATATAAGATGTAATATGTATTATTATATAGCACACGTACGTATAACACACATTACGTCTTATGTATAGCACATATTGGATGCTCGTTGGACGTATTTCTGCTGTACGACAAACATTATTGATAGGAAAATTAGTATTATATATTTATGAGTAAATATAAATAGTCTCTACAATAACGATATAATTTTTCAAAATTTAATGTGATGGACAAATTAATTCTCAAAATATGAAAGTGATGGCATAATTCTTTAAAATTGAAATTTTAGGGCAACGTAGTCCTTCAAAATTGAAAATTTAGGACAATTAAAAGATTATATTATGCTAAAATTTTAATTTTGAAAGATCATGTTATCACTTTCATATCTTTCGATGGATTTTTTTATCGATTATATCAAATCTTATGCGACCATATTGTAAGAAGTAACCTCACTTAAGCTAGGATTAAGCTTATAATAATAATTAGCAATGTGATTAGTTTAGTTTAGTGTAGTGTGCGTTGGAAGTTTTCCATGTACTATAAATGGGTGAGTTTCACTCAATGTTACAAGAAGCAATGCAATATACAGTTCAGTTACAATTCGGTTACCGAGGTTTTCTTTCTCTCTCTCTTTCTTCCATGGCTTCTCTATGTTCTTGCTCAACTTCATCATTTCCTTACATGGTATCTAGAGTCTAGGGTCGATCATGAACCCTGGTTCGTCTTCCAATGGTTCTCATCCATATTCTTCAACTGCTTCATCTCCAACATTTCAACCAATCACTTTCTCAAATCTTGTTTCCTTAAAGCTAGATGATGCGAATTGGCTTTTATGGCATCAAAAAACAATTGCAATGATCAAAGGACACAAATTACAAAATCATCTACTTCGGAAAAAGATTCCAGATATGTATTCAACTAAACAAGATGCTGCTAAAGAAGGTAATCTAACTCCTGAATTTGCAAACTGAGAGCAACAAGATGGTCTGCTTCTGTCATGGCTTCTTTCATCTTTTAGTCCTGGAGTCAAAGCAAGAATGGTTGGTTGTAACTATGTCTACCAAGCATGGGAGCAATTGGAAAAATACTTTGCATCTCTGACACGAGCAAAGATCAAACAACTCAAACTTGAACTAAAAAAATCAAGAAATCTGGATTGATGAATGAATTCTTGTCAGATATCAAGAAGTTAGTAGATCAGCCCGTTGAAGCAATTCTTGATGGATTATCTTATGACTACACTCTTGTGGTAATTTCAATTATGTCTCGAGTAAATCCTCATATGGTTGATGACATTGAATCTCTACTCCTTGCTGTTGAAACTCATTTGGAACCTCTAGCTGAAGCTTCAAGTCAGATTCAATTGAATTTCACTCAAACTCAATCTCAGCAACATAGAACTAGAGTCTCAAACTCCAGCTAACAAGCAATTGTATCAATCATTTCAAGGAAAAGGAAACATAAATTATAGAGGCAGAGGTCGTTTTGGCCGAGGTAGAGAAAAATTTAATGGAGTTTTCAAGCCTCAGTGCCAACTATGTGGCAAATATGGTCATATGGTATTAGTGTTATCACATGTTTAATCCACATTTTTAAGTTTTTCAGTCTCGCAGCTACTTTTCTCAACCTCAACAACAATTCATCACTCAACCACAACAACAGTTCACTCCACATAAAGCGTATTCACAAGTAACACAAGTACACAACAAGATCTGGAGAATCTGAGGCGATCATAGCTACTCTTCAAATTGTCTATGACCCGATGTGATATCCCGATACTGGTTACTACAAATCACTTTACTCCTGATCCTTCAGTTTTCGACTCAAAATCAGTTTATGATGGCAATGATAAATACAATTAAGGAATGAGACAAGTATGAGTATCAAACACTTAGGACATTTCAATCTTTATTCACCTTCATTCAATAAAAAATTTATCTTACATAATTTATACCATATTCCTAAACTCACAAAGAACCTTCCTTAGTGTTCGAGAATTAGCTAAACAAAATCATGTGGGATTCTATTTTGATGAATTTGGCTGCAATGTACTTGCTCAAGGTACCAGGGAGATTGTTCTCCAAGGACTTCTTAAAAATGACATGTATGTATTTCTAGATCTGCAACTTTGGATTTTGCTGCAAATTCAGCACTCAAATCCTTTGTACATAGAATAGGTGTTGAGCCAAATAAATTTCTCCTTTGGCACCATAGGCTAGGTCACCCCTCGAGCAGAGTTGTAAATTTTGTCTTAAATTTGTGTCATATTTCCTCTAATGCAAATAAAATTTCTGTAATATGTAAGACTTGTTGTGCAGGGAAAGCACATCAACTTTCCTTTACTAGTTCAAACATTGTATATGATGAACCCTTGACTTTAATATTGTGATACCATATATCATAGTATTCCTTAAAAAGTGTTCTAGTATGATCCTAGTATGTTAAAAAGAGGTTGGGCCTTAGAAAGGACCAGAACGGAAAAAGACTCATTTGAAACCCATACAGTCTCGCTGGGCGAACCCACTATGGGAGCGAGTAAGCGGTGCAAGGCGAGCCCGCTGTCACGACCTTGGACACACTCCAACACAATCGGACTGACACTAGACTTACTCAACCTCTTGAACTAAGACAAGTCAACCTCACTCTCAAAACTAGGCAAGGGAAGCTAAGAGCACAAGAGAAACTCAAGAGAGTTGTGGAAGAACTCTATTATTTATGAATGTTTACAAGTGAGTTTGGAAGCTTGGTGGATTTGGTTGGTTTGGCCAAGAATGACCAGGAGGGATGGCAACAATGCGGGAAATGTGCGGGGAGTAGTAGCCTCATCCCCATCCCGCACAACAAAAACAATCCCCGTCCCCATCCCCATTCCCCGAGGGGCCCCAAAGGGAAAATTGAAAATTGAAAAAAAAAACTATCAAAATCTCAATAAAAATATCAACATAATATAGTAAAGGTGAATTGTGACAATGAGAGAGGAGAAAGGAAGAATGGGACGACGACCTGGTAAGTGAAGATAATAAGTGGTGAGGATAATAAGTGGTGAGTATATTAGAGGAAGGAAGAGAAGCAGAGATAAAAGAAAGAAGAAGGAGATCATGCAACAACTTGGTGAGTGAGAGTGAAAAGTGAGAGGGAAAGAAAAAAAGAAGAGAATCATGAAATGTTTAATGAGTTATGATGAACGTATAAGTGTGTTAATGAATGATTATATACTATATAGATAAAATTATAAAAAATACCTTCGGGGAGGGGAATATAGTTTCCATTCCCATCCCCAAATTCCTCTCCGGGGGACATTAACCCCCATTCCCATCCCTACGGAAAAAAAAAATCCACAATTGCAGGACCCAAATGCAGGGATCCCCACGAACAGATCCCATTGTTATCCCTAATGACCATCCCTATATATAGTCTCCCACCTCCTTAACGGACGGTGGAGATTAACCCTAATGATTGTTCTCAAAATCGTAATTCTACACAAATGCTCTTAATGACTCAAAGATATTACAAACTTATGATTTATGCTACAAAATAGAAAATGCACACTCAAGTTTTTCTACTAAAATCATCAATAAGATTATGAAACACTTGCTTCTGCTATATGTTGGAACATCATATGTACTGATGTATATTGATTTGAATGTACAAACTCTAGTAAGTTTCTTGATTTCTAGGATTTTCTAGCTAGAAATGATTCCTCATGTTTATTTTTTAATTGATAAGTCTCATAAATACAATTAGAAAATTTAACAAAAAGTGACAAATCTAATAAACTAATTTCGTATGAAAATTAATTATGTACCTCTCAATTTAAACAAATTCTAATATTCACTAACCATTTAAATGCTTCAACTAAATAACTTTAAATTATATATATTTTCTCGATTAGAAACTTTTTTATTTTAATCAAAGAGGATGTTTCTAAATTAATACCACTTGACAAACTTTTTCAATTCTTTTTCGAGTTTATTATCAGAATATTCATCCTACGATAACTAATTTTTTATTAATTTATAGGTATCCCAATATCATATTATCGACACTTAATTAAGAGTAGATAAGCCTCAACTACCCATTATTTTTTTTAAGTTTTCTTTAAAAGAAATTATAAACTAGAGAATCTTAAAATTTTATCCACTCCCAAAGGACAAAATTTTATCAATAGTCACATTTTTTTTTTTCCATTTCCACAAACCAGAGTACAAGACACACAAATCTCTTTCTCTCCCTCCCTCTCTTCTTAGCTTCCCAAGCTTTCGGCAATGGCGGCTCTGTTCGAACCATCATTCTTCCCTCCAAATTCTTTCAGCACCAATGTCCCTTCAAAGCTCCACCCTTTCCCCACAAAACCCACCTTCCTCACCTTTCGCTTCCACACTCCTTGTGCCGCTAACACTTCACCTTCACCTTCTCACTCTCTCACCAAAACTGAACCCGACCCGAACTCCGAACCTGGTTCCGACCCGACCCCGGACCGCCGTAGGGCCGTTAAGCTCGCTTGGGAGAAGCTGGTTCGGTGGTCCCGGTCATGGCGGTCCAAGGCCAAAACCGACGTCCTCGAACGAACCAACAAGGTTGGTTTTTTATTTCCAGTTTCTATGCATTTTTTTTTCAGCAATTTGGGGTTTTGCATTGTTTGTTTCCGAGTTTATTGGAAAATGTATAGACAAAACTTTTAAGAAAGATAAAAAAAAATCATATTTTAATTACTCCTTTATTTTATATTAACCGTCTCTCTTTACATTTTTTTTATGCAAGTTATCCGATTTATTTACTGAACCGAAATACGTCTAACAAGTATCCAATGTGTGCTATTACATGTGTGCTATTACATAGTACACATTGTATGTCAAACATTTATGGTTTCTTTACTGTTTCAAGAAGCATTTAATTTAGTTTCTTTTTTTTTCATTGTACCTGTTTATATAATAGGAGAGAATGTTGATAGAAATAAGAAAAATTGAGTTAAAGAAGATAAAGAAAATTTTGATGATAGAATAAGAGGTATTTTTATTTTTTTTACTTCTATTATTTAGATTTGGTAAGTGTTTGGTGTATAATAAAAAAATCAGCCAAAACAGCCAACATATTATGCATACCATATATTATATAATATGCATCTCATATATTACATGTTATTCATACCATATATCATAAGTTATGCACACTATAAATCACATGTTGCAACATTATTTTTCTTTGCAACACGTGATATATGGTATGCACGTAACATGTAATATATGGTGTACATATTATATATGATGTGCATAATATTGTTGGATGTTTTGACTATTTTTTTATTATACATCTAGCAATGCTCTTTAGATTTTATATAGAATTTAATCATTACCTATGTATAAGTGAAAAGAGACGGTTAATATGAGACGGAGGGAATAGTATTTTACTATAGACATAGCCTTCCATTTCCTTTTAATGGTCCTTTGAGGAAAGAATTTTATTTCATATTGATTGTCAGTTTTATCATTTCAATATATATTTAATAATAGTATACCAATTTTATCTCTTATGTATTTTGTTTGAAAAATGTGCTAGTGAAAATGTGAATGATAACATAGTCATTTTAATACTTTTTTTAACAAATCAAGATCACTAATGTGTTTTCTTAATACTCGTGCATAAACCCTAAAAGACTAGCAAAATGGAACGGAAGGAATATAATATAAGTACCCGTCTTCACTTAATGATTTGGATTTTAATGATTCATGAAATTGAGATTTTATCATCTGAATTAGTAGCTGGATGAACTCCTACTTTGGTGGAATACATTTGATATTGAGCCAAATGGGATAGTCTGTAATAGGGTCTTGATAGTGTAAAATGATGGTTTGGCTGAGTTTGTATCGTTCCATGTGCTGCAAAATGAAATTCTGTTTTGTTGAGAAGGTGGTTGTGCTTGGAGGGGGATCGTTTGGGACGGCAATGGCGGCTCATGTTGCGAATAGGAAGGCTCAATTAGAGGTCAAGATGCTCGTCCGGGATCCGGAAGTTTGCTTGTCTATCAATGAGAGGCACTGCAATTGGTAACTACCCTTTTGTCTGTACTCATGATCTACAAGGTTAACTAATGATCGTCTAATTTTCTATATCATTTTTATTTTCGGGTGATTGGTTTATCTTCTTGCAGTAAGTACTTCCCGGATCACAGGCTACCGGAGAATGTAGTTGCAACAACTGATGCGAAATCTGCTTTGGTTGATGCGGATTATTGCCTTCATGCCGTGCCTGTTCAGGTCATTTGAAATTTTTCAAGCTTCTTTGGATAGCAGTTTTAGTAGCATCGAATTGACACTCCTTTGTGTCTCAGCATGTGATGTTTGTGCAAGAAGTGGCTATCTGAAATCTGAATCTTTTGTTTCTTCTATTGCAGTTCAGTGCTTCTTTTCTTGAGAGTGTTGCTGATTATGTTGATCCAAGCTTGCCGTTTATATCCCTTAGTAAAGGCCTCGAGTTGAATACACTGAGAATGATGGCGCAAATCATTCCTCAAGCACTACGGAATCCTCGCCAGCCTTTTGTTGCGCTCTCAGGGCCTTCTTTTGCTTTGGAATTGATGAATAAGCTACCTACAGGTGACTAAATCATTGCCAATTACATGTGAAGATTTTGTTCTTTCAATTATGTGATGGTTTTAAAGCCAATCTGTTTTTTTTGCCCTTTGCTTGCATTTTCAAATAGCAGCAATGGTGGTGGCTTCTAAAGACAAAAAATTGGCAAATAAAGTTCAGCAGCTACTAGCTTCAAGTCATTTAAGAATCAGCACCTCAAGGTAGATGACCTTTGGTAGATTTGAATGGAATTGAATTTCTTTTTATTTATGATGCATTTATGACCCTTTGGGTGCGGCCCTTCCCTAGACCTTGCATGCAATAATGCTTGTCGTAGAACAAAAATACGTCCAACGAGCATCCACCGTGTGCTATATATAAGACATAATGTGTGCTATATGTATAGCACACGTATGTATAACACACATTACGTCTTATATATGATGCTTGTTGGACATATTTTTGTTGTACGACAAATATTATTGGCGTAATGCGGGATGCTTACTGCCCTTATGATGCATTTTATTAACCAACTTTTATCCCCTATGAAGAAGCATATCCTGCTTGTTGTATTCTGTCTCCCCGATTTTATGAAGCCCTAGGCTCTGTTACTCGTTTTATTTTATGTATGGTATGTTGAACAGTATATGCAGATTTTGGTGCAAATGTTCAGCTTGTAATCTCTGATAACTCCAGTGATGTT
Organism: Aeschynomene evenia; assembly: GCA_013621005.1. Lineage (NCBI taxonomy): Eukaryota > Viridiplantae > Streptophyta > Magnoliopsida > Fabales > Fabaceae > Aeschynomene > Aeschynomene evenia. The sequence goes on from CM024269.1 coordinate 21,370,257, forward strand.
ACAGGAGTTGAAATAGCAGGCGCACTTAAGAATGTCCTCGCGATAGCAGCTGGGATAGTAGAAGGTATGAATCTTGGTAACAACTCAATGGCTGCTCTTGTTTCACAAGGCTGTTCAGAGATACGGTGGCTTGCGACAAAGGTAAATGATCTCTATTAATTCAATTCTTAAATCTTAGGACTCTTTGCAAGTAAAGAAACTGTCACCTATGTTTTGTTTACTAAGTATCACATTGAAGAGGACAAAACTGGTTTTCTCTAAAACGGTTGTTTGCAATCTCTGTATAGAACATCTAATTTGCAGATGGAATAGAATATACTTATAGCAAGGTGTTTTCGGTTGCATTCTGCTATTTTTTACTATCCTAGGGTCAAGAATAGTGCAATGTTGACGGGCCGATGGGTCCGGTTGATGGCTGGGCCTGGGTGATGTGCTGGCGGGCTCAAGCGATGGTCGGAAGAAGTTACAACATTCCATTCCCATGGGAATTTAATATTCTCATGTGAGAGATGGGAATAAAAATGAGGCACATTTCATTCCCGGAACTATATTTTCAAACCTTGAACCAAATATGAGAACAATTATTTCCCAACCTCGGTTGCATACTGCTTCTTTTTACTATTATAGGGTTAAGAATAGAGCAATGATACTTGTAATTGTACCATAAATGCATAATAGTAGATAATCTCCATGAATAGGGTTTAGGGTTTAAGATTAACGTCTTTTTCAGTTCTTTTCTGCAAATAAATGATGTGTGTGTACTCTCTTTATCTAATTCCACTTTCCTCCAATTATCTTCTGAAGATGGGTGCAAAGCCAACAACAATAACTGGTCTGTCAGGAACTGGAGACATAATGCTTACATGTTTCGTGAATCTTTCGAGAAACCGAACTGTTGGCGTTCGACTTGGATCAGGCGAGAAGCTTGAGAACATTCTCAACTCCATGAATCAGGTATCTATCTATAAATAGTTTCCAAGTGTGCCTCATCATTCTTGAATTTCTCGCAAGCGGCGCGGTGCGGCGTTATTGAAACGCTTATCCATACTATGCCAGGTTGCAGAAGGCGTCTCAACGGCCGGAGCTGTTATTGCTTTGGCACAGAAATATAACGTCAAGATGCCAGTGCTGACAGCAGTTGCGCGTATCATTGACAACGAACTTACCCCTAAGAAAGCTGTTTTCGAGCTAATGAGCCTCCCTCAGGTTGTTTTTCGGAATGAACTATATTGATTTGGTCTTAAGATTATGGATTTGATTGGTGATGATTTCTCATTATGCAGGTTGAAGAAGTTTGAAACCTTCACATATCAACAAAGCTACACATTGTTTACTACACTCAGCTGCTTTTTTAACTGCTGCTTGTAAGACATGTGTGTGCTTCAATTCTTTTCACCATTGCACTTCAAGAAATGGTGAGAACAATTTTGCAGAATTGGGGTTTGCACCATACATTTACTTGAATTTGAGAAATGTGCAGATAACAATAATAATAATAATAATACTCCTTCCGGTCCCTTTTATATGTCACTTTTGAGTTCTGCACACGTATTAAGGTAATCATTGGATTTTATTAAAAGTCTAACTAGTAGAGTTAAAATGTCCAAAATACCCTCTATCACCAATAAAAATTGTCATTGAAATAAATTATATTGGTTGTGAAATAAAAGGATATTATAGGAAAGAAAAAGAAATGTTTTTTGAAATCATAAAAGAGATAAATAAAAAGGATCAAATAAAAAATTGAAAAGAGACAAATAAAAGGGATTGAGGGAATAATAATAATAATAGGTACATAATATATAAGTCTCACACTCGTTATACTTGTTTAGCAACACCATACTTTGGAGCCACAAATATGTCTCATTTTATAATGTCATTTTTATTTGTGCATCACTTTGTAATGAATGTTAATTTCCTCCAACATTTGCAAGATTTTATAATAGGATAAATGGCTACATGAGTAACAAATACAATATATGTTATTATGATATTTTTTCTTGAGATTAATTTTTATACATTGATGGTGTAAAGTTGTTTTACATGGTCAACTAATAGAAGTTGAGAAAGATGTCAAATCATAGTGGATATTTATCATAGTAGGTGATTTTTAGTGATGAGTTGTCATTTTGTTGAATTTTTATTGATTGACGGTGAAAATAACTTTACACTGTTAGTGAATGAAAATTAAATCAAATTTTTGAGATATTGGTGACAATAATCATTTGTTTGTTTTAACATTCATTAAAATAAGATATTGGTGAAAATAACTATCACATTTCGTTTGTTTTAAAAGTGACAATAATAAAGGAAACTATTATTTCATTTGGATTAATATATTGTTATCTTGGCTACTAGCTAGACCAAATCCTTGGTCCTATAGAAATTATTATGGATATACATCATTAAATAACATTTAATTGACAATGACCAAAATTATTAATTAAGAATTAAACAAATAAAAAAGTATGAAGAATAGCAACTATGGAAACTAGTCCAATCACAAACACCAACTTATTTTGAAATATATTGGAGATTAAGTTGATATATATACTTATGTCATGGAGTCAATAGTGTTCCAAAAATGTGGTCCAAAAGAAAATGTCAAAAAAGTGAAACAAAAAATGTTTTTATTAAAATAACTTACAATTTTTGTCCCAATGGCTCTTAAGCCTTAGATATAAGCCTTTCCTGCATGGTCAACGAAAATTAAATTATTTAGTTAACTTTTTACTCTAATCATTATAGCTTTGATTTAATCATTGAGTTTCTTTACTAAAAAAAAAAAAAAAAGAACAATCCCTCCATGTCTCCTCTTGTTTTTTTTTTTTTTTGTTAATTTATTTGTTTTTTTTTTTCAAAAGATGTAAATGAATCTTCAAAAGTTTAAAGAATTTAATTCTAATTATTTGACCATAAACATAATTTATAATAGAGAAATGATTTGTATATACTATAAAATCAGCCACCATATATAATAATCAAACTTTTTAACATTATTAATCTAATTTTTAATACTATATATTAATCTAACATATTTAAAAGTTGAATTAGTAGTTTTAAAAAGTTGAATTATTACAAATAATGACCGATGGTGACTGATTTTATGGTGTATATGTAGTATTACTCTTTATAATAGTATATAATTTATAATAGGATATTAGTAATCAACAATGTTTGTTGATTCTTTAATAAGATGTCATTCATCCATTGTTTTTGTCACATTTGTTAAAAATAATTGTTGATAATAATTCTTCCTTCTATTTCTTTAAAGATGCCCCATAGGGTACATGAAAGGGTAAGTTAAACTATGGTTTGTGCCAACATGATAACTACAAGGATAATCCTAATAGACAAAGAAATTTTGCCCCACATTACTAATTATTTGTGCCAACTTGATATTTGTTTTATGAGAAATTCTTATACGGTTCTGAAACACATTTAATGTATACTTCAGGAACCTTCATAACTACACATTCTAAATTATTATATTAAATTTCGAACTATTTTAAATTAAAATGTATGATTGTGAATGTTTTTAGAACACACATCAAACGTACTTGGGGACTATGCAAGAATTTCTCGTCTTCTCACTTTTTTTATATCTCTCCATTGAATAGAAAAAGCCATCCTGAAACTTCCTTGAATTTACATGTTGAATGGCCATTGAATGATCTTTACAAATCATGCTCTTTCTTTCTCTCTATCTTTTTGTTGTTTCTCCATTGAGGCTATTACTTACCCTTCTTTTTTAAGCTCTTCCAAGTTAAGTTAGTACAAAGAGGCACAACAAAGAATAGAAGGTGAAACTCCTAAGAATTCTGACATTGCCGGAGTTCGACGAGAAGGGGTGAGGAATCACTCCTTTTTGTCTTCCTCTCGATCTTCCCCGAGCGGAAACATGTGACGATCTGCACCGATCGATGTCTTTCTTTCCTTTCTTTCTAGTATGATTGCCATGTCCCCAGTCACCTTAACTGCACTTCCAGTGAGTGTTATAGCTTCCTCATCAAAGTCTTCCCCTGTCTCCTCAGAGTATGCATATCTGCACAACCGCAAACAAAATTTAACTTTCAAGATATAGAACCTCAAATGAGGAAATTAGCATGTCACTACAATGTCAATGTAAAAAAACTCTATGGTTGCGATTTTCAGTCATGTCATCCTTAAGTTCATCTTTCAAATCCACCTTTCAAACATCGGATCTCTTTTTATGTATGTTTTGTTGGAGGGTAAAAATGAGGGTCAATTTTCGATGGATGAATTTCATGTTTAATTTTACACGTAGAGCTTATCCATGAAAATTTACACCACATTTTTAACCCCTAACCAAACATACCCTTATTGTCACAATGTCTCAAAAGCTAATGAAGTGTATAGCTTTGAATTTCACTACAGAAACTGAAGTCCCTGTGATATGCTTCAGTTGATTTAGGTATGATATGAGCTTAAGCTCATCAAGTGAAAATACATATATGATACCTTTCCAATAAAATGACCAAAAGAACTGAACTGAACTTATATTGATTCCACTAACTAACCAATAATGTTTTCTGTTGATTATGACAAAGAACCAATAGCCTTTACTTTTCTCTAAGATATCTATTTCACTCAGAAAAGAATATGCAAATTAAATATTACAATTTTTTTTAAAAAAAATTCACTCTCTAAAGCATTTGAAATTCTCACAACATAAAAGTCATAACCATATTTCGTGGCACAATAATCTTAATTACTTTACTATTAAACTAGTAGTAAATAATATTTGCAGGGCAGTAGTATTAACATGGAACTGAATTTAGAAATGCAGAAAGATACTAACTAGTTGAAAAGTAGAATTATCTACTCAGAAAAAATGTCTTACCCCTCAGAAGGCATAGGTGTGAATGGAGATGAAGATTGACACGTGCAATATGCAATTATAAGTATTATATGAATCGCAGTTTGGAAGTTCATGAGTTATTCGATCACCCGTAAAATACTGATAAGATTAAGGATAAAGTTTTCATGCTATAACCCAATTTATAATAATAATAAATCTCCCTCTTTTTCTGTATGCTTTCTGTTATTTTTTCTTCCCTTTCGACACCGCCAATAGGAGTGGAAAATTAGTATGCTTAGATATACCTGGTCGGATTTTGAGATGGAGCCCAGAGAATGCAGATCACTACCAGGAGAACATATGCCAACAAAGTCCAGAAAGCCGGGATAATCCAAGCTCTTCGCCACAGTTCACTTAGAGGGTCAGATGCATTGAAGTACAGCTGAAAGAAAATAAATTAAACCCCGAGTCTACCGTAGTTTTCAGAACAAAAATAAAGATATGAATATGAAAATGAGTAATGCTATATGTACATATAAAACAATATGTACATTGTACATAAGAATGAGCAACGTGTCCCATCAACTCAAGTTTTTGAAATCTATGTAATCAATGATCAAATCACAACCATTGATTACACAAGGGTACTGGTAGCCTATGGGTAGTGAAGGAAAAACCTATGTTTTGATTTTTTCATTGAATGGAATGGTTTTTGGAATTAATAGGCATCAAAAAGAAAAAAGAGTGAGCAAGGAAGAAAGCAGTAAAGAAATCTAAGACTACCTCGTAACCAATCCATACGACCGAAAGCAGCACTGTCACTGCAAGGGAATTTGTAAACTTCCTGTACAACTCAAGTTTCGCCATACTTCTCCGGGTCTGTGCATATAGCCAAGCAAATGAATTTAAGTCATATCTGATTTATAGTGAAAATTTAAAAGTTTTACTTACAATCTGTAAAGCTCTCAGAATTGTTCAGTTATCCATTCTTTAATTCATCATAGGATCATAATTACCTTCAAAAACACTAGAAGGTACTTCCAACACACATGTTTTTTTCTTTCCGTTGTTAAATGATCACCATATTTTTGTACGCACTTCAACAACGACCAATGTATTCAACAGAAATAGCCTAACATGAGCCTATTCTAACATTTCATACACTGCGACTCAGATCATTAAATGCTGCCTTTTCCACAAGCTAACAAGTTAGGGAGACGATTTTTATGCGTGTTTGTGAAGGAATTATTAGCATACAAGGTTACCTGAAGCTTCTCCAAGGTTTTTGATAATGATGAAAAGATCCAAAGAATAAAGCAGGCATCCAACAGAGCAACAGGAAGCACCAGAAAAAGCCTTGTTTTTCCAGAAAAGTCATTAATATTACCCAAATGTTCCACTAGCTCAAGACCTTCTGAGGCCACTAAATACACCACACCAAGAAGAAGCACTCTTGAGGTTATACCACCAAGTGTTGGGCGCACAACACCATAACCCATAGAAACCACGAGAAGAAGAAGCCGCGAGACTGTCTTCTTGACAGCAGTGAAGCTAACAGCCCATATCGTTATCATCATTGGCCTGCTTCCAGTGGAATTGAAATTTGCATACTCAAAATACCAGAGGGCCATTTCACACATCCCAAGGCCGATGACAGCAGTAATATGGTAATGCAACTGAATTACATCTTTCCAATATTGTACAAACCGGAGAAACCAGACCAGACCAAGAAATAGGTAAGCTAAAGACATCAAACCATAGAATGTCATCAATGGCATCATCTTGCCCGGAAGATAACCATCCGGGTTCCTCCAAACAGTTCTTCCTGAGATCACCGTATCCTTCAGTTCCGGATCACAAAACATAAAATACAAGTAATACATTCCAGTGCTGTTTATTTCAACAGTTTGGATAACCATTTTAGTCTCCTCATTGTTCCCCGCGAAGAATGTCTGTATACGTTTAGGCCCATTCGGGTCATCCCGGTTCTCGCGGATGATAACCTCTCCTAATTTGCAAGAGTTCTCCTTGGCAAGTTCAGGGGTGCAGCATATGGCATCAGAGTTCAGATAAGCACCCCCAATATTATTCCTATCTTTCACCTTCACTATGATAGCCTCAACCAACCCTGTATTTTGCTGCATCTCATTCTTCTTCTGAGCAGATTCTTTAGTTCTCCGAAATGTAATAGACTCAAACCTGATTGAGCACACAACATTAAAGAAAAATAAAATAAAAAACAAAAACTCTTTAAGTATCATTTTTTTCATATAACACATGGAAATTGACACACATAAATAAACTAATTTGATGAACTAAGGAAATGTGACAGTTCTACTCCAATTCCAAATCTAATTTAATTAAGAAACAAACAAAAACATCAATGTCCTTTTCTGCATTCACTCAATCTGATATCCACATTCACCAAATTTTAGTCAACCAGGGCATCTAGCCAAATAATAATAATAAGAAAAAAATCAAAAACAAAAACAAAGATCAATTTTTTTTTTTTTTTAATCTTCCGATCAAAAGGTAAAAACACACGGATCAAAATACCCCATTTGCAAATAGAGCATAACAAGCACCCCCCCAATACTAACAAAGAGCTAAAAACACAAAAAAACAAAAGAAAGAAAGGAAAAGGTTGAGTTTTTGATTACCTAATGAAGGATTTGCCATTGAGGGAATTTTCTTCGTTGGAGGAAGAAGAGGAAGAGGAAGAGTGGACCCTTGAAGCGTAAAGGCCCTCACTACCACCATGGAAGAAGAAGGAATTGGAACGGTGCATAAAGGTCTCGTTTTGGTAATCGTGGATCGAAGCACCCACGTGCGTGATGAAGAAGAAGAAGAAGAAGATCACGCATAATGTGGTGATCATCGAGCACCCATTTGGACCCAGATCACGTGCTGAACCACGCACACCCATCATCATTATACTAAGAAATCCTTTGCTTTTTTTGGTTTTTCTCTATGTCTATGGTTGATGGTGAATGTGATTGAATTAAAGAATGTGAAATGTGAAAGCGAGAGAGAGTTAAGAACTCGAAAAAGGGGTGAGAAAATGTGCAGTGAGAGTGTGTGTGAGAGAAAGAGAATGGATCGGATTTGATGGGAGCAAATGGTAATGAAAAGGAGGAAACGGTGATTTGTGGAAAATCTGTGTGTCTCAGTGTTCTGAGTTGTTGTATGAGAATGAGCTGAACCAAAATGATAATTAATTTTTCTACTAAACATTAAAAATATTTCATAATAGGCAAATACTTTGTGTAAAAAAAGAAATTGCCAAAGAACTAATGCGCATAATATATATATAATATAAAATGTAAAATGTACAATGTACTGCATAATATATACAACATATACCACATGTTGTAGCATTATTTATTTTTTGGCTTAAATATCATTTTAGTCCACTAACTTCACATAAATTCTGATTTTGGTCCACTATTTTTAGATTTATCACATTTAGTCCACTAGCTTTCAAATTGTGAGCACTTTTGGTCCACTATTAGTCAATTGGTAAGTCAACGGACACGTCAGCAAAAGTTAACAGTCATGTCAGCAAAGTCAACCGACACGTCAGTAAAGTCAACCGACACGTCAGCTAAGTCAACATCCACGTCAACAAAGTCAACGTCCGCGTCAACAAAGTCAACGTCCACGTCAACAAAGTCAGCGACCATGTCAGCAAAGTCAACTGTCACGTCAGCATTGTTAAGTCCACGTCAGCACAGTGGACTAAAATTGACAATTTTTTAAAGCTAGTGGACTAAATGTGACAATTCTAAAGATAGTGGACTAAAATCAGAATTTGTATAAAGCTAGTGGACCAAAATGATATTTAAACCATATTTTTTTTATAATATGTGATATATGTTATGCACATCATGTGATATATGATTGTACGATATATGATATTTGTTGTACATTTTATATTATATATATTGTACATGTTGATTGTTTTAAGTGATTTTTTATTATACATATAATAGTCATCTTCATAAAAATAACATAACTCAATCAAATTTGAGTGATGTTATAGACTTCTTTTCAAAAGTGGTAAATTATACAAGGTAAAACTTTCATTTTGGCCCTCTACTATCAAGTGGACAATGAGGGAAGAAATGACATCATTAGGCTATTTGTAAAATCTGCTTATGTATGTATGTATTACCATAAATAGGGTAAATAGGTAACTTAGTCAATGATAATTTCAATATTGATAAGATGATTCGTAACAATTGAAAATACCTTATTTGGTCCCTGGACATCCTAAGGTCCTTAGATGAAAAATGTTCACGATGTTATCAATATTATCAGACATATCGATCCCTTGCAATTTTATTTTCAAAAAATTTGGCTCTAACTTTATTAAAAAAAAAAGAAGCTGACAGCTGAAAGGTACTTTGAATATCCCCTGAACCCCCTCTCAATATCTTGACAGCTGAAGTTATAACATTAGAAATTAAATAACAATGACTACAAAAACACACAAAAATTGGAGTCTCAAAACTCGAAAATGATCTAAAGAATAAAACTTACTCAACTAGGGAATAACAACGGGTTGCTAAGGGGCCACCCAACCCCAATTTCTCCCGACGGTGGGAGGCCGATCACTTGTAAACCTCTCCAAGAAAACAGAAAATTTGTAACATTGAATGTATCCCTCAAAGACACTCGAGACAAGTACCAAAATTAATCACAAATAAAACCCAAGTACGCGAAGATAGAAAGGTGAAGTTGTTGTGTGAAGGCGAAGTTGCAAATAAATAATTCATGAACAAAACCAAGTAAGAAAAGATTGAAAGGTAAAGTCTCGTACATAAGATAAAAGACAAGTATGCAAATTACGCAAAAGCTGGGTACAACATGAAGAATAGGATCATCTAAGGTCATAACTCTACATCTACAAAAGGTGGATAATTCAACGTGTAAAACTCATAAATTCCCCAAGAAAGGTAGGATCATAAGTCTCCAAAGCTCTGAAATCCCTCAAGAAAGGTGAGATTAACTGACAAAAATACATGAAAATCCCCAATAAAAAATATATTATCTGATGTAGTAATTTAGAAATTCTCCAAGTAAGAAGAGACCAAACGGTATCAAGAATTCTAAAATTCCCCATGAAAGGAGGATTATCTAACATAACCTCCAAGAAAGATGAACATCCTCGTCACTAAGTAAATAGGAAACACCTCACTTAAGTGATAAAAAATGATACGTTTAAATAATCATTTGACATCATGAATTCGGGAATCTCAAAAACTAGGATCATCTGGCAATATATAAGTAGATTCTTTCAAAAATCACCTGATCTCATGACATTGAAAAGAAAGGTTTTGTGCCGTTTGCCAAGAAAAGGATCAACTGAAGTTAAAACATGTAAATCTTGAGACATGCTTATTCAGGTCAGAGTCGAATACAAACTTGGCGATCTGGGGAAGAGACCTTGACCATCAAGTTGGGTCAATGTTATGGACTCGTCCTAAGAATCCTAAAAGAGATCTTGTATGGCCTTAAAGGCCCAATAAAAAAGGAGACTCAAACTTAAGTTAAAACCTAAGTGCCCTCCTCAATCAATTAGATCTATACCTCTTACACTTACTGACTTGAATGCCAGAGTGTCTTGCAGGTAACCTCTTCTCCTTGTAAAGGTTAGGAGAAATTGGAGATTTATGGACACTCACCCTCTTAATAACATAATCGATACAACTGTAATCACATTCTTATCATGCAATCATCTTATTATCTTATCAGACCACAAGTGACATGATAAGACATCATAGTACTAAATTTACCACCTAATCTCAAATTAATAACATGAGACTTGTCCACCATTTGCAATCCATCAATCTATCTTCCATTGTTGCCAAATCACTGCTCATTAGTGGTTGCCCCATTAGCAATCGGTGGTCATCCGGAAATAGTGTTAATATAGACTCAGGTTCACGGTGAACCCTACACGTGGCGAACATATCAACCATTCAAGATATAATAGTATTATGAAACTTTTGGTTGATATGTTGTCACGTATAAGATTCACCGTAAATTCAAGTCTATATTATCATTTTCTCTCATCCGGTAGGTGGTCAAAATACTACCATCAAACATTCGCTAGGGCAAGTGATATTGGATTAGATAACAATATTTTCAGTTATTTTTTGGTGAGTATATTTTCAGTTAATTAACTAAATATTTAACATAGATGGTCTTAATTAATTCTTGGAATAAAATCAAACATTTTTAAAAATTAAAATGTGAGGACAAAAATTAAAAAATAATTTTTAAAGGGTAAAACTAAAATTCACTTTTTTTAGGATATAAAGATACTAAAACCTCGAATTATATGCTATTATAAATCAATTCGTTTAAGGTTACTACAGTTCTTTGATGTAAATATTATTTTTCCCATTTTATGTAGTCCAAAATCCTACATGGTTATTTATCCAAAAAATATAAATTAAAAACATACTACTGCATATTTGGCAACACAAGAAATATTTTTATTATTTATTTAAATACATTTTAAAAATCTTATATTAGGTAAATATTTATTAATTAATATTCATTTATATTAAAAATTGTTTATTTAAATATTTTATAACTTTATTATTTTGATGAATTATATAAATATAAACTATACTATTTTATATATTTTAATTAATATTTTCCTTTTATATATTACTTCAAATACTTATTTTTTAAATTAACATTTTTATTAATTATTTGACAACAATATTATTTAAAAATTAAATTGTAAAAAGTACCAGAAAAAAATAATATTGACTATATATATGTTTAAGCTAATCAAGAGCTAGGGTCATATATAACATATATAAGTATGCAATACACTTTCTGTAAATGGCATAACGTTTAGCATAAACTTATACTATCATATTCAATACATAATACCAAACACACCCTAGTTTATGCTCGATATTCATCGTAACATAATTAAATTATTTCCTAATCATTTAAGTAATTTATTATAAAAGATGTTTATTTTTTAACAATCTAATTTAATATAACAGATTAATTTTAAAATATTTTCCAACTAAAAATAAATTTATTCATAAATTAGTAATTATATAAAAACTATTATATAATCAAAATAATTATTAAAATCAATAAAAATTTATATCAATAAAATGCTTAAAATAAATATAGGATTTAATTTTTATCCACTGGACCGTGTACAACTTTTTTGCACAATCATCTAATCATGTACTGTCACCTCAGTCATGATTGTATTTTCTCTCTCCCACTGGCTACCTGAAAAGTTATACAAATGAAGTGTTTTGATTGGATGACAGTGTCAGTGCATTAAAGTTAAACTCATAAATATAATCCAGATACAAATTAAACACACTTATTAGTTATTACTATATGTTCATATTACTTTCATTAGTTGGTATGCATGTCATGTATAAATGAGACCAAAGAATCTTGACCATAAACCCATAAATCAGGTAGTCCAATTAAATTTTCTTCTACTGCTCTAAGAAAACCTGAACAGTGACAATAAAGGATCATTCCTAGAAGTTAAGAGTTAATCACTTTTTTTACGTTCAAATAATATAATAATTTACCCTATTATTTTTATGCATCATGAATAATGAAGAACAAGAAAAGTTCTTAGTTGATTTGGGTCGTTGCTTCAAAACCTTGAAAATTCTTCAAAACGGGGTCCAAAAAAAGAAACGGTTTCAATGGGGCAAGAGGGGTCTTCTCTAGATTCTAAACCAAAAGAAAAGGAAAAAATATATATATCTATATAAAAAAATAGTTTGAAATTCGAAGAAACTTAGACCAAAGACCAAGTCTCATTTCCACAACACCCAAATTTCACTTTCCACTATATTTGTCATTTATTTATTTTAGTTGCATAAAATCCACTAATATTTATCGTACAACATAAATACGTTCAACTAGTATCCAAAATGTGCTATATATAATAGATAATGTGTGTCATATGATAGCACAAGATGTATAGCACACATTATATTCCGTATTATGTATAACACATATTAAATATTAGTTTGACGTATTTCTGTTGTACAACAAACATTATTGAAAAGCAATAATGTTTCTCGTACAACGAAAATACGTTAAATTAATATTCAATATGCGTTATTCATAATATAAAATGTACGTTATATCAAGTCATATAAAATGAGAGATATAATTGGATAACAATGTAAATTTTTAACATTATTATCGGTACATTATAATTAAACTAGTATAAAAATATACTTTCACTCATTTCAATAATTTATAATATTTCATAGATACACAAAAACACTTAAAATGAATAGTTATGGAGTACACATTTAAGAAGATGCAATAATTTCTATAGATATTTACTTTTTATATAATTAAATTTTCACCTAAGACACAGCACCAACATAGAAGCTTACCAAGAAACTGTGTTTGTTCTTTAAACAACCCCTTTATATATGATTAAGCCATAAAGTGTCAAATTCTATATATGGCAAACCAATTAGAAGAAAACCAGAAAAGTTGATAAACCATGGATCCAGAGGTCATAAATTCCATTAACCAAGCTTGTGAATTAGCTAAGAAACTTTCCTCAGAACTACCAAACATGACAAACCAGCCTGAATCACTATCCTCATCAATTGATGAAGTAGTTAAGGCATTCATTAATGCAAAAGAAAAGCTTTTGATGATGATGATGATATCAGGTTCTTCTTCTTCTTCTTCTTTTCCTCAATTGCTGAGACATGATGATGATATTGTTCATCAGATGAGTGAAGCAATAAGACCTTCAAATTCTTCAATGCATGAATGGCTCAAATCTGCAAATTATGGACTCATAATGGATCATTGGTTGCAAATGCAGCAACCATTTGATTTGATGGGTGGAAGTGTTGATCTTCATCAGCAGTTGAGGCAGAGTACTCTGCATATTGGTGAAGGTAGTTCAGAGAAATCAAAAGGGTCTGAAGGAGAAGCTCAAGGAATTGAAGCATCACCTTCAAGATCAAGGAAAAGGTATAACTTTACTATTAATTTGATAATTCATTGAAGCATAATGGTAACAATCAATTATGTATGAAAAAATGTTATCAGAAAGTTTTAATGCACATTAAAAAAACCAGTTAAAATAATTAACAGATGGTGCACAATATATAATATGTAATATGCACACCGTATAGTACATATTATGTACACTATATATGACATATTGTGCACACCATGTATCACATATTATAACATCATCTTTCTTTACAATATGTGATATATGGTGTGCAGAACATGTCATATACGATGTGTACAACATATAATATATGTTGTATACATTATATAATATATGTTGAGTTTTGCTAGGGGTATAACATTATACCAGCCAAAACAGCCAAAAATAGGATTTTGGGCTTAAATCACTAAGCCCATTAAGAATGACACACATAATTAATAATGTTATTTGGGCCAAAGTGTTGAAATGAGCTTTGTTGACTATTTTGGCTGGAAAATTATTGTTACTCAAAAATTTGTGATATATGTTATGCATAACATATTGATTGTTTATGTTGATTTTTCATTGTACACGTAGCAATACTCAAATCGTGTATATATATAAGGTCCACAATGCATGAATTCAAATAAAATAACTCATTATTATATATGCATATATGTATGTGATTGAAACCATAGTATTGGTAGTAAATAACTATATACAAATTCAGAAGAGGTTGTTTGTCCTGTTTCAAATATCCCTACTTAGTTAGGACTATTTAAAATTCATAAAGAATCAAATGTGTTTCAAATTTTCAATAGAGAATTGTCTCTCTTCTAGACAGAGAAAAACAACAAAAGTCTTCTAAAATGTGGAACCTATAAATGAGCTTTATTTACAATACCCATAATTTGCATGAAAAGTGATTGAAATCAGCTAGATGTGTAGGTTTAAGGGTAATTAGTTTATTGCTATACAGTTGCATTGCTCCTTGGGTAAGTAACAACTACTTTATGTAAAGAGTAACATATTTTAACATTTCAAATATCCAGATATTTTACTGATAAAATACGTGAGTTTTATACTATTTTTATTATTTACTTTTTCTTTCAATTCATTCATTTTGCATCATTTCTTTACAATAACATTTGTCGTACAATCAAAATCCGTCAAACTAGTATCCAACGTGTGCTATATATAAGATGTAATGTGTGCTATATATATATATAGTACACGTACGTATAGCATACATTATGTCTTATAATAGCACACGTTGAATACTAGTTAGACGTATATTTCTGTTGTACATAAGACATTATTATTATTTTTATTCTTTTGGATTGTCTACATCCAACTAGAATATACAAATATCATTTTTTCTTATGCAAATGATATATCCTCCACACAAGGAATTTATGAACAATGAGTTATATTATATGAAAAAACAAATGATCAATTGGGTATCAATTTGTTGTTTGAATGATAAAAAAACATCGATAAATTTGTATTTATTGTTAGATAGAGTTTAAACCTCATTCAAATATGCTTCACAATCAATCATACAAATTTGTCGACTATAAAAGAAAGAAATATTTTCCATTGGAAATTTATCAACTTCGGAAAAAAATAATTAAACTATTATTTATCTTTAGGATATATTTTTTTTTTTGGGTAAGATTTATCTTTTGGATATGTTACACTTCATTGTCTCCGCAATAATTGAAAAATCAAATGTGAATGCTTTTTGGTTTTTTCCTTTTTTGGCAGCTTTTGCTCACAATCCGTACATAATATTATTGGTATGTGTAACCGAAAGGGAGAATGAATCAAAAAGTACAATAGAATTTTTCCAATAATGTCTTCTTTCTTAGCAATTAGGCAACATGAATATGATGTTGTAGCCAACCCCAAGTAATATGATAGGACATAGTTGGAGTTGTTATTTCTTACTATAACTAGACATACAATATTATACAATATTATGTATAACACATGTTGAATATTAGTTGAATGTATTTTTATTGTACGATAAATATTATTGTATTTATAAGTATTAATGATGTAAACATATTTGCTCTCACTGCTAAAATTTTTAGGATCCACCACTAAGTGCATCATAATTAATCTATTTGATTAATTGAATTAATCTCTTTATTAACAAAATGGGACATTATTTAATTTGGCCTATAATGATATAGCTAGTATATGTTAAACATATTAATCAGGAAGAGTGATGTGGAGAAGAGAACAATGCTATTTCCTGCACCACTAGTTGGAAACACCGAAATGCCTCCTGAAGATGGCTTCACTTGGAGAAAATATGGCCAGAAAGAGATACTTGGCTCCAAGTATCCAAGGTATATATATATATATATATATGCTTCATTAATTAGTTAAATGTGTACATTATATGTGGTTGATTAATTAAATGAGTACATTATACTCACCAATCCTGAAATTTAATTACTAAAATTCATCTCAATCAATTTCTTTCTTCTAGTGATACTGACATCCTCTAAATACATTATTGTTCCTTTCTAATAAAGAAAAAATGTTATGTGTCATAATAATTTTATAAGATTAAGAACTTCTTATAGAAATAATTAAATAATTATACATATCGGATCGAGATGAGGTAAATTTGATCAGAACTCGCAAGAACTTAGAGTAATTTATACTAATTACATAATGAGAAATAATGTATTTTATAGACTATAAAATCAATCATAATCATTGGTTATTATATGTAATAATTCAATTTTTTAAAATTATTATTCCAACTTTTAATATGTTAGATTAATATATTAAATTTTGGATTAATAATTTTAAAATATTAGATTATATACGATGACTAATAGTGACTAATTTAATTATATACCTAACATCATTCTTAAATAAATTAGTTTGCTATACTTGTACCTAATCAACTGAACTCGTCAATCCTAATGAAATGGACGCGTATATATATATATATATATATATATATATATATGCATGATCCCTTGAATGGTTAAAAGTAATTAAAAGCATGTTAATCCAATTATATCTAAGGTATATGTTATATATCATATATAATATGTGTCATACATAACATGTTATATATATGATATACATTATATATAATATATAGCACAAATTTTATACTAGTTTGATTTAATTGTGTTATACAATGAATATTATTGGTTAATTATATTATAATAGTCCAATGAAATTCTTTCATGTAATTAAACATGATTGGTTTTGTGTATTAAAGTTTGACATATTCAATTCAAACCTTAATTTATATACCCTTGTCTTGTCTTTTATATATATATATATATATATATATATATATATACGGTAATGTTTGATGTACATCGAAAATACATCAAATAAGTATCTAACGTATGTTATATGTCATACCTAATTTGTGCTATACATAATGTGTTATACTTATAGCACACATTGGATATTCAATGAATGTATTTTCGATGTACAACAAGCATTGCTATATATATATATATGAGAGTTGGGTTCAAATGACACCGATGTAACTTTAAGTAAAGTTACACCACTTATAATTTCATCTAAAATAACTTTTTTATCGATCTAACCGTTGAATTAGAATAATAAATTGTGAAGATCATTCATGTCAAATTTCATTAAAATTGAACATCATTAAGAATGTATTCATATATATCTCATTCTTGTTTATTTTGAACAAATATATTACGTTGATTTTTATGTCCATCAAAACTATATCAAATAATTTTATATTGTTTTGAAAATTTATAGGTATATATAATGTGAACTTCTAATCCAACGGTTAATTTAATAAAAAATTAATTCAATAAAAGTTTATTGAACGGTGTAACAATTGCTTAAAGTTACACCGATGTCATTTGAACTCATATATATATATATATATATATATATATATATATATACCATCCATCAAAGAAGACATTTTACCTTTCTTCTAGATTTCTTTAATTTGCTCATCACGTGTCTGAAAATTCAGTAGCATTCACAACTTACACACAAGAGCCCCATAAATTGACACATTCAACTCAACAAGTAGTAGTTGACTAGTTATGGTGAACACATATAGTGACAACTTGATTTGCAAATTGATAGTTCACACAATAGTAGCCCCATATTTTAATTACTAATGAAAAACCTTAATTTAAAAGAGGATGATAAAAATAGAAAATAAAAATAAAAAATATTTTCATAAACTAACATCATCTTAATTTTTAAATATTCGCGAGTTTACATAAATTTATAGACTATGTAGACTCATTTAAGATTCTAACTTTACAAATTCATAAGAGTTTATGAGTTAACTCGAGAGTTTAATAATTAACCTAATTCTATATCAATAGTGCTGGTCATACAATAAAAATACGCCAAACTAGTATTCAACATGTGTTATACATAACATGAAATGTGTGTTATACATGTAGCATATATTCCATATTATGTATAGCACACATTAGATACTATAGTTAAATGTATTTTTGTTGTACAACAAACATTATAGATTCTATATATACAATGCTTAATTATTTTTTTCCTAAATATTTTTCAGGAGTTATTACAGGTGCACCCACCAGAAACTATATGGATGCCCAGCCAAAAAACAAGTACAGCGACTTGATCATAGTCCCAACATTTTTGAAGTAACATACCGTTGTGAACACACATGCCACATGTCATCCACAGCACCCTCATCATTCCCACCTCCACAATTACTTTTAGATAATAATATCTCTAATAATAATAATAATAATAATAATAATAATAATAAAAATAAAAATAAAGACATTATGGTTCAAATTATTAGTAGTAACACTAGTACTACTTCTTCAACCCATCAACAATTGTCTCCATCATCAACCTCAGTGTCCAATTGGTTGCAATCATCAATAAGCCTCGGCCTCCCGGGTCGAGGCGGCGGCTTGGATCTGACTGGTGGTGGCGACGGTGGTAGCGGCGGTGGACCGTCTAGCTCAAGATATGGTGGTGAGAATTATTTGGTGGCAGATATGGCTGATGTTATGTTTAATTCAGGTAGTAGTAGTGGTAATCATAGTATGGAATCTCTATTCCCTTTTTCCACTACTGAAGATAATAAATGGGATCCAAGTGAAAAAAAAAGCTGAAGAACTCAAGAAAAGGATATATATATATATATATATATATATTATAATTGATTTTGATTGATTTGAATTCACTTTGAGAATTTTTGTCTCTTGTTATAAATTCAATGAATTTGTATCATCCTTTTATTTTTCATAATAACATGAAAGTTGAAACTATCACAGTTTTAAGAGAGAAAATAAAATATATGACACATGAAGGAAATGAAAACATGACAATTTGTATAATATTTTCTTTTGAAGTTCTCTCCAATCAGAACATAGAACCATCATGTTATTAACGAAAATGAAAAACACACAATCCCAATTTTCAATAGTTAATATAACTAACCTTAACATAGAGAAAGCTAATTATGAGTGTTGTTATTTGCACAATAAAAAATCAGTCAAAACCAGTCAATATAGAGATTTTGGACCACAAATATTTCAGCTTACTAAAAATTAACTACTTAGAGATAATTTTTTTGGACCAAAGGTTGTTTAATGGCCTGATTGGCTGATTTGACTGATTATCCATTGTTCACCAAACATTTCCGATCCCCTAATTATTTGTTTTTATTACTCAGAGTATCCATCACCGACAACAGTAACTAATTTCTTAAATGCGGGAGCTCCATCGTAAAAAGGTAAATCTCTGACCACGAGACTTTCTCCATACACATAACTAAGAATTGAATCTCTGACACTAGTTCGTGACTACATATCATCATCAAAGTGGAAGTCATGATCATGAGTGCCAAAATGAACAGAGGAATAATACAAACTACTAGTTCCTCTATTATGATCAAAATCCTTCAAATCTGACCATATGGCAATATCATCATCATCATCACCACCTGATGGAGTAGTAGTGTCCTCTTTGGAAATTTCTTCTTGTTTTACAATCATAGGGTGATCCTGTTGATTTATTAGTAGTACCTTATTATTATTGGAATCAGGATGAGAATAATTACCAACAACAAGAGTAGTAGTGGATGATGATTGGCATGTGTGAAAGCCAATATATGTAGTTTGGTACATTTCAGGATTGTCTTGTGTCCTCTGCACCTGTTTGGTTGCATGGCAACCTTGCTCATACTTTCTACTGCATCTGAAGTAACTCCTGAACCAAAATTGTTAATAATAATTACCCAAGTTAGTTAATTAGATGACAATAATGTTTGACCTACAACAGAAATACGTCAAATTTGTATCTAACGTATGTTATTCATGTTACAGGATGTATGCTATACGTATATGTGCTATACGTATAGCACACATCCTGTAACATGGATAGCATACGTTGGATACAAGTTGGACGTATTTCTGTTGTACGTGAAACATTATTGATTAGATGACCAATCTAATTTCTAACAAAATAGAAAAAAAAATACTAGTTAGTTACATAGTTCATCCTATCCTAGCACATTTTGTAGAAACTGCTGATAAAATGATGAACTAGTTTACTCTTAAGAGATATCTAAACCAAAAACCAAATACTTTGTTTATAAGTCAAAACCATCTCACAAACTTTAGGTTAAATTTCAATAATTTCTCTCCATATCGTTCCTATCAAATATCAATAATCAATTAAGTACAATCAGCAACAAATCCGCCAACATGAGTTAACTAGTTGACCTTCCACTCATGTATCGGCATAACTTGAGTTCGATTCTCAAAATTATTATGTATGTTAGTGGGTGGTTTGTAAGAATTTTTGTAAGTGTTCAATGAGTTTTAAGGTATGTCCTAACCCTCGATTAGAAGGAGCTCAACGAATCCAATACATGTAAATCCAAAAGTTTAAATTAAACATTGAAATTCAGGCAAAAAATAATTCTATATTTTTGTTCTTTAATATAAGATGAAACTCAATAGAATAACCGGGTCACATATTTACTTACTTATATATCTCAAAAAAATTCCCAAAATATAGTGGGGGCATATGAGCCCCTACAACTAATTAACCCAATGAATATATTCTATCAATATATACAATATATCAGTCTCACTGCTTAGGATATATCTAAGTCAAACTACGTACAAATAATTAAAGGGCTTTATTTATATAAGCCAAACCTTCAATAAATTTCACTCATTCTGGATGTGAGACTTTAAGTTAAATCCTCTAGCACGATTCTTGGCATTCATTCAGGATAATTGTAACCCTAGGAAAGAGATGTACACCATTCAACTTCAATCAACTTAAATGTTAAATCCTAAACTATAAACCCTAAAATTCAACCCCAAAATCTAAGTTACTGGATTAAGACTTATTAATGGTTTTTATACACTAATAATAAACACTATAATTGACTTTTATATTGGAATATTGTTGACATCATACACAAATAGGTTAAATATCACATTTTGACTCGAAATCTTAAGGCAATGAGTTTATGAGTTCTTTTATCTTATAAACTCTTCACTTAGTTCATTTCCCACCAATGTAGAATTTCAACACACACACTTGATACACAACACTTATGAAGACCTTTTATTTGCTTATTGAAGTTGGTCTAATTAAAGAATTATTAGGCAGTGTGCACTAAAGAACTAGTTATTGATGTATATTTTACATCTGAAAATTTAACCATCGCGTGAAGAATTAAGAATTGGTTACCTAAGAAATAGAAGGTTCATTGGAAGACGATGACTAAGCTGAATCCCTAACTAGCTTAAACTCTTGTTTCTCATTTTTTTAGCATTCTTCCTTGCTAAAAAAATTACAAGTCTTATTGATTGGTTTATTAGAGCTTTCTTGAACCAAACCATCTATTAAAACAAATCTAAATAAGAATTGAATAGACGAAATGTTTAGAGTATATAAAATTATTATCAAGTTTCAACTTAATATATAGTTTAAGTTTTTTGGAGTAGTTAATCTCATGATATAATATAGAAAAAACACTCAAATTAGTCACCGTAAAACTTCTCATCGGACAAAGTAGTCCCTCCAGAATAAAAAATTCAAAATATATCATTCCAAAATTAAAATGTCGTACAAATTTTTCCTCAAAAAAAAATTAGACAAATTAGTCCCTCAAGATTTATGAAAATGGTCAAATTGGTCCCTATAATGGAAGGGTTAATTTGTTCCAAATCTTCAATTGATAGAGACTAATTTGACTATTTCCATAAATCTTGAGGGACTAATTTGTCTAATTTTTTCTTGGAGGACCAATTTGTTCGGCAATTTAATTTTGGATTTTTTATTGTGAAGAGACTACTTTATCCGATAAGAAGATTAATTTTGCAGGGACTAATTTAGGTGTTTTGTCTAAAATAATCAATTTCAATACAAGATTAGGTGCCTACTCATTATCCATATATACTTCAAATCCAAAAGAAATATTTTCTTATAGTAGCTAGAAAACTACTATTGATGAGCCTTAGCTTTATAACCTAAGGTATTGGATAAAATAGTTCCATGACACTTGCTAGCTAGAATAATCAATTTTCATGGAATGAGTAACCCCACTATTATATTACGAGCATTATTAGTTGTATAAAAAAAAAAAAAAAGCTAAAATAGTTAATGCATATCATATATCACATATATATTATGTACATCATATATCACATGTTACAAAGAAATATAATGTTATAATATATGATATATGATGCGCACAACTTGTGATATTATAGTGTGCATAATATGTAATATACACTGTACAGATTATATAATATATGACATATGCATAATATATTAACTATTTTAACTGATTTTATTGTTATATACCAAATATTTACCTTATATTACTCAAACAAATAAGTATACTTCACTAGGGCATTGATATATGATGGAGCCAGTTATGTGATGATATTACATATGAATTTATATTATTTTTGTTCTTTGTCTTATTGGTTAAGTGTTCTGTTTACCAATAATTCAAACAACATAAATATGTTAAATTAGTATTTAACGTGTGTTATATATAATATGAAATGTGTTATACGTATACGTACTATACATGTAGTACACATTATATATTATGTATAACACACATTAAATATTAGTTATACATATTTTTGTTATACGAAAATCGTGATTCACTCTTTACTATTGCTTTTAATGTATTTGAATGTTTGATCGCAACATACATTTAAAAAGATTTGTTATTATTAGCAATAAATATACAGATATCAAATCGGGTTTTATGACAAAAGTTTCTTATCATCATAAACACTAATGTGTTTGCAAACTAAGTTTCTTACTATAAATGTCGATCGAATGAAAATTAAAGACAGATATATTTATTTGATCTCCTTAGGAATCCATAGAACGTATTCTTTTTAATTTAAATTAGTTTATAGCTGAGAGATTAAATAATTAGGAAATATAATTAATATAAATTATTTGACAATGAAAAAGGTTTTATTTGGAATATAATTAGGTAGAGAATTGAAAATTAATAATGTTAAGATAAGAATTAGATGAATGAATAATTCATATAGTAACTGAACCTATTATTCAGGTTAATTTATAAATCAATATATATATATAGGCTCAGAATATATCTTCCCCATGAAAAATAAATTAACATTTTTTTAATATATATACCAAATTAAAAAAAAAAGATCGGAAAGATTAATAATAATAATAATATATATTACCTAGGGAATTTAGAATTGAGGATAACTTTTTGTCCATACTTCCTCCATGAATGATCATCATCAACAGAGGGGGAGACTTTTGTCCATGACTGTGCATTCCTCCTATATATATACATTATAAGCAACAACAGTTATTAATTCATGATAACCTATGCATATAATTTTCATGAAAGTATATAACTATTAGAGAAATGGTTTTTTTTTTACATCTTAGCATCCCTCATCGTATGTAATAATCTAATAACTTTTTAAAATTATTGATCTAACTTTTAATATTATACATTAATCTAACATTTTAAAAGTTGGATTAATAATTAATTTTGAAAAAAATTAGATTATTGCATATATGGTGACAGCTAGTGATTGATTTTATAATGTGAATATAACATTACTCTTAATATAATATAGGATAAATGTTTTGCATACAACAAAAAAAAAGCCAAAATAGCTAATATCACTACTAGAAAAGTAAACATTTTCGACATTACATGCATGTGTCGATAAAAGTCTTGTCAATAAAAGTAATATTAACAATTAGTGACGCGAAAATACTTAAAATTAGTTTATGAGTATTTTCAAGGGTCATTAATTGTCGAAAAATGGTTTATGACTATTTTCAACAGCCAACAAATGTTAATATATCTTTTTTTTGACAATATATATATACTTTTATCAATATTTTTCGACAATTATATGTTGAAAATAATTATTATTGTTGTAGTTGCATATTATGCACATCATATATTATATACTATGCACAACATATATTATATGTTATATACACCATGTATCACGAGTTGTGCATATTATATATATATATCACATATTGTAATATCATATTTTTTTTATAATATGTAAAATATGATATGCACAATAATTAATATATGATATGTATGAGATACATATTGATTGTTTTGACTATTATTTTTACACTTAACAAAACTCATCATATATATGTAATATAGCATGGCCGCACACAACAATACAAATTCAAAACCCATATAATAAACCATAACAATAATATATCCACAATAAGAATATTTTCTAACAATTGTTCAAGTGTGATATGCATGTCTTATGTAATATATGCGTGTAAAACTAATGGAGCAAAAACATGAAATAATACATAAAAAATATGAGAAATGTTTGCTATACAACGGAGAATTACGTTCAACTAGTATCCAATATGTACTATACATAATACGTAATGTGTGTCATACATATAGCACATATTACATAACATGTATATCATACATTAAATACTAGTTGGACGTGTAATTCTGATGTATTTATTGTTTAGTAGTATACCGCTCCATAAACTATTTCAGCTACAAAAATTATTTTCTCAAATAAGTAACAGCAACAATGACAGCAGTATAGAACGCAGTCTTTATGTCCGTACGTATGTCCGTACAAATCCCAATTCATATCATCCTAGAAACTCAAATCACACCCACACACCGACCACCCTTTTGCTTACTGACCAAATAATATCTCACATTTCAAAAAGAAAATTTACGATATAGATTCTAAATCTAAGTACATTCCAAACTATCATGTTTAGACTTTAGAGATATATATATATAGAGAGAGATTTATTAATTTTCTTGTGAAAATGCCAAATATAAAGGTTTAGATTGTGTTTGGATGGAATATTTTTAAAATTTTAAGAAATTTAAAATATAAGGATTCTAAATATATTCTTTGAATTTTCTTTAGATGTGAGAGAGGAAGAATTGTTAAAATTCTCTCATTTTAGATGAAAATTAAAAGTCTTTCATTTATTAGACAAATAAATTTTTTTCTCAAAATTTCTTAAATTTTACAATATTTTCCAATTAAATATTCAAACAAATTATTTGGAGATGAAAAGTTCTAAAATCTCTCATAAATTATATTGTCTTCTTTAATTACTCTATCAAAAAACAACCTTAAATTTTTGCATCCATCTCCCAACTAAAAAGAAAAAAAAAATAGAAAGAAGAGTTTTGTAAGTATGTGTGTTTATGATATTTATTAAGATAATAAAAATAAAAAATTTACCTTCAAAAATATTTTTTTATATTTTATGTAAAATATTTATCACAATAATTTATTTTTTTTCTAAAATTTAACCTTCATAATTAATATTCTCAAAACCTAGAAATTAGAATAAGTTACACAACCTTCTTTTGTAGCAACCCCTTCCTCTGTTCTTTATAGGAGGTGAGGATCTCTTCCCACACTCCTCATCGCCGGAATATTCCACCGCTGGCGACTCATTTTCGCCGAAACAGAGCAGATTCCGACCACAACCTTGCTCCGAAGAAGAAGTGAGAACAAAGAGGCTCTCACTGAAAGATCTCTGTACATTTGCCACAAGCTCATCTTTTTCTTCTTCTTCTTCTGAACTCTTAACAAAGGGCTTTTGAATCAGAAGAAGCTTTAATTGATTTACTGCTTCATAACCCTCAACAAGTTTTTTTATTATCATCACTTTCTTTCTCTTCGCTATGAAGGTATCCATCTTCTCCTTTCTTCTTCTTTTTATTCTCTGATTTTTTTTTCTATAAAAGGGGTTTTTTTTTTGGAATTTGGGTTTTTCTTTGTTCTGTTAGTTTGGATTTGCTAAAGGGGAAGAAAAAATGTTGGAGAGGTGGGTTTGGATTTTGGAATGGAAGAAGGGGAGAGAGAGAGAAATGGGGCTTTTTGGGGAGTGGGAATGAAGAAAGAGACGAACAAATAAATGGAAAATGTTGAGAAGGTAGTGGTGCTAGTGATTGTGATTGGTGTGAGAGATGTGGAGAAAATTGAAATTAAGTAAATAAATAAAATAGAAGAGAAATTATTTATGTATACCATAAAATAAGTCATTATTAATCACCATGTGTAATAATTTAATATTTTAAAACTAGTAATTTAACTTTTGCAAATGTTGGATTAACGTATAATAATAAAAGTTAAATTACTAGTTTCAAATGTTAGATTATTACATATGATATCTGATAGTGACTGATTTTTATGATATATACGTAGCTTTATTAAAAAAAAGGGAAATATTTGTTATAAGAGGTCGACAATATAGAGAACCAAAATCTATCTTAGTGCATAATAAAAAAAATAATTAATAAAATATGCAAAATATAT
Source organism: Aeschynomene evenia (assembly GCA_013621005.1). Taxonomy (NCBI): domain Eukaryota; kingdom Viridiplantae; phylum Streptophyta; class Magnoliopsida; order Fabales; family Fabaceae; genus Aeschynomene; species Aeschynomene evenia. The sequence goes on from CM024269.1 coordinate 21,396,922, forward strand.
AATATGTTATATATTATGTATATCATATATAATATATTATGTATAATATATATCATATGTTGCATTATTTTTGTTTATAATATATGATACTATTATACATAATATGTAATATATATATATGTTGTGTAAATATGTGTTGTGCATAACATATAATATTTGTTGTGGATAATACATTGGTTGTTTTGACTGGTTTTTATTGTAGTTATGTCAATACTTTAATATGTAATATGTATAATACATATTATATATAACATATATAACATGTTGTGCACAACATATATAACATGTTGTGCACAACATATATCATATATGATAATATCATCTTTCCTTACAACATGTGATATATGTTATGCACAATATGTGATATATATTGTGTATAATATGTGATATATGTCATGCATATCATATAATATATATTATGATATCATATTAATTGTTTTGATTATTTTTTATTGTGTATATAATTATTCTCATTTTTTCACGAAGGGAACATATTAATATAAATATTAAAATTTTAAATTTTTTATTATATATAATCGAATTTCATCTTTTACATATATATGTAATATTTTAGTTTTGTTAAATTTATGCAAAAGATAGATAATAACTGCACTATACCTTGAAAAAACCTAAGGATGACGTTTCATTGTGACGATGGGATGACTTCAGCCCTTTGCATTTATTGTTCGGTGGACAAAATAATTTGTGAAAACTGTTCTTGCTTTTCATCTAGAAGAAATTTATTAACTCTTAAAATATCAACAATAAACCATAATTTTTTAATCCATGATACTTCAATAATTATTACACGAGAAAATATCTCTTTTAATCTTTTAAGATTAAATTGGCAGATAAAATAATTTTTGAAATAGGAAAATAATAATATATAAAATAATAGTATGGTCTTTTAAAATTGATCGTGATGAAAATAAATAGTCTTTTATGATATACAAGTGATAATATGATTCATTAAGATTAAAATTTTAAGACAATGTGATCTTTAAAATTGAAATTTTAGGACAAATTGATAGATTATATTGCCTAAAATTTCAATCTTGAGTTTAAATATGATACACTGATAATGTAAAAAGTTTTACATTATCAGTCAATCACATTCATCTATCTGTGTGACTTTTTAGTTAGTTGATGGTTGAGTTAAAAAGTTTACATGTGTGTCAATCCATGATTGAATGTATGTGTAAAATTACTTTACATTGATAGTGATGGATTGAAATTAAACTCAATCAATCTTCAAAATCACTCTCTTATTTTGAGGGACTATTTTGTATATCATGTCAAATTTTGAAGGATCATATTATCACTTTCGTATTTTAAACAATTATACTCATATTAATCTTGATGGATCAAAGGGAGAATTTACTCTTACTAGACTAAAATAAATATTAAAAGATTACTATGCTTACAAATTGATCGTCCTTACAACGAATATATAATAACACAATAACTGGTCATTAGATATAATTTAACGAATGCTATAAACTTTAAAAAATAAGATTTTATTATTTTTTTAGAAAACTATAAAAGTAAAAACTATAAACTTTAAAATATTGAATTACATCAATTTTAAACCTAATTATAAATTGAAGGCTATAAACTTTACAAAGGGATATTTCACTATTTTTTTAGAAACACTATAAAGTAACGACTATAGTCTTCAAAATATTGAATTACATAATTTTTAAACGTAATTAGAAATTGAAGGCTATAGACTTTAATTTGAAAAGTGAGATTTCACAATTTTTCTAGAAACAATATAAAATTAAAGACAATAGTCTTCAAAATATTGAATTACATAATATTTAAACCTAATTAAAAATTGAAGGCTATAGACTTTAAAAAGAAAGATTTCACTATTTTTCTAGAAACACTATAAAAGTAAAGACTATATATAGTCTTCAAAATATTGAATTTCATCATTTTTAAACATAATTAGAAATTGAAGGCTATAGACTTTACAAAGAGATATTTCACTATTTTTCTAGAAACACTATAAAAGTATATATTATAGCATTCAAAATATTGAATTACATAATTTTTAAAACTAATTAGAAATTGAAGATTATAGACTTTAAAATGTGAGATTTCTATATTCTTCTAGAAACACAATAAAAGTAAAGATTATATAGCCTTTAAATTATTGAATTACATAATTTTTTAAACAAAGTAGAAATTGAAGGCTATACACTTTAAAAAGTGAGATTTCAAAATTTTTCTAGAAACACAATAAGAGTAAAGACTATAGTATTCAAAATATTGAATTATATAATTTTTAAACCTAATTACAAATTGAAGGCTATAGACTTTAAAAAGTGAGATTTTAATATATTTCTAGAAACACTATAAAAGTAAAGACAATAGTTTTCAAAATATTGAATTACATAATTTTTAAATCTAATTAGAAATTGAAGGCTATAAACTTTAAAAAGTAAGATTTCACTATTTTTCTAAAAAATCTATAAAAGTAAAGACTATAGTATTCAAAATATTGAATTACATAATTTTTAAACCTATTTAGAAATTGAATGCTATATACTTTAAAAAGTGAGATTTTATTATTTTTCTAGAAATACTATAAAATTAAAGATTATAGTCTTCAAAATATTGAATTACATAATATTTAAACCTAATTAGAAACTCAAAGCTATAGACTTTTAAAAGAGAGATTTTACTATTTTTCTAGAAACACTATAAAAGTAAATATTATAGTCTTTAGAATATTGAATTACATAATTTTTAAACCTAAATAGAAATTGAAGGCTATAGAATTTAAAAAGTGAGATTTTAAAATTTTTCTAGAAACACATAACGAGTAAAGACTATAATATTGAAAATAATGAATTACTTAATTTTTAAACATAATTAGAAATTGAAGGCTATAGACTTTACAAAGAGAGATTTCACTATTTTTCTAGAAATACTATAAATGTAAAGACTATAGTTTTCAAAATATTAAATTACATCATTTTTAACCCTAATTAGAAATTGAAGGCTATAGACTTTACAAAGAGAGATTTCAATATTTTTCTAGAAACACTATAAAAAAGTAAAAATTATAGTCTTCAAAATATTGAATTACATAATTTTAAAACCTAATTAGAAATTGAAGGCTATAGACTTTAAAAAGAGAGATTTCACTATTTTTCTAGAAACACTATTAAAGTAAATAATAAAGTCTTCAAAATATTGAATTACATAATATTTAAAACTAATTAGAACTTGAAGGCTATATACTTTAAAAAGTGAGATTTCTCTATTTTTCTAAAAAAACAATAAAAATAAAGACTATGCCTTTAAATTATTGAATTAAATATTTTTTCAAACAAAGTAGAAATTAAAGGCTATATACTTTAAAAAGTGAGATTTCAAAATTTCTGTAGAAACATAATAAGAGTAAAGACTATAGTCTAGAAAATATTGAATTACATAATTTTTAAACCTAATTAGAAATTGAAGGCTATAGACTTTACAAAGAGAGATTTCACTATTTTTCTAGAAATACTATAAAAGTAAAGACTTCAAAATATTGAATTATAGAATTTTTAAAACTAATTAGAAATTGAAGGCTATAAACTTTAAAAAGTGAGATTTTAATATATTAATTTCTAGAAACACAATAAGAGTAAAGACTATAGTCTTGAAAATATTGAATTATATAATTTTAAAACCTAATTAGAAATTGAATGCTATAGACTTTACAAAGAGAGGTTTCACTATTTTTCTAGAAATACTATAAAAGTAAAGACTATAATCTTCAACATATTGAATTATTTAGTTTTTAAACGTAATTAGAAATTGAAGGCTATAGACTTTAAAAAATAAGATTTTAATATATTTCTAGAAATACTATTAAAAGTAAAGACTAATGTCTTAAAAATATTGAATTACATAATTTTTAAACGTAATTAGAAATTTAAGGCTATATAGACTTTAAAAAGTGAGATTTCACTATTTTACTAGAAACACTATAAAAGTAAAGACTATAGTCTTCAAAATATTGAATTTCATCATTTTTAAACATAATTAGAAATTGAAGGCTATAGATTTTACAAAGAGAAATTTCACTATTTTTCTAGAAACACTATAAAAGTAAAGACTACTGTCTTCAAAATATTGAATTTCATCATTTTTAAACATAATTAGAAATTGAAGGCTATAGACTTTACAAAGAGATTTCACTATTTTTCTAGAAACACTATAAAATTAAATACTATAGTCTTCAAAATATTGAATTACATAATTTTTAAACCTAATTCAAAATTGAAGGCTATAGACTTTAAAAAGTAAGATTTTATTATTTTTCTAGAAACACTATAAAAGTAAAGAATATAGTTTTCAAAATATTGAATTACATCATTTTTAAACCTAATTATAAATTGAAGGCTATAGACTTTAGAAAGAGAGATTTCACTATTTTTCTAGAAACGTAATAAAAGTAAAGACTATAGTGTTGAAAATTTTGAATTACATAATTTTAAAATCTAATTAGAAATTGAAGGCTATAGACTTTACAAAAAGAGATTTCATTATTGTTCTAGAAATACTATAAATTTAAAGACTATAGTCTTCAAAATATTGAATTACATAATTTTTAAACCTAATTCAAAATTGAAGGCTATAGACTTTAAAAAGTAAGATTTTATTATTTTTCTAGAAACACTATAAAAGTAAAGAATATAGTTTTCAAAATATTGAATTACATCATTTTTAAACCTAATTATAAATTGAAGGCTATAGACTTTAGAAAAAGAGATTTTACTATTTTTCTAGAAATACTATAAAATTAAAGACTATAGTCTTCAAAATATTGAATTACATAATTTTAAAACCTCATTAGAAATTGAAGGCTATAGACTTTAAAAAGTATGATTTTATTATTTTTCTAGAAACACTATACAAGTAAAGACTATAGTTTTTAAAATATTGAATTACATCATTTTTAAACCTAATCATAAATTGAAGGCTATAGACTTTAAAAACTGAGATATCTCTATTTTTCTAGAAACAAAATAAAAGTAAATTATATAGCCTTTAAACTATTGAATTAAATAATTTTTTAAACAAAGTCAAAATTTAAGGCTTTACACTTTAAAAAGTGAGATTTCAAAGTTTTTCTAGAAACACTATAAGAGTAAACACTATAGTCTTGAAAATATTGAATTACATAATTTTTAAACCTAATTTGAAATCGAAGGCTATAGACTTAAAAAAAGTGAGATTTCACTATTTTTCTATAAACACTATAAAAGTAAAGACTATAGTCTTCAAAATATTGAATTACATAATTTTTAAACCTAATTATAAATTGAAGGTTATAGACTTTAGAAAGTAAGATTTTATTGTTTTTCTAGAAACACTATAAAATTAAAGACTATAGTCTTCAAAATATTGAATTACATCATTTTTAAACTTAATTATAAATTGATGGCTATGAACTTTACAAAGAGAGATTTCACTATTTTTCTAGAAACACTATAAATGTAACGACTATAGTCTTCAAAATATTGAATGACATAATTTTTAAACGTAATTAAAAATTGAAGGCTATAGACTTTCAAAAGTGAGATTTCACTATTTTTCTAGAAACACTATAAAAGTAAAAACTATAGTCTTGAAAATATTGAATTACATCATTTTTAAACCTAATTAGAAATTGATGGCTATACACTTTAAAAAGTGAAATTTCACTAGTTTTCTATAAACTCTTTAAGGGAGCGTTTGACACATTACCGTGGAAGATTACCGTTAGGGGGCGTTTGGTGCATTACCGTGGAAGATTACCGGTAATCTAGATTACCTTGCAGAAAGATTACCTCCAATTAAATTACCGGTAATCCACATTATCTTGTTTGGTATATACAAATAAGATTACCGGTAATCCACATTATCTTGTTTGGTATATTATCCACATTACAAGGTAATCTATATATATTACTATAATATCCTCTAAATAATTATAAAATAAATTATATTTTGAATTTAATATCAATATTTTTCAGTTTTGACATTAATATAATTATTTACTAAAAATAAAAATCTATTAAAATAATTATAATATTCTTGCAAAGAGTGTAATATAGAAAAAATAAATATAACGCAATAAATTAAAAAAAATACCAACAAAAAATATTATTGCAAATAGTTCAAAATAGAAAATCAAATACAATAACTAAAAAAAACGAAAAAATGTTCTTTATATGTATTTAGCCAGAGAGCACCATGTATGAATGGTGCTTTATATGTATGTATGGTGCTTGCAAGAGACCACCATACATGGTGGTGGGGCAGCAGGGCGGGCACGATTGCAAGTAGCAGCAGCGTGGGTTATTGAGATAGATTAAGGATTTGTGTTAGAAAATTATAAAATTAGGAATAATAGTGTATTTTGTTAGAGAGGTAATGGTGTAATAAAATAGATTAGAAGATTTCCTAGGGGTGGTAATCCAGATTGCCACCTGAAACGGAGGTAATCCACATTACCATTTTGGAGGTTACCAATATCTTTTTCAAAACAAACGAATCAATTTGGATCACCAGGTAATTTAATTGCAAGATTACCGATAATCTATGCAGATTACCTCGTACCAAACGCCCTCTTAATATCGATTACCTTGTAGATATATTACCTCTAATTAAATTATCGGTAATCCACATTACCTTGTTTGGTATATAAAAATAACATTACAGGTATTCCACATTATCTTGTGTGATATATTAAAAAGATTAGAAGGTAATGTATGTAATTACTATAATGCCTTCTAAATAATTATAAAATAAATTAATCAAATATAATTATATTATAATATATAGTATTAAAATATATTCTAAAATACACATATGACTATAATGCCCTCTAATTTTTAGTTTGACTCTCTAAACATTTTTTATAAGTAAAATTTTTACAATTTTATATTTAATTAACTATTTATATACTATAGTACATAACATCTTATATATAAATTTCTAATTTTCTTTTATTTTGATAGTAAATTATTGAGTGAATAATTACTTTAGTCTTTATATTTTGAATTTAATAATATTTTTGGTTTTGACATTAATATAATTATTTAACAAAAATAAAAATCCAATAAAATAATTATATTATTCTTGCAAAGAATAAAATTTTTGTTAGGTGTGGTTACTATTTGTAACAGTATGTTAGAAAAACATAAAATTAGGAATAACAGTGTAATTTTTTAGAGGGGTAGTTGTGTAATAAAATAAATTAGAGGATTACCTAGGGGTGATTATCCAGATAGCCACCTGATATGGGATAATCCACGTACCAATATCTTTGTCAATTCAAACGAATCAATCTAAATTACCAGGTAATTTAATTGTAAGGTTACCGGTAACCTAACCATATTACCTCGTAACAAACGCCCTTTAATGTCATGTCATTTTTAGTAATTATTCATCTAAAAGTGAGTTTGACTAACATTTTTTTTTTGGTTAGGAGTTTGACTAACATTATCCAAGCAATATTCATTCAATAATCAATTTTAATATAGAGTTGTCAAATATAACTCAGTTGACACAAACTCACTTTTACCCCAAATTAATTCTATAAAATCAAGTTAATTCAAACTCTAGTGTGATAAACTTCAATCCAAATACAAACCATGTCTAGATACAACGAAGTAGTCTTGTTGGATGGTTTCAAATAGTGATGTGTTCGGAGAAAAAAACAATCAATAAATGAATGGAATTAGGGTAGCTTGAGTTGCATTCTTTTTTTTTATCCACGCTATTAGAAGTTTTGTTCTGACTAATTAAATCTTAGACCTTATTTAAGGACAACAAACCGTTATTACATACATTTTAGAAAAATCAAATTAAAAAGAGATTAAGCCAACTTGGCATATTATAAATATTTACTGGCCCATTATATTTTCTTCAAAAATGGCTTTGGTTGAACACACAAAAAAATGCAATAATGCAGCCATATCCAAACGCGGCCTCCATGCTTAGAAGCATAACAGCACTAGTACCTCCTCCACCAACACCATTCCGGGCCCTCACTTCCAGAATGCTTTCGCCGTCACCACCGTCGCCGCCGTCCTCCGCCGCCGCCGCCGAAACCAGGATACCCTCCTTCGCCACCACTTCCTCTTCCCGGAACCCGAAGCCCCCGTTCAATATTCTTCCTCTCTCGTCCTCAAACTCTCACAGCATGACCCTTTCCAAGTGCTTCACCACCACCGTCACCACCGCCACGATCCCCATAGCAGGAACACCCGAACCCGAATCTGACGTGGCACTTTCTCTCGTTGTGGTTTCGTTCTACAAGTTCGCGGATTTCCCTGACCATGCCAGTTTGAGAAAGCCCTTGAAGGAACTCTGCCAAGAACTGGTACTACTACTCACACACTCATTCACATTTTTTATTGCTCTATTTGAAGTCTTTTTTTGGATTGAGGAAAGTTTTCACTTTTTATGATATTCATTCTAGTCCCTGAGATTAAGAAATTGATCGTCTTGTACCTGAAGTTGAAAAGACCGATTCAAATTAGTAATTCCGGTGAAATTTTTCTGTTTTTTTTAATATCAATTACAAAATTGTTGCATTCTCATTTTTTTGCATTACAAAATTCCGGCTGCAAAAAAAAAAAAAAAAACAGTGACTTTATAGGATTTTGGAGTCGTAATGAGAGAGACATGGAGATGGTTTAATGAATTTTCATTCCAATTATGTCATTTTTTAAAATTTCAATCTCATCATTTCCAATCCTAACCATCATTTGTCTTATCAAAATGAATATGATACAAGACACTAATGACTCTAACTCTACGTATTTTCCAAACAGAAAAAATGGAGTCACATTGACACTGTGTCAATGACTCGAGTGATACTGAATTTGGTGACTCCACTAACTCTGCCACCCTATAAAAACAAATGCAGCCTATATGTTGTGCATAAAGCGTTGAGAAACATGGCTAGAGCTAGAGAGAATGAGAAAAGTTAGAAATAAGAAGCTGAAATTTACTGAACCTTAGAATATGTTCACAATAAACTAATTATGTGACTTATATAGAACAAGGGAGAGAAACTAGCAGCTAACCAAACTGCAAGTTAATATAACCAACTTCTTGCTATGCTATCCAGTTCTAATCTTACAATATGGTAATATCTAGAGCTAATTTAATCTTTTGATGCTGTGGTAATTCTCGTGTCTCACTGATCTGATGCTTCTCAGCGCGTTTCAGGTGGTATCATTCTTGCACCAGAAGGAATCAATGGCAGCATATGCGGCACTCGGGAGTCAGTGGAGAAAGTTCTTGCATTTATACAAAGTGATGACCGATTGAAGGGGCTAAGACGAATTGAATCGCCTGTCAGTCCTGAGGAGGAAGCTATTCACCATGGACACAGTGCCAGTTCTCCTCTTGCTGCAGGGGAAGATGCACCTTTCCGATGGGATCATGTGAGGGTCAAGTTGAAGAAAGAGGTAGGGTTGTGGACTCCCATTTGCAATGCCAAAAGAATGAACTGTTTCATTTCATTAACTAAATATGGATGTATTTTGGGCATTTTGCCAACTTGCCATGGTTTTTTATGAATCTTCTGTTTTAATTGCATCTTGGCAGATTGTCACTCTTGGGATGCCTGCCGTATCACCTATTGAAAAGGTTGGGAAGTATGTCGGCCCAAAAGATTGGAATGCTTTGATTAGCGATCCAGATACGGTGAGTGACCAACTTCTTATCATCATTGTCTTCCACTTTAGGCTGTGTTTTATGTAATCTTAAAAGTGGCGAAAACTTATATATCAAATATGCTCGGATCTTCTAGTTGATTGGGATTCTTGATTACATTGAACATTTAAGCTGCTTCAGGTTATTGCATTCTGATCTGTTTGTCTGCCATACAATAATTTTCTAGTTGAAAAGGGAAGAAGACATTGCATTTATGAAAATTTGCAAATGAACTTCTGTAATACTATGTTTCTTGCTATCTAATGTGCTCCTCACTATCTATTCACTTTTGAAACTGTATGGCCTTTTTTCTCTGTTTCTTTTCATCGTTTGTTGGATCATGTTCTGTAGTTTCTTTGCGTTCTTTCTTGGTGGCTGAATTTTCATTTTGGTTTTTATTTAATGTTTCCTATATGTTGTTCTTCAATGAGTAAAAAAAGGATATGTGGAGAATATGTAGATTTTTTTTACCAAGTTGTAACCTCTGATTGTTACTGCCACGATGTATGGATTGCAAATTGTTTGTGTCCAGTGTGATTGAATTGAATGTTAGATTATCTTTCTCATTTATATGTAAATAATTCACATATATCAATTTGGGAAGGGGAAAAGATAATATTGTTTCCGTTTTTACCAAAAGTGACATCTTCATGTTTAGGTGGTGATCGATGTGCGGAATAACTATGAAACAAGAATAGGAAAGTTTAAAGGAGCAGTTGACCCTTGTACTACATCATTTCGTGAATTCCCAACTTGGGTGGAGGAACATTTCCAACTTACCAGAGGTGACCTTCTTCCAGAAGTTGAGATAAACAACTCAGTCCAAAGTACTGAAAAGGAAATGGAGAATTCAAAAGAACATATGCCGAAACGTGTAGCGATGTATTGCACCGGAGGTATTCGTTGTGAGAAAGCAACAAGTCTCCTTCTCAACAAAGGTTTCAAAGAGGTTATTTTCTGCTTACATTTTTTTCTGTTTGTTTTTCTTAGGAAAGAAAAAGAATGAAAAATGTATCTTCAATTACCTTCTAGTTTGGTACTTGACGGCAGTGTGATAAGAGTCTAAGACCTATGACGCCTATCAAGTACTTAAAAAAGGAAAGAGGCCTTGATGATTTTCTATAAGTTTAATTACACTATAGATCACTATAATTTTACTAAGAATTCAATTAGGTTCTTCTAGCTTAAAACATGTAATCAAGTCCTTATAATCGGTTCCTTAGATCCGACGTATCATTAAAAGAATGTTTTATTTACTGATCTGCTTGGAATGTCTACACCCCAATTACAAAATTGTCATCATTTTTGGCATTTATTTGAATTTTGGGTGAAACTATAGAGACCTATGGTGCAATTAAACAGTTTTGCATCAAATGTTTCATGGAAGGTTGGTATATTCTGTTTAATTTGATGGAGTTGTAATGGTGGGTTGATCAAGGGACCCAAATACAAAGTATCATCATTATAGGAACTTGATTAAAAAAAAATTAAACTATTTTGAATTTTGGGTGAATCTATAAGGATGTATTGGATTCAATTTTTTCTTTATATTTGAGAACATGCAAATCGTACTTACCATATGTAAGATTTTGTCATAATTATGGTTTAAATAATTCACAGGTTTATCATCTGGAAGGTGGAATTCTGAAATATCTTGAGGAGGTTCCTGAGACGCAGAGCCTCTGGGAGGGAGAGTGTTTCGTCTTCGACAAACGAGTCTCGGTCGAGCACGGTTTGGTGCAAGGAAACTTCAAGCTCTGCTATGGTTGCAAGCAGCCTGTGAGTGATGCTGACATGGAAGCTCCAGAATATGAATATGGAGTTTCTTGTCCTCATTGTTTTTCGCAAAAATCAGAAGAAGAGAAGGAGAGGGCTCGGGCACGTCAACGGCAATTTGAGAGATGGGGAATCATAGGTGGTCCAGATAAGGGTCGCCGGCCGGAAACTAAACCGGATGATGGCAGCAGGAAACCGAACCAGCTTTCTCGTTCTGTTTAACTAGTCAGACATGGAAAAACCAGAGAACATCATTCATATTTCTTGTAACAGGAAAACCATTTGGTGTTGCATTCTTGTAACAATGTTGTTTTGTTGAAGTTTGTGTTAATGGAGAACTAGAGTCCAAATTGTAAGATATGATAATCAATGACACTTATGTGCAATTTTTGTCCCATAAATACTGAAAGAATAAATTATATTTAAAATGAAAAATAGTTATGTTAGCTTATATAACTCTTAGACATCAACAAATGATGACTCAAATAGAACTATAGAAGGGGTGTGAGTCCTTTAATTGGTAGTCTTCAGTTTGAGTGGTCTTGAGTTTGAGCCATAGAATGCAAAAGTCTTGGGAGGTCTCCCCTTCAATAGGCCCGACAAAGGGCTGGAGTAGTGAACTATTTGTCCATCATTTCAGCACAAAAATAAAATATTGAATTATATAAATTTTTTTTAGTTGTATTAAAAAATAAAGATTTATATAGCCTTTAAATCTAAAATTACATGAATTTTTCACATATACTAAAAACTGAAGACTATATACTTTAAAATGTGAAATTTCATATTTTTTTTTGTTGTATTTTGAAATAAAGCCTATAGTCTTCAAAATATTGAATCACATGAATTTTTCGCATATAGTAGAAATTAAATGATATATACTTTAAAATGCGATATTTCATTATTTCTTTCGTTGTATCATGAAATAAAGATTATAGCCTTTAAAATATTAAATTACATGAAATTTTTTCATTTATTTGAAATTATAGGTTATATACTTTAAAATGTGAGATTTCTCAATTTCTACAATTGTATGATAAAATAAAAACTATAACCTTCAAAATAATACATCACATGAATTTTTCACATATAGCAAAAATTGAAGGCTATGTACTTTAAAATGTGAGATTTCACAATTTATTTAGTTATATTATAAAATGAAGACTTTTAACCTTTAAAATATTGTATCACATATTTTTCACATTTATTTAAAAATGAAGGTTATATACTTTAAAATGTGAGATTTAAATTTTTTTTGTTGTAATATAAAATAAATACTATAACCATTAAAATTATTGCACATCTCTATAATCTTTACATATCTCTATAAAGTATTTAAAATCAATTTTGGAGTTATGGTATCTCTTACTCTTACGATATTGACTCTATAACTTCTTTAATTATGTCCTCGGAGTCAATAAAAACTAAACCCCTCATTGTGTCTCTAACAAGGGATAACAACTTGCCAATTCACAAGATTTAGGTTGCATGTGGTTCTACAAGTTACCAGCTGAAATTATTATGAAGAACCTATACAAACTGCCATTGTTAGGTCACATTCCTCTGCAAAATTGGTTATTACATCAATTAATAGAGCTATCAGATAGAGTTTAAGTAACTAAGAAAAAGAGAGGGAGTTACAATTAACAAAGGTTTATTTAAATGATTAATACATATTTTAGATAATTACAGAACTAAGCTTAAAATTGAAAATAAGTTAGTCACATATCAAATATGTACAAGAATAAATTAACTACCAGACATAGAAAAAAAAATGAAATTTTGGGTTAGAAGGAATCCAAGGTTGAGAGTTTATTGGCATCTTTCTTCAACTTTGGAATGAAGAGAAGCCAAAATCATGTACTTTGCTCATTGAGTCTTCTCTCAGCAGCCATAGCCGCGGCCATCGATGGCGGCATGATCCGCAGATCTGAATTTGCATTAGGAGGATTTTCATCACTCTCTGGCAAGGTTAATGGGGCTCTTGACAGCAAGGATTCCACATCCTTGAGGGTCAAAACAGGTTGATCTTGATTTTTGGTGTTTCCACTGATGAATGAATGATTGCTCCTGCTTCTGTTTAATTTATATAGGCTCTCTTCAACTGTGTCTTTGACCTAACACATTCAAGAACAAAATGATAAGTACAAGAATTGATTTGCAAGAGAAACCTTCATCCAGAAGCAAGACAGTTCATAGAGACATGAAGTCATATTCTTTTCATTCAAGCAAAAGATTGTTAATTGAATGGAGCTTCATCTACAGAAGGATTTTATTCCAATTTCCTTGGCCATTCACACAAAATGGTTAGTTTTTCATTGTGACTCAAAAAGAAGGTGGGGATATTACATTTACCTCCTCTGAGATTTGATGAAATTTACCGATACTCCACTGTATTTGTCTAGGTGGCACTGACATCTCCTAAATGCACTTTCCATGTGCAAAAGAGGGAGATCAGTGTAATTTTCAGGGAAAATTGGTTGAATAATTTCACAAAATCAATAACTTTATAAGCAAATTTTACAAATAGAGGAGAGTCGATTAATTTTACCAAATCCCAGGAAGAAGATCATGTAATTTGTCAAATAAAAAAAATCATAGTTGAAGAATGTAGATGATAATTTGATAGAAGAACAAACATGTCAAATACAGGTTATAACAAATTCATGAAACCAGATATCAACTTCTTCTTCTAAAGATGTTTGCTTAGAACTATTTTCACAAACATATCCAACCTATCCATTCCTCTGAAAAGGGGAGAATAAAAATTTGAAAGAAGAGAAATGTAAGAAATGTAATTTTGTATATTCACTTGATTACTGAATCACCATACATGACACATATATATACATTATCAAGTAGTTGAATCCACCCTTGATAGACAGTAATATTTTCAGTAACATTATTGCACTACATACACACTAATATAACAATATTATATCACAACAGAAAATAGTAACAACAGTAGAGTTGGTGAGTAGAAATATAACAATGTTCACTACATGGGAAACTTACAATGAAACGATGAATGAGGGTCTTATTCTTTTGACCGATACGATGTACACGACTGATTGCTTGTGACTCGGCAGCTGGATTGAGTAATGGCTCTACAAGAACCACATGCTGTGCTTCCAAAAGATTGAGGCCATTGGCTCCGTGTTGGATTAAAAGCAATAACACCTGAATAGATTTCGATACTGACGTCTCAGATCCTTTCCTTCCGTTCTGTTGTCCTCTAAATTGACTGATACCAACATGTGCTTTCCTGAGCCCACAAATTCAGAACAAAAAATGAGATGAATTGGTTGATTGACTAAAACATCCATCGCCAACCACCCATATTAACTGACACAAAAAGCCTGTATAACTACATCAGAGAAAAATAAAGAGCAAAATTTATGGACTATAATGAATTAATGAGGAAAACAGAATAATCGCCATAAACCTGAATATTTTTCATTCAAAATCAAATAATACAGCATAAAGTTGAATACCGTGTCATGTTATGTTATAAAACTCTAACACATTATGTTATAAAAACTTTGTTACCATGTCATGCATTACCTCTTCTAAAAGTTTTATGCTATCAGGTAGAGGCCTATTCTGACTTTATATATACCATATCAATATCATCAAATTAGTACTCTTATCTGGCTATCATGCGTAAGTTACTTGATTCGTCATCTTACCTGCCGCCTTTCATCCGAATGTGGGTAATGTCATTCATAGCAAAGGCATGTTCCAATACATCAAGTACATCATTCCAACTTGAAAATACAAGAACTTTTGCTTTTTGATCTGTGGCCTTTATCCACAAGATTCTTCTTGTGATTGCTTCAATCTTCAAAGCACCCAAACAAGAGAAAAAGAAAGAGGATTACAACGATAGAGAATATAAGCTTCTGCTGTACTCAAATAAATAAGCCAAAATATGAACAAATTGCAGGAACAAGAAAATTACAGTGCATGTATCTAAAGTAAAATATCAATAGATTATTCCAAAAATAAGCTAATAATGAAGTCATCTTATGTAGATAGTCTACAAATCTTATCATTCTCACTAGGATGAAAGACTATCTTCCTTAACCCATTGCATATGAAAATCTTGTAATGTCACTCACATACTGACAACTTTTGAGATCAAATTAACGTCATAGATTCATCAACGATTCCCCCAAATGTAGTGGGATACACTAGCTGATGAAAATACCAGTTATTTAACAATTTAAAGTTTGTAATAGCACATGTTTAGAAGTAAAAGATAAATAATTACCAATACCATACATACTGAAAAATCCACAAATTTGTCACTGCATCGCATTCAAAGATAACTCACTTCTGAAATGTTTATTTTCTTTTCAGAGATTGAAGACATTACTATTTTGTTCTTTTTTTTCTACTCGAAAGTCACCCGTTCAATAAGCTAAATTAAAATATCACAAGTGGATCCCAGTGGCAGTATCATGTCTAAATGTAGAAAATGCTGACTCATCATGAGGGTAAAAATAGATTAATAGAATTTAAGCCATTATAAAAAGAGAAACACCTTTGTTCCATATGAGCCTTTAACAGTAATGGATGCTTCACATTTTTCACAGTTGTCAACTGTTTGTAGCATCGAAGAATTAGAAGATTCATTCCGTGCATCAACAGCATAGGCAATGCTTCCAAAATCAGTATGTTGTCGACATGTTGGGCACATCACCCAATTATGAGTCTTGCTATGTTGAAGTCTTTCCTCAGTCATAGCAAACAAACCTGTAAGAAACAAATGTATAGTTATGTGTCATATGATTTATTTTAGGGTAGACTACATTGACCTTCCCTAAGGTATGATGAAGTTCACTCCACCTCCTCTATTTGTAAAATTTGCTCAAAAAGTCTCTGAGTTTATAAAATTATAAGACATCCCCTTAAAATTACACTGACTTCTCTTGAACAATGCATTAAGGGGAGAGACTAAATAGATGTTCAGAGTCTTCAGAGAACTGACTTGGTGTAGTGGTTTTTATTTATTTATTTTTTTGAAGACTAATCCAAACTTTTACTTTGCAAAAGAAAAATGGAAAACAATAGATTTTTTTATGTTATGCAGCAGCAACTATGTTTGCTAACACTGACTGAAGTATGAATTATCAAGGTCCCTATAATATGGAACAACAAAAGAATAGTAACATGAAGTTTTGTCAAATAATACTTACATTTACAGCATGTAACATGCCCACATTGAAATACCATTTTCTGATTGCCAAGCTTATCTTGGCAGACTGGGCATGTTTCATCACCAGCTTTAAATATGTCTGCGGTCCTCTGTTCTGCGGAGTTTGACATTGCAGTTATCTCTTGAGCGAATGAAGAATTATCTGGACTTCCTGATGTCAATTTTTGCTTCGATTGTACCAAACCCTGAAAAATTATTCATCTTATTAGCTAACATTTTCAGAGCAGAAGAGAAAATTGAACTCATTCTATGGAATCATAGGGAGATAAATTGAAGAATAACAAGTAACAAGTTGATTTTAAGTTGAATTGGCAATTGACAGCCACCTTGAAAGAGAAAACTTTAGGTAGATCATGAGCTTAAACCTATAATTGTTTCAAAACGAAGCAAGTGAACAGGAAAATAACTTAAAAAAATTAAAATAAAAAAACAAATCCAAAACAGTTATTCCTTCCAATCTATCTGAAAATACTCAATTGATAAGCATTGGATGAAGTCCAGAAAAAAGGGGGAAAGAAAAGTAAATTTGAAGATAAAGCAAGGCCACATGAATCATTGAAGCAAAACTAGCTAATATAATTTTAAAGAAAAATTGCTTGAGGTATCTAAATTTGTAGACCTAACTCCACCCTAAACGCTAGCTCATGTGCTAAATTTTAATTTAACAAAGAAAAATAAGGATAGTGTGGATTGAACTCTGCATGTTAAGAACCAAATCCACCAAAAGCTTAATCTCTTACGTGGAGGAGCATGAATGATTTTATACCTCTTAATAATTTCAAATGAAAATAGTCAGTCATTATCAATTTGAACAGACTTGGTTGTTGTGTTGAAGATTTCAATTACAATCAAATACCCCATCAGCATAAGCACTATGAGCAAAACTCCAACAGTCACCATTAAATTTTCAAGGGTGGTCTATTTGTTATTGAAAAACTTGCTTATAAAGAGTAAATTAATTTCAACATAAACAAATTTCTAAGGCTTGTTTCTCTATACCTTTAAGTAGCGTAGTTTTCCTTTTATCTGTGACAACAAGGTCAACGACATAAACTTATCATGGGAGAAATTTGAGCTAGCAGCAAATAATTCGTCTTCACCTAAAGCATCAAGGGACTTGTCATCCTCATTTGCCCTTAAGTGCAAACGAGAAATAGCCATCTTTATTTCATCATGGGCGCGTAGATACTGAGCTTGAGCCAAAGCCAAAGACCTTGCATGGCCAAACTCCTTCCTCATTCCCTTAGGAGTCAAGAACAAATTATCAGAATTCAGAGAATCCAGGGTGTCAGTACAGATACCATAAGCCATTGAAAAGGATTCCAACAGAATACTGAGTCAATAATTTTTTGGCTACCGAGCACAATCAACCTATCTTGAAGGTTTCTTTTATTTGATTTATTTGTTTTTCAAGGATGAGTGAAGGGTGATTGGGAAAGTACAAACTTTCTTTAGACTAATCCCTCCTAAAGGGATCATGTGTTTTAACACTAGATAAGATAGAAAAGATTTCATCAGGCCATACCTCAAAAGTATGTAAATGCTTGGTAGCTTCTGAGAAAACGTCCCTTCCTAATCGAGCCTTGCAACAGTTCTTTATGACTCCAAGAATAGTTTCCAACTCAGATGCTGATCTTGAAGCCTAAACACCTCAAAATAATTAATATGAAATATTAGAAAGCACATGCTGCATAATTCAAGAATCCACCATATTTTCTTAAATGAAAAAGATGCTATCATCTTTTATGGCCAAATTCCAGCTATAATTTTCTGCAGAATGCAGGTGTCTTGGCTTTTAAAGCAATATATGATGTTGAGTGACATAGGCAATGGTGAAACTAAATACATCACTTCAATTAACAAGACTTGAGAAGTTTATTGGGAATAGCAACATGGGTTGATTATTAAACTTCTTTTTTTTTTTTATCATGTTTTTAGGTTTATTTCACTTATGTATTTCATTTCAATTGCAAATGAGTGCTTGAACTTGGTAAAAAAAATAGAAGAGATATATAAAATCTGCATCAGTCAATGACCCAAAGCAAGAAGAGTCAATCAAATGAGGCAACTAACCACAACTCTTTGTCCAACATTCCTTTTCTTTGTTTCTTCATTATCATTTTCAGATACTTTTGATCTCTGATTAGATTGTGATATCTTTGAGAGGAAATGATTCAATGCAAAATTCTTCTTCTGAAAATCTAATGCCTCCTCAGCAGATGAAATTATTCCACCACGTTCATTCTTAAGAACAAAGAGTCTAGCTTCATAATCCTGAAGATAAAAAATAAACCATGAGTTCAAAATACATTGGTTAGTTGAAGGGAGAATCATGTTGACAAAGAAATTCAGTTGAAAACCTTGAAAAGTTCATCTAGTTCACACAAAACACATGGGGGACCATCACAATTAGGTTGACAATTTCGACATTTGCCCACACGTTCAATATCTTCTTCATTTGGTTTTTCCATTGTCTTGTCAATTTCTAGCAGTCGATCTAGTAGCATTTTCCGAGAGGTCTCCAGCTGATCCAAAGCTGTCTGAATTTGAAACTGCAGAGATATCATGCTCCGGAAACTGGATTAAAATTAACTAGCATCAGTCATGATCATGCCATAGTCTTGTTTCACACGAGGTCCAGAGTCTTCTTCTATCCATAAAAATGATCCATAACAAATTTCACTAACTGTGATTTATCAAATTCTTTCAATACATGACTTTCAAGTCTTATTTCACATGAGATCCAATCTTTGATCCACGACATAAAAGTTCAATGGAGTTTGACGTTAGTTGTCAACTATCTAACATGCCCTTTCTCTTTTATCAGAACTTGGGACCCAAGAAATATATACATATTTGTAACGAAGCATGATATAGGCAAAGATATGGTATCACTATCTCTCACCTTACAGGGTGTGAGCATATAGCAGATTAGATTAAAAGTAGCCCAATACCTAGAGATACAAGGAGACCAAAAAACTAAAAGCAATCCACTAAAAAGATTTGGATTTTTAGTTTGACTGTAGAAATGGTATAATAGAGGAGACTAATTAAGTCATCATTTGATCCATGTCGCTTCCCCTAATCCCACCTAGTGAGACAAGTTGACAAGGTTTGTTGGTTGTATTTCACAAACGTAGTCCTATTAAACATGTATAAGAGATATAAAATCACTCAAAAGCCTAGACCTAACAGCTTAAATTATTGAAAAAGTTGGTCATCGGTATGGTATCACACAACCTTTGTCCAAGTGGTCGATTATAACTGTACTAGTATGCAGCAACATTTTATTGAAAGTTGAAACTATATATTCAATGAAGCATAACTTGTTAGGACTATGGGTTACTCCAAGACTCCAATCACTACTTAACAAATGTCTTACAAAATACAAACACAAAGCATTACTAACCGAGCAGCTATTTTTGACGACTTTGAACTATTTGAAGTTCCTGTGATGGCTTCTTCAATCTTCTTAGTCAACTCAGTTGAGAAATCCTTGTTCTGTTCTGCATGATGAAGTGCTTCTAACCACCAAAATGTACTTTTATCTGCTCTGCTGTCACTAAATCCCTTACAAACCTTCAAGAAGTCCAAATGTCATTTACAGAAAATAGAAGGGGTGGTACAGCATGTAAAAATCTTGTTTACCTTCACTTCTACAAGAGTTAAAAATAAAATAAAAGACTTGAACAAAGCATGGTAAATGAAGAAAGATAAGTGTAACATATCACATCTCTTTCTTTTGGCCTGCGTAATTGACACACAAGTACAGTTATTCATTTTGCTTGCAGTTAAACCGAATTAACCAATATGTATGGCAATCTGAGACTAAGAATGATGTAAATAGTGTATTAGGAACAATGTAGTAGGACAGTTTGGTTATATCCACTTCTGAGTGGTTAAGATTGTTAAGAATAATGCATGGAACTAAATGTGTTAACCATATGATAAATATGATGTTGGGAATATTGGAAAATTAATAGAAAACAAGGCGTTGGATTAATAGTAGTCATAGGAAATACTTTAAGAAGAAACGAAAAAAAAAAACTTACATTCACAAGAACAATAAGGAAGACTTGTATTTGGATTGGTGGTAAATAATGGAATGGAATAAGATGGAGCAGAATGCAACAGAGTGGAGTGAGTGAGTGACATAATTATTTCATTCCATTGTTTGGATCTTGTAGTAATGGAATGGAATGGAGTATCATTCCATTCTATTGTTATTGTCTGGATACATCAATGTAATAATGATAATTTTATAGGTAAAAAATAATAAGAAGAGACTCCATCCTGTTCCTCCCAAATTAGAGGGGAAGGTAAAAAAGAAAAGATGATAGAATAGGATGGAATGGAATCTATTCCATCCAAACATTCCATTCCATCCAATTCTTTTAAATCCAAACAATGGAATTTTAAGTCATCCCTTCCTATCAAGCCCATTCCTCTCAACCGCATCCCTTCCTATCAATCCTAACATAGCCTACAGAATTCCCAGGTAATCTGGCCTCATTTTCCGTCAGTCCCAAACAGTTGGCCTCATCCAATGGCCTTCAAACATTCATAGCCTTGCTACTCAACCTTTATGGTGTCTTATTTATATTTTATTATTAAGGGCTATGTTTTAACAATGATGTGTGTAATTAACGTGTGCCATTTGAATATGTAGCTATTCTATTATTCATGTATGTGGCATGGAAATTTGTTGCTTCCATGTGATTAATATGGCATCGGAAATATTACCCTCTTAGGAAATAGCTAGTAATAGTCATTGCTATTGAGCCTTGAGAATATGCTATGTATTTTTCTCCTAATGAGTATCCATAGTGCTGCTAGGTGTCTAACTAAGCACCCAAGAACCCAAGCTTTATCTGCCCCACCAAGTTATTTCACTTTCACCAATCTTCTTTTTTCGCCACTCAACATCTCTTTCAACAAAGATCCTGCACCCCCAGACTTCTTAATAATTCTTTGGCATTCCACAAGAAAGATCAACTTACATTTACAGGCTACTAAACTGGACTCATTAACAAATCTCAAAGTTCAAACAAATTAATAAATAAGTTTTCCTTAAGAGCCATTAAGGACATTTACCTGCATATATGAATTTTGAAACTCCTGTTGTGCTGCAGATAACTTTGAACTGAACACAGTTAAGTATTTCTGCTTTAAATCTTCACATTCTTCCATCAGGTATTTGACAGAACATGCTGATATATCATCAGTATCCTGGTCCTCATTTAAGTTATTTTCTGATAGGCTGGAGGTGGCATCTGATGGTTCTGCAGAACCCACTGTAAATTGTGTGTCATCACAGCTGCTTATTTTTTGCCTCTTTAAAAGACGCTGATCAACCGTGTCAATGAAGTGCTTTCTGGCTGTCTTAACTGCAGAAGCTCGAGAGAACTGCTTTCCTCTAGATGGCAATCTTAGAGCAAGGTCTGCAGCCTGAGGGATTATTTCGGCAAGATTATGATGAATGTGGATATTTAACAAAGGATCCAAGCGGAAATCTTCAGAGTGCTCTTCAGCCAATGTCATAGCTTCATTGTACAGTAAAGCAGCTTGAGAAAAATCTTTCTGTATTATACCTATTGCTGCAAGCCCATTCAGAGCAACAACTAACCTTCTGAGAGCTTCCTCACCTTCTACTTTAGTCTTACTTATAAGAACCTACAAATTAGATCCATGTCAATAAGAAAACCTGTATACACTGTATGTAAAAACTTATCAACGATCCGCAAAGTATCACACCATTAGTATTTCCTCCATGGTCATTGGTGACTGCTGCAGGGATCGCAGCCCAGAACTCCCAACCTGTGGGTGACAACAAGCCTGGCGAAGCTTCAGTAGAGCATTGAGTAGCTTACCTGCCTCTGAGTGAGTGATTAAAGGATCTGATAAACCATTCAAAGATGCGGAATCTGGAATCCACACAAGAATATTTCATGCTCAATCATTATTCCAGTTAAAATTGCTTTCAAATGACTTTTAAATGAAATTACAGTAGACTGAGAAAAAACCTGGGCCTCTTCTATTAAGAATATCATTTCTCAAACTTTCAATAACTTCATGGGCATCATTGACACAGGTTTCATGTTGCCTTTGGTAAAAGTGTTCTTCTACGGGTGAGAGAGTAAGCCATGAGAGGCACTCCTCCTGCGAGGGAAGGTCCAATTCATCTGCTACATGTTCTTTAGAAGAACGCCACATGATTTGTTTGAAAACTCTGTGTGTAAATTCCATGGCTCCCATATCTCCCTTCTGCACAAGAATGGAGCAATAGCTAAGAATACATTAAATGTGTAGAGTGCAAACTTTTTTTGATTCTGCTAAATGGAGAAGTTATCAAGTGTCTCTGAATGCACAAGGCTTATAGGATTCTATAAGAGTATACAATTAGGATATAGAATTTCCTCAGTAGCCCTAGCTGCTAAGGTTATTATGTTGTCTATGGCTACTAGGTGGCTCCAAGAGAATATCACTAAAACTCATTTTATAAGATACCTTTTTCCAACAAAAGAGAAACAGAGTATCAATGAAAGCCAATTAGCAACAATCAAGTCAAAAGTTAAATTACAGAGAACATACCTCATAAGGATCTCGAATAACTTCAGTCCACCACTTGTGTGTATCGTAAGGACTAGCTTTAAGGAATCTTAGAAGCCCATATAAATCATCAAGCTTGCGCTGAATTGGTGTCCCTGTAATGCACCACCGATGCTTTGAATGGAGTCTTAGAGCCATTTCAGTGGCAGCGGCAGCATTACTTTCCACCATTTGAGCCTCATCCAAGCAAACTCTCCACCAGTATATCCTAGTAAGAAGAGTAGGGATAACTGGGTACCTACAAAATAAAAATGTTACTAAAATTTGACATCATAAAGGAGATATAGATATCCAATCTTCCTCAAATAAATAATATGAGTAACCATGTATTTAGTTTGTTGTTGACTTGTAAGATATAAAAGCAATCCATTGCTTTTCTACCTAACAGATAAAGGTTTTAGGGGGGAGTTGATTCCTGATATGGTATCAAAGCCTTAATAGCCGAATAGTTTAGAGTTTGGCCTTAACTTTTGATTAAAAATATCACCTTGTTTTCAATTTATTTCCTGTTTTTAGGATTTTGTAGAAGAAATAGTGAGCACATAAAATGAAGAAAGAAGAGATTAAGGTGCTGATTGGTTTCCATTTTCATTTTCTGTTTTCTCTGTTTTCAGATTTTGTGAAGGAAATACTGAAAATAGAGAAAACGTGATTTTATTGTTTTCTCTGTTTTCAGTATTCCATTCACAAAATTCTGAAAACAAAGAAAACAAAAAATGAAAAACAGAAAATGAAAATGGAAATGGAAACCAATCAGGTCCTAGGATTCTCTTATCTTCACTATTTCCTTCATAAAATTGTAAACACAGGAAACAACTTGACAACAAGGTGGTACTTTTACTATGAACATGATAACAACAACGGAAATATCAGTCTTTCAAGCAAACCTTTTCTGAAATCTCAAAACGTGTCGATCACCTTCATGTCTATCAAAATCATGGGACAAATCCTCTTTAAGCACATCATAGGTAGTTATCACAATGTCAGCACTGGCAAGTTCACCGATATCCGCTAGAGATGTATTGGAGAAAGATGTTTCTCGCACGCCTTCATAAATACAAGTTTTCAAGGAGCCTGAGCATGTATGGCTACAATGATAAATTATTGTTAGTGAGACAATGAAAAGTTCAGTTGAATTAAATCATTAAAAAAAAAACTTCTGCAGTAAATTTACCAGAAAGATGACATGCAATACACTTATAAAATATGCACCATAAAGACAAAGTAATTTATCTTTGAACATGTGACTTGAGCATCAATAGATGTTTGGAGAAGGTCCTTATGTGGTTTAGCACCAACAACAACAATCTATTTGTTAATCGCAATAAGTATCACATTCCAAGAAGTAGGAGCCTACCTAGTATTGCACACAGTAAGGGGTCAGGAATGGGTAATGATAGGTTGACATCTATATAGGGTGTGTGAGGTGGACATCCATAATAATTTGACATCAGGGGTCATTATTTTGGCACCACAATACCATTATTTGGCATCAATTATGGATGTTCATCCCATACATCGTATATGGATGTCAACCTATCATTTTCCGGGTCAGGAATACCCCTAGAAGCCAAAAAAAGAAAAAAGAAATTCCTCTTAGGAAATGCCAGTTTTCATAAGCTTAAAAAGGAAAAAAATATGATACCGTATAATTTCATCATGCCACTGGGGCAAAATAGGAGCAGGGCAGACAATAAGAGTGGCACCAGATGCGATAGGAGATTCAGTAGCTTGTATTAGTTCAGAGCACATCTGACATACATATTCACCATCCCTCACAGCTATGGTGGTTTTATACGTTCTGGTTTCACTTCCATGTTTTGATTTCAGTGATTTCCCTTTAGCTGAATAACCAACACAATCTGCATGCTGCCAAGCATCACAAATGTCACATTGAACCCATAGCCCTTGATATTTGATACTTTCACTCACAGCTCCACATATGCACTCCACACGCTCTCTTTTGAGTCTTTTTAAAGTGACCTTTTGGTCCCCATTAACTTGAGGAACTGGATCAATTAGTATATCACTTCCAGATCCCGATCTACGGTGAGCAGAGATACAAGCAAGCAGTTCGACAGTTTTTCCCAAGCCCATCTCATCTGTTGCAATAAAAAATGGAGTCAAAGTGGAGAAATCTCACTTAATTACTTATACTGAAAAATGGGGAAAATAATATAATTACAACACTCAAAACTGCTCAGATTTCAGAATCCATTAGCATTACATTCACATGCTAAGTACTCCATGCTAGCCTGAGCAAATAAACATTTTGGAAGCTTATAAACCAACGCTTAGAGATTTAAAAACTGAATTTAGGCATAACCATGAAGTTTCAGTTTTCCTCCTAGTACTTAATTGATAAAACCAGAAAGATCCTAACAAAAGTCAGGAATACAATTGTAATGCAGACATAAGTAGTCAGAATGGCACAATCAATAATAATTCACTTAATTTTCAATTAGGCCTTGCTCTAGCCTCTTTAGGAGTTATTACATCCTTGGTAGCTCAACACATGTACTCTTTACTTGCTTATGTGTTTGTATCGCACTATTTTACTACTCAAGCTGCATTATATACTCATCATCAATATAAGTACGACAGAAGCTTTTGCTCATGGAGCTATATTTTTTATTGAAGATTACACAATCCATTATAAAATAATAATTAAATTCTACCAAAAGCATAGAGGACATTTACATGAGCAGGTTAGAGTTAAGAATGAGTCTGCACCTAACAACTTAAGCTTCTTGGTCGTTATGGGCAATATTTTCAGTGCACATTTACCACAACCTTCTTTCCAACATGTTTCTATATTGCCGATAACCTTCTTAAAAGCTCATTATTACTAAGAGCTCACAACTGGTGTTTTCATTTTTTGAAATTTTATTAGAAGAAAAGAAGAGTGTTCCAAGGAAAATAATGCATCCTCACAATGAAACTGAAAACAACTACTAAATCCTAACTGGTTAACCATTTAATAACGACATATGTCAATTCCTTTGGCAAATAAAAAATAAAACACCATTAGAAAGACCATGCAGAGAGCACCAAAGGGATACCAAAAGAGTAACCCAATCCTAACAAATGGTTTTATATTTATAAAACATTCCCTCAGACAGGAGCCTTTTGGGTTTAATACATATAAAATGAACAAACGCAGTGTACTGTGTACCTTATCTTGTTCTGAAGATTGAGATATAATTAAATTATGAAAAAATAGAGCAACAAGATAGGAACTCTCAATCATTCAATCATGCAGGCTCTAATACCATGTCAAACACCAACTCTCCAAAACCATAGCCGAAGCCAAGGAATGTATATATAAATATATAATAACACCTATAAACAAGAATTCACAGAACTTCAAAAGCATAGGACTCATGTTGATCTTGCACCCTCGAGATTCCATGGAATATTCATCTTGTAGTAAATTTGATTGAATACAAGCCAATTCATGAATATGTTTCTCAGCTGTGGTGAGAATTTTTTACGTATATAAGACATTTTCACCAGAGTAAAATATCTAAAGTCTTCAAAAGATGAGTTTTGTCAAAGATTTATATAATTGTATGAGAAAATAAATGACATGCAACATAGCTTGGGACCTACCAGCAAGAATTCCTCCAAATATATAAGGTGAAGAAGTCTCCGAGCACGATGAAATATTTCCACTGAAGCAATTGTAACTCAAATAAGCATAAGGGCAGAAACAATAAAATCATGAGCTCAGGACACTGTGACAGAGTTAAGGGGTTTTGATTTTTTTATTTGACATAAATTATGCAATAACTACAATAGTGTTTTGAAGAAGGGTAAATAAACCTTGCCTGAATGGATTGAAAAACATTTTAGAATTTGTATCCAGAAAATCCACAGGCACACATAGTGGAGAGTGGAACTGAATTCTTTCTCTTTCACCCTGACTTGCTTCTATTTGTTTCTCCCGTTGTACCATCCAGAAAGCTGCACGCCGCTGATATGGCCTCAGCTCTGGAAGTAACTCAGGTATGTCGTCTTCTAGCATTGACTCAGATCTATACACAAAAAATACAAATGAAAAAAAAATGCCCAGAGACTTGTTGTTAGATGAAAATATGTTACTATATGACTGATTGTCATTGTTAAGAGAAAAGACCAAAGGAAATGTTCAACTTACTTTGAAGGCTTAATGGCTTCATAAAACCCAGCAGGATCAAACCTTGAATATTTTCGGGTGTAGGATGTCTCATGTCCCATCTCTGTCTGCGAATCAACTTCCGTTTTTACACAACTACTAAATCCATATCTAACTTCTGAAGTCATCATCTCTGGGCGTAGCCAAGACATGACATTCATCATACTTCTTTTCCATAGTTGCCTAGAAACATCAAGAAGTGACTCGCATGCATCGAATGAACTCTTCAGTATCTCAACCCTCAACCTAAGGGAATGAATGTCTTCCGAAAGCCTAATCCCAAGAACTGGCCTCAACGTAAAAAACTTCAAACTTGCCAAGTGAACAAGACCCGAAACACCTTCATCAGGTCCATCAAAATTCCCAGACAACAACATTGTACATGTTTCCACATTGTCCACTGCAACTCTTTTCACAAACTCTAGATGAATATCAGTATAGGGTAACACAGGCCAGTGGCCTAATTTGATTCGACCAAGAACATTACTGACATTACACACCCGAAATCTTAACGAGTACTGGGGATCCCGATAAAAATCATCAGACAGTTCAAAACCAGAACCACCTTCTCCTAAATTCAAATCCCTCAGAACAACTTCAGAAATATCAAGGTGCTCGCTTGAATGCCAACCAGACCGGTCAACTTCAACGAAATAGGGTATATCAACTTCCCCAGAATCACCCTTTCTTTCTTCACCTCCTCCTACAACATTCTGTTTATCCAATTCTGCTTCAGCAGTAGCATTTGCATCTAGTATTATCCCACCTGATCTATGTGGTTTACTTTTTTTCCTACCCATGACTTCTCACCACTAGCAAAATAAAATAAAATAACAAATAAATAAATAAACAAATGAATAGACTAAGCTACTATATACTAAATATTGAGATTACTAAGAATTGGCCAAATAGAAACTAAAGCTCAACATGAAGAAGCCACAACAACTTAAGGATCAAGTTAAGAACAAACTAAACAACAGTTAAACATCAACTCAAAAAGGTAAAAAAATGAATGCAGAAACATTCAAAACTATGCAAATACAATTACAAAACAGAGATTCACAGTTAAGATTAAAAAACAAAACTTTATGTCAAATTTAACAGAATTGAATCAAAGGGTATGACCAAAAACATATAATGGGGACAAAGTCACAAAACACAATTCCTTGAGTGATAAACTTAAAAAAAAAAAACGGTCAAAAAACAAAAGAGAAATTAGAAAAATTAAGAAAAATCACATTTTTTTTTTCAGTTTCAGGAAATAACATGCAAATTTGAGAGAACGAAGGAGGTTGGTGTTGGGGATTGGAACCTGAGGAGAGTATGAAGCTGGAGAGTGAGGTTCACGCGCGAGCTTGCGACTCCGCGAAAGTAGAAAATATTGTTGGGATCTTTGAAGATATATGAATAGATAGAGCGGTGAATGTGTAATACTGTTTCTGTTTGTGTGCACCAGGAGTAGGGTATAATGATCTGAGGCTGGTGTTACAGCCGTACGATAGATCAATTCGGTGTTTCCTGTGTTGTTGGAAACGAATCCAACGGTTCTACACCGATCCATTAGTCTTTATTAAGTTTAATTGCTCCATAAGTCCCTATATTTTCACTTAATTTCAATTAAGTATTTAAAGTTTAAAACCTATGTAATAAATTGATTTTTATGTCAATAAGAATTACAATAATGATATACATTTTTACTTGTCTATTTTGTTCGCCCACCTCATTATTTTTGGAAATTGATCTGATGATATCAGTCTAATACTTAAACTTTTATTCTTTACCGTTAAATATAAAAATATGTATCATTTATAATTAAGCATTTAAAGTTTAAAACCTATGTAATAAATTGATTTTTATGTCAATGAAAATTACAATAATGACATACATTTCACTTGTCTATTTTGCCCACCTACCTCGTCATTTTTGGATTTTGATCTGATATCAGTCCAATTTTTAATACTTAAATTTTTATTCTCTACCGTTAGATATAAAAATATGTATATTATATGTATCATTTATAATATATATTGTAACACAAATGCTTTGCACACTAATTAACCACCAATACATGATAAGTTTTTATATTTTTTTATTAAATATATGACACATATGTACGTTCGTTCCCTCTTTCCCTTCCCCATTTTCTTTCACTTTCCTTCATCTATATACATTTATTTTTCATTTTATTATTTATATAAAAGTTAGATTGTGTATTTATAAATATTAAAATGAGTAGTTATTAATGTGATATAAAAGTTAAATTTAGTAATTATAAATGTTAGATTGAATTAGAATATAAATCAAATTGACTAGTTATAAATATAGGATTGTGTCAGAATTGAATTGTGTAGGTTTACATTAGATTGTATTGGTATATAAGTTGATCCAATCAACAGCAGCGACGATCCTACTTCAACCTCCAACATAGTCATGAGGATATGAAAGTGGATTTGAAGAATCCAAGACCAGACTTGAAGTTGGCAACGTCGATGGAGGATGAAGGAGAAGTCTGATGAGACGGTTTATGTCTCGAAGAAGAAGCTCGAAAGAGAAGAATGAGGAATTAGGGTGAAAGAGGTGAGAGGGGTAATAGATGATATTTTGTTAAATTAGCAGGGGCAAAATAGGAAGAATTTTTCATTAAAATATTACCGTGTCTCTAAAAAATCTTGTGTCCAGTCTATATGACTTATAATGAAAAACAGTGGAAAATCATTTAGCGTGTCTTTTTAGGTTTTGTTTGGTAATGTTGTGGCTCTTAAAAGATTGTTGAATTATTTAAGCTCTCAAAAAGCTATTCTCAATGACTTCTAGAAATACCATTGACTCTCATAATTTAAGAGAAAAAGCTCTTTTACTTATTGAGTAATCAAATATAAAATTAGTATGTCTCTTTTTCATTTTTTTTTATGTCCTCCTTAGTGTCTATTGTCCCTATAAATAAACACATCATATAAAGAAAAAAATGAATATCTAAATAGTATTTTTAAAAAATATTTTATAGGTGTTTATTGGTGCATTTGTTACTTAAAAAAAAATCAATGTAACTATCAAAGAAAGAACTACAATCCAAATTCGTTGTATGTATCCTTCTCATATGAACTTCCGATGGTTTGGTAAAAATAAAATGCTGCTTTGATTTCCATACACGCGGCCTCATCAATTCCATAAACTCTCTCTGTGACATCAATGGCAGTTTCAGGCCTGAGAGGCAGCACTTGTCGTTTACAACTACCCTTTTTCCATCATCATCATCACTATCTTCGTTTTTCTTCATCTTCTTCATTTGTGAACCTCAAAGCTCATTCCAAGTCTAAGGGATTCACTCTTTTTGCTCGCTATGCACAAGCTCAGGACCTTTTCTCCTCTCGTCGTTTACAAGGTCCATTTTTTTCCCCATTTATTATCTATTTATGCCTTTTCATTCGCTCACTTACACACTTTTTAATTTTATACAAAACCAAAAAAATTTAAAAAAAATGTTTTTTTTTTGGTTGGTTGGTGTTCACTGATGCTTACTGTTAAATTGGGTATCAGAATTCAGGCCTGAATTGTTAAACACAATTGAAAATTTCCCATTTTTTTTATTTTTAAATTAAGAGTGAAACTAATTAAACCCACAGATTGTTGAGAAATAAGAGTATTGAAATTGCTTCAGCTGATCCTTTGGGGAATTCTTCTTTTTTCTTTTCATTGGCTATCTACTATCACAATTCATAACTTAGTTCTTTAATTTATTTTTTATCATTAATTTCCCAATTTTCCATTTTGTTTGATGTAAAATGTTGGACTTAGAGGGAAGAAAAGAGAGTGAACTTATGAAATCAGTCGCCGCCAGCCACATGTAATAATTCAATTTTTTAAGACTATTAATCTGACTTTTAATAATATACATTAATTCAATATTTCAAAAGTTAGATTAATAGTTTTAAAAAGTTGGAATATTGCATATCGTGATTGATTTTGTGGTGTACTTGTAGTATTACAATATATATACTATATCAGGTGAAGCTACCAGTAAGGAGTTGAATAGCTACTTCTAACAAAACCGTTCCTAACAGAACATGTACAGAAACTATACTAACAAATAAACTATCAATGGAACTGCTAGGATAGGCATTTACTTGATATAACAGGTTAGGTTATCACATATAACAAATTAGGATTTTTCCTTTTAATGGTACCCTTTGGAATGCTTATTTTTTCAATTGATATTGGCCTGAGTTGTTGGCTGTAAAATTGCCTCAGATAACATTGAAAACCTGCCCAAGCTGGTGGAAGACATTGTCCAGACATCCATTGATACAGGGCCTAGGGGAGTCTTTAGGTTGGCTCAAGGTGTTCAAGCCGTCATTGGGGTTGGTCAAGAGTGGTTAACTGATTTATCAAAGGTAACATGCTATAATACTCTGCTTTCATTTGAAGAACAGTTACGATTCCATTTCATTCCCAATAGTTTTTCTTTACCGATGATTTCATTAAAGAAAATTAGGACATAACAATTAACTCTCTTGCATCAGTTGCAGTCAACGAATTCATCTACTAGGTTGCCAACTGAATTGCAGCTTGGTTTACTTTCTCCCTTTTATTTGAGGAGGTTATTTGAACGCATGGGGGCAACGTACATCAAATTAGGCCAGGTATGAGTGGATTCCTCTACTTGTTCCTTTCTGTTTGTATTTGATTGATGGTTGTGCTATTTGATTAGTCAAAAGTTATGATGCTCGTCTTTTACCGTGTGAAATGACTCGATAATCAATATTCGTTAGCATGTAGTTGGAAAAGAAAAATACAGTTTGCCCAAAAATTTTATAACCACTTGATCTGATCTCTGTACAAAAGTTCTTTCTGATGTTGATAATCGATGTCTGATGGTTATCATTGGTTTTTGTTCGGTAGTTCATAGCATCAGCACCTACACTGTTTCCACCTGAGTATGTACAAGAATTCCAGAATTGTTTTGATAAAGCTCCTCCTGTTCCTTTTGAGGAAATCCAATCTATATTGCTTAAGGAATTAGGAAGACCGATAGAAAGTGTTTATGATTATGTTAATCCAACACCACTTGCTTCTGCATCCATAGCACAGGTATATGTTGATTACACTTGTATTTCACTTTAAGAACTTGTTATTCAGGTTTCTTTCATGGGTGCTAATGCAATTGGTATATATTACATCTAGGTTCATGCTGCAAGGCTAAAAGGCTCTGGGGAAGATGTGGTGATAAAGGTCTTAAAACCAGGCATAGAGGACATATTAGTGGCAGATCTTAATTTTGTTTACGTTGTTGCTCGGATATTAGAGTACTTGAATCCTGAAATAAGCCGGACATCACTGGTATAACAGTATGGCCATTGGCCACTTCCCCTGCTAAATCTAATTCCCTTTGTAGTTGCTTACATATAAAAGGAAACTTAGAACTTCTTATATTTGCATTCTTTCATTTTTATGGTTTTCATAATTGTAAATGTTAGTGGCTCAACTCGCATGTAATGTGGATCCTTCTAATAGGTTGGTATTGTCAAAGACATAAAGGAGTCTATGCTTGAAGAAGTTGACTTTTACAAAGAGGCTGCAAATATTGAGGCTTTC
The DNA here is from genome assembly GCA_013621005.1 of Aeschynomene evenia. Lineage (NCBI taxonomy): Eukaryota > Viridiplantae > Streptophyta > Magnoliopsida > Fabales > Fabaceae > Aeschynomene > Aeschynomene evenia. The sequence continues at coordinate 21,430,011 of CM024269.1, forward strand.
AGGAGATATTTGGAAGCCATGGGACTCACAAGGGATGCAACAGCTCCAAAAGTGTATCAATACTGCAGTACGCGGAAAGTTTTAACTATGCAGAGACTCTATGGAGTTCCTCTTACAGACCTAGACTCCATAAGTTCATTTGTTTCTAACCCAGAAACTAGCCTTATAACTGCTCTCAATGTGTGGTATGACTCCAAATTTCTATTTTAAATTCATGTTCCTGTGCATTTCCTTTTGTTTATCATAAAATATGTAGAGTCGCCTCTCCTAAAATGAACGTATCTATCTTTGTAACAATATGCAGGTTTGGAAGTTTACTTGCATGTGAGTCTTTCCATGCAGACGTGCATGCAGGAAATCTGTGGCTTCTACGTGATGGTCGTATCGGATTTCTTGACTTTGGTATGCTTTATCTTCCATGTGCACTGTTCACAATTATAACTTTATGTTGTTGTGAATTCACTAAATTGTCATCTGTTACTTCCTAAGGTGTCAAAATTAGTTTGAAATTTAAGCTCATTGAAAATTTAAGAAAGGAACCTTGCCTTTGAAATAAATGACATGAGGATAACGGTTAAATTTTCATTTTATGATAAAATTCTTTGAAATGCATGCCAGTGATGATTCCAAGCGTATGTACATACTTCTCTACCGATGGACAGAGTTATAGATAAGCACACATGTACTTACTTCTATATCATTGTCTCACATAGTATAAGTTATCAATTTCTCATTATATCTCAGTCTATATTAACTGTTAAGAAAAATTGATGTACAAGGTTGTGTTTGTTTTATCTTTTATGTTCCTGGGATCCCTTCTTGTGGCAATGAAACTCTTGGTTATCGCTTCAGGGATTCAGACAATCAGAACTTTTCTTTTTCCTCTATTCTTATTGTTGGGTATCAATGCATCATGTTACAAACTCAATGACTGTTACTTCGCTTTGCTATTTTACAAACACACCATCTCTTTACTCTTCTAAAAAACCAAATGTTTTGACTGTCATAAGTTTCAATCCACAGGAATTGTCGGACGTATATCCCCCAAAACTTGGGCTGCTATGGAAGTTTTCTTGGGATCAATTGCTGTTGAAGATTATAGCTCAATGGCATCTTCCTTAATTGAAATGGGTGCTACAAATAAGGATGTTGATACTCAAGCCTTTGCTAGAGATTTGGAAAAAGTATTCTCATCAATTAAGGCAAGAACCGCAACTCGCTTATCTTCTTTTGTCATTTAATATGTATGACTAGGTGTTCTTGTGTATTTTTGTGCATGTGTTTTGGTAATCTATAAAACACAATTCGAAAACCTAGCTAATAGTTATTCATGCAAGATCTGATGTCTAGGATTTGCTATGTTCATCACAAAAGATTAGACTAGTGCTTTCTCTTGATGCATGCCCTATTTAGAGATCCCCTCATATGAGCTTTTTCACATGGCAAGGTCATTGGAGAGATAGAGCACAATATACATGTGTGGTATGTGAATAATAAGTTTATGTGTGCATGCTAATATCAAGTTATCAATTTATTGGATAATTGTTTGTAAACAATGTTTAGTTTAAAAAAGAAATTAAGCCTTAATTTATTGGGTGGTCTATAATGATTTCATGTGTCTTCTAAATAGTGGAGTTGGGTTGAGTTAATGTTTAGTGGTTTTTTTTTTTTTTTTTTTTTAACATCAGTTATTTAGTATGCAAAGAATTTCATCTAGAAAAGTTATTTTGCCCTTGTTGGCTATAAGCTAAGAAGCACTGACACAGACACAAGACACGACACAGACACGGTCCACGAAGACACCAAATTATGTATATGTAATTAATATTTTTTAATAAAATTTCTCTTATTTTGGATTAAAAATACACATTTAATTTAACTTTTTTTGGGTCAAGTAAATTTAAGTTAGATTTGATCTTAACTTTTTTCATAAAATATGAAAAGATCAAAAAAGAAAAAAATGTGTCATGTCCATAGTGTATCCGGCTTGTGTCCATAGTGTGTCACGACTTGTCCGATGAGGGGTCAAACAGCATCTAGCGTGTGTCTGGTGCGTGTCCGACCTCAAAAAAAGATATTTTTTTTTCGAACACGTACGAACGCGTGTCCACCGAGTGTCGGTGTCCACTGGGTGTCGGACACATGGAAACGCCTTAGTATTGGTGTGCTTGTGCTTCCTAGCCTATAAGTACTTCTGTCGTCGAGTATTTGATTGATTTTTCAAAAAATAAGATAACTTGGCCCCAACCTAGTTGAGAGTTATTACTAACATTTTACTTTTGTGCACTTTTCATGCTAGTGCAGGAGTTGGACACTGAACTAGTTGTAGCAACCGCGCGTGGGACTTCGACAAATGCAACTACTGTTTCTGCTAATATAGTTGTTGATGAGAGGCAGATGAATGCACTCTTTCTTGATGTGGTAAGCTATAGTTGTTCTCTTATGATTTCTTGCAAGTCAATATGAAAGGTCCAATTTTTCATTCAACTAATCAAAAGTGTATTTCACTATTTCTTCAATGAGAAACAATATTGAAATGTCATTTTGGTTAAATATAAGTAACTGTCAGATCAATGTAGGTTAAATAACATTGCAACATTCCATAGTGTGTATCCATTTATTAGTGATCCTCTTTCACTTGGGAGATTCTTATGTTAGCTGTTTGATGATGACTCATAACTAATGTACCGCCGATGTTTTCTATGTGCACCGTAGGTCCGGGTTAGTGAATCGTACGGATTAAAGTTTCCTCGAGAATTCGCGCTTCTCCTGAAGCAGCTCTTGTATTTTGACCGGTACACACGGTTGTTAGCCCCAAATTTGAACATGCTCCGCGATCAGAGGATTTCCATTGCTTCCAACAGAAGAAGCAGGTATAGGGACAGTGTTTGATGAGTCTTCCTTCAAAATCCAGATGTACCTAATTTTAGTTCACTAGGTTTTTATATCTGTATTGTTACTTGTATATATAAGTGATCCATAACTGGGAGCTCATTTTTCTGATACATTGGAAGATCTAACACTCCCTTGGATGACACCAACTTTGGTTACAAGTTGAAATTCTTATTGCAAAAGTACTGTTACATAAAAGAATAGAAAAGTGATATAAGAAATTTGTGATTACAACCATCATTTGGAGGACTTTCATTTTCTACCCTTTTTTGTGTCTCAAAGCTGTTGTTTATATGGCTCATCAACTCTATGCCTTGTGTTCAAAACTAGACCATTATAAAGATGAAATGCCAACAAAACTATGCCTTCTGGTTATACAACATAGGAATAAGATGAAATGCCAACAAATTAAGTGTTCGTTTGGATTAGAGTTTGTAAATGAGAGTTTGCATCAATTTAAGTTTATAAAATTGATTTAAAATCAAAAGTGAGTTGATATTAACGTGATTTATGTTTGGAAAATTTTCAAAACACACACAATAATAACTGGTATATAATATAATAGTATGTACACCAAAATCAAATTTTTACAACAATGGTATTTTCAGCATATGTTGCCGAGCTGTGGTATATATAAAATTGCCTAATAATCTAATCTACTTCTAGTAGTACATTGTAGTGCAACAAGTCATTGTCTTCTTCAATACACTACCTCTGTTCACTTCTATTTCTCTCCTAGAGAAATCTGAGACAAAATAATATATTAAAAAATCAATATATCTTGACACAAAACAATGTTCAAATATACTGATTTTTCATTGTATTATTTTGTCTTCATTTTTCTATTAGACATATAATAAGTAGCAATATATCAATGAGTGTATATAATAATCAATAGCAAAAACAAACAAAATAAATCAATGAGTGGATGATTCATCACTAAATCACAATTTCTGATGAGGAACTCCCAAGTTCTTGATCTTCCCAGCATTCACCAAAAATGGAACAAACAGAATTATCATCTGAACCAATGGCATGATACTCTAGTTCTGTTGAGAAATATGGCTTGAATCATTTATTCATCTTCTCCATTGAGTATGGTCTCTTCACCTTCAACAAAGGACTTAACCCCTCTTATGACTTGACTTGGTGAGGAATAACCCATCAGTTGATGAAGTGAACTTTTTTGTGGTGACCTTGTCTCCTTTTCTGATGGCAATTTCTTAGACCCTGACATATTGGAGGATTGCAAAGCTAATTCTTCTGTTCCTACTTGAATCTCATTAGTACTTGGACCACTTGAAGCAATTTTCTGCTCTGCTATAGGCTCAAAATTACCTTGAGAAACCACACTTGGTTGATTATCATGTTCATTGCCATGTGAGGGATATGATGGTATCAGAGAAACAGGATCGCCTTCTGAGGAGTAGCTTTTGCTGACAGAATGGCCAAAATCATCAGAATATGAAACAGGATCGGCGTGAGATGCCGAATGTAGATTGCTGCCAATGATCATCTCGTTTCGGTTATCAAGGTCACTTGATGGGGATCCTAGAACATTTGGTGCATAGGAAACTATATGACTTCTGTTCTGCAGTGAAAATTTGAGTACCTCTGAACATGCACCACATTTTAGCTGATGATATACCCTTTTAAAAAGGAGAAAATCTGCGGGCAGCCGCAGCAGCTTTAAGCATTTGTGACATGTTACAAAAGGTGCTCCACCGGCTACTGGCCGGTAATGTCGCTTGTTGAAGTTCTGCTTCTCCCTTGGATAAATCCTCACCTCAGGAGCCATATGCATTTGATCACCAGATTTTGTTTCTTCGCCATATGCTGGGACTTTGGAGCTCACAAACCATGGTGGTGGCGGACTTGAAGGAAGAGAGTGGTGAGATGAGCAACAACTGTGACCCGAATGGTACTTACATAAGTCTGAATGCCGGTAAAAAGCTTGAGGAGGCAACTCTGCTGAGCATTGCAACTCTTGGGAACAGCAATGGAAACAAGGATGATCAACATGGTGTGAACCGGTTGTTGCCTCAGCCAAATATGGTTGTGAAAAGTTATGCCTTTGGTGCCGATGGCTACATCTTCCATTACACCTGGGGTAATCAAGACCATGATAAAATCTTCCTTCATGAAGATCAAGGCTATTGTATGCAAAATTATGATTTCCCTTATAAGAGACATTTGTGGATAGTCTTCCATTTGTTTCCTCATTCACATATCTTGTTCTGTTGAGCTGATCCTGCAGTTTATAGAACATTCTCAATAGTTTGATATGTTCCTGGTCAGGGTCCTCATTGGGGTCTGCTGAACGAAAGGTTGAGTATGTTTGATTTGAAGGGCTACCACTTTCATAGCCAGATTGGGAACCACTTCGGTAGAATGGCATTCTGGATGGAAACTCATCTTCTTTCGTTCTCATCGGAAGACCAAGCCGGGTAGTCTCCGCCTGCACTTGGTAATGCTCCCCTATTCTGGCTTTTGGGGGATGATGCTTTGCACGGGGCAAATATGACTGGTGTTGTGGTTCAAGATCCCCATATAACATGCTATCAACAAGGCCTTTTCCCTTTCTGGACCTTCCTTCAAGAACACCATTAGCGACCGTGTGAGTGATGTCTAAAGAGTCTACTTGTCGACCAAGGAACCGCTCATCCACCCCGTCATTAGATGAGACACTGCCTTCATAAGCATGAGAGCTTCGAGTAGTTGAGGACTTAGACAATTCTCCAAGATTACCACTAAGCTCCGAACTGGGATTGATAACTTCTATGGCATCAGATGTATCCACAGACCTTACAGGTTGTTTATTAGAAGATACATTATCATATGTACCTTCTTCAGGTTTACAATGAGCAACGTTTCCCCTTTCAGATAAAAAGTTCTCGGTACTTGACCTTTCGGCAGCAGAAGCACTTCCAATAATTTCCACTACAGAATTTGCACATACTTGAGCTGATTGGTCGGTTTTGGGATCTTCTCCATCTGATGCACATTTAATCAACTCTTTTTCTGCTTCAGTTTTATTGCTTCCAGTAATGTCCACTTCATTCTTAGCTTCTTCTCCATCTGATCCTGAAATTAACTCCTGTTCTGCCCTTTCTGGTAACAAGTTTCCATTGTCCAACTCTTCTGCTTCTGAATCAGTTCCAGTAATGTCAACAAGTGCTGATTTCTCATCATTGACATCTTCACAAACCAACTCCTCTCCAGCTCCTTCTGATGGCATATTTTCACCACTTAGCTCTTCTTTTGGTAGTTCCAATTTTGTATCATTTTCATTCTCTACTGAATTCTCCGCTATCCATTCCGATGAGGCTTTAGTCTCCAAGTTAGTTGGCTCTTTTGAAAAACCTTGTTCAGACATCTCTTTCTCAAGTTCTTCATCAGATAAACCGTGTGGTCCAAGATGTTCTCCATTGCATTCATCATTTTGAATTTGATCCCTGCCTCCATATCCATCCAGTGAATATTCTCCGGAGGAAGAACTACTTGCTTTTCCCTGCGAGCCGTTCCCCTGAGGAAGAAATATTTGCTCTCCATTGCATTTACCATTTTCAATTTGATCCCTTGCAGCATTTCCAGCCAAACAAGATTCTCCTGATGAAGAACTACTGGGCTTTACCCCAAAACCGTTCTCCCGAGGAAGAAGTGTCTGCTCTCGGTTGCTTTTACCATTTTCCATTTGACTCCTTCCAACATCCCCATCAGAAGAACAATCTCCCGAAGAAGATCTAGTTGCATTTTCCCTCTCACCATTCTCCTGAGGAAGAACTACCTGCTCTTCTTTGTATTCACCATTTTCAATTTCAACCCTTTCATCATTTCCATCCGAAGAAGAATCTCCTGAGGAAGATCTAGTTTCCTTTATCCTCTCACCATTCTCCTGAGGAAGACCTGCCTGCTCTTCATTGCATTCACCATTTTCAATTTGAACCCTTTCATCATTTCCATCCAAAGAACCATCTCCTGAGGAAGATCTAGCTTCCTTTTCCGTCTCACCCGTCTCCTGAGGAAGACCTGCATGCTCTCCATTGCATTCACCATTTTCAATTTGAACCCTTTCATCATTTCCATCCGAAGAACCATCTCCTGAGGAAGATCTAGCTTCCTTTTCCGTCTCACCAGTCTCCTGAGGAAGAACTACCTTCTCTCCATCACATTCACCAATTTCAACTTGATCCCTTCCATGATTTCCATCAGCAGAACATTCTCCTGAGGAAGAACTAGTTGCTTTCACCCTCAAACCATTCTCCTTAGGAACAACTAGCTGCTCTCCTTTGTTTTGTTGCTTATCATCAGAAACAGGATCCAGTGCATTTCTAGAAGCCCTATCAGTTTCATGTGTACTGGATTTCGAGCTCACAGCCCCACTTCTTCGTTTCTTAGCTGAATGGACAGCAATGATATATATCATTTCAGTTAAAAATTTAACATATTGTACAGAATCAGAATTCTCATATGTAAAGTAGGATTTCATAAAAGTTCATACATAAAGAGCCACTCAATAGATCCAAGCAGTAATATACTAACATTCGTTTCATATAGTAGGAAACATATATCAATCAATATTTTGAGAATAATAAACCATACTATACCATACCAAAGTCTTATCCCACTAGTTGGGGTCGGCTACATGGATCAAACAGCCTCATTACGTTATGTTTTTGCCTTGATTCATGCTAAAGGATTCAAATAAGTTCACTACAGAATACAAGCTGAAAAACAAAACCATTGATAACATCAGATTTATATTTTTATTTTTACCTTGAAGTACTGTGCCACAGCCACCACATTTGTAGACATCAAAATCTGGAGACTCCTGAAGAAGTCGCCGGCATCTAGGACATAAAACAAATCGAACTTTTGGAGCTGATTCTGCAGACATCTTACTCCAAAATCATTAACAGTCCAAATTCTGCTTCTTGCCAACAAATTTTGCATACTTGATCTCAAATTGTAATACCAAATTCACTCAGCACTCTGGCTAGAAAAATGAAAGAAAAACCAAAGCTTTACACCTTCTGCATCAGATAAACAATTGAAGTTTAGCTAAGATTATGGTAAGAAGATTATGATATTCAAGAAAATGAACAAATCAACATAAACTATAGATAATCAAAACTACTTTTTTTTTCAATTTAGCAACTTTTTCCAAAGTGATTTCATGGGCCCTGAACCAGCTAATTCTACCAACTCTAATTTACTATAAAGTAGAAAACCACTACTGTCAAAAGATGCAACAACTACTGGAATAAATGCTTTTTCATGAAACAAGAAATTCTCTCCAAAAAAAAACACCCTCCTCAATTTTTGAAAGAAAAAAAGCAAAATTCAAATAATGTTTCCACAACATAATCATCTTTGGTAGTTACAAATTAACAAAAAAAAAACCATTAATAACTAACAAGCATCCAGAGAAATAATCATTTTTTTTTCAATTTCCTGATTTTGTAATCTTCCTAAAAATAGCACACGGTTATATCAAGTAAAGTAGAAAATAGAGGAATAGAACAAAGAAATTAGTATACTAAACAATTTCAGAAATTCCGAGAACAAGAGAGTTTGAATTTCACACATAAATACACATAGGGAATTGTGAAACATAAATTGTACGCATACATCTCCAATTTTTTTTTTCTTTAAATAAATAATCCCCAAAAATAATAATATAAAAGCCACAAAATTTAAAAAAAAAAAATAGGGAAAAACAAGTTTGAAGAGAATGAAGATATTCACATGAAGAATCAAAGGTAAAAATAATCAACAACCTCTGTTAATTTGCATGCAGGTAAGATCGGATCAAATGCTCGGAATTATGAGAGGAGAAAATTATAAAAAAAAAAAAAGCAAAGAAATGAAGAAAAGTAGTGGAATAAAAAAAAAATTAAAAAAAAAAAAACTCTGTAGCTTACCGTGGAAGTTGGGTTTATGATATTATTTCGCTAGCTAGCGAATTTCTTAAATATTTAATCGTGTCGTGTTGGATATAACACCAACACAACAAATTTTGCAGGTGATTGACGGAGAATACTGAATTTGGAGTAGGAATAGGAGAGGGAGCATTGAAAAGAGTGTCGTGTTGAGAAGGGAAGAAGAGGGTGATATTGTAATTGTTGAGTCAAACACTGTGACTCTGAGATGAATATGGGTCTTCGTCGTCTTCTTTTGCTTTCTTTTTTCTTCTTCTTCTCTCTGAACTTCTGCAATTGTTTGTGTTGGGTTATACTTTTCTGCTCCTCTATATATCTCTGTCTCATCTTAATTCTGTTGTCTCTGACGCGTTAATATAGCACACATTCAGTAACATGAATAGCACACGTTGGATACAAGTTGGTTGGACGTATTTATGATGTAAGTCAAGCGTTATTGAGAAAAAATAGACTAAATACTCAAATTGATCCTGAAAAAATATAGAGTGAAATAAATTAATTCTCAGAATTTGAAATACTAATATTGATTTTTCATATTTAAAGAAGAAAAAAAAGTAAATTCGTCGTTCCGTACATATTTGTTTATATAAAAATTATTGTATGGACATGTATAGAAGGATGAATTTATTTTTTTTTTAATGTGAAGGACCAACATTAGACTTTCAAATTCTGAGTGACTAATTTGTTTCGCGATATATTTCTGGAGGATTAAAATGAGTATTTAGTCTAAAAAGTATAGTATGGTTATATGTACAATTAAAAAAAAGCAAAATAACTAATATGATGCACAATAAGTACAAAATATATATCACATATTATGCACATCATATATCACATGTTATAAAAAAAATAATATTGCAACATACAATATATATTATGCACTGTCATATATAATGTGCATAATATATAATATGTTTTGTGCATGTTACATTATATACAATCTATTAACTATTTTAGATAATTTTTTATTATGTACTAAGATTTTTTCTTAAAAATAATTTATAAATAATAAAAGTTTACTCAATAATATATATGAAGGGAGTCCGTGGTTAGAATCTCTCACAAATGAGTTCATATCTTGATTAGTTATTAGTGGTAGTATTAATAGATATTTTGAGAAATTAAAAAATAATATATAACTTTCCTCTATTTTAAAATAATAGTATCAAGATTTTTCACGTATATTAAGAAACTCAATAAATTTTTTCTAATATTTTAAACAAATATATTATAAAAGTTAAATTATTCTTATTATCTCCATCTAACTTTTGTTTCTTATTAAATCACCTTTTACTAGAAAATAAAAGGATATAAGACATTAAATTTGCATTATTGTTTAATTTATTTATTTCTTTCTTTTTAATATTAGGGTTGTTTAAGGGAAAGTAAATGGGGACAGCACAACATGTGCTACGGATTTCAAAGTCGGCGCTTCTTCCATTTAAAGCTCTCCATCTTCCCTCTGCTGACGTGGCACCTGTGGGTCTCGCTTCTTGACTTTTTGCTTTGCTAGTTTAGATTTTCTTGGTGCATAATTTCTTCCCTAGTTATAGAATGTTCAAAGGAGGGTTTATTAAACAAAGTAGGATAGCAAAATTGCTACTATATATTTGAACTGCTTAAGCATTATATTTTGGGTTTAATTTTTGGGACGATGTGTATATAAGAAACTTTGTGACTAACACTCTTCCAATCAAAAGGTAATTTCTGCTGTAATTGAGAATTAATCGTTAGTTATCGACCGGAGAATACCCCAGAAGAAACCTATAAAAAAAATGGGGATTTATTAAAAAAAAAAAAGTTGTTCAAAGGAGGAGCATTTATACTAAACATTTTTCATAATATATATATATATATATATTGAGAAATGATTTGTGTATACCATAAAATTAGTCAGTATCAGCCATCATGTGTAATAATCCAACATTTTAAAACTAGTAATCTAACTTTTAAAAATGTTGAATTAATGTATAATAATAAAAGTTGGATAAACAGTTTCAAAATGTTGGATCATTATACTTAGTGGCTGGTTTTAAGGTGTACATCATGTAACATTACTCGTATATATTAGTCACATTTATACTTTTTTTTTTTTTTTGTCCAATTTATTTTTTTAAATTTTTTTTTTTATTCACTTCTAAATATTAGATAATATTTAGTATTAGATTTTTTTTTATTAGATATGAATATTTCATCCATTTTCTTCCTTACTTACATTTTAGGTTGATAGTCACCTTAACCTTTTATTAATTGAAAAAAGAGAACAAAAATAATAAATAAATTAAAATAGGAGATGATTAATATTAGCAATAATATTGTAAAATATTTTTAAATTGATATTTTTTCCATCATTATTTTAATTTTAGTACTCATTTAAAATTTGAAAAGAAAAAAAATAGAGGGACTAATAAGTAAATTTAGGATATTTCTTTTAAGCGAGTGAATAGAAGATTCTCATTTTGCATCAAAATCAAATCTAGCATTACCTTGATTTTATATAGAGCAAGTTCTTACAAAATTTAAAATATTTATAATATGGACATTGATTAAGGATACTTAAAATGATAAATTAAAAAAAAATCAAATATAATGATGGATCTATTACATAGAAAACTAAAAATATATGTTTTCAAGATTAATATTTCATTTTTTGCTTTCTTAACAAGTGTTCTTAGAACACTCGTTAGCAAAATCCTTATAATAATTTAATTTGTTATATTGAAAAATATAAAACATCATCAAATATTTTTTATTTTTAACACCTTAATAAATGCATATTTTATTTATTATTACTTATTTATTTTGGGATAATCTTTTTATGTTTTCAATTTTCTGTTTTATAAAATTTTAAACCATAAAAAAAAAAAATTACAGTCACTTTAATCAGACCAAGGTGTCAGTTTTCTTCCGTGGCCTAATTAAATTGAGACAAAAGTATGCAAAATTATTGTAAAAGGATAAAGCTAAAATCCAAATCCTTTGCATTTGAATTTTTTTTGGTTCCCACATCATCCCGAGTTAACGTTGTCTCGAGTCACGTATTAAGAAAAGACGGTGAAACTTTTAGCAAGAATTTTTTTCATCCACAATATTTGAACCCAAGACTTTGCTTAAAAAACATCAAATTATTTACTACTTATGTCAACCGTTGATTTTATTCTTGTGCTTTACTAGTCAAACATTATAGCCTCTGTTTTTTTTTTTCAGTCCTTCACTCCTTTTTTACCATTGCTTTTCTCTTTTTCTTGGTCCATGATGATATATTTTTATTGGATTACTTTATTTGATTGATCTTTTTTCGTTTATGTTCTCATATAATTTGAGTTCAATTAAACATTATTTCTTTAGATTGAGACGAAGTATCTCTTCAACTTGAACTTTCATACAAATTAAAGAATTTAATTTTGATTTATTGATAGTGTAAAATCATATTTTACATTATATATCATCTAATTAAAATATTATATTTGTATGACTTTTCAGATAGTAAAAAAGAGAAAATACTATTATGATTGACGTGACAACACATGACTGAATGACCGTATAAAAAAGTTATAGTGAAAAAATTAAATAAAAATAATAATACAAAATCTTGTGTATCCAGTCCCCATGGCCTGAAATTCATTATTGTTGTTTATTAGAAGACTCAATATGATTTGTTGCTGGCTTTGTAATGACTTTGCCCTAGTTGGAACTCCAATCAAATTGGAATTTCTAAAACTTCCTTGATATGATGAAACAATTGTAAAAGCACAGAAAATATTATGAGAAATTAGAAATATGTGGATCTTCAAAGTTTTAGACTTGATGTCTTGGATTAAAATTGAAATTGTGCAATTGAATGAACTTAATATTACATATCTAATTTATTTTTATTGTGGAGGACTAAAATTGAATCTAACCAACAAAGAAAAGTGAAATGCTTGTGTAGAAGTAATAAGATTGACTTAAACATGAATGAATATTAAGAGATAAATCCTTCAATAAGGTTTACATAGAGTTAACATTCTTACCCATTTAAGGCAAAATGAATGAGAACATGACTAAACATAAAATACATACTACAAATGTAGTATTTTATAGACATATTTTGCATGAAAAGGGTATTTTTGTCTCTTGATATAAATAATACAAAAAAAATGTCGAATTGACATCAAAGAAATTATAATACATTTAAGATGGATGAAGTAAATTATAAAGAAAGAATGAATTAAAATTAAAAAAATTATGAAAACATTTAGACCTATATATTATGAGTTAGATTGTTAAATATATAAATACCATTACCCGTGTCACATCTTCTTCCTCAAACATCTCTATTCTCCATTACACACTTACAATGCAACAAAATAAACACAAAAAACCTAGAATGAGCCTTTTACAAATTTGCCCTTTCTAAACCATTTCATTAATTACTAAAGCCTAAAAACAATAACCAACTTGGGTTGGTTAAGTAGTTAGCTCACTTGACCGCTTAAGCAAAAGTTGAGGGTTCGATCATCGCCTTGTGTATGCAGCAACCCGTAGGTTAGGGGTTACCGTTGGTCCAGTAAAAAAAAACCTAAAAATAATTTACTTAAAGACATCTCAAATGTACTTGCTCTTAGACCCCACTAGTTACAAAATAAAAATTTTTAGGTGGTCTTGTACTATATTTAATGCATGATTCAAGATCATTCATGATAATATATTTTGATTTATAATTCTAAAAATTTATATAAAAAACAAAAAAATATATGATTGTAAATATTTTTGGACCATATATTAAATGTGGTCCAGGACCATTTTTATTTTAAGTGATAGAATTATATGTTCATGAAAATTGAATGGTTTGTGTATGTACACTTTAGGTTTGTTATATTAAAAACATGCAAAATGGTCTATATGGATTTGTTTTATACATGTACAGTGTACTACAATAGGTTTAGTAATGTAGACTATATTTTTAGGGATGCCCAAATTTAAAGCAGTATTTAACTTACGATAAAAATATATAAATTCATTGTATAATTTTAAAAATAAAATTCATACATACCCTCAATTTTAAAAATATTATACAAATTTTAAAAATGATAGGACTAAAATACTTATAAGTCAAAATTGAAGAGGTATTTTAGACTTTTTCCTTTTTTTCCCAAAACAATAACTTAAAAAAAATATATGTCAGACATCAATTAAATTATTTATTTTAATTTGCAGGTAGAAGTAAAAGAGCATAAAATAAAATATTAGTATAAAAAAAAAAAGAAGCTGTGTAGAAGAAGTAACAATTAACAAGGTTTGACTTGTGAAGAGTTGACAATGTCAATGGACCAAGTAAAAGTCTTACGCTATGTGACATAATATCGATCATATCATATTAAATTCATAAGAGAGTGCCTTCTCTTTGAAGCAAAATTCCAAGAGGACCACAAACATGTATGCTAGCTAGCTTTATTAGGATAATTATATTTATACATATATTTTCTTTTATATATTTTTCCTTCATACTTTGTTAGATGTATAATATCATTACTAGCTTTATTATCATGCTAGCTAGCTAGTCATTACTGCTTTCAAAAATTGGAATTAATAAAAGGGTGAACTACCAAAATTGTCCACGAAAAATTTTAATGCTAACGAAACCAACCATGAAACATTTAAACGATAAAATAGCTCCCAAAAATGTTATAATTTTGACATAATTCATTAATTCAGTAAACTCGACCCAAGTTTCATTAATGAAAATGAAGATATGCCTTTAACAATGACACCTTGACATAATGTAAACGTTACTTAAACATAATTGTTACATTTGTCACACCAATCGTGATATCTTAAGGTGATTCTTCCTTACCGTACTTCCCTCTTCTGTTGATCCATGTATTGTTGCAAGGATCGTTTTAGATACATTATAGGGTTGGGAAATTGTTACAATTTGTGTTATGTAACACTTGCATAGTGTCACGATTTCACTATTTTCATTAACATAGTTTAGGTCGAGTTCACGGTTGGTGAATAATTTTGTCAAAATTATAATATCTTTCAACGGCTCTTTTGTCGTTTAAATGTTTCAGGGTTGATTTTGTCGCCCAGCTAACAAAATCTTTTATGTTCAATTTGGTACTTCATACTTAATAAAATTTTTAAGGTTCTTTTGATTTAATTTTTAGTAAAACAATTGATATTGAAATAGTTAATTTTAAAATAATTGATTTTGAAAGAGTTAATTTATTTTTAAAAATTATATTAAAAATGGATTTGAAAATATATATATATATATATATATATATATATAAATGAGATGTGTTTTAATTTTATACTATATATACTCACCTTATCTTCACCTTAAAGCGGATGAATTACTAATATAACTTTTTTATTTTCATATATGCTTAGGATAAATTTAACTATTTTATCATTTATTTTCACAATTTGACTCCTAGTAATGAGTCAGAGAATTATTCACATATCACTGTTTGAGAAATATTATGTGTAACACTTTAATGGAAGAAACCACCCTTAATAACATATATAGTTTTCTCAAATAAAGCATTACTTTTTATTTCTAATTCAAGAATGAGAATTCAACTTTTATATTTGACTCTTAGAGTTATACAAAATTCAATCTTATGAAATGTTTAAACATAAATGAGAAAATAATAAGAAAGAATTGTCCTAAACAAAAAGATGAATTGCTACATTATTGTTTTTCAAATTTTATTGCAATACATATAATGATTTTAAATTTATCATATTACCACATCATTCTCTCTATCTCTCTCTAGATCCAACAAGCATTTCCCTCACCTTAAATGTTATCAAAATCAAGGTTAAGGAAAACAGATGGATCAAAATCAGCTATATCATCATATAAGGAACCATCATTATTTGACCCATCTCCTAAGAACTCATCCAAGCTCATTGGTGCATCAACCATATCCAAATTTCCTTCTAAGTTCATGGAAGATCCTTGACCAGAAGAAAATGGTGGTGGTTGTGTGGACAAGGTTGATTGATGAAGCATCCCAAGACTAGACTCAGGTGCAATCCCATAAAGAGGCTGAGGTGTAGGCCCATTAATAGGTTCAGGTCTGGGCTCAGAATTGAGCCCACTATTATTAGAAATAGGCCTAGGCCCATTATTTATGGTCACGTTGTCTTTATGATGGTGATAGTGAGTAAGATAACTACGAAGAGGCCCAACATAATCACTAAAGCCAAAATTCTCCATTGCCCATAATAAGTCCTCTGTTTTCAAAGTTTTTCTGTGCTCGCGTTGGCATTTCTCATTGGCCTTGTTGGTTACGAAGCTTATGAACTTTGAAACACATGGCGGAAATAGCACCTCAGCGTCATCCTTGAATTTTACGTAATCTGGAAGGCTCTGTCGCATGATTTTGATCACAGATGTAACTGATATTTCACAATTATTGTCTTGATTGGTTGGCATTGGAGCTTCATTATCAACAGAGGCATCATTTGGTTGTTGAAGGTTTAAATCTGAAACGTCCACTGTAAGTTATGAAATGAAATGGTACGAAAAATATAATGAATATATGGTAAAAGTGTACATATGAAAAAAAATAATAAAGGCAGAAAACATAGTAGGGTTAATGTGAAAAAGTCTAAAATTATCGCAGTTTTATTCAATCAGATACAACTATATAAAAGAAACCTTATTATCTGATCTTTGTATAAGGATTTACCAGAACTTGATTTTGCAGATTGATCACAATGAATGAAGGAATCTACATGCTCCATATCCTCTGCAAAAAAAAATCAATCACTTTTCTCACTCTTTGTACAGACAAAAAGATTAGAGATGTTTAGATTTTAGAGGTTGATCTGAATATGAAACAAGAATGAACACCAATCCATTTAATTTATAATAAGAGATGCAAGTTGTTGAAGTATATGACAACTCAGAAAGTCACGTTAATATCAAACTATGCTCCGGTGTAAAGTGGTCCACAAAATTACTGTCAATTATTATACAGTCAAAGATAAAAAAGCAAAAAGGAGTTTTATTAATGAATATGAGAGAGAAAATATAAAGCAATTATGATATCTCTTTCACCAATCCCTAATTACTTCACCCTAGGTATTTTTGTAATCTTTTTGAGGCTAGCTTTATTGTAAGAGGGTAAATCTCTAGTCATAAGTCTCTCAATACACACTGCTAATAATTAAATTCCAGATTAGATATTTAAGAAATCCATATAGCTAACTATCAACATTGTTAGGCCTCATGTTTATTAAAAACAAATTATTGAAAATAATAATAAATAGTAAGTTTTAGAGCTAGGATGTGTTTGTTGTCTTATTATTGAGTAAATGCATATTTTTTAAATTGATTTTTTTAAAAGCTACTCATATGATATCTAATTTAAAAGTTTTCGAAAAGATTTATTTTTTTAATTTTTGAGTAGAAACTATGATAATAAAATTACTAATATGTTTTTAATTAAAGTTGTGACTTTTATCACAAAACTTTGAAACAAATTTTATTGAATTACTCCATTTTTAAGAAAAGTAAATAAAAAATAAAAGAATCTGATTTATTCATTAGAGTTTGGTAACTCAAATTAAAGATTGAAATCTCTTTCCATATGATAAATGTTTGGGAACAAAAAATCAGTCAAAATAACAAACATATTATGTGCATCATATATTATACAATATGTACATCATATATTACATATTATATCATATATTACATATTATGCACACTATATATTACAAAATTGTGTATATCATATATCACATGTTACAAAATTATCTTTTTTTGCAACATGTAATATATGGTGTGGATAACATGTTGGTTGTTTTAATTATTTTTTTAATTGTACACCTAGCATTGCTCCTTGACATATATAAGACTCTATTATTTCTAATTCATCAATTTCTATCTTTATATGATAAAAATATTGACAATCACCAGCAAGAATAGTTTGTTATTAATTTTAGACTAAATAATAATACTTTACATTTTTGGTTGATGAACGAATTCAAAAGATTTTAAAAATTAGGGCAAAAAATTATTTATGAGTTTTCCCTCGGGTATCCGTCAACCGGTAACTGACGACTAATTTATTACATGAAACTCTGCCATTTGCCCGCATTTTGGTTTCCCTGTAATCCAATGTCCACTTCTCAAATGAACAGCCAATAAAGTCGTAGTAACCACCATGAACAGAGAATTCTCCATTTGCCAACTTTTCTTCTATCCATAGATAAGTAAGTTTAACAACGAATGGTTAACCGATTCCTGCACAAAAATCAATTAAGCAGTAAGAAACTTAAAGTATAATAAACTTTTGGGGATTTCTTTAGTACCCAATAAAATTCATGGATACCGATACCCAATAGCTATCGTGTGGTTACAAAACGTGGTTAGTTATAATTTATCAACTCAAGTACTCAACCATTAAATCACAATCATTAATTATTTAATGGGTACCAAAGTAAAAACCATATTTTTATTATACTAAACACACCAAAATATAACAAGAGTACAATCTAGAAAAGCATGATTCATGTGATTTTTCTGCATCAATCAATAACCCATACTCAAGAAAATAACACCCATTTATTTATTTGTTTCTAAAACTTTGTATCAGCTTAACCAAAAGGCTAAAAAAATGAACTCGTTCTTTTGCAAACCACTATATAAAAAACTATTTAAGAAATAAACAACAATGAGAACAAGCGAGGGAAGGAAAAAAAAGCCAAAAATAAAAACTCAGGGTTAGAGAGAACCGTACCTCGTCGCCGGAGGTGGGGATTCGCCGTCGTGTGCTGGAGAAGTGTTCTTGGTGGCGGTGGTGGTTCTTAAGTACCAACTTAGTGACAAATGATATTATTTCAATAATAAAATTTCTATTCAGCTAATGACAGTAACATGGTGTGTTGATTCGCAGTGAAAACTAATAGAAACTCAGAATTTGGAAAGATGATAGAAGAAGAAGAAGCAGAAGAAGAGAGAGAATGAATGAAAATGGAGCCTTTGAATTTTGGGCCATTAGAGGACTACACAGACACTACACAGAATAGTGGATCAACACTTTTGCTTCTTATTTCCAGGTACAGACAATGTCAAAGGAAGCAATGTCTTCCTCTTGGTAAATGCACTAGTTCTACTTTCTAAATCTTCATCTTTGTCGTCATCTAAAACATTTCTTTCTTCAGCAATTTTGGCTGTTTTTCTTTTCCAGCTTCCAATTTGGCATACAATTTCCTATCAACAGGGTCATCTGAGGGCCTAACTTTGGAATGGCGTGGAACTTTTGCACCTAGTCCAAGCCTACATAGTCGTGCGATGGTACAACATATCGTAAACAATAGTTATCTTGCTTCACCGCAACCACATGTCTTGCAGAGTTCAAAATGGCGAATAATTAACGGTGACGGTTATACTCACCTTGGAGGTCGACTCTCAAAATCAGCATCGGTTGTTTCATCAGCAGCAGTTTCACTCATATTACTCACCCATGCCTCAGCCTGCCAATCAGAATTATATAAAACTATATGAATCTAAAAGATTACATCATTCAGAAATATGGAAATCATTTTCTAGAATGAGCTTCAGTCTTTCGACAATTTTTCTTTGTCACAATTTACAAAGCAAATATCCACATAAACAAACTACATTCCAACTCAGAACTCATGACAAGCTTAGCAAAAACGTTTATGAAAGAGTAAAGCTCAACAAAATCTGACACAAACCATGGTAATATTTTTAGATGAAAAATTGGTATTGGTATGATTCACTTCTTCAAAAGATTACTATTATCACACATTATTTTGGTTTTGGATACAAAATCCTGGCAGAGTTTCTAATATTTTAGCTTTTTCTTTTAAGAAAACATTCATTACTATAATGTTATGCTATATACAAACACACATCAATTCCACATAAAATCTTTCACATACCACCCGACAAGCACAAAAACAAGACAAACAATATTCTCCATTCCTAGCAAGAAAGACAATTTACCAATTTCAATGCTGTGTCCAACTTAACAATTGGGGGAGGAACAGTTTTCTTAGGTGTTTCCTTAACACCACTCATTCCAAGTTCTTTGTACCCTGATAAAGATATGAGAAATGTTAATATCCATTTCAAGGATTTGAAATCCAACCAAGATCATCAACAATTCAGTACATAGCTTTATACTCTTAACATCTAACAATATACCATGTGCCAAATGCCCAAATCAAATACTTCTCACTCCTCTATTTTCCTAGTATAATTCTTTTTCTAAAAAAATTTCTGAAAAATAAAAATTGCTTTGTTTGGATGTAATTTTTATGTTTAGAAGTTTCAACAGCATCCTCTTCCTATTGCATTAAGTGTATTTTTAGGGGATTTATTTGGTACCCAATAAAATTCATGGTACCGTGATACCCTAGTTAACTATCGTGTGGTTACAAAACGTGGTTAGTTATAATAAAAACTAACCAAAGTAAAAAACTGTATTTTATTCTATACTAAACACACCAATATATAACAAGAGTACAATCTAGATAAACATGCTTTATGTGATTTTTCTGCATCAATCAATAACCCTCACTCAAGAAAATAATACCCATTTATTTTCCATTTTCCAAATTTAGAACCTTTTCCATTCATTAATAATTTGCCAGAAAGTACTAGTAATTTCTTGAAAATGAGCTGTTATGCGATACATTGTTGCCTAGTGCCTAACACCACTTCAATCAACTAAATGTTAATATGATATAAATAATAAAATCAAGTCTAACACATTCTCACAAGGGAGTCTGTGTTTTCTGCCTTCAAACAACCTTTTTTTTTCCCATCCTTTCTGATATATACAATCAATCTCTCACTTTACTCTTCCTACACAAGGATCAAGGATTTTGTCTCAAGATATATGAAATTGGATTGATAACTCCATCTTTGCATTTCTCAGTTTTATTATGCAAGCAATATTACTATCAAGATATCCATATGTTATATTATTCCTGGTTTTCATCACTCTTGTATCTCCCATATATAGGATTTAATTTTCATTCACTCTAAGTGTACTATTTTTTAACACGGTCATCCAATCATGTGATGTCACGTCAGTCATGATTATGTTTTCTCTCTCCCACTATCTGAAAAGTCATACAAACGGAGCATTTTGATTGGACGACAGTGTAAAATACAGTGTATCAAAATTAAACTCCCAAATATATTTCATTCTTTTCACATAATCCATTGTACAAAACCCTGGACAGATCATATTTGTTCAACATTGACTCCTAGCATATCATCATCATCACTAAAAGATCTCTTTCTCAAGAAATTAAATCTAACTAAATCATACACCCAGAGTTGATTACTATAAGATACCCAAACAGAGCATTGAACGATCAGATTTGCAGCTCCTAGCTGAGAGTGAGTGATTGAGAGAGAGAGAGAGTCGAAACCATACCTGGAGTCGCGGTTGAGTGAGAGAGAGAGAGCGCCTGACGAGTCGCAGCCACTGTCGCCGATGAAGAACCCCCTCGCGTCGCCGATGATGAAGCTGCGTGAGAGACAGAGAGAGCGTGAGCGCCAGTGAGAGAGACCGCACCACCGAGAGAACGCCCGCGCCGGTGAGAGAGACCGCCGGTGTAAGAGAGCGCCGCCGCCGACAGAGAGAGAGAGCTCTTGTGACTCAATATCAGAGGGAAGACGACCTACAGAGCAAAACGAGAGAGAAAGTGTTTTCTTTTTTTATTTTTTTTAAAACAAAGTTTCATATAATTACAAAATTATCACCGTATTTTTTTAAAATTATTTTCTCTTTTTATTTTCAATTTTTATAAAAAATTAAAAAATAGTGTTTTTAAAATTGGGTTATTTTTAGAAAAATATTTTAAAAAAAAAAAACAAACTTATTTTTAAAATCAGTTTTCAAAATTTTAGAAATGATAATAAAAATGGTTAAACCAATCAGGCCCTAAAGAGGCACAGTGACATAAGATTTTTGAGTATTTTGTTAGTTATTGAATCGAATATTTCAATTAAAAGGTAAAAATATAATTTTACAATGAATATTGTGTCTTGTACATATTAATTCAAACATGATATAAGAGACATTATACACTAGACATAATATCACGTGCATCAATATCAAACACATTTTAAAAACATAGAACATAATGTCCTAAATACTAGTATCATTGTCTTAATATCCTCATTGTTTCCTTGTATAGATGTCTCTACAAACAAAAACAACTATGCTCCATATCCTCTGCTACAAAAATCAATCAATTTTTGTAATTTTCATGTATGGTCACTCATTTTGATAATGTAAAACCCCATCACCCATATTATTAATATGGAAAAATTCTCTCATACCAAAGCCCTTTCTTACAATTTTTGGCATTGTTGTGGTTGTGGGAATAAAAGAGGCTATATCTAACAGGTGTAATTAGCATGTATAAAGTGATCATGTAGATGCCATGTTGATATAAAGCTTGATATTGTGATGACAATTGTGATCTTCATTGTGAGATTTTTTTTTTCATAATTTTGATATGTAATCTTGACATTTATTTACCAGATAAAAATAATAATGACAAAAAAGTTTATTTTCAATATCTATTCAGTCGTAGTATTTTTTATTCAATTATTATAATGATCCAACAAAATAAGTAAATCAATTTAAAAATTAAAAACAATAGAGACTAATTGATGAAGCAATTTTTTTGGGGACCCTGTTGATGTTAGATTGAAAATATTATGACAAAATTGGTTATTTATTTAATAAAAATGAAAAGATTGTTTTACCATCAAGTTTGGAACTTCTAACTTCAATAAAATATATTTAGATGTAGCAAACTTTTTGTTATTGTTAAAGCTCATGAATGTGATACGGAGCATTAATTATACATTTTTTTTTATTTTAATGACTTGAAATTAATCAAAATGATGCTACAAGATGTGATATATGTTATGCATAACAAGTAATATATATTGTGCACGACATATAATACATATTGTGTATTTTATATTATATATATTGTGTATAATATATTAACTTTTTTATTAATTTTTTATTATACACCAAGAATTTTTTTTTTAATAAAAATTATTTGCTTAATCCTTAAAATATGCAAAATGTATGACAGGCATGAGTTGTTCCAAGTGACAAAAAAACTGAAAGAGGTATCTGTTGGATAAACCACTCACTTGTGTATCGAAAAATAATTGTTGTACAACAGAAATATATTCAATTAGTATTTAACATGTACTATGTGTTATATATAGTGTGTGTCATGCGTAACAAATATTATGTATAACACACATTACATATAACATATAATACACATTAAATACTAATTAGATGTATAATTATTCTACGTATACTATTATCGATTTGGAATTTGATATGCATACGCAAAGAAAGGTAAAGATAATGGATGGTTGAAACAATTGCGTATAAGTACATCCACTCTACGTTGTCTTTGCTTCAGGAACATTGAAGC
This sequence comes from Aeschynomene evenia, assembly GCA_013621005.1. Classification (NCBI taxonomy): domain Eukaryota; kingdom Viridiplantae; phylum Streptophyta; class Magnoliopsida; order Fabales; family Fabaceae; genus Aeschynomene; species Aeschynomene evenia. The sequence continues at coordinate 21,453,308 of CM024269.1, forward strand.
TGATTCCAAACGCCAAATGAGAGGGAGAGGTTTGAAGGTTTGATTCTTTTTTTTTTTTATTTTGATTATTTTGTTATAATTAATAATGAAGAGAAGAAAAATAAAAAAAAGAAACAGATGCTTGCACACTAAATAACCACATATATTATTGTAAAATTTCATGGTATCAACACTTAAAGATCAATAAGAAAAGAGATGAAAAATGTGAAATGAAATAGAATGGAATTGAAAATGATCAATTATTACAATCACTCATGTCTTATATAGGCCACAAAACTAATAACTAATGACTAATTATTTTTATTTAAAATACAATTATATCCTTTAACACTAATATCTCTAACAATTATCAATAAAATTAGATGCTTGCACTATTTAAATATTATTTTTGAGATTCAATAGTTGAGATAAGGTGTATATGAAAAATCTTGTAATTAACTTCCTATTCGTTAAAAAGTGATTTGCATTGAAGTAAAGATTAGTGATCAACTATTTTTTTTTTCATAGTATCCGTAATTTCGTCTTGACTAATTCGTTGCTCTGAATTGCGTACTTAAAAATGACAGTTGAGACTCTCAACCAAGACCTTAGTTAAGAGATAATAAGTCGCTTACCACTTGTGTCAATCCTAGTTCGTGATTAGAGATCAATTAGGGCGCGTTTGGATTCAAGAATAGACGGAAACGAAGAAAAAGAGACGAGACACATAGAGACAGAGACAATACAAAAAAAAATAACTGTGTCACTATCGTGTTTGTTTGTACGAATGGAGACAATGCACATACAAATAAAATGACATTGTTGACACTCACCAAACCACCAATGACCACGTCGGACCACCGCGAGCTGCCATCTGAACATCGTCGGCCACCACCCGCCGCACCGGACCATCGCTGGACGCCACTAAACCACCGCCAGCAACCACCAAACCATCGCCGCCCACCGCAGCCCGCCGTCGGCCACCGTCAGCTGCCACCGGACCACCATTGAACCACTACAAAACAAGGATATTATTGTTAAATGTTTACGTCTCCCATCTCCATCTCTGCGTTCCAGCTATATGGAGATACAGAAAATATGGGTGGAGACTCCACCCTTGTAAATCAAATATGATACAAATAAATTTGTAGTCCGTCTCATGTATCCGTCTTTATAACCATACGCACATGCAAACCCATCAATATATATATATATACATGGAGAATATCTTTATATGTAGAGAATAACTTGTCCCTAGATAAAACAATTATTATTATTTGTCATTGGCTGCAACACGGAAGCGGCGAAACGCAAAAATAAAAAATAATAATAAAAAAGCAGTTAATGTAAAACAAGTTTTTTTTTTCTATAAAAACAGTTTTTAATGTAAAACCATCAACTTTACATTTTTCTGGTTGCGTATGAAATTTCTATTATTTTCCTTCCTTCTGAACGGTTTCATGCCATTCTTGTGCCTACTTTGCATTCGCCTCAATGTAAGTGAATCATCAACAAACTTGCTCTATGTTAATATTTTGCTTCATCTTTGTTTTTCCTCTTAGAAAATAATAAAATTGGATTTTGTTGTTCTATTGAAAGTTTGAAACAATATATTTTGTTGGTATATGACATCTCATACTCAGGGAGTATGGTTGATCAGTTGAGACTCATCCTTCCTTAATTAAGTGTTAAAGTTTTAAGTTTCGTATTAAGCATATAAAAAGTTTAAAACTCTGGGTAATTGTTCCACCCAACGAGGTGCCTACAAGCATCACCACCGGTGGATACCCGGTCGTGAACTAAAAAATATGTTACCTCGTGATTTGAATTTGTGTAAACTGCTTTTTGTATAAATCTGTGTTATATATATAATGGTGGCAAGTTTATCTCATGATTAAAAAACTCTCTTAACATGTTTCAGTTGGAGCATATATAATTTGAACCTGCTGATATAAGTCCCCTCTAATTGAAAGATATGCTATTTATTTAGATTTCTCCCTCATCTTTTTTGAGTTGGAGCATAATTTGATTTCAAATTGTGTTTTAAATCTTAGGTGTTGAAATTGGAAAAGTAACTGTTTTATTGTGTTGAAATTGAAATTACAGAACTGACAAATCTGATCTGATCTTGATGAATTTGAGAAGAACTGCTGCATCATCAACTTCTGTTTCCTGTAAACCGGGAAGCAACAACAACTTCTTTTTCTGGATTTTGGTTTGTTTGTTACCAAGTTCTCTTGAAGTTCATTTCCAATTAATAAAGCTAATTGTTGTTGGGTTTCTATCATTATCTTCCATTTGTGGTGTTCAAAGTGAGGGTAGCGGTAAGGTTGCTACCTTGTGATCTGGAGGTCATTGGTACAAATCCTGAAAACAACCTCTCTGTAGAGAAGGTGTAATTTTGCGCCTAGTGCATTGGACTACCTTGTTGATTTCATCAAAGAACCATGGTGTCTTCTCAATTCTCTACTTTATATGGGAATAGTCCAAAGAAGCCATTCCAAAAAAAGTTGATTCTTCCAAATGGACCAACTGATTATTCGCCTTCTGAATACTTGGACTTTGAGTTTTCTGATGTTTTTGGTCCAACTCCTGTTGAAGCCTCAATAGCAGTGAGCTCTGAAAAGGCTTATGATGATCCTTCTGTCATTCACATTCGCTCCCATTCTCTGCTTGCCCCTTCGCCGTTTATCGACGAGTCCTTGGCGCTTAGCAAGATCACATTACATGAGACAGGTGATGCATTGGAGCTAGTGGAGGACACTTTACAATTGAATGATTGTTGTCTGAATCATAAGGCTGTTGGAGTTGAGGATTTTGTAGTTTTGAAGGTTGTTGGACAAGGAGCTTTTGGTAAGGTGTACCAAGTAAGAAGGGATGGTACTTCAGAAATATATGCTATGAAAGTCATGCGCAAGGATAAGATTATGCAGAGAAATCATGTTGACTATGTAAAATCTGAAAGGGATATACTAACAAAGGTGGAACACCCTTTTATTGTGCGGCTACGGTACTCATTCCAAGTAATTTATCTCTCAGTACACATGTTAGCATTATGCAGATAGAGCATTGCTATTGCTATATGTACAATGAAAAAACAGTCAATATGTTATGCACATCAAGTATTGTGTAATGTGCACAACAGTATCTCATGTTGTAAAGAAAGATGATGTTGCAACATGTGATATATATTGTGCACAACATGTCATATATGATGTGTATAATATGTAATATAGATTGTGCATATTACGTATTATATGTTGTGCACGGTCTATTGACTGTTTTGGCTGATTTTTTTGTTGTGCACCAGATTTTTCCATGTAGATATGTTTGAGTTACTAAAAAAAATAAGTGCAGTAATTTCATCAATACTAGCTATTTTGGATTTGCAGACAAAATATAGGTTGTACCTTGTGCTTGATTTTGTCAATGGTGGTCATCTTTTCTTTCAGCTCTATCGCCAAGGCCTATTCAGGTGCATAATAATTAGATTATGCATTTTGTGACTATAATATGAAATGTTGGAAATTTTATCTGTCTTACACATGAGGCAACTTCTGTTAGGGAGGATTTGGCTCGTTTCTATGCCGCGGAGATTACTAGTGCCGTTTCTCATCTTCATGCAAATGGTATAATGCACAGGGATCTCAAACCTGAAAATATTCTTCTCGATGCAGACGGTCATGTAAGATCACATGACCATATCTATGTAATTAAAAAAGATCTTATTTTAACTAAATAATGACATCAAAACAATCACTAGTTCTATGCATTAGGCATGTTATGCGCCTATGCTTCAATAATGCTTGTTATACATCGAAAATACATCCAACGAGTATCTGACGTGAGCTATATGTCATACATAATGGTGTGTTATACGTAATGTGTTATACGTAAAGTATTTTCGATGTACAACAAACATTACAAATTGAAAAGGGATTTGTAATTTGGTTCTAACTTCTATCTTGCTGCATTATGCAATTATTTCTGTGGTTGATATCAGGTAGTGTTAACGGATTTTGGCCTAGCGAAGCAATTTGATGAGTCTGCAAGATCGAATTCTATGTGTGGAACTTTAGAGTACATGGCCCCTGAAATTGTTATGGGGAAAGGTCATGATAAGGCAGCTGATTGGTGGAGTGTGGGAATATTAATATACGAAATGCTTACGGGGAAGGTTAGTATCATTGATTGGATTTCTTTGAACTCTTGGACAAGTCACTATAAACTGTCATAATCTTATTATTTAATCTAATTGCAGCCTCCTTTTGCTGGTGGAAATAGACAGAAGATCCAACAGAAGATTATAAAAGAAAAAATCAAGCTCCCAGCATTTTTGTCGAGCGAGGCTCATTCGCTGTTAAAAGGGGTAGTACAACTTTTCACCTTCATCAAACTTCTTTATAACTAGCTTCCTAAAACCATGGATTATACACGTTGACCTTTGACAGTCAACGTAAAACTTTGTCGAATGTTTGACATGGATCAAAGCAGAAACATGGTGCTATTTGATCCATATAGCCGACCCGACCTAGTGAGATAATACTTTAGGATGGTATGGTATGGTATGGTTCTAAAGAATTCACTTTATATATGGTTATGAAAAATCCAGTTATAGAATCATTTGTTTTCTTTTTGTCTCCACAACTGTCATGTATTGGGCAACAAGAGTATAATGTAGTTTTCTACTGCAGCTGTTGCAGAAAGATGCTAGCAAACGCCTCGGCAGTGGGCCGACTGGCAGCGAGGAGATAAAAAGCCACAAGTGGTTTAGGTCAGTGAACTGGAAGCTACTCGAATGCCGCGAAATTAGGCCAAGCTTTGTCCCAGAAGTTGCTGGGAAGCATTGTGTTGCTAACTTTGAGGAGAAATGGACTAACATGTCTTTGCTGGATTCTCCAGCATCTAGTCCCAAAACAGATGACAAGATCTTCAAGAGATTCTCCTATGTTGGTTCTCCCATGTAATGTAATTTTTATAATGGCTGAGAAAATTATATTCTTTGATATTGCTCCTTGTGCTTGTTTTCTGGTAATTATACAAACAAGTAGTACTAATGTTCTGTTTAATGTGTTATGGTTATTTGATAGTTATTTGATGGTGTTATGGTTTTAAAAGTAAGATTTTCATTTCAATCCATTGTCAGTGTAAATTAAGTTTACACTGACATCCAATCATAGATTGACACATCAGTAAAAGTCTTTAGTTTAACTAACTAAAAAGTCTCACAAATAAAAAATTTTGTAAAAATATTAAACTCATAAAAGTAAAGAACTTAATACATACACATAAACCAGAAGCACTTATTTATAATAGAGGTCAATGCAACAAGCATTACTCTTTTGGTGTTCTTCTGTTGGTCTTAGAATAATAAGGATGAACTCAAATACACATAGCTAGTCAATAAGCACTTATTCTTGAACAAACATTATTCTTTTGGCTCTCTGAGCAAGGCTATGATGAAACTTGAGAACTACAATACATGTGCAGAACATGGAAGCACTTATTATATGCATTACCAAAACAAACCATTCTTATCTTTTCTTCTTCATCCTATTTTCTTGCTGATGCTTCTAGTGCATTCAGATTTGGATATGCAAATGTTGGATCATCAACACTAGAATGTTGGACCATCTGTTTTCAAATTTGGATATGCAAATGTTGGATCATCAACGTCTGCTTTCGCATCATTTTCTTTCTCCTTTGAACCATCTGTTTTCAAATTTGGATCGTCTACCGTGATAATGCTGTGGAGTTCTTTATCCTCTCCGGAGATTTCTTCGAGCGACCGGCCTTGTGTCTCCGGTACCAGAAAAGTGCAGAAGAATCCAATGAAGTTGACAGCAGAAAGTGCCATAAGTGCTTTCTTCATTCCTTTTACTTTGCTATCTGCACTATCTATATGGCTTTGGACTACAAAAGCACCAATTATAGCTCCTAATTTCCCAGCTGCTGCTGATATGCCGTGGCACGTCGACCGGAACCTAGCAGGGAACAACTCGGCCGGAACTATAAATGTTGTGCTATTTGGTCCAAAGTTAGCAAAGAATAAGGTAACTCCAAAAAGTATGGCAAACATAGGAGCATTGCCATTACAATACTCTTTTGTTTCATTTGAGTTGCAATTAGACATTCCCCTATATTCTTCATACTTGTATCCAAGAAACCACATAGAAAATGACATTACAAGGAATCCTACAAGTTGGATCTTGTACCTTCCAATCTTATCAATGAGGAATACGGTGCTCCAGTAGCCGGGGACCGTGGCGAAAAGGGCTACGACGAACATGGCTTTGGAGAGTTGATAGACCTCCTCTATGGCATTCATCTTGGAAGCCTTGTGTACTAATCCAATGGCAGGGTAAATATCTTTTTGTGTGAGTTGAAGAGTATAGAAAGCAATATCCAACAAGAACCAAGTGCTGGTTGTTCCAACAAGGTGAAGGCCATGCTTTTCTAGAAACTCTGATGAGAAGAGTCCATAAGAAGGGCTAGCCGTGCCGCCGGCATCAAGCCGAGAAGAATTGGAATCTTCCATAGGCATACCATTGTCTAGAACTTTGGCCATATCTTCAATAGCCCTCTTGTGATCTCCTTCCACCAAGGCAGTGTACCTAGCAGTTTCAGGCATTTTCATTCTCCAGTAATAAGTAAGTGCTGCAGGAATCGCGCCAAACATCAGCACGATTCGCCACACAAAATCGCCTTCCGGCTGAGTAGAGGCCACAGGATCAGATTCAAAATCTACAGCTCGGTAAGATGATAGAAAAATATGAGAAACAAACATGGCAACACCTCCAGCAACTAGTATGCCAACTCCTTGCATTGCAAACACGGCAGCGATGAAGCCGCCTCGGGTTTTCTTATTAGCATACTCAGACATTATAACAGCAGATAGAGGATAGTCTCCTCCAATGCCGAATCCAAGCCAAAACCGTAAGAAACAAAGAGAAGCAACCACACTTTTCGACGTGGAACCGAAAGATAGCCCTGATGCCAAGGCACAACCAACCATAGTTGCAAGAGTTATCCCATAAACTTTTTTCCTACCAAGCTTGTCACCAAGCCAGCCAAAGAAGAGCTGCCCTGCCAGGGTACCACACAACGCAACGCCAGTTATGGCGTTGTTGACATTCTTAGGAAGCGTCCCCGGCTCCCGGCTTGCCGGATTATAATAGTAAAGCCGACCGATAAGCTTGGTCACCGCCGTGATGCAGAAAAGATCATATGCATCAGTGAAAAATCCCATACCAGCAATCACAATTGCCTTGAAATGGTAGCCTTGTGTTTTGGCCTTGTCAAGAACAGAGAACACATCTTGGCTTGTTGTTACCATAATGGCACAGAACAAATTATGGTATTCAAGGAGAAAGCATTGGCGAAAGGTAAGAGGAAGATCATGCTAAGTTTATATAAGATCATTGTTGAAAACATGTTCACTTGTCTTTTTGAGATTTTGACAAACTATGTTGCTTTCTAACAGCTGGAAAATTATGAATTCTTCATAGTTAGTAACAAGAACAATGAAGGACTTTGATATTTAGGAAAAATGTATTGTTTAATCACATTAAAGCCTGAATAAATGAAATTCTGGATTACAAAGTATTAAACAAGAGAAATATTTTTTGTACACTACAAAATCAGTCATCATAGGTAATCATTCAATTTTTTAGAATTATTAATCTAACTTTTAATAATATATTAATTCAATATTTAAATAGTTTGATTAATAATTTTGAAAAGTTGGATGATTACGTATGATGACTGATAATGACTGATTTTATGATGTACACGTAACATTAGTCATTAAACAAAGGGTAGCAAATGGAGGCATTGGTTTTGTTTTTATGTTGTTTCGTTCATATACTTCCTGCATTTACCACTTTTTGTCTTTTTTACTGGGGACAATCCTATAAATCATAATTTATTTCTTTTTTGAATATTCTAGGATGTGAATTGAATATTATAGATGAAATCCATGAAGCTTGGAAATGCTTTTTTGCTTGGTTGATTTCACACATTAAGGTTGTGTTTGGAGTGAATATTTCTATAATAATAAAGAATTTTAAATATTTAGTTTAAATTTTCTTTAATTTTAAAATTTTTTATTTGGATAAAGATATTATATTACCTTCATTTATGAAATAGTTTGTTTGAGTAAGGTAATTATATTTACAATATTTGATTAAAAAGAGATAATCATATTAAAATAGTTTGTATCTCTCTTACTCTCCAAAGCTTTCAAAATGCTAAAAACAAATTCTCTTTATAGAAGCTAAAATAGCATTATTTATCCTTTTCTTATAGCCTACTCGAAAACACTATGTGGGAATTTTTGGAAATTTATATAAAATAAGATGAATTATTTTGAGTCAAAAACAATTAAGTAAAAGAGTGAAATGAGTTCTATACTTTGCCTAGTACACGTTATTTGTCACGTAGATATTTAACGATACATATCAATATTCACTTAAGGGAGTTATAACAGAGACTGATAAAAAGACTAACTTAGATTACAAAATACAAAGTGAAAGATTAATTTTAACAAAAAAAATTAAAATAGATAACCAAATTGAAGCACATATACAAACTGGATGATCAATTTGAGCAAAAAAATGTTAACTACAATATATTATGAATTTGTTATCCAATCAAAACCTTTAATTTGCATTACTATTCAAGTTGTGGATGGACAAATTAATTATCATAACTAATATGATAATATATAATTAGGTAAATGTGTAAAAAGTTTTTAAACATTAACACATGAAAATTGAAACCAATGAGAAAATACCATCCTCACAATGTAACATGGTTACTTGCTTAAGGACTTAATTCTAGGAATGCCTACCCTCCAACATTGCACACAAATTGTCTCACTCTCATAAGATAGCAATAATGTTTATCGTACAACAGAAATACGTCCAACTAGTATCTAACGTGTGCTATACATAATACGTAATGTATAGCACATGTTGGATACTAGATGGACATATTTCTGCTATACGACAAACATTATTGCATAGAACATGAAGATTCTCTCTAAATTGCAATTCACAATCCAAAAAAATGATAATCATGGTGTTTGCAAATTGGATTCAGATTCAGATGAAGTTCTGTTCTTCAACTCATGAGGCCTAATTTCCTCTATAGTTCTAACAGTTTCATCCATACTTGGCCTATTTTCTGCAACCTTTGCAACACAAGCCAATGCAATTTGAAGCATCTGCACCATTTCCTCTTCAACATATTGCCCTCTTATCAGCTCCTCATCGAATACCTCGGCCGTCCATTCCTCGCGAACCACGGACCTCACCCACCTAGGAAGATCAACCATGTCCTCATATCCAGCATACCCTAATGGTGTCTTGCCTGTTAGGATTTCAAGGAGGATCACGCCGAAGCCGTATACATCGGACTTCTGCGTGATCCTCCTTGTTTCGGTTACTTCTGGAGCACGATACCCGTTTATTCTTGACATGGTTGGTTGCGTGTTCATCAAGGAAGTTAGTCCAACATCTGTGATGCAGCCATTGAGATCTTCTGTTATGAGCACATTGGTTGATTTGATGTTGCCATGAGTGAACTTTGAACCTCCCTCGGAGTGGGCGAAGGCGATTCCCTTCGCGACTCCGAGGGCTATCTTCATTCTTGAGTCCCAGTTTAATGGAGTTCTTCCAGATCCTCTGTTTCCTATTGTTGTTTTTGAAGGATATAAAAGAAGAATTAGACAAAGATTTTAGTCTTGTTACAAATTCAATTCTTGACTAATCCATGAATAAAAAGTTGACGTAACTATATCAGATACATATTATAAAGAATACTTTTCAATACTTTTAGACACTTATTTGTATTTTACATATTTTCAGTTTGATCGATGATATCATACTCGTACCGGACCAGATACTCGTACCTGTATCTTTGCAAAATAGCTGCTAAGCAATCTTTATCTGTGATTGGTTCAGACTTATGCTGGTTCTTCCTAATATAATTGTTGGTTATAACTTCCTAACACAATTGCTCAAGTAGTAAATAATGAAACATGTTACTTTTGAACTAATTGACCTGTTTCCTTATGATAATAAATCACTGAACTCTTCCTTCAGTGACTTAAATTTAAATCAACAATCACTATATCAAGTAGCTAAGTAAATCTTATGCAATTGATGCATAGTAAACAAATAGAAGCATATTACATTTATACTAAAAGTGACATTAAATCAGCCATCAGTACAAAAAATTTGATTGAGTAAGTATAAATGTTGGATTATATCAGTATAAAAATTGTCATTGTCTCAATATAAAAGTTTGAATATAATGTTGGATTGAGTTAGATACACGAAGTATTTCACATTTTCATGAAAGAAAACCAACAGAACAAAGGAGGATGAATCAACACAAAAACTTACCATGCAACAATGCAAATAAGCTTCCTTCTGGCATGTAATTGTAAACCATAAGCTTCTCATCTTTGGAATAGTAATAAGCTCTAAGCTTCATGATATTCGGGTGCCGCGAGCTTCTTCCAATAACCTCCATCTGCTGCTCAAATTCCTTCTTTCCGACGGCCACTTCCCTCAACCTCTTAACTACCACAGTTGTTCCATCCTCAATAGTAGCCTTATATGTTGTTCCATAGCTTCCTTTTCCTAGAACTTCAGCCGAAGCCTTTAACAAATCTTCAAGATCAAAGCTATTAGAGAACCCTTCAAAGAAGAACAACTTGTTCTTCTCAGCTTCTTGGACACCACTGCCAAAACTCTTTGAAACCTCAGTGTTTCTGGCACAAGATTTCTTCCCTTTCATCGATATTCCTCGGCTTTTATTATTGTTCTTCCTCTTCAAGCAACATATAGAGATCACCAAGAGTATCAGAGATATGAATGCACAGCCTCCAATTGCTAGAGCAAGTATAGAGGCAAAGCTGAAGCATTTCTTAGAACTAGTAGCTTTCTGATTTTGGCTAGATTCTGATAAAGGAGAAGGCGATGGAGAAGGAGTGATTGAAGAACAATTATTGAGAGGAGGGCCACATAAGAGAGAATTTCCAACAAAAGAAGTGTAAGGAAATTGGTTGATGGAATTTGGAATTGATCCATTGAAGTTGTTAAAGCTCAAGTTCAAGAATTTGAGCCTTGGAAGGTTGAACTCAGGGATAAGTCCAGAAATTGAATTGTTTTGAAGGCAGAGCCACGCGAGCCGTCTTAGATTCTGGAATGTAGGAGGAATACTACCAGAGAAATTGTTGTAGGAAACATCAAATGCAACGAGTTTCGGCGAAATTGATGAAGGAATTAGGCCATAGAAGTTGTTATTATGCAGATAGACATATTGTAGTGAAGGAATTGATAAGATATCAGAAGGAAGATTTCCTGTGAGACCATTGGAATGAAGACTTAGGATTGTAAGTGATTCTAGTTTTCCTATAGTGTTCTTTGGAATGGTTCCTTTGAGTCCAATTCCAGGAAGTTGAATTCCAATGACACTAGTTCCATTTGAGTTGCAAATTATACCAATCCATGAAGTGCAAATTGGAGTAGTGTTATTCCAGTTTAGCCTTGGAGGGTGAGGAACATTAGAAGCAAATTCAAGGAGTGATTTTCTGTCAGAGTTCAAATTGGACTGAGAAAGTGTGAAGCTGAAGCATAGCAGAACAAAGGGGACAATGGAGAATTGGAACTTCATGAGAGTGCTTGTGTTTTGGTGAAGAAAAGGAAGTGGTTGTGGTAGCTCCAAGTTCTGACCTCAATTATTGTTCTTCATCATTTCATGGCAAACTGTTAGAAGAAGATCATATAGGTTAGAAGTAATTAAGAACATGTTCTAAATTCAAAGTTTACTACTTTCTTTTTGTCTAAAGACATGGCTGCATTTGTTACGATGTATACATATGACAAGACAGAAATACAGAGACAGTGAAGACAATGACATAAAAATATAGAGTGCTTATATTTAGATTAGTATAATAGTAAACATTTATGTCTCGTTTCGATTAATTTTGTGTCTCTATTATCTCTATTTTTTTAGGAGTATAGAAAATGTATAATTTTTTGTCTTGAGAGGTAAATTTTCTGTTCAAACACTCAATTATGTATTTATGTCTCTTTACCTGGATATATTTATTTAAGTGTTCGAGACACTAGACACATTTACACACGTCCAGTGTTTGGATAGTATCTTAGGACATAAAATGGGACACAATTACCTACAAGTTGTCTAAAATTTTTGGGACTATTGTGTCAACTCAAAAGTATAGGATACTAGTGTCTGTGTCCCATTGTGTCTAGATGTACATGTCCATAGTGTTTGTGTCTTAGAAACAAATACTCTCCAATGTACTACAATTTGGAAAGTAGTTCAGAACTTAACATAAGAACAATGGTGTTCTGATTATATTACAGATTGTGGATTTAGAAATTAAGCAGCAATGGATCCAAACAATTTGAACCAAACTCCTTTACATAAGAAATTAAATGTGAGATGAATAATTTGAGGTAAGTTCACTCTTTCATTGTTATTTCTAATCTTTCAATTCAAAAAGGAAGAAAAAAAAAAGCAAAAGAGCCTAAGAACTTTAGTTAATGGAGGACCAAGACTAAAGTGCACTTTTTAGTTTTATTGAGAATAAAAGAAAATTCCCACATAAAATGTTTTCTTCTTCATATGTGTTTCAAAAAAAGACAAGAAAGGAAAGACAAACAAAGCATGGTGATAATGATTTAAGAATCCAAGAAAAATATAATAGAAATCAAGAAAAAGCTAAAGTTTGATTCTCTTTAGTACCTTATAATAAAGATAAAGCATTATCTTTACTAAAAGTAGGGATGCATTGTCCCAATTCAAAGAAAAAGATAATGAAAATCATTGGTTTTTGATTTATAGTTTTACCACCTTACATGATCAGTGTTTGCTGCAAAAAGTTCTTGTTCAAGTACACAGAAAACTATGTGTCACAGGAACCAGATTGAGACATGTGCTAGAACAAAAGGGTGATTAATAAAATGGATTCAGATTGGTGAAATAATTAACTACAACAAACTCTTACACACTACTTCATATATGCAGATCTGTCATGAAATATGGCTAAAATTATTGGAAATAGGTTCTAAGAATAGTTATGATGAATAATGGTAGCCACAAAATGGTTTTCTCCAAACATGTTTTTCAATTTTTGGGATATCTTGATATTATTAAATCAAGTTAGTAACTAAGAGAGTGAGTCTCGACCCAATAAAAATAGTAATAATGTTCATAACAGAGAAATACGTCCGACTAGTATTCAACGTGTGTTATACATAGTATGAAATGTTTGTTATATGTAGATATGCTATACATATAGCACACATTTCGTATTATGTATAGCACACGTTGAATATTAGTTGGACGTATTTCTGTTGTACGACAAACATTATTGATAAAAATAATGTTACTTTGTGTCCTGAAAGTTACGAGTTCAAATAATGGAAATAAGATTTTTAATTGCGGCGACACAACCTAGAATATTTTTGTTTTTCAGATCAAGTTGGCAAATGCAAGATTCAAATTTAAAATTTATAGGAAGTGATAGAGATTATTACCTTTGTATGAAATTCACTTTCAACCTTCAGGAGAACAAGAGCACTCAACGTATATAGAGTGAAGTATAACTTCACAAAAATGAGCAGGGGAAATCATACAGTTCTAGCTCTAGAGGTTTATTTTGCAAAGCTCAAAAAATCAAAATCTTCCCATTTTTTTTTCATAAAAAGTGAGGATCAAATGAAAGAGTGCAAGAGGACTAAACTTTTTGAGCAATGAGAAAGCATAACATGACATGACATGAAATTATTGAATTAATGAAGCTGTTTAAAAACAGCACTTAGAACTATTGGAGAGTATGTCTAGAGTTAATTTTGAAGTCATTAGATCTCTAACTCCTGTGACATTGATTTTATGACTCCCTTAACTCTGTTCTCAGAGTTAATGAAATTGAAAACAAATACTACCTCACTGTGAACTAGAAATTCTTGTATATCTTGAAGTATATTTAATGTGTGATCTAAAAATTTTTGCAACCATATTTTTTATTTAAAACAAATAAAAATTAATATAAAAACTTAGAATATACGATTATAAAAATTGATAGAACACGTATTAAATATGTTCCAGAATCATACAATAACTTCTACATTGTGAGACTATTTATCTCTTAGGAAAGTACCAATAACCATTTTTCTACTTAACTACAATGGCAGCAATAATGAGGGAGGTAACCACAGATCTTATTACTATCTAACTAACATGTGTCTTTAATTTAGTGTCTACCTTTTGTTGTTGAAATTTGCCCCAACCTAAATGGAAAAAGGCATGGGTAGCATGAGTCTAAAGTCTAAAAATTTGAAAAAATAAATAAATAAATAAGAGCACTGCATAAATAAGAATTTGATGGCATGTCTTTGAGATGAGGGAAGAGTCTAGAGCACTAACTATTCTATCTATAAGAAATTATTATAATAAAATACGTATTCATTTATAATGAAATGTGTATTATATATAATAATACAAGTGTATTATATATATTAATGGTTGTGTATCCTTATAAATTATGTGATACAACTTCTTTAATATTAATTACATTTGTTCTGTGTTGATGTTCATTTTACGTGTAATGTGATATGTATTATATATAGCAATACATGTGTATTCAATAATATTGGTCGTACAACAGAAATACATCCAACAAGTATCCAACGTATGCTATACATAACATGGAATATGTGTTATACGTATGTATACTATACATATAACACACATTCCATATTATGTATAACACATGTTGGATACTAGTTGGACTTATTTGTGTTTGTATGATAAGCATTATTGCATATGTATTATATACATTAATAATTAATAATCGTGCATCTATTTTGCCGACTAAATTTTTATTTTTCATCCATCATTGTTTATAATAAAATAATGCATAACAATTCATTTTAATTTATAATTGTGCATGCTAGTAGAGCACTATTAAATATATCAACACCTTCAGATGCAGGGGAAATAGTAGTACTGAATAAACAAGATAAGTAATTACTACTCTTGTAAGTTGAGAGATCTTACTAAAATTTTACTTTATTTAATAATATTGTCAGTTTAATTAAATAGCACATGTATTCATTTATTGAGCCACAAATAGTAGGGGGCACAATTTTTTCAGATAGAGGGGATGAGCCTCTGAAAAAATGAGAGTTGAAAAAAGGGACCAATCTTTTTTGCCCAAACCCTACAACAATTAAATGATAGATAAATTAGATTATATTTCTTGAGATTAAAAAAAAATTAGGAAGATTTCTCTCTATTTTACAGATAATATTAACTTTTTTAAATGTATTATTTATGTGTAGTAGATATAAAGATTTATATATTTTTCAGAGGATGCCATCATAAATTTCAAGAGATCTTCTTCTAAGTAAATTTACGAAAAAAAATGAAATGAATTTCGCTAAATTTTAGAAGATATAGTTGTAATTTATACTTAGATAATCAATTATCTTGACTATATATCTTGAGAAATGGGGCACAAATTGTCTAGCCTTGTGAGAGAGTGGCTATAGGCCATTATGGGGGCCGGCAACATAATACAATGAGCTACAATGTTAATTCAATCGAGTAGTATTAATTTAGATTTGAGTTTACTATAAATTATTTAATGTATAATTAAAAATTATAATTATATGTTAATATTATAAAAAAAATTGTTGATATATTATTATGTGTAGGGTTCATTACAATCTTGGGAGGATAGTTGGTTGTTAAAGAAGGAAAAAAAAATGAATATAACCAAATGAAGGAAATCATAAAGAGATAATGAGTTGAAAATAAAATAATAAAACAAATAGATTCATATATTTTATGAATTAAATGTTTGAATATTTAGAAATTACAGAAGTACAAGTAGTATTTACAAGTAAGGTCAAATTATAGAAGTACAAGTAGTATTTACAAGTAAGATCATTGCGTATTTATTATAAGTAATAATATTCGGTGTACATGGAAAATCACTCAATTCATCCAATAGACTTATTTTAATTTTTTTAACTCACATAATTGTTAAAAATTAACCGTAATTGACATTCAGAAGGACATGTCAATGTCAAGTATACACATGAATCTCTATGGGAATAAAGACATTAGGCCAGAAATTAAAATCTTATGGAATAGATAGAACTAGTATATGCATAATGTAAGAAGTACTAATAACATAGATATATTTTTCACTGACTTTAATCGATATTGACAATAGTAATTAATCTTTTTGAGACTAAAACTCCCTTGTAAAAAGATAAATCTATAATTACAAGATCTTTTTCATAGAGACATTTAGGAATCAAACTCGTGATTAGATTATTAAAATAGTTCAGTTAGTTGATATCTCATGATGTGGTGCGTTCTCTATTGCATACAGAGATCTTGTCTATATTGTGTAGACATATGATAAAGAAAAAAGATTTATACACGTATTATATGTCTGATCTAAAAGAGGAGTTGGGGTCCTTGACTTGACATCAAATCAAGAACGTCACCTTCTTTTTTAGATCAAACATACGATACATATGTAAATCTCTCTTTTTTTTATCATATGTCTACAGACAACATCTCTTTATAGAATGTGCCATATCTAATGTTTGAGCATACACAAACAAAGAGTGGTGGGTACGCAGTGGTGTCTTAAATCCTTCCCTATCTAACAAAGGCTGCATTTATTGTTCATGTACCACTTCTCATCCACATTTCTTAATTATAAGGTTTTGCAATTAATTGTACATTTTCAATTATGAAGGATTCAATAAATTGTGCTTGGGTTGATCAAGCATTCAAAGAAAAAGTGAACTAAGTTAAGACAACAATTTGATCCCCAAGTCTCATATGTGCAGACCAAAAACAATCCATCTTTTACTGCATTTTACGTTTATAATAAGGATATATAAATAATAAGTAAATTCAATTAAAAAACAACTTATTCCATTCCCTAATTTGAGGGGGAAATTAGAAAAAAAAATGATGAACTTAAATAGAATCAACACAATTAATTCCCACTTCACATTTATTTTGATGTATTCAAATGAACTAGATAAAAATTCACTCATATGCACTCCATCAAATCCCACCAATTCAAACATAACCTTAGTGAAAGGTGCTGACATTTTTTTTCACCTCTAGCAGCAGGATGAGGCAAAATTTATATTCCGAAATACAGTAACTCTCTCTCTCCTCACTATAATTAGCCATTTTAATTATGTATCATACAATAAAAAATACAAATTTGTTTTTGGTACACTAAGAAATTTTCTTTGAGAAAACTATTCGAAAGAATATAATCTCAGAAATCAGATACGATTGATTACGAAAACAGTATTCCTACGAACGACTTTAATGAACAAAACAAAGATAGGAACCTACCTTTCGATGGAAGGACAATCGTAATAGTTTGATTTAAATAAAAACTCAGCAAAAGAGAAGGCGAGAAAGGGTGCAATACTAAAAAGACAAAACATGAAGAGGGTGATCATAACAAAAAATAACATTAATTCAATAAAAAGGTGGTTTTTGAGGTTCCAAAACAGAGAAATTAACCAGACTCAAGTCTAACACAGCAGAGAAAAAATGACAAACTCAACTTCACTCTTGCAAAACTATTGTTTATCCAATGTCTCTCCTGTTTAACTGACTAAGCAACAGCATCCAAAAATGCTCTTCCAGGTTGGCGATTGGCCAGTGGTCCATGGCATCCAAGCAGCTGCAAAACGGAGGAACTTATAAGTAAAGTCAACAAAAAAATTAAGATGTTTGGTTTCCATTTTCTTTTTCTATATTTTCTGTGTTTAGAATTTTGGAAATGAAATAATGAAATAGAGAAAACATGATTTTATTGTTTTCACAGTTTACAGAATTTCCTTCACAAGATTCTGAAAACAGAAAACAGAAATGCAGAAAATGAAAACACGAAATGAATACGACAACCAAACAGTAACTAAAGAAGTGTTTGGTTAACAGATAGACCAGGAATCAAGTTAACATATAAACAGGTGTCCACAGCAAAAACAAATTTGTTTGGAAACTATTAAATACAGTATATTGCATTAACATGTCCATTCACATTACCTTAGCATTCACACCATCAGGCACAATCCTATTTTCTGACTTGAACCTCAGATAATCAGTTCGGTTAAACT
Source organism: Aeschynomene evenia (assembly GCA_013621005.1). Taxonomy (NCBI): domain Eukaryota; kingdom Viridiplantae; phylum Streptophyta; class Magnoliopsida; order Fabales; family Fabaceae; genus Aeschynomene; species Aeschynomene evenia. The sequence goes on from CM024269.1 coordinate 21,471,499, forward strand.
TGGTGAATCCCCTGAGAAAGAATTACAGTGATTGCATCATGTTAAAGTATAATAGAAACTATGAAACAGTCAAAGTAGCTACCGATATAACAAATACATACCACTTCCTGCTAACAATAATCTTTTGACGACCTGGGAACTTGAACTTGGCACGACGGAGAGCCTCCTGTGCATGATGGCTGTTGCTGTCCTTGCAGCGAACTGAAAGAAGGACCTGGCCGATGGCCACTCGAGCACATGTACCCTGTGGCTTTCCAAAAGCACCTCTCATACCAGTTTGGAGCCTATCAGCTCCAGCACATGAAAGCATCTTGTTGATTCTAAGAACATGGAATGGATGTACTCTGACCCTCAAGTGGAAGGCATCCTTTCCTGCAAACTTAGCCATATACTTGTTGCAAGCAATCCTAGCAGCTTCAAGTGCCTCACTGGAGACATTCTCCTTCTCCCAACTAACAAGGTGGACACAGAATGGAAACTCATCAACACCTTTCTTCTTCATACCAACGTCATAAATTCTGATCTTGGGATCAGGAACACCACGGCAAAAACGTGACTTGGGATAAGGCTTGTTTTTGATCTGACGGTAACACCTAGCAGGTCCTGCATTAAAATTAAACATCCACAAAAAACACTTAAAACAGTCAATGATTACTAGAAAGATAGACAAAAAAACTTAAGACATTGTATATTCAGATAGAAACCAAAACACAATATACAACTTGGAAAATTAGAAGTTGACTGTTGTATTACAAAGTTCAAAACCAAAACACTTCAAAGGATTGGCAAAAGAGGGATAAAAAAACCTTTGAAAGATAAATCACCAATAAGCATAACCTACTACTAGGTTTCAATGATTCAGATAGAAATGGAGATTGATTAAGTCCTCAAAATCATCAGTAAGCAATCATACAACCCACACTAACACTTAACAAAATGATCACCATAGCCATAACAATGAACTAACAAAGCATCAGGCAAAGGATTTTGAAAGAATCAAACAAATTTTCGAAATCTAACAGAAAAACAAAGAATTCTTATCATCCACCTATATCAAACAATGCCAAATCTCTCATGTAGTACTACCACAGGATACACGAATTTCATCACTCGTTTATTTCAAACATCGAAAACCAATCCACTTAACAAACCCATAAAACATTAAATAAACTCATTTAGCAGCATATTTCTTTTCCCACAATCGAGCTAAACGAGCTCCAATTTTCATCCAGAAAAAAATAATAAGCTTCAAATATGCCTCCTTAATGCAAAAAAATGCACCATTACGGTGGAAAAAACAAATTTGAACAATTGAATTATTAAAAAAACGCCTAAAACAGAAAAACCTAGTTAATCACAATAAAACACATTGACATATTCAGATCCAACAACAACAGTAAAGGTAAATTAGCAAAACTCATAATAAATTGAGAAACAGCGTAGCTGAAATTGAAACGAAGAAATGAAAGAGTACGGAGAAAGAAGGATAGAGATGCATACTCCTCCCCATGGCTACGTTTCGCTCTGCACTGCGCACTGCACGGTTAGGGTTTTGGGTGTTTGCGAAAGATCTAACCCTAAAATGAGGCTTTTATATAGCACATAAGATCCTCAAAATGAAATTGGGCCTATTGTCTGGGCCCAAATTATAATCTGATCCTCTTTTGGACAACAAGGGAAAAAAAAACACAGACCCTCAAATAAAAGTAAAATCATAAAAATTAAGGGTAAAAAATAAAAAATTGAACTTAAATTGCAGTTAATTTTCCTTTATTTTCAAAATCTGCAATCAGTACTCAACTTTTAAAAATTATATTGATCTTTTTTATAATGTTTGGTTATTAGTCAAACTAATAACTTTATAGTATATGAGATATGTAATTTTTAATGACATATTTATAAATAATGAACACTCTCTTAAAATTAAAATGAGCAATTGACTATGTACCAAATGATAAAATCAAGAATGAGAAGAAATTAGAGAAATTAATTTTGATACCTTTAATTGATTATTTAGTTATTTTAACTTTAAAAGAGTATCTATTATTTATAAATGTATTATTCATAGTTATGTATCTCTTATATATTACAATAACTATTAGTTTACAGTTTGTATGGAAACTTTTTATAAGATGAAATTGAATTTAATTCTATTAAAAATTGAATTCATACTTGAATTGAATTGAATTTCGGTGTTTGAAATACATTAGTAAAATTGTAGAATTGAATTGACTTATAATGTTTGGAATGTTTATAAAATGAATTAAATTTTTTTAATGGACAAATTTATCCTAAAACACTTTAGAATTTGAAGAGAATAATTTAAATAAGGTAATTTAAAGAGTATAATTTGGTCATTTCATATTTTAAGTGAAATGTCAATGGAATTCAATTGAAATCGGAGTTAATGAATCTGATTTGTTTTTGGATCAAAACTATAGAATTGAATTTAATTCTATTTCAAACTTAAATGATTTTCTTTGTTTCAAACACCGGAATTCAATTCAATTCCGTGAAAATTGAATTTCAATGATATTCCAAACACCCAATTAGACTAACAATCAAACATTTTTTATTACTCTCTTGACTCTGATTCATTCAAAATAAACATTAGCTGAATACAGGTTTTAAAAATTGAAAATTATCAGATATAATTATATAATTTTAAGGATATTTTATATTATTATTTAATTAAAACGCTTTATTTATATAACTTTTGAGAACGGTACAACGCTATAGTAGCTAAAGTGTGAAAAAATGATTTTGTAAAAAAACTGTACAATCGTGAAAATTATGCAGAGGTAGATAGGTGCATATGTAGCGTAGCGGTGCGGTGCGATATTTGTGAGAGGAGAACTAGTGAGCCACGGTAGTGATAGTGTGGTAGGTAGGAATGATACTGTCTACTGAATTTATTGCTAGCAAGCCTGAGATAGTATTAGTGCCTTCACTTCCATCAAATTAAGCCTTAAATACATAATTTTTCATCATGAAAATCTTTCACATCCCTTGCCTCGAAGACAATTATTCCTATTTGTAAGTTTTCTCTCTTTTTTTTTTTTTAATTTCATTATTTCTATCTCCAGCAACGTATCATTTCCCCCATTTTCAATTTTTTCTTTTTTCTCTCTTCTCCTGAATTTGGTTCGTTCATTTGCTTGCATTTCAACTAGGATCGTGGACGAAAGCACCAAAGAAGGTGCAGTGGTAGACCCTGTCGAACCGGAGAAGGTTATAGAAGCTGCCAATTCACATGGCGTCAATCTCAAATTCGTCCTCACCACCCACCATCACTGGTACCCCCCAAGTTCCAATCACTTTCCTCTTATTATTTTTTTGTGGGGTTGAATTTTGTAAAGTTAGGAATTTGAAGCATATATTGTTGGGATTTAATTTTAGTGGATTTTTAAGGTGCCCAATATAATTTCGATATTCATTAACTATCATGAGATTGTAAAAAAGTTGAGTGTCACATTTTAAAATTGATCGAGTCAATCATCAAATCACAATGGTTAATTGTATAATGGGTATCGTTGATTGTATAGTGGGTATCGGTAAATTTAAAGAAGCACTTGTATGTAGAGTTATTTTTATGCACTTTCATCCAATTCAACCATCCCATTTGGTCACTTTACAAGTGTGAGAATGAGACTCAACTATTTTTCTAATGAACTCAAACGCTTAAATATGTATATTTTACACTGTATCAAAATCAAACTCTTAAATATAACATATTCATCTAATTATGTATGTTTCAGCTAATTATGTCATCCAAATCTAATCATGTATTTGTTAGTTGTTATTATTTGTAAGCTGTAAATCTAATCATTTATTTCTTCTTCTTATTATTTATTTATTTTTGAAATTTTATTTGTTTGATACTTGTAAGTTGTTAACTTTTTTTCTTGAAGTTTTGCGAAGGAATTATGATTTAGAGAATGCACAAATATTATTATACTTGGCTAACAACATGAGAATCTTGATGGGTGTACATGGTATTGTAATATAATATTTTTATGTGATGATATGACAGGGATCATGCTGGTGGAAATGAGAAGATAAAGCAATTGGTTCCAGGAATCAAGGTCTATGGCGGTTCCATTGATAATGTGAAGGGTTGTACTGATCAAGTTGAAAATGGTGATAAGGTTTCTCTTGGAGCTGATATTAATGTATTGGCCCTTCACACACCTTGGTATGGTTACTGAACTTGTCGATTATGGTTTCTTGAATCTTGATTTGAATGTATTTCATTGTGTGATCATAGAGTGGGACTGTAGAGTTGGGGTTCTTCCCTTCATTTCTAATGAAATAAAAATAGTCTAATACAACTACAACAAGCCTTATCCCACTAAGTGTGGTCGGATCAAACGAAATCATTGCGTCCTGTCGTGAATCATAGCTTATTTACCCTTGTCCGTTCACAAAAACGCAGGAACCCTTGCTTATTTTGCACTACATCCGGGTAAAAATAGTCTAATATCCCAACCAAAAAATTAAATAGAAAAAGGTAAAGAAATACTTTAACTCTATCTTTACATGAATACAGTGTAATGTAGGAAGTGATTTGGAAGAGTCGTCAACTTGCTAACTGCTAAGCTTAGTATTTGAATGCTGAGAATTGTACTCATGATAAATATTATGCTAGTATTGTTTACAGCTTTGAGTTTTTCTGTAGCTTTTTTCTTACCTGAAAGGTTTTTGTGCTGAAAAGTTGTGTTCTTCACGCTTAATTTGTTATGCCAATTATCATCAATGTCCTCAGTTTGAGAATTTTAGAGCTTTTTATGATGTGAAGATAAATCAATTGATGCATCGAGTTGTGTGAGAAGATAGCTACAATGCACTCCTTCCTTCATTGGCCTTATTATTTGATAGTTATTATTACTTCTGTTTGGTGCATTGTTGGTTGTTGATAAATATCTTTATGTTCTTACATGATACTTTCTGTAGCGGTTCGACCTCACCTTCACCCTTTCTCTGGATGTGTTTACCTTTCTTGTTAACGTAACCCATTTTGATTTGCTCAGCCACACCAAAGGTCACATCAGTTATTATGTTACTGGCAAAGAGGATGAACATCCAGCTGTTTTTACTGGAGATACATTGGTAAGAAAACTGGTCAATTTTATCTTTTTCATTTTAATGAGTCCACTTAAAAGTTAAAACAACAACAATAACAACAACAAGCCTTATCCCACTATGTGGGGTCGGCTACATGGATCAAACGACGTCATTGCGCTCTATCATGAATAATGTTAGGATTTAGGCCATTAACTCTCAAGTCTTCCTCGATAACTCCTTTTTATAGTCTTTTTTGGTCTCCCTCTATCCCTAGTTATCGTGGTATCTTTCATCTGGTCCACTCTCTTATTTGGATGTTTTCCGTATCTTCTTTCCACATGGCCATACCATCTAAGGCGAGATTCCACCATCTAATGAGTCCACTTAAAACATGTCCAAAAAATTTAAGACCTGGAAAATTATTCTTAAAGTTATGCCTAGTGTTTGAACATTGAAGTCGCGGTTATATAATACTCTTTTTAACCCTCATTCTCTCTCTGTATCCACCTTCATGCATATGAACTACAAAGTGGTCCAGAATTTTATTCTCTATATTTATTTTGCTATTGTTTTTTTACAGTTTGTTGCTGGTTGTGGGAAATTTTTTGAAGGAACTGCAGAACAAATGTACCAGTCACTCTGTGTAACATTAGGTTCATTACCAAAGCCAACACAAGTTTACTGTGGCCATGAGGTAAATGATACTAAAATTTATGTTCCTGCTGAAAAGAGATAATAGGAAATGTCGTTGATCTTCTTTCAAATTTTAATGATGATTTTGTGCATGTATGTTGAATTCATTTATCATCTTGATCCACAAAATATACATGATCATCTCAATGATGTGTAGAGTTGCTACCTAGGAATTGTTGTTTGTGAATGTTAAGTATCAAAGGAAAGTGGGGAACCACACCTTAAAAGCTAGCTATTAAAGTGGGAGAACCACTCTCCTTATATACAACATTAAGTATCCCATACTACTCAATGTGGGACTTGGACATCCCATACTACCCAAGCCCCTAACAATACACCACCCCTGGAGAGCCGGCGGCTACACTCTACGGCACTTTACTCAGCGGTACTTTACTCGGTCTCTTACCGGTCAGAACCCTCCGCTGGTCAGAACCCTCCGTAGGTAGCCCTTTCCGTAAGGTCGACCACCAGCTCTGATACCATTGTTAAGTATCAACGGAAAGTGGGGAACCACACCTTAAAAGCTAGCTATTAAAGTGGGAGAACCACTCTCCTTATATACAACATTAAGTATCCCATACTATTCAATGTGGGACTTGGACATCCCATACTACCCAAGCCCCTAACAGTGAATTATACTGTTAGGATCACATTAGTTAGGTAGGGAAGTTAGTAGTTAGTTAGTGTATTAGTTAGGCTATAAATAAAGAAAATTGAAGTATTATGGAATAAAATTAGGCGGTGGGCATCTGTTTGGTGTAAAGCTAATAAATTGTTTAGGGGTCTTTGCATATCGGACATGTTAAGAGATTGGAAAACTTTGCTTCATAAGTAGTCTCTTTTAGCCCGTTTAGCTCTTCGTTGTAATATGGAGGATTACTTATCCTCCACCTTTGTACGTTTTTCTTCCTTCTAATGAATTTCTTCTTTTATAAAAAGAAATAAATAAGGAAAATTGGGATTGGTTTAGGGGTCTCTTTTGTCAATTGAATAGTAAATCATAATCTTGTAGTTGTAGAGAGTTGAGAGCTCTAACTCTTCCTCACCCCTTGTATCATTCTAGGGATTCTTGGTGAGTTATCAAGAATCCCATCAATAATAGAGAGTAATTTCCACACCTAGATATCAAGGTTCTAAGTTCTAACATATACAGTCCAAAATAATCAACTTGGGCTAGTCCATGCATTGAATATTATGTATGGCTAATGTGTGGCAATATTTTCTTTGCACTTAGTGTAGCATATCAAATCATCTTAAGTTGATATGAATGCAACTAAAGCGAGGTGGAACTTGCTGACATTCAATCATTGTTGCACAGACTATCTGAACTTGAGTTTCCATCTTGAACTTTGGCATGTGACGTTAAATTACAAATATGTTTTTCTACACCCTAAAAGTTCTTTCTATTGTGCTTCTTAAACTCAAGTGATAATAATTGAAAACTTCATTATGATTTTCAAATCCAAATGAACATCTGAAATCTAGAAGATGATAACATTCTCATTTATATGGACCAATATATCCCACAGGTGTTGGATAGTCAGTATCTACCAAGTAATATTTACCTAGTAAACAATAAAATAATTTTTATACATCATACAGTAAATACAATCATAGCTAATTTATAATTGTGACAAAGAACTAAACTCTCTTAGTGGTAAAGTTAGGGCCATCAAGTATTCTTGAATCTTGAATACTGTTTCCTTACCTTTTGTGTTATGCTGGAATATGTCCACTAGTTATTCAGAATGGAGACTTAGATTTCTGGCTAGGAGCTAGCATTCTGTTGCATGCAGCAATCCTTGAGCAAAGAAATCCGGTGATCTTTTTTCGTATACTTGGATCACACTTTTTGGTTTCCCTGAATATAAATGGTTTATTTTGAGATATTTAAGAGCCAATTGCATGTTTCAGATTTGAATAGAAGTGTGTTGCTTTAGATTTTCCGTAGTGAGTCTTCATAAGCAGCTTATTAGTGCAAATTCAGCTGGTGTTTTTTTATGCATTAAACTAAACGTATATAAAGGGCGGCCCACGAGGCTCCCATCAGTTGGGGTCTTGGGAGGGTAGATGTACGCAACCTTACCCCCGCTTTGCGAAGAGGCCATTTCCAGGATTTGAACCCGTAACCTCCAGGTTACAAGGCAGCAATCTTACCGTTGTGTCAAGACCCACCCTCATTAAACTAAACGTATATATCTTAGACTAAATTGATAGACAATTATAAGTCAATGATGCATCTTTGATGCATTGAGAACATATTTACTTCATGTTGTTCCTTGCTTATTTCATTGATCACTAGTTGTAACAGTTTACAAATTTGTTTCTTCTCCAGTACACAGTGAAGAACTTGCAATTTGCTCTGACAGTTGAGCCAGACAGTTTGCGGATACGGCAGAAATTAACCTGGGCGCAGATGCAGCGGAAAGCTGGCCAACCAACAATTCCCTCAACCATTGAGGAAGAGATGGAGACTAATCCTTTTATGAGGGTTGATCTACCTGAGCTTCAGGTTTGCATTCTAATTTCTATTATCAAATTGAAATTCCAAGGGAGAACTACCATTTTGGCCCCTAAAAGATTATGCCGCTGACAAAATAGCCCTTGAAAGAAACTAAATTCGCCTGTGGTGCTTCGAAAATCTGACAAGGCCCACCCACATGCCAACTAGTGTTCATTTCCATTAACTTAAATGATTCTTTCAGGGCCTATTTTGTCGAAATTATGATTTTGTGGGGGGCTAAAGTGGTGATTTTTCTGCGCCAACTTGGCTCGAAATGTGACACGGAATCACTTTCTGAGCGCAATTGACGTTTGGATGAATGTGTCAAACAAAATAGATTTTTGAGGGGCCATGGACGATTATGATTTCTTTCTGGAACTATTTCGTTGACAACATGATCTTTCGGGCGCTATAGTTGTAGTTCTCTCAACTTCAAACATATAATTAGGAAGCTGCTATTTATGCACAAATTCTTGGGTAACAACAATTTTTCAGCCAAAGCAGTCAACAAAACTCATTTCAACACTTTTGGCCCAAATAACATTTTTAATTATGTGTGTTTTTCTTAATGGGTTTAGTGATTTAAGTCCAAAATTCTATTTTTGACTGTTTTGGATGGTATAATATTGTACCCATAGCAAAGTTCCTATTTATGGCACTCTTTGTTTATTTTGTAATTTTGATATAAAAAAAAGGATAAATTACTATATTCTCCCTTGAGTTTGACTGAAGCTCATTCCACCTCTTCACTGTTTGTATAATTTTCTTTGGAGATTCCGAAATTTATAAAATTGTTACATAAGTTTTTCCTAAAAATTATATTGACCTCCGCTAAAGTCTTATCTCACTTGGTGGGTTGGCTACATGGACCAAACAACATCATTGCGCCATGATTTTGCTTTGATTCATGCCAAATAATTTGACAAAATTTTATGTTTGTTGTCGAAGGACTAGCACAACCCTCCTTTTTTATTCAAGTTTAGGACCGACTATGTAAAATATAAGCAGAGTTTACACGTTAAATTATAACTAACCTACCCTAAAATTATCTGATCTTTCCTCTATCGCACACGAAAAGTGAAATTAGGGAAGGTCTATATCACATGAACAAATAAAGGTGTAACAAATTAAATTGTAAAATACTTCATGTACACTAAATTTGACATTAAATCAGCTAGCTACTTAATTCAACTATGATACAATCTAGCATTTCCAACTACTCACAATCCAACATTATATTCAAACTTTTATATTGAGATAATGACAATTTTTATACTGACACAATCCAATATTTGTACTTACTCAATTAAATTTTTTGTATTGATGGCTGATTTAATATCACTTTTAATATACATGTGGCATTGCTCAATTAAATTTTATCAAATCTCAATGGAGGACATTATAATTTACCCTTAAAAAAAATTAAAGTGACATGCGGCTGAATAAAGTGTTTCTTGAAATACTAACATTTGCAGGAGAAGGTGGGTTGCAAGTCACCTGTTGAAGCAATAGGAGAGATTCGGAAGAGGAAAGATAACTGGAGGGGTTAGTGATACCTGTATCCTCATGCATATCTTTGTTCCCTTTTCTCAAATGAAAATAAACTATGAAATAAGTAATGCTTGTATTGTATGAATATCAGAATATTCTTCTATGGATACAACTGATATAAGGGTAGGTTGCACTTAATGCTAGTGTATTTGTATCTATTACTTTAGATACTACTTATATAAGAAGATAAGAAATGTTTTATGTTGCCTGGAACTGAAATGTCACTGTGAGAGGCTTGTCATGTTAGGGGTCTGGATTGTGATTACCACTTTTACCGGCACAAATCAATCCATAATATTTGCATAATATTTGATAAGTGAGAGATATATGGATTTAATTTTCATTCACAGATATTGTACAAATTTTTTATACAGTCATCTAATTATGTGTTGTCACGTCAGTTATGATTGTGTTTTCTCTCTCCCACTATTTAAAAAGTCATACAAACAGAATATTTTGATTGGATGACAGTGTAAAATACCTTTAGACTATCATTACATCAAAATTAAACAAGATATATTACAGTTTGAATCAATATATACACAATTATGCATATATAGTACAAAAATTTGGATAAATTTGTCATATCCATTCTATTCTTAACTTTTAAAAGTAAATACAAATTTATGCATTTTAATGTCTAGTTGTATATTTATGTATTAGATTTATTTTGAGCAATATTAGACATTAAATTAGTCACATGTAAAAAATGTTTAATTAAATGATTAAATATAAATATTGAATTGCGTTAGTATAAAATTTGTCATTATCTTAATATAAAAATTTAAATATAATGTTAGATTAAGTTATGATATAAGTTGGATTGAGCAACTAAATTTTATTATAATTGAATTGAGCTACTGAAATAGTGTCAAATTTAGTGAACATTAAGTATTTCACATTTACTTTATATGCAAATATGCAAAATAAGCATAGTAATATGTAATGTTTGTTTGTCCAAATATAAAAGTGTGTTTGAGTTTGTAAAACAATTGTTGGATATTATATTTTATTATTATCTTTTCTTTTTCAGAATTTACAAAGAAAATATTGAAAACAATAAAAATTAGGAAATTCAGTTTTCATTAATATTTTTTTCATAAAATTATGAAAAAAGATATGTTATATCAAATCAAATGGAGTAGATGTTCTATTTTCATTCATGTAATATAATCGCCAAGTTGAGATCAATTATTTTCTCTAATGTTCAGAAAGTGACTTTAAAAGAAATTGAAAATAGCATATGCTCTTCAATGTTCCGTTTCTTATGTAATTCTGATAACAACAGAAAAGGGATAGAAAATAATGGCATACTTATTTTAATATAATAATGGCATAGTATTTGAGCATACTTATTGATCATGCAAATGGAAAGATGATAGCCTAGCTAACTAGCTTTGTCAAACAAAGGTACTAATGACAAAATAATAATGTTTATAGTACAAGAGAAATATATTCAATCAGCATCTAACGTGTGTTGTACATAAGATATAATATGTGTTATATGTATGTGTGTTATACATATTATGTTTTATGTATAGCACACATTGAATACTAGTTGGACATATTTCTGTGATACGACAAGCATTATTGAATGACAAAACACATGTCGTTTTCATCCAATACTACTATCAAATAATGATATTTACAAAATAAATTAAGTTTTTTAGCCCTATAGTGCATGTTATTTATAACCTTTTTTTATTGGTAGAGATTTATAACCAAAAATTTAATCTCCTTGATTATTGTTTAAATGCTTGGTAAAGTTTTTCGATTGTTTTCAAAAAGTTAGAGCCCAGTACTTTTGGTATGGTAAATAAAAAAGTTTGATAGATTTTGCTTCTCACTTTTGAGAGCAGAGGTACTTTTGGGAGTCATTAAGAAGTTTTTTAGAGTCAATTTTAGTTCTCTAAAAATAAATATATAAATAACTTTTATTTATACAATATTTTCTAATATTATATCTATTATGATATTTTATATTTTGAAAGTCATTTCTACGTTATTTTACTAAATATTATAATGATGACTCATGAAACAATTTTTGTACTATTTTCTCAAATAATATTATTATGACTAATGTTTATCGAGAAGACAAGAACATTATAATAATGATTCATAGTTATTGAGAACAATTTTTAATATTTTATACTATTTTATCAAATAGTACTATATTTTAAAATTGTATAGAAAAGTTTATACTATTAGATTATATAAATTAAATATTTTATAAAAAACATCTTATATATGTTTTTATTATTTAAAATATTCAAGTCAACAATAATAATTAATCTTTTCTAACGGAGAGTTCTCTCATAAAAGCATAAAATTCTGCCAACAAGACCTTTGTGCTTCAAAGCTTCCATATATAAATAAAGATAATATTATATGTATATTATAAAAATTTGTCAGCATATACAATGATTTAACTTTTTAAATTATTAATTTAACTTTTAAAATATTATATTAATATATAATAGTAAAAGTTTAATTATTAATTTTAAAAAATTAAATTATTTGATATAATGCTTAATTTTATAACGTAAAAAAAGAAAATAGAAAGGATCAGAGTCTGAGTCTAAATCTAAATACAATAATGATAGGTGAACCATGAAAAATCAGCTCATACAGTCAATGGGCCTATTTTGACTTTCATTTTGACCCAAATAATTATTAAGATTGTAATGGGCTGAGTAATTATGGCCCAAAATCAAGCCATAAGGGGTGGCATGGTGGTAGCTCATCTAGTCCCTTAACCATGTGGTTGGGGTTCGATCCCCAATTCATGGGAATGAAAAACTTCTTGTGGCCAGTCCTTTACCGCTTAATGCGAGCTCCCGGGACTAGGGGGACTAGACATTGCTGTCGGCAATGGACACCTCCCGGTTATACCCAAAAAAAAATTATGGCCCAAAATCTCATTTATTGGCTGATTGGACTGATTTTGTATTGTTCATTTAGTATCACCCATCTAAATATCTTATGATGGATTGGAACGGCGAAGGGAAGAAAAGAATCTGATAAATATCCATCCATTTATACGCGCTTCTCTCTCTATCGTCCACATTAGACATCAATTATTTCGGTTATTACGATTGTTTATAAAGTAATCTATTCTATTCAAATTTCAATCATCATTTTTTTTTAATAACTACACTATAAAATTAGTTATAATGAATTATTATTTATATTAATTAAATTTTTTAAAATTATTAATTTCATTTTTAAAATATTAAATTAATATATAATACTAAAAATTGAATGAATAATTTAAAAAATTAAATTATTATATATAATAATTAATTTTATATTGTACATAAAGATTTTTATTTTTGATATCCTAAAAATATCGCATTCATTGGTACGTTGTCGTTACCAACCACGCCTCAATTTATTTATTAGCTATTTGCGCGTAAAGCACTCTACTTACACACAGGATACAACTATCTCATATTAATAACTTTTTTTAATATTACTACTAAGAGTTCGTTTGGTTTAGATTTTGATAGAATAGCTTTTAAAATAATTGATGTGAAAATAATTACTTTTAGAATAATTGGTGTAGAAAAAATTGATTTGTGTTTGGAAAATATGTTAAAAAAGTGAATTTAAAAGGGTGTTGTGAGATACTAAAAGTAAAAGCTAATATTTTTAGCTTCCATTAGAATCAATTATTTTTAAAGTGATATATTTTTTCTAAAAGTAAAATGCTAAACCAAACACTTTGAATTATTTTCACCCAACTTATTTCCACCGCAACCAGAAAATTTTCTATAACCAAACAGACACTAAATTATCATTGAGTTTTGTTAATAAGTGCTTGAGTTTTGTTAATAAGTGCTTAACAATATTTGTTAACATGCAATGCCATATTTTTCAATGCGAGATTGAAGAGACAATATTGTTTTAATATTTTTTATTATAATAATGTTTGGTTTACAATGGTAAACAAGTCAATACAACTAATGAATCTATTTTAACTTTGTTTTTTACTAAAATAATTATTAAGATGATAATGAACTGAACAATTGTGGTCAAAAATCTCATTTATTGGTTGGTTTTGACTGATTTCTACATTTAGCCTCACTTAAAAAAATAATAATACTACATGTACATCAAGCACACATTCATCAAATATCCATCAAACATTATGTAATTTGTGAGCCCACCATTTAAAATAAAAACTCAAACCCACACACATACCCTTCATTCCCCAACTTGACACGCGACACACACTCACTCTGATGGATGCTTGATAGATAAAATGCTGATGTACATGTCAATCATTTCTACTTTAAAAAATGAGTGATGTTATTTGCACAATAAAAACCAGTCAAAATTAGCCAATAGAAAAAATTTTGGGTCAAACCCACTCAGCTCACTAAAAACCAAATCTTAAATAAAAAATTTTTGGACCAAAAAATTAACAAATGAACTCATTGACTTGTTAGGGTGTTTTTCTGTTGATCAAATATATATATTTTTTATTAGTCATAATTACTTTCGGATTTTAATGCAACATGTTTAATACTTGAACCCAAATCTAATAACAGTCTACGTGTTATAATCGATAATCTTATTTGTTCTTATCTTGGCATATAAATTATTTGCTTTGCAATTTCACACGCATCATGCACTAAAATCCTAATAAAAAAGATAAAAAAAAAAACACAAAGCACCTAAATTAATATTTATAAAATTTATTATCGAAAAAAAGTCTTAAAAATAAAAATTTAAAATACATTTCTCCAAAATTAAAATGTTGAATAAATTGATCGTTCAAAAGAATATAACATAAATTAGTCCGTCAAGAATAAAAATTGTTAAATTAGTCCTTATCAATTGAAAATATTAGACAAATTAATAATCCATTATAAAAATTAATTTAATAATTTTCATAAATTTTAAGAGATTAATTTATTTGATTTTTCTTAAAGAACTAATTTATCTAACATTTTAATTAAAAAAAAACATATTTTAAATTTTTATTTTTAGAGTAAATACCCAAATTCGTCCCTGAACTTTTTCAGAGGACCCACATTCGTCTCTGAAAAAATTTAGTTAGTCCCGCAGTCCCTGAACTTGCATTCCGTTAGACACATCAGTCCCTCCGTGAACTCTCTCCGTTAATGACTAACGGAGGGATCCTACGTGGACAGTTAAACTTGTCACATTGCTGTTATTTTCTACGTCATCAATAGATAATTAAGGAGGGACAAATCAGTCCCTATCATCAAACACAAAACGCCACCGTTTTGTGCTTCTTCCCCAATATCTCTTGTTGCCCCCTTGTTTGAAAACCTAATCTCAAAAACCATTTTGTACTCACAAGAATGAGTCCTTAGAGAAGATGTTGAGTGATATGGAAAACAAACAGCAAATATTGGAGATGGAGATGAAGATGAAAATGTTGTTTTGGAATAAATCAGTCCTTGAATTTATTGAAATGAGATTGATCAATCCCTGAATTTTTTGAAATGAGACTGATCAGTCCCTGCACGAATCCATTCTGAGACAAAATGAACTTATCAAAACCTGCATTTGCTAAACAGAATCAAATGGACAATAATAGCATAGGACCAAGTCCTACATGCCCATATCAGAAACTAAACAATTTCAAATATTTTGTAATAAAATTAAACACACATAAACCTCCAAATATGGCTAGAGCAAAATAAAAAATCAAAGCAATATGTGTCAAGCCATAATGCCGTCATCAAAATGGGTTTTGAGATTGGATTTTCATCTTCATCTCCATCTCCAACATTTGCAGTTTGTTTTCCATATCACTCAATCTCTTATCTAAGGACTCATTGTTGTGAGTACAAAATGATTTTTGAGGTTAAGTTTTCAAACAAGGGGCAACAAGAGATATTGGGGAAGAAGCACAAAACGATGACGTTTTGTTTTTAAGGATAGGGACTGATTTGTCCCTTCTTAATTATCTACTGATGACGTAGAAAATAACATCAATGTGACAAGTTTAACTGTCCACGTAGGATCCCTCCGTTAGTCATTAACGGGGAAAGTTCATGAAGGGACTGAAGTGTCTAACAAAATGCAAGTTCAGGGACTGCGGAATTAATTAAATTTTTTCAGGGACGAATGTGGGTCCTCTGAAAAAGTTCTGGGACTCTTATTTTTAAAAAGACTATTTGGTTATAATAAATTTTGTGGGGACTGTTTTATCTAAAAAAAAAGAAAGTAAAATAAAAAAAAATAAAAATGAAAAAAAGAATGTTTCAGCTTCCTGACTCTGACTTTTCTCCTATTCCTTACTTCCTTCATCTTTCACCCTTCTTCGTCGTCTTCTTCTTCTTCTTCTTCTTTCTCCATTTTCAGCTACCATTCTTTCTTTGAGCTCAAAATCTTCTTTAATCTTTCACACTCTTTAATCTTCTTCATCAGTTCCATTACTCTCCAAACCCAAAAAAGCTTCTTCCTTTTCCATTTGCTTAATCAATCTCAATCTCTCTTTCTCAGGTAAGAAGCTACAACCCTTTTTTTTTTTTTCCTTTTTCTTTTGTTTTCTCTTCTTTCCGATAAACCCTTTACTTTGTTTCCTCTCCCTTACTCAGAATTAGCTTCATTCTCCTTACTGGGTTGGAAGAAAAAAAAACCCATTTTTTTTCCTGTGGCAAAAAAATCATTTTTTTTTAAAATATTTGTGATCAAACCCCAAATTAGGATTTTTTTTAGTAAAGGAAGGACGATCATTCAGAAAATCAGGGTTTTTTGTTTTGTGGCAAAGATGGATTCTTTAGATGCCACAAATTCTTCTAATTCATCGTCATCATCATCATCATCTTCTGGAGGTGTGAATAGCGGTAATAGTAATAGTAGTAACCGTAATGATAACAATACTAGCAGTAATGGTAATAGTAATGGTGGTACTGTGGCATGGTATGGAATGAGGTTACCATCTGTTACCCCCTTGCGTTCCCCACTTTCCTTTTTGTTGGATTACTCTGGCATTCTGCGCCCACCCCATGATTCTGAGGCTGTGATTGTCAACAATGGAGTTTCCGGTTCGGAATTACTGTCTGAGGCTCGAGTTCGGTCGCTTGATGGTGCTGGTGCTGGTGCTGGTGCTTCTTCTGGGGACCCCTGTGCTGGGGAGGTTGCAATAAGGATCATTGGAGCAGGAGAGCATGACCACAATGTGGGGGTAGGTTCTTCTCCCTCGTCATCGTCGAGGAATCCGGTTGGAGGAGTGGGGTATGATGATTGTGATGAGATGGGTGGTGATAGAGGTCCTGGAGTGACTGCATTGGATGATGATGGTGAGGGCCACGGTGGAATTGCGGCAGGCGAGAGGGTTCCTCTGGTGCATTCGCCTTCGTCTTCGGCTGGTAGTGGACAGACTGATAATGGTGATGCTGGGAATGGAATAGAAAGTAACGGTAGGGATTCGTCGTCCTACCAGAGGTATGATATTCAGCAGATTGCAAGGTGGATTGAGCAGATTCTTCCTTTTTCGCTCCTGTTGTTGGTTGTTTTCATCCGTCAGCATTTGCAAGGTATTGCCATTTCTGTGTTCTAGTACATTGGTTATGTTGTGCTTATGATGTTAGTTTTGGCATTCAAAGTTTTGGCATTCTGCATATTCCTTTGTTTCCTTTTTTCCTTGTTATTAGTTATTAGTATATTGCATTGCCCAGATATATGATGTATTATATGTTAGACTTTGATGATGTGGCTTGAACCAAGTCCATGGCCAACCATTGTGTTTGGTTAGGAGAAGGATCATGTGCCTTCTCCGTAACATGCGGTGACATTGAATAAAATTGATAACAAAACGCGCTTAGCTTGGTTGTCGTGTGTTTTTCTTTGAGTTATAAGTGAAAACTATTTATAGTTTTCCTATCATATGATTTGTGTCTGTTTTTATTCGAGTGATCATTTTTCTTGTTCTTAGGAAATTTGCTTGGGCGATTCAAATTTGTAGGACAAAAAGTTTGCTGTCCTTTGATAATGATTGAATTATAAACCTATGAAAGTAGCAATAACCAACATCTTTACTTCCCTTTCTTGAATTTTATTTTGGTTTTTCACATAACATCTTTTTTGAATTTATTTTGGCCTTGTTACCCTGTTTAAATGTTTTCTGTTACTTCTTATGGAAAGGCGTGGAGGAAATGAAAATGTTATGTGAGAAGATATCTAAGGAACACATGGCATGCACTTCTCTTTTGTTTCATATTTCTTGCTGTTCTTTGAAATGCTTTTGTTGCTTTGCTAATTGTGAGAGATGTAAAGACAAATTTTGTAGCGTTATCTTAGAAACGATGTTCACAACATCTGTTTCTTTAATGATCCTTTGCTTATATATGAAAGCTTTACAAGGTAAAATGAGTATGTGTTTTTCTCTGTCTTCCTTTTGAGTTGTGATTGTGATTGTGTCTTTTCTTCGATGCGACATTGTAAGTAGGAAAGTTTCCAATTGGTGCATCATGCATGTTAGACTGGTTCTCACATATAGTTTCAATTTCATCTTATTTTGAAGTTTTGATTCTTTCCACACTAATCGGTGATGTTCATTCCCCGAGAACTTGCAGGTTTCTTTGTCACAATTTGGATATCAGCTGTGATGTTTAAGTCAAATGAAATTGTTAAGAAGCAGACAGCTTTAAAGGTGTTTTACCCAGAGTTTTTGTTACTCATTTAAAAATTTCCTTTAGTAAACTTTTTTTTTCTGAACCTCGCTCCCCATCATGCCAAAACAAATGAGAGGCTCAGCTCAAGTTTTATTTTGCAGGGAGATAGGAAAGTCTCAATTCTTGTTGGTATCTCTTCTGCCTTCGTGCTTCATGTGATGTTCATTTATTGGTGGTATCGAAATGATGATCTTTTATACCCCCTGGTCTTAATTCCTCCAAGAGCAACTCCTTTCTGGCATGCAATATTCATCATTTTGGTGAATGGTATGGACTTTTACTGTGTATGCTCTGTTTACTTTCTATATTGCTACAGTGAATCTTTATAGAACAAATTGAGATGAAATTACTGATGAGGCATAGCTTTCTAATATCTGAACTTTACTGCGAGGGAAATTCCTTTAAAATGAGAATGAGTTTTACACCAAATAGAGTTCAGATGCCTAATCCTAATTCCTAATCCAATAGACTTGTTTGTTTGAAAATGTGAAGGTGAAATAATTACATTCCAACCAAATACTCCAAATAGTGGAATATACAAAACATTGCCAGAGATTTCTGCTCTTCCCTTTTCCCAAAACTAACAAAACTTGTCAAAAAGATCTGAGTTAACACCATACTTTTGGTAGTTTTCTTTTGTTTGACAATGTTGTGGGGACACTTTCTTCGAGCCACTTATTCCTTTCAATGTTTGATTTATTGTTTGACACTGATAATTTGCAATATCTTTCTGAATTTTTTCTTCTAGTTAATATCAAAATGCTGTGTCACATCTCACAAAGATTCCTTTTACTGTTTTTTTTTTATTTGGATTTTAATGATTAATTATTGTTATTGTTGTTGGTACTAATGGTCCCCATATACATTGACCTTCAGATACATTGGTGAGGCAGGCAGCAATGGCCTTCAAGTGTTTTCTGTTAATATATTACAAAAATGGCAGAGGTCATAACTTCCGTCGGCAGGTGATTAGTATCTTCCATATACGACAAGTATGTAATTTTCAGCTATAATTTACTTCTACAACATTTGAAATTGTCCAACTTACTTGTAGGCTCAAATGTTAACTCTTGTTGAGTACACGCTGCTGCTGTATCGTGCCTTGTTGCCAACACCTGTTTGGTATCGGTTCTTCCTAAACAGGGCTTATGGCAGTCTGTTTTCATCATTGACCACAGGATTGTATTTAACTTTCAAGCTGACATCTGTGGTTGAGAAGGTATGTTTTCATTCTTTAAAATTCGCAATCTTGGTTCTGTATTTGAAGGTATTTGTGTATGAAGCTTAATTATTCTGTTGTCTTCTACCTTCTATGTGCTTATTGTTAGGTCCAATGCTTCATTTCTGCCTTGAAAGCATTATCCAAGAAGGAAGTTCATTATGGGGTTAATGCCACGATGGAACAGGTAATATTCCAGTTCGGTGGAAAAAAGAAAATTCAACTTGGCATCTGAGTAATTACATTTGTATATAATAACACTGCTCTCTTTTTTAGAATGTTTGTATTCTGTTAGGTGATGTTATGCTGTTTCAAACTTGAATTTTCTTACCTTTTATCTATAAAATATATTGAAGTTGGGTCTGTAAATGTTACATACATAAGTAAAGAACTCAAGGTTAGCCATTGTTCTCCAAGTAATACATTTAATCAATTTGAGAATTCACTTATTCTAGTTAATGCAGTTCTTATCTACAATGTTACTTAGAAATAATCAATGACATAAAAATTATGGATTATATCTTGCAAATGTAGCTTACATTTAGCAATTAATTTATCACATAAATCACATTCATCTTATTGATGTAATTTTTCCTCACTGGATTTCTATATTAGAGTTAGTTGTTTGGTTACATTGAGCGATTTTGTACTATACTAGAACATCATATTTAACGTGGAGAGGGATCTTGGAAATAGCCGTCGATTTCTTCTGTATGAATTTTTTTTAACCTATTGTTGTTTAATGTTGTATTGTTTCCTTTTTTTTCAAACGATTCCTTTCTAGTGGTGCTTCTATATATTTAGGGTGTCTAGAAGTGAGTTTCATGTATAATTTTACACACATAATCTATCCATGAAAGTTTACACCCCATTTTAACCATCTAACCAAACATACCATTAAGGAGGAAAACTTATGTAAATACTAATATAATATCTATATTACTGAAGAATTGTATTGGGAAACTCATCAAGTATGATCATAAAGTCTATGTATGAAAATGCAGGTTAATGCTGCTGGTGACTTATGCGCTATATGCCAGGAGAAAATGCATGCCCCCATATTGTTGCGATGTAAACACATCTTCTGTGAGGAATGTGTGTCAGAATGGTGAGTTCACACTTTCAGAACTTTTATTCCTCATTTATAACTTTCCTTTTTATATGGAAAGTTCACAATATATTTAAAAGAAATATACTTGGATAAATTCTGAAAGCCACCAGATAATTGTTTAGGGAAGACTAGAAATCAGCCAATTAGTTCCCACTTTTAATTTTCAAGAACACAACATACTTTTGTAAGTAGTTCTCAAGAAGGTGTGGTTTGGTTTGCGTCTCGCTTGCATGGGAATAAGGGCATATAATGGTACAGTTTTTGATAGGTGTGGTATAATAATCTTGCATGGAATAATTTGTATATTTTGTTTATTTACAATTTTTATTAGTTGAAACTCTTGCTTGTCATTCATTTGCATATGTATTTATGCTAGGATCTGTCAAGGAAAAGGTTTCTTTCTTTATGATTATCTAATCATATTTATGTATATTATCACAAAAACAAAATGCCTTTTCTTAATAGGCAGGTTAGGGATCAAATAATGTTGTTGCGTTCTATTATATATGATGCCTTCATATTACATACAAGCATCAATGTAGTGGCTCTTGCTAGTCCAACACTGAAATCTGGCCATTTTATTTATGGAATTCAGCTCTTCTAAAGTGCATTCTGCAGAGAGTAAAGCCGCACACATATAATTGTTGATGAGAATTATTGGCTAAAAGTTTCGTTATACGTTCACCTGTTTAACAATTCATAAATGTGTATCACTTCCCTTGATTTTCTCATCAACAACCATAATTGTGCACCTTACCCTCTTATGTGTGGCTAAAGTGCAAGGTGCACTCAAAAGAAGCCAAGTCCATTTTTATGACATTGGTAATTCAAAGCAAATGATATGGAACATAATAACCAAATGGTTTCAGAGAGTTCCCTTGATCATTGCCCTCTTCTGCTTTAAACTAATGAGGGACTAACATGTATTGTAAAAGTCTTAAAGGAAATGGAACTTTCTAGAAAGTGAACATTTAGACATGAAGGTGCCGTTAAGGCAGTGTTTGTTTTCACTGACTCTGGTGACAGAGTTGAGGAGTCAGTGAAAAAATGATTATATTAAGTGTTTGGTGTGAGGTTCATAGTGAAGATGAGAAAATCGTTCTAGTGACTCAATGAACAAAATTTTCAATTTTTTGTTCACTCCAATTTTGGAGTTATTGTGTGTTGGAAGAGAGGCACATATATGTGATGGTGTATTTGGAGTTAATTTTGGAGTCATTGTGCCTCTGACTTCTGTGACACTGATTTCTGTTCTCATAGTTAATTAAAACAAACACGGCCTAAGAGTCACTTAAACTGTATTCTGATTGTTCAATATATTTATGACTTCTCTCGACCAACAAAGGCACTTTTCTTTTTTCAGGTTTGAGAGAGAAAGGACTTGCCCTCTCTGCAGAGCATTGGTAAAACCTGCCGATCTGCGGACCTTCGGGGACGGTTCAACAAGCCTCTTTTTCCAGCTGTTCTAAACTCGAAGTTCTTTAGGTTGGATCGTAGTTTTGTGCCAACCTCTACCTGAGCTCTGATTTCGCGAGATTTTTTTCGTCGATCATTTCCTAGGAAATAATGTTGAAGAAGGAAATCATCAAAAAGACATGACTTTGCAGTCATGGCTTTAAGAGCACACATTCATTCTCTTGTAATGAACTCAGATTTCAGATGTACAAAACAAAAAAGGGCTTTTCTCAGCTTCCAGATGTTCAAACCTGAGGGGATTCACTAACCTGATTCTTCATTTTCTATGACACTATGATCAACACAAATTTGTCCTTTTATGTTATATCCTTTTGAAATTCATCTCTTTTTTTAAAGTATATATAATATATATGTTTCTTCACAGCCTTTATGCAAACATGTCAAATGAGTTGTTCTTTCTACATGTAAGTACTGAGATTGTTGATTAAGAAATTTGGATCTGGATTTATGCTTTTGATGAGTGTGCATGTCATTTTTCTTTTTCTTTTGCTTTTATTACTTGGGAGCAAAGCTTCTCTCCATATTCCATGCCAAATGGTTTGCTCAAATTAGATTTTCTTTTTTTAATACTGAATTTAGGATGAGAGAATGATACTTGAATTTAAAGTACTGACTGGAAAAAATAAATAGTTGTCTAGAGTTCGATTCTTAGCAATGTGTATAAAAGAAGTTTTGTGATTAGAGGTTTACCTCTTTATAGAAGTTTTGATCGATTATAGTTTTCACTTTTATTATATGTTTAAAGGATTAAGTAATATAAGATAATCGTGTTTATTTCGGCCTCTTCATGTCATATTAAGTTATAATACATGTTGATGTATAAGGGATTGACATATAAATTTATATAATACAATCTCTGCACCACATGATAGATAAATATGGAATAATGTTTGACGTATAATAAAAATACATTCAAACAAAAATATGCAGTAACATATAGTATTAACTTATACAATCATGTTTAAGATAACATACCAAACATATCTTTAAAACTGATTGTATAGGAAAAAGTAAAACACATTTTTGTTCAAAATAAATACTAAATATTTCCTCGTTTACTATACAAGCTAAACTCGTTTTTTTTAAAACTATAAAGCCTCTGAGTGTAAGGTGTGAGGCCATATAAAAAGTTATATTTTAGCATTTATTATTTCGTATTCCGTGAATATCACCCTTAAATTTTGTTTGACATATACTAAAAACTTATCAACTTATTTTCTACTATTATATTTGAATTGATGTTAAAGAATATACCAATTTTTTAAGTATTCAAATAATGATGACCTTATTGTTTATTGTTTGTCAAGCATGCCCACCAAAGTGGACTAATTTGAGGGAAAATCTATAAAACTTGATGAAAGGTTGTTGAGTCTACTTTGGTAGGCTGGCTTATTAATTAACCCTTCAATTTTTATTGGAATCAAACTTAACATGTATATTGATGTTCCAATTTATGAAAAATTCTTAAATGACCACATTCAACATGTGATTCAGGAATATTTACAATCATATATTTTAATTTACATCATTTAAAATTTATATAAAAAACAAAAAATATGTAATTGAAAATATTTATGGACTATGCATTAAATGTGATCTGGGATCACCTAAAAATTTCTCTCCAATTTATAGACTTGTTCACAGGACAAGCAAAAAATGAATATTATAACTGCAGAACTAGTTCTCTTTTTTCTGAATTTGAATTTAGTCTGTATGAAGTTTTTAAAATCATATAAAGTTTTTTTGTTAATTAAAGATAAATTTGTCTTTTAAAACTTGTTTGACATTAAATATGTTCCTAAAAAATTATAATGTAGAACAATTTAGTTCTCTTTAGGCTAGCATAGATTCCAAAATATTATCACAAATTAACTCGTCTGATACAACTTTTGCTCGTGTATAGACATAATATGACTTGATTTTAGCTCAATCTCACTATTTATTTATAGCCTTCAATTTCTACTAATTTTTAAAAATTAGACAATTCACTATTTTAAATATTATAGTCTTTACTTTTTGAGTGTTTTTAGAAAAATAGTGAAATCTCATTTTTTAAAGTCTATAGCCTTTAATTTCTACTTTGTTTAAAAAATTGTGCATTTCACTATTTTAAAGGCTAGTCTTTACTTTTCAAGTGTTTTTAGAAAAATTATGAAATCTCACTTTTTAAAGTCTAAAACCTTCAATTTCCTCTTGTTTAAAAAATTATGCAATTCACTATTTTAAATGCTATAGTCTTTACTTTTCGAGTGTTTTTAGAAAAATAGTAAAAACTCACTTTTTAAAGTCTACAGCCTTCAATTTCTAATTTGTTTAAACAATTATGTAATTCACTATTTTAAAGGCTATAGTCTTTACTTTTCGAATATTTTTAGAAAAATAGTGAAATCTCACTTTTTAAAGTCTATATCCTTTAATTTCTACTTTGTTTAAAAAATAATGCAATTCATTACTTTAAAGGTTATAGTCTTTACTTTTCGAGTATTTTTAGAAAAATAGAGAAATCTCACTTTTTAAAGTCTATAGCCTTTAATTTCTACTTTGTTTAAAAAATTATTCAATTTACTATTTTAAAGGCTATAGTCTTTACTTTTCGAGTATTTTTAGAAAAATAGTGAAATCTCACTTTTTAAAATCTAAAGCCTTCAATTTCTACTAACTTTTAAAAATTACGTAATTCACTATTTTAAAGTCAATAGTCTTCACTTTTCGAGTGTTTTTAGAAAAATAGGAAAATCTCATCTTTTAAGGTCTATAGCCTTCAATTTCTACTAATTTTTCAAAATTATGTAATTCGCTATTTTAAAGACTATAGTCTTTACTTTTCGAGTGCTTTTAGAAAAATAGAAAAATCTCACTTTTAAAGTCTATAGCCTACCATTTCTACTAACTTTTAAAAATTATGTAATTCAGTATTTTAAAGACTATAGTCTTTAGATTTCTAATGTTTCTCGAAAAATAGTGACATCTCACTCTTTAAAGTCTATAGTCTTAATTTCTACTTTGTTTAAAAAATTATGCAATTCACTATTTTAAAGGCTACAATCTTTTAATTTTTGAGTATTTTCAGAAAAATAATGAAATCTCATATTTTAAAGTTTATAGCCTTCAATTTCTTCATTGTTTAAAAAATTATGCAATTTACAATTTCAAAGGCTATAGTCTTTACTTTTCGAGTGTTTTTAGAAAAATAGTGAAAACTCACTTTTTAAAGTCTATAGCCTTCAATTTCTATATTGTTTAAAAAATTATGCAATTCACTATTTTAAAGCCTACAATCTTTACCTTTCGAGTGTTTCTAGAAAAATAATGAAATCTCAAATTTTAAAGTCTATAGCCTTCGATTTCTTCTTTGTTTAAAAAATTATGCCATTCACTATTTTAAAGCATTTAGTCTTTACTTTTCGAATGTTTTTAGAAAAATAATGAAATCTTACATTTTAAAGTCTATTGCCTTCAATTTCTTCGTTGTTTAAAAAATTATGCAATTCACTATTTTAAAGGCTAAACTCTTTACTTTTCGAATATTTTTAGAAAAATAATGAAATCTCATATTTTAAAGTCTTATAGCCTTCAATTTCTTTTTTGTTTAAAATTATGCAATTCACTATTTTAAAGCCTATAGTCTTTACTTTTCGAATGTTTTTAGAAAAATAATGAAATCTTACATTTTAAAGTCTATTTCCTTCAATTTCTTCGTTGTTTAAAAAACTATGCAATTCACTATTTTAAAGGCTATAGTGTTTACTTTTCGATATTTTTAGAAAAATAGTGAAATCTCAAATTTTAAAGTTTATAGCATGGTTCTGAAAACCGGACCGGACCGGCCGGTCGGACTGGTTGGACCGTGAACCGCCGCCGCATCCGGTCCATTTCGAACCTAAAAACCGTTTGAGTTCGAAACCGCCGTAAACCGCCACGAACCGCCGGTTAACCGGCCAACTGGCCAAAAACCGACGGCCCGCGGGTTGGATCGTTTTGAGAAAAAGGGGAAAAATTTTTAAAAAAGAAAATCTCAGATACACTCACTTTCTCAAAGCCTCTCATCTCCCTCAAGATCTCAACCCCAACCCACACCTCTATTTCTCTCTGCCAGTCACACCCACCGGCGCCGGCCACCACTAGCGCCTAGCTACCACCATCGTCCGGCCACCACTAGCGCCTAGCTGCCACCATCACTCACCAGCTGCCTGCCAGCCACGAACAACAATGAGAAACAGAGAGATCACATGAAGAGAGTAAAAACTAAAAGGACATCTAAATGTAGAGGGATGTGAAAGAACCATTAATAATGGAGAATAAGAAAAAAAATAAAAAAGATGAAGTGAAGAGGGAAAAGAAGAAAGTGGCGGCTAGGTTAGAAATATATTAGGTTAAGAACAAAAGAATTAATAGAATAGGTCCAAGTCCAATAAAAACACTACAAATATTTTGGGCTTTAACTAAAACAATAAGAACAAAAACAAAACTAATAGAATGAGTTGTACAAAAAAAATCAATGAGCTAATATCTCTAACATTCTATTTTTTAGTTTTTAATTATTATTATTATAATTTTTTTTTGTGTAACTAGGTACTGTATTTTTGTATTTTATTATGCCGATTTTAAACCCGGTCGAACCTTCGGTTAAACCTCTAAACCTCTGAACCTTTCTCTCGACCGGTTCGATATCCGGTCCGGTTTTCGGAACCTTGGTTTATAGTCTTCAATTTCTAATAACTTTTAAAAATTATGTAATTCACTATTTTAAAGACTATAATCTTTACTTTTCGAGTGTTTTTAGAAAAATAGGAAAATCTCATTTTTTTTAAACTCTATAGTCTTCAATTTTTACTTTGTTTAAAAAATTATGCAATTAACTATTTTAAAGGTTATAGTCTTTACTTTTCGAGTGTTTTTTGAAAAATAGTGAAATCTCACTTTTTAAAGTCTATAGCCTTCAATTTCTACTATGTTTAAAAAATTATGCAATTCACTATTTTAAGGCTATAATCTTTACTTTTCAAGTGTCTTTAGAAAAATAGTGAAATCTCACCTTTTAAAGTCCATAACCTTCAATTTCTAATAACTTTTAAAAATTATGTAATTCACTATTTTAAAGATTATAGTATTTACTCTCTGAGTGTTTTTAGAAATATAGGAAAATCTCACCTTTTAAAATATATAGCCTTCAACTTTTACTTTATTTAAAAAATTATGCAATTCATTATTTTAAAGGCTATAGTGTTTACTTTTCGAGTGTTTTTAGAAAAATAATGAAATCTCAGTTTTTAAAGTCTATAACCTTTAATTTCAACAATTCACTATTTTAAAGGATATAGTGTTTACTTTTCGAGTGTTTTTAGAAAAATAATGAAATCTCACATTTTAAAGTCTATAGTCTTTATTTTTTTCTTTGTTTAAAAAATTATGCAATTCACTATTTTAAAGCCTATAGTCTTTACTTTTCGAGTGCTTTTAGAAAAATAATAAAATCTCACATTTTAAAGTCTATTGCCTTCAATTTCTTCGTTGTTTAAAAAATTATGAAATTCACTATTTTAAAGACTATAGTCTTTACTTTTCGATGTTTTTAGAAAAATAGTAAAATCTCATATTTTAAAGTCTATAGCCTTCAATTTCTACTAATTTTTTGAAAAATTATGCAATTTACTATTTTAAAGGTCATAGTCTTTACTTTTCAAGTGTTTTTAGGAAAATAGTGAAAACTCACTTCCTCATAATTATTATTTTTTTTGTTCGGACAAAAAGGTCATTGATAGTAAAAAATATCACTAATGATATGTATATAATGAAAATTGTACAATACTTATACAATAATCATATTCACTGTTAAATTGTAATATGAATTTACAAACTAATACAATCTAATATGATTATTGTACAAATATTGTATAATTTTTATCGTACACGTACTATTTCTAAAAAAAAAACACCCATCAATTTTTAACATTAAATTTGGGCCTAACAGTATAGGAAAAAAATACTCAAGTATCAAACCAAAATTCCAAACCAAACAACCCCTCCAACAAAAAAAAAAACCTTAATTGTCTCAGTTCTGAAAGAACTAGGTTTGTGATTTTGTCTAAAGAAGATGGAGGAAGAACAACGAAGCCTCGAAAGCTTCTTAGAATGGGCAGCACAACTTGGAATAACGGATTCAACAACCACTGACCAACACAAACCTCATCGTTCTCTTTCCTGTTTGGGTTCTTCTCTATCTGTCTCTCACTTTCCTCAAGCTGGAGGGTACTCACAATTTTGCTTTTAAATTTATTTTATTTTATTACGATTCACGATAGAGCACAATGATGTCATTTGATCCATATAGCCGACCCCACACAGTGGGATAAGGCTGATTTTTCACTGTGATAATGAAAATTTCATTATGATGGATGTGAACTTGTGAATCCAAATGTTGATGCTTTTTACTTGTGTTCTATTATTTGGAGAATGATGCAGTAGAGGTTTGGGTGCTGTGAGAGATCTTAAGAGGGGAGAACTTGTTCTAAGAGTTCCAAAATATGCTTTGATGACAAGTGAAAGTGTTATGGAAGATACAAAAATTTGTGTTGCTGTCAACAGCCATTCTTCTCTTTCCTCAACCCAGGTTTCTTTCTTAACTGTTTTACTCATATGTGATAGTATTATGTTGGTTGTTGTGTTTAGAATGCTAAGTTGGAACTTGGAATTGTTGTGCGTGCACAATCGGGTCGGTTTGGATAGCAATGCTTATGATTTTGTTTAATTTCCTGGAGAGTCAGGTGTCATAATTTTTCTGTTTCACAATATAACTTATTACTTCTCAGAAAAGTAGTCTAGTGCTTTTTGAGAAGTCAGGTCAAGAAGCACTTTTCAAAATGTTTAAAATAAATATTTTTATTGTTATGTATTGAAATATAAAATGACTTACTCATAAGTTACTTTTTAGAAGTTACTTCTGCATAAAAACTTAAATAAGTTATTTATCCAAACTGACTCTAAAGCTGATCGAATTTATTCCTTTTCTTTGGTTATTTAAATAAGCCAGACATTTTAGGAAAAAAAGTTTTGTGCATGATTGAAAACAGGGTGATTAAAAATAGGGTGAGCTTGCACAACAATAAGGTTGTTGCTTTGAGTTCAGATCATGGAAATAACCTTTTTTCACTTTTGGGGTAAGGTGGTGAGTGTATATATCTAATCTTCCCTGACCCTATATCAATTGGGGGCCTCGTGCACTAGGTCGCCCTCTTGTGTGCTTGGTTGAACCAGAGTTTGATGCCATGAAGAATATATGGTTTTGTCATTGTTGTGTTATGTGCATCATTTGCTTATAATTGAGTGTTTTATACTATTAACTATGGAGTAATCTATACTTACTTTTGAGCTTTTGCATATTGCAGATATTGATTGTTTGCTTGTTGTATGAATTGAGCAAAGGAAAAGCTTCAAGGTGGCATCCATACCTCATGCATTTGCCACACAGTTATGATATCCTAGCCATGTTTGGTGAATTCGAGAAAAATGCTCTGCAAGTTCAGTTTCTATTAGAAATTTTAGTTTGTCTTATTAGGTTAGATTATAGCTTCTCGTCTAATTATATTTATCAGCATTTCATTTATACTTTATGTTATAAGTAATCTTTATGCATATTGTGTTTTTTAGGTGGATGAGGCTATATGGGTCACGGAGAAAGCTGTTCTAAAATCTAAATCTGAGTGGAAAGAAGCTCATGCTTTGATGGAAGAACTAAATCTTAAGCCCCAGCTTTTAACATTTAAGGCTTGGGTTTGGGCTGCTGCAACGGTTAGAAACTTGGCCTATGACATGGATTTATGCATGCTAAATTACTTTATTCACAAACATCGAATTTGGCTTTCCTTTGATGCATGGACTGCAGTCATATTTTTCATTCGAGTAATGCTACATGTACACCACAAAATCAGTCACCATATATAATAATCCAACTTTTTAAAACTATTAATCCAATTTTTAAAATGTTGGATTAATGTATGAGTCTAATTGTGATCCACCGTCAGTGTAAAACAGTTTCACACTGACGTTGAATCACGTGCTGCAATGTAAGTAAATAAATTTGACATTTGAGAGTTTAATTGTGATCCACCGTCAGTGTAAACAGTTTTACACTGACGTCGAATCGCGTGCTGTCACATCAGCAAAAAGTAGTTTTTTTTCGAGATAGTGAATTCAAATGTCAAATTTATTTACTTACGTTGCAGCACGTGATTCAACGTCAGTGTAAAACTGTTTTACACTGACGGTGGATCACAATTAAACTCTTAATGTATAATATTAAAAGTTGGATTAATAGTTTTTAAAAGTTATATTATTACATATGGTGACTGATTTTGTAATGTACATAAGAAATTTCTCTTTTCATTCTCATGGTTCTGGTTTTGGTTAATAGTGGCGACTACTACTAGATAAATTCTCTCGGGCTGAAGTTGTGTTTACATCCATGAATTTATGACACAACTTATTTTTGTTAACCTTTCTAAAGTTCTGCTATTGCAGTTAAATTATTTCAATGATTAGATAAAGAAACAAGTTTTATTGTACACTGATAGATTTGTTATTGATTGATACATGAATACATCATATGCATTCATGCATTACAAGGCATATATACTTTTATTTTTAAGCTGTTAAGGTAAAGTAAATCACAAAATTGTTTCTCTATCTTTTGATCACATTTAAGCTTTCGAAAATCTAGATATCTTCGCGGACACTGCATATACCATGGGATGAAGCTGGGTGTTTATGCCCTGTTGGTGACTTGTTCAATTATGATGCGCCCGGAGAGGAGCCGTCTGATATTGTCGAGGATGTAGAGAATTCGCTATCTAGTTCTTTCATGTGTGTTACTGCCTCATCAAATGGAGACAATACTGTAGTGGTAGATGCAGAGCAGCTTGATTCTCTGTCTTTGAGATTAACTGATGGTGGGTTTGAGGAAGATGCTGATGCATATTGCTTTTATGCTAGGGCACATTACAAGAAAGGAGATCAGGTATTGCACGATTCTTGGAAACTTTAAATTACAACGGTGCTTATGACTTTTTTTAACTTTCTGGTAGTCCAAAGTCATAATTTTCCTATTTGGTAATATAACTTAGGGTCAGTTTGGATAAACAACTTATTTAAGTCATTGTATAAAAGTAACTTCTGAAAAATAACTTCTGAATAAGTTATTTTGCATGTGAACATGAAATAACAAAATTTCTTATTTCAATTGCTTTGAAAAGTACTTCTAAAGAATTTTGACTTCTCCGAAAGCACTGGAATAACTTCTGGAGAAGTCATAAGTTATATAGTCAAACAGGACATATATAACTTCTGATAAGTCAGAAGTTAAAAAAAATTAGAAGCACTGTAATCCAAACGGACCCTTACTATTTCTCGAGAAGTTATTCTGACTTTTCAAGAAACACTTTTCAAAATATTTTGTTATTTTGCATTTAAATATAAAATGACTTATTCATAAGTCACTTTTTAGAAGTTATTTCTGTATAAAGACTTATTATCCAAACTGGCCCATAATATCTTTGCTTTATGTTTAGGCTTTGTTTTGCATATCTGACATTCATCTTTATTTTCCACTTTTTTTTCATGCTTTTTACTGGAAAATGTTTATTTCATGATCCAATTACTGTATGATTTAAAAATGTTTAATGATTCTCCATTTCGTGATTCTGTCTTTTTTTTAATTTGATTTCTACAAATTGTCAATAATATGTTTCATGCCTCTTGTTGATTGTTCAAAAAGTTAGGTTTTACAATTGTCATTTTTTCAACAGGTTCTGTTATGCTATGGAACTTACACAAATTTGGAGCTTCTTGAACACTATGGATTTCTCTTACATAACAATCCAAATGACAAAGTTTTTATCCCTTTGGAACCTGCTGTATACTCTTCAACATCTTGGTCTAAGGAATCACTTTACATCCATCATAACGGGAAGCCTTCCTTTGCGCTGCTCGCCGCATTGCGGCTGTGGGCAACCCCTCAAATCAAGAGGAAGTCTGTCGCACATCTCGCTTATTCCGGTTCTCGAATCTCTGCAGACAATGAAACTTCCATCATGAATTGGTTATCAAAAACTTGCATTGGTGTTTTGAAGAGTTTGCCAACATCTATTGAACAAGACACATTGCTATTGAATGCAATGGATAGTAGTCAAGATTTTTGCACTTTAATGGTTTCCAAGGATGAGATTGATGCTTTCTTAGAAGCTCATGATATGAAAGGTGCAAGTAGTTTTGCTGATATAATAGATTGTTCTAGGAAAGCAACAAGGTCCATTGATAGGTGGAAATTGGCTATTCAATGGAGAATCAAGTATAAGAAAGTACTTGTTGATTGTATCTCATATTGCAACCAAATACTAGAATCTTTCACAAAATAATTCTATCAAGGACTGTTTATTACCAAATTATCTTGTTTATTTTTTATTTTTTTTGGTGTGCAAAATGCTAGTAAGAGGAGGCACCCCAGTATACCATTGGGCATGACGCCTGTGCCTCGATACGGAGATCCAGCTAAGATAGGGTGATGGAGACTTACGGGGCTTGACACATGTCAGACACATTCATTTTTTCAAATTGGACTCTTTGGTGTTGCCTTCGAGCAGTAAGAGACATTCTTTCGAAATGATGTCCACCAATTGAGGATTTTGAATGGAGGAGACTATGTTTTTTCAACCATGACACTTGTCATTTGTGCCAATCTCAATTAATCGTATTTAATTTATTTTAAGATATAAATATTATATTTAAATATGATTATACAAGGTTTAAAAATATACTGACAAGAAGTCTAAAAGACTTGTTAAGCTTATAACCATAGTTGAATAATGCACTAGATTGTATATGACAGCATGATTAATAGCTGCATTTGAAAATTGAAACATCATCAACTTTGGAACTTTCCTTTTATACAAAATTGTGTATATAAAAATGAGATTTTTCCCTTTAAATAACAACTTTATCCTATGGTGAATGTGATGTAACTTGGCCTGATATAATGTGTTGTATATGATATGAAATGTAGATCTTATTTGAATACGGTTCACGTTTATTTATGGATAGAGTATTACTATTAGACATAGACAAAATAATCCTCCTCAAATATTTAACACATTGCTCAAATCTAAATTGTGTAAAGTTTCGATTATATGAAATGTTTTCCATATTTTGATTCTTAAATTTAAATTAACAATAATCTGACCAATAATTATGTCTTTTAGCGTAGGACTGTTTATCCACATGAGTTTGTTTAAGAAAATTATAATATGACCAATCACACACCTTGTACTAGCATTCAAATAACATCAAGTTTAATATAGATTTAAATTCATAATAAATCTTATAAATAATAGTATATTAACCATTTAAAATTTATTTAAAAATTATAAGTACAATAATATTATGAAATCTTTAATTAATATATCATTACATATAAAATTTATCATAAATTTGAGGTTATATTATAATTTTTCTTCAAAGTGCCCACCCAAAAAAACAGCAAGTTTATTGATATGTGGACCCACTCTGTTAGAAAAATTAAACGGCTCATTATTATTGTAAATTTCCAATCAATGCATGGACCCATTTTGAACACAAACAAACAAACTCATGTGGATAAACAGTTCTAGCCTAAAAGATACACGGTAATATTAGATGTATAATAAAAATATATCAAACTAATATTTAATATGTGTCATATATAACACGTAATGTGTGTTATATGTACGTGTAGTCGTGTACTATATTATGGTACACATTATGTATTATGTATAACTTATATTGGATATTAGTTTGATATATTTCTGTTGTACAACAAATATTACTAAAAAGCCATATATAATCATTGGTCAGATTATATTGTTAATTAATAGTAACCTATACAACGTTAATTAAGGAAAAAATTATAGTATTTGTGCATGTGAAAGTGCAACTTCTTGTGGAGGAGCATATGAGGAAATGGTAATTGGGGGAAGTCTTATCTTGCTGAATGAACTTAAACATAAAAGAAATGTTCTTTTTTTTGTCTCAACTTTTTTGTTGTTTTGTGTTAATGATTATTTATTGGTTAATGAAATGTGTGTCCTACTTGCCAAAAAAAAAATTAATGTTCAAAATAAAGATTTTGATTCTTATTATAGTATAAATTCAAGAATTAAAATTGTAAACAAGATTGGATATAGATTATGAGGTTTTTGAAGGATAAAATCTCGAATTTTCAATTCTTAGAGCTGGCTAACAGAGGTTAGAGAAAGGGAATAAGCTACTCTTGTATGTCTTATATAACCAAATAAGGTAAAATCTTAATGAATTGGGCTTAAGATACTCCTCTAATTAGTTGAATTTATTTATATTGTACAATATAATAATGTGTTGAGGAGTAAAACTTTCATGAATAAGAGTTATACTATTGGTACATACTTTTTTGTATGTATAATAAACATACATGTAAATTCAAGGATGAAGAATGAAAATTAAAGTGTTGGAGTGATATCATATCATAATCTAATGATAATAAAGTGAGTGAAGAGGATATGTAAGAGAAGTTGTATCTATTAATTAATAGTATTATTGTTCTCTTTATCTATCATTAGCATCAAATTGAAATATAAAAATTAGAACACTAATATATATGGTTGGCAACATATACCTCGGAAAGTGAAAGAAGTGGAGTACTATGTGCATAGGAATGAGATATGTCGCCACACTACTTTTGACCTCACTCCATAGCTATCTATACTTTATGCAATAAAGGAGACTATACTTTATGCAATAAAGAAGAATTTTATTAGTACATAAAATAATGTCATTTACTTATTTTTTATTCATTCAAGCAACTTTTATAAAAACGTTGACGAGGTGGAAAATACATGGAGAGATAATATAGTATGTATAATTAATCTTTTCCATTACGTTATATGCGCGCCATGCTAATGATGCTTATGAGCATTAGTCTTTCTCCAATCTTTCCGAAATGATTGACATTTTAATAAATTGGACATTTATTATAAGAATATAATTAAAATGACAAATGATTTGTGTACATTATAAAATTAGCCACCATCAGTCACCAAGTGTAATAATCTAACATTTTAAAATTAGTAATCAAACTTTTAAAAATGTTGAAATAATGTACAATTATAATAGTTGGATTACTAGTTTTAAAATGTTGGATTATTGTATATAGTGACTGATGATGGCTGATTTTATGATGTACATGTAGCATTACTCAATTAAAATATATAATTTATATGAAAATTAGTATATATAATAATAAAATTATCTTTATTTTTATTTTTTATGTAATAATTATTATAAGTCATAAGAAATAGTCTATGTACGGATAATATTAAAATAATAATAAATAATTTCTTAAAATTCTAAAATGATAAATAATATTGAGTAATGTTACATTTATTTCACAAAATCAATCACCATTAATCACTAAATACAATAATTCATTTTTTAAAATTATTAATCCAACTTTTAAGATGTTGGATTAATGTATAATATTAGAGTTGAATTAATATTTTTTAAAACTATTTATTTTTTTTCATACCTTTTTGTATAATAGGAGAAAGAGAATATTAATAGAAATAAGAAAAATTGAATTAATGAGGATAGAGAAAATATTGATAATAAAATAAGAGTATTTTTATTTTTTACTTTTATTATTTAGATTATTTTATACAATTCAATCATAACTTTAATTAGTATGTATAAGTGAAAAGAGACAATTAATATAAAATAGTAAATATTATCTTTTAATTACTCATCATATCAATTTTTTCTCCTTCATTATTAAAATGTACAAATAAAATAATTAATTCATGCTATCTAGAATTACAAATATAAATAAAAAAACTAAAATTTCAAAATACACAAATAAAAATAAAAATAAAGAGAAATAGTGCTTGTAAAGACACAATAGGAATTAAATATATTTGGCATGGGAAATATATACTTGGGGCAAAAAAAAAAACCCCAAAATAGCCAATAAATTGTGCACAACGTATATATTATAAAATGTACAACATATATCATATGTAGTGCACAACGTATATTATCTATTGTGCACAACATATATCACATGTTGCAGCATCATTTTTCTTTGCAACATGTTATATATGTTGTGCACATCATGTGCTATATGGTGTGCATAACATTAATATTTATTGTGCAATATATATTATATATGTTGTAAGGGCTAGGTGTAAGAGAAGGAGGTGACGATCCCCTGAAAGTTTTAGTTTTGTTTCTGAAAATAAAATTATTATGCATTTAGCCTCTTTTAAATTATTTTTGTATCATGTTTCATTGAATTTCATTTGATATACAATCCAACAGTAAAAAATTCACACTATATTGGTAAGAAAATTATTTAAATTCCCTAAAATTTTTTATATTATGACCAAATTTAACCAATAACTCAAAAAAAAAAAATATAAAAAACAAATATTTTATCGTTATGTCATACTCATCACTTATCACAAGTATATATTTATAATAATTTAATATTAGTATCATAAAAAATGTATAATTCCATCTCTATTGGCCCCTCTAAAATAAATTTCTGGCTTCGCCCCTGTATGTTGTATATAATTTGTTGGCTGTTTTGACTGATTTTTTGTTATGTCTTTCGTCATCTCATAAAAAATAATTATGATGGAGGTACATTTTCAACCAGTGTTCTGAGAGCTAGTACTAAACAAGTGCATACTACTGTTAGACCCACTACCACTAAATATTTTTATTTGCTTTTCCAAACCAAAAAACAAAAATATGAAAAAATGATACACAGAGCGATCAAACTGTCTGGTACTAATTAAACCTGAAAATATGTTTTATGTATAAAGCAATCAGTTACCACATAAACTTGTATTTATCTTCGGTCCATATATATATATATAGTACTGTCAGCATTCATTCAAAATCGGATTCAGATTGGAGATTGAACCGGACATACGAGAGATTTAGAGGTTTAATCGGTTTGGTCAAGGTTCAATTAGATATGAAAATATATATAAAATATATGTTTATCTATAAATATATATATATATATATATAATAAATATATGTTAAAGAAAAATTAAAGTGCAATAAAAACATTAATAAAAATTGAAATATATATATAGTATTTGATATAAAATAAGAGGTTTAATAATTCTTAATTTTAATAATTAAAATGTATTATATATTAAATTTTATTATGAAATAATTATTAAATTTTAAAAAATTAAAATTTTTATTTTTAAATTAGTTAACCAATTCAACCGGCTTTTTTCGATCTTTTACCAATTTTCCCGATTTTTATCGGTTTTTACCTATTTTTCTAATTTTTTGGCAGGTTTTTAAAATTTTGATTTTTAAGTTCCACTTGGATCGAACAAGAGATCAGTTACCGGTTCAACCAGTATGACCGATCAGTCCGATCCGATTTTCAGAATAGTGCAAAATTTTGACAAAAACCAACAATTACTATATCCCTGATAGATGCATGTTAAATTATAACATAGAGAGGGGGAAAACAGCAGTAATCCTAGATGAATAAATATGACTCCTAGTTTTAAAATTAACACTAATAAATTATAGATATCGTTAAGATAACAAAGGAAGAAAGATTTATCATAAAAATATGTATTTTAATATTTTTTATATAATGAATTCATCGTAATCTTTTTAATTTTTTAAAAAATTATTTTTTCTAGAATCCTTAATAAATATCCTTAAGATAATTATTAATAAAACTTATAAATTATATATGATATGAAATATGAAATATAAACATGAAAGGCAAAATTAAATACTTACAAAGAAGGTAGAAGATGATGATATGTAACATCAACTACTAGAGTAGTGTAGTACTGTACTTTTTTTTTTTTTTTGGTATTGAGTGTACCTTTTCTTTTATTTGTGGGAAGCAATCATTCATATGTAGCTATAGGGTTGGCCTCTCATCATGGACATGATTTTTTATGATCTCAATTCATGCCATCATAAAGCTGCTTTATGGTACAAATGGAGACAATAGAAAGAAGGAGCTCCCTTCAGTCCAACCCACATAGGGAAAAAAAAAAATAGCTTAATTTTGTAAAAATAATAAGTTATTTATAATTACTTCTTCTATTTTATAATAATAGTTTATTAGATTTTTCAGAAATTCTACTCGTACATATGTTTTGAGTCATATATTCATTTTTCCACTCATTTAAATGTTGGTAGATTTAATAAGTTTATCAGCAAGTTACTAATAAATTCATCAAATCTGACAACATTTGAATAGGTGGAGAAATGAGTATAGACCTAAAATGTATGTATGAATAATGATTTATTTAATATATTAAAAATTTAATATATAAAAATAAAAATAAATGACTATTATTATGAAAGGGATGGATGCATGTTAAATCAACAAAAACTCTAAAACTCTCGCTTTCCTCTTTATGTCTATGGTGATTGGGCTGGAGGAAGCTCCTTCACTCTTTTTCCCTCCTAATGTGGATGGAGCTAGCAAGCTTGTGTAGTGTTTACCTTTGACCCTTCTTGTAGTAGTGATCGATGAGAGTAGATAGATGATAAGTATATAGTGATTTTAATTAATTAGCTAGGTATAAAAATATAATAAAAAAAGGATGGGATATATATATATATATATATATATATATATATATAGGATTTGGAAAGGATTAATACATATTTTCTTATTATTTTTTTTTTAGAGATGTTTTCATGATTTACACTTATGATCTAGAAATTACACAACACTACTTGCATCAAGGTTCATCCTCCAAAGTAAATATTTCTTCTATTTCAAAATAATTAATAGTAGCTTTTATTTCTTTTATACATGGAAAAACTAACGTAATTAGACACAAAATACATCTAGGTACGTACATTAATTTTTCAATGTATCAGAAAAGAAAAAACGTCCATTATTTTGAAATGTAAGAAATAATAATAATAATAATAATAATAATTGTGATCTAAATAATTAAAATTTCCATAGTGAATAATAATGTAATGAAAAAAATCCCATGTTCGAAAGCAAAGTGAGTACACAACATACATCAAATCTTGACCTGAAACTAAATCCGGTGTTTTATATAGCAAAGCCATCTAATACTTATATATACAATAATAATAATTAATATGAAAATATAGTTAAAGACAAATCATAAATACACAAGAAAAGGCATTTGTTATTGGTCAAATTTCCTGAAGAGTAAGCTTCAAACAAGCAAAAAGGAGATAATAAGGATGATTACTTATTAGAAGCTGAGAGAGGAAAATAAACTATATCATAAAAAAAAAACAAAACAAAATAAAATAAAATAAAAACAGATTATTATTATGTCCATGCAAGTTCATATATAAGCTCATAAAAAGTTTCTTCACTTGAAAATCACTTGAATTTGGTACAAACCTGACACTAATTCATGAAGAAGATGAGGATAAATATTTATATATAAATATAATATAATTTTTCATGATGTGAAAAAAAATTAAAATATTGAAAGAGGAGAAAAAGATATCTAGGATGTGAAAACTCAAAAGCCTTTCCTTATTTAAAATTTGGATAACTGAAGAGAGAAGAAAATGATGATGATATTGAACCTTGATGAGTATGTAACTATAGCTAGGAGTAGTAGTAATGCCAGAAACCCTAATTCTTGTATGTTTTTTATTTTATTGAAAGCTTGGCTTTGAAACAAAAAGAAAGACAAGGAGAGTTGTGTTATATAAAAGAATTGATGAAAACTGTAGAGACGAAAAAGGACAGTGTCCATTAAAAATAAATAAAAAATATTAATTATTTATGGTTTTCTTTTTGATAAAAAATTGTTTATGATTTTTACTCCGGTATTCATATGTAGTAATACCTATTAGACAATCAATGATTATGATTTAATGGTGACTTGATGAATTATAAAGAGGGACACGTGACTTTTTTATTACCACACGATTGTTACTGTATATCAGCATCTATGAATTTTATTGGGTAAAAAAACAATCCTCATTATTTATTAGTCAAGTAATTAAATTTTTTAAAATAAAAAATTAATTATAATTTACTACCAATAAAAATACTTTTTACATTATCCGTTAATAAGAATTCATCAACACATACATCATTAATATTGAGTGATTTTTTTAAAATTTAAATTGAAGTTGATTTAAAATTAGTATACATGACCGTTTTTATTCGCTTACAATATATTATGAGTATATTATAAAATTGAAGTACACTCATTAACATAGATATAGGACATGACATGGATACAATCATACAAAGATATACCAAATTATAAAAATTATAGAAGACACGACACACAATATATATATATATATATATAATTAATATTTTTAAATTTTTTTTATTTTTAGTTAAAAATACATATTTAGTTTAAGTTTTTTTGAGATCCAATAAATTTAGATTAGATTTAACTTTAAGTTTCTTCATAAAAAATGAAAAAAAAAAAAGTGTCGTATCCACAGGGTGTTTGACTTGTGTTCATGATGTATCACAACGTGTCCAGTACATGTCGGATAGTATTCATCACCATGTGTCCAACACATGTCCGATTTCATAAAAAAAAACCTCGAATATATACGAACGCGTATCGGACAGATATCCACCGCATCTCAGACACATGAATACACTCGTGTGTCCATGCTTGATAGGTAATGATGACAACCTATTCATC
The DNA here is from genome assembly GCA_013621005.1 of Aeschynomene evenia. NCBI lineage: Eukaryota > Viridiplantae > Streptophyta > Magnoliopsida > Fabales > Fabaceae > Aeschynomene > Aeschynomene evenia. The sequence goes on from CM024269.1 coordinate 21,512,504, forward strand.
TCCTCCCTCTCGTCCATTTTTTGTCCCACTATTATATTTTATTTCATTTTTCACACTAATTTTCTCAGGGTATCTAACAAAATCATATATGCATGTATAGTTGTTCAAGGAAATAATTAATAATGTAGCAATATGCATAAACATATTGTTTTTAGTAGAGGAAGAATCTGCATCTAGGATCCCATTATGACAAATTTCAGCAACTTCATCCCTAATCCGATCCTGCCATTGAGGGAGCATAGCAAGTAGCATCAAGCTCCAAGATGCAACATCAGTGTTTTCAATACCAGCAAAATATATGTTCTTGCAATTGTCAACTATTAAAGTCCTATTTGAGACTTACCATTTACCTTGGATTATATAACAAGATAAGACGTATTTATGATAGAGTACAATGACGTCGTTTGATCCATGTAACTGCCCCCACATAGTACGATAAGACTTGTTGTTGTTGTATATAACAAGACAAGATCTACCTAAGTGACAGGCTGACAGCTATAAGATAAATTTTCTGTTAGGAATCAAAGAGAAAAGTAGTTATCATTACAAGCAACAAAGTAAAAAGGTATTGAAGTTGATCCATCCTTCAGAATGAACAAAATCCTTGATTTTCATCAAGAGAGTTAACCATGAAGAAATCTGAACTGCTATTTGCTTTGAATCAAAGAAAATCCTGAAAGCAGCATTTCCACGAAGCAGAGATAAGACTGTGTACATGAACATATCCTCCCCAGAACTATTAGATGGAACTTGGAAGCATCGTACACTGGACCGCTTTTTTTAACAAAGCAAAAAGACCAATAATAATTACAGAAGCTGCATATTTCTTGTTCAGAAAAGAGAATTAGTTGCTATGGCAATAGTAGGATCTCCAAGCCTAGATGGAACATCAAATCCCAGTACGATGGAAGCCTCATGCACTGGACCGCTTTTTTTAACAAAGCAAAAAGACCAATAATAATTACAGAAGCTGCACATTTCTTGTTCAGAAAAGAGGATCGGTTGCTATGGCAATAGTAGGATCTCCAAGCCCAGAAGGAACACCAAATCCTGGCACGATGGAAGCCTCGTGCACTGGACCGTTTTTGTAACAAAGCAAAAGGACCAATAATAATTACAGAAGCTGCATATTTCTTATTCAGAAAAGAGGATCAGTTGCTATGGCAATAGTAGGATCTCCAAACCCAGAAGGAACATCAATTCCCGGCACGAATTCGCCACCAAACATCACAGCACCAGCAGCTAATGCTCCAGCACCTGCCCCCATTGCAAATCCTGGATTTGGTCCCCTCTGCCTAGGCCCTGCCCCATATGACGACGGCATATTAATGTAACTCGGTCCAAATCCATCACTACTTTGGAAGAAATTCGGAGCATAACCAACATTTAATGGTGGTCGTGGCGGTGGAGGACCTCTTGGTGCTTGATAACTTGGTCCAGAAGCTGCAGCATAGCTTGGTCCACCAACATATGGGCTGGAATAATTTGTGGGAAATTGCATTGGATGTGTATAGGGAACATTGTTATTATTCTGTTCTTGTTTTTGTGGTCCAAGGAATGATGGTGGAACATGTTGGTACTGAGGATTATAGCCTTGACCAAATCCACCATGTGTTGCAAATTGGGGCTTGTTTCCATTTTCTGAGAGATTTATACCTTCCTCATTACCTGCAAAGCAAAACATAGAGCCTCAACAACATTTTTTTTCCTAATCCAAAGATTTGAAATTCTATCAAATTTATAAAATTTTCCACACAAATATATCCGGCAATAGTATATGTACAATAATTATATATCCAACTAGTATCCAGCGTGTGTTATGTATCATACGTAATGTTTTGTTACGTATAACACACATAACGTATGACACATAACACACGTTGGATACTAATTGAATGTACTTCTGTTGTACAACAAACATTTCCCCAAATATAACACCCTTTATACTAAATCAGAACAATTTTAGCCCCTCACAGAACAAGACAAAGATCTGGCTCTCTCCAATTTATTTATTACTTGACAAATTGCAAAGTAACTAATGTATTAAATGAAGTATGGTACATAATAGCAACTCTCTTTTTCTTACTCTAAATTTGGTTGGAGAGTAAATTCTTCATGAATGGGCTTGTGTAATTTTACACATGTAACTCAATCAAGAAAAGTTTCTCCCAATTTAAACTCCTAATGAAACATAGCAAAAATAGCATTTTTTATTCAATTATGCCCAAATCATGATCCGCTAGAATCTAACTTCAATTTCTTCAATCATACTCCTACAACAACATCAACAACAACATGTATTATTCCACTAAATAGGGTTGGTTACATAGATCGAACCATGTCATTTTGCTCTATCATGAATAATATTGAAATTTAGATTATTAACTCTTAAATCTTCCTTGATAACCTCTTTTATAGTCTTTTTATGTCACTCTTTACCCCTATTAAAAATAGTAATATTTATTGTACAACAGAATACATCTAACTAGTCTCCAATGTGCTATGTGTCATACGTCTTACATAAGACACACATTACGTATGACATGTATCACACGTTGGATATTAGTCGGATGTGTACAACAAATATTACTGCTATTCAAAATGTAAAAATTGCAACAGAAGCTTGCTGAAAGACAAAACCAAAATGCAAAACTGATTTGTTAAAAAAAAAACTTTTTTTAATTTTGACAAAACTACCAAATTAGTCCCTCCGGAAGTTACAATCGGACATTATAGTCCCTCGAGAATGAGAAAGTAAAAATTAGTCCCTGCACATGTTAAACGTCGGACTTATTAATCACTCTGTTAATCTTATCAAACGGAGATGATGATCTGACAGTAATTGTGATGATGTGACATTATTAAATGACACATCACCATAAACTAAACGGCGTTGTTTTGATATTCCAAATCATTAATTCACTTAACTTAAGTGAAGTGTGGGAGGAGAGAGAGAGGTGATGTGGGGTTAAGTAAAATGATGATTTGGAACATCAAAATGACGTTGTTTAGTTTATGATGATGGAAATGTGTCATTTAACGATGTCACATCATCACCGTTACTTTCACCGTTACTGTCAGATCATCATCACCGTTTGAGAAGATTAACAGAGGGACTAATAAGTCCGACGTCTAACATGTGCAATGACTAATTTTTAATTTTCTCATTCTCATTCTGGAAGGACTATAATGTTCGATGACTAATTTTTAGTTTTCTCATTCTCATTCTGGGAGGACTATAATGTTCGATCGTAAATTCTTCATGAACTAATTTGGGATTTTCTCTTCAATTTTTTCTGTTTGAATGTTGTGAAATAAATAAATCAAAATTAAAAAAAGAAGAAAAGAAAAAACAAACCTAATTGAAAACTTGGCTCTTCCTTGTCCTCAAATACACGAACCGATAAATCAACAAACCCATTTGGCTTACTAGATTTCTTCTTCCTCAATTGATAGCTACCAACTTCTTCAGAGTTGCCCTGTTTTTTCGCAAGAAACTCCTTAAGAAGAATCGTTGCAGAGCCATGAAGCTTCTCAGTGAGGAACAGAGGATCTCTGCTATAAACTTCAACATTAAGTGCGAGCTCTTGGAATTTGATTTCATCATCATCATCAAGTTGAAAAGAGAATTTGGTTCTCCAATTAGGGTTTGAGTTGCGTGAAGAAGAATCAAATTTTGTGCAGTATTTGGAGTTTGGATCAACCCAACCTACAGCGTACCATTGTCTCTTCCAGAGTGAAGGTGTTCCTCGAACACCACGAGCTGAAATTAGGCAAATCTCAACCCAGATTTTCCCCATTCTTTGAAAATTTATGCAAGGGGAACGCGTACAGCACCAAAACAATCAGATCTAAAACGTCAAAACTAGAATCTGATGAGAAAAAAGAGAATACTTGTACACTGGCACCCAATCAGCTAACATTGAGTTGTATCGGTATCAAAATAGTCCATTAAAAAAAATATAAATTTGATCTAAATTACTTTAATGTTAAAATGAGTTTCTTTTGTTGTTTAGATTGAAAAATGTTATTATTCAACACTTTGTGGTATCAAAATTATCATTATCTCATTATAAAAGTTCATAAAGTATTGAATAACAATGTTTTTTCCGTTAAAACGGTTAAAAGAGCTTATTCTAACACTTTTTAACCTGAATAATATTTTTAATTATACGTGTTTTTTTAAGGGCATGATGATTTAGGCCAAAACTTATATTTTTGACTGTTTTGATTGATATAATTTTTTACACAATTATCTAATTGTGTGTTATCACGTCATTTATAATTGTATTTTCTTTCTTCTACTGTGTGAAAAATCATACGAATTGTTTTGATTAGATGATAATAAAAAATATAAAATTTTCCTAAAAAAGGAAATTCTACAAACTAAACTTTAGAACATGGGGATTAGAATCGAAATTATGATCTCATGCAACTAATTGTTGGGATATGCAATAGTCTACTACAATGTAACTTGTAGAATTAAGATTTGAAGCAAGAAAAACCAATTTATTAATTTGTCTAATTGAAAAACCTCATATCTTATAATCTATTAACTTTGTGAAGAAAAAGAGTACAATAAATTAATTATTATATAGCATATAACCCAACCAATCAATATAATTTTAAGTCCAAATATATGTAGTTCTTATAGGATTTAACTAAACTATATATCAAATCTTCTTAATGTTGATATAAACACCATGTCCTGGTTCTACAATCATTCTATAAGTTGGAGAATGCTTATAACTAAGAGAAAGAGAGAAACTAAACTTAGAAATAATGAGTGCTAGTACAACCTTCAATTCCACCATAGCAAAATTCTTCCCTAAGCACAATCTAGGGCCTAATCCAAATGGCACATAAGCTTGTGGAAACTTGCATGCTTGAGATACACCTTCTTTGAACCTTTCTGGCTTGAATTCATGGGAATCTTGCCCCCAAATTTCAGGGTCTCTGTGTAGTGTTGGGATTAGGGTCCATAAACAAACACCTTTTGGAATATTTAGGTCTCCAATTTGGATATCTTCATATGCTTCCCTTGATACAAATGCTGCTGGTGGGTATAAACGTAGGACTTCATGAATCACCATAGTCACCTGAATAATATATATGTAGGACTTCATCAATTAGTAAGAGTGTATATATCTTATATAGAGCATTGCTATGTACGATGTATGAAAAGATACTTAAAACAACTAATATGTTATGCATAACATATATTACATTGCTTCACACAATATATATCACATATTATGCACAACAGTATCACATTGTAAAGAAAAATGATGTTGTAACATGTGATATTCATCGTTGTGCACAATATGTCATATATAGTGTGCATATTACGTATTATATGTTGTGCACAATCTATTGAGTGTTTTTGTTGGCTTTTTATTGTGCACCAAGATTTTCCCTATTATATATGTGAAATATTTCATGTACATTAAATTAAATTTGACACTAAATCAGTCACTCAATTCAACTCTGATACAGTTAAACATTTATAACTACTTAATCTGACTTATATATATCTTGACACAATCCAACATTATATTTAATTTTTTATTTTGAGACAAGTGACAATTTTTATACTAACACCATCCAACATTTATACTTATTTAATTCAACTTTTTATATTGGTGACTAATGTAGTGTCACTTTTAATATACACGTAAGATGACTCTTTATATATTCTTGATTTCAAATTGTATAAGTATGCTATACATATAACAAACATTATACGTATGATATATAGCAAACGTTGGATACTAGTTGAATGTATTTCTTTATGTCGTACAACAAATATTATTGTATATATATACACTTGTTGTACATCGAGAATACATGCATCCAACAAGTATCCAACGTGTACTATATGTCATATATAGTGTGTGCTATATGTAATATATTATACCTATAACATACATTACGTATGACATATAACACATATTGGATATTCGAAGAATGTTTTTTTTATGTACACATAGCATTATTATATATATATATGGTGAAGGAAATGAAGTAGCAAAATGCATAAACATACTGTTTTGAGCAGGGGAAGAGTGTCTGCATCTGGGATCCCATGATGACAAAATTGAGCAACCTCATTCCTAATCTGATCCTGCCATTGAGGATGCAGAGCAAGTAGCATCAAGCTCCAAGATGCAGCAACAGCAGTGGTTTCATGGCCAGCAAAATATATGTTCTTGCAATTGTCAACTATGAAACTCTTTTTTGAGATCAACTCCTCATTGATCTTTCCTCCTAATAGATTCCTCTGTTCTTCAGTCATTGCTGCTTCTAGAAGTAACTGCATAAGGTCCTTCTCAGAAGAATTATTGCTTGAGCATTCTCTCTTTCTTTCCTCCACTAGCTCCCAAATCAATGACTCTATCTCCTTCTCCAATGTGCTGATTTGGTTTTGCTTATTCTTTGTTGAGAAAACTAGTTTGTCACTGCCATTTGTAACAATCAGTTTTAGTTAGAGCATAATCAATTGAAGTTGCTAATTCATTGTTTTCAACTTTACATTAGAAATGCTATATAGAAATGCGACATCGTTTATCAATAGTGAAAAAAAAGAGTTTGGATACAAGAACGGATATCACCTTAGAATTCAAAGATGGTGGAATAAATGTCTACATAAAATATAAGAATCGGATGTTAGTTATATTATTTATACGAATTATCTTTCGGCTTTCGTGTCTTATATATATATTACATTTTCCTTTTTCATGTATATAATTGATGATAAAAATCAATTCATGTTGGGTCAGTTCTCTCCTAATAAGGTCCAAGCCCATGATTTTAGGGTGTGTCTTTACACACTTTAAGGGTCTTTATCCTTATGAGATTGGGTGAGTGAATGTAAGAGTGTGTAAGCTATTTTTATTGAGAGGAAATGGGGATTCTCCAGCTAAATTTTCAGGTCAATCCAACGGTGAACAAAAGAGAACAAACTGCTTCAAGACTACTTCTCTGTAAAAAATCGAAAATTGCTCACCATGTGTTCCTCTACAACATGAAGTGCTAGAAAGGGTGTGGTCATGTAAAGATGTTTTTTATGATCACTTGTGAGTCTTTGGGTGTAAAACTTTTGTTCATATTCTTAAAAATGAAAGATTCAAGCTTAATGTAAAGACTAAACAATATATTTTTATTGGCTATGACATTGATGAATTTATCAAAAATCTTGAGTAGTTGGTTTTCCTTTTTGTTATTTCACCCTTATTTAAATATATATATATATATATATATATATATATATATTAATCAGATTAACACTTCATGTCTCATAAAACTATCTATAAGCACACAAATGATTTTATATTTTAACATTACTCAATAAAATTCATTTGTAAAATATTAATGCAACGTCAATAACTCTTGTTATACAATTAAAAAACCAGTTAATTCAATTAATAATCCAATTTTGGCGTGTACACTAAGTACAGATTTGTGTGCATGTTATATTAATTTTGATGTAGATGTATGTTATGTTATTTTTTGTTTGCATGTATTTGATATAATGATATGCATCCAGTGTGATTATTGTAGTGCATATTATGTCAAATTTAAATGGTTGGCTAATCTGCCGGATTTTAGTAGTGCATCAAGCAAATGCAGCATATACAATAATGCCGGTTATACAACAGAAATACGTCCAATTAGTATCAAAGGTGTGTCACACATAACATGGAATGTGTGCTATACGTACGTATGTTATACATATAGCACATATTCCATATTATGTATACTACACGTTGGATACTAGTTGGACGTATTTTAGTTGCATTAACAAAAATTATTGACAACCTATATAGGCTTTAATTTGTTAACTAATTGCATACCGGAAACCACTGAGACCAAAAAGAAAGCCACCATGATCAGACATTGCTTTCTGAATACTTCTGAGCTTTGAAAAAAGTTTATTTCCTTTGGAGTAAGAATGTCCAAAGCAAACCCTTGAAATTACATCTGCTGAGAAATCCCTTAAATCTTCATCAACTTTAACTTCTGCCATTGAACCTTCTTGTGCCTCAATGAGTTGCTCCCATTTTGTTAGTAATGGTTGGGCTGACTCAATCATTAAGCCCATCATGCCCTGCCCATGATTGAATTTCACTACTTCACCACACATTTCACATAAAAACTAAACGGAACAATACTACATTTACATCGTAAAATCAGTTACCATTAGTCATTATATGTAATAATTCTACTTTTTAAAACTATTGATTCATCTTTTAAACTGTTGGATTAATATATAATATTAAAAGTTAATTGTATTAATAGTTTTAGAAAGTTGAATTATTGCATAGGATAACTGATTTTTTGGTGTACAAAAATATTTCTCAAATAAACATACATTCACTTTTTATATTGTTAACCAATCAAATACACCATTTTAAAAGACTTTTAATAGTTAATGAACAGTGAATTGTCAACACATGATTGAAAATATTTGCAAAAATACTTTACACTCATAATGTATTATAATTAATCTCTTATTTTAATTAGCATGACAATTGGTGAAAATGAACGGGAAATTTTTTTGAATAATATTCTTGGACTATATTTAATCCATGATTGAGAAATATTCATAATCATGTATTCTTATTTATAACATCAAAAATAACATATATAAAAAATAAAATGTATTAATTATATATGAATGTTCATGAATTACACATTAAACATGTTCCATGAAAAATCAATAATGTTCGTCATACAATAGAAATGTTACAAAACATGATGATAATTCAGAATAATAATTAGAGAAACAATATATTGATAGAAATACAATACAATGTAACTATTGTTCTTGATGGTTGTCCATAGCATAAGCTAATACAATGCAATTTATAGAACAAACAGAGGGGCTATAGGAAGGTGCAAATGGGAGACAATGTGTAGTGTATTAGGTTAAGTGGGAGGAGTTGGTGATGATGATAATGTAGTGGTAGGGTAGAGTGTTCTACTTCTAATACTTCTAACATCCCCCCTCAAACTCAAGTGGGCGAAAGACAACTTGAGTTTGCAACCTATTACAACAACAGGAAATACAAACAGAAAATACAAACAACAATACAACATGAAAATTTAAAAATAGATAATAATTCGGTGACGGGAGAGGTGCAGTCAATACTGCCAGAGAAGTCTGGAGGAGTAAAACTTCTTCAGAAATCGACGATCCTGATGCGGCCGATGACACAACACTGTGTCGAAGAGGTGGCTGACTAACAACAGCAGATCGTGAAACATGAGATTGATGCGGAGAGTTGGCGGAAGCAACACGGAGTCTGGACGGAACCAAAGTAGTAACAGCACTTGGGCATAACCAGGGAAGAGTAAAAGAAAGTCTGGACGGAACCAGATAACAATCGGAAGTCTGGGCAAAACCAAACAGCAACGAAAAGTCTGAGCGGAACCATGTGACAATATTGAGACTTGAGCAGAAGTAGGTAAGCAAAAAGACCGGGATAAAATCAAGTAACCAACGGAGCTTGAGCGGAATCAGGAAAATAACAGGACAATGATGAAACCGGGTAAGTAACATCGGGACCTGGCTGGAACCAGGTAATTAGGAACGGAGCCTGGGGTAGAACCAGGTAAGCAAAAATAGTGTTCGGACAAAATCACGAAGCGGTAAAGAAGACCAACAATTATGAATACAGTATGATCGAAGCAGAATTCGGAGAAACGGAGCTCAAAAATAGAATCAGAACGTCGGAAAACCTTAGAGATGAGTTTTTTTTTTTAAGTATGCCACATCAGCATGCCACGTCAGCCTGGAAGACACGTGGCGCCTCGTCAGTGGAGACCGCCACGTCAGAGGAGTGGCGCAGGTCAGCGGATCAGGCGGCGAAAGCGGGGCGGAACTGGAGCAGATCAATCATGGAAGAAGTGTGCCACGTGGCAAAATCGGGGTCGTTGGATTAAAGATTCAATCTAACGGTTGTGTTTTAATCTGAAAGAGGGGAACTTCTGACCGTTCGATCAGATCAGGACTTCAGATCTAACGGCTGTAGGAGGCTGGAGTTTGGAAGCGGATCAGGGTCGGGTCGGAGTCTTCTTCTCCACCCGGTTTCGAGGATCCAAAACGCAGAAATCTAAACGGCGCGTGGAATGCCGGAACGTGGTGCGGTTTGGGTGGCTTGGTCGGCGGAGTGCAGCGATTCTAATAGTGGTGGTGGCGTTTTTAACAGAAGTCGAGAAATTGGAAAACAGGGTCTGGACAGAGAGGGAAACTTGAATGGAGATAAGGTTGGCGGCGCGTGTGAGGGCGTGAGGAAGCTTCTGGGGTCGCGGTTTCGGTGGCGATGTCTGTGGAGGAAGGTGGAGTCAACGGCGGTGGTGGTTTTATGGTTTGAGTAGCCAAGATAAATACGAAATTGTTATTTACAGAACACCAAATTACTCTCTTATGGAGAGCTTAAACAACACAGATTTAACAAGAATTTCATGGAGGATACCATGGCTCTGATACCATGTTACAAAACATGATGATAATTCAGAATAATAATTAGAGAAACAATATATTGATAGAAATACAATACAATGTAACTATTGTTCTTGATGGTTGTCCATAGCATAAGCTAATACAATGCAATTTATAGAACAAACAGAGGGGCTATAGGAAGGTGCAAATGGGAGACAAGGTGTAGTGTATTAGGTTAAGTGGGAGGAGTTGGTGATGATGATAATGTAGTGGTAGGGTAGAGTGTTCTACTTCTAATACTTCTAACAAGAAATACGTCTAACAAGTATCTAACGTGTGCTATATATAATGTAGAATGTGTGTTATTTGTATAGCACATGTACGTTGGATACTTGTTGAACGTATTTCTGTTGTACGATAAACATTACCGATGAACAATTGGGCATATGTATTTATATTAGATTATATATATATATATAAAATATACCTTTACTTTGTCCATGAAAAATTGAGCAGCAACAAGTTTCCTCTGGTGAGCCCAACTAAGGCCATTGGCTCTCAAAATGCCATTACCAAGCAATGGTGCAAGTTTGTTTGTGATGTGAGAAGGTTTTCCCAAATCCAAAGTAATACATTGATTCAATTCTCTCACTAGCTCTGGTTGGTTCACATATAAGTGTTGCTTCATCCCTGTAGAGTAAGTGTATAATTGACCTGCAAGAAGGGATCATATCATATATATTAATTAATTATTGAACCAACTATATATAAATTTAGAGCATTGTTATATATATATATATATATTACAAAAATTATAAGTCAAAACAGTTAATATATTATGGACAATATATATAACATATTATGTACATTGTATATCATATGATGTGCACAATATGTATTACATGATATGTACAATATATATCATATATATGTTATAAAAGAAGATGACGTTATTTAACATGTGATATATATGTTTTACATAACAAACGTACAGAGCATATTATATATGTTATATATATTATATACGTTATTTATAATATTTTGAAAGTCTTTCATTGATTTTTTGTTGTTGCATTTACCATAAATGTATATTCTTCATCTTAATTATCCTCATTCCAACATGATACTCCTATCTAATATCCCAATCTAGTTCCCCCACCTACAACTATACCTACAAGATGGATTGGGGAATTTTATAATTGGACCATTCACCGATCAAATTCTAAAGATGATATTGATTAAATAAAGTTATTGAGTTCTTAGTTTTAATTTTTAGAATTTTGAAAAAAAAATTTATTAAAAACTGAAACTGAAAAAATGATGATTTTTTTTTTTAATTTTCATATATTTTTACAAGTGATTTATTTCATACTCAATAAAATTCATAGATACAGATATATACTCATTAGCTATTACGTAATTGTAAAAAACTATATGTCTATTTTTTTAATAAGATATATAAATCAACCATCTAATAACAATAATTGACTATACAATAAGTACTTGTACTGCAGAAGATACCATGAAATTGGATCCTACATGAGAGAGTCACGTCTTAATCGATACATTTGATCATGTTAAAAAAATAGTCGATAATATAAAAAATTGACTAATAAATTAAATTATGAAGATTTAACATGATAAAAATATTTTAAATAACAATAATGCTAAGTGGACAATGAAAAATCAACCCATACAGCCAATGGGCCTATTTTGACTTTGGTTTTGGCCCAAAATCTCATTTATTGGCTGGTTGGGCTGGTTTTATATTGTTCATTTAGCATCATCCTTTAAATAATAACATGAGAGGATTCCTCTTATTCACCCCTAGATACCATAGATATTAAAGAAAACTATGTTTACATTTACTTTATAAAATTTAAAAAATGGAAAAAGAATAAGAAATGAAATCTGATGCTTAAATTAATTAAAAGAAGAAGAAGAAAGAAAGAAAGCATACCATATTGTTTTCTCCAATGCTCAAAATATGGAAAGAGGGTGGAAGTGTAGTCATGTGCCAGAAACTGATGATGATGATGATTTTTTGAACCATTATTAATATTGTTATTATTATTATTAGTATTATTAGTATTATTAGGAGGTACATGATGATTTTGAGCTTGGATTCTTTGCATAAGAGGCAAATTCCCAAGTAGGAATGAAGGTGGAGGCCCTTTTATGCCTTGTGCTCTTAGCTTCATTCTTACCCTTCTTGATTTGTACCATAAACTACCATACATATTATACAAGAACCAACTTATTAAGCCAATAATAAGACCAAGAACAAGTGAAGAAAAAGATGAAGAAGAAGAAGAAGAAGAAAAAGGCATTTTCATTGTCATAAACAACTCCTCCATTTCCTTCTCCTCTCTCTAGCTATCTCACACTTTCACCCTTTATTAACACTACCCAATAAATGTTGCTTGTCTCTCTCTCACACACATGAAAAGAAAAACACATATATAGAGTGAGAAGAGCAAATATGAATAATATAATTGTGTATATAAATAATCAAGATTAAAATGTTACTTAATCACTTGAAAAGATCATATGTTTTTGTGTTTTAAAAAATTTGACCCGTTAGATCTTATTTGATCATAAGTAACAATAATGTTGGTCGTACAATAAAAATACATGCAAGTAGTATCAAACGAGTGCTATACGTAACATGGAATATGTGCTATACATATAGCACATATTTCATATTATGTATAGCACATATTGAATACTAATTTGACGTATTTTTATTATACGACAAATATTATTATTCAAGTAAGATTTGATAATTCAAATTTATTTCTCTTACTTAATATGTCATATGTGTGTATTATTAGAGACCAATATAATAATAGAAAAATACTTGATAAACAATAAAAAAAAAATCAAACTAACCATATACTTTTTGAACATGATATGATACACAAATTAAGATAGAGTAGAACAGATGAAATCAATATTTTTATAAGAATTTAATATAAAAATATTGTAATATTTTTGTTTTTTGCATTCCTGTCACTATCGTCTTATATATTGTTGTCATGTTCTGTATATTTCACCAAACACATAGAGACTAATTTAAAAAGCCAAAAGAAAGCAAGTTAAATGAATTATTAATATCATTTAAGAATTAATGTATATACCTTATTTAAAAAAAAATCACCATGTGCTAATTTATTAAATAATTATGTGACTGTCAGGTAAGTCTTAAAGTCGTCATATATATATATATAATAATAATAATAAAGCATTTGTTTAAATAATTTATTAATCTAGATCTTTACATATATAATATAAGTATATAACTTTCAAAAGTGATTCGTCTCGTTTGTCACATTAGTTAACTCTACTTGAATTATGAATTTCTTTTCCTATATAATAAGAGCATTATATTTACTAAAAAAATAAAAAATAAAAATATTTACCTTATAAATATATATTTTCATATTTATTATATATACAATAGATTCACTATAATATTTTTAATTTTTTTAATACATTTTAATTTAAATATCTTTAACAAATATTTTAAGGATGGATGACGAAAATTCTTAAATTATTACTATAGATAGGATGAATTATTGTATAGATTAATATGGGCCCACACGATTCAAATTGAATGCGAGACTCTGACTTTATCAAAAATTAAGAAATAACAAATATGTGTGATTATTGTGTAATAATTTTTTATATCCCATAAAATTCAAACAGTATTGATACATTTTAATTTTTTTATTTCTATATATATTTTTTGTTTACAAGGAGCTCCACTAGGAGCTAAAGAAAATGAGAAAAAAGATAGACATATGAAGATGGAACCCTAACTCTTAACCAACAAATTCTTTAATCACTTGGACTAAGGGAAGTACTATTTAAGTTAGAGCTCATTGCCAATTTTTTTATTTCTATACATAGTCACATAATTTGTTTATTTTATAGTACAATTGGCATTTTTGTAGTTGAGGGAAGGAGAATATACTAAGCATAGGGACATTATTGTCCAATTTATGAATTTTAGCTTATAGTACACTGAATGAGCAGTGTATTTCGAAACAAGAGACAATGGTGTGCAATGATGGAGAAACATGTTTTTTTTAGGGGATAAGATAAGAATTGGTTTTAAATTTTAAGGGGTGTTTCTTTGTGGAATTTTTGGATATATTTGAAAGAAAAATATTTTTTGTACATCACAAAATTAGTCACTATTAGCCATCACATATAATAATTTAATTTTTAAAATTTATTGATTTAATTTTTAATATTATACATTAATAATCAAGCAGTTAGTTCAATAAAAAACTTATTCTATACTAAGTTATGAGCGGTGTACACCAGTATCATTTGAACTCATATATAAATATATATATATTTAGTATAATGATTAATTACACTACATTGACAATGTAAATATATTTTATATTTTCAGTTGATTATATTATGACATATTTTTAAAAAGTGATTTTTTAAAATTTATGAATAATTATTGTTAAAAGAGATAATTGATAATTTTTAAGGAAAAAAAACATTTTACCTCCCTGGATATTTGGGTCGTTGCAATTTAGCCCCTGAACTTTCAAAACGGGCAATACGGTACTTTGTATGTTTTAAAACGTGCAATTTACCTCATCCTTCACATCTCCATCTATTTCTCCGTTAAATGGTCATGTGCAGTGCACATGTCATTTATTAAATTACTAAAATACCATTATTTTTACGTGGAAAAAAGCATTTTACCCTCCTGAATGTTTGGATCGTTGCAATTTAGCCCATGAACTTTCAAAAACAGGCAATACGGTGCCATGTATGATTTGACGGAGAAATGACATCTGCACTGCACATGACCATTTAACGGAGAAATAGATGGAGATGTGACGGATGGGGTAAATTGCACGTTTTAAAACATACAGGGTACCGTATTGCCCATTTTGAAAGTTTAGGGACTAAATTGAAACGACCCAAACATCCAGGCAGGTAAAATGTTTTTTTTCCCTAATTTTTATTGATTAATAGTTGATGATAATTATTTATATATATATAGGGTGATAAGTTTCAAGATCAACATGGTTATCATTTTCTTTTCATCTCAATTATTCTAGTTGTGGGTTCCATAGAAAAGACTTCATCAAATCTTTGTCAAATCCTTCTCTAGAAAATGCCAACTCCAATCTTACAAAATTCACATGATTGTGGGAATCTATTACTAGCCGCCAAAAAGTCTATTGTGCCCCAAATTAAATTATAGTTAGTGTGTGCAATCTATGTATTTGTATTTATCATACAAGATGATAATGATTTGACAAACAAATAATCATAAAACTCATTTCATCATATTTTTAAGGGTTTTGATGATGAGTGCTTTGAGGACATACTTTAAATTTTTAAAAGTAAAAAGATTTAAATTTCTAAAAGTAATAAAAATATTTTAAGATATTTTAATATATGTTCAATACTTTTAGACAATGTTTGTTTTTACTAATTTTGGTGGCAAAGTCAAAATATGTGAAAAAATGAATCTATTAAGTATTTGGTACGACAATCATAGTAATATAAATAGAGTTATAGTGACTTAATGAACAAAATTATCAATTTTTTGTTTACTTTAATTTTAAAGTTATTGCAATGTATATGTTAGAAGGGAGATACAGATATACGAAGGTGTGCTTTTGAAGTTATTGTGTCTCTGACTTGTTTGACATTGACTCCATAACTCTCTTAATGAAAACAAACACTATTCTAATGTATTGAAAACTATACCATTTCTAATAGCTCAATGTTTTTGAAAACTTAAAGAATGTTCTTAGAACAATAATCACTAATAAAACCCTATTTTTAAATTAAAGCATATCATTACAAATTTGAACACAGCTCCACGGTCCATATGGCATATGTTGTGTGCAAGGTGTTTAATTTGCCATATGACAAGAGTTTCTTGGCCGGATCATAATAATGTTGAATCATTATACACTACAAGCATATGTATAATCAAGACATTCCCCTTAAAAAAAATAAGTGTCATAATCACTTAACATAATAGTTAATAATGTTTTAATGATTAAATAAGTCATATCATATATTTAGGGCAAGTTGGATATATAATAAGTTAGTAACTTCTAAAAAATAATTTATAATAAGTTATTTATATTTAAATATAAAATAATAAAAATATTTTTTTAATATTTTTAAAAGTGATTATCGCGAAGTCATAATATCTTATTTCTCAAAAATACACTAAAATATAAGTTTATGAAACATAATAAGTTGTATCGCCAAACAGAGAAATTATTACTTTTGACTTTCAAAAAGTTAAAAAATGTCATAAACACTTCTATATAAACTATCATCATATAACATGTATTAAATTAATGGTGGTTATTTTTTTCTGATTTATACAACATTATTCATTGATAAAAATGGTGTATTCTCTTTTATTAAAATTGAGAAGCAAAATCACACCGTCGTTTAACTCTTACATCATAAACTTTTTAGAGTATCAACATGAGATTGATCAAGGTCTTACGTATCGATCTTGATCCCATAAGTAGGTGTTTTAGATTCAAGTATTGAAAATGAAAATAAATTTTATTAAGAGATCTCTACATCATCAATGGAATCTTCGTTGAGTCTCAACGTACGGATTAATTAAACAATTTCATTTTAGACCTAGATCTCTATGATTCCATATAAAAAGAAAAAGAAAAAAAAAACACTCTTTAAATTAAAGTATATTTGTGGATTGATTTGTAGGTATTACTTTCCTACTAGGATTATTGTATGGTGGGTTGATTAATTGTTGTTAGACTAAATACCCAAAATAGTTTTTGAAAAAATATATTGCGGGACAAATTGGTCTCTCAGAATTTAAAAGTTCAATATTAGTCTTTCATATTAAAAAAAAGATAAATTCGTCCTCCCGTACATGTAAAAATCATTGTACGAACATGTACGAAAGAATAAATTTATCTTTTTTAAAATATGAATGATCAATATTGGACTTTTAAATTTTAAGAGACTAATTTATCTCATCATATATTTGTGAAGGACAAAAATAATTATTTATTAGTCTTTTTCTTAACTTTGCTCTACCTTCTTTACTTTCACTAGAGCTCAAGAATGATGGGCTTGTGGATTAGTTGACAAAACAAAACCCAACAACCCTACAATTGGACTACATTAATTCAACCCTCAAGTCCTCATCATATATAAGTCATTCTTTCTTCATCATTTTTTATTGCCAAACTCCAAATTCACATGCACACCCAAGAGTTTATGATCTAGCTAGGTATCGTGACTTTAGATGCATTCTTCTATCTTTTGAAAAAAAAATCAAGCAAAATTTGATTGGTTGTAGTTGATAACATTATGGATTGGAAAAGCTAGAGTACTATTTGGTTACTGTTTTTATTTTATTTATTTTTAATTTTGAGAATTTTACGAAGGAAATACTAGAAATCAAACAACACCTAATAAATTAAAGAAGATGTAATTTCTCTTTCTCTTTTTTGGTCATAAAGAATGAGGGTACGTAGCTAGTTGATTTCTTTTATATATAGATATACTTATAAGTTTAAATTATGGGTGATGCATCCATGCAGGTTCAGAGCATACCATCAATCTTATGGATAATATTCTACTGTGAAATTTACAAACTAAGAGGGACTTACTCCAAGATTCAAACCTAAACAACTTTTAGTGTGAGCGAAAGGTCGAACCAGATGTGTTACTCTTCATTGACTATATAACTCCTCTTTCCGTTCAGAAATAATTGACGTTTTATAGAATTGCATACTTATTAAGAATACAATCATAACACACAAATTTATATATGGATTAATATACAATGATAAAATTATGTTTATAGTTTTTTGTGCAATAATTATTATAAGAGGTAAGAAAAAATATATTTGAGTAAAATTGGATAAAAGATAATAAATATTTTCTTAAAATTTTAAAATAATAAATAATATTAAATTTTTTTTTAGAAAGACAAATAAAGTTGAACTAAGAGAGTACCAACTTACATTCTTTTTTGTGCCCAAAACATGGGGTAGGTAGGAGCTAAAACGGGCCAAGCCCAACATATAAAAAAGCCCATCCGAAATTTAAACAAAAAATCAAAAGCACTATAATTATTATTCATTAGAATAAGCAAACAACTTCCATATTCATATAAGAATAAAAAATAAAAATAAAAAATATTTTTATAAATTAAACGACATCTTAGTTCTCTAAGAAAGAAAAGAATAAATTAATCTTTCAAAATTTATAAAAAATTAATTTATTTAATTTTTTTAAATTATAAACTTTTATTGATATATAAATTTATAATTAAATATATGTTACACTTTCGTTGAAATTAAACTCACGATAAATTCGGATGTTTTGTCTAATTTTCTCATTACTTTTGTTTGTCTTTTTTTTTTCTTTTCATTTTAATTTCCGTTTTGTTTTTTCCTTCTATTTTCTTTTTCTTTCCAAATTTGAAATAACCCACCCAGATCCAAAATAAGAAGACCTCCGTTGAAAAATCGAAGAACCCTTCAACTTTAATTCTTCTTCTTCTTCTCACTCTCACTCTCTGTTCCCACTACTCTCCTCAAACTCAACGCACCAAAATCTTACGGTTTTTTTTTTTTTTAAAGCTCTTTTGTTTATAGGGAGAGTGGTTGTTACTAGTACCAGGAGGAAAAAAGTGATTTTTCGGCGGAATCGCGGTGGTGATGTGCGGTGGCGTTTGGAGGTGGTGCTGTTGCTGAGTTGTTGAATATGGAAGTCGGTGGCGGTGGTGGGAGGAGGATTACGGTGATTCCTAGACCGTGTTTGGGGCGGAGAGTGGTGGCGAAGAAGAGAGGGAATGGGCGTGGAGGCGTGGATGGCTTCGTGAACAGCGTGAAGAAGCTGCAGAGGCGCGAAATCAGCTCGAAACGACACCGTGGGTTCAGCATGAGCGACGCGCAGGAGAGGTTTCGTAACATCAGATTGCAGGTTCCGTTTTTTCTTCTTCTTCTTCTTATGATTTTTATTATTATTATTATTGTAGAAATGGTTCACTCAAGAATAGAAAATGGTGATCCTTCACAATTCAATATTTCAAATGTAGGACAAGTTAGTCTCTCCTAACTATTTTCCATGAACCCTAAAATTATTTGGACATACTTGACTAGGTTTTTAGTGATTATAAAATATTTTTTATTTTATTTTGAGAGGTCAATTTATTCGGTGTTATTATTTTTTGAGGAGGAGTAAGTTGGGGTTTATGCTTTAATATTATTTTCTCTCCTTCTTTGTTGTTTGCAATTTAGTTTCTGTTAGTTTGATATGTGCTTAGGGCTATTGAGAAAAGATTTTGAAAACTTGTGAAGCGCATCGAGGGTTGATGCTGTTGTAGCATTAAGGATTGCTTGTGCTTTTTTAACTAGGGCGATTATTTAAGCTTTTAGAAAACAAGAAGAAGAAGAAAAAAAATCCATGTTATTCATTTATTTATTATCCATATGAGAAGAGAAATGATTAGGAATGAAATAATAAGAGAGAGACTTAATGTCGATTAGTTATAAGATGGTGGAATCCCGCCTTAGATAGTATGGTCATGTTGGGAGAAGACCATAAAAAATCCAGGAGGGTGGATTAGATGGAAGATATTACGGTGATTAAGGGTAGAGGGAGACCAAAAAGAGACAATAAAATGGGTTATCAAGGAGGATTTTGGTTTAATGGGCTAAACCCAAACATGATTCATGATAGGACGCAATGGCGTCATTTGATTCATGTAACCGACCCCACATAATGGGATAAGACTTGTTCTTCTTGTTGTTGTCTTATTTTCCTTTTTTTTGGGGGGGGGGGTAATGAAGAAGCACGTAAGTAGAAATTATTATTTTTTAAGTTTTTCTAGAGAATCATCTTAGAAGGTACTACCTCTCCTTTTTTTAGTCAGATTTATTTAAGTTACTCTTCTGACAATGATCTTAACGCCGATATAGTGCTGTTACTAAATATGAATATCATGTCAGTTTAAGTTTAGCATATTTACTTCATGGATTTTGCTAACCGGTGCCGCAATGGCTAAGATAATAAAAGAGAAAAGGTTTAATGGGAACATGTATTTTTGTATTTTCTATGCATGAAACTCATCACAAAGTTTAAGAACTTACCCTTTTCAATAACCCTTACTCCATTTATGTACTTATATATATATATATATATATATTATAATATATATATATATATATATATATATATTTTCATAAAGTTATAATTGTTTGTATCTGAGCTTGCAAACTTCATGTTGGTTTTGTGGTTTTTGTGGAAATTGAAGGTTGGAAAACTTGGGGAATTTCAAAATGAATTTGGATTATAAGATAAATGGATAAGCAATTTATGAAGGCATTTTCTTTGTATATGATTTTACTACCCTTTTTTGTTTTTCCTTTTCTTCGGTTATAATGTTTTTATTCAGGCCACAGTGACCACATGTATGGTGTTCATATCTTTTATTTTCCTGCTACCCTTCCTTGGTATTTGGCTTTTGGGATTTAAAACTCACATAGCAATTTTATTTATTTTAAGTTACTCAACAAAATTAGGGGCTAATTCAAGCCTTTCACATGACTATACTTTGAAACATTGACATACAATTTGGGATTCTGCATATGAAACACTAGGATAACTGTGATACCGTAGGTGTGAATTTGTCTGAGTTTACGATGTTCATTGCTGAGGGATTGGACTGGATGACTGAGTTGTGGAAAATCTGATTTCCTTTGTTAATTGAATATTTTTTTCTTCCAAGCAATCCCTCACATATTTGCATGGTACGATATTTGAAACTGCTGCTTTGTTGTCCATAGAAAACCACTGCTTTTAGTGGTACAACATGATCATTCCTCTATTTTTATATTTTAATCATTGGATGAATGATGAAATCTGCATTCTATGATTTCACTTGTGAGATGTGTACTTTGTATTGATAATTTTTTTTTTTCGGTTTCTTGTGATTTTATCTGATTGATCCATCTACAGGAAGAATATGATACACATGATCCAAAGGGTCCTTCCTCAATGATATTGCCGTTTCTGAGAAAGAGATCAAAGATTATTGAGATTGTAGCAGCACGGGACATCATTTTCGCTCTTGCACAATCGGGTGTTTGTGCAGCATTTACCCGAGGTAGTCATAGTAACTGGTATTGATCTTTGTTTTAATAATATTATAACTCAATATGATGTGCAGTTCTATTTACAACATAAAAGTATATATATGTTACACGTTTAATTTGTTTGCTGCAGAGACCAATGAGCGGATATGCTTCTTGAATATCAGTCCGGATGAAGTTATAAGAAGTTTGTTTTATAATAAAAATAATGACTCACTTATCACAGTTTCTGTCTATGCTTCAGACAGTTACAGTTCTTTGAAATGCAGAAGTACAAGAATTGAGTAAGTATAGCTTTCCATGATTAATAAATTGTACTTCTACTCTTGCTTGCATGCTCAATGAAAGAAAGTCACAAAAAACAAAATCACTCAAGATTGTCCAATTTTGTGCTCCTGTGTTACGTGCTAAAGTATCTTCGCCGTCCAGATATATAAAGAGGGTTCAACCAGATGCTGGCTTTGCACTTTTTGAATCTGAGTCATTGAAATGGCCAGGTTTTGTAGAGTTTGATGATGTAAATGGGAAGGTACTCACATACTCTGCTCAGGATAGGTAAATACTTTGGGTCTTCAAATGTTTTCTCTTTTTTGTATAAATATAATTATACAATATTTCATGAATTGTAATACTTATTTTTCTTTTGGTTGTTTCCTCTGTAGCATCTACAAGGTGTTTGACCTGAAAAACTATACAATGCTGTACTCCATTTCAGATAAAAATGTACAAGAGATTAAGATCAGGTAGTTTTCCATTCTGTCTTTGTAATTTTTAACATATACAACTCACAACAATAGATATGTGGTCTTTTACTGCTCAAGACTTCAAAATTTTATCGCATGATCTTCTAGTTCTTAATATCATCAAACTTTCCTCGTGTTTCTTTTTTGGTTCACTTTTGTGGCCTTACATTATTTACAATGCTGCTTTAATTAACCTTCTTTTTATTCTTTTTTAAGTCCGGGGATCATGTTGTTGATTTTTGCTAAATCAAGTAGTTATGTGCCACTTAAAATCCTTTCAATAGAAGATGGTACTGTTTTGAAATCTTTCAATCATCTCCTTCATCGGAACAAGAAGGTGGATTTTATAGAACAGTTCAATGAAAAGCTTCTTGTCAAGCAAGAAAATGAGAATCTCCAAATTCTTGATGTAAGTAAATTTCCTATTTTATACATTAGTTGTATACATCATCCTAAATTCAGAGATATCTGACTTCTAATTATCTTTAGGTGAGGACTTTTGAGCTGACAGAAGTTAGCAAAAGCGAATTTATGACACCATCTGCGTTTATATTTCTCTATGAGAATCAATTATTCCTGACATTTCGGAATCGAACTGTGGCTGTCTGGAACTTCCGCGGAGAACTTGTAACTTCTTTCGAAGATCACCTTTTGTGGCATCCTGACTGCAATACTAACAACATATATATAACCAGCGATCAGGATCTCATCATATCATACTGCAAGGCTGATTCTGATGATTCATTAACTGAAGGAAATGGTACTTTTCTTCTTTTTTATCCCTGCTGAGTCTTCTTGCAAATGTTTTTTTCTTTTGTTTGTGTCTTTTTAATACACTTGCTTTAATGGAATGTTGGGTGGATCAATACTTTGGAAGGTGTTGTTTAATTATTGAACTAGGAAGCTGATTAAGCTGAATGTTTCACTCTCACATATTACCTTAAAAACGTGCAATATGATCCTTAATCTTTTTAGTAAGTGAACATTACTATAATATGTTAATAGGTGTCTATCTTTTGATGTGAAAACTCAACTCTATAAAAATCCTTTAAAGTTTGTTTTTATCTATATGCACTTTTATCGTATATTATTTAATTTGTGAAGTTCCCTAAAGAGATTGTAGAGCCTATACATGGAAACTTTTTGCCAAAAAATGAACATACATTATCAAATTGTAGTAATGTGCACATATCAAAAAGTTTATGGATTATTTTGCACGTTTTAAAAGTATTAGGTGTAAAATGCACATGAGCCAAAGTTGCAGGGGTCTTCTAGAATTAGTGATCAATTTTGATCTCATGTTGTTGTGGAACACTTACTCATAGAGTTGCATGACTAACAGTTTTTCTTTTTCATTGCAGCGGGATCCATCAACGTCAGCAACATCTTAACTGGTAAGTGTCTCGCGAAGATAAGAGCAAGCAACAGCTCTCCCATGGCAAAGGAGTGCAGTTGCGGCGGTGACGACTGTTCAGGTAATAGTTGTAACTCAAGGAAGCGAAAGCGATCCTCCTCCAGAATTAGGAGTTCAGTTGCAGAAGCTTTGGAAGATATTACTGCTCTCTTCTATGATGAAGAGCGCAATGAGATCTATACAGGCAATAGACACGGTCTGGTACATGTCTGGTCCAACTAATATATTTATTGTAAAAGAGTAATGTTATATGTACACTACAAAATCAATCACCACAAGTTATCATATGCAATAATTTAATATTAAAAGTTGGATTAATAGTTTTAAAAAGTTGAATTATTGCATATGGTGGTCGATGATAACTGATTTTGTGGTATACAAAAAACATTTCTCATTGTAAAATTTGTTGTTGTTGTTGTTGTGTTTTCTTATTTGCCCCCTTTTCTCCTCCATGGATGGGGGTGATAGTTCTGATGTGCAAGGACAACTTTTGGGAGCTGTAACATTAAATAACTAATGTCTTAGATTATCTTTTGTTTGTGTCATAGGCAAGTTTATTTGGTAGGTGGTAGCCATTTGTATTAAGTAATGTTTTGTCTTGTAATCTATGTTATTACATATATGGAGCCACCACTTTGTGAAATATATGTGAATAATGTTCTAGTTCACACTCTTGTTCTCATGTTAAAATTGCATATGATCTTTCTCATATATGATCTCTTACTATTGATTTATAAAATGAGGCTTCAACATGACATGACATGACAAAAAGGAATTAATGGTGACATGACATGACAAAAAGGAATTAATGGTGAAAGATCACATGTGATAAGTTCATGTGCAATTTTAACATGAGAGTATTTTGTAGATTCTTTTGAGTAATATATTTAAAATATACATTGATTCTTTATTAATCGTCTTTTTTGTATATGATAAAGTTTTAGCTCATTCATTATGAAAGAAGTATTTCTTTCTTTATGATATCCATTATTAAGTCTATTTTTATGTCAAAATAATATACCCATTTCAGAAAATTTCATGACTTAAATAAAAGATCATGACTTAAAACAAAGATGCAAGACAAAAGGCCTTATGGTGAATTGTCTTTCCCGGACAAAAATACACAACAAAATTGACTATGTTTCTTTGAAGTTTCAAATGTTAAGAGAAATTAATTTATTCTAACTAATTTCCTCTAGGGACTACTTTTGAACATTCCCACAAAGAGAAGTTCAAGTTCCTTAACCAAGTGGTGGGGATTCGAATCTCACTCGTGGAAATGGACCACATTTCATAGCCCATCGTTTACTTTTTTTCAGAGATTCAAATAGCACCTATGGCAAAGGGATTAGTTACTGTTGTCGATGGTGGATATTTTGATTTCTACCCAAAAAAATGCTCAAGTTTCCTTTGAAAGTTCCTATTTCCAACTGCTTCAATAAGATGTCCATGCTGGTTCCATTTTTGTGTCTGAAATTGGCATAGTAATGGCAAAACCTGAGTCTGATTGATTGAAGTTCTCTAGGAGATCCTTGATTAGGTTTCCTCCTATGTAAGAAACTCCAGAAGCAGCAAGTGCCAAGGTAACATAGTATAACACAGTTTTAATATAGGACTTTGGTGGTCTTGTTGTGTAAACTTTCCCTATAGCAAGCACAATGATGCATATAATTGAAGTTGCTGCTATTGTTGCAAGCTTAACTTCAGCATAGTAATTCTTATTGATCAAGATGCCGTAGACGACGATCGGGACTGAACCAAATATTAGGAATGAAAGAACAGCCACAACAGCATGAAGCACAAAGTTCGATCTGTGTCCGAGTTGTTCTTGATACCGATCGTTCGTCTGTCGTTGGTCCCCTCCGGAGTGGTCATTTCTCAAATCACTAAGCTGGAGAAAAGAAGAAAGGATATGCTAAGTTTTAAATGGATGGAAATAGAATAGGAATTGGAATTCCAATGCATTAAGGACATGAAAGCAACTTACATTATGAGCAAGGATGAAAAGTCCACCAATCAGATTTGCCAACCCCAGTACTACAATATTCACTACAACGATCATGACATTAATTCAATGTTAGCAATAAAATTCTCAGATTTCAGAATATGAAGTCAAAATTAGCAAATTGTTAACTTTCAAAAACAATGTTACACAACAGAAATACGTTTAACTAGTATTCAACGTGTGCTATACATAATACGTAATGTGTGTCATATGTATAACACACTTACATATAACACACATTTTGTATTATATATAGTACACGTTGAATACTAGTTGAACGTATTTCTGTTGTACGACAAACATTGTTGCTTTCCAAAGTATAGGTAGTATTCCTCAGCTAACCTTTTTCTTAAGTAGTCTAACCAATAATGTTTTTAAAAAGACATAAACAAACAAATCTCAATTCATCTATTGCAATGTACTTGACATTTTATAGTTCAAATTAAAAGAGAGAACACTTACATGGGGCGGTGCCAGAACTAGCTGCAGATGCCACAATTCCTAAACTTGTGATTGATTCAACTAAACCACCATACACAATGCTCTTAAGTATTTCCCATTCTTTTGATTCACCAGCTTCAGGTGTTGGTTGTTCACCAATATTTGTTTGAGTACGCGAATGTGCTATAACATCACCTTCATCTTGAACATTATGTGCAATATGAGATGTTGTATCAACCTCTTCCTCGATCGAGACTATCACATCACCACCTGCATCATAATAATAATTGCGGTGAGCAAGAGTTATTGTAAATTGATGATTAAGGGCGGCCCAGTGCACAAGGCTCCCACCAGATGGGGTCTGGAAATGGTAGATGTACGCAACCTTATCCATGCTTTGTGAATAGGCTGTTTCCAGGATTCGAACTCGTGACCTTCATGTCACAAGGCAGCAACCTTACCGTTGCGCCGAGGCTAACCCTCATTGTAAATTGATGATTAACGGATGATAATTTATTTCATGGATCCGGCATACCTTCATTTTCTTTTCCGTCAGAAGGATTTATTTCCTCTTCAATATCCTTTTTATCTTTCTGAATTAGTGTCTCTGATGGAATTATGACATCTATTAAAGAACTTGGTTTGTTACTAGCTACATCACTTGGAAGTACTCCATTGCCGAATGAATGAGCCAGTGATTGTGTTCCTTGCTTCAAAGATGAATAACTTTTCTGAATGGTTTCATGTGACTTATCGAGGATCGAAGACTCTGGCATTGTGGGAACTGGGAATTCAGGCTTCTGTTCATAAGGATTCAGAATGGAACCGTTTGCAGATTCTCTGGCATTAAAGAGTGTTTCGGTAGTAGCAGCAGTTGACAATGGAGTGTTCTCATGCTTGTTAGAAAAGCTTGTTGAATACGCACCCTTCATATTATCTGCTTCAGAGTTCAGAGTTACTTAGTAAAGTTAGCACCACCCTAAGAAGCAACACGACACAAACACGGATACGGAGACACATCAAACTAAAAAATCATAGGACACATACACTATATAATTAATATTTTTTTAATAAAATTTCTCTTATTTTGGATTAATAAATACATATTTAATTTATGTTTTTTTGGGTAAAATAAATTTAAGTTAGATTTGATCTTAAATTTCTTTATAAAATATGAAAAGATCAAAAAATAAAAAATGTGTCATGTCCACATTGTATCAGGCTTGTGTCCATAGTGTGTAACGACGTGTCCGATACGTATCAAACAACGTCCACCATATGTCAGGTGCGTGTTCGACCTCAAAAAAAATATTTTTTCTCGAACATGTGTCCACCGAGTGTCAGTGTCAACCAGGTGTTGGACACGTGGACATGCCTAATGGTGTGTTCGTGCTTCCTAGGCACCTCCACATTGAACAAGAAATGAATAAAATTGAATAAACAATATAGGAGTATAAGAGCTGAGTGATGGTTCAACTTTATTAATAAGAAATTACGTTTCCAAAAACTAGAGGAATTGTTAAGTATCAAGCATACTTGTCTTTGATATGTCTGCAGAATCAATCTTCTTCTCTTGCTCTATAGCCTTTACATCATCAGCACCATTTGTAGAGGCTTGTATAGATGATAAATCATTCTGAACCAATGAGTCAAGATATATTCGGTCAGTCAGTAGTCAATGACTTGGATAAAAATACCATGACTTACCCACTAAAACAAGAAACAACCTCTATATCTATATAAAAGTAAAAAATAAAAACAGAAAATATTTTCACAAACCAAACGCCACCTTAGATTGGATGTCATTTTCAATCCGCAGTTCAGTCTTTACTGACTCCGTCGTCGAGGAATTCATAGAATTCAATCCTCCTTGTCCATGAGTAGTATATAGAGGTTTTTCATTCTCAACTGTAACTGTAAGACTTGTATCAGCAATTGTTGGATATTCTCGATGACCGGTTTTTGGGGAAGTTGTCATATTGGAAGTAACTGTTGTTGAGTGATTCTGCTCAGAAGGATCCGTTCTAGAATGTTCACGGCAAGCATCACCTACAAGAATAAATCAAGAAAGCAAGCAATTCAATGAGGAAAAATGTCTTGTATACACCTCAAAATCAGCTACCATCGGTCACTAAAGAGAATAATCCAACCTTTTAAAATTATAAATCCAACTTTAATATCATATATTAATCCAACATTTTAAAAGTTGAATTAATAGTTTTAAATAGTTGAACTATTGCATAAGGTAGCTAATGATGACTAATTTTTTAGTGTACATATAACATTACTTTTCAATAAGATAAGGTGCAAAAAGATTTCATTAAAAAAAAAAAAGGGTCTTGAGTGAAAATCAATGCAAGCTATTTGCATAATCTCTAAAAAAGTGATGGAAAGGAAATCTAATAATAAGAGAAACATCAGGGAAGGAGATCGCAAGGAGTACAGAGATCTGAGATCTGCTGACAATGTACAACATTTTTACACAATCATTCAATTATGTGTTGTCACGTCAGTCATGATAGTGTTTTTTCTCTTTCACTATTTGAAAAGTTATACAAACAGAGTGTTTTGATTGGATGTCAGTGTAAAATATCTTTACACTGTCAGTGCATCAAAATTAGACTCTAATTTCGAATATCAAATTTAGTAAATATGTAAAAGTTGTCTCAAGTAATGTTATTCATGTCCCATTATAAAATTTTCTTTAAGAATGACAGTGACCAAACACAATATAGTTGCAGATCTCAAATAAGAAATGAAATGAATTTCCAAATCAGTTATCAAAAGGCAAAAATAAGAAGTGACTTCACTTAGAAGTTCTTATATAATAGAAATAACAAAAATAAGAATAAGAACCTTGCTCTCTAGCTGTTTTCCCTTTAAACAGAGAGAAGAGCCAATTTGCATTGGAGCCTTGTACATTTGAAGGATTTTGCAGATTGGATGCGGGTGTACTCGAAGAATTTTGCAAAGTTTCACGCTGGCGGGCGCCACCATTATTGCGGAACAGATTGAAGCAATTTCCTAACCAAAGTAATGAGAATGAGGTTATAAAGTTCAGATAGATGATAGTCACATAATCATCACAGATCATTCAAGATATGTTATAAGAAGACTTTCATTATGAATAGAGAGTAATTTATACATGAATCCTAGCATAATATCCATTTCAAGTACAAAACCATGCCTAAGCCTTGACAGAGTAACATAAGCTTTTCCGGTGAGTTCATACTAGATAATAACCTTCTAGCAATAAGCACCTCTTAAACCATATGCATGTTCAATATTCTTATCAGATCTTTTCTAATGGAACATTTTTGCAATGGTAAGTCAATGATAAGAGATTTCTAGAAATTGTTGGTTTAAGTCACGAGTAATGCTACATGTACACCACAAAATCAGTCACCATCAGCTACCATATGTAATAATCTAACTTCTAAAATGCTGGATTAATGTATAAATTTTAAAGTTGGATCAATAATTTTGAAAGGTTGAATTATTGCATATGATGACGGATGATGACTGATTTTGTGGTGTACAAAAAACATTTCATTTCAGTCACTAAATCTAAAGGTTCATAATGAAAAAAAAGAAAAATCTTGGTGTACAACAAAAAACCAACCAAAACAGCCTATAGACTGTGCACATCATATTAATAGGTAATATGCACAAAAAAAAATAAAAATATTATGCACACCATATATGATGTTGTGCACAACATATATCACATGTTACAATATCATCTTTCTTTACCACATGTGATACTGTTGTGCATAATATGTGAAATATGTTATGTGCAACATGTAATATGTGTTGTGCACGTTACATAATACTTGTTATGCATAACATATTGATTGTTTTGACTATTTTTTCATCGTAAATATAGCAATACTCAGAATATAACATAAAATCAAAGATCACAATCACACGAAGCTTTTCTTATTATGAAATGTTATCCACTTACCCGTAGGAATAAAGAAGCTAAGGCATGATAAACATCTGAATACTTCTTGCCCTCTTTCAGGATCATTGTTATCATCAGGTTGCTCTAGACTAACATTATCAGGCATAACATTCATATGATCAACATTAGCACTATCGCCTTCGTTGGCTTGTAGTACAGAACTACCAACCACATTAGACTTATCTGTAGCGACCAATTTGTCAGGCTTTGATCTGTCATCCACATTATGACTTGTCCTCTTCCTCTTCTTTAGGATAACCCTTTTAGTAATACAAGAGTTGCAATTAGGACAGATCAAGTCATGCGTCTCTTGTTTCGCCAATACTGTCTCAACATCATATTCTTTCTCTTTTATGATGTTAGGACCTTCCTTTGCACTTGTTCCGTTGTCCGAGATCATGACCGGTGTCGCTTGTATGTCGGATGAATCATGCAAACATGATATTTCTGAACTAGAAGGGATTTTGTCATTCACAGCTTTCATGACTGCATCTTGAACCTTTACATCAAGTTCCCTCTCCACAAGATTTGTTGGTAGAACAGACCCGGCACTATCACCATTTTGCACTCCATTGGCTCCATTAACTTCACTTCCTGCAAAATCAAACAGCCACATGTTACATCATGCTTTGAAGATGTAGTTAGTATCTTACGATTCGATACGATGTATTAGGCCAACTATACGAATCATGCCGTATATCTAAAATGAACATGTATCTTACGATACAGGTACAATCCTGAAATGATTCAACGATTCAGCATGTGTTCTATTTACTTACTCGATTGTTCTATTTCCATTATTCTAAAATTAAAGTTTCAAATTTCATATAGTTACGTTATATTGGTCCTAAGACTTAGAAAATAAAGTAACATTTAATACAAGAATATGAATTTTTATGTTTCTTTACATGATTATGCTTACTTTTATCCGTGATCGTGAATCGTAATTCAAGAGTCGAGTCAATTCATGATTCGGAAAATAATATTTTTTATTCACAATTTATATCCCGATTTGATAACCCTGATCGTATGTTTCTCGAATAAAATCTTAAGCAGAAACATTGAAAGAATATCAAAGACACTGAAAAACAGCTACTTTCACAGGAATTTAACTAGTGCTTAAATTATAAAAAATCACTCAAAATTTGAATTTATAGAGCAATGAACAAGATTCGAGCATGTTCTTATATAGAAACTATGGCCAAAACTACTAATTAATGTGTGTTGGACTAATCTTGGCATCCACTGACCTCTAGTTTCACAAACAAAACATGGTGCATGCTGAATCATAGTTTTGAAGGGCACGGTCCAAGGACCATCAAATTGCTTGGTCCATGTGCAGTGATGACATTTCCAAATTCCTTCAGGCATAAAAAGTTTTATGATATGCATACTAAACATCAGAAAAAAGGAAAACTAAATCTCAGAAGTTTGTTAAATTGAGACTATTTCACTCCAAGACATGCCATAGGAAGAACATCTCTCATATTATATGTTCAACTGCAGATAGCTTTCCTAAACTTAGGGTGTGTTTGGTATGAGGGTAAAAATAGAGGACAAAATTTCATGTGTGTAAAATTACACATGTTCTCCTTCATTTTCAGCTCATACCAAACACAGGACTACCAATATGGATTGTGTTTTTTTTTTCAACCAACTCAACAAAGACATAGAGTAAAGTTAACCAACATTTAGAACAAAATCCAGAATTTCAGATAAATGAAACAAGGACTAATAAAGGGCAGCTCGTGGGGTGCACGAGGCTCCCACCAGGTGGAGTCCTGGAAGGGTAGATGTACGCAGTCTTACTCCCACTTGGCGAAGAGGTTGTTTCCAGGATTCGAACCCGGTCTAGGCTGAGGCTCACCCTCAAATGAAACAAGGACTAATCCTTATTACAATTCATACCACACTATAGAGAACTTGAATTGAAGAAAAGCATTGGTAAATCATGCAATAACAAGTACATATATAACAGATCAAGAAACAAAAAGAATTTGTTCTGTATTTTTCAATTAAACAGTAATTTGTATTAAAAAAAAAAAGAGTTAGAGAGACAGAGTGAGATTTTGGTACCTTGTTGTTTGTCAAAGTAAACACTGTTCTTTTTCTCTGATTCAACATCACTAAGAACAGAACCAGTTTCACCCTCACCATTTGTTTCTGCTTCTATAACCCCAAGTCCAACAACTTCACAATCTTCTTTTTCATTATCAAAATGATTCCCATTTTCACCAAAACTCTCAATCTCTGCATGTTCTTCCTCTTTCTGAACAATAGATCCATCTGGGTCGTTGACTTTTACCACTGAGTCAACTCCATTACTATGCTCTAATCCATTGCTTCCATTGCTAAAAGAAGAAGAAGAAGAAGAAGATGATGATGACACTACTACACCTGAAATAAGGCCACCATTGTTTTGTTGCAGAAATTTTCTTCTTTCCAAAACAGAATCTTCTTCTTCTTCTTCTTCTTCTTCTTCTTCATGTTCATGTTCATGAAGTGTCCATTGATGCTGTTCTTGCTCCATTGAATGTTCTGACATACCCAGAAGAACAGAAACAGAGGAAACAGAGAAAACAGTGACAAGATTGGATCTTTAGAGAGAAACAAAAGTGTTTGGTGAGATTCACTGTTCTTAATTCTTCCTACACTTAGAATTGGAAGTTCAGAGTTATCTAGATAATGATTTAATTAATTCACTTCACCCACCACCATACCTACACATGAAGGAAGAAGAGTCAGAGGAATTTTTTAAACTTAGTTAATGACTTTATATTAACTTATTCTATATGAAAATTTATATATAATAATAGTACATTTTTTTTAATAATACGTATACATTATAAAATCAGTCATCATCAACTATCATATATAATAATTCAACTTTTTAATAATATTAATTTAACTTTTAAAATATTAAATTAATATATACTATCTAATTTTATAATATATTAAAAATATTTATCTTTGTTTTCATTTAGTTATAAACTTATAATGTTATATTGTACTGAAGATTGAAGAACTGTTTTATCTAAAATTAGTAAATGAGAAAAGATGAGGGAACTTCAAAGGACTCATACTTTTTCATTCAAATAACATATAATTAATGAAAGGGTTTTGTTATCTCAAAAGGACAAGTTTTAATAAATTTTAAAATATTATATTAAACTTTTTTATAGAAAATATTAAAATATATTTTTTAATATAAATATTTTTATTTTAACTTAATTTAAATATGAGAAATATATTAATAAAAATAATAATATAAAATATATTAAATATTATCTATTTTTAAATTTATTCAATCATTATTTTACTACGTGTAAAAATGTGAAAGTTGGCACTTATTAAAAAATTAATGGAGTATATGACTATATTCACCTTCTAAGAGTTTTATAAACACTTGTTAAAGTAATAAAAGTAGAAATATTTATATTTGAAGATATATTTTAATATTTTTTTATAGAAATGACTCACTATAATATTTTAAAATTGATTAAAACTTATTATTTTAAGTATCTTTAATAAAACTATAATTTTATATTTTAATTTTTTCTCTTATAAGGATATTAAAAAAAATTAATATTGTTTAAAATATTTAAATCAACATATATCAATTGAAAAATTAAAACATGAAAAGTAAACCAATTTTAGAGAATAAATAGAATAATAATGGTACTTTGAAGCATGTATCTTCTTGGACCTAAATATTTTGTAGGTTATGTGTGTCTGAAATGGAGAAAGATAGGGACCTGTTTGGATGATGTGAATGTTTTTATGCAAAGTCAAGAAACATAGAAACAACTTATAAAAAACATGGAAAACAAGGAATGATTGAAAAGAACAAAATAATTGGTTTGGTCCCATAATTTCTGTTTTTTTTATTATTATTTATTTCTTTTATATTGCACTGTATAGTGTGTATAGCAAGAAAATGCTACACTAAAGTAGTTGGTATAGAGAAAAGAAGTAAGAGATATCAAATGTGAAAGATCTATATTTATTAAGAATTGTTACATATACATAATTAGATTATTGTATAAAAAAATTATATACGATAAATATAGATAAAAATTAAATCTTAATATATATATTTTTAATTTTTTTCATACTTATCTCTTGCCTTCACTTTATCATATATGGACAAAAAACATCTTGTACTATTCATCACGAGAATCAATTGCCACAAATCTACATTGTGCATACAAGATCATGTTCCAACCTAGTTTGTGTAAGAACATGAAATCTCACCAAGCATTAAATGTCAAGATCCTTGTTTGTTGTAACTATTTTTTGTACTTATGAGCATTGTACACATCCATAAAAGATATCCCAACAAAACCATATTATTTAAATGGTTGTCGTACAACAGAAATATGTCCAATAAGTATCTAACATATACTATACATGATATGAGATATGTGTTACTTATATAGTATATGTACGTATATCATACATTTTATATCATGTATAACATATGTTGAATATTTATTAGACGTATTTTTATTATACGATAAATATTATTATTATTTTAATCTTTACTCTTGAGCTGTAATAATGTAGAATATAATAAATGTGATAAGCCAAAAATGTTGATGAGCTAAGTATTAAAAAATTTATTATTGTAGACTAGAAGGTAGAATATGAAAATGAAGTTAAAGTAAGCTTAAAGTGAGGTCCATGTGGTGCCCATGATGATTATTTTAAAGTAAATTTCATGTGAAGTTGACATAATTGACCATTCTATGAAGAACAAGAATTGTATAATTTCTTACACATGTGGTGTGGGCCAAGCAAATTTGAACAAATTCTAAATATAAAGTTGGCACGAGTACCACAAGTTGTACTTATTTATATTTTTCTTAATTATTTAATCATAAAAAATATTTAGTCAACATATGTTGCAACCCAATCTAATTGTTGGGTCATTTAATTAATTTACTTTTTATACTCATAAATTATGGATAAATGGATATATTAGTATAAATAATACTTCCTTCTTAATCATATGAATTATAGGATTTGACCTATAATTTTTTGGATAATAGAAGAGACTCTTAATATTATAAGATTTGATCTATGGTCCTTTGGGTAATTGAAAGAATTGTGATCTGATTAGCTTGCATCAAATCAATCTATGATTCATTTAATTAATTTATTAAGTTTATTAGCTGTTATTAGATCTGTAAGAAAAAAATTCTATGTATTATAATATTAAGAAATAATTACTTTCACATGCATTTTGATTTATTTAAGAGTCTTTTTCTCTAGACTTGAGGAATATATTATTCTTGATATCATTATAATTTTTTTAAAAAGTCTATACTATTTTTTCATTAGAAATATTAAAGAATCCTCCTTTATAGATGTGCACTTAAATAAGAAAGTAATTTGCCAAAGATCTCCAACCAAAATATGTGTCACCACCCTCGTCCCCTCTTAATAGGTATATATTTTTATAAGGGCAGAGTTGCATGTGCTCTAGGGATGGCCCTAAAAATTTCTTTTAAATGCAATTAAAAAATATAATTTATTCTTTAATTTTTTATATTTATATTATAATAAATAATTAAGAGATAGATATAAAATTAATATTTATATATAGATAATGTAAAATATTTTATTTTTCATTTAAATCTAATATTTTATATTTGATGCTTAGAGTTATACAAAATCCAATCCTATGAAATGTTTAAACATAAATGAGAAAATAAGAAGAAAGCATTGTCTTAGACACATGCACAAATTGCTATATTATTGTTTTCCATATGTTATTACAAAATACATATAATGATCTTGAATTTGTCATACTACCATCCCCTCTCTCTCTCTATCCAACTAAGATTTCCCCCACCTCACATGTTATCAAAATCAAGGTTGAGGAAAATAGAAGGATCAAAATCTACTATATCATTGTGTGAGAAACCATCATTATTTGACTCATTTCCTAAGAACTCATTTAAGCTAATTGGTGTATCAACCA
Organism: Aeschynomene evenia; assembly: GCA_013621005.1. Taxonomy (NCBI): domain Eukaryota; kingdom Viridiplantae; phylum Streptophyta; class Magnoliopsida; order Fabales; family Fabaceae; genus Aeschynomene; species Aeschynomene evenia. The sequence continues at coordinate 21,548,651 of CM024269.1, forward strand.
TGTTCAAATTTCCTTCTGAGTTCATGGAAAAGCCTTGACTAGAAGAAAGTGGTAGTGGTGGTGTGGACAAGGTTGATTGAAGCATCCTAAGAATAGGCTCAGGTACCATCCCATTAAGAGGTTGAGGTGTAGGCCCAATAACAGGTCCAGACCTAGAATTAGAAACAAACTCAGTGCTAGGAATAGGTCTAGGCCCATGATTAGGCCTAGGTCCATTACTTATGGGGACGTTGTCTTTAGTACGACAATGGCGATTAAGGTAACTATGAAGAGGCCCAACATAGTCACTAAAGCCAAGATTCTCCAATGCCCAAAACAAGTCCTCTGATTTCAAAGTCTTTCTGTGTTCACGTTTGCACTTGTCGTTGGCCTTTTTGGTTACGAAACTAATGTACTTTGAAACAAATGGTGGAAATAGTACCTTGGCATCATCCTTGAATTTTACGTAATCCGGAAGGCTCTGTCGCATGATTTTGATCACAGATGTAATTGATATTTCACAATTATTGTCTTGATTGGTTGGAATTGGAGCTTCATTATCAATAGAGGTATTAGTTGGTTGTTGAAAGTTTAAATCTGAAACGTCGACAATAAGTTACAAAATGGTACACTACAAACAATATAGTGAATACGTGGTAAAGGTTTACAACAAAAAAATAATAGTAGCAAAATAACATAGTAGGGTAAAAGTGAAGAAGTTTGAAACTAATGTAGTTTTATTCAATCAGATACATATATACATTATTCAGAAAAATCAAACCATAAGTAATTATTATTATTGGTTTAATCGATCATATATTTTAACCTTGATTAAATTGTATCTGATATAAAAAAGGTTGAACTCAAAAAACGATCATTGATGACCTGATATGATCCAAGCCCAAAAGACTATCATGGATCCTGACCCAATTTGGCCCACTCCGAAGAAGCTTAATCGAGATCTGGGTACCTCGTGACATGTGTCAATATGTAAAAGGACACACCCAACAAACTCTTGCCTTCATGATAATTTGTGCACAATCATTAAAATCTCTTTAGAAGGTCCATCCTCTTTAACCCTAATAACTTGGTCGGTGTTTCAAAGGAACCGAAAATTACTGCCGAAGATCGGAGCACCTTGCGAAGACCCTAAACAATTCTAATCTCACGTTCTTGACATGAACGACCTTCACAATTTTACTAAACTCAAAACATTTCATCTATGTTAATTATATTATTGTTGTGTCGAGGCTTTACTTAAACAAAAAAGGAACCAAAATTTTGCAAATTTTGTATGAAATATCTAAGATGATATACCATAAAATATGATATTTTCCACCAAAAATGGATTGCAATTAAAAACATAACATAAAAAAAAATTTAAAAAAAGGCTCACTTTCAATTGGGGGATTATACCTTAATAAGTTGCTTGACTATTAGAGGTTCTTTACATTCCAAATGTCAATAAGTTTAACTTTTAAACGAACATTTAAAGATATAATAATAACTAAATAAATGAAACTTTCTTATCTCTATGTATGAGGATTTACCAGAACTTGATTTTGCAGATTGGTCACAATGAGTGGAGGAATCTGCATACTCCATATCCTCAACAAAAAAAAAAATCACTTTTCTCCCTATTTTTTTCAAACTAAAAAGACTGCAGATGTTTAGATTTTGGAGGTTGATTTGAATATAACACATGAATGAACACTAATCGAATTAATTTATAATAAGAGACGTTACTTGAACGGTAAGATAAAGATAACTTAGAAAGTCACAATAATACCAAATTAAGATCGAGAGTAAAGAGGTACACAAAATTAATGTCAATTATTATATAGTTAAAGATAAAAAAGATAAAAGAGGTTTTAGTAATTAATATGAGAAAGAAAATATAAAACAATTTTGATTTTTTAAATTGAATCCTAAATTACTTTTCCACATATATATTTTTGTATTCCTTTTGAGGCGAGAGCTTCGACGTAAAAGGATAATAAACTTCTGATCATGAGATATTTTCGATACACACCGTTAAGAATTGAATCTCTGACTAGATGCTTAAGGAACTTAGTTAGCTAGCTACCAACTATATTAGAAATTGTGGTTATTAAAGATAAATTATTGACAAACAATAGTAAATAGTGAGTTTTAGATTTAGGATGTGTTAATTGCCTAATTGTTGAATAAATGCACATTTTTTAAAAATTGTTTTTTATAGAAGGTATACACATATATGAGATCCTATTTAAAATTTTTAGAAAAATATATTTTTTTATTTTTAAATTACTGATATAAGAAGTGATTTTTTAATTAGAATTGTTACATTTATCACAAAAATTGAAACAAATATTATTACATTATTTAGTTTTTAAGAAAAGTAAGTAATAAATACAAAATCTTATTTATTTATTTAAGTTTGGTAACTCAGACTAAAGAATGAGATCTTTTTCCATGTATAAGACTGCATTATTTCTAATTTATCAATTTCTATCTTTACATGAGAGAGAGAAAATGCCAATCAATGGCAAGAATAGTATGTTATTACTTTAGACTAAATAATAATACTTTACACTTTTGGTTAATGGACGAATAAAGAAAATTTTAACAATTGGAACAAAAATATTTATTACATTAAGTTTTCTAAAATTTTTATACTCTGGAAAAAATTTATATACACATCTGTATATTTTTATAGAAATTTTTAAATTTTAGTAATGCATAACCCCATACTTATACACATGCATTTTGGTTCATATACACATACACAATCACACTCATCACTCATCATTCTCACAATGATACGTCCACAATCTAAAACTTAAATTCTCTCACTCACATACCCTCTCACGTTACTTTTATGTCTCACTGACATCTTATCTTTTAGGCGCAAACGACCCTTAAGAACTATATTTATATTATTACTTTGTGTGATTATAAAACATCTAAGTGATTTGAGTTTTATATTATGTTTTCATTGGATTCATTAGTTTGGATTTTTTATGAAATAGTAATTCACCGAAACCAGTCCAAACCAAACTTAGAGTGTTTGGATCAGATTTATTATTATCCTCAAGTCTGATCCAACTCGATTCGATTACACCCTTATAATAACTTAACATTTTAAAATTATTAATTCAATATTTAATATTATAAATTAATTTAATATTTTAAAAATTGAATAAATAGTTTTAAAATATTAGATTATTACTCGTAATAACATGTAACAACCCATTTACTAGTGAGCAATTCAATCTGAAATTCAAATTTAACATTGAAGAAAATTGAAAGGACAAAGAGGCTCATTTTTCCGCCTTCAGCTATGGATGACGAATCGATTTGCCCTTTCTGCAACTCTTCAGTTCCTTCTTCCCAACTTCAATGGTTTCTTCTTCTTCTTCTTCTTCTTCTTCTTCTATACATGACTAACGTAGCTACATTTGGTGCAAGTGCAGGCACGCCAACACTCACTTCGACGACGACGATTCTCAACTCGCTACCGATTATGAGTTGGCTCAGCAACTCGCTCTTTCTCCGTATTCACCACTCCTTTCTCTTCCGGTACTCATTCTCACTCTGCACACTACCAATTCTTGTTTTTTTCTTTAGCTGATCAGTTATTAAAAAAAAGCAATAATCTTTAGAAATTCTTTTACTTTGTGGAATTGGATTTAAATTAGTATTTTGATTTTTTTCCCTCTGTTTTTAATCTTAAAATGATATTATTTTCATCGGTGATTGTAAAATTGAGGCCTTAAAATTATACATTGAACATAAGATGGGAAATTCGTAATCAGAATAAGCTAAGGCAAATCTTATACTTGTTGAAGTTGAATCACATTTCAAAGGAGATATTTTGTTTGTTTGTTTGCAAAACCTATAGTAGATTGAATTTTCATTTATTATAAATAAAATTTCACATTGATGTTAAATTGTTTAACATATTTTTCATGTAGATAATGTAATAAATATATGGGAAAATTGCAATAAACTTAACTGAGGTTTGTTCAAAATACACTTCCCCTCCACCTATTGGATCACATTCTGGTTCATCTACTTTTACAATTTGACACAAATGATCAGTATGATAGATAATCATAGGTGAAGTACAATTCAAAAGTTAGACTGATAAGAGTTATATTTGGATAGGAACAATATTCAATACATGTTTTTGAAAAGTATAACTGTATAAGTATGCCATGTCTTATACCAGTGCCAATGGAACCCTCTCCATTTGGTAAGGGAATGGATCAATTTACAAGGTGCAAAAGGTGCAAGTGAAGACAATTCTTACACCTTTCATTAAATTTTTAGTAACAACATATGATAGGAAATGGAAATGGAAAACATAAACAAACCAAAAAGGCCTCAGTGATTGTTTTTCCCTTTCCCTTGTATGCATCCCTTTTTGTTGAATTGCAGGTTTTCAGTCCACAATTATGCACTTTTTTCTCAATATCTGAATTTTGTGTTATATCAATGTCTTGTTCTGCAGAGTGAACAAGCAGTTCTTGGATTGCATTTTGACAAAACTTCTAGAGATAGTAACAATGGTTGTAGTGGTAGAGTTAATGGAAAGTTGCAACTGGATGAAAAAATCTCTTGCTTGGTTGATTTACAGAGAAGGAGCGAGTTTTACAAGGTTGAATCAGGTTTGATGGCCATGTTGAGGAATTGTTTGGAGTCTGATGCAGATAACTCAAGAGCCATTTTATCAGGTTATGTTGATCACTTCCAGAGCCTTGAATCCGAGGATGTTGGATGGGGTTGTGGTTATCGTAACATACAAATGCTCAGCTCACACTTGCTGGCACAAAGGCCAGAAACAAGACAAGTTTTGTTTGGTGGTTCAGGATTTGTCCCTGATATACCTTCACTCCAGAGATGGCTTGAGATTGCTTGGGAAAAGGGTTTTGACGTGCATGGTGCCTATCAATTCAATCATGCCGTTTATGGCTTGGAAAAATGGATTGGAACCACTGAGTGTGCTGCCCTTTTGCGTTCTTTTGGCCTCCGGGCTAGAGTAGTGGATTTCGGACCTAAGGAATCTGAATCACTGTATCTATCTGTCCCCGGTTCAAGTGCAGGAGCACAGCAGCTAGTGCAAACTAATGTTGGGAGGAAGAGGAAAGCACTTAACTTTTGTGGACCAATGGATAGATATTTGTCTCGTATTCCTGATGTTTCTCAAGCAAGTTGTAGCCAGGATGAGAAGTCATGTTCTTCTTCTGATGACAATGTAGATAATGATAGCAGTAGTAATAGGGTGGTAAGCAGTAATGCAAACAAAATTAAGGGTCATCAAGTTCTCATGGACTTTGTGTGGAATTACTTTTCTAATGAAAGTTCAATCCAATTCGGCCACCGGCGTGTTATCGTCTGTGACAAAACGTATGTGAGCTTGCTTTTAGATACTCATGTTCTGACCATATAAATGATTGTGTTTCTTATGGTGTTTTAAGTTTTGAAGGCTTTCTTGTACAGGCCCTTGTACTTTCAACATGATGGACATTCAAGAACAATAGTTGGAATTCAAGTCAAACATCAACGGACAGGAATTCTGCAGTATAATCTCCTAGTTCTTGATCCTTCTCAAGTAATGTATCTTGTGTCCTGCTTCATCATTGCTCATTAATGTGCATTTTCTGGGTTGTTATTTACATGGCATTGAGTATTTGCACATCAGGAGTATTTCTTGTATGATTGAAACCCAAGGTCACATTACAAAGCTTAACCAATTCTAATTACATCCAACATTCAAATCCTTACTTTCCTTTTCTAATAGTTTTATGTGATGACTTTTTTCTTTGGACTAGATTTTATCATGAAACTATCTTTTCAAAAGCTTAAGCTGTTAGGCTGAGGCACGTGAATGATTTAATACTCTGACAAATCTCCGTATGCGAATATGTCTTTTATACTCTAAGAAGGATCGAGTCCCTTGCCTGCCGAGTGATGACTCAATACCATATAATGTTATCATCTCTGCCAAAAGCTTAAGTTGTTGGAATAAGACACATGAATGATTTTATGTTTTAATAGTTTTCTCTCTAGAAATAAATTTTTTGTTTTTTAAAAATTAGAACTTTAGATATGTTTTCTGCCTACTTCTCTGAGTTCTCTCTGTAAACTTGTGTGTTTGTTTGTGTGTATCTGTGTAGTTATTAGTTAATGAAGTATTCTTGAACAAACTTGTTGTGTAGTAACTAGTAACTAAATCTTGGCATCCTTATAAAAGTACTCACTCATACAGAGAACGGTTGCTCTAGAAAAATCACTTAGGGAGAAAGTTGGATGGCAAAGATTCATAAAAAGAGGAACTCACACATTGAGGAAGCCACAATACCAGGTTTTGCTTCTTTTAACCCTTAAAAAAAGTGTAATGTCCTTGCACCACATTGAATAATGAGGCTTGATCATCTTGTTTCTGTTTCAGTTGTGTTATGTTGACCCTGGAATTGCCAGTGAGGAGGAGGTTGAAAAGCTCAAGACAATGGATAGTGTCTTCCTTCAATTTTAGATAACCATATAAAGTCTTTGCTACATGATTTAGGTACCATCTTATGTTTCATGCCATGTGATTGTTTCTTTCTGTATATAATATTGCAACAGATAAGAAGTTGCTGATAAAAACTAGTTTTATGCATTGATGCAGATACTATTCATAGTTTCAGATGCGGAGCTTGATAACATTATTAATAGATCATTCATCAGATAGAATTCAATCTTTTAGGCTTTGTTTGGGAGTTTAGAGGGGAGGGGAGAGGAAGTTCTTGGAAGGAAAGATAGGGGGAGGGAAGAGAGGAGTTTGAAGGAGATAACCTCTACTTGTTTGTGAATTTTAAAACCCTCCAAATTGGAAGAACTTGAAAATGAGAAGTTTGAAGGGTTTTGGAGAGTTTTAAAAAATCCTCAAACATCTCTCATCCCCACCAATGCAACTCACAAACACAACTAAATCTCTCAAAGTCTTTCCCTCCCCTTCCCTCCAAAACCCAACTAACAAACACACCCTTAAGAATCTCAAAGATTCTATTGCATGGGATAATCCAATGGTGCAACTAATGAGTGCTACCATTTGGAGGATGTTTTTTTGATCTGTGAATGGTGAAATTGCTTGAAGTTGAGGTAAAATTTTGTTACCTCTAACCTCTGATGTGAAGTTCTGATTTTCAAATTGCATCTCTCATACATTTGATTTAATGAAAGATCAAAAGTTGCATCCATGGGGCATGAATGATTATTAATGCCCTTCATTCCCTCTGATGCCTTTTCCTATTATTTTTTAAAAAATTCTAAAAATTTAATATCTCAAAAACTATGAGCATATTTGGGAAAGCGTTCCCTTAAGTTGAACGTTGACAGTGTTTTGTCTCATTTTATTTTATATTTTGTCATTTTCTATTTATAATATCTTTCAAACTATTTATATAACTTTTTTTTCGTCATTAAATATGATTATTTTTATGATAAGTTGTTTAATAAAGTTAATTCAAATATCTTACAATTAAGAATATAAATAAATATAAAAATAATAATCAAAATATAATTTAATGTCATGTTCTTTTTTGTTAAAAGTGAATTTGACTAATATTATCTAAATAATATTTATTCTGTCATAATCAATTTTGATATTTAGTTGCCAAATATAAACTATGATGACAAACTCATTTTTACTCAAAATCAATTCTATAAAATTAAGTTGATCTAAACTTCAGGTTGGTAAATGCCAATCTAAACACATTATAATCTTTAGCTTTATACTCCTATAAAAAGTTATATTATATCATATTTTAAAGTGTACAGTCTTAAATTTATATTGTAAAAAAATTGAGTAATCTCTAATTATAAAGTTATAGCTTTTGTTTTTATAATGTATAAAAAAAATAGTGTGATCCCACATTTTAAAGGATATAGTCTTCAATTTCTAATTTATATAAAATAAACTCTTAAAATTTAATATTTCAAAGACTATATATAATCATTAGCTTTATACTCATTTTGATAAAGTTATATTATATCATCTTTTAAAATATATAATATTAAATTTTATATTTTGTAAAAAAATTAGTAATCTCTAACTGCAAATTGCATAGTTTTTTTTCATAATGTATAAAAAAAAAGTGTGATATCACAATTTAAAATATATAGCCTTCAATTTATAATTTTTGTAAAAAAATTTAAAAATTTAATATTTAAAGACTATTGTCTTTAGATTTATATTTTTAGAAAAATATATAGTCTCAATTTATATTTTATAAAAATTGATTAATCTCTAATTACAAATTGCACATTCTTTTTAACAAGACTATGTCTAGCCTACCTATTATCGTTAATAAGCTTTTAAAAAAGCATGAGCCTAACATTTTTCAAAAATAAGTCAAGTCGATCATAGACCAGATTGTAGGTCCCTAACAGACCGTCTGACCTATTCTCAATCCCTAATCATGACTTATATATGTATACAAAAAAGTTTAATGAATAGGCAAAATACATTCACCAAATCATCCATAGGTACCACAACTATGTTCTAAATGTATCATATGTTATAATTTAAAATAAAGACAAGAATAAACTACTTTGCTTGATTTTTTATATAATTTGATTTGATTACACCCATATCTTTATCAAAATTAGATTGTACTTGAAAGGCAAAATACTATTAATTGAAGATTATAATTATAAATTATAATGCAATAATTCCAATATATAAATCCATCAATAGAATCAAATAATCACAGTTACTGATTATCAGAAAGAAGATCCCAATGTACATTCCAAGCAAAGTGTTTCCTGTTTTCCTTGTTTGCATCTTTACAATGTAAATTCACCAACCATTCTTCCAAAACACAAGTAACACTTTTTCCTTTTTCTCCATCTTGCCATTGCAAAATACACTAAAACTATAATTGTCTATAAAAGATTGAGAGCATAGTAGAAACATAAAAGAACAATAAAAAAAAGTAACTTTTGGTGTTTCTAGCCAACAATTCAGTCAGGATATGTACACAGAACTATTAGATCTTTTTTTTTTCTCCCTTTCCCAAAAGAAGTGATTGTTATGTTCTAACTGTAATAAGTACCACTCTTTAGTATTTTGTCAGCACAAACTCAACTATCTTATGAGCTTGATGAAAAAGGAAATTCCAATATTTCAGCATGCTTAAGCTTCATCTTTCTTCAGGATCCGAGTTCCGCTCTTAGAAAGAAGGAGGTCCCTCATTTCTTTGTAATTCCGGAGCTCTTCGAGCGCGTCGGCAGTCTTTCTAGGCATAAAGAATCCCGAAGCAGTGGCGACTCCTCCGTCGAGTTCAGCAGGCTTCAGGGAATGGGACGAATAACAGCTCGAGTCTTGGCGTAAAGGAGGTGCTGTCCTTAGCATGTGTACGAGGACGCCGACAGCAGCATCTTGGGATTTTTTGCACATTGGTAATGATGCTGAATTGACTTCTGAAGCATTCTTTCCATCCTTATTCTGGCTATTTACCCAGAAAGTCACCAAAAAGAAAAGGAAATAACACAATTAGATGTTATCATACATACAAATCATGAATTTTATAGGATCATTTTGAAAAGCAGATCAACATATCAAAGATTCAAAGTAGAAGATTAGATGAAAATTGCATGCTGAAACAGAATTCCATACATTGAACAAAGACTTGAGTAGTATTCTTCTACCAATTAAACATACTAACAAAGAATCAGCAAAATGGCCATCAAATAGCAAAACAAACCAATAAATTATCATTAGTTCCTGAAAGGATCAGTGAGTAATAACAGGCTTCCGAAAGATCATTTCAAATGACATGCAATTACAAGTTCCTATAGTAAGCAAGCACTCATCAAGTTGCTAATGCCGAATTCGTGATATTAGATTTCAGGTGTATGCCAAGCAGAGGAATAGACTCTCCTCCTAAGTCCCAATATATGAAGAGGCTGAAGCAGCTGAGCGATATAGATGAGCATTGAGCAATCATAAATCTTTTATAAGTAAAAAATCATGACCATTATCCCATGAAAGAACACATCTATATCTCATTTAAATCAGATGGTACCAAAATTGAAAAGCTCTGGTAGCTCCACTAAAAGCAAAACAGGTTCATATCTAATTGACATCAAGTTTAAAACACTTATGGCTTTAGCTCTATCAAAGTACCTCGGTTGAACATCTGGCGTGTCAACATCATCGACATCAAAGGGGCATGAAAAGTCACCATCATCCAAGTCATCCTGAAATGATAATCGACTTGAGCTTCTAGAAAATCCAATCCGTGGTGAGTCACTTGAAGATAACAATCCTGAGAACCGCCCCGAGTCATCCCTGTTGTCTCTGGCAATCTATGAAGCAGAAAAAAGGATTATCAAACAGCCAAAAATACATTCAATTTGAACCTCAAGAGCATTATAGTAAAACCAAAGTTACCTTTTGACCAGCATAGTTTCCTGCCCCAGGATGTAACTCTCCAATCCTTGAAGCCTCTAATTTCCTGAGTGACCTGATTCCTGATGGAGACTCCTGTGACGAAGCATCATATCTTCTGGGGGATAATGGGGGCAGAGAATTTCTACTATGATCTGAAAGATTAGGAGACAGTGTTCTACAGGTTTTACCCATCATTGGATAAGGTATAGTTACAGGGGCTGTTTCAGAACGCATACGAGTCTGAATCGGAATGCCACTATTGAAGTATGTAGGTGGTGATGGAGATGGCGACGGTGAGAATGGAGGAGAAAGTTGATACTCATCATAACTTGTAGACCTGTGCCTATTTTGTATTCGATGATTGTGAATTCTGATACCGTAGTTATCAGTAGGCGGAGATGTTATATCATATGGCTTGGGAGAAGCTCGATACACTGGTGGGGATCCGACATACTGTTGATTCTGTACAAAAGGCGCTGCCTTATGGAAGCCACAAGTCCAGCTGTGAGGGCGTTCGAGTGGCGCAGAAGTTGGTGGTGTTAACCCTCTCAATGGAAAGGAAGTGGCACGAACACCCTTTTCTGAGGAAGGGAAAGACCTCAACGGGTCAGTAAGGGGGGATCCAACATAATCAGTGATTATTGTCGTTGGCAATGACGATGAACACTCAAGGTTGAAGTCAGATAGGGTAGAACGGTAGGTCACAGATATAGAAAGTCTGCCTGGGTTTGCCTCAACAGGAGTGAAATTGCATTCTTCCAGCATTCCCCCTTCTGCCCTAGAGAATGGTTCGCTAAATGAAGAGACCTTGTAAATAATATCAAAATTACATGTATGACTCGATGTACTCAGCTGTCTAAATATCTTATAAGCCGGGAGAAGCCTCATCTGAGAATAGAGAGCGCGAAACAGCAATATTGACTTCTTGTATGTCTTCTTATATGATCCTGTAATGTCACCGGTTTGAGGAGGAGCCGTTACTCGTGGACACTCATACTGAACAGACCACCTCTCTATAACCGTCTCAACAGAAGAACCACTCTCCTCATGAACTAGTATAATGTCAATTATCATTGGATCCATCAAGTTTCTGTGCCAGAAGTTCAAGTTATCCAGAGCAGCCGGCCGATCACCTAACGCCAAATTAAACCATTTATCGCTCCTCCTCACACGAGTCCCAAATTGCAGGTCGCCGCTCCTATCATGGTGGCGCAATGAAGGCACCCTCGAATCCAAAATGACATGTAAGCTCTTCAAAAGGAACTGATGAACAATTTGTTCCAATTTGCCCAATTCAGGCTGCATATTAGCCTGCAAATCCATCCTACTCCAAGGGGATTCAAAAAAATAAAAAACCCCTAATTAAAATCTCCCTCCACTCAATAACATTCTTCTACCACACCAAAAAAAGGAAGAAAAAAAACCCTTTAACCAGAAAAATTCACTTTTTTTCAAACTCAGACATAAATAACAGATCAAAATCTTAGTTCAAAGTTTCACCTCAGTGATCACAACTCAATATGCACCTCAAGCAGCATCATCAAGGTAAACCTGAATCATCGATCACTCTGAAGATACCCCAAAAAAATAAAAAACCGTGAGCACATTCATCAACATCATCAAGGAGCAAAATTTACAACTATAATGCAGATTTAAACATGCCCATCAAATTAAAAAAGTAAAAAAAAAAAAAACCAACTAAATACACAGATCATGCGGTATATTTATAAACTAATCAGCAACAACTGATACAAAAAAAAAATATTTTTTTTTTAAAAAAGAGATAATACAAAAGACAAAAACCACCACCATCATGAACATGGGGATCTAAGAAGAAAAAACGAATCTTTCTCAGAAGGGGTAGTAACAGTGAATCTGTAGAAACAGGAAAACAAAAAAAAAAGCAAAAAAAATAAAAAAAGAGGAGAAGTACTCACATGGTAGAAGAAGAAGAGGAAGAAGAAGCGGAGAATGAAATGGATATGGCAGCATTTGAAGAGAATGAGATAGAAAAGAAGGCATAGGCATGGCCCATAAATATAATTGGCCAATCCAACAAAGAAGAAAAGGTTGCGTAGACAGAAACATACACTGCCGTAGCGTTCTCTCTCTTCTTCAACTCCTGAATTTAATTATTGTCATTTACTACTATGCTACAATTAGATTAATTAAATGAAGTATATATATCTTGTAATTTTTCAATTAGTTTAATTTTAGGGTTTAATTTTGATCCACTTTTAGTGTAAGAAAATTTTACACAGACATCCAATCATGGATTGATATATCAGTAAAAGTCTCTAACTCAATCACCAACTAACTAAAAAATTACACAAATCAATGGATGTGATTAATTGTTACATTGTCAGTTCATCATAATTAAACTCTTAATTTTAATGCACAGATAGTATAAATATATTTTATACTGTTATCCAATCAAAATTTTCTATTTGTATAATTTTTCAGATAGTGAAAAGGAGAAAACATAATCATAATCATAACTAATGTGACAGCTGATATTAAATTACTGTATAAAAAAATTGTAAACTATCAATGAATTTTAATAAATTCCATATATGTATAAACTATAGAGTTTAATTAGGGTACATTTATTTAAAAAAGCCACATTGTCATCAAATAAAATCTCGCAACTTTTTTTTATCAGTTTTTTAAGTTGTGGGATAGGAGTTATTCATATTTCTATCAATGTTGTATTATAGTATTGAAATTAATTTATCGAACTAATTTGATATATTGAAAAATATAAAAAATAAAATGAACTATCATTTGATTATGAATCCTCATATAAATCATGTTAGTTTATTCTTTCACATTATCTAAAAGAAAAATTAAAAAGGAATATCTGATTCATTGACTATGTAAAATTTCTATTTTTTATGATTAGGAAAAATATATTAAAATTAAACTCATAACTTATATTGTCAGTCAATAAAAATTGAAAAATATATCAAATCATGATGGATAGGTATTACAATGGATATTTTTAGTGATAATTTATCATTTTCTTATATTTTTAATTGACTGATTGTGTAAAATAATTTTACATCATTATAATATATAAAAATTAAATCTTATATTACCTAATCACCTATAAAATTCTTTATATTATTATTATTATATTGAAATTAAATTTATATATATCGATTTAATTTTAAATCTAGCCTATTAATTTTTTAGATATATTTTTTGTACAGTACAAAATCAGACATTATATATAATAATTCAATTTTTTGAAACTATATATTATTCAACTTTTAATATTGTACATTAATACAACATTTTAAAAGTTTAATTAATAGTTTTAAAAAATTAAATTATTATATATGATGACTGATTTATGGTGTACACGTAGCATTACTCTTAATTTTTATATAATATGAATTGACTGTTAATCAATAAAACTTCATCGAAACAACATATTATAGTGGATACTTCTAATAGTAAGTAATTAATTTCCATCATATTTTATTGTTGATGCTTCATCGTATAGAAAATACATTTTTCTTTTAATTGATAATGTTGACAAATGAGAAATGTTTGTTAGGTGAGGAAAGAAAAAGATGGGCATCTTAAATAAATAAATAAACAATGTTTAGGGAATTGCAGGCACAAAGTTAGGGTTGGCCTTTTGCTTTTCTGATTTTCTCTGCTCCCATCTATGATTGGTGTTTCTACTTTATTTATTTATTTATTTCTCACTCTACTTATTATTATTATTTTCTTTTTTTCTTAGTGGGATTGATTCTGGTTGGTGGAGTGATCTTGTACCTTATGGAATACATTGGTGACTTTGAATTTGAGAAGGATTTTATGTAATAAAGTTTGAGCAAAAAGATTATGAGATCTATAATTTTATATTTAAAATTATTCATCTCAATAGAATAATTATATATATATATTTAATATAAAATTAAATTAAATGAAAATAAGTATAAATGATTTATTTATTTTTGGGTGTGCTAATGTTGGTGAAAATTTTGAAATTGGGGATGCCATCTATTGGAACAGCAGCACACAGATATCAATTATTTTTAAGGTGCGTGTTATGCTCAATTAGTGTCTATAGTTAATTGTCAACATTTAATATATATTTTAAACAATTTTAAATCTTATTTTTCAATATTGACAAATTTGTTTGGCTTGATATACATTGTTAATACACATCCTTTGTATATCCATCGTACAAAAAAACTGACGTGACAATGAACCTAATATGTGCGTATTGTTCACATGGAAATCATTTTCACATGTTTGGTACGTACATTTTTATATTTTTGGTGTGTGCAATTGTGAGTGTTTGGTATGTACATTTGTGTATGTTTGATGTGTGCATTTGTGTATGTTTGGTGAGTACATTTCTGTATGTTTTGTATGTGTCATTGATATGTGTGCATTTCTGTACTTTGCTGTGTGCAATATGATATGTTTGGTGTGTGCATTTTATGTATTTTTTATGTGTGCAATTAGATCATTCAAGTAAAAAATTTAAAATTATTATATTTCATTATAATTCAAAAGTTTTATAACGTAACCAACCATTTTGTCTTTTTTTCTAATTAATTTGATTTTATTACATATTTTTCAATACATTATCTATTTTGTGATATTAAATACTTCAAAATTAAAAGAAAAAATGATTTGGAAGGTTAACAATTAATGATTTGGATTCCATAATTTTTGTAACTTAGTAGAAATTAAAGACTATAGGCTTTAAAAAGTAAGATTTCACTATTTTTTCTAGAAACACTATAAAAGTAAAGACTATAGTCTTTAAAATATTGAATTACATAATTTTTAAACCTAATTAGAAATTGAAAGTTATATGATTTAAAATGTGATATTTCACTATTTTTCTAGAAATAATATAACACTAAAGACAATATGTCTTTAAATATTAAATTTCATAATCTTGAAACATAATTAGAAATTGAAGGTTATAGACTTTAAAAAGTGAAATTTTACACTTTTTCTAGAACATTATAAAAGTAAAGACTATAGTCTTTAAAATGTTGAATTTCACAATTTTTAAACCTAAAAAGAAATTGAAGGCTATAGGCTTTAAAAAGTAATATTTCACTATTTTTCTAAAAATACTATATAAGTAAAGACTATAGTCTTTAAAATATTGAGTTTCATAATTTTTGAAACTTAGTAGAAATTAAAGGCTATAGACTTTAAAAAGTGAGATTTCACTATTTTTCTAGAAACACTATAAAAGTAAATAAAGACTATAGTCTTTAAAATATTGAATTACATAATCTTTAAACCTAATTAGAAATTGAAGGCATGCTTTAAAAAGTAATATTTCAATATTTTTCTACCAACAATATAATAATAAAGACTATAGTCTTTAAATTTTGAATTTCAAAATCTTGAAACCTAATTAGAAATTGAAGACTATAGGCTTTAAAAAGTGAAATTTCACAAGTTTTCTAGAAACACTATAAAAGCAAATAATATAGTCTTTAAAAAATTGGATTTCATAATTTTTTAAACTTAATAGAAATTAAAGGCTATAGGCTTTAAAAAGTGACATTTCACTTATTTTCTATAAATACTATAAAAGTAACACTATAGTCTTTAAAATATTGAATTTCATAATTTTTAAAACTTTGTAGAAATTGAAGGCTATAAGCTTTAAAAAGTAAGATTTCACTATTTTTCTAGAAAAACAATAAAAGTAAAGACTATAGTCTTTAAAATATTGGATTTCATAATTTTTGAAACTTGTAGAAATTACAGGCTATAAGATTTAAAAAGTGAGATTTCACAATTTTTCTAGAAACACTATAAAAGTAATGACTATAGTCTTTAAAATATTGAATTACATAACCTTTAAACCTAATTAGAAATTGAATCTAAAGGCTTTAAAATGTGATATTTCACTAATTTTCGAGAAACAATAGAAAAGTAAAGACTATAGTCTTTAAAATATTGGATTTCATAATTTTTGAAATTTCGTAGAAATCAAAGGTTATAGGCTTTAAAAAGTGAGATTTCACTATTTTTCTAGAAACACTATAGAATATAGTCTTTAAATATTGAAATTCATAATTTTTGAAACTTAGTAGACATTAAAGGCTATATAGGGTTTAAAAGGTGAGATTTTACTATTTTTCTAGAAACATTATAAAAGTATCGACTATAGTCTTTAAAATGTTGAATTTCATAATTTTTAAACCTAAAAAGAAATTGAAGACTATAGGTTTTAAAAAGTGAAATTTAAAATTTTTTCTAGAAACACTATAAGAGTAATAGAATATAGTCTTTAAAATATTGGATTTCATAATTTTTTAAACTTCACAGAAATTAAAGGCTATAGGCTTTAAAAATTGAGATTTCACTTATTTTCTAGAAATACTATAAAAGTAACACTATAGTCTTTAAAATATTGAATTTCGAAAATTTTAAAACTTTGTAGAAATTGAAGGCTATAGGCTTTAAAAAGTGAGAGTTCACTATTTTTCTAGAAAAACAATAAAAGTAAAGACTAGAGTCTATAAAATATTGGATTTCATAATTTTTGAAACTTAGTAGAAATTAAAGGGTATAGGCATTAAAAAGTGATATTTTACTATTTTTCTAGAAACACTATAAAAGTAAAGACTATAGTCTTTAAAATATAGAATTACATAATCTTTAAAACTAATTAGAAATTGAAGGCTATAGGCTTTAAAAAGTGAAATTTCTCTATTTTTTCTAGAAACACTATAAAAGTAAAGACTACAGTCTTTAAAATATTGGATTTCATAATTTTTTAAACTTAGTAGAAATTAAAGGTTATAGACTTTAAAAAGTGAGATTTCATTATTTTTCTAGAAACACTATAAAAGTAAAGACTATAGTCCTTAAAATATTGAATTACATAATCTTTAAATCAAATTAGAAATTGAAGGCGATAGGCTTTAAAATGTGATATTTCACTATTTTTCTAGAAATAATATAAAAGTAAAGGCTATAGTATTTAATATTGAATTTCATAATCTTGAAATCTAATTAGAAATTGAAGGTTATAGGCTTTAAAAAGTGAGATTTCACTATTTTTCTAGAAAAACTATAAAAGTAAAAACTATAGTCTTTAAAATATTGGATTTCATAATATTTTAAACTTAGTAGAAATTAAAGCCTATAGGCTTTAAAAAGTGAGATTTCACTAATTTTTTAGAAACACTATAAAAGTAACACTATAGTATTTAAAATATTGAATTCATAATTTTTAGAACTTTGTAGAAATTGAAGGCTATAGACTTTAAAAAGTGAGATTTCACTATTTTTCTAGAAACACAATAAAAGTAAAGACTATAGTCTTTAAAATATTGGATTTCATAATTTTTTATGAAACTTAGTAGAAATTAAAGGCCATAGGCTTTAAAAATTGATATTTCACTATTTTTCTAGAAACACTATAAAAGTAAAGACTATATATAGTCTTTAAAATATTGAATTACATAATCTTTAAACCTAATTAGAAATTGAAGGCTATAGACTTTAAAAAGTGATATTTCACTATTTTTTTACAAACAATATAAAAGTAAAGACTATACTCTTTAAATATTGAATTTCATAATCTTGAAACCTAATTAGAAATTGAAGGTTATATGCTATAAAAAGTGAGATTTCACTATTTTTCTAGAAAAACTATAAAAGTAAAGACTATAGTCTTAAAAATATTGGATTTCATAATTTTTTTAAAACTTAGTATAAATTAAAGGCTATAGGCTTTAAAAAGTGAGATTTCACTAATTTTCTAGAAACACTATAAAAGTGACATTATAGTCTTTAAAATATTGAATTTTATAATTTTTAGAACTTTGTAGAAATTAAAGGCTATAGGCTTTAAAAAGTGAGATTTCACTATTTTTCTAGAAACACAATAAAAGTAAAGCTATAGTCTTTAAAATATTGGATTTCATAATTTTTTAAACTTAGTAGAAATTAAAGGCTATAGGCTTTAAAAAGTGAGATTTCATTATTTTTCTAGAAACACTATAAAAATAAAGACTATAGTCTTTAAAATATTGACTTATATAATCTTTAAACCTAATTAGAAATTGAAGGGTATAGACTTTAAAAAGTGATATTTCACTATTTTTCTAGAAACAATATAAAAGTAAAGACTATAGTCCTTAAATATTGAATTTAATAATCTTGAAACCTAATTAGAAATTGAAAACTATAGGCTTTAAAAGTGAGATTTCACTAATTTTCTATAAATACTATAAAAGTAAGACTATAATCTTTAAAATATTGAATTTCATAATTTTTAAAACTTTGTAAAAATTGAAGGCTATAAACTTTAAAAAGTGATATTTCACTATTTTTCTAGAAACAATATAAAAGTAAAGACTATAGTCTTTAAATATTGAATTTCATAATCTTGAAACCTAATTAGAAATTGAAGGTTATAGGCTTTAAAAAGTGAGATTTTACTCTTTTTCTAGAAACATTATAAAAGTAAAGACTATAGTCTTTAAAATGTTGACTTTCATATTTTTTAAACCTAAAAAGAAATTGAAGGCTATATGCTTTAAAAAGTGAGATTTCACTAATTTTCTAGAAATACTATAAAAGTAACACTATAGTCTTTAAAATATTGAATTTCATAATTTTTAAAACTTTGTAGAAACTGAAGGCTATAGGCTTTAAAAAGTGAGATTTCACTATTTTTCTAAAAACACTATAAAAGTAAAGACTATAGTCTTTAAAATATTGAATTACATAATCTTTAAACCTAATTAGAAATTGAAGGTTATAAGTTTTAAAAAGTGAGATTTAACTATTTTTCTAGAAAGACTATAAAAGTCAAAAATATAGTCTTTAAAATATTGAATTAGATAATCTTTAAACCTAATTAGAAATTGAAGACTATAAGCTTTAAAAAGTGAGATTTCACTATTTTTCTAGAAACACTATAAAAGTTCAGTCTATAGTCTATAAAATATTGAATTTCATAATTTTTAAAATTTCATACATAATTAGATGATTTTGTAAAAAATAATAGTACAGTATCATTAGATGAAAATTAAATCCTTCTTACAATTCTATTTACATACATTTACATTTACATTTTCATTTACATTGTCAATGTGTAAATTGTTTTCTTCCAAAGAATATTTTGCACAATTTACAAGTTATATATCTTGAGACGATGATTGGGACAAGATTCTATTTAGCAACTTTTCCATTCATTCATTCACTTCTTAATTATTCTTCATCTGATGCATTCTTTTTCTTTTTCCCCTCTCCTTCCTTCTAAGAACTTGCAAATATTCATTTTTCACAACTTTTCTTTTCTATCTTCACATCAATGGCCATATTGTCTTTGAAAGAATTGGCAAGAGAGTGGAAACCAAAAGAAAGGTTATTATAACATGAAAGGGCAAGACAATAATCTTTGAAGAAGAAGAAGAATCAGTGATGACTTGATGCTGAAATTTTCCATAGGGTTGTGCAATAGATTGTGGTGGAGGAACAAATCCTCCCTTTGCTGGTTTCTTTGGCCTGCACGTACGTTATTTTTGTATTAGGATTTATTAGTATTCATGTGACAAAAAAATAAAAATACAATTAAGGTGTTGTTTGGTTTTCATTTTTTATTTTCTATTTTTATTTTCTATTTTTTTCTGTTTTCAAAATTTTGTGCAGGAAATACTTTGTTTTTTTTATTTTTAGTATTTTCTTCACAAAATTTTAAAAATAGAAAAAATAAAAAATAAAAACAGAAAATGAAAATTGAAAACCTAAGGAGCTGTTTGGTTACCATTTTCATTTTCTGTTTTCTCTGTTTTCAAAATTTTGTGAAGGAAATACTGAAAACAGAGAAAATAATAAAATCTCGTTTTCTTGTTTTCTCTGTTTTCAGTGTTTCCTTCACAAAATTTTGAAAACAAAGAAAACAGAAAATAAAAATAGAAAATAAAAACGATAACCAAACAGCCCTAATATTGCTTTTGGAAGTAAGAACAAGCTATGTATGCATACCTATTAGTGTTAGGACAAAAAACAATGTCATATTCATAAGCCTTGCAAGTGAAAGTACTTGTGCCATCATCAAATGCATAGCTATAAGCCCTAGGACAAGCCCTCTTAAAAATTGTGGAATAATATGATGGTTGGCATGTTGTTGGATTTGCATATTGTCCACTACAACAATATTGATCCAACCCAAATGCCTCACAAGCACTCCTACACCCAACCACACCACCTTGGTATCCATCTCCACCAACTACTTGAAGTTCTTTTGGGCAACCTAAGACATAGCATTTTGTCATATGTAATTAGAGTAATATAATGTTAACTAGAATATTACTAGCCAAACTTTGCTAAGATTAGAGGATGGTGACTAGATAAGGTAAAATATAGAAAATATGTGCATGATTTTACAATAATACTTAATGAATAATGAAAAAATAATCAAATCAGTCAATGAAACCATTTGGTAATTTTTTTTCCAAAAAATACTTCCTCTAAGAAGTTAGTTTTTAGTGAACTAAGTGATTATACCTAAAATTTTTATATTGATGAATTTTGACTGATTTTTTATTGTATAAATAGCAACAATTATAATTTTATTTTTATTCATATGAAAATTAGAAATTTGACTTCTCAATGAACTTATTCTTAAAGCAATATTGATCATGCTTTGGTTAACATAAGTTTGACTTCATCCATCAACAAAATCAAATATATCATGGAAAGGTTAAAATAATGTCAAATCAATTTTACAAAAAAAATATATATATAATCATTTAATATATTTTACAGATAGTTATAGTTCTTTTAAGAGCCGTGGTTTAATTTATAGTCATAGTAATAACCATGCATGATGTCATAATTTTAAATTGTAATTTATAATTGCAATTGATAATTGGAAGTTGAGTAATGCTATATATGCACCACAATCAATCATCATTGGTCACCATATGCAATAATCAAATTTTTTAAAATTATTAATTCAACTTTTAAAACTTTAGATTAATGAATAATATTAAAAATTAGATTAATAATTTTCAAAAATTGAATTATTCCATATGATGACTAACTTTATGGTATAAAATACATATTTCTCTTAGAATTTAGATGGTTAGACGGTGTTCATAGTTACAATTTCATAGCCACCACAAGCTTGGTTTCATCAATCACATTTGTTCTATTGTCAATTTTTTCATCATCATGATAACTGAAACGAAATTTCGTCCGTAACTGCAACTTCAACTGTAACCGTAATTTAAAATCATAGTATAAATAATTTATTGCTTGAACTCTAAATTAACATTCTTACCTTGGTTAATATCAACTATACAACCTGTGGCATTACAAACACCACTACCATATACACCTTTAGGTTGAACAAGCAATGGCAAATTGTACCCATCTACCATGCTAACATCATAATAATCTTGATCATTCCCTTTACCAAGTGTTATCTCAAATAGAGAAGTTGGTGGAGCAGCACCATTCCCATCACATTCAAGCCTTCCACCACAATCACCGGTTAGGCACTTGCCGATCCTGGTTGCATCGAATGTGCAACCGGTCCTTGCCCATATCCGGCCGGACCAACCCGGAACACTCGTGAGCTTCACACTCTGGCCTGAGTCGAGCTGAAATCCAGTCGTTGAGAGCGGAGGCGTGCCTGCGCCGGAGAGCGTGCCGGGCCATATTGTTTGGGGGCAATTGTTGGTTATGGTGAATATGCAAGAGAAAGAACAATAGAAGAACATAAAGAAAGTAAGAATTAATAAACTTGTGAACTTCAATAATGATGCTACTACCATTGGCATTTTCAAATTTCAATGATTCTTGAATTATTGGCTTCTTGTGTGCTATAATATATATATATGGCCTAGAACCAAAACCAAAACTAATGTTTACTTTGCTTTGATGAAATTCTCAGCCGCAAGATAAGCTTTATGGGTTTAGTATTTCTTTTTATTGTGGATGGCCTAATTAAGAAGCAATTCTTTGCCTTTTGCTGCTTCATGGGAAATTGTACAAAAAAAGGGTACTTTATATTATATTATATATATATATATATATATATATATATATATGGAGAAATGATATGTTTACACTATAATGCTAATCTTTACACAAATTATAAATTTTTATTGAACATGTTTTTTTTTTCAAAATCTTCCATTGAATTGAAAGCTTATATATTATAGATTATTTTTACTAAATTTAACATTAATCAAAGATCATTTGATATAATTTTTGTATGTCTATAAATCAACGTAATAAATAATTCATAAATATGTATAACTTAGAATACTTTGATCACAATTTTATAGTTGTACAATTTTTAAAAAAATAATTGGTGCATACAATCAATTTGATATGCAATTGTAATTCAACGGTTAGATCGACAAAAAATATTCTATAAAAAATTATTCAAGGTATAAGCGTACTAAATCTTACATCAGTGTCAAACATATCTCTCCTTATATATATATATATATATATATATATATATATATATATATATATATATGACCTAGAATCATGTATTTTGGTTTTGTTTTTCTTCAAGGAATCATGTCATGAAATTGGGATTCGATCTTGTAGGATGATCCTGAAAAGAAGGGACCTAGGATTCCTCATACATAGAAGTACTTTGACTAAGTAATAAGTAAGGGAGAAACTTCTATTGTGCATATTTCCCTTGGTAGTATACCTAACACACCCTTTGACCTAGGGGAAATGACTTTATAACATTGACATGTAACTACTATTGACCTTTCATATTAGGAAAAGGACAATGTTTTCAATTTTCAATAGTAAAATCGACCAGAACCTCACTTCAAGTATATGCTTATTTTTGAGATTTTGGTATCATTTTTTAAAACAACTATATGTTATATATAAAAAAGACATGTGACATGACTTCATGTTAAAGAAAAAAGAATATTGAAGGTTATGGTCATGTTTTTCAATACTTATTCCAAATCACCTTAACATATAAATCTTTTATAAAATAAGATCAACATCATACCAAGATTTGTTTTCCTTTATGAATCATAGAATTTCAAGCAACTCAGGTCCCAAACCCGAATAAAAGAGAAAAATTGTAATCGACCCTTGACAACCAATATATAAATTTTTGTCGAATTCTTTGGTATGAATCAAAGAAAAACATGATATAAAGACGTTGTTTGATCCATATAACCAACTCCACCCAGAAAGATAAGACTTTTGTATTGTATGGAATAGTAGAATTTCAAGCCTATTTTTTCACTACACATATTAATTGGGGAAAGAGAAAGAGCCATAGTGAAAGTTGGGCAAAAATGTCATTCATCAATATCCCTTTGGCTGAAGAATACCATAAACAAGAGAGAGATATGGATGCCAAAAGTTAGAGAATAAAAGATACATTACAAAACTCAATAGAATTCACAAATATCAGAATGAAAATATACATAAGCTTACATCAGCTAAGAAGTTAGGACATAGCAGAAAAATAATTTTGAGAAGAAATCATCAAGAAAGGATTTCAGCTTTTACATTCAAACACATGTTTATTAATTTCAATCCTCCAATATATATAGAATAAAAGACTAATATGCAGGTTTGGCTGATATATTGTAAGGTCTCCCTTTATTTCTTTGCTCAAAGCCACCATCTACAACTACAGCAAATAGAAAATAAAAAAGTAGAGAGTCAAATGAAATTAACTCTTGTGATCAATTGCACAATTGGTTCTGCATTTGTATAATTGAGTTTTAGATAAATTTGATTCCACCAGAATTGGTTTTATAAAAAAAATGACATTTTTTTTATAGTTTCTCTAAAAGTGATTCTTTCAGAAAATAGAAGAATTTCAGTTTTCAAAGATTCTGAAGGCCAAAATTGGTTTTGAAATCATGGTCTAATGGAAAACCAGACATGTTTAAATATTGCCAAAATCAATTGTATAGACCTAGAATCAATTCTAGGCTCTCTTACTAGGAAACCAAACATCTATAATAGCATGTTTATTACTTTATTATATTCTCTAAAAGTGATTTTGGCATAAAAGTAGGAAAAAAAATCACTTTTCTCTGAATCAATTCTAGATGTTTGAAAACCAAACAACATAAAAAATGGACAGAATCAAATCAATTATAAGGGCAAACCAAATAAATGGTAATCCAAACTGAAAATTGGGCAAGCTTATTTGATAAAAAACAGGACCATAACTGTTCCTACCTCGATTCTTTTGATTTCCTCCTGTAGTGGCAGGAATCAGGATCACCAGCTTAGGCTATTTGCGTTCTACAGCCCCCGTTTCCGTACTTTTCTACAAAGAGGGACCCGAGCAAAAGTAGCAATACATGCGCCTACATCAAGAAAAGTAGATATTTATCAACATTTCATATCATAACATAGCGAATCTAAATCATAAAAAAATTATTCAGTATTGCAACACAAGTTTTGAATTCTCCTTTGTAGCAAATGAACCTGCACAAGTTACACCAACCACAGAGTCAAGCAAATGTCACGGCAAGAACGAGATTAGAATTGGAAAGACAATAATTAAGACATATAAACATGTGAAACTAGATCATCTCCCTTCAGCCTGTAACAGAAATAGGAAGAATTAGGAAGCAAAACCAAACACCAGATTTCAACAGATAACAATAATAACCCTGTTCACACAAAGAACTTGAGATAGAAAACCTGAACTTACATAAGCCAAGGTTATTAACATAACCCTGAATAGATTAAACAGCCTAAGGTACAAGATTAATAATTGTGCAGTACTCTAAACAGAATTATGGAAAATAGAGCTCAGAGAATACAAGTCATGACAGTAGTATTAGACTATTAGTAATGAGTATTAAAGAGAACCTAGAAACTAGACATTGCTCATGTATACATCATTCGGGTCAAGAACCAAATTCAAGCATTCGAAATGCCGGAAGGGTAGCACGAAACTGAAGTCAATTCAAGTGTCATAAACTAGTGCATAGGGCCTGCTCAAATCTCCATTCAACAATCAAGCAAGCTACTTTAAGTACTACATTACATTAATACTATAAATATAAGTGCATCCTACAGCAGATGGGGACACATTAAGTCCACCAATAAGTTCCATAATTGTTCGAGTTCAGTTATCGATAGTCATCTAATAGGAAAAGTAAAAATAAATATTCAAAGGATAAGAGAGAATGAGTCAAATGACAGAGTCTTCTCAGTTATATAATAAGATAACGATATCTAGCTCATATCCATGCCGTCACCAACTTGGCTGCAGATAGGACTGACAGCAGAGAAAGATCTCTCAAAAGGAGACGGATGGAGCTGTGCATCCCGCCTACGCTTAAAACCGCAGCTATCAGTGGGCGAATTCTCCGCATCAAGCTTTCTGCGAACGCCTCTCACAGCTTGCTCCTCTGCCTGCGAAAGTGGAAAAATTTTACCACTCGCTAGGCAAAGGGAGCTGTGGTTATCGTACAGGATTCGCTGGTTACAGTTTTTGTCACAGATGTGAGTCAGCCCTGTTAGCTTGCAGCGATACATGTTCCCACAAACATGTTCATTTTCACACTTCCAGTCGCATTTGTGGACAGGACCCGGACCATCTTGGCCCAAAATACTCGACAGATAAATAACATTTGCAGGAGCTGCAACCATAGATTTGCCATATACCTCCATTCTTTTCAGTCCAAAATCCAAACAGCAACTTCTAAGATTCCGATCTAACACTCTCCGACTTCAAATGCCTTCACGGAATCGTCTGCAGCGCCCACCACAACAAAACAGAATCGAGTCAAACTCAACAGAAACTGTCCCCCATGGTCCTAAAGAATATGATAACAACACAGATTCCTCTACAACCAGCAACCATATCTCACAATCTAATTTCAGTTAACCTTTTTTTTTAAACATCAAACTAATTCCACACTCAATGAATAAGTGCTTATCCCAATTTCAGAAAAAGGTCTGAACTAATATTATGTATGTTAAATGAGAAAAGTAGAAAACAACTTCAATAAATTAGATCTAATTCATTAAATGTAAAACAGCCTATGGAAAAGTAATAAAATGAACCACAAAGAAATTACAAAGAATTTGAAGAACAATCTATAGCCAAAAATGAAATTATGCAGAAGGAAAAATAATCAAATCCCAAAAGGGATATCATAAAAAAAATAAAAATTCTATTTCTAGCTCATAAAGTATAAGCACAAATTAAAAATATTTTTCTGTCTCGGAGACAAATAAGACAAACAACACTCATTCTGGGAGAATACAAATACCCACATGAAACAGATCTAAACAAACACATGACATGATAATTAACAAAAACACCAAAAACAAAAATTAAATTATTACTATTAAGCATAATTAATTAAAAACCTAAACAAATCTGATAAGAATGATTACTGATGAATGCTAGAAATTATAGAAGAGAGAATTGGAAAGACACGCGCATAATAAATTTCCATAACATAAAAATCATAGAGAAATTAATACTATTATTATTATTAATAAAAACATTAAAATTATGTCATTTATGATCACAAGTGGTCCAAACCCAGAAAAGAAAGAAAGAAAAGAAAAACGAAAGGAAAATTAAACTCACACGCTCTTCAACAAAGTCAAGCTTCTGAGTCTTCCTCCTCAGTACCTACAAAACGAGGAAAGAAAAAACACCGAAAACGAAAACCAATTCAAAAAAAAAAAAACTTTCTCTCTCTAATCTCTATGAAACTCACTCTCTCTCTCTTGCTACGCGGAATAAAGCGAGGAACGAAGCACAATGGATGGAGTATTTATAGAAAAACCAGACACTGGTGGTCACTGTGCACTTGTGGGACACACACCAACGTTGGAGTACGACAAAACAAAAAAATACGATAACTAAGGAAAATATATTATACGAAAAATATCTCAACCTTTGTTTTAAAGATTTTGTATCTATTGATAGATAGAATATGAGATTTTATTATTCATATTTCGTATAATTCATCTAAGCAGTTGATATGAAATCGTGAATGTATATCAAGATTTTTTCGTCTAAATAATATATAATTAATAGAAATATGCCTCAGATTTGGTGCAAATTATGACCCAAACATAAACAAGTTTCACCGATAATTCTTGTTGTATAACAATAATACATTCAATTATCGATCATATAATCCGGGGAGTGTGGTTGAGTGGTAGGGGCTCATCCTTCCCTTAACCAAGTGTCGAGGGTTCGATCCTCGCTTTGGGTATGAAAAAGCTTTAAAACTCCGGGCAAGTTGTCGCACCCTTTGAGGTGCCTACAAGCCAACGAGGGATTAGTCACTGTGGTCGACAGTAGATACCCCGGTCGTGTACCAAAAAAATTATCGATCATATATATATCTATGTATGAACATATTACGTATGATATATAGCACACATTGGATACCAATGGGATGTATTTAGTATGTAAAATAAATATTATTGAATTTTAGCACTTTTGGGTCGGGTCGAGTCATGCCACGTGGGTAGTTTACCTAATTTTGTGGATAAACTATCGGATCCAAGTTCAACTATCATTCTCAACCTATCACCTTTTCTAGCTTTTTATTTATTTTTTAAATTAAAAGTAATTTTATGTTATCCTCCAAAATAAATAAGTATCTAAATTGAACTTGATTTGATTTTTCAGATATCTTATTGATTTAATTACTTAATTATAAAAGATAAGTATCAATGGTTCTACGCTATATTAATTTACCTTATTATTTAACCTATTTTTAGAAAAAATACATTTATTCTAAAAGATATACTATATGTACACTCTAAATCAACCACTAATCAATCATTGTTACTAAAATACGTATTTTATATAACTTAATTTTCAAATATCTACTCTCACATTTGAAATAATATTTCTTAAACAGCACTGTTAACTTAATTTTCTTAAAATTAATACTTTATAAAACTTTTTTCTAAATTTATACACACAATTAAAATTAATAAATTAAAGAATATGAAAAAGTGTTTCAACGAATAATATGCTAATAAAATCTTATCTTACAAATATTTATTAAATAGTGAGTGCACGTGTTTCTCAACCAATGCATTCAATTTTAATCGTTTTTAAAACGAAATGGATTAGACGGAGAGAGAAAGGAGGCCGTATTGCGAAGACTTTGTTTTCCTATTGGATCTCGACACGTGTGAAATTTTAAAATATTTTTATATTCAAGACTAAAATTAAACTTTCAAGATTTAATTAAAAGAAATATTTTTATATTTAATGTGCTACGTTTTAGAAAGTTGTGCAAAAACTTTTTAAAAAAATTAAAAGTTACATTAACTTATAAAAAGTTAAAAAAAATCATAAGTAATGTAATCCAAAGATACCCTAATTCTAATGTAAAGTCAACTTCGATTCAAGGGCATATGTCTCGAATTCAAGACGGATCGAACGATTCACCTTCAACATTGATAAAATTTGATCATGTTAATTGCATAACTAATCCAAAGAAGAATCAAACCAGTTAGATGGTCAGGTCATTTAAGCTAGGACGATCTGAACCAAATAGACCCAGGTCGATTAGTAACTACTTCTTATTATGAGTCAATTGGGTTAAAGGCGAAATATTCATTTTGAGTCAAATCTGTCAATGATGGTTGACACACCTGAGTCAAATCTGCATGGAAGTATGCTTCTCATAATCTAAACTTTTTTGTAAAAAAAAAATTGAGTCAAATCTTGTAGACCACCCTTGGGCCCAAAAATTAAAAAACCCATAAACCTTATTAGATCCACAAACGTGTTTTGGGCCTAGGCTGAGCCCATTCTTCAAGAGCGTCGTTTTGCAAGGTTTCTACTTTCTTCTCTCTTATCTCTCTCACTCTCAGTCTCTCTGTGACGGTGACCGTGAGCGCCGCCGCGCCGCTCTCCTCTCAGCGACATCGCAGCATCGCCGGTGAAGCCGAAGAAGCTTTCATCTGCAGCATCGCCTTCGTATCCGTTCTTATTTCCAGATTATTGTTCGGGAAAGGTTTGTGACTACTTTTTTTTCCCTTGCTTTTCCTCAGTAGAATTGTTCAATTCAGCTTCTATAATGTTTTTATAACATGGATTCCTGAAATTTCTAACGTTTTCTTCGTTACCTCTTTCGATCGTCGTGTTTCACAGCGCAAAAAGGAATCAATCATGGTGGCGTTTAAGAATAGGTACTTGGTGATGGAGGTTTTCTTGAACCCTAATAGAGACCATTCAGGGGATAACTCTGTTATACTTACTCAGTTTAATGTCTCAAAAGCTATAAATGAAAGCATCCTTGTGAATTTTGGGGAGTGTGGTTTGGCCTCAAAAATTGGATCACTCCAAGGTATGTAACAAAAAATTGCTTCCAAATTTTTTTTTATAAAAAATTATTATTTTATGTTTATTAATTTCCTGTTAAATTGTAAATTTTAGCTTATTTACGACGAAAATTTTTGTTTTTTTTTTTTGGGTGCAGTTAAGTATGTAAATCCAATCACCAATGTGTGTATAATTAGAACTTCAAGAGATGAGTATCAAAAAGTATGGTGTGCCATTACGTTGATCAGAGATATTGCAAATTGCCCTGTGATATTTAACTTGTTGGATCTATCTGGTAAGAATAAGCAACCACTACATGATCTTGTTAAATATTGGAATAGAAAAAGAAAGCATGTTGGGCAATTTTTTCTGGGGAAAGAAATTTGTGGAATTTGGCTTATTTAGCATCTCTGTTTCAGCCCCCGTTATCATTAAGGCTATGTTCGTTTGTAAGTACAAGACAGTATAATACACAAATACATATATAAGTAATTCGTATATATAAAAATTTCTGCATTCGTTTTTATATATTTGTGTCCTTACTTTTAGAATGGACACAGAATACACAATATTTTGTGTATTCGTATATGTATTTGTGTCTATCTTCCAATCATACACTTTAAATTTATGTATTTGTATGTGGATTTGTGTCTTGTATTTGTAAACAAATGCAGCCTAGGTGTGACTAAAATTTGTTTTAAGAGTTTATTTCACTCTCTGTAATCATCAAATCCTGTTATATACAAAACTCTAAATTTGTCAGAAATCTATGATTTCTGTCCTGTTACCTGAATCTATCTTTCAATCTCAATGAAAGGCGTAACTAGCAAATATCCCCTATCTAGGTGTGGGTTTTATGATGAAATTAATTAGCATTTAACCCAACATATAAAGTATAGAATGAATGTTAACTTATCTGGTTACAATGGTGAGAGTATATGATAGCTAAGATGGGTTATTTTATAGTAATGGGTCAACCGGTCCTTGAAGTTTAATTTCTTGTTATAGATGATAGCTAAGATGAACTACATGGCTACGGGATGGAATGACAATGACTGTGTTTGTATATGATAGTTATGCATCACACTTTAGCAGGAACTGATTAAGTCTTTGATGCATGAAACTATCATGATGTTGAGCGAAACTTAGGGTGTGTATGGATGAGATTCTAGAGGCTCAGAATCACTTTTTTCCACTCAAAATATCTGTTTTTGTACACTTGGATAATTTTCTAAAAGTAATCAGAATCTCAAAAATCATATTTAATCTCTTTTGTGGAAGCTAAGAGGAGTAACTTTTGGAAAAAAAAAAAATCAGTTTTCAGTTTGTTTTTATTATATATAAAATGCAAGTTTCATAATATTTTTTTTTAATTTTGAAACTAATGCCCCCTTAGGTTGTGTTTGGTAGGGTGTACAGGACAAAAATACAGAAATAAGATGTTTGGTGATGGAGACAAGACATAAAATTTGTGTATTTTGTCAATTTTTTGCACTCCTAAAAAAGTAGGGACAAGAGGGAACACAAAATTAATCAAAATGTTATATGAAGTTTTTTATATTTTTGTGTTTCTTTCTTGACTGTCTCTGTATTTTTGTCTTGTTGTACACCACACCAATCGCAGCCTTACAGTACTTTACTGTTGCAATGAAAACTTAAACAAACTTTTGAATTTTTCTTTAACAAGTTTTCATCAATTTGATTAGAACTTGCAATTTGCTTTGATGCATGATTCTACCATGCTATTGAATGAAACTCACTTCAGAGTGATTGCAATGAGAACATATTTGAATTTTTCTTTTATTAGTTTTCATCCATCTGATTAGATCTTTCAGTCTTCAATATGCATGAACTCTATCTTTTCTTTCACTTGTGGATTTGATTGCTAACAATGATTGCAACATAATCCTGATATAAAATGTCACCTTTTTGTTCAGGAAACTTAGAAGCTTGCAAAACTGCTGCATTGAAGTGTGAAGAATCAAAGTTTGAGCAGTACAAACTAACAGTTGGTGATCGACTCTCAACTAGTGATTCTAATCGTATGCAAACCCTTCTTGATAAGATCAAAGTATTGGAACACTAATTTTTTGTTGGTTCATCCTTGTTATAGTTTGTGTTCAATCACATATTGATCTAGAGTTCTAGGTAAAGTTTTAATCTCTATAACCATATGCTGGAATTGATCTCTTTAATTACATGCTGTAAGTTTAAATTTATGGTATTGTAGTGCACATAGTTTTCAGAAAATAGAGTTAAGTTTTTTACTTTATGCAGCTCTAGCCAATTTTCCTGTAGTTCAAATTAGTATACTTAGTATTGTTTCATAGAGTTGCATCCTTCTGCCATGAAAGAAGAGGCTGGTGAAAGTATACAAGATTTTGTTTTATGAATCTCTGCTCTTTCAATTACAATTCAATTGCAATAATTGGACTAGACTAGTGGTAATTGCAGGAAACATTAAAGTATTACATTAGGGTGATATTAAGCGTGTCTTGAATTTGAATCTTGAAAAATTCTCTTTAATGGACAATACGTAAATTTCACCCTGCATGGCTAAAAAAATGCAACAGAGGCAAAGGCGGAACATTGTGCAAGAAAATATTATGAATGTCATGACTCCTATACTATATTAAAAATTATGATAGACAGAAAATAGAACTCAAGTAAATATTAGATTAAATATGACATTGTATTGTTTCTAATATGATATTTACAAAGAGTTGTTGATACCTATATAAATGCTGAGATCAAAATATACAACAACATCAAGTCTTATCTCAATATGTGGGGTTGATTATATGGATCAAATGAGATTATTATGCTCTATCATGAATTATGTTAGGGTTTAAACTATTAACTCTTAAATCTTTCTTGATAATCTCTTTTATAGTCTTTTTAGGTCTTCCTCTATCCCTATTCATCGTCATATCTCTCATCTGATTCACCTTCTTGAGTGAATGTTCTTCTAGTCTTCATATCAAAACATTATTAAAAGATTTAATATATTATGAAAGCAATCTAACTTATTTTAGATCAATACTACTAAAAAACTGAGTATTTTCAATAATTTAAACATTAAATATGTCAATAAAAGTATTATTGACAATAAGTGACACTCGAAAATACTTAAAATTAGTTTATAAGTATTTTAAATGGTAATTAATTATCAAAGAAAAGTTTATTACATTTTTAACGGTCAATAAATATCAATATAACTTCTTTTAACAATACATTTATCAATATTTTTTGACGATTACACGTTTAAAAATTCTTATTATTGTTATAACGATTAAAAATAGAAAACATTATTATTAACACTTCCGGAAGACCGGAACCATATTGCTGGATGGAGTCAAGCCAAGTCAATTCTATTCTATCACATTCACTCACTCACTCACTCACTCACATGCTCTCCATTTTCTTCTTTATCGTTTTATACACGTCCCATCAACCAATGGTTTCACGCGTTACTTTCTATTTTTCATTTGACATTGGCCATCCAAATTAACACGTCTCAATATTTATTTATTTAGGGTGCGTTTGTTTTAGAGTTTTGCTCTTCTCAATCTCTGTTTATTAACTTATAATCTCGTACTTTTGGTTTGGATGATTTGTGTTCACATCTTAGTCTTTGAATTTATGTTCATTCAAAGTGAAAAATTATTACTTGGGAGTGCCAAAGTGAAAAGCTTTCAAGGGTACCAATAAGTATATTAGACCATTCATTTATTTTATTAATCTCTAGTTTGGATTTTTTTGACATTTTCATTGAAATAGATATCTTTTTTAGTAATTTTGCATGCAAAAGTAATTTTAATTATTGTTAGAACTTAATTTTCATCCACTGACAGTGTATCATTTTTTTACACAATCATCAAATCATGTGTTGGCACGTTAGCTATGATTGTGTTTTTTTCTCTCCCACTACCTGAAAAGTCATACAAACGGAGCATTTTGATTGGACAATAGTGTAATTGTTTAAAATACTTTTACACTATCAGTGCATCAAAATTAAACTCTTATTGTTATCTAAACAACATTCATTCTATATATTCA
The DNA here is from genome assembly GCA_013621005.1 of Aeschynomene evenia. Classification (NCBI taxonomy): domain Eukaryota; kingdom Viridiplantae; phylum Streptophyta; class Magnoliopsida; order Fabales; family Fabaceae; genus Aeschynomene; species Aeschynomene evenia. Next base: position 21,582,412 of record CM024269.1, read on the forward strand.
TTTTTTATATAAAATTTTTCTAATATAAATTACATTTACATTAACTCAATTATAATCAAAACTAGTCTTTATACCCGTGCGATGCACGGAGATTATATCAAATTTTACGTTTAAGATATTAAATAATTAATGAAAAAAATATTTGTATAAAATGAAGTTAAATGAAAATATGTTATTCATAAATTTATTTTGTAAATATAACAATAAAAATACATAATGAAATTATTATTATATTAGTGGATGCAAATAAAATTATTCAATCACATAATTAGTTTTCATCTTTTTCAATATCAAATTTGTATTCATAAAATATTTATAATTATTATCTTTTAACAATTAACAAAAAATAATCATAATTTACAGATTATCAATCACTAAAAACTACCGAAATCATAGAAAATATTTCAAAACTAATAATTATTCATAATTATTCATATCTATTCATGTCCAACAATCAATAAAAATATTAAAAATTACTAATTCATGTTCATAATTATTCCTAATTAACAAAAAAATGTTAAAAAAATGTAATATCAATCACTAAAATTCTCTAAAATATTCATTAATTATCAATCACTAAAAATCATTAAATTACAGGTAAAATATTCAAATATCACTAATTACCAAACACTAATAATTACTAATGATTTGTAATTATTCTCTTTTAAAAAAACATGTTCATTATTTATGTTTTACATTTCCCGTGAGACAGTTAATCAATCATTTCAAATATTAAATTATGAAGAATAGAAAATGAGGAGAAGAATGAAACAATAAAAAAATATAGAAGAAAGATGAAGAATAGAAAATGAAAGAAGAAGAATTAAAAATAAATTAAAAAATAGAAAAAAATGAAGGATGACTAAGAAGGTAGATGAAAAAAATGAAATAAGAAAGAGAAAAAAAAAAGAGCAAGAAATAGAGATGACAAAATAAGAGAGGAATTGAAGAGAGAAAAAAATGAAGTTGAAAGGGTTGAGAAGGTGGAAAGATATATAAATATATATATATATATATATATAGATATAGATGATTTGACCATAATTTAACATCAAATGCTATAAACAAAGAAAAGAGTCAGAAAGAAGATTTTATCATATATATTTCGAAATAAGATTTTCCAAATTTATATTATGAAATGTGAATAGACATTTCCAAATTAAATATTATATCATTTTCAAATATTTTATGCACAAAATCAATTATTCTAAATAAAATAAAAGATACATATTGGATATTAATATTTAAAAGATATATTAAAGATTTGTAAATATTCTGAAAGAATAAAAATAAAGGGTACCTAAAATTGCATACGTGTCACATTTATAGAGACTCAATTAATGAGCAAATTGGTAATCAATCATTACCTCTCTTTTTCAATATTATATAGATATAGATTAATTTTGTAAATTCCCGTGCATGCAAACTCTCTTGCACAGTGTAATCCAAACACAGAGTTAGTGAGTCCAAACGCGTTGATCGAATAGTATATATGTTATGTTCGGATACTCCAATCATTCTGCTGAAAACACACCAAAACAAGTTAATCATTAATCACTATTTGACAAGGCCAATTTTTAACTCATCTGTCTGAATATTATAAGAACACAGGATCAAATACACCTCAAGCGGACATATACTTCCTTCGTGAAATGAAACATATTCAAAAATGTGAAAATAGTAATGAAGAATTAAGAAACTATTTAGATTTTTATTTTTATGGAAAGAGAATGTTGAACCCATGGAGTCATCAATGGGGTCTATTGGCCTACTACTGAGATCTATTGGCACTTTGTCATGATCCGTCGGACATGAAATTTTTTTTTTTAAATAATATATGCCTAGAAATATTATTCCGAAAATCAAATATCATATATATTACATTTTAAAAAATAATGAAAAATACTATTTTCAGGAATGAAGAACACATACCCCCTTAATTGTTATTTATTTTCTACACGAGTTGTTACTTGTAATATATTTGAATTCCTATTATTAAGATAATATATATTTGAGAAATGATTTTTGTACTTTAGTTCTCTCATCTTTATGCGGATAAAATTGTATATAAATGGAGCATAAATGAGGTGTGAATTCTATTTGAATGAGATTCCACACTCAATCCAACACATTAAATGGAGCCCAATAAATCTTCTTACAAATAACATAATTCACTACAAATTTTCTATGTTGCACTGTTAGGAACCTTTTTTAGGTTGATTTTCAAGTCAATCCACAACTATTCTCTCTCCAATCAAGCAAAAGAGTAAGTCTACAAAATCATGACAAATTAGATATAGTACTTGACTGATTCAACCAAATATATATATATATATATATTTCTTCACAACTTCCTTCTATTAATTCCCTACTAAATATAACACAATAATGCACTTCTTCTCACACACAAAAATCATGTCTCTCATAATCATCATCATCATGATGATGTTTCTCCTCTGCCTTAGTAATTTCCAAAACATGGTCCAATCAAAACCTTTGAGTTCAGAGACTGATAAATTTGCATTACTTGCTCTGAAAGAAAAGCTTATTACTAATACTAATGATGATTATCTACAATCATGGAATGAATCTCTCAATTTCTGCCAATGGCAGGGTGTTACATGCAATCCTCACCATATGAGAGTCTCAAAGTTGGAACTACAAAATCAAAATTGGGGTGGTTCTCTTGGACCATCATTGGGGAATCTAACTTTCCTCAAGATTCTTAATCTTACCAACATCAACTTGCATGGTGAGATTCCAAGAGAAGTTGGTCGTTTAAGGAGGTTGAAGATTCTTGACTTGAGGAACAATAATCTTCATGGTGAGGTTCCTTTTGAGCTTTCTAACTGCTCAAATCTCCAGATAATTATTTTTCGGACAATGTTATTTGCACAATAAAAAACCAGTCAAAACTAGTCAATAGAAGAATTTTGGGCTCAAAATCACTCAGCCCACTAAAATATTAACTTCTTAAAGAGAACTTTTCTTGGGCCAAAAAGTTGCTAAGTTGACTCATCGATTAGTTTAGCTGTTTTTTCATTGTTCACTAAGTATTATTCATTTATCTCAAATCATAGTTTTAATTTCCTCATGGTGAGGTTTCAAGAGAAGTTGTTGGGTCTTATTGTATAATAATGCTTATGATTTTTGTTAACAATATAACTTATTATTTCTTAAAAAGTTATTTTTATATTTTTTGAGAAATCAAAATATCTTATTTAAATCTAACTTAAATATGAAAAGGGCAGTGCTATTTACAGATCTAAGAGCTGATGTCTAAATTAGACACCTACATTATCTTTGAATAGAGTGATAAAATAGAAATAAGTGAAACTCATCATTTCATTAAGAAATATAGATGTATGTGTCGAATTGAGACTGATTTTTAGATGTTGAAACAACTTTATTTATCAGTAATGTTTGTTATACAACAGAAATACATTCAACTACTACTATCCAACGTGTGATATACATAATGTATATCATATGTAATGTGTGTCATATGTAACATGTGCTATACATATGACATACATTATGTATGACACATATTATATATAGCATACATTGAATAATTATTGGATGATATTCATGTTGTACAATGAACATTATTGTTTATTTATTAATATAAAATGATTTATTTCCAAGTAATTTTTAAAAATTACTTTTATGTAAGAACTTAAACAAGTTATTCACTTCTTTTTGGTGAAGTTCCTAATGAGCTTACTAACAAAACTGCTAAATCCTCCAGGTAATTTTCTTGTCATTCAACAATCTGACTGGAAATTTTCCCTCATGGATTGGATCAATGATCCAACTTACAAAGCTGCAAATTGGTGTGAATCATCTAGTTGGTACTATTCCACCTTCCTTAGGAAATCTTTCATCTCTTGTGTGGTTATCACTTGCTGATAATCACTTAGAAGGAACAATACCTAATACTTTTGGTAAATTATCAAATTTGACAAAGCTTCTCCTTGGTGAATGTGGTTTATCAGGCTTAGTCCCTAGTTCACTTTTCAACCTTTCAAATATGCAAAATCTTGATATATCCACAAACCAATTAGTTGGAACTATTCCTTCAAATCTATACCTTTCTTTTCCCAAACTTAGAATATTCTATGTTGGGGCTAATGATTGGTTTTCTGGGACCCTTCCATCTTCAATATCCAACCTCTCTGAATTAGAAGCTTTTGATATATCAGGAAATAGTTTCATTGGTCCAATTCCTACTACTTTAGGAAGATTAAACAAACTTACCTTATTCAAAGTTGATGATAATAACTTTGGAAGTGGTAGTAAATTTAAAGCTCATGATTTGGATTTCCTTTCCTCATTAACCAATTGTTCTCAATTGGATACTCTGACATTTGATGAGAATAATCTAAGTGGTTCATTGCCTAGTCTCATAGCCAATTTATCTTCCTATCTCTATACTTTTACTATGTCAGGTAATCAAATATATGGAACAATACCTGAAGGAATTGGAAACCTTTTTGGTTTGTCTTCTCTTATTTTGGCAGGGAATTTATTTGAGGGTACAATTCCTTTTTCAATTGGGAAGCTTCAAAATCTTGTGAGGTTGGTCTTACAAGAAAATAAACTATATGGTACTATTCCTCTTGTCATAGGAAATCTTACTATGTTATCTGAAGTTTATCTTAGCAATAATAGATTTGAAGGAACCATTCCATTTACTCTAAGATTTTGCACCAAGGTTGAGAAATTTGATGCTTCTAAGAACTTATTAAGTGGTCATATACCTAATCAAACTTTTGGCTTTTTAGAAGGTTTAGTAAATCTTGACTTATCCTCTAATTCCTTGATTGGTCCAATTCCTCATGAGTTTGGTAATTTGAAGCATCTTTCAATATTGTATCTATATGAAAACAAGTTGAGTGGTGAAATTCCCTTGGAGCTTGGTGCTTGTTCTACATTAACAGAGCTAAATGTGAAGAGAAACTTGTTCTATGGAAGTATACCTTCAATCTTAGGCTCTCTAAAATCCCTTGAAATCTTGGACCTTTCTAGCAATAACTTGTCAAGCAAAATTCCAAATGAACTTCAGAATCTAACATTGCTGAATCATTTGAATTTGTCTTTTAATCGTCTCTACGGCGAGGTTCCGACTGGAGGAGTCTTTAGTAACATCACGGCGATATCGCTCGTTGGAAACAAGGATCTTTGCGGCGGTATACCTCAACTTAATCTCCCTCCATGCCCTAAGTTACCCTTGAAAAAACACAAGAGGTTGATGAAAAAGAAAGTCATCTTCATGATTGTAATTGGTGGGGTTTTGATCTTTTCTATAGCTTTCATCATTATCTGTTACTACCTCAGGAAAAAGCCGAAAATGTTGTCTCTTTTACCATCATTGAAATATAGATACATGAAGGTTTCTTATGGTGAGTTACATCAAGCGACCGATGGATTTTCTTCGTCCAATTTAATTGGCACGGGAAGTTTTGGCTCTGTATACAAAGGAACTCTTCGATATTTTGAAAAGTCTGTCGCCGTGAAGGTGTTGAATCTTCAAGTTCGTGGAGCGTCAAAGAGTTTCATGGCCGAATGCAAAGCTTTGGGGAAAATCAAGCACCGGAATCTTCTCAATATACTTACTTGTTGCTCAAGTCTTGATTATAATGGTGAAGATTTCAAGGCTATAGTGTTTGAGTTCATGCCTAATGGGAGTCTAGAAAGCTTATTGCACAAGAATGAACACAATGAGCCTAGAAATTTGAATCTCAATCTCATTCAAAGGGTGAATATTGCTCTTGATGTAGCTTATGCATTGGATTATCTTCACAATGATTCAGAGGAAGCTATAGTTCACTGTGATATTAAACCAAGTAATGTTCTTCTTGATGATGATATGGTTGCTCACTTGGGAGACTTTGGCTTAGCTAGGCTTCTTCACAATGCCACAAGCAATAATTCCAATGGAGCTAGTTCCTCTGCTATAAAGGGAACTATTGGATATGTTCCCCCAGGTATGATTTTTTTTACAATAATGTTTGTCGTACAACAGAAATACGTCCAGCTAGTATCCAACGTGTGCTATACATAATACGTAATGTGTGTTATTATACGTATGTGTGCTATACATATAGCACACATTTCATATTATGTATAGCACACATTGGATACTAGTTGGACGTATTTCTGTTGTACGACAAATATTATTGATTTTTTATATATATCCCTGAACATCATTAAAAATATTTAGTTAATAATCATTTATTTATCTTTGGTGACAATTACCAACAAGTTGTTTAGCATTGAAAATTGGCACTCATAGTTAAGGAAATTGATCCCTTTGATTCAGTCATTTAGTTTAAAATCAAAATACAGGACTAGCAAATTGGAAAAAAAAAAAGACATGTTAACACCATTAATAACTTTAGATCAGATTGGACGAAGGAAAAATAAACATAGAAGTTTAACATACATAGAAGATCAAAATAAGAAAAGATTGAAACATAGAGAACTAAATTGAGAATTTGTGTGAAGAAAGAGGATCAAAACAATAGTTTTAGCCTTTATTTTTTCTTTATTTCTTTGTTTTGTTTTAAGAATAATTGTTATCCAAATTGTGTAGAGTATGGAGCTAGTGGTGAAGTATCACCACAAGGGGATATATATAGCTATGGAATTCTTCTATTGGAGATGCTCACTAGAAAAAAACCAACAGATAGCATTTTTTATTTGAGTCTAAACCTACACAAGTTCTGCAATATGGCAATTTCAGAAGGAATCACTGAGATTATTGATCCATCGTTGCTCATTCCATTTTCTGAAGAAGAAGAAGAAGAAAAAAGGGTCATTAGGGAATGTTTGGTGTCCTTTGCTAGGATTGGAGTTTCATGCTCTGAGGAATCTTCTGCTCAAAGAATGTGCATAAAAGATGTTATTATGGAATTGCATGCAATAAAGCAAAATCTGTCACACTAGGAATGGTTGTTCTTGTTTTATCTGTTGCTTATTGTTCAATGCAGTTTGTACAAATTGAATTTCTTGTGATGTGTATTGTTGTATGCCCTGTATCTGTACTGATCAAGATAACTGTATCAGTTTCTTGTGTATCAAGTTATGTATTGGCTTGACTTTATATATTAAGTATACCATATCACCAATACTATATCTACAACAAGAATATCGTCCAACAATTATTCAACGTGTACTATACTTAATATGTGCCATATGTAATATGTATCATATATGTGTGAAACTGGTTGAATAAAAACAGAAAATAACACACAAGAAATACATCATACATATGTTTTACTTCTTTATCTATAATGTGTGTTATATGTTTGATACTAGTTGGATATATTACTGTTGTACAACAAACATTTTCCCATATGGTCTTCTTAATTGCTGATATAGATGGAGAACCAGTAAAACTACATTTACAATCAAAATACATCTATCAAGTCATCCATCATATATTCATATGGTTTGTGTATATTTTGTATGGGTTTTCCCTCGGATATTTGTCGGTTGGTAGCTAACAACTAATCTCTAGTTCTGACTGATGAGATAATCTTTTGGTGGGTAGGGAGTTGGCCACAAGGTTTTATGCATACATACTGCCATAAGGATCAAACTCGGGACATGATGCTTAAGCAGTCCAAACATCTACGACTTGTGCTAACCTATGTGATTTGTGGTTTGTGTATATTTAATTTGTGTTTAATTTTCATAAGTTTATATATGTTTTTGTTTAAATATAATTGTGTGTTGTTTGTTAAACAACAAATTTGCATTATAGCAAAGTGTGATGTGAAATTTTCGTTGAATAATATTGTGTGTGCTTTTTGATATGCTTACCACATCATTATGATCTCTCCGTATAAATATACGATAAATGACTTAATGAATGTATTTTTAATATACACAATTTTTTTTTAGTTTTGTATATCCTAAATTCACCACATTAGCATTATAGAATATAATTCTCTAACATGTTATGCTAAGCCCTATCAAGCACTTGAATTAAAGATTGCACTAATGAGTTGTCATATGAACTTATACAAAATTACTTGATCCAAATATTTTTCTTTCTAGATTAATTTAAGTCTAATGAATTTTAAATAGAGATGATCAAGACAAAATATTCCCATATTATATTTAAATCCTCTTATGAATGAATATCTTTAACTATACATGATTGCTTCTAAATTTGGATCTATTGAAACCCTATCTTGCTGCTTAATCAAGAGAAGAAAACAAAGTCAAAATCCAAATTCCAAAAGTAACTTCAACCTGACTCTATCTGAACCTTGTTCATTCTGACCTGCTAGCTTTTAAAAGATAATCAAGTCTCTTCTTTCTGCTCAGTGGGTTGGCATTGGCGGCCTCTAATGCCTCAAAAGTGGATTTTCATGCATATAGTAAGATAGCTTATGGCTAATTTCTAGTTTTGAGGAAGATTACTTTTTTATGGATAAAAAATGACTAAAGTATAAAATATAAAATGCACTAACGTATATCACATGTGGTGCACAACATATATCACTTATTCTATACAATATATATCACATGTTGCATCATCTTTCTTTGCAATATATGATATATGTTGTGCACATCATGTGATACATGACGTGCACAACATATAATATTTGTTGTGCAATTTATATTATACATGTTGTGCGCAACTTATCGACTCTTTTGGCTGATTTTTTTTTTTACATATAGCAATGCTTTGTCTCATAAGTTAAAAAGAAAAAACACGATTGAATATCTGTATAAAATTCACGAAATAATCAAAATTAATTAAAAAAAAACACCAATGGCATGTGTTGATTTGTTTGGTGTATGGATGTATCCATATAAATTAAAGATTGGTAACACGTTTTGTGTTCAATTCAATACAATCTTCCTACAATAACTCTTTCCTTTCCATACACACACACACCAACACCCGTGTTCATCTTTCTCTCTTTCCCCTTAACAGAAAAACAAAAAAAAGAAAAAACTTGGCCACACAAAAAGCAAGAGATTCACAAACAAAAGCAGAGTAGATCAGATTCAATCTCTCTCTCTCAAGAATCCAAATCCTAATTCTTTCTTCATTATATACCTCATCTTATTATAATTATTGTTCAATTTTCAACAATACAAGATATATAAATATATTAATTATTGATACATGAAATGGAGAAGAGAATGCTTGATGTGATATTAGTCCCAAGTGGTCTCATTGTAATGGTTGTTTACCATTTTTGGCTGCTTCACAGAGTCATCAAGCATCCCACTAAAACTGTCATTGGTGTCAATGCTATCAATCGCCGTTTCTGGGTTCAAGCCATGATGGAGGTAATTCTATATATATTTTCAGATGTATCCGGTGAGAATACTAAATTTGTACTGGAGCGAGAGGAACCAATATGAACTGTATAACTATAAATGGATGATCAAAATTAAAATGTTTTAAAAGGCACGTGACTTTATGTTTTAATCTTGACTATTCAAGTAAGATCCGATAGTTTAAATTTATTATTCCTCTCACTCCGATATAAGATCACCCCTCTAACTTGAATTTAGATGCAAATAATGCTTTGTTACTAATGTTTATTAAAGATTCTGATAATATTTCTGTGGTTGTGTGATATTGTGAAGTTTATTAAGTTTATGTATATATAAATATAAATTAACGTTTACTGTTTTAACTCTTCTCTTTACATTCAAATTTCTCTTCAAATGATCATTATGATGTCTTTTAAAGATTCTGCTTCTAATTCTGTTCACTACTACTAACCATTGTTTAGTACTTCTTTTCTTCCAAGAATAAATATAATTTTTTCAATGTATATAGACATTATAGTGTTTAGATACATTTAAAGAAAAGAGTAAGATTTATTACATACATACATAGCTATACAAAGTTTGTTCATTTTACTTTCTTTTGATCCGACAGTACAATACACAAATACAGATATAAAGATGAAACATATATAAAAATTTGTGTATTCGTTGTTATGTATTTGTGTATCTATTTCAAAATCAAACACTTCAAATTTACGTATCTGTATGTGTATTTGTGTCTTGTACTTGTAAACACACGCAAATATTTCAATAATGTTTGTCGTACAACAGAAATACATCCAACTAGTATCCAACATGTGCTATACATAATACGTAATGTGTGTTACATGTACATGTGTTATATATATAGCACACATTACCAATTATATATAGTACACGCTGAATACTAGTTAGACATATTTCTGTTTTCCGTCAAAGATTGTATTCAAGTACTAATTTCATGATCATGTATGAATTGATGTAAATTTGATATGATTAGGATGTGTCAAAGAATGGTGTTTTGGCAGTGCAATCTCTAAGGAACAACATAATGGCATCAACCCTTTTGGCATCCACAGCAATAATGCTAAGTTCCCTAATTGCAGTTTTAATGACAAATGGAAACACCAACAACAATAACAACAACAAAAGTGTGTTATATGAGGTTCTTGGTGATAGGAGTGAATTTGGTCTCTCAATAAAATTCTTCACAATCTTAGTATGCTTCTTGCTAGCATTCTTGCTGAATGTTCAATCCATAAGGTACTACAGCCATGCCAGCATCCTGATCAACGTGCCGTTCAAGAAGCTCTCGACGAGCGATCGCCACCGGATGCTAACGGCGGAGTATGTGGCGACAACGGTGAACAGGGGAAGCTACTTCTGGTCACTTGGTTTGAGGGCCTTTTACTTCTCATTCCCTCTCTTCATGTGGATCTTTGGACCTATCCCTATGTTTCTTTCTTGCTTTGTTCTTGTTTTCATTCTTTACTTCTTGGATCTCACTTTTGAAGTTGGTTGGGCTGGTGTGGCTGATGATGGAAATTCTAGTGATGATGAAGGTGAAAAGAATGAGGTAGTAGTGCATAGTAATAAGAAGCATCACCAACAACAACATCAACATGTTGATGTAGAAATTGGAAGTGCCAATTAGAAGAATTTAGTGGATTATTAATTACTTCTTATTAATCTTTAGAGTATGTTTGTAAGTTTAGAATGAGGGGAAAAGAAAATATATGTAATGTGATATATGATCTCTTGAAGTATAATCTTTTTTTTCTTTCCCAATATATTTGGTTACCGTTTTCATCTTTGATTTTTATTTTCGAATCTAAAATAAAAGAACCGTCAAAATTTACAATATCTTATATAAAACATGTATTATATAAAGGAGTAATGCTGCATGTAGATTATAAAATCAGTCACAATGTAATAATCCAACATTTTGAAATTACTAGTCCAACTTTTATTATTATACATTAATCCAACATTTTTAAAAGTTGGATTACTAGTTTTAAAATGTTGGATTATTACACATGGTGGGTGCAGAGCCGGCTCAAGGGTGAAGCTAGAGAAGCTAGGACTTTAGGCCTCCAAAATTTTCTAAAATTTTTTAATAAAAAAATCTAAAGGTAATAAAGTAACATTAATCATCATTACTCAAGAGCTGATCAACACTCATGTCTAATATATGTGTTGTGGATTAATCCCTACATATATATATTTTTTTTCATTTTACTTAATTATTTATTTATTTCTCTTCTCTTTCATACAAATCACAAATCATTATTCATATATGTTTCTTGTACTTTTGATCAGTTCAATGTATCATTTTTTTTTTACTTCTTAAGTTCTTTTCCTCTATTATCATAAGTCATCTCTAGTTCTTCTCCCTTTCCTTCCTCATTTTTGTGCTAAACTCGAATTGTGCAGATTGTTGTCTAAACTTATATATAGGCAAGTGATATGGAACTTTCTCTTATATTAATATGATAAGTAATAAGTATTATTTATATTTTTTTCTTTCGTTCTGACTTATTCTATTATTCTAAATTATCTCGGAAAGAAATTTTTTAAAACAAAAAATTAATAAATTCTTATCTAAAATCCACAATGTCTCAATAAAAATTAAATGAACTACCTATATTATCAATTGAAAAAAATTGTTTGATGAAATTAAGTATAATATAGTTTAATAAATGATTTTACATCCTAAAAATACGAAAGATAAATTTTATATTAAAATATAATAAATTCAATATAATTTTATTATTTGATTTAAAAGACCTCAGTTTAGAGTCGGCTTTAGGCCTCTAAAAGTGTTGAGCCGCCACTGGGTGGGTGATGATGACTGATTTTATGGTGTACACAAAACATTTTTCTATATAACGAGCACAACATATATTACATGTTATACACAACATATATTACATATTGTGCATACCATGTATCATACGTGTTAAAGAAAGATGATATTGCAACATGTGATATATGTTGTGCACAACATGTCATATGTATTGTGCATTATGCATATTATGTATTATATGTTGTGCAGAGTCTATTAATTGTTTTGACTAAATTTTTGTTATACACCAAGATTTTTCCTTTCTGGATTTTATAAAGAAAATAATGAAACAATAAAATCACATTTTCTCCGTTTTCACTATTTTCTTCACCAAATTCTTAAAACAGAAAATAAAAATTGAAATCATACTACACCTAAATTTATTAAAGAAAATGTTAAATGTACATAGTATAGTGCCCCTCCATCCATTTTCCACCTTATTCAAATATTAACAACTTTGATGAATATATTAATATATTTACAATAACTTACCAATATATTTATCAAAATTGCTAACATTTGAATATGTGAAAAATGACTAAAGAGACAAATTAAATGACGTAAATAATAATAATAATAATAAATATAATAGCGCCCACAAAACTGTGTCCTTTAGCACTATGAAGGTAGGTTCAAGCAAAAACTCATTTATTTGTTGTTTTTCTCTTAAATGAATATAACTCAATCTTGCACATGAATAAGGCATTAGATTCCAAATATTAAGGTAGAATTTTATGATAGATACAGAGATACAAATATAAAAACATAAAAATAATAAAGAAAGACACGTCAATAAAAATAAAGAGATACTAATATTGAAAGAAATTTACGTATGTAGCAATATTATCTTCATTTCTTGGAAATATAGAAAATATAATAAATTTGTATTGCAAGATCAAAAAAATATCTGCCTCTATATATACATGTCTCTTAAATCAAATAATTTTTTATCCATTTATCTCTGATTTATATATATATATATTCTAAACGTTATATTTATAATTTAAAAAAGTCTCATATCAATTTTTTTAAAAATATTTTATGTATATTAAATCAGATACTCAACTCAACTTTAATACAAACTAATATTTATAATTATTCAATTATCTAACTTAATTATATCCTAATTCAATCCAATATTATATTCAAACTTTTATATTGAGTCAAATACAATTTTTATACTGACACAATTTAATATTTATATTTATTTAATCAAACTCTTTTTAGTATCACTTTTAGTATACACGTAGTATATATTGCTCTGATCTCTTATTTTTGAATGAATCTTTATATAATCAATCAAGGACTATAGTATCCCTTTTAAAAATAGTGAAGCATAATATAAATTTTTTAAATTCTAAGAAACTAATTTAACATTTCATATATATTTTTGAGAAACTAAAATGTATATTAAATGTTTATTTATTTATTTTTATATAAGATGACATTGCAAAAACTACTTTTGCTAATAGAGTTACACTTAAAGCGGTGTAGTGCATTACAGAGTGCACTATAACTGTATTAAGGTATGGAATGGAATATGTTAATTTAGCTAACATCACAACTTTTTTATTATATTATTCCAGTGGACTTATCTTCAATATCTAATTAAATATGTTTTATATTTGAGATACTTGAATATGATAATAAAGTAGAAAAAACAGAAATCTCTATTAAATCTAATAAATATAATTAATGTCTTAAATAAAATACTCAATTTAAATCTTAAAATAATATTTTTATTTCCCGAACATAGAATATTCATGTGAAATCCCACTACATATCTATGCCCAGCTGCACATGCATCGCATAACCTTGTAAATTATTATTTTTAAGTTTGGATTTTGATTCGATACCGAGGAAAATATAGGGTACTGATACCCAACACATGTAGTTATTATGATTTATATATAAAATTAGGGGATTTATTCGGTACCCAATATTTTTGTTGGGTACCGGTATCCAATTATATTGTATGTTTAACCTATTAATATATGCTAAAATAAATATAATTTGGTACTAATAGAGCACGGTAGTCGCAGTAGCAGTCTTCCCATACGCGTCTCATTCCCAATCATACTTCTTCTTCATCTCTCTTGCATAATACGCTCTCTCTCTAGCAACATGTTATGAATTGAGATTTTTTTCATAAATTGATAATGTTAGAGAATATCAATATAAATTAAATTAATTTTTGAAGATTACTTACCTAACAAGTTACCAATTATATAAATTTAAAAAATTTAATTAATTTTATTTATAAACCATGACATATACATGTATTGGGTATCGATACCCTATATTTTCCTGGATACCGAATTAAAATCCATAAAATTAACTTAATTTTTTTTAATTTATATAACTGATAACATGTTAGTTTAGTAATCTTCAAAATTAATTTAATTTATATTGATATTTTCTAACTTTATCAATTTAACAAAAAAAACTCAATCTATAACATGTCGCTAGAGAGAAAGCGCGAATTATGCGAGAAAGATGAAGATGTGTGATTGGGAACGAGACGTATCCAGGAAGGCTGTGACCGCGACCACCGTACTCTATTGATACCAAATTATATTTATTTTAACATATATTAATAGGTAAAACACACAATTGGGTACCGGTACCCAACAAAAATATCGGGTACCGAATAAATCCCTTTTAATTTATATGTAAAAAAATTATGGGAGACGTTGATGTTGCTAATTCCATTATTGAAGTATTTAAGGTTAAAAATTCTTTTAATAAGTGTGTATTTTTAAAACTTAAACTTGTGTGATCATCTTTATTACGTACATACGTTCAAGAATCGAAACTTAATTAAACTAAAAGTTTAAGTTTTTAAAACACTCAATTAGCTACTAATTATATTAGATATTGTGGGTATTCTTTATTTATATTCCTATACTTCTATGCATAGCCAAAACATAACTTATACTAGTATTACCATTCATTAGTTTAATGCTATTTCTTTTCTCATAAAATTGTAGTTACATTGAAAATAGAAAAACTTAACGGTATAATAATGACCAATAAAAAAAAGAAATAATTGCAATTATCAGCTAATAAAAAATTATTACGTGTCATATTTTATTACCAAAAATTATCTTATGAATTTTAAAAAATTAACTACTTCTACTCATATCAAATTATAAGGTTGTGTTTGTTTTCATTGACTCTAGTTACATATGGAGTCAGTGAAAAAGTGACTTTGTTTAGTATTTGATTTTTGGGTCACAATATAGAGAGACACAAATTCATTCTGACCCAAAGAACAAATTTACTCGATTTTTGTTCACTCCAAAAGTTGAATTACAAAGTCACAAGATATAGTCACGGTATGTTTATAATAATTTCTCCATTTGTTATCCTTAATAATTTATTATTACTCTCAAATTGTTCAATCTTCAACAACCTGATTTTTGCTTGAACACAGTCATTCTCACTCTCCATCTTCTCCATCGATCTTTTTCATGGACACTATGACTATGTCTTTGAGATTTTATCAAACATAAAACTGTGACTATGACTCCAGTGTCTCTGCCTCCAATATCAATAACTACAATGACTCCAATGATCATATTATCAAAATCAGTAAAAATAAACGCAACCTAATTGGATGACCGTAAATTTTTTATACTATTAGGGTAATTAAACCCTAAAAAAGTTGATAATAGAATATATGAAGGACAATTATCACGAATATATATAGGCAATGAGGCATGTATATATGATGAGTAACATTTTTTTTCGGAAAAGAAAAAGAATATATATATCCTTCCATTAAAATATAGGTTTAATTTTCATCCACTGACAGTATACCATTTTTTTTACACAGTTATTCAATTATGTACTGCTACGTCAGCCACGATTGTGTTTTCTCTCTCTCACTACTTGAAAAGTCATACAAATGAAAACATTTTGATTGGACGACAGTATAAATGTATTTTACACTGTAAGTGCATCAAAATTAAACTCTTAAAATATTATACAAACTTATTTCAATGACGAGTTTCTCTCATAAACCTTATACATAGCCCGCACTTTATTAAGTTGAAAATTTACATTTCAAAAAAATTATTATTATTATTTTAAGTGTTAGTGAAATTTTATTAAGGCTGATTCTCACAAAGATATATACTACAACACTTAATTAAGGTTCCAAAGCCTTATCAAATGATCTTGAAATATTGGATCGATATGCACTTAATTAAGAGTTCAATTCTAACTCAACGATCTAACTTAATTAGTTGAATCCTATGGTGTTTGACCAGTAAAATGCCACAAGGTACAATTTTAGTGCAAAAATATTAATTTAAAATCGAACTCATTATAGTGTTCTATGAGATGTAAAGTGTGAGCGTGCCTTATATATATTATTGTGCATGAAGGTAAGTCAAACTATAATGCAAAAGGAAAAGGAAAATGAAAATGCTATTTCCACTAAGTTGTTATGATCTCACATTTGTTGCATATATTTATATGAATTTAATTTCGATAAAGTGTACAATTTTTTTACACAATCATCCAATAATGTGCTGTCACATCAGTCATGATTATGTTTTCTCTCTCCCACTACCTAAAAAGTCATATAAACGAAGTATTTTGATTGGATGAGGATGATAGTGTAAAATATCTTTATACCGTTGGTGTATCAAAATTAAACTCTATTCATATACTAATTAATTGGATTTTGTACGTAAGCTTGAGACTAAAAAAACATTGACATGTGATTCCTATACAAAATTATATATTTCAACCAAAAGAGTTCAAGTTTTGTGGAGGACAAAGAGGTCCTTATGATGTTACTTAAATATAATCTTATAGTCAAGTTCAAAGATTTTAATCAAAAACATTTTAGTAAGACTAATAGAATTAATTAAAAAATGTGAAATACCATCACCAGGCCAATAGATAAATTAAAATTCTTCTATATTTCTAAAGCACATTATTTAATGTGTACTTCACAAGTATAAGAATCACTCATTTTAGTTTTTTATATATTTTTTAAATATTATAAATTAAATAAAATGATTGGAAAATAATAAAAATTGAGCTAACACACGAATACACAATAATTAGTGTATATAATGCACATATATTGCATATATAATACTTATCATATTATACGTAAAATGTACATCAATAGAGAATACACATATAATTAATATTAAAAATTGTATCATATAACATATATAAATACACAACTATTTTTTAATAAATTTTCTTTCGGGCATTTGTCGATTTTCTGCATACACACTGTTCCCTAAAGATCAAACTCGGGATGCTTAAGCAGCCCAGAACTATATATATATATATATAATGCACATCTCATTACATATAAAAAACACATTATAATTTATATTGTTGGCTAGTTTTAGTCAAAAAATTATTATTCATATAATATTATTGTAAATTAAAATATGTGATTATTAGTGCACAAGAATTTTCCTTAACAACTACCAATACACAATTTCCTAGAATGTTCTTTCATTAATTCTTTCTTGTGTTTTCCATTATTTCAACAACCCAATTAGTGCTTTTAGGATTAATGCTACCACTAACCTGGTGGAAAGTTTTTAATTCAACACATTTTTGCATTGTTAATTTGATTAAGCATCATCCTATCAAGTCGGGTAGGTTCATCGCGCTCTATCTTCAACTTGCCCATTTTTTTAACCCTTTTTTTGTGTATAGTTTTTTAATGATTGTATTTAGGTGTACAATTAAAATTTACTCAATTCAACCAATTATTTAAATTTAGTATCATATGTACTATAATCGGTATTCAATATGTACACCAAAATAAATTATTGGTTGGACGGACTATTCTGCGTGACTACAAAGAATTATTGTTTTGTAATCAATAGTGTTGGTTGTACAATAGAAATACATTCAACTAGTATCCAATGTGTGCTATACATAACATAAAATGTGTTTTATACATATGTATGTGTGCTATACATATAACACACATTCCATGTTGTAGCACCGACATTATTATTTTTTAATACCTCAACTATAATGCAATAGCTCTGCCATATCACATGCCTTAGTATAAAAGCCATAAACACACATATTCGATCCTTTTTATCTTTAATTTGTCATAATAAGGAGCACTAAAAATATCTTAATTAAAGAAGTTAATGGAGGCAATGCCACAACTTGACTGAGGCAGTACAGAATGCAAGGAATGATATTCACACCAGTTAGTCACTTTGATACCATTTTGATATTCACACCAAATTCAAGGATAAAAAATAAGAGATTAATTGATTTCTATGCATTGTAAAATTATTTTACAACAATGTCAATAATAGAATTTGAGGAAGATGGCAAATTATATGGTGTGTGATTATTATATCAGTATGACTAAAGGTACAACAAAAAATCAGCCAAAACAGTCAACAAATAGGAATTTGAGCCACAATCACCAAACCCATTAAAATATACTCATTATTAAAATGTTATTTGGATCATAAAATGTTAAAATGAACTTTATTAGTTGTTTAGCTGAAAAAATATTGTTACTCAAGCATTTGTGTAATTATAATGAATGGTTTGTTATGATGATTTGTCATTTTCTTGTAGAACTTTAATCTGTATGTGTATGAAAAATTAAATCCAAAAATGAATCAATGTTGAATTTAAATGCAGCCTATAGCCCAAATTTAAGGCTAATTGAATGTGAGATATTCGGTGGATGTCAACTTAAGGTAGCGTTTGTTTTGACATACAGGACAATACAATACACAAATACAGATACAAAAAATATAGATATAGAAAAATTAATGTATTTAGTATTATGTTTGTTTTTTATGTACAAGACAGAATATTTTGTGTAATGTATATAATATATTGTGTTTGATAATAAAAGACAATACAGAATATTGTGTAAAATGTCAAATATACCCCTAATAATAAAATTAAAAAAAACCATCGAGGCCCCTCTCTCTTCCCCTTCTCTTCTCACCCCTCGATTGCCTTCACATCATCCATGTCACTGCAACCACCATCTCTCTCTCTAGGAGCCATGGTGGTCACAGGAAGTTGCAGCAAGGTTGCCGGTCTTCGAGCATCGGCTGTGGCCGTCGATCTTCAAGCCGTAGCATCAGCGCCGACCTTCAAAGCAACGACGACGGCAATCTTCGGAGAGAAACTTGAAGCAGCGGCGACGGGTGTAGAGCACCGGCAAAGCCGATGGAAGGCGGAGCAGCAACCAGATGGTGGCGCAGCAGCATCTGCAAGGTACGAAGCCAGGTGGAGCAGCAACAACAAAGGGCAAATAATGTAATTTATTGAAAATGTGAAGGGTATACTTGTCCAAAAATTATTATAAAGTTTGTGTATTCTGTATCTGTATTTGTGTCCTCTCCTACAAAAGATACACAAAATACACGTTTTTTTGGTACAGAGACACAACTTTCTGTATCTGTCTCACAAAACAAACAATCCAAATTTCTGTACCTATATCTGTATTTATGTATTGTACCTCCAATCAAACACAGTCTACGAGTAATGTTACACGTATAATAAGTAGAAGTTAGCAATGAGTCAATCAAGCATATTTAATACAATAAAATATATAAATTATTTTATTCTTAAACATTTTTAAATTAATTTTACAATCTATAATTTGATAAATTGGCTCCATTTGGTTATACATGGAGACTTTTTTCTCAACGTAAATAGTCAAAGGATCATTTTTTTTATTAATATTGCAAAACTATGTTAAAGAAAATAAGCAAAATTTTAGGTTTAATTAATTTGTGGTTCCATGTATTTTAAAATAATTTTCAAACAGCAGGTTACTTGGCTTATTGATCATCAAACTAATAAACATAATATTTAATGAAATTCTATTAAATATTTTCAATTAATAAAAAAGATTATATTACATTTGATTTTTTAATAATAAATGAGTTTAAAGCAGACTTATTGATTATTTTTTAAAAAACATAGGAATCCAATTGAATATCTTAAAATTATAGAAATTTAATTAAAAAATTGATAGTTTAATCAAACCCAAATTTTATACATCAACTTGTAATGGGGGTTGTGGAGTGTGGGAGCAGTTTTATTGATTAAAGGAACAAAATGATCACAAAAATGGAATCTGTTAGTGTCTTCTTGAAGAGGGTGCAGAGATATTCCACTCCCAACATTGCTAAAAAGCCCTAAATTAGACAATACAAACAAATTAGCTTAGTTTTGTAATGATAATGAAACCAAATTTATAAAAAATAAAGTGACCTAACATACCCTCAAATGAGGGTGCAGCTCTCAATAAAGTGAAAGGGAATAAAGGGTTAGTTACCTAAACCTTATTTTGTGTTACTATGTTTTCTGAATACTTTGCCATTGTTCTTTCCACTAAGCAAGCACCACTAGTTGCCCATAACTTTCTTAAACTAACATTTTGTTTTCTTTTATATAATATATATATATATTGTTTTGTATTGTGCTCATAGGTCATAACGGTTGCCGATTTGTGCTTCACGTGTCGTTCCACTCCAAGGTGTTAGGTGGTTCCCTACAAGGACACTGAAACTTTTGTCAGAGTTTTGCTTGATAATGAGAAATTAATTAATTAAAATGTTTGCATATATACCTTTATAGTAGAATGACCTCCTCTTTTATAGAGTTTGGTCTGAAGAGAGATGTGTCAATTGGTTCCGAGAATCTCGAACATTTATGACTAATTGTGAGTATATCCTTCGTGACGTTTGTTACCTACGTGGGAATAAGTCCCTCTGGCATGGAGTTCGGGTCGGGGCACATTGTTGGATTAGGTCGGACCTTTGGGCTATTCTCGACCCAAGTCTTGTTTGGGCCTTGGCTGCTTTTGGGTCGCGTGTGTAGGATTTGATTGGATTGGATTCCTTCTTGGTTCCCAGGCCAAAGTCTGACTTTGGATCGTGTTGTTGGTGGGCCGTCTTGGTTGAGTTGCAGTATTGGGCATGTAAAAAATGAATACATGGTAAAATTCAATGTTATAGATGAATAGTGTATAAGTATTAGACAACTTTACCATGTAACCCTAACATTCCCAAATGATGCATTTGAGTCCATATTTTACACAAATAAAGAAGAAAAGTGTACCATGCACAATTAGCACAGGAACAACTTGCATTGCTGATGATGCCATGATGGTAGTGTAAAACTAGTTATGACAAATGTGGCTAAAGGAACTGAAGCTTCTGAAAGGCACCCACCTTTGTTTTTATTTCGCACAAAAAGCATAAGATGGCAGTTTCAATGCACATACACTTTCCCTTTTCAATGGCTAAAAAGAAAAAAGTTAAAAAAACCATTAGAACTCCGAGGTTAAAAAGCTAGAGATTGAGAGAGGTCATTTGACTCCTCTAAAGTGAGGAGATTGATGCTAGAGTACATAAATCAGGTGTTAATTCTTTTTTTTAATAAATAAAATTTTAGATTAAAGAAGATTTATAGTGAAATTTATATATCATCCATTAAAGAGGATTTCTCAATAATCAAACCCAAGTCATCATGCTTAGTGTGGACGGAAGGCTAACCAGGTGTGCCAAACTCTCATTGGTAGATGTTAACTTTGAAATATTTTTTGTACAACACAAAATCAGTCATTTTGGTAGTGTTTGTTTTCAGTGACTCTAAAGTCAGAATCAATGAAATCATGAAGTCAGTGTTATAGAAGTCAGAATTAGTGACTCAAAAATTGACTCCGAATTCCGAACACACGCGCGCTCACATATTTATGTCTACTTTCGAGCACACAGTGACTCTTTTCTAATACATAATGACTCCAAAATTGAAGTGAACAAAAAATTGACAAATTTGTTCACTGTGTCACTATGACTCTGTTCACTGAGTTACTGTGACCCTCGTACCAAACACTTGACAAAGTCAATTTTTAGTCCACAGATTTTTGGGGGTTACTGAATGAACCTAATCCAATTTATTATTCTTAATCTAGTTATTTAGTTAATTTAAGTTTCAAATTAAGATGGGCTTCCTCCATTTTGAATTATTTTTGACAACCCAAATCAATTATGAGTCCAAAAACTAAAAAAATAAATATAAAACCAATGTTATATCAATGACACAAATTTTGAATTCTCACAATTTACAAAATACATAGAGCAAAAAATTACAAAACCCTAATCCTCCACTACACAATAATGGAACACCACCCCTCTTTCTCCGACATCGGTCTTCTTCAATCTTCACCGAGAAGGACTCAAGGTTGGCCTCTTATGTGTGACAACAATATTAGAATAAATATTTATTTTAGTTCCTAAAATTATATTACAAGTACTTGTAATTTTTTAATTCTTACAATTGTAAAATATATATGAGCTAAATTATATAACAAGAATTTATCGGATTAGCTATTGAAACAATTGCTAACCCGTCGATAATCCCTCGCTAAATGATAACAGAATTTTTACTACTAAGGTATAGAGTCAACAATATTTTCCTTAATATTCAAAACATTTAATAATGGCTCGTTAATAAACTGATATTCTAAAGAAAGAACATGAGTAAAAAAGAGGGGTCACACTTTCTTAAAAAAAAAATCTCCTCATTGAAGAGAGTGTAGGTTTTTTTTTTAAAAAAAAATTACTCCTCCATTTGAAAATAATGACCGTTTTAATTTTTTTTACATTGAAAAACTAATGTATCTAAATATAAATTGTGTCTAGATACATTAATTTTTCAGTGTACTAAAAAAGTCAAAGCTAACGACCATTATTTTAGAGTGTCGGTATAAGATGGTAGTGTAGTTAATATAATTAAGTATTTGAAAGAGACATGTAATTTACTCTAATTAATTAAGGACATAAAGGTGATGCATGCATGTGTATAGATGAGTACTCGAATTTCATATGAATATTCTCTTTTTCTGTCATGTTCTCTAAAAAAGCACTTTGTCTTGGTTCATGAAAACTCTACCATAATAAAGAAATTGTGATGTATGCTAAATTAACTATTCCTCACATCTATACATTTATAGCACACTCGTGTAATGCACTCCAACTTTATTATCATACTCTCTATTGATAAATTATTTCTTGCATTACCTTTCATGTTAAAGAAATCTGATCAAGTCCTTTTGTTTTTTATTTATGCTTAAAAGTTCTAGTGGATTAAGGATCCGTTTGGGTAAACAATTTATTTAAGCTCTTATATAAAAGTAACTCCTGAGAAGTAACTTATGAATAAGTTATTTTGTATATGAATATAAAATAATAAATAAATTTATTTCAATAATTTTGAAAAGTGCTTCTAGATAAGTCAAATATTGTGACTTTTCCAAAACACTGAAAAAATTTCTGAAAAAATTATAAATTATATAGCCAAACATAACAAATATAACTTCTGAAAAGACAAAAGTTAAAAAAATGTTAGAACATTATAATCCAAACGGACCCTAAATATTAGTCGACACATGCATCAAGATCAAGAGATGTTTCCGGCCTGACTCAATGAACTATTATGGAGGTACTTATAAATTGGCTACTAAAAAGACCCTAACCATGGTAATGATGCCTCGAATTCGAATGTATTTCGAGTCTTTAATGCATATTTGTTGGAGGTTATAATCAGAATTAGTTACAATGATTAAGTGATTAGTTACTCTCACTAACTTACACAAGACTCTATTACTTCTATCATTTGAATAAATTTTACATTTATCGTTACTTTTTCTAATTTTTTTTTATCTTGGATATGGTACCACTATCCTCACTAGCATCTAATCAATTCCTTAGCTTAATACTCAATTCCCTTCTACTATTGTATTAAAATTTAATAATGTTTGATGTACAATGATAAATCAGTCAATATATACAGCTAATTCATTTTAGTTTTTTTTTGTCCAAATAATCATTAAAATTTTCATAAATTCGAGTAATTGTAGTCCAAAATCTCATTTATTAAATAATTTGACTGATTTCTTCATGATGATCCTACCCTCACTAGTAAAGGACAGAGTGGTGGAGGTGCTACTATGGTTTTATGTTTCGTAAACAATTCGATTTGTCAAAATGGTCTTTATCAAATATGAAAGTTATAATTAAACCCCATTGAGTTATAACAATCAACACTCAAAGAGAGACAATACATTAGATTAATGTGACTTCGTATACATTATATTTGATACTAAATCACTCACTCAATTCAACTCTAATAAAATTTAACATTTACAGCTACTCAATCTAACTTATATTCTGACTCAATTAAATATTATATTCAAACTTTTATATTGAGAACAATTTTTATACTGACACAATTCAATATTTATACATACTTAATCCAACTTTATGTAGTAATGATTGATTTAGTATCACTTTTAATGTACACGTAACATTACTTTTATTAATTAATATTGTTGCTAACACCAAAAAGAAATAAAAAGAGAAACTCATATTTCAAAGTTCTTGAAACCATCTAATACAAAGACCTCAAATCTAGTTGAGATGGAATACAATTCAATTCAACTTGTGTTGAATTCAAATCCCTATCCATTATACAACACAATTTGAAGCTGCCACCATGTTACATATTTTTCTCCTAGCTATACTATAAGCTAATTAATCATCTAAAAGTTGAAGTATTAAACCACTAATTAACTAGACATCCGAAGATAATATAACACTACCAAGCTAGAATTTCTGCCCAAATTTATTTGTTTGACTAAATTTTGACAAAAAACTCTACAACAAATTACGGTAATGTAGCACTAAATTTTTAAGAATAATGCTATTCGCACACCAACTTTTTGTTATCTCGTCTTGACAGTTATCTTATCACTATAGGATGAGATGGTGGAATTGATAGATATCTATATGTTATTTGGTTATCGTTTTCATGTTCTGTATTATCTGTTTTCAATATTTCTTTTACAGAATTCTGAAAACAGAAGATTCAGAAAAAGAATACAGAAAATGAAAACGAAAACTGAAAAAACACCCAAGTATCTCATCCAATAGTGATGAAAGTAGCTTCTAAAAGAGACACTAAAAAGTTGGTGTTGAAGTATCATTACCCCCAATTTCTATATCAACATGGTTAGTAGCAACACCAGCCCAAGCAGCTTCAAAAGTGAGGTCCAAGAAGTAAAGAATGAAAACAAGAACAAAGCAAGAAAGAAACATAGGGATAGGTCCAAAGATCCACATGAAGAGAGGGAATGAGAAGTAAAAGGCCCTCAAACCAAGTGACCAGAAGTAGCTTCCCCTGTTCACCGTTGTCGCCACATACTCCGCCGTTAGCATCCGGTGGCGATCGCTCGTCGAGAGCTTCTTGAACGGCACGTTGATCAGGATGCTGGCATGGCTGTAGTACCTTATGGACTGAACATTCAGCAAGAATGCTAGCAGGAAACATACTAAGATTGTGAAGAATTTTACTGAGAGACCAAACTCACTCTTATCACCAAACACATGAGAAACAACACTTTGTTGATTAATGTTGTTGTTGTTATTGTTGTTGTTTCCATTTGTCATTAACACTGCAATTAGGGAACAGAGCATTATTGCTGTGGATGCCAAAAGGGTTGATGCCATTATGTTGTTCCTTAGAGATTGCACTGCTAGAACACCATTCTTTGACACATCCTGATTAATTTTCATCATATTATCAGAACATGATCATGGAATTAGTACGTAGAACAATAATTTATATACACAAATTTCATATATAGAGCAAGAGAAATACTTATTGTACACCACAAAATCAGTCATTGTCAGTATCATATGCAATAATTCAACTTTTTAAAATTATTAATCCAACTTTTAATATTATACTTTAGTCCAACATTTAAAAAGTTGGATTATTGTGGTTGATTTTGTTATGTACATGTAACGTTACTCGTAGAACAATAATGTTACACAACTAGGAAAATATTGTCAAAACATCTTTTATTGAAACCCCATGATTGTCGTCCAATAAAATAAGACTAAATATTTAGGGGACTGCTATTTGTACATACGACATACAACAGTGTTATCCACCAATTTTTCACCTATTTAAAAGTTGGCAACTTTTATAAAAAATGTTGACAAGTTGCCAATATATTCATAAAAATTGCCAAGGTGAAAAATTGATGGATGAATATTGTTGTATATGTATAAGTAGTATTTTGCAAATATTTAAGATAGTGCTAAAAATTATACGAGAGACAAATTAGTTCTCAGAATTAAAAAATTAGGAAAATGGTGCCCCCGTGAACTCTTGATGATTAAAATAGATATTTAGTTCTACAATAAAAATTTGTAGTCCACTTCAGGATATTTTTAGTTTGTTCGAGACAGGAGTTTAGCCACGAGACCTTCTTCATATACAGATAGAAATCAAACCACTTATCATTCTACGGAAATTATAATGGTTGTGATTCCACAAAATATATAATAGCAGCTAAATTGGAACAAAATTTCTGATGAAATTGTAAAGAAAGAAATGAATGTTATTACCTCCATCATGGCTTGAACCCAGAAACGGCGGTTGATAGCATTGACACCAATGACAGTTGAAGTGGGGTGGTTGAGAACTCTGTGAAGCAGCCAAAAATGGTAAGCAACCATTACAATGACACCACTTGGGACTAATATCACATCAAGCACTTTCTTATTCTCCATTTCATGTATATATGTTTTTATGTTTGTGTCTCTGTAATTTGCTGAATTGAAGTCTGAAGATAATAATAATAATAAGAGGGAAAATGGGGATGGAGGATGATTATAATGAAAGAAATTAGGATTTGGATTTATCTTGAGAGAGAGAGAGATTGAATGTGATGTTATTTGTTTGAATTGTGTGTGGCCAAATTTCTGTTATGGGGAAAGAGAGAGCACAAGTGCAACACGGGTTTTAATTTGCTGTATCAGATGAGATGAGTAAGTAGTTATGGGAAAGAGTTCCAAATGCATTCATTTTGATTCAACACTAACGTGGGGACTGAGTGTTATTTTTATATCAATAATGCTTCTCGTACAGGAAACGTACTTATAATACACATTTCATATTATGTATAACACAGGTTGAATACTAGTTTGACGTATTTTTGTTGTAGAATAAACATAATTGATTAATTTTGCATTGCATTTTGTGTTCAGTTACGGTATAAATATTAATTCATTTTAGATTGTACTATGTGTTCAATTGCAATATATGTATGTATGTGTTCACTTTACGTTGTATTATATGTTCCGTTACAGTATAAATATGTGTTCACTTTGAATTGTATTATGTGTTCAATTACAATATATGAATGTGTTCACTTTGCATTGTATTTTGTGTTCATTTGCTAATGAATAGTTTTATGACTTAAGTATTACGTGATGTGTTCATTTTAAGTTGTAATATGTGCTCATTTAATCATATATAATATATTCATTGAGCAGAATGAGTATAATATGAAAATAATAATAATATTTTTGTTTATAACTGTAACAAGATAAGATGAATAAAGATTCAGTTGTATGATAAAAAATAAAAAATCTCATTGTGTTTGGAATGATTAAAAATGGAAATGAAATGAAATGAAATGAATTGAATTGAATTCTAAACATTTCTATTAAAATCCTCTCAAAACCCATGAGATTTCAAAATGCATAATTATCAATTGCATGAGAATTACAAATCAATTCATTTCTTTTATCTTTGCATTTCAAACAATAGAATTGATTTAGAAATCAATTCATTTCTCTTTTTTTATGATTCCAAACACACTCTTAAATATCTCAAGAATCATTATTAAAATTGATTCTACTGTATGAATACAATAGATAATTCAAACCTTCTTCTTTGTTTCACTTAGTTCCTCTTTTGTCATTGCTTAATCAAGAAATTGCAAAGAAATTGACGAGGGAAGAGATGAACACTATGAGTTTACAAATAAAATGAAAAATAACCAAGAATCCCACAAAATTAGGGATTATTGAAATTTGTTATTTGGCATGCGCATAAGAGAGTTGAGTTGTACTACAGTAAAGTTTTGAGTGATTAACTCATAGATATATATTGGCACATACATTATCAGTATTTAATGTTGTACATTAATATTTTCTGCTTTTAAATGTTTTCCTTCAATATAAAACACCGGAGATATAATTATTCTAGCATCTCTTAAAAGATAATAATCCAACTTACTCTAATGATTATTATTATTATTTAACTTTGTTTTTTCAATTTTCTATAATGAGAAATTATTCTTATGAAGACTTAGGGGGTGATATTATGATTAGTGCAGTGTCACTCCTAACATAGCTCGTTTACAATCGTTCATTTAATGTAGTTACACATACATAAAAAGAACATTTGATGAATAGACCCGATTATAATCAATAATGTTAGTTGTATAATAGGAATACGTTCAACTAGTATCCAACGTGTGCTATGCATAACACGAAATGTGCACACATATGTATAGTACACATTTTTTTATTATGTATAACACACGTTGGATACTAGTTGTGCGTATTTCTATTGTATGATCAATATTATTAAATTATAATACACTAATAGAAAAATGTATGATAAAATATGAAGTAATGTGAATGTAGGTAACAATAAGGATTAACTCAACTGCTCGATATTTTGCTGAAATACTATATTATAACTTGATCTTGATTTTTTTAGGGTAATGCTAAATGAATAATACAAAACCAGCTCAACCAGTCAATAAATGAGATTTTGGGTCATGATCACTCAGCTCATTACAATCTCAATGATTATTTGTGCCAAAACCATAGCCAAAATAAACCCATTGACTGTATGGGCTGGTTTTTCATTGTCCACTTAGTATTATTGTTTTTTTTATTTGATCGGTGAAATATAGATATCTTTGTAAGTATTGGATGAATCTAGAATATGCTTTGACTATATATATATATGAGGATAGGTTTAAGTTCAACTTAAACATACATTAGTATAAAATAAAAAATGAGAATCTACGTAAGTTTAAAATTCCATACAATCAAATTAAAAATACTATATACTAATTAGGTTTTAAAGCCTATCGATTGATCTTGAAAAACTGGAAGTACATACTTATCGAAAAAAAGTAAATTGAAAGTACATATACTTATCGAAAATAAATAAATTAGAAGTACATGCATAGAATTCAATTCCTACTAAACAATCTATGAAAACACATGTACAAACACAAATATTTTATAAAATCAAACTCATTAATAATTAATCAGTGTTGTGAGATTGTAAAGTGTGTGATTATCTTATTATGTGTGAAAACACTTATATAGGAAGCAAAGTCAAACTATATGATGCAAAAGTAATTAAAAATGCTACTTGAACAAAGTTATGATCTCACCTAATTTGTTGTAGGATTCTATGTATGCTTGGGAAAAAAGTAAATCACCATTAGAAGAGATTATTTTCAAGAATTTAAACATTAAATATATCAATAAAAATATTATCATCAATAAAAGTATTATTGAGAATTAGTGGTCATCGAAAACACTTAAAGTAGTTTATACGTATTTTCAATTGTCATTAATTGTCAAAGAATAATTTATAACTATTTTCAACGACCAACAAATGTCAATATAATTTTTTCTATAATACTTATATTAACACTTTTTAACGGTCATTAATTGTCAAAGAATAATTTATAACTATTTTCAACGACCAACAAATGTCAATATAACGTTTTCTATAATACTTATATATCAACATTTTTCAATAGTCATTAATTGTCAAAGAATAATTTATAACTATTTTCAACGGCCAACAAATGTTAACATAACTTTTTTTGTAATATTTTTATGGATTTTGATTCGGTACCCAAGAAAATATAGGGTACCGATACCCAACACATATATATATATATATATATATATCATAGTTTATAGATGAAATTAATTAAAATTTTTAAAATTTAGATAGATGTTAACATGTTAGATAAGTAATCTTCAAAAATTAATTTAATTTTATTGAAATTCTTCGACTTTATCAATTTATGAAAAAAACTCAATTCATAACATATCGCTAGAGAGAGATCACATTATGCAATAGATAGATGAAGAAGAGGTGTGGTTGTGAATGAGACGCGTCTATGAAGGTTGCGATCGCGTCCATCGTGCTCTGTTGGTACCAAATTATATTTACTTTCGCATAGATTAATAGGTTAAACATACAATTGGGTACCAATACCCACAAAATAAATATTGGTACCGGAATAAATCCCCTATTTTTATTAACACTTTTCAACAATTACAAAATAATTATTAGTATAGTGCATTGAGTTGACTTGTATATTACTTTATCATAATTTTACAATGAAATCCAAAGATTTCAACCCATTTGATCGATGGTGTAAGAGTTTTTTTTTCCCCTCAAGATTATCTAATTAAAGTATTTTTATTTGCATAACTTATCATATAGTGTATATAATAAAAAAGGTTTGGTTAATTCATAGATCCATATAATTTCACCAAATTTTTAATTGAGTCACTTAATTTATAAACTTTTAATTGGATCCTTATATTTTTAATCAAATTCCTACATCCATTTTTTATTTAAAAAATATTTATTAGAATATTATATTGACTTTGTACAATATTATTTAATCAACAATTAATATCATGATTAACTTATTTTAATTTTCTTGTAATGATAAAATGGTAGAGGAACCTTATTGAAAATTTTTAAAATACAGTGATCCACCAATTAAAAATTCAAAAAAATAATAAATCTAGAGTTTATTTACATCCTTGAACATATTAAACATATTCCTAACATGTAATACATGATTAAATAATTATGTACTATTATTTTATTGTTGAACATGCATCAAAATTAAATCCAGAAGATAATCTTTATCTCTTGATTTTTGTTGTTTACCTTTTCACCAACCCTTCACGATAAAACGTAATGACGTAATTTGATCCATATAGTCGATCTTACATAGTGAGATAAAGCTTATTGTTATTGTACCATTTCATCAACCCAATAGTATGCTTTAGTAATATAATGCTTCCACTAACTTGTTGGAAAGTTTTTAATTCATCACATTTTGCATTGTTAATTTGCAATCAAAAGTCAAGTAGATACATCTACAACTTGGTTATTTTTTATAACCTTAGCTTTTTGTGTACAGCTTTTGATACCTCTATGCAAAAGCCACAAACACACACTACCTTCTTCCATTGTCATAATAAGACCACTTAAAAAAAATATCAATCTTAATTAAAGATTAATGTTGAGTGAGTTAATGCAAATCATATTATGAGGAGTAATATGGTGATAACCAACTTTGACTCCACTTTTACACTCACATCAATTCAAGGGCCGAAAATAAATCTTTTTTGAATTATTAGGTGTGAGGATTTAAGTGGATGTCAAACTTTGCTAGTCAAAGTATAATTTTTCATTGCAAAATTGTTTTAGAGAAAGTAAGCAAATTTTATGAGATGTGACAATTGTACAAATAAAGGTAGAAATGTACAACATTGTTCTCGGATTGAACGGTCAGATCGGCTAAACCAGGAATCGAACCCCTGAGGTTGAAAATGGTCAAAAACTTAAAAAATCGATGAACCAGTCAAAAACTGATACAACCGGTCAACTAATTTAAAAATAAAAAATAATAATTTTTTTTAAATTTAATAACTATTTTGTAGTAATATATATTATATAATATACTTTAATTACTAAAATTAAAGACTATTAAACCTCAAAATCTATTAAATGTTCTATACTTTAACTTTCAACATTGATTTTTTATAGCATATAATTTATCATATGTATATATATTGATAGATATAACTAAACTAAATGGTTGATACATAATTTTATACATATTTTAATATATCTGGTTGAACCTCTAAATCTCTAAACTCCTTTCTCATCCGGTTCAATGTTCTTTTTGATTTTCAAAACCTTGGTGTACATACATGCTTTTCATATTGAAAGGTGGATATCCTTCAATAATGATATGTATTGATATGCACCTACTTTACTGTCCTTGAATTTTCATGTGATCTTCACTCAAATTTTCAAACTTTAATTTATCTTTAGATATAAAAATATGTACAATATACATATCACGTAAAATAAAAGTTTTAACATTAAAGTGATGTCACGTTAAAATTTAAATGCAGAGGAGAGAAGTGGAAGTAAGCAAGTGGATGATGAAGAATATGTAAATCTATCATTTCTAAAATTTTATACATCAACAAGCAATATGGGGGGTGTGAAGAATTTTTCTTGATTAAAGGAACCTGTTAGTGTCTTCTTGAAGAGGGTGCAGAGATACTCCACCTCCAATAGTGCTAAAAAGGCCTAAAATAGACAATGCAAACAAATTAGCTTAGTTTTGTAATCATAATGAATCCAAATGTATAAAAAATAAAGGTACCTAACATACCCTCAAATGAGGGTATACAACTCTCAATAAAGTGAAAGGAAATAAAGGGTAAAATACCTAAACCTTTTTCTTATTACCATGTTTTCTGAACACTTTGCCTTTGTTCTTTCCACTAAGCAAGCACCACTAGTCGCCCATAACTTTCTTAAACTGATATTTTGTTTTTCTTTTTTTTGCAGCCTCAGTTCATTCTGACAAGAAAACAGGACCAATTCAACAACAACTACAAGCCTTATCCCACTATGTGGGGTCGACTACATGGATCAAACGACGTCATTGCGCTCTATCATGAAGAATGTTATGATTTAGGCCATTAACTCTCAAATCTTCCTCGATAACTCATTTTCTAGTCTTTTTTTGTCTCCCTCTACCCCTAGTTATCATGGTATCTCTCACCTGGTCCACTATTTTGACCGGATGTTCTCCTGATCTTCTTTCCACAGGACCAATAGAAATGAGTAATTTATTTCTTTATTTTGTTTTGTTGGAGAGTTTATTGAGGTCTGGCCTAAATCCTAACGTAATTTAAGATAGAGCACAATGACGTCATTTGATCCATGTAACCAATCCCGCATAGTGGAATAAGGTTTGTTGTTGTTGTTTTGTAGGAGAGTTTATGAGTTGTTTAAATTGTTTCAGTCCATTATATATAGATCAATAAAGAAGAGAAGTTACCTTGCACATGTGGTTAAATCAAGCAACTGAAGTTTCTGAAAGATCCCCCTTGGTTTTTATCTCAAAGCATAACATGGCAGTTTCAGTGCATACTTTCCCTTTTCAATGGCCAAAAAAAAAAATAAGTTAGGAAGATTGGAGATTTGTGTCATCAAAAAATGAATGTGTTTTTGGTTGATTAGTGATTCACATTTTCTATGAAGATAATTATTGTCATGTAAAGGTGAAGTCAAATTATGCTCCCACAGAATAGTTGAAGTAAGCATAAGAATGGTCATTAATTCTTCTTGTAACAGTACTATTAGTTAATATCTTGTGTACATATAAATGTGATGGCTGAAAAGTAATAGAATTAATCATATTTGTACCTAGCTTGGTGAATATGGTTTATATGCTCGAGCTTGAAGGGGAGTGTAGAAAATTCTTGTATTCGAAGCATAAGATTGGGAGGAAATTTTACATATATCTGAAGCGCCACGTGAATATTTTCCAAATATTTAATAACAAAGTAATATTTCAACTAAAAGTGGAAACAAAATATGAGTCGTTACAGAAATTTCACTTTATTATTGAATATAAAGCATATCCATCTGGCACTCCAGGAGCACGTAAGAATTTCTCTAAAAATGGTTACTTAGTATTCTTGTAAAAACAGAAGTGTATGTTAATATCTTGTGTATATATATGTGTGTGTGAGAGATAGAATAAGTTCAGCATTCTATTCTTTGGTTCCTCTCTTGTATTTCTACACTCTTTAACAGAAAGGAACAAGGCACAACATGTGATCTTGTGCACAAAGAAAATACTTACTCGTCTTCATCTACGACGACACCATTACTCACCCAACTCCTACGATCTTTGAATGTCTGTTACATTTAGCTTCAACTTAATGTTTCCAGCTTGAACTACGATTTCTCCTTTCGACGAATCCACTTTCAAAACGGCCACTTTTTTCCCAAGGGAAGAAACATGTACCATGTCACCAACCTTGGGAAGCTTAGACCTATCTGCAGCATTAATAAGTCAATGGCAACAACATGAATATTTATATGAATTATGATATAATTCTCCCCATTATAAAACTAAACGGCGCAACTCTAGCATATGCTCTCTGAAGCCTACGCCTTTTTTGCTAAAGTACCTGTACCCGGTACGCACCTACGCACCCGGTACAGGTACGCGTGGGTACGTACCCGGATGTTATTTTTTTGAAAAAAAAAATTGGGTACGTTTTGGGTACGCAACGGGTAAAACTAGGGTTATTAACCAATGCTACTACTAAGTAAAACTAGGGTTGTGTTTCAGATGCAAGGAATCAAACACAACTATAATCGCGCATCAGAGTATAATTTCCACTTTTATTCTATCAGGTTTCATTATCTTTGCATATACCTGATAATGGTGATGATTGGTTAATAATAGGTTCTTTGTTAACTACTGAAGCGGGGCTGTTCTTGGTTTGCGATGATTGAGAGCTCTTGACGGCTTTACTGGGCTGCGAAGGTTGTTGCTTAGCTGATGCACTCAGCTGCCGCACGTTTTTGTGAAGGGTGGATCTTGCCATCGCTGCGACCTCAGAAACCTCTCTCATCTTTTTAAATCTTAGATTAATACCATGTTCCATGATCTTCCTTCTGGTGTCCGATAGACTGTTGTAAAGTTCTCTCGATTGCCTATAATTACAAGAAAAAAGGTCCCAAGATTAAAAACTTAAACATGCTTTTCATTAATAGATCATGCAAGCATTAAATATAACCGACCAAGAAAGATGCCAATATTATTTGAACAATTAACCATCATAATACATAGAAAGATGCCAAATTAACTTTTCTCCACCCTCCTCTTTCTTGTAATCTGGTTAAGACCCTAGTATGAGTATCTTAAACAGTATGCTGGGATCATATTTTGCAATAAAAAAAATTGATTTTTTGCTTATCTATGAGTATAATGTAGTATGATTTTTTTATTTATTACAAATCTTAGTCAATAAATATAAGGTCGCTTCATGGCTCTAACTAATGAATCCTCCTTAATTAAAAAAAGTTATTCGTTGTGCAAACTATTACCGGGCTAAACAACATAGAGCAAGGTGAACAATGTAACATGAAATATGCCCCAATCACTAGAACAGGGATGTTCTCCGAAAGCCTCGTTTCATGTACTCATTATTCCGATACTAACCAAAGAAAATAATACTAAGAATAGAAAACAAGGTGCAAATATGATTGTATGATCCATTTATCCTTGAATGAGATAGCAATTGAATGAGCCTACTCCATTATCTGTTACTCTTGTGTCAGAATAAGTGCCTTTACGACCCTTCTTTATATCGTACACAAAATGCACATATGTGGAGGGATATGTTATTGTCATGCAATTAACTTAGGTTTGATAAGCAAAGAGTCTCACAATAGATGATGCTGCGCTTCGTCCAAAAGCTCTTGGTAATCTTGTTTTAACTTTTCCATATCAGTGATTACCTACATGAAAAATAAACCACATTGAAAGGCTATTGAAATTTCTGTAACTCATTGAAAAGAATCAGATTTAATAAGATGGTGGCAAATAATGACGCCATAGCTCTGTATGTTTTATCTGATGCAACGGAAATGACTACAATAAAGACATGTAATATCTCTTGCTGGCATAAAGTCAGTGGCATGTTCATTATGAAAACAAAATGACATTAGTATAAATCATGTTATTTATTGAGTAGTTAAAACAATCAGTAATAGTATATGTATAATAAGAATACCATCCAACAATTATCGGACGTGTGTTATATGTAATGTGTGACATACATAATGTGTGTCATACATGTGTTAAATTGGTTGAGCAAAAACAGGAAATAACACACAAAAATACACCATACACGTGTATCATTGCTAAAATAGATAATGTGTGTCACTTCTTTATTTGTAATGTGTGCTACAAGCATATTTTATATGCTGGATACTATAGTTGGATGTATTCCTATTGTACAACAAACATTTCCCTAAAACAATAGCATACCAAACATTAAAAAGCTTCATTCATTTAAGCTTTAAGAGGATGCCATACACCACCATTAAGAAACAAAACGCGATTATGATGTATTACAAATACCTCATCTATCTCTGCACTGGCAGAACCATATAACTTGCGAGCATAATCGACAACACAGGCGGCATCCCATCTCTCAGCTATATTGATTGCATTTGAGCGCCCTACAATGAAAATCTCTTCTTGAGTTGTATACTTTACGAGGTAAGCCATAAACAAGCATTTTCATATTATGGGCAAAAAGTTAATAAATTTCTTCTGTTACAGCATATATAAGCCATGGAATTCCACCCTGCATTCGTGTCTTGAAATTTTGAAAGAACACAACCAGATAATATTGATATCTGTAAATCAAAAAGAAAATATTTTTTGGACAAAAGAAACATTATTGGTATTCTCGAGTCAGAAAGTGCTAACCTGGTACACCCCAGAGAACCTTGTAAGTTGGTTTCAAATTCACTTCATCAAACTCCATACAAGCATTTTCAAATGCTTCATTACTGCTCATAAAATTATACTCAGAAATGTTAAATCAAATTTTAAGACAATTGTTTTATACTTTTTGATGAGAGAATTTCTTATAACAGAAGAGAATGTGAAAATATAAAAGGATAATATAGCCAACAGCCAATAGATGTTTGATAATTCACCTAGGGTACCTGAAAACCAAAACAATCATGGGTACTGGCTGATTACTCCTTAAGATGCTCTATATGTACAAATTTGTTTTCGGCAATTTCTTTTATTTACTTATGTTTCTTTTTGTTTCACAGAAGGAGATAATGTCAGGTAGAACATGCGATTTCAAAGTTTTGTCTGCAGCATTTCCGCTGACTACCTGTATTTCAGCGTTTTCAGTTCACCGTGATGAGTTGTAGCCATGGTCAACAAAGAATCACCTTCAGCGAAAGATTCCAATAATGACATGCCTAGTGCTGCTCCTTCAAGAGGGTTTGTTCCTGCACCAACCTAACAATTGCAAACATAGTACTATCCATCATACATGAATATGAATTGCATATTCAAACTATTAACGAAACTCATACAATACATGCCTCATCTAGTAGCACCAGTGACCGGTGTGTTGACTGTAATTTAATATTCTGCAAGATAAAAACAAAAAAAAATAAGAATTTTCTATATAGTTTAAAGTACTAAAAAAATATTATACGTTATTGATGAATAAAATGCTGATAAGCCTGAACTGAAATGTTTAATAAGTCTCCCAGTTTCTTTGGAGATACTATGCACTGATGTATTAAAGATTTTGTTAGAAATGAAAAAAATAAATAACTAAGAATAACTCGATCGAAGAATGTGACTTAAGTATCTTCAGTTCTACACAACAACAAAATATTTTCCTTACACTAATTTGTCTCAAGTGGCCAGAGAAGGTAGACAAAGATTGTGATAAGGACTGCTCATCACCAATGTCAGCAAAAACCGAATCAAACCAAGGAATTTGAGCAGATTCAGAAGCAAGAACATAGAGACCTGCAAGACGACAGATTCGGAGCAGAAAAAACCTACAGTGAGTATTCAAATAGAGTAAGCAGAAAATTTATTTCCTGCAGATGTGTTGCTTCACTTGTTAGTCCTACATATAGGATACACTGCAGCTCATGCCCCAAAGGTTAAACATTAAGGGCTTCACCACAATAAAGAAAAGAACGATAACAAACTAAATAAAGTCAATTTGACACAAGAATGCTAAACTCGAGAGGCAGGAACAGAGACAGAGAAGAGCAGGGCAGGGAGAGGAGAGAAGCAGAGGAAACATTAAAAACACCTGATTTTGCCATCATAGCAGCCAGTCCTACAGTCTTCAGACATATGGTTTTACCTCCCGTATTGGGACCAGTTATAACAATAACACGAGTTTTATGAGAGACGAAAAAATCAACTGGTATTGGGTGTCCGGTGTCCAGTGTGGCAACCTGCCAACCAAAAGAACATTATCATGATTAAACCTCGAAAACGTAATCATCTGATAAAGACACTGTCAAGAAACATATATCTCTACCAACATATAAGAAAACAGTAGCTATGTGTTCTTTATGACTTAACTAAAGTAGCAACCTTAGCATCCTTTTTGGCCTTCCGCAAATTCTGCCTATGCCTCTCAAGCAATAAAGGATGAAATGCTTTTGGAAGATACAACTTCCATTCCCTATTTTTAGGTAATGGTCCATCAGAATTGTTATTCCTTGTTAAGTCGGCTTCAGACGTAGAAGAGCTATTCATATCTGGAAGAAACATATCAGGACTTGACCCTCCAAATGAAAGACCATAAGTGGCTCGAGCATTAATCTGCATCATAAGAGTCACATTATTGACTATCTTCAGCATAGTAAACATTTCTGTGCTGTGTTTTCAAGGTTGAACTCCCAACTGAGGTCACCTACCAAAGCAAGCACAACTAGTTCTTTTATTTGTAAGAATTAAGCAACCAAGTGTATATGATTTGGCTTCTTATGTCTTATATGATGGGAAAATTCATTTTAAGGGTCATTATGTATATAGTCGATTTCATTTTATCACTTTTTAAGTTAGACACACATAGGCATAGATAATAGCTGCACACATAAATGTATACTTGTCTCACAAGAAAATGGTGACTAACTTCTCTTAAAAGATTAAAGGGTATTTACCATATCCAGTTGAACCAAACCGTTCAATATCTTTTCAATATCATCAAGGTCCAGCTGCATCTGTACAAAAACTATGACAACATAAGAGAAGCGAAAAACATGACAAGAAGTATTTTTATCAGATCGTGATTGCAAATTGCAACCTTTTTAGTTAATGTTAAAAGCACATCTGACTCGGCCTTCGCCACCAAAGTTCTTGCTCGCTGCAACTCATCATTCAAGGGAACAGCAGAAAGTGGTTCTATAGTACTTCCTGCTCCTGAACCACTGCCAAGTGCCAACAGATACAATATTTAAGGACTGAAATTATGTCCACCTAAACAGTTTATTTCATGAATAGTGCATAAATGAAGTTCTGGTGATAAATGTTATGCACCTTGATAACAATAAACCCTTAAAACTTGTCTTCTCTCCAGAATTCACTCTTATGCACCACCTTCCATCGACGTTATTCACTTCCTATTCAAAATATCACAAAATCAATAGTGAAGGAAACACGCAGGAGGAAAAG
Source organism: Aeschynomene evenia (assembly GCA_013621005.1). NCBI lineage: Eukaryota > Viridiplantae > Streptophyta > Magnoliopsida > Fabales > Fabaceae > Aeschynomene > Aeschynomene evenia. The sequence goes on from CM024269.1 coordinate 21,621,816, forward strand.
AATACATCTATAGTCTAGTGGATCTTACGAGAATTGATGTTTCATTCCTTTCATTCCTGATTAAGCTCTCCATTAACTGTTGTATCTGAACAAATGAAACAAATCCTAAATAATAGCGAATATAAGATGCATTTCTCCAAATTAAAATAGCAACTTAAGTAGTATGTTTTGCCATCACTAAGTCAAGACACAAGCAAGTGAAGGTTTACAAAATTAGCATGCTATTTAATAAATTGGTTGCTGTATGCACAGAGGAGGGAAAAGCAGAGAGAGGTGAATGTTTAATTTCATGTCAAAATCTCAAATGGCATTCACTACATTGGTATCTGTAAACTAAACAATTTTCTCTTCTAGAAATCCATATAATTCTGAAGGAGTACCTCCAAAACCAATATCACAAAATATAGTAATATAAATAAGAATTACCTTTTTCTCAAGCACTTGTACTTGTTGACGTGACTGTTTAAGGGCTGGACTCTATAACAAAGATTAAGTTTAAACTAATCATGTGTTTGCAAAAGAGAAGCAATGATAGCCATCTCAAATAGAACAAAGTCAGTAGCTTATCACTGTCATAATATGTATAGTTGGAAAAAATGTAACGTATGGAAGATATGGAACAAACCGCAGAGTCCTTAACAGAGCCATCGTCATCAATAACTTGTTCTATCATTTTGACCAAAGATCGATTAATGACAAATTCCATTATCTGCAAGCATAATTATGTGGGAAAATCGAGTCAGAGAGGTAGCAACATTCATAGATAATACATATCCAAAATCACTCATCATTTACCACTTCAGAAAGAGGCATGAAACGGTTATACCAATCCTTGTCTTGCTTAATTGCTGCTTTTAGATCACCCTGCAAGGTATCAGCACACTGCAGAAGAGCCACAATAGCCCTTGCCTCAAAGCCATTCACCGGTATACTTCTCCTGGCTTGTTTAATCGCAGTTTTCACCTACAAGAATCTTAAATCAACAACTTAGCAGGAAGAAAACAGAAACCTAAAAACATCTCTTCCACTTGTCAATTTAGCTTAAACTGCCTGGAGGACAAAAAAAGAGAAAAAAAAAATCAACCTACACGAACGATAGTTTCAGTGAAGTACTCACAATATCATCACACTGAAAGTTGAAACCTTCATAATATGATCACTTAATCACTTTAGGGAATCATTATAGACGTTGGCACAATCCAATGCCACAGTTTCCCATACATATATCATTTAATTTTGATAAAATACCAACGTAAAACTCTTTTACTTAATCATTCAATCACATATTGCCTATTGATAAAAGTATTTGATTTTTATGAACACTGTCTAAAAAGTAACACAAATAACAATATAAATTATTAAACTCTATGAAATAACATACCATTAGATAACAATATCAAACTCTTTATCTATGTTGCATGGATACTGCTACGAGTATCCAATATCTCACGATACGATATGAAGATTACACTTCGAATCAAATTAAAAATATGTAAAGTATAATCTGGACTATTTAAAACAACCAGTAGAGTATCTGATGTGGTTCGTACCCAGTACAAATGTGTCGACTATTTTGTAGTATCGGTGCAACACGCAACACAGCTCTATACAGGTTGTATACAAAATATTCAAAATTGAGTTATATATGGTTGTGTTTGTTTTGCATCTACAGATAGTACAGTACATGAATACTAAATACAGGACAAAACAGTACTATACATGAATTTTTCTTTATTGTAAAAAGGTTGAGGCAGGGTATGAAAGATTTACTAAAGTTTCTGTATTGTGTATTTGTGTATCTACTTTTTCTAGTTTTTAGGACACAAAATAAAGCTTTTTTTTGTATATAGATATTGTGCACAAGGTTACCAAACTCTCAAGTTAGCTCTAAACGGTTAACGAGTTTACAAGTATACTCTTACGAGCTCACAAGTTTGACTTTATGATTCAAGTTTACCTAAACTCGTGAAAGCTCAATAAGTCTACGTCGACTCTCGAGTTTGATAACCTTGATTGTGCAAACAAATGCAGACTATATGTGTAAACTGTATAGTGTTCTGTACTGACCAGCATAACATCAACATGTCCAAAGTGCAATCTACAGCTTCCATGGTTGTTCATTTCCACAGCTGCATTGGTTTCACCGAGAAGCCTGAGACTTTCCTCATAAGTTTGATTCAAGGACCATAGCTGAGCCTGTTCCATCAACACCCATCAACATGAAATACAAGAAAAGGAAAGAAGAAGCAAAACCCACAAAGGAAAAAACACAACACACACACAAAGTGACACAGAGAAAAAGAAAGGTGGTACCTTGAGGGCTTCACGGCCCAAAGAAGTTGTAGCAAATGAAGCAACCAAGTCGCATAGCTTGTCCCATTCAAGCACCCTGAGACTATCATAGTGAATACTAGAAGAAGAAGAAGCTATCGTGTTTAGCCTTAGTTTAATACTATTGTTGCTGTTGATTTTTTTGATCATTATCATGTTGAGGGTAATTGGGAAATTAGAGAATGATGATGTAGTGGGGCAAGGTGAAAACTTTTTGATGGGTCTTGTTGATGTTAGAACAATGGATTCAAATGGGTTGCGAAGATTTCCCAACATGGTTGTTGATATGTGTGAAGAAGAAGAAGAAGAAGAAGAAGAAGAAGTAGAAAGTGTGAAACAACACAAACAAGTGTGGTATAGAATTATAGAACAATAGTGGATGGAGAAATTGGAATATGGATATGGCCCTTCACTTAGAATAAGATCAAGTTATTTTTTGGTGGGCCTAATATTTCATTTATGTTTAATTGTGAGTTTGGTATAGATTATCTGTTTAATTTCTTTGGTTCTACAAAAAAAATTTATAATAGTTTAATTATATTATTTTTCCTGATAAGAGTTGGCATGTCTGTATTCAATCTTCTATTTATATTAATTGTAACTTAGGTTTGAATGTTGGATTAAGTCCATCTTGGACTATATGTATATCCCTTCTGTAAATTCTATATGAGGTTGATGGTCTCCATTATTTTGAGGTCATGTCTCACTTTATATGTACTTTTGCTGATAAAAAAATTATATTATTTTTAAATTTTAATTTTAATGTTGATTTATTTTATTGAATATTAATGGTGGTGTGGTGATTAAATTCATACCAACAGACAAAAAAAATTTTAGAGTTTAATTTATTTAATTTCAACAATTTTATCAGGATCATATCATATGTTAAACAAATTGTTAGCATCGAATTTATATCAAATTAAAAATGTTTAACCACAATATTGTTCACCGGCTTTTTTACTCATAAAAAAAATCAATATTATCAAATAAGTTTATATTATATCAATATCTACACATATATTTTATTTTTTGCATTTGTGAGTGATAATTAATTAGGGGACGAATATTACAAACAATCGTCCAATATTAGTTATATTGATCCGGAGGTATCTTTCACCTTATTTTCGCTCATTTAAATATTCAACTATATGGTGACCCGTTTTGTATACCATAAATATATTGTTTATCTAAGTTAGTTTTTAAATGATTCGTATATGATAATTTGATCTATTGTAAAATTATTTTATCAATCAACGATGCATAATTTATTATTGTATATCTTACTAAGAAATATCCAACTATCGCATGACCCGTTTCAATAACTCGTAAAATATATCTCACAAAAATAAATGAATTATATAAAGATTTACGCACAATATAAACATCGTCAAATAAAAAAATTCACTAATATTACAATATAAATATGTCAAATATGATATGTACACTAAAAGTACAATATAAAAATATGAATATATTTTAATTATATTATATTTATCACATTATATATTCATATTTTTATATGTATATATTACCTATTATATGTTATACCCTAATTATTAAATATTTTGATTAATTTTTTATCATGCAAGTTAAAAAAAAAACTGACTGTGATTTTTAACCAGAGTAGAAATTCTCAACATTTTTTCTGTTCAAAGCGTATGTAAGGTAACGTAACGTTAAACTCGAAGGAAATCCACGTAGCTGTGATTCATTCATGGTTGAAACACATGAAACCGAAATCTTCCTCCTTTTTTACACAATTCACTCCTCTCTTAATTGCAAACCTTCATCACAAAATAATAATAATAATAATGTCTCGATTTCACATTCACCATTTCTTCATTCTTATCTTTAGATTCTCCGATCATCATGTCACAGCACAACACAAAAGGTTTTATCTTTCGCATATATACCCTCTGATCCCAAATTCGTCATCATCCTCACACAAACACAAATTTACCAAAAAATCAGAGAGACCCAGATCCCAGATATCAACAAAAACACCAAAGTCGATTCCTTTTCATCAAGATAACAAATGGGTGTCAATGGAAATCAAGAACCAGGTACAAAAAATCCATCTTTTTTAAGGTACAATTCGCCCCTTATTCAGATAATCCTCATTGGTCTTGTTTGCTTTTGTTGCCCTGGAATGTTCAATGCACTCTCTGGTATGGGTGGTGGTGGCCAAGTTGACCACACTGCTTCCAACAACTCCCTCACTGCACTTTACACAACTTTTGCAATCTTTGGTGTTCTTGGTGGTGGAATTTACAACATCCTAGGACCACACTTAACACTCTTCACAGGTTGTTCCACCTATGTCCTCTATGCAGGTTCATTCCTTTACTATAACCACCACAAGCACCAAGCATTTGCAATTGCTTCTGGTGCATTACTTGGTGTTGGTGCTGGTCTGATTTGGGCTGCACAAGGTGCTATTATGACATCTTACCCTCCAGCAAATAGAAAAGGGACTTATATCTCAATTTTCTGGAGTATTTTCAATTTGGGGGGTGTTATTGGTGGCTTAATCCCTTTCATATTGAACTATCATCGTAGTGAAGCTGCTTCTGTTAATGATGGAACTTACATAGGGTTCATGTGTTTTATGTCATTTGGGGCAATTTTGTCCTTGGCTATATTGCCAGCTAGTAAAGTTGTTCGTGATGATGGAACCAATTGCAGTAAGATCTTGTATTCTAATGTGTACACAGAGTTTTTTGAGATTGTCAAGTTGTTCTGTAATTGGAAGATGCTTCTAATTGTTCCTGCTGCATGGTCAAGCAATTTCTTCTACACATACCAGTTCAATAATGTGAATGGGGCTCTGTTCAATTTGAGGACTAGGGGTTTGAACAATGTGTTCTATTGGGGTGCACAAATGGTGGGGTCTGTTGGGATTGGATACATAATGGATTTCAGTTTCAAGAGTAGGAGGAAGAGAGGGGTTGTGGGGATTGGTGTGGTTTCTGTTATAGGGTCTGCTATATGGATTGGTGGACTAATTAATCAGCTTAGGTATTCATCAAATGATTTGCCTGAAAAGTTGGATTTTAAGGACTCAGGCTCTAGATTTGCTGGCCCTTTTGTCCTGTATTTTAGTTTTGGATTGCTTGATGCAATATTCCAAAGCATGGTGTATTGGGTCATTGGAGCCTTGGCTGATGACTCTGAGATTCTTAGCAGGTAACTTATGCAAACCATAACCTCTCTTGTTTAGTTATTTGACAAATTATTTCTTTTGTTTGTACTTGATTTATTACCTTTTAGTCAATAAAAACATAGTTTTTTCTTTTTTCATATCGATGAAACCACTTGTATTTAGACCCTATTATAAGGAATCTGACTAATCCAACTTTACTTGCTCATGTCCCTAATGGAGGTAGGAGTTTCCCAACAATTTTTTTTTTCCATAACTTAAACTTGAGACATTTGGCTAATGAGTCAAAGAAGCTACCATCTTGAGTGTGATTTTTTATTCATGATATGATACTATGGAGCAATGTGATCCTGATATATATCTGACACCATTTAGTGCAACAAGACTTAGTTGTTCTTAGATGTTATGTAATGCTAAAGGTACAATCAAAGTTAACCAATAAAGAGACAATCTATTAGGTAGCGTTTGTTTTCAATGACTCTGAAGTCAGAGAGTCAAGGGAGTCATGGAGTCAGTGTCACAAGATTCAGAGTCACAGTGACTCCAAAATTGACTATAAGCACACCCTCACATATTTGTATCTCCCTTCCAGCACACAGTGACTCCAAAATTGAAGTGAATAAAAAATTGACAATTTTGTTCACTGAGTCACTGTGACTCTGTTCCTATATGCATTGTGACCCTCGCACCAAACACTTGACAGAGTCAATTTTTCACTGATTCCCTGACTCTGACCCAGAGTCAGAAAAAACAAACGCAACCTAAATGTTATATATAAAAAATACCAAATAGGAAAAAAATAACATGAAATCAACTCACTTAATATTTTTGACGTATAAAATGTTGGCGCCCCGTGGTTATACAGAGAGACTTTTCTATTAATCATGATTGGATATTTTAACCAAACTATATATTGGACTTTGTGCAGGTACAGTGGGTTCTATAAAGGTATACAAAGTGCAGGATCTGCAGTTGCATGGCAAATTGATTCACACAAGGTATCATTCATGTCCCAATTGATTGTGAATTGGGCACTCACTACAATAAGCTACCCTTTACTTTTGGCTCTGGTCCTTTTGGCTGTGAAAGAGGACAATAAGGATGAAGAAATATCTGCTAAAAAGTCCACTCTGTTATCAACTGAAAATAGCATTACCCAATAATAATAATAATAATAACAATAACAATAACATCCCTTTGTATGAGAATGACTATTGAAACTTGTGTCTTGTTCTTATAGTCTTTTTATAGTTTAGCTTGTGGATGACATAATACATAACTCTCAAAACAGTTGAAGTTTTGATCTTAGTGTTGTATAACATGATAGAGACATGTGAAGTGGCAAAAGAAAATTGACAGTTTCTTATCCCTTGAAGATGAATAATGTTATTTGTACACCACAAAATCAGTCACTATCAGCTGTGTAATAATTCAACTCTTTAAAATTATTAATCCAATTTTTAAAATGTTGGATTAATGTATAATATTAAAAGTTGGATCAATAGTTTTAAAAAATTGAATTATTGCATGAGCATTGCTATATGCACAATAAAAAAACAGTCAAAACAACCAATATAGTATGCACAACATATATTATATAATGTGCACAACATATATTATATGTTGTGCATAACATATATTACATATTGTGCACAACATATATCACATGTTGTAAGGATAGATAATATTACCATATGTGATATATGTTGTGTATCATATGCAATATGCGTTGTGCATATTACATATTATATGTTGTGCACTATTTATTGACTGTTTTGGTTGATTTTTCATTGTACACCAAGAATTTCTCTGATTGCATATGGTGTCAGATAGAGACTTATTTTGTGTTGTAAAAAACATTTCTCCTTAAAGAATTGTGTTTATTTTTTTATTCTTATATAGACCTTTTGAAGTTTAAGTGTGAGAAGTAAAGTCTCAAGTTGGTTAAAAATTGATCAAATGAATAGTATATAAGATGTAAGAAATTATAGGCTTCTTGTCTCTTATTTTAAGATACAATATGCAATCTACTTATATATATAATTTTCTCACTTAATCCATTTATGTTTCTATTATATTTGTCCTTTCTGTCCTGGAACAAGACTCAAAGGACATCCTTATTATTGACTCGTGGTTTGGGAACATTTTTTTTTGTTTTACAAGGAGCTCCACTAGAAGTTAAGGAAACTGGGGAAGGGGATGAGCATATGAAGATAGAATCCCTGATTCTAGACCAGCAAATCCCTTAGGTAGCGTTTGTTTTCAATGACTCTGAAGTCAGAGTTATAGAGTCAGAGTCACAGTGACTCCAAAATTGACTCCGAACATACCCTCACATATTTGTGTCTTTCTCTTAGCATACATCCCTTTCGATACACATTGACTCCAAAATTGTATTGAAGGCACTGTGACACTGTTCCCATCTATACTGTGACCTTCGTACCAAACACTTGACATAGTCAATTTTTCACTTACTCCCTGACTCTAATCCCAGAGTGTTAGAGTCAGAAAAAACAAACGCAACCTTAGCCACTTAAACCAAGAGAGGTGCAATTTGAGATAGAGCTCATTGGCGAGAACAACACTTATTTGGATATATATTTCACTTTCCAATGTAATATTAAAAAATCAATAAATTAGTCTAATATCTATGTAGGTATATAATTCACTCTTCTTCTCATCTATTTAAAAATTTTACTAAATAAATTTTTTGACTTTAACAAATAGAAAAGAGCTGAATTAAATTTCACATGCATAATTTACTATTAATCAATAAATTAAAGAGTGTGCACCCAGTTTTTTTTTTTTCATATGATGGTCATTATAAGCATTAAGAATTTTGTTATGCTTGGTAGAGCCAAAAGAAAATTGCTAGGTGGTAATAAGTGTTCATTCATATATCTGTTTTAGCCTCAGCAGGAACAGAAGGTTCTAGAACCTTCTTCTGCTCTTCTTTTGACTCCTCTTTATGCTCACTCTCAGCCTCACCTCCTTCCTTAGAATCCTCCTGCACCACCAACCAAATATAATTATATAATTATGATTATCTATATATATATATATATATATATATATATATATATATATATATATATATATTTTGTTGAGATAATAAATATAAGGATGCTTTTTGGTAGATAAAGAAAAAGGAAGGTGTTAGCTCAGATTATTTGTTTTTAAAAAATTAGATAGTAAAAGAGTATTTAAGACTTTTAATACAAATTGTTGTTTTGTATATTGTATCAAACATAATATAATAAAAAAAAAATACTTGCATAAATTAGTCTTATATAAGTTAAAACAACCATAATACACCATACATAAATTAATCTTGTATTTCTGTATTATATTGTACCTGGATACCCTTTTGTCGTGTGTGTTTGTTTCATAGCAAGACAAAAGAAAAAGAACCGGGTGCACACATGACGAAAGGGTATCAAAGTTGGACAAAAGTTATTAGTATGCATTTTTCTCTTATATATTCAATTTTCAATTTCAAAAAATAGTTTGGGGTGATTAAACTCTTCAAACTAATGTTATATGCACACACAAAATCAGTTATTATTAATCACTATAGAATAATTTAATTTTTTAAAATTATTAGTTCAACTTTTAAAATATTGGATAATTATATGTGATGATTGATGATGACTGATTTTATGATGTATAAAAGATATTTCTTAGATCTTCTCTCCAAAATGAGGCTAATTAAAACATGGAGGAAGATAGTAATTAATATATAGAAACATGTAAAATTGAAAATTGGAGCACCAAACATACCTTGAGTTTCATGGCTTCTGAGACAGAAACAATGAAATTGAAGAAAGAAACTTGAGCTCCCTCTTCAATAATCTCATGCTTCTTTGGTGAAGAAGCCTCAATTGGAGCTTCTTCCTCTTCCTTCACATCAAGAACATTGGATTTGCTAGCACAAGCTCCCATTATTATGAATAATAATAATGTTTAATTATGGATTTAGAAGGAGGTTTTGGAAGGAAGAAGAAAATAATAATGATCACAAAACACTATTGTGTCATTGTGAAAAATGGCAAGGAATTATTTTTGGCAATAAAAATGGTTATATATAAGGGAACATACATAGGCTCTAAATTGTAGGAGAGGATTTCGGATTGCAATTATGAAAGGTGTTAATTACTTTTTTTATTTTTTAAATGGAATGTCCACTTTTAGTCCATAAAACTATATCTAAGTCACTTTAATTTCTAAAATTTAAAAATTAATTTGTTTTGTCATTACAATAATAATGATTATTTTCAACGTGTAATTGTCGAAAAATATTAAAAAAAGTATTATAAAAAGATTTATTAACATTTGTTGGCCGTTGAAAATAGTCATAAACTATTTTTTGACAATTAATGACCGTTGAAAATATTCATAAACAGTTTTAAGTATTTTTGACGGTCACTAATTGTCAATAATTTTTTTGTTGGCAATACTTTTATTGACATATTTAATGTTAAAAATGCTCACTTTTCTAGTAATGTGTCCTTAAAATTATAAAATATAATCAAATTAATTTATACAGGTCCATTTTTATTAATTTTTCTTTCATTTTTTCTCAAATATGAGATGACATGATGATAAGATATGTTTACATCATATAAATGTTCTTCTTTTTTTTTTGTATAACCGGGAGGTGTCCATTGCCGACAGCAATGCCTAGTCCCCCTCGCCCCGGGAGCTCGCACTAAGCGGTAAAGGGCTGGCCACAAGAAGCTTTCCATTCCCATGAGTTGGGGATCGAACCCCCAACCACATGGTTAAGGGACAAGATGAGCTATCACTATGCCACCCCTTGTGGTTATAAATGTTCTATTCTTTAACACACCTTATATATATTACTACTAGAAAAATGAGCATTTTCAACATTATATGTGTCAATAAAAGTAATATTGACAATTAGTGACCGTCGAAAATAATTAAAACTAGTTTTTGAGTATTTTCAACAATCATTAATTGTCAAAGAAAAATTTATGACTATTTTCACCGATCAACAAATGTCAATATATCTTTTTTTACAATACTTTTATCAATATTTTTCGATAATTACATGTTGAAAATGATCATTTTTGTTATAGTGTATATATATATATATATATATATATGAGATATTAAACTCATTAATAAATAAAATGACAACCTTATAAAAAAAACTAAAATGAAAACATATATAAGTTTTGACAGTACAATTTATTTTAATTAAAACATGACAAGGAACAGAGCCGGCTCAAGGGTGAAGCTAGAGCTTTAGACCACCAAAATTTTTTAAAATATTTTCATAAAAAAAAATTAACTAAAGTTCACGAGGCAATATTCATCATCATGACTGATGAGTTGGTCAACACTCATGACTAATGTATGAGTTGTGCACTAATCCTTACATATACATTTTTTCCACTCTACTTAATTATTTATTTATTTCTCTTTTCTTTCATACAAACCACAAATCACCATTCATATATGTTCTTTATAATTTCTATCAGTTCTATGTATCATTTTTTTTAATCTTGAGGTAAAATTCGAACAATCTCACATTTTAAAGCTTATAGCCTTCAATTTCTACTAAGTTCTAAAAATCAAGTAATTCAATATTTTAAAGACTATATTCTTTACTTTTATAAGATTTCTAGAAAAATAGTGAAATCTCACTTTCTAAAACCAAGCTTTCAATTTCTACTAATTTTTAATAATTAAGTAATTTAATATTTTAAAGACTATAATCTTTACTTTTATAGTATTTCTAGAAAAATAGTGAAATCTCACTTTTTAAAACCTATATCCTTCAATTTCTATTAAATTTTAAAAATTATGTAATTCAATATTTTAAAAACTATAAACTTTACTTTTATAGTGTTTCTAAAAAAACAGTGAAATCTCACTTTTTAAAGCCTACAACCTTCAATTTCTACTAAGTTTTAAAAATCATGTAATTCAATATTTTAAAGACTATAGTCTTTAATTTTATCATTTTTCTAGAAAAATAATAAAATCTCACTTTTTAAAGTCAATAGCCTTCAATTTATACTTTGTATACAAAATTATGTAATTCAATATTTTAAAGACTATATTGTCTTTACTTTTATAGTATTTCTAAAAAAATAGTGAAATCTCATTTATAAAGTCTACAACCTTTAATTTATACTAATTAAGTTCTAGAAATTATGTAATTCAATATTTTAAAGACTATAGTCTTTACTTTTATAGTGTTCCTAGAAAAATAGTGAAATCTCATTTATAAAGTCTACAACCTTTAATTTATACTAATTAAGTTATAAAAATTATGTAATTCAATATTTTAAATACTATAGTCTTTACTTTTATCGTGTTTCTAGAGAAATAGTGAAATCTCACTTTTTAAAGTCAATAGCCTTCAATTTCTACTAAGTTTTAAAAAACTTGTAATTCAATATTGTAAGGGCTATAATCTTTACTTTTATCGTTTTTCTTGAAAAATAATGAAATCTCACTTTTTAAAGTCTATAGCCTTCAATTTCTACTTTATTTAAAAAGTTATGTAATTCAATATTTTAAAGATTATAGTCTTTACTTTTATATTATTTGTAAAAAAAATAGTGAAATTTCACTTTTTAAAGCCTATAGCCTTCAATTTCTACTAAGTTCTAAAAATTATATATATCAATATTTTTCAAAAAATAGTGAAACCACACTTTTTAAAGTCTATAGCCTTCAATCTCAACTAAGTTCTAAAAATTAAGTAATTCAATATTTTAAAGACTATAGTCTTTACTTTTATATGGTTTCTAAAAAAATAGTGAAATCTCACTTTTGAAAACCTATAGCCTTCAATTTTTACTAAGTTCTAAAAATTAAGTAATTCAATATATTAAAGACTTAGTCTTTACTTTTAAAGTGTTTCTAGAAAAATAGTGAAATCTAGCTTTTTAAAGCCTATAGCCTTCAATTTCTACTAAGTTCTAAAAATTATGTTGTTCGATATTTTAAAGACTATAGTCGTTACTTTCATAGTGTTTCTACAAAAATAGTGATATTTCACTTTTTAAATTCTATAGCCTTCAATTTCTACTAAATTTAAAAATTTTGTAATTCAATATTTTAAAGGCTATAGTCTTTACTTTTATCGTTTTTCTAGAAAAATAATGAAATCTCACTTTTTAAGGTATATAGCCTTCACTTCTACTTTTTTTACAAAATTATGTAATTCAATATTTTAAAGACTATAGTCTTTACTTTTATATTATTTCTAAAAAAATAGTTAAATCTCACTTTTTAAAGCCTATAGCCTTCAATTTTTACTAGGTTCTAAAAATTATGTAATTCAATATTTTTGAGAAAATATGAAATCTCACTTTTTAATGTCTATAGCCTTCAATTTCTAATTACAATTAGAAATTAAGTAATTCAAAATTTTGAAGACTATGTCTTTACTTTTATAGAGTTTTTAGAAAAATAGTGAAATCTCACTTTTTAACGTCTATAGCCTTCAATTTCTACTAAGTTCTAGAAATTAAGTAATTTAATATTTTAAAGACTATAGTCTTTACTTTTATAGGATTTCTAGAAAAATAGTGAAATCTCACTTTTTAAAGCATATAACTTTCATTTTCTACTAAGTTCTAGAAATTAAGTAATTCAATATTTTGAAGACTATAGTATTTAATTTTATAGGGTTTCTAGAAAAATAGTGAAAGTCTCACTTTTTAAAGCATATAGCCTTCATTTTTTACAAAGTTCTAAAAATTATGTAATTCAATATTTTAAAGACTATAGTCTTTACTTTTATAGGGTTTCTAGAAAAATAGTGACATCTCACTTTTTAAAGCATATAGCCTTCAATTTCTACTAAGTTCTAAAAATAAGTAATTCAATATATTAAAGACTATAGTCTTTACTTTTATTGTATTTCTAGAAAAATAGTGAAATCTAGCTTTTTAAAGCCTATATATAGCCTTCAATTTCTACTAAGTTCTAAAAGTTATGTTGTTCAATATTTTAAAGACTATAGTCGTTACTTTCATAATGTTTCTAAAAAAATAGTGATATTTCACTTTTTAAATTCTATAGCCTTCAATTTCTATTAAGTTTTAAATTATTTGTAATTCAATATTTTAAAAACTATAGTCTTTACTTTTATAGTATTTCTAAAAAAATAGTGAAATCTCACTTTTTAAAGCCTATAGCCTTCAATTTTTACTAGGTTCTAAAAATTATGTAATTCAATATTTTTTAGAAAATTTGAAATCTCATTTTTTAAAGTCTATAGTCTTAAATTTCAACTAAGTTCTAAAAATTAAGTAATTCAATATTTTAAAGGCTATAGTCTTTACTTTTATATGGTTTCTAGAAAAATAGTGAAATCTCACTTTTTAATGCATATAGCCTTCAATTTCTACTAAGTTCTAGAAATTAAGTAATTCAAAATTTTGAAGACTATGGTCTTTAATTTTATAGGGTTTTTAGAAAAATAGAGAAATCTCACTTTTTAAAGTCTATATATAGTCTTCAGTTTCTACTAAGTTCTAGAAATTAAGTAATTTAATATTTTAAAGATCATAGTCTTTACTTTTATAGGGTTTCTAGAAAAATAGTGAAATCTCATTTTTAAAACCTATAGCCTTCATTTTCTACTAAGTTCTAGAAATTAAGTAATTCAATATTTTGAAGACTATAGTCTTTACTTTTATACCGTTTCTAGAAAAATAGTAAAATCTCACTTTTTGAAGCTTATAGCCTTCATTTTCTACTAAGTTCTAGAAATTAAGTATTTCAATATTTTGAAGACTATAGTCTTTACTTTTATAGGGTTTCTAGAATAATAGTGAAATCTCACTTCTTAAATCCTATAGCCTTCATTTTCTACTAAGTTCTACAAATTAAGTAATTCAATATTTTGAAGACTATAGTCTTTACTTTTATAGGATTTCTAGAAAAATAGTGAAATCTCACTTTTTAAATCCTATAACCTTCATTTTCTACTAAGTTCTAGAAATTAAGTAATTCTATGTTTTGAAGACTATAGTCTTTACTTTTATAGGGTTTCTAGAAAAATAGTGAAATCTCACATTTTAAAGCCTATAGCCTTCAATTTCTACTAAGTTCTAAAAATTAAGTAACTCAAATTTTTAAAGACTATAATTTATTCTTTTATAGTGTTTCTAAAAAAATAGTGAAATCTCACTTTTCAAAGTCTATAGTCTTCAATTTCTACTAAGTTCAAAAAATTAAGTAATTCAATATATTAAAGACTATAGTGTTTACTTTTATAGCATTTCTAGAAAAATAGTAAAATCTCACTTTTTAAAGCCCATAACCTTCAATTTCTACTAAGTCTTAAAAATTGTGTAATTCAATATTCTGAAGGTTATAGTCTTTACTTTTATATATAGGGTTTCTAAAAAAATAGTGAAATCACACTTTTTAAATCATATTGCCTTGAATTTCTACTTTGTTTACAAAATTAAGCAATTCAATATTTTAAAGACTATAGTCTTTACTTTTATATTGTTTCTAAAAAAATAGTAATATTTCAATTTTGAAAACCTGTAACCTTCAATTTCTACTAAGTTTAAAAAAATTATGTAATTCTATATTTTAAAGCCTATAGCCTTCAATTTCTACTTTGTTTTTAAAATTATGAAATTAATATTTTAAAAACTAAAGTCTTTATTTTTATAGGGTTTCTAAAAAAATAGTGAAATCTCACTTTTTAAAGCCTATTATACTTCTACTAAGTTCTAGAATCTAAGTAATTCAATATTTTAATAACTATAGTCTTTACTTTTATAGGGTTTCTAAAAAAATAGTGAAATCTCACTTTTTAAAGCCTATAGCCTTCAATTTCTACTGCAGTTCTAGAAATTAATTAATTCAATATTTTAAGGATTATAATCTTTACTTTTATAGGGTTTCAAGAAAAATTGTGAAATCTCACTTTTTAAAGCTTATAGCCTTCAATTTCTACTAAGTTCTTAAAATTAAGTAATTCAATATTATAAAGACTATAATCTTTACTTTTATAGTGTTTCTAAAAAATTATAAAATCTCACTTTTTAAAGCCTATAGCCTTTCTACTAAGTTTTAAAAATTATGTAATTCAATATTTTAAAGGCTATAGTCTTTACTTTTATAGTGTTTCTAGAAAAATAGTAAAATCTCACTTTTTAAAGCCTATAGCCTTCAATTTCTACCTTGTTTACAAAATTATATAATTCAATATTTGAAAGACTATCGTTTTTATTTTTATAGTGTTTCTAAAAAATAGTGGAATCTCACTTTTTAAAGCCTTTAGCCTTCAATTTTTACTAAATTCTAAAAATCATGTAATTCAATATTTTTTGAAAACTAGTGAAGTCTCACTTTTTAAAATCTATAGCCTTCAATTTATACTAAGTTCTAAAAATTAATTAATTTAAAATTTTAAAGACTATAGTCTTTACTTTTATAGCGTTTCTAAAAAAATAGTGAAATCTCACTTTTTAAAGTCTATAGCCTTCAATTTCTACTAAGTTAAAAAAATTAAGTAATTCAATATTTTTTAAAGACTATAGTTTTAACTTTTATAGTGTTTCTAAAAAAATAGTGAAATAACACTTTTTAAATCCCATGACCTTCAATTTCTAATAAGTTTTAAAAATTATGTAATTAAATATTTTAAAGGTTATAGTCTTCAAATTCTACTAGGTTCTAGAAATTTAGTAATTCAATATTTTAAAGACTATAGTCTTTACTTTTATAGGGTTCTAAAAAAATGGTGAAATCTCACTTTTTAAAGCCTATAGCCATCAAATTCTACCAAGTTCTAGAAATTAAGTAATTCAATATTTTAAAGAATATAATCTTTACTTTTATAGGGTTTCTAGAAAAATAGTGAAATCTTACTTTTTAAAGCATATAGCCTTCAATTTTACTAAGTTCTAAAAATTAAGTAATTCAATATTTTAAAGACTATAATGTTTACTTTTATAGTGTTTCTAAAAAAAATAGTAAAATCTTACTTTTTAAAGCCTATAACCTTCAATTTCTACAAAGTTTTAAAATTATGTAGTTCAATATTTTAAAGGCTATATAGTCTTTACTTTTATAGGGTTTTTAGAAAAATAGTGAAATCTCAGTTTTTAAAGCATATTGCCTTCAATTTCTACTAAGTTCGTAAAATTAAGTAATTCATTATTTTAATGACTATAGTGTTTACTTTTATAGTGTTTCCTAAAAATTAGTAAAATATCACTTTTTAAAGCCTAGAACCTTCAATTTCTAGTAAGTTTTAAAAATTGTGTAATTCAATATTTTAAAGGTTATAGTCTTTACTTTTATAGGTTTTCTAAAAAAAAAAAGTAAAATCACATTTTTGAAAGCCTATAGTTTTCAATTTCTACTTTGTTTACAAAATTAAGTAATTCAATATTTTAAAGACTATAGTTTTTATTTTTATAGTGTTTCTAAAAAATAGTGAAATCTCACTTTTTAAAGCTTTTAGCCTTCAATTTCTACTAAGTTCAAAAAATCATGTAATTCAATATTTTTTGAAAACTAGTGAAGTCTCACTTTTTAAAATCTATAACCTTCAATTTCAACTAAGTTCTAAAAATTAACTAATTCAATATTTGAAAGACTATAGTTTTTACTTTTATAGTGTTTCTAAAAAAATAGTAAAATCTCACTTTTTAAAGTCTATATCCTTCAATTTCTACTAAGTTAAAAAGAATAAGTAATTCAATATTTTTTAAAGACTATAGTCTTTACTTTTATAGTGTATCTAAAAAAATAGTGAAATCTCACTTTTTAAAGCCTATAGTCTTCAATTTCTACTAAGTTCAAAAAATTAAGTAATTCAATATATTAAAAACTATAGTCTTTACTTTTATAGCGTTTCTAGAAAAATAGTGAAATATAGCTTTTTAAAGCCTATAGCCTTCAATTTCTACTAAGTTCTAGAAATTCAGTAATTCAATATTTTAGGAACTATAGTCTTTACTTTTATAGAGTTTCAAGAAAAATAGTGAAATCTCACTTTTTAAAGCCTATAGCCTTCAATTTCTACTAAGTTCTTAAAATTAAGTAATTCAATATTTTAAAGACTATAGTCTTTACCTTTTATAGTGTTTCTAAAAAATTATAAAATCTCACTTTTTATAGTCTATAACTTTCTACTATGTTTTAAAAATTATGAAATTCAATATTTTAAAGGCTATAGTCTTTACTTATATAGGATTTCTAGAAAAATAGTAAAATCTCACTTTTAAAGCCTATATAGCCTTCAATTTTTACCTTGTTTACAAAATTATGTAATTCAATATTTGAAAGACTATCGTTTTTATTTTTATAGTGTTTCTAAAAAATTGTGAATCTCACTTTTTAAAGCCTTTAGCCTTCAATTTCTACTAAGTTCTAAAAATTAATTAATTCAATATTTGAAAGACTATGGTCTTTACTTTTATAGTGTTTCTAAAAAACTAGTGAAGTCTCACTTTTTAAAGTCTATAACCTTCAATTTCTACTAAGTTAAAAAAAATAAGTACTTCAATATTTTTTAAAGACTATAGTCTTTACTTTTATAGTGTTTCTAAAAAAATAGTGAAATCACACTTTTTAAAGCCTATAGCATTCAATTTCTACTTTCTTTAGAAAATTAAGTAGTTCCATATTATAAAGACTATAGTATTTACTTTTATAGTGTTTCTAAAAAAATAGGAAAATTTCAATTTTTAAAGCCTATAACCTTCAATTTCTACTAAGTTTTAAAAATTATGAAATTCAATATTTTAAAGACTATAGTCTTTACTTTTATAAGGTTTCTAAAACAATAGTGAAATTTCACTTTTTAAAGCATATAGTCTTCATTTCTCCTAAGTTCTAGAAATTAAGTAATTCAATATTTTAAAGACTATAGTCTTTACTTTTATAGGGTTTCAAGAAAAATAGTAAAATCTCACTTTTTAAAGCCTATAGCCTTCAATTTTTACTAAGTTTTAAAAATTAAATAATTCAATATTTTAAAGACTATAATCTTAACTTTTATAGTGTTTCTAAAAAAATAGTAAAATGTCACTTTTTAAAACTTGTAGCCTTCAATTTCTACTAAGTTCTAGAAATTAAATCATTCAATATTTTAAAGACTATAGTCTTTATTTTTATAGGATTTCTAGAAAAATGGTGAAATCTCACTTTTTAAAGTCTATAGCCTTCAATTTCTACTAAGTTATAAAAATTAAGTAATTCAATATTTTAAAGACTATAATCTTTACTTTTATAGTGTTTCTAAAAAAATAGTGAAATCTCACTTTTTAAAGCATATAGCATTCAATTTCTACTAAGTTCAAAAAATTAAGTAATTCAATACTTTAAAATCTATAGTCTTTACTTTCATAGCGTTTCTAGAAAAATAGTGAAATTTCACTTTTTAAAGCTTTTAGCCTTCAATTTCTACTAAGTTTTAAAAATTTGTAATTCAATATTTTAAAGACTATAGTATTTATTTTTATAGTATTTCTAGAAACATAATGAAATCTCCTTTTTTAAAGCCTATAGCCTTTAATTTCTACTAAGTTCAAAAAATTAAATACTTCAATATTTTAAAGACTATAGTCTTTACTTTTATAGTGTTTCAAAAAAAATTGTGAAATCTCACTTTTTAAACCCTATAAATCACAGGTAGGTCAATGAATTCATGGTGAGTCCGTGAATCTAATATTTTCATGTGAAAAGTGAAAATAAAACCATATAAATAATGAATCCAACATTCACCTCTCACAGGAATAAAAATCTAACATTCTTATAAATAATTTCTTAATTCTTCATTACTACCTTCATATTCTTAGATATGTTTTATTCAATGAACTACACCCTCTTGAGGTGACACTAAATAAGGAATTAAGGCACTTCAGCAAATTTTTGTAGTTTAGTAGTCGAAATCAAGCTTCCACTTGGTATGTGCCTTTACTAAAAATTTGTTCTTATTGTGGGACACCAATAATTATAAAAGGGTAATGCTATGTGTATACTAATACGGACACTAAATTAGTTATCAGTACAAAAAGTTGAATTAAGTAAATATAAATATTAAATTATATCAGTACAGAAATTGTCATTGTTTTAGTATAAAAATTTGAATATAATGTTAGATTATGTTGTGACATAAGTTGAATTGAGTAGATTAAATGTTAGATTGTAATAGAGGTTAATTAAGTGACTGATTATCATGTATAATTACCCCATAAAATTGACATTAGTTGATTAAACTAACCTTTCAAACACGCTTAATGATATAAAAAAGTGGAAACATAGCAAAGAAACGACCTCACAAAAAAGGAATGACAATTTCTTCTTAACAAACAGATGCACCATTGCATCAGCCTAAATAATATAAACTACACAACAACACTTAACCTACTCCAACTCTCTTCAGATGGTAGATCACCAACTTTATTTTTAAAAAGCTTTTTTTTCTAATATTTTGGTCGAAATCAGCACCTATTTTGAGTGTAATAAAGAGCATGTTAGAGTGGCAGTATCTGACAAATGCCTCTTACTTAGAATGACATAAGCTTTTGCAATTCATTCTACCTAACAAACTCCCTCAAAATTCATTAGTTTAAAACATGACTAGCATGAAAAAAACAAAGCCTGATAGATGGCAGAAATATAAGACATATACCGCATGTAATAAAACATCATAGTATAAAGTCTAATAATATAGCATAAGCAATATATCATATAAGTTAATAATGTGATATTTGGATAAAAATGAATTGACCACATAATATCATACTACCATATGCAACAAGCATGTGAGAAAAATGAGTTTTCCATAATATTAGTTAGTACTATTATGTAGTGTTTGTTTTAGAGTTGATATAATACAGTACAAAAATACATATACAGTACAATATAATACAGAAAATTTTATGTATTTTGTTGTGTTTGTTTTAATATGTACATAATTAATTTGTGTTTGTATTTATACAAAATTTTATTTTGGGACTTTGGTAAAAAATAAGGACAACGGGTGGAATTATGGATTAATAATATGTATAAATTTAGAACAAAATTTTCATTAAAATGTCTGTATCAGTACCTGTATTTTGTGTACCTACTCTGTGTGTGAACACAAAATACAGAAAAAATTTATAAAGATACAGTTTGTCTTGTATATGCCTGTACTAAACAAACATGTCATTTTCTGTTCTGTATGGTATTTTGTGTCTTGTACACAGTAAACAAGGTACCTTAGGTCTTGTGTATCAAATGGGGCCTAAGAATAGAACTTCACCATTAAGTCATCATCCAAAGTGTAAGAGTCACAGGTTTTGAGTATTTATCTGCTAAAACATACCAACACCATTAATCAAGAAAGGTGTACAATGATAAGGTCATGGCCTATGGATGAAAGCATGTCAATAATAGCATGAACAGAACAGCAAAAATTTCAAACTCAGCTAATAAAATAAAGGAAAGTATCTTGGGGACAATATTGAGCATTATCTTAAGCCAATAGGAACAAGGCAAGAAGCTATTATCAGAATACAAGTTCATCACAAAAAGAAGATGCATAAGAATGGAAACTCAAATTTAATAAATTCCAATACAAACTGATTCCTACAACAAGTTTCTTCTTTAACTCAGGACAATGATGGAAAGTGGAAACATCCATATGATATATAATATTGAGCAGAGTCAATCACCCATTACTTGCAATTTACATACATTAGGAAATTCCTTACAACTATGTAAAGTTTCTCTTGGCAAGAAAATAGATTAGGAAACATCATGACTCAGTTTTCTGTCTAGTCCTCTCCAATTTGAACAAATCTACTATGGATTATGGAGTTCTGGGGTCAAAATTCAAATTACCTGAAATGCATGAAGTTTCCAAAGCAGCAAAAGATTGAAACAAATAACAAAAGAAAACCATAGTATTAACAAAAGTACAACAATCTTAACAAATTGGTGGTTATACAAACTACACAAAATACAAGAATTTCTGTGTAATAGACTCATCATCGATCAACAAAACTCTGAATTCCTCAGTAACAACAAAGATTAATCAAATCAATGCACTTAATCGCCACAATTCTCACCATCACCACCACCATGAAGAACCACCAAACCCTCCTAGAATATACACACAAATTAGCCTTCAAGAAAACACAAGCGACATCATGCTAGCTCTTCACAGAATCAATATCAAATACATCAATTCCCAAATATACACTCCACAAATAAATCAAAGAATTTTGTGATTTTAATCATTAAGGAACCAACCAAATCAATGATTAAAATCTCCAGAAAACTAACATAGGATGATGATGATCTCGCGTGTATTATCTCTTGAAACACTATTTTGTGTGATTACTCAAGAAGCTATATACTTGTACAGCAAATCAAATAAAAAATCCACAACCCTCATAAATTTACACAAACCCTATACGACTAAAAAAGGCCAAACAACACCGAGAACCCTAAAGCAATGAGCCACACGATATGAACTAAGAGCAATGCCTGACCAGGTAAGGGCACCGATCCACCATTCCCAACCTCACAAAACCCTAATTTCGCGACTTCGACACCGGCACACGCCGCCTCGGCGCAGCCACACCAGTAGGTGACGCCGTCGGCACCGCAGACGGGGTCGGTACGGAAGCACTTGGCGGGGCATGAAGACGGCTGCTGCATTCCGGCGCAGAGGCCGGCGGACTGTGACGGAAGCAGGAGGACAGAGGACGGCGGCTGATCGGGTTCGGCCATTGCGATGGTGAAGAGCAAGATGAAGAAGAAGGTGAAGAGGAAGCGTGATGGGGATTCTGTGGAGGGTTTCGCCATTGATTGATCTGATTTGTGAGGCGAGCTAAGAAGGCTCGCCTGTGATGGAACCGATGATGGCTCGGGTGGGTGAAGTTGTGAGAGTTGGAGGAGGATTTGGGAGTGGTAATCGAAAACTTGGTGTGGGAAATTGAAATTGGAAAGAACCCTAATTTGGGAAATTTGGGAATTTCTTGGGTTTGAGAGAAAACGGGGAGAAGAGAAAAGAATGGTTCGTTTCCTCTTTTTTCTACCTTTGTTTTTTGGTGAAATTTTTTTAAAGTGTATTGAAGCTTCTACGGTGTACTCTTCTCTTTTACTTTCACAAAAAGAAAATGGGTCTTTGGATTTTAAATAAAATTTTAGGATTTAAATTTTGAAAAAAAATATTATGAATTTAATTTTTATATTAGGACAGAGTATATTTTTTTTACATAGTCATCCAATCATGTGTTGTTATGTCAGTCATGATAATATTTTTTCTCTCTCACTACCTTAAAAGTCGTACAAATGAAGAGCTTGATTGGATGACAGTGTAAAATACATTTACATTGTCAGTGCATCAAAATTAAACTCAAACATTATTGCCTCCACCTAATTATTATTATTATTATTATTATTATCACACCATTTTAATAGTTTTTTTAAAATATTCTTAACATGTTCTTAATTAATAGTGACTTTTTTTTAACGAATGATGTATTTATTGTCGACTACGATAACTAATCTCTCGTTGCTTTATAGACACCTCGAAGAGTAAGATAGTTGGCCTTGAATTTTAAAATTTTTCCATATTCAAAACGAAGATCAAACACTCATTACTTAATTAAAGGAGGATGAACTTCAACCATTCATCCACACTCCCGGCATTTTTTTTATAAGAAACCAACTACAACGAAACTACACAGGGCATCACTAGGGGTGGCAAACGAGACGGGACGAGACCCCGTGTGATGAAATAAAAACGGGACGGGATGTCTCGTTTTTGTAAAAGGGATGAAAATCTCATTCCGTCCCATTTTACAACGGGATGACGGGACATCCCGCTTAAAATTCAATTTTTTAATAAAAAAATAAAAATTTACATTTCATTTTGAAAAGGTGAAAAATTAAATACTTAAAATACATATACCAACCATACCACATAAAGTCATAATTCATAACCCTAAACATATTTTAAAAAAATACATTTAAGAAACCAGAAAATAAAATATGTAAACCAGTAAAATACATATTTGTGATTGTGGTCTAAGTTAACACGAATTAATTTACAAAAAATTAAATAAAATAAACAAGTTAACACAAATTAATTTTAAAAAACAATAAATAATAACATTAACATGGCAGAAACGCAGAAAGCCAGCAAGGTCGCGTCGGCACCTGTGTGAGCAGTAGTGGCCAGAAGACTTCAGTCGGCTAAGGGGGCGACAACCGACGAGGATGAGGTGAGGGAGCGACTAAGGGAGGCGACGACTGACGAGGATGTATTTCAAAATATTTAAAATAAATAATTTTATTATTATGTATTTAATATAAAATAAGTTATTTATAAATTAATTTTCAGAAGTTAGTTGTTATCTAAAGAGTGACTAATTTATGTGCAAACTGGCTTGCCAACAATAGCCTTGCTTTGGTGTTTGGGCTTTACCTTTGAAGCAACCCTCCCCAATCCTCATGAGCTCGTTTCCCTAATCAATTCTGATAGTTATAAGATTTCTTGGCCCCATTTAGTTCAGTAGTTTTGCTTTCTCTTGTTTTTTTTCTTGGGCCTTTTGCTTGTTTGTTCATACCAAGAAAAAAAGTATATCATATAATTATTTTTCAGTTCTGAATATTGAGAATAATAGACTCAGAAATATAGTGAAAAAAATGAATTCCTCACTTATTATCTTATCCTTTATACTATATAAAAGAAAAGTTGTAAAAAGTTTATAGTATTTACTTAATTATAGAGTTTTTTTTTTGCCCCCCTTAAATATTTCTGGATTCACCACTTGCTTACACTAATAATAATAATAATAATAATAATAATAAACCTTTTTTAAATTTATTATTATTATTGACCTACTCTCCATATTATGGCAAACAAATCCCCACCTTAGATTCTTGGTAATACTTTAATATATTTGCACGTGAATCTCGTGTTACTCTATTTTATATTGACATCATCAACTTTATTATTATTATATTTTTTGTTTTTGGTTTACTCAACTTTAAATCTTTATCCCTACCTTAAATTAATTTATATTTTACTGAACTTATATGTATGTGCGCGCACATTTTTTGTTTTTGCACTAAAATCATAAATTCATAAAAAATTAAGAATTAACTGAAAAATCTAATAACTATATTTTTTTGTGGTACAATAGCTATATTATCTTATAAATTTATTAAACTCAGAAGTTTATATGAATTTAGTTTGTATATTAAAACAGTAAACTTGTTAGAGTTTAAAAGTTTATATAAAAACACTTATTAAAAAAATCATAAATAAGGAGTACTTGCAATTCTAACATCCTTTATACTTGTGGATGTAATTAATAAGTATGACGAGCAGAAATTTCAACCACATCTAATAATATAAAGAAATGCATATTAAAAACACCGTATGAAGATAACGTGCACATAAAAAAATAAGATAATGTTTACACTAAAATTAATATAATGTGCATAAGTATATCAATTGACATACATTTTATCGTATTTTAAATAAATTTTGGTCAGTAAGGATTGACATATCTGGTTCAGCATTTCGTCCATGTTAGATGTGGCTTAAATAAATAATGGACGATCCATAAAATCTCGTTGAAATTAGTGGTATGTTATGACCCTGCATGAACCATAATTTAAACTTTTATTTATAAAAAAGATAAACAATTTTTTAAAATACAAATATAAATCCGTCCCATGTCAGTACAAAAATTGAGTTTTAATAAGAAGTGATTTAAAACACCAGTTAAAATAATAAAAGTAGAAATAGTTATACTAAAAATTATATCTTCATATTTTTAATATAAAAAATTTACTATTATCTTTTTTATTTTATTAATTTTTTTATCTTAAACATCTTTAATAATTGTCCTGGGAAGCGTTTGGTAGCTGTTCCAGGACACAAAAGACAGAGACTAAACGACTAGACTGAGAGAGACTAATCTTGTTTGGTTTATGAGACAGAGACACATATGGACAAAAATTTGTGTCCATGGACAGAAAAGACACAAAATTTGTGTCCACTCCAGAAGTGAAGGACTGAGAGGGATTGGAATGAACTTGTCATTTTAATGAAATTTTATGACCAGTATACCCTTCATCACTTAACATAATTCTCATTATGTATATCCAAGGTCATTTTTACATGTTTTTATATCATGTCCATTATTATCAAACACAATATAAAAATATTTTTTGTGTTCTGTCCATTATTATCAAAAACCATATAGAAACACAGTCCATTTATATCTCTGTGTCTAGTGTCTAATAACAGCTACGAAACGGTACCTAAATCTTAAAAAATTGATGGCATTTTTCTCAATGTTATCTTTTATGGTAAAATTCTGACAAATGAGCTGTCTTTGTGATCTGGTTTCAATTACATGTCCCCACCCATTTAAGTTGAGTTCAGTCTCCTCATCCCTTACTTCACTCTCCTTTTTCCTTTTTTATGCTCTTAATAAGAGCCAAAATCAAGCAAGAGGAGGAAGCTAAGGAAGAGAATAGTATCATTCTCCTATTTTTATTCTTATTCATAATAATCAAAGCATAAACTTATAGGTATGTAACCAATTTCTCCTTCATCCAAATATTCTGCCACCAATTAACTTTATAGCTTAAGCTTTATTAACTCATCAAATCTCGAGTTTATGCTTATGTGTAATAATAGTATATCAAAAATAGAAGTTTCTTTCTGATCCATACCATGGATTATAACCTTTTTTTTCTCTTCTTATTCAAAGGTCAAAACTACTTTTTTCATATCTGAAATCCTACACCTAATTTAACCAAAATTAAAGAACTAGCATAGTTGATAGCTAGATAAACATTTTAACTATCTAATGAAGAATTCAACATTTGGTAGTGTGTATGAACATGGTCTTGTAGTTAAAGGTTTATCCTTTGTGGAGCTCTGTCTCCAAAGGATTAGTTATTGCTTCTGGTAGTGGCAGTGGATACCCGAGCAATAAAATATGAGCTTTGTTAGGGGTACAAAATTGTACCAGTCAAAACAGCCAAATAATAAGAGTTTGAGTTTAAATCACTCAGCTCATTAAAAAAACACACATGATTAACAATGTTATTTGGGTCAAAAGTGTTAAAATGAACTTTTTTTGCTGGATAAATGTTGTTACTCAAGAATTTATGATAAAATATCTTGTACCAAGTTATTGTTGACAACTAAGGTTTATCAGTTATAGGGTTTTTTTTTTTTTTTCTGAAATATTAATCAATATTGGTTTCCATTTTTGTTCTAATGTTTTTCAAAAGGGAAATGTTTGATCTACCCTAGAAAACTCATATTAGACTGAGCAATTAGGAGAAAATGAATCTTACTTTCATTAACTCAATGAGATAGCAACTAACTCTGGTTACAATAACTAAATCAATAGTGCTAAGTGGACAATGAAAAATCAGCCCATACAACCAATAGGTCTATTTTGACTTTGGTTTTGGCCCAAATAATCATTGAGATTGTAATGGGCTGAGTAATTATGACAAAAAATCTCATTTATTGGCTGGTTGGGCTGGTTTTGTATTGTTTATATAGCATCACCCTAACTAAATAACCATCTAACTAACTTAGATCACAGTAATAATAAACACTAACCTAGTGTAAATGTTATTCACTAACAAGCTTTTTATACCATTAATACACTTTTTAAACAAATGTTTCTTTATTAAAATTAGAGTTTAATTTAGTGTAATGACAGTGTAAATATGTTTTTTACACGGTCATCCAATCAAAACTCTTCATTTGTATGACTTTTAAGGTACTGGAAGAGAGAAATCACTATCATGGCTGACGTGACAGCACATGTTTAGATAACTGTGTAAAAAATTTGTACACTGTCAGTGGATGAAAATCAAATCTTTAAAATTAAGTGATAATCATGAATCATACAATAAACATATGTTATTCACTAACTCTTTTTTCTCTTAGTTTGGTTGCATTGTTTTGCAGATCATTGTGATCAAGAAGCCTAACAAGGATGGACACAATTGCTAGTGTAGCATCAAGTGTGGCTTTACCTCTTATAAGGCAATTCACATATAATTGATGACAATAGTTATTGGCTGAACTTGAGGCTGAGATCCAGAAGCTGCAACGCGACGAGAAAGAAGTGAGGCATACGGTTGAGGCCGCGAAAAGGAACGGTGAGGAGATTGAAGACACGGTGCGTGACTGGTTTTGCAGGGTGCGTGCAGCTCAAGAAGAAGCTCAATTGTTCCTTGGTAATGAAGAAAAGGAGAGAGTTGGGTTTTAGAGATACACGAGTACGCATGACAGAGAGCAAGAAACTTGGTGGACACTCTTCGTGAAATCAGAAAGGAAACGTTTGAAAGAGTCTCTTATCGGTCCGCCTTGAAGTGCATTGTGAGTTCTGCTGCTAGAGGATATGTGGCATTGGAGTCTAGAACTGTGATCTTGAATGAGATCATGAAGGACTTTAAGGATTCTGAGGCTTCCATGATTGGGGTGTATGGGATGGGCGGCGTGGGTAAGACTGCATTGGTGAAAGAACTAGCATGGCAAGCTGAGAAGTGTGGTTTGTTTGATGTGGTCGTTATGGTCACTGTGACTAATAATCCAGATGTGAAGAATATTCGAGCTGAAATCGCGGACGGGTTGGGACTTAAGTTTGATGAGCAGACTGAGTTGGGAAGAGCATGCCGGCTACGCCAGAGGATTAAACAGGAGGTGAGGATTCTTGTCATACTAGATGATGTTTGGGGAGAGCTTGACTTGATTGAGGTTGGAATTCCTTTCGGCGAGGACCATCCCGGATGCAAATTGTTGGTGACATCAAGAGATCTCAATGTGTTGAATGCTAACTTGGATGCAGAGAAGATTTATAGACTTGAAGTTTTGTCTGAGAGTGAGAGTTGGAGCTTGTTTGAGAAGAGAGGAGGGAATGCTGTTAATGATGATGATAGCATTCAACCGGTAGCTATGAAAATAGCGAAAAACTCGGTTGGTTGGCCTCTTTTGATAGTCACAATGGTGGAGGCATTGAAGAACAAGGACTTATATGCTTGGAAGGATATGTTGGAGCAGTTAACAAATTTTCACCTTGATGGTTGTTTCTATTCTCAAGTGCATTCTGCTATTAAGCTGAGTTATGATCATCTTGAAAGTCATGAGCTCAAAACATTCTTTCTCCTTTTGGGTTCAATAGGAAATGATTATAGCATCAAAGATTTGCTGGTATATGGTTGGTGTTTAGGTCTGCATAAACACGTCGATTCGTTGGCAGATGGAAGAAACCGGCTTTACAAATTGATAGACAATCTGAGAGCTGCAAGTTTGTTACTTGAAGGCGAACGAGATCAGGCCGTGGCGCTCGACATAGTTCGCAGTGTGGCTGCCTCGATTGCATCCACCATAAGGCCCTTCTTTACAGTGCAGAGAAACACTAAATTGAAAGAATGGCCTAATGCTGATTTCCTCAAAAACTGCCATCATATTTTCCTTGATTGGTGTTATATTGATGAACTTCCTGAGAAGCTAGAATGTCCCAATTTGAAGATACTCCAACTCAATAGTCAAGGTAACTCTTTGAAACTTGCTCATAATTTCTTTGCTGAGATGAGAGGCTTAAAGGTTCTAAGCTTAGGAGGTTTGGATTGTAGTCCATCGCTTCCGCCGTCTCTCGGCCTCTTGACAAAACTTGAGGCATTGAAACTGTGTAAATGCATGCTGGAAGACATAGCTATTGTTGGAGAACTCACAAGTTTAGAGATTCTCAACCTTGAAAAGTCTGAGCTAACAGAACTTCCTGCAGAAATAGGAAAACTAATAAATCTAAGGCTGCTTGATCTGACCGACTGCTAGACACTGCGTGTAATTCCTCGCAATCTGATATCAAGCTTGACTAGCTTGGAAGAGCTCTATATGGGGAATTGCAGCATCCAATGGGGGGTTGAGGGAACCGAAAACCAAAGCAGTAACTCGAGTCTAAACGAGCTTTGGAATTTACATCAGCTAACATCTCTGAATATGCAGATCAAAGATGCTTCAGTTTTTCCAAGAGACTTGATTGCCTTTGCCAAGCTAGAGAGTTACAAGATTTTGATTGGAGATGGATGGAAACCGGCTGCGGTGGAGTCCGGCAATTATAGAGTTTCAAGAGTGCTTAAGCTTAATCTGAACATGGATTCAAGAATGCTTATAGATTATGGAATCAAGTTGTTAATGACTAGAGCAGAAGATTTGTCCTTAGCTGAATTGAAGGGTGTGAGGGAAGTGCTTTATGAATTGAATGATGATGGATTCTCAAAGTTGAAGCATCTTAGTATCCTAAACTGTGGTGAAATGTTGAGCCTTATCGGCTCGATCGAGTGGGCGCATCGCGATCATGTCTTCCCTAACTTAGAGTCTTTGATCCTTCAAAATCTAAGCAACATGGAAAGAATATGCAGTGGCCCTCTTCCTGCACAAGCCTTTACCAAACTAGGAGTTATCAAAGTAAAAGGCTGTGATAGGATGGAGTTTGTTTTCCCACATTCCATGATTAAACACCTATCAGAACTTCATGAAATTGAAGTTTGTGAATGTAAATCTATGACGAAGATCATAGCTGAGAAAATACAAGAAGAGGGTGATGGCGAAACTGACAAGATCGAGTTCCTTAACATGCGATCTCTCACGCTTGAATGTTTGCCTTCCCTTGTTAGTCTTTCTCCTGAAAACAATGGATCCTCCAATCAACTTCTCAATGACAAGGTACAAACTCATGACTTATTATTGTTCTCTACTCAACTGCTGACTTCAACATCTAAGGATGTGTTTGGTTTTAGAAAACAGTTTTCATTTTCTATTTTTCCGCTTTCTTTTAGCTTTTATTTTCAGTTTTCAGCATTTCTTTTACATACCCTACCGTACCTTACCAAAGCCTTATCCCACTAGGTGGAGTCGGCTACATGGATTAAACAGTGTCATTTTGTCATGTTTTGCTTTTAATTATGAGTCTATACTATGAAATTTCATGTTGTTACTTGAGAGTCCAAAATTTAACCAAAAGAATAAACTCGAGAGTTTATCCGAGTTTACCTAAGATTATCTAAGTTAACTCGTGAGTTTATTCAGGTTAAATTTTATAAGCGAGTTAACTTGATTTAGAGGCCTAAACTTGTAAACTGGTAAGAGTTTCAGATTTAACTCCAGAGTTTGATAACCATGATTATAACTTTGATGACATTAATCATGTTTGTACATTGTAGGTTGAATTTCCAAATTTGGAGACCCTGAAGCTGTACTCAATTAATGTACCAAGGATATGGGATGGCAAACTTTCAGCATGTTGCTTTCAAAATTTGACATCTCTAACTGTAGATGGTTGTGAAAGGTTGACTTATCTTTTCTCACACTCTGTGGCTGGAGGACTTGTCAAGCTTCAACATCTTTTGATAAGTTCATGCCAATCGGTTGAGGAGATTTTCATCCCAGATAATAATGCAGGTGTGGTTCACCTTCTTCACCCAAGAAAATCTGCTACTACTGAAGAGGTAAGCATTTCATGTTAATTGAAATTTTTTCTGTTAGTATTTCTATCATTTTCGGTTAGTTGTTAATAAAGATATCGAACTTGAAAGCTTAAATAGACTCGATTTTGTATGCTAATAATGTAAACTCACAAGAGTTTAAGAGTCAATCTCAGGAATTTAATAACCATGTTGTCTTAAACTCGCTCCGACGAGTTAACTCAAGAGTTTAAATAGACTTATTTTTGTGCGGAAAGATCATAAACTTGTAACAATTCAATAGATTTAAGAGTTAACTTGGGAGTTTAATAATCACGGCTGCTAGGCTTATCGCCGGTGGTATTTTATCATGATCATGAAGTCTGAAATTTATCATCAACTGTGTGATATTATAGGTTCCAATTTTCCCTGAATTGGAGACATTAGTGATAACTAAAATGGAAAGCTTGAAGACATTATGGCCAAGCCAAGTTACTCAAAGCTCCTTTTGCAAATTGAAGAAGATGGAAATCACATCTTGTGCCAATCTCTTGAATCTGTTCCCATGTTATATACTAAACAAATTACAAAGCCTTGAATCACTAGATGTGTCACACTGTGATTCAATAGAAGTTGTGTATGAAATGGAAAGTTTAAGCACTGAGGGTAAAAGTGAGGAAGGACTTGAAATTCCACTAAGATCTTTGTCTCTTGGTCATTTACCAAATCTAAAGAGTTTATGGAATAAGGACCCTCAAGGACTTATCAAGCTTCAAAACTTGAACAATGTAAAAGTTACTAGATGTTCGCGGTTAAAACACGTCTTTCCACTATCCGTGGCGAAAGATCTTATTCAACTGCAATTCCTCGCGATAATTGAATGTGGAGTGGAGGAAATTGTTGTGAGTGGTCAAGGAGGGGAAGAGGAGGCATCTCTTGGACTTGTTTTCCCAAAACTAATATCCTTAAAGTTTGTGAACTTGCCAGAACTTAGGTGGTTTTGTGATGGAAATCACAACTTCAGATTTCCATTCTTGAATAAATTGTATGTGGTTGAATGTCCAGCAATGGTCACATTCTCTAGAGGAATCTCAAGAGCATCAATACTCAGAAAAGTATGCTTGACTCAAAATGGTGATCAATGGCTATGGGAAGGTGACATCAATGCTACTCTAAGTAAAATTTTCAACAGAGGTATGTAAATCAGAATCCATGATTCGTTTAATTTTCTATATCCGGTAACAATAAAATAGTTCTACTCTAACATCCAATCAGGTGTTGTCACATAATTAAAACTTATTGATTTTTACGTCCACTGTCTCAATAATAAGCTACTTTTACTTATTTGTCAGCATCTGATTGAATGTTAATATAAAATAACGAAAATCATTCCACTTTGCATAGAAATTAAAATCTAAGATTTATGTATGATATAATATCTTATACTTATTTCTCCTTGTAATTCTACACTAACATTCAATCAGATGTTGTTACATAACCAAAACTTATTGATTTTCACGACTATCTCAATAATAAGCTACTTTTACTTTATTTTCTATATTCGGTAACAATGAAAAAGTTTTATGCTAATATCCAATCAGGTGTTGTCACATAAGCAAAACTTATTGATTTTCACGTCCACTGTCTCAATAATAAGCTACTTTTACTTATTTGTCAGCATCTGATTGGATGTCAATATAAAATAACTAAAATCATTTAACTTTGCATAGAAATTAAAATCTAATATATATGTATGATATAATATCTTATGCTTTTCTGTTAAAATGGTGTGACAGGGTCTTATGCTGCAAGTGAAATGTCTGAGTCACTCTCAGAAGAATCAACTGGTTTCTGAATGCCTTGTAAGCTGTGATGTGAAACAAGAATCTGTTCATCAGATTCATGACTGTGAGATGGAAGAAGTGTAAAGAATGAATATTGAGAGCCAATTTGTTGAACTATAAAGATATCATTGTACTGTTTTTACCACTGCAAGACTATGCTTTGCAAGCAAACAAAGTTGTGTCCAATGTAAAATTTTCAATAAGATTAGTGTAGGAAAGTATTAGATTCATATTTGAATCATGCAGTTTTATTCTATTCAACAACTACCATGATTTCTATCAACGATTCTGGCAAACCAAACACAAAAATGTTTCATTCCCGGGAAAGTGATTCACAAGAACGTGAATATTCCCGAAAAAAATAATCTGCAAATCAAATAAAATATGATTAAATGTCTAATTCTATTTGAAATTATAACATATGAGTACACAATAAAATATATAATAATGATATAAAGTTTGAAAATGTCTAATCATAGATGACCTAAAATTGGTGTCATTATGAAAAAAAAAAAAGTTAGGAGAAATTGAATCTAATTTTCACTTTTGTTGTAACCAATAGAAACCATCTTTAACTTACACATTACTAGAATTGAATAGATTCACAAATAGTCCTACATAGTGGTTGCAAAGCTTCAAAAGAAATGCTAGAGGCTAGAGCACTCTCAAAATGCAAACATAATTTCACCCTTTTTTCCACACAAATCCATATTCACATAACTAACTATCTCACAAACTCAATCTAATTGCAATGTTCTTCACATAAACACAGCACTCTAAACAAATTGGTGCATTTAGAAATTCAATCAATTGTTACCAACCTAATAATGATTTACCTTCCCTATTTATTCATAGAACATAGCACAATCCTTCACAACATCGTCGCTTTCAAGGTTATCAAACTCGAACCGAAAAGTTCAACTCAGAAACTCGATTAAGGAGTTGAAACATGTAGCAGCTTACGAGTTAACTCGGGAGTTTGATAACCTGAATGACTTCACTAAACCATAGCATAATCCTTCACAACATTGTCACTTTCAAGGTTATCAAACTTGAACCGAAAAACTCAGCTCAGGAACTTGATTAAGGAGTCTAAACCTGTAGCAGCTTACGAGTTAACTCGGGAGTTTGATAACCTGAATGACTTCACTAAAACTTACAAGAATATGCATTGCAAAGTCCAGTGTTGGCACTGCTATAAGGGAACAATGCAACAGGTCGAGTTCTTGGCAATTCAGGAATAGGCTTCTCAATGTTAAGAAGATACTCCACAACTTGTTCCATAGAGGGTCTTCCTTTATTCTCATTCAAAGTGCAAAGCAACCCAATTTCAAGCACACGAATTGCTTGCTCCATGTTGATCAATGACCCCATTCTTCTATCCACAAGCCTCACTTTCTCATTAGTCTCATGCAAGTTCCAAGCAAAATCCAACAAGTTCCTCTCTTCTGGTTTTCCCTCTGAGTTCTCTTCATTCCTTTTTCTTCCAGCTATCACTTCCAACACAAGGACACCAAATTCAAACACATCAGCACCATGACACACCAATGACTCGAATTGTTTCGATTCGGCCCCCATTAGCACAAAGCCAAAATCACCAATAACAGCTCTGAAGCTTACATCTAGGAACACACTGCTGCATTTCAAGTTCTTGTGGGCTAGTTGCTTGGTGTGAAGGAAGCTCAAGCCATCAGCAACATCTTTAATGACCTTGAATCGCCGTGTCCACGGAAGAACGCCGGCCCCAAATAGCCATTTATCTAGGCTGCCATTGAGGACAAAGTCATATACCACCATGACTTCATGGTTGTCTTGGCACCAGCCTCTAACAGGTAGCAAATTCGGGTGGCGAACATGGCTAATTGTCTTGATTTCCTTCAACAATCGCCTCTTATCCGATCCGTGTGTGCTGAGAAACTGAGCTGAGAACCTCTTCACAGCCACTTGGGTGCCATTAGAAAGCTTCCCTCTATAGTACACACCTCTAGAATCACCACCAAGCAATTCTACCTCACTGTATGATCTAGTGGCAGAGGAAATCTCTGCGAAAGAGAACCGGCGCGGCTTGTTTGGAGGCCTTGGCCTGTGAATCTCTGCATCCATTGAGTTTCTTGACTTGGCTGCATTTCTTCTATGCTTGCTAACAAAGTAGAAACCAATCAGAACAGCAAGAGCAAATGCCACTGAAGCCATGAAAATCAAGAAGCTTCTTGGAGGTTCATTCTTAGCAGACTTATTATTACTTGTAGCTGCATCTTCTGCTGCTGTAGTACTATTCTCAAGCAAGATCTTACCCTGGCAAGTTTCTTCCGACGGCAACCGGAGAAAAGCTTGGCTAGTTGAAGTGAAGTTCCAAGAGAGAATACTATGAATCTGAGTGTGGTTACCTGTGGAAGCAGAGAACCCCACAAACATATACTCATTAAGATAAGGAGAGAGATCAATGGATTCTGAGAAAATAGGCTTTGATGAATAAAAATCTTGGTTTTCTAGTCCAAGATGAATATCCATTCTCCTCTGAGGACCATCATAGATGATCTTAGCACTATGAATTCTACCATCTTTAAGGGACACCCCAACATCAGAAACATTGATGATTTTTGAGGATCTTATGGTACCTAAATTGATACCAACATGATTATCATTAGGATCTCCAAATTCAGGATTCATTCTTGTGTCAAATTCAACAGCAACTGCCTTATAGTCATTTTCACAAGCATCATTGAGCATAGCAAGCCATGGACCAGACCTTCCAACAGTGAATTCATCAGGAACAATGATGAAAGTGAGTCCACTTCCACCACCATAAGGGGTTTGATCAAAGGAAGTTGAATTCTTAAGCTGAAATGAAAAACTTGTTTCAAATGAAGCAGGAGTCTTTGTTCTTGGATCTAAGAGTCTTATAGGGAATGAATAGATTCCTCTACCTGCTTGGTGCCTTATATCAGTATCTTGTGACTGTTTTGGGATTTGAAGAGTACCCTTTTCATCAGAGAATTTGGCACTTCCTAGAAGCTTCAAATCATGGACTAGTCTTGGGTTGTTGTTAAGGCTGAAATCTTGGAAGAAGAAGTGTTTTGTGACATTTATTGGAACATCACTTGCTGAACAAAGTGAAATTTGGTTATATGATCCTAATAATGATGATGCTAGAAGATTGAGCAGCATAAAAATGCAGAAAATGTAGCTTGAGGAACCCATTTCATGCCAAAAGATTAAAGTGAAATTACCTTAATCATTCAATCTCAGCAAGGGTGATGAAATATTGATATGATTGGTGCTTCAGGTAAAGCTAGGGAGATAGTTTTGAATTAGGTGAATAAACCAAAAGGTAAGAATGCACATCTGACTAGATAATGAATCATACTCTCTGCCTTAAAGGGACAACAACCGGTAGGAATATTTGTGACAAATTATTTAGAGTAGGAAAATAATTTGCAATAATCAATTAAAGTTTAAGCGGTTAGGTCGAGAGCGGTTAATGATTTTATATTCTATCACATCTTTTAATATAGATGTCTCTTTTTGACTTGAAATGTGAACAATGCATGACCTATCTACTCAAAATTGGAGTTTGAATCTTTAACCATTTGGTCAGAAGACCCTGATACCACATTAAAGAATAATTTCATCTGAAAGTTTAAGCTATGAAGTTAAGGTTCATTAATAATTTTATATTCTATCAGATGAAAAGAGTCATTTATTTTTTGAATAAGATGTCAAGAGTTCATATCTGTCTTACTGTCTAGCGTAACTTTAAAATGTATGATTAGCGTCTATGACAAATTAAAAAAAAATAGATAGTGTGGACAATAACAAAATATATATATGATAAGATGTTTCACATATTATTTTTATGAGGTAAAATTTACTAAACCAATGAGATAAAACAAACATATACATATACTTCTAAAAACTTTCTTCAATTTTAATGGGGCATGTGCCTCAAACTAACATGAATGAGTATACACAAACTATAAAATATAAACAAAATAGATTACTTAGATAAAATTTCTTGGGGGTTGAAAGCATACATATGCTAATATAGTATTAGTATATATACCTTAGAAATTAGAAAAAGAAAAATACTTGTGGGGTGAAACTTTTGAAACAAACAAAATAGTAATAACAACAAAATAGATAAACCTGCCCTTGTGTTGTGGGGTACAGAACAAAAGAGGTTCATGAGGTGCAAAACTGTTCATAGAGAGAATTCATGGTCCCACTTGTGTTTCAGTATTTTGGTAACCCTATCATCAGTGAAGGCAATCAAATCATATCATATCATATCAATATATTATCTTCCGTAGCCAAAATGAAAACGAAATGAGAACATGGCATAATAATTAGGGTTAGTAAAAGTGGTAAGCGATTCGTTGTCTTTTAAGTAAGGTCTCATATTCAAGTCTTATAAATGAAAAAAATTTATGTTAGGAGTCTCACTTGTCATTCTCAAATATCCGAGCAGAACAACTTATTAGTGTGGACGAACGAAGCTCCAAATATTATGGACAGAATTCTTTAGATCAAGTAACACGTGTCAAAAGAAAACATTCTCCGGTGTTATTGTTTATCTTCACAATTATATTTTCTATATGTATAATAAATTTAGAGCAAGAAATTAGGTGCACCGTCTGGTTAATAATATATGGTTACATGATGATTAAGATAGTCATATGCAAATTATAGAGGAAAAGAAAATTGTGATCATGAATCATATGACATTGTTATTTAATTTCGAAATTCCATACAATCATTCGATATATAATCAAAAGATCCACCAAAAAGTTTATAGTCCATTTAATTTTCTTTTTTATTTTTTTCAATATTTTCGTTGTAGAATTCTTGAAAAATAAAAATAAAAAATAAAAATCGAAACCAAACTATACCTTATCTTCCATAAAGAGACCTACTGAAGAAGAAAAAGAAGTCTTATAACTAAAATCCACAGGGAGAGAAGAATTCTAGTGCAGGTAACAAATTT
Source organism: Aeschynomene evenia (assembly GCA_013621005.1). NCBI lineage: Eukaryota > Viridiplantae > Streptophyta > Magnoliopsida > Fabales > Fabaceae > Aeschynomene > Aeschynomene evenia. Next base: position 21,659,608 of record CM024269.1, read on the forward strand.
ATCTACTCCAATTCATTTCATAATTTTTTTTTTTACTTTCTATAATTTTAAAATATTGTTCGATTTACAATATTTAAGTAGCATTAATCTTTCTATCTTTAATGTAATTTATATTTTCATACTTTAATTTAGTTATGTTAAAACTCCATGTAAATTAAAACTCAAATACTTCAATTTCATTCGTTTATCCTTTTAGCATCTCATTTTGTGAAACAGAGGAGTATATTTAATGTGTACTTTTCAAATTTTTACAACAAATATTTTGATTTAAAAAAAATAAAGTTACGATTTTACTAATAAGAATATTTATTAAGCATAATTTGAATAATAAATTTTAGTAAAATTTAAAACATTATAATAAATTTATTATATAAAAAATATAAAAACATATCTTTTTAACATGAATATTTTTTATTTTTATTATCTTAACAAGTACCATTAAATTACTTATTAGAAACACTCATAAAGTTAGTATAAAAATTGAGTTTAATTTTGATGCACTAACAGTGTAAATATATTTTATTCTATCGTCCAATCAAAACATTCTGTCTGTATGCAAGTAGTGGGGAAGAGAAAACACAATCATGACTGACATGACAGCACATAATTGGATGACTGTGTAAAAAAATTGTACACTGTTAGTAGATGAAAATTAAATTATAAAAAAAATTAAAAAATGTAATTATAAAATTTTTTGAATCATACATGCTCTAAAATTATTTAAAAATTTCTTTAAAATAAGGATAAGATTCGTACGATATTTTTCTTCTCTAATTTTGTTTTTCTTTTTGTACAATTTTTCTGGTCTATTTATATATTAATTAAGAGGTTCACTTCCCTCGAAAAGGATGTAATGAATCTATCCTTTTACATATCAACATCGCAATTCATGAACAAATAAAACATGCAATAAACATATAATCAATACTCTCATCCACCACATGAAGTTCCTCTTCACTTCAATCACTCTACTCTTGCCACATCATGCCAATATTAATGGACCAAAACTTTGAGCATTTGCTACCCAAATTAATAAATTATTATTTTTGGAAAGGCATGAATAAATGAAGAAAAATGTTGGAGAACAATTAATTTTTAACAACTTAATGTTAAAATTAATTTTTTATTTTAGATTTTAACATAGACGTACTCTTACATTTAAAGGCTATGTTAGGTGTCACCCATCTTGAATGGAATGAATGAATGTTTGAATGTATTATGTGTGAAATAATTGTAAAGAATTTTTAAATATAAACTCCAGTTGGACTGAAGCAAAAATTTATTACTTTATTATCTCAGTTGGGCTTTTTATTATCTCTCCATCAACTCACTTTTCATAATTTTATTATATGTATATAATATAAAACTATGATTTTATAATAATTGCACACTAAAAAGTGATTTTAATCTATATCATCCAAACAGCATAAATCATATCGGCACCAACTCACTTAATCAATTCGACAAAATTAAGCTAATTCACACTCCAGTTTTACGGATGCCAATCCAAACACACTTAGAATTTAAAACTGAAAAATAAATATTAACTATAAGTTGTTAAATATTAGTTGTGCTTTATGCAACTCATAAATGAAATCGATGACCTTATTATAACCAAAAGAAAAAATAAAGATAAAAATTGACCGATTCAAATATTTAGACCACTAAATTGTTTTTCTCGTATTATTATTGTTCATTTGCTCATGAATGTTCTATTTTATGTGCCTTTTTAACATATTCACGAATTATATTTATCCGTGAACATGATCATCTGCTAATTTCTCAACTGACCATTATTACATATACAACAGAATAAACAACAAAAATATTTACACCACAAGGCACCATACCTAACATTTTAAAATTATTAATTTAACTTTTAAAATTGTTGGATTAATGTATAATATTAATAGTTGAGTAAGTAATTTCAAAAAATTAGATTATTATATGTAGTGACGGATGGTAACTAATTTTTTAGTGTACATAAATCATTTTTCATAATATAATATGCACAATATAAATTAAATATTGTGCACACTATATATCACATTATATGCACAACATATATCATGTGTCAAAACAAAAGATGATATTACAACATGTGATACATGTTATGCACAACAAGTGAAATATATTGTGCATAACATATAATATATGATATATGTTATATATATTGTGGACAACATATTGAATGTTTTTGAGTGATTTTTTATTATATACACCAAGTATTTCTCTTTTCAACTTGTAGAGGATCTTAAATCTTGATAGTTAATTTTTTTTATTATGATTAAATATTGCAATGAAAGGTTATTTTTAAAAGTTAATCGGTTGGTAGGGCTCTATTACTAGCTAGGAATCCAACTAATATGTGCCCTGCCCAGACAAAGGCAAAATTGTGAGGTAGCACTAAAACTATAGAACTATTTAAGTTTCAAGACCAATGGCAAAAAAAGGATACAACAGCAATGAAAAATTTTAAATAAGATCTTCAAAGAAAGATAACTTTGATGCCACAAAATTGTGAATTCAAATCTCAACAAGCTAACAAAAGGGGTCTCCAAAGACTTGGCACTAAACAGTAAATAATCCAGGGTGATGATAGAATGAAACTAATATGAATATTCCTAATTGTAGACCATCTACTCTTCGAGTATTGTTCCTCTCTCGCTAACATAGATACCATCAAGGAATTTCCGGATATCTTTATTTTTGACATGGCATTTCTGTCGCAATACAAAAAAGGGGGGGAAATACAATTACAATCAAAAGCAAGAGCAAAATTGGATAATGTTTGACAAGAGAGAACTGTAAATACCTGGTTAATGAGAGCACATGAGCGCGAAACAAGCTCAATGTCATTTCCATCCAAGATCAACTCATCCTTTACCTTCTCGGATCGAATGACTTCGACACCATCAAGCATGTCCACTTTCCTCACCTAACAATATGGCAACCAAAGTCAAATTTCAGGTTAATTATGGATTCTAGCATGCTGGGAAGTATTTATATCACTCTTTCTTTCTATCAATTGGTGTTGCTTAAAACGGAATCAAAAAACCAATAGCAACAATACAGTTGTACCCCAGAGGTATGTATAAACACATGATTATGCACCAACTTCACAACAATGGCAAAAGCATATCAGGGATGGTAATTTGCAACAAGTTAACAACAACTCATGGCAAGGAAGGGAGGAAGAAACACAAGAACTTAAACAATGAAACGTTATCCTAAACAAACAGATAAAGCAGTCACCAGACACAACTATTGATTCAGTTCCTCAGAATCAATTTACAGAAACTCTTTCCCATAATTGATATACATATTGAACTATAGTTTTCAGTCTTAGCTAAATGACTAGGACTAGGAAATCCAATACTTTGAAAATGCACATCAATCTCAAGAAACACCTAATGCTAATCATTTTCTAGGATGTGTTTGATTAGGGTGTAAAAAAGGGGGGAAATTTTCTCATGCGATGTGTAATTTAATTCTCCCCATGTTTTACCTACCAACCAAAAGAACCCTATACGTTTGAATTGGTTGAATTTTGATAAGAATATGATTAATCATATCAGAAGAACAATGCTAACAATAACAAATTATTGATAAACCCTACAAAATTTTGCAGCAATGAAAATCTTAAATTTCTACCAATACTCAACAAAATTTAACATCAAAATCAATACGGCACAACATGCCTGATTGAGCAGCCAAATACCGAATAATCCACCATAAAAAAACACACAAACAAGCACGAGTATAAACTATAACTAATCCACAGACAATACTATAATCGAATATCAGTTCAATGCCATAAGAATAAACAATGCAAACTCTGCCAAATCATCAATGCTCCAAAAAAATCTGAAATATATATAAAAAAATTCACCTTCTTCTCGCCAAGGAAGTTTCGGATCTCGATGGATTTGTTACCATTGGTGATGCTAGCGTTGATTGGGAAGTGAGCATACACAAACCTCATCTTGTAACGGTACCCTTTGGTGACACCAGTGATGAGATTCTCGACATGGCTGAGAGCAGTTCTAATGGCTGCGGAGGTTTTCCTCGACCCGAACCACGCATCGATCTTCAGCTTCTTCTTCCCATTCTCATCCTTGATGAGCTGAAAATCAAGGTTGAGGTGCTTGAAATCACGAACGAGCTTCCCGCGTGGACCTTCAACCTCGATCACCTTCGCGTGAACCTTGATGCTCACGCCGTCTGGGATGTTCATCGTTTCAGAGGAGAGAATCGTCTTCATTGTGAATTCTTTCTCTCTCTCTCTCTGTTCTGTGTGTGAAGGTGAGAGGAAATTAGGGTTTTGGAAACCCTAGATTGTGGTGATTGGTTTATATATGGAAGAAATGAGGGAAGGTGTGTGTGTGGGAGAAGGTGGAGGAGGAGAAGGAAGAAGAGGATTGGGCTGAAAATTTATTTTGGGTATTGGGCTTTTTAGTGTGAAAATGTTTTCTATAAAAAGAGAAAATGAGTGTAAAAAAAAGAAATAGAATATGAGCAATCGAAATCAAGTGCCCTAGCACAAGTGGTAGTGGCTTGTGCTACATAAGCATCTAGTCCCACGTTCAATCTCGGGACAGTGTATATGCAGAGAGAATCTTGATTAGTCGTCCCACCTTTGAGGTGCACGCACAAATCGGCGGGAAATTAATCATCGAAATCGCTCCGATGAATACCACGAAGGAATCCAAAAAAGAAAAGAGCAGTTGGGCTCGATTCTCCCTCTTCATCAAGTGATGAGGATTCTATTCTCAATTTGAGTATGAAAGATTTAAAATTTTTGGGTTAGTTGTTTCATCAATAAAGAATGTGAACAATGGTAAATAAAAAAAAAAGAATGTGAACAATGATTAGATTGGGTAAATTTGGAATTGGATTAGGTTTTGGGTCTTGACATTGGGGTAATTTTCAGTGATATGTTCTTTTTCTTAATCATTTTAATTTGGTCTTTGTTCAAAAAAAGCTTTTTATCAATTTTGTCGTATGGTAAGCTCATAAGGCCTTACTAGTAGCCCCCTTCTCTTATATGTTGTATTCTTGGGCTTGCAGGGTGTTTGTTTCTCCTTTATCTTGAATGAAATTCACTTTCGAAAAAAATTAAATAACCAAGTGGTTGATACACTGACCGTATAAAGATATTTTATACTATCATGATTGAGGTGGCACTACATGATTAAATGACTGTGCAAAAAAATTATACATTGTTTGTAAATAAAAATTAAATCCATATTTTTAATACATTTTAATTTTTTATAACATATAATTAATCATATGCATATATATACATATATATATATATATATACTTAATTATATATGGTTGAACCCCAGTTCAACCGATTGGACTATTGAACATGTGAACCACTCTCTTATCCGGTTCAATGTATTGTCCGATTTTTTTTGTTTCCCACGGTATCTCCCAGCTTAGAAGGCCAAGAACTAATTCGTAGCGGATCTGAGTTCCATTTAAGGGTTTTTCGTTGGCCAATGGATTGCTACATATACCAGGCGAGGATCGAACCCCGACCCCTGCTTAAACAGACAAATGAGCTAACTACTTGACTAATCAAATTTGATTATAATGTCCTATTTTTAAACATTGATCAAGATATCGAAAACCCAAAACAAATAAACAACGCCAAAAAAAATAAATTTTTGGGTCAATAACTTATCAGTGGGCTTGCGACGGTTTTCTCAATAAGTTCATATTATCCATTGCAAGTCCATCACAAAAATTTTGGTGTGCCCTAGTACAAGTTGTAGTGGTTTGGGTTGCTTAAGTATTTAGTATTGAATTCGATTCCGGGGCGTGGGGCGGTGTGTATACAGAGAGGACATTGGTCAGCCGTCTCACTCTTGAGGTACACGTACAAACCGGTGGGAGACTAGTCATCGAAATAGCTCCGTTGGATATCTTGGGAACCAAAACAAAAAATTTTCAAAAAGTCATCTATTGAAATGTCATCAATATTTTTTTTATATTAAGTATCTTTAACTTGTAAGAGCCATTATTAGAAGAAAAAAAAAACTCAAAAGATAATAGATTTGAAAGACAACAATTGCAAACATATGTATAAAAGATTCACATATGATGGGATTCGAAATAAAATTTTAGTAGAAATATCGTAGTTCCCTACATAAGAACCTTATTAACAAACAAAGAGAATAAGATGATATTGAAATTAAAACATAAATTCTTAATGCACAATTAAAAATTAGTCAAAACAACCAATAAATAGTGTATAACATGTATCACATATGATAACATAATCTTTTTTTACAACATGTGATATATTATGCACAATATGTGATATATGTTGTGTACAACATGTAATATACATTGTGCACATTATATAATATATATTGTGCATACCATATTGACTGTTTTTTCATTGTGCATATTGTAATATTCAGATTAAAAAATAATAATGTGAACTAATTTAAATTCTAAAATAAAAAGATGAACACAACATAACTAATGGTACGAAGTTTGCTCATGGTGGCATTTTGCACATGTACCCCAAGGTTCGAGATTGTTGTTAGTCTCAACACAACAGAATTCAGAACATGTGAAAAATTTAGCTGATGAGAACTGCAATAGTTAATTATTTTGACATGTGAAATTTTTTTTAAAAAAATGCACCTTCTTTAATTTCTTTACCTGAGTTAGTTTTTTATTAAAAAATAAAAAATATCTCATTTTCTCAAGGAAAGTATTTCGTGAATGTGTACGTTACAAAGGGTGTGATATGATTTTTATTTTTGGTAAGAGGTGACTCAATTTTAATTAAAACAAAGAAAATAAAAAAGAAGAAGAAAAAGCTACCTATGTATAAACCAACTAATTTATATATATTATTTTTTTGAGAAATCGTTTTTACTAATTATTTCTTCCCATGCTAAAGTGATAAATTCTGCATACAATATTTCTTTTTTAATTCTTCAAATAACATATATACCAAAAAAATATTCAAATAACATTGTTTTTTCTATTAATTTAAAAATTGAGAAAATCTCTAATTTAAAGATTTAATAGTAAGACATAGACATGAAACAAATATAATAAAATTTTACGTTGAAAAGAAAAAAGAAAAAAAAAACATTGATGTTACTCATAGAAAAGAAAATATATCACAAGTCTATTGAAAATATCTTGAAATCTAAGGATAAAATTTCACATAATACCTTAAACTTAAAGGCTGAGTTTGTATTGTGTTTAATAACTTATACATATACACAAATACACGAAATACATATACATATAAATTTGTGTATTGTATTTAATAACTTATACAATACATATTTTAATTTGTGTATTGTGTGTACTTGTATTTTATTTGTTTTATGGAAAAATAAGTAAAATTTATTTAGAAATATCCAAAAAGTTACTTACCAGACTATAGGGGTGTTCATGGCCCGGACCGGGTTGAGTCATGAAATTTGACCCGGTGATTTTTTTGGGATGGGTTCGGTATGTGTTTCGGGTTGGTCTGGTATGACTCGATGTTATATTTTTGTTCTTTTAGATACATTTTTATATAATAATTTGTGACATGTTATAAATTTTTAAAATTTTATGAATATATTTTAGTTAATTTGATGTCATTTTTATATTGAGATACTTTATTTTCAAACATGTATTGCAAAATATATCTTAAATTTATTATTTACATGTAGTATTTTATAATTTTATGATGTGTATTGTCCAAATTATAATGTATCATACAAAGGTCGGGTTGATCCGGTATAACTCGGTCGTTCATCGGGTCATTACTACCAGGTCAGGTTCGGGTTTCGAAAATTGGTTCGGTCTTAATATCTGGCCGGGGTCGGTTTGGCCAAACCCGGGTCGTACACCCCTACTACTTACCCCTAACCCCCTGCACCTCACCCCATTGAGCTTCCAAAACCTTTTCATCATCTCTGGTTGACATTCTGTGAGCAACAGGGGTGGCGACCGGGCGGCGTTCAAAGCAGCAGCATCGACGATGACACTCAAAGAAACAGCACCGTCTTCGAGTAACAGTTATGACAGTTGGAGCAGATCGAGGGGCGGCGTTCAGAGCAGAGGGGTGGCGGCAGCGTCCGAGCAGGGACGAATGAAGAAGAGAGAGACGACGACGACCTAACGGGAGGGGTGGTTGCGGTGGTGGTGGCAGCGGCGGAAAGATGGTGGTGGTGACTTTATTTCTTCTCTCTATGTGTTTTTTTATCTTCTTCTCCTTTGTCTCGGCTGGTGGCTACAGCGGCGGGGTTCGGACCGGGGTTAGTGGTGGTGGAGGAAGGTGGTGGAGTAGTGGTGATATTGAGGGTATAGTTGAACTAATGTAAAGTAAAAGAAAAGTTTGTGAAATAAAAATTTATAAAAACATGAATATTTTTCAATAACTAATTGCAAAAATTAAAAAATTAAAATAATAATAAATTCTTTATAATTATTGAAATCTTTAATAAAATTATTGGAAAAAGTTAATGTTTACTTTTGTATATCCTATATATAAAAAAGAATTAAGATCATATATATATATATATATATATATATAAAAGAAACAAAATTATAAAAGTAGTAGGAAAAAAAAAACATAGAATCAAAACAATAAACTAACCTCACAGAAAAAACGTGCCCTAAGCTTGAGGGATAAGTTGCCACTTCAAATGCTTGCTTCCAACAACTTCATCACATCCTTTTAAAAAACTTCTTGTCACATTTTCCGGCTGCAAAAAAGTCATCCAAAAAACATGGTAAAGAATTTCAAAATAAAAAACAAAAATAAAGAACCCTAATTAAATAACTGTTTAACGTAACCCTCGCTTAAACACCAAATCAAACACTTAATAAGGATTCAGCAAACACATATCGATCATCATTTGATCACCCTTTTCTTTAACTCTTCAATGGTTTGTTCAAATTTAATTTGAACTTCCTAAGAAGAAAATTTGTAAAATAATCAAATTCCTTATTTAGAATACACAAAAAACTCCAAATGAAAGCATTACCAATTACCCTCATCACAAAATTTCCCTATTAACTTTACACTTGCAACTCCAAGGATGTATTTGCCGAATATGTGGTTCTAGGTTTTGGTTAGGTCTCTACTCATCTGCTAAGAGTGAGGTAATAAGCACAAATCCCTTATATGTCTTATATTGAGGTTTCATATTTTTATCAAGTTTATAAGTAATGTTTCATGTACACTACAAAATCAGTCACCATAAGTTATCATTTATAATAATCCAACTTTTTAAAACTAGTAATCCAACTTTTAAATATGTTATTAGATTAATTTATAGTATTAAAAGTTAGATTAATGATTTTAAAAAGTTAGATTATTGTATTATATATGGTGGCTGGTGGCTGATTTGTGATACACACAGATCATTTCTTTAAGTTTTATTTATGAAAAATGGATAAAGAAAAACCTAAAAACACATGCATAGTTATACATGATAATGGTGAATATCTAGTTAATAATATGTTTAAGAGTTACGTTATTTGTTTGAATTCTAATATAATTGACTTTGGTGTTGATGAGTGTTTTATTTAATGAAGTGTGAATTGTTCTTAATTGACTAATTATTTTTACCCGTTTTTTTGTAAACATGTTTGAGTCATCAATATCTTCAGTGGATAATAGTTCAACGGAGACTCTAATCTCTCTATGTTGTTATATCATTATGAATCGCTTGTACTTCCTCCTAAAAATCTTGCTTTGCTAAGATCAAATGGACGATTTGAGAGTCGCATCTCGGATTGAGTTTAAATTTGGGAAGCATTTTGTGCAAAGAACAAATTATTCTGATCTTATATCAAGGCAAGTGGATTCATCATTTACCTTCATTTCATCTATTCTTGAATGCAACGTCTATATTTTTTTATAATTAAAAATTAAAAAAAACACAAATTAAATAGAATTCCAACCTTAAATTGCAATTTTTTCAATTGCAAGGCATAATCACATCACGTACTTTATCTAATTGTTGATAAAGTGTTCAAAAGAGATTGAAAAAAATTGAGATGATGAAAAATTATTTTTGCATTTTTTTTCGGTAAATTATATATTTTTTATTTTGGTAAATTTTTGTATGTGTTGTGTTTAATATTATGTGCACGTACATAACATGATAACTAATAATAATAAAAACTTATTAAGTACATTGAGAGAAATAAATTCATTTATTATGTAACATGTATTTTTTGACATATAATAAAAATCGCTATAGAATAATTATATTTCATTTATATATAAAAAATTAAATAGTATAGAATAAATAAATTTTTGATCTCGGTGCATCTAAGAATACAGTACGAAGATAGAAGATTAAAATAGACCAGTGATAAGGTGACACAGAGAGTTTCCTAATACAAAAGTTTTGCTCCAGAATGTGGCATCTGTCATCACACTACACACCCTTCAAAATTTTCTACTAATTTTTTTTATTATTAATTTTTGGAAGCATTTATTTCAACTCATCATCACTAATTTCTGTGCCATATATATAACATAAAATCGTCCCTAACTAATAAGGTTCTCTTTACTTGGCCCTTCCTGTTTTCGGTGGGTTGTAACCTTTACTATATCTATATGCATACCTCACCTCCTGAATTTAATCCCTTTCTTTAATTCTTTAATTATTTTATATATGTTTGAAATTAATTAAATACCAGGCAACTAGAAGTTCTACCATAAATTTGTAACCATAATGATATATATATATATATATAGTCTTTAGATTAGTTTGTAGGTTATTATAATTTTGTGAAATATTTTCCATATGTATTTTAGTTACATAAATAAAGTATTGGATAATATCACTATTCCAGTCAAAACAGTAAAAAAAAAAAGTTCAGTTTAACACTTTTGTCCAAATAACATTCTTAATCATGTGTATTTTTTAATGGGTTGAATAATTTCGGTTCAAACTCCTATTTTTGGTTGGTACAATTTTGTACCCATAGCAAAGCTCTTTCAGTTAAGAAGGTGGACTAGATGAGAAATGTCATGATAATTAGGGGTAGAGGGAGAAAAGAAAAAGACTATAAAGGGGGTTATCGATGAAAATTTGAGGATCTAAATCCTAATGTTATTCACAATAGAATGTAATAACGTCGTTTGATCTATGTAACTGATCCCATATAGTGGGATAAGACTTGATGTTATTGTTGTTGTATTTTGTATTTGTATTTTTTAAAATGTGTTTCTTGATTTTTTTACATTATTCAATTTTATTTGAACATATAAATTAAAGAAATGATTGAATATTTGTTGTTGTTAATTGAAATTTAGATGAATTCTGCAAATATTACTCTTTAATATTAACATTGATTATCTTTGTATACCTTAATTGTTCTTCTCAATTACTCCCTCTTTCCGTGTTTCATCAAATAAATTAACAAATGTATGTTATGTAGAATTTCTCAAAATAGATAATTATTATTATTTATATAAAACTATATATATATGATTCTCTTGATCGACAACGGTTTCTAAATAGAGGGAGTAGTACAAGTTAAAATAAATAAATAAAGTGCAAATGAAACACATGATTATCTCTCTTGATCGACAATGATTATTTTTTTTCAACTTTTGAGCCGATATATAACTTTGATTATTTATTATTAGATGATATATATATCCAATTTAAATAGGATCTATATATAATTCAATAGATGAAATATGTCTATAACTATATATATAATGAGGTTAGTATAACGAGTAATTAATGTTAAATGCACAATGAAAAACCAGCTCAATCAGTCAATAAATGAGATTATGGGCCACAATTACTTAGCCCATTACAATTTCAATGATTATTTGGGTCCAAACCGAAGTCAAAATGGACTCATTATCTACATTGGCTGATTATGCATATAGTACTATTGTAGTATAACTGATAGATGTTTAGACTGCTTAAGTATCATGTCCTAAATATGATCGTCCTTGGACGATATGTATGCAGAATATCTTATGATAATTTGCTCTCCACCCATCAAAAAGATAATCTCCGTCATAATTAGAGAGTAGTCATCTGACTACGAATACTCGAGAGAAATTAAAACTCATAAAAGATAAAATATAAAATATTATTAAATTGAGTTAATAATAATTCTCTAACTTGTGATTTGTAGTATTAATGTTTGATCAGATCACTCCTCTCTTGACATATATATCTTGTGTTAGTTTTGTGTGTCTCTTATATGGGAAGAGACAAAAAGAAACCGAGTTCTCTCTATCTATACCCTTATTTTTCGCTTCTCAATTTCCTTTTTCCTATATTTACCTTTTTCTTTTGCTTATATATAGGCATAGTCTCATCATCACATATATATAGAGGAGGCAAATTGAAAGAAAGAAAGAAAGGGGTTATTATTATTATTATTATTAGTATATATATTAGAATTATATATATAGGGAGGGTGGGGGGACCAATGAAGAATACGATGAAGAGGCTAAAGGAAGGATTCAAGTCATCAGAGAGTGTTCTGAGCATGTTACTGGTGCAAGTGTTTGCAACAGGGATGCAGTTGCTTTCAAGAGTCATTTTGGTTCATGGAACCTTCATTTTTGCTCTCACTTCTTATCGCCATATTGTTGCTGCTTTCTGTGTTGCCCCTTTTGCTTTCTACTTTGAGAGGTAATCAATTCAATAATCATCTCATAACCATATCATCATTTTATTAAGTGAATTTGCTAGAGACACAACAAAAAAGCATTAAAAATGTACTCATGATTAAAAGAGTTATTTGGGCCATAAAGTGTTGGGCTTTGTTGGCTGTTTTGGCTGATTTTTTGTTATACCTCAAGCATTTGTGTTTTATTAATGTTTATATTAATTAGTTGAGATTTGCTGTTTGCTCAATAAAAAATCAGTGAAAGTCTGTTAATATATAAATAATTTTGAATTACAATCACTCAATTTACTAAAAATTTACTTTTTATAATGAATTATTTTGGGCCAAAAAATTGCTAGATTAGCTCCAAGGTCATTTAGCAACTTTTGTGACCCAAAATATCCTATATTCACTGATCTTTTCATTATATTATATAAATAATATCACTCTTATTATACATTTTTGTCAATGAAAAACATAACCGTCTAAGAAAAAATAGGAAATTTATGACTAGAAGATACCTACCGGTCTTAATTAGTACAACCTTGTTAAAAAAAATTTTAATCCTAACTGAACAAGCTTATTTATTTATTATATGTATATTTATTAAGATTTTCATTATTAACTCTTTTCTCTTTGTTTCATTATTATGTATGTATATATATCTAAGTGATTATTAATATGTTGGATTATAATCTCTAAAATATTTTGAGATTGCAGGAACCGTACAAAGAAGTTCAGTTTGAAAGTTTGGTTTTGGATCTTCATTAACGCCTTAGTGGGGTACGTATATATATATATTCTTAAGTTATATTCCTCTTGAAGACAATATAGAAGTTCAATCAAAAATAAAGAATTAAAGACAATAATATATATATATATATATATGTTGAGAATTCAGTGACAAATGACAAGAATCACTTTTGCTTTTAAATGTATTTATTTATTTTTTGGTGACTGAATGAAAACTTTTAAATGTATTTATGCATGTTTGGATTTGCATACTTTAATTTGTATTAATAATTAAAACTTTTGTAGGAGAACATTTGAAAAAGAATAATTTTAATTTAAAAAAAAATCATGAAGATCAACGTATGGAGATGTGGATGTGATATTAATGAGCTTTGTCTATGTTTGGTTTTTATTATTTTAGAAGAGAAAAATGTTTTTTTTTACACTACAAAATCAATCTTATCAATAATCATGTGTAATATAATTCAATTTTTTAAAATAATTAATATAACTTTTAATATTATACTATTAATCTAACATTTTAAAAGTTGGATTAATGATTTTAAAATATTGGCTTATTGTATATAATGATTGATAGTGACTGATTTATAGTATACATATATAGCATTATTACTCTTTTTATTTTATTTTTTGTTATAAGTTATCTTTTAAGGAATTAATTTTCATCCACAATCACTCAATCATGTGTTGTCACGTTAACCATGATTATATTTTCTCTCCCTCACTACCTGAACAGTCATACAAACAGAGTGTTTTGATGAGATGTAATTAGTGTAAAATATTTTTACACCGACATGCATCAAAATTAAACTCATCTTTTAATCTAAAATGAATCAATATAATACAAACACACGCATAAGTTATAAGTTTACAAAGTATTGAAACTTGAAAGATGAAAATCTCCATTGCCTTAGAAAAACTCATGAAGATGGATAAAACATTTCTTGGAAGATAAACATTGCTTTTTGTATTAGAATCATACGTTAAAGTTTGGTACTTCATGGATACATTTTTGTTGGCCCTTATCTTTAATTTCCTTCCCACTTTAAATAAATATCTTTTTATGGAATAATTATTTTTGCACCGTAAATATGCAGTTTTTATTTTGGAAGCTTATTTGCAATTAGAACTATTTCTAAATATTGACAAAGTGACCATTACCTTATTATAATTTTCAAGTCTTTGATAGCAACACTTTGGTATATTTGGATTCATTAATTAGGATTGGTGATTGTGATGAGCATGAGACTTTTGGTTTGATTTTGTGTGATAGTTATTCTCTCTATTCCTCTTTAATAGTTTTTTTGGATTTTTATATAAGTATTAAAAAAATAGAAAATACCAGTTAAACAAATCGATTAGCCTATTTAACAACATTTTGGCCCAAGTAAACTCATCTCTAAGAAGTTAATTTTTAGTAAGCTGAGTGATGTGACCTAAAATCTTTACATTAGCTGATTTTGACTGTCATTGTGTAAATAGCATCACTTTAAAAAAAACACATTAAGAATCTTGATTTTATTAAAAAAATATTAAAATGATTATGTTAAGCTATATATTTCCACTAACATATTTTCTAAATAAATTACTACATTAAGAATAAAATTGATATACTATCATTAAATATTTATTGAAATTATAAAAATAATAATTAATATGAAATAAAATTTCTTATCTTAAACGTTCATTATTTTGAAATTTAGGAAGTAATTATTTATTTGAACTCTTCTCATCTTATTAAGTGTAGAGTTATTCATCATGTACCATATATATATATACATTAAAAATGTCCATAACATATTTAAAATAAAAAAATCTAAAGATATAGATAATGTATAAATATATTGAAATTACAAATATTATCTAACGGATCTACTTTTTCGTACCTCATATTAATATTCACCTTCCTTTTATCGCCCTTAAATTTTAATTTAATTATATTATAATATTATAATTTTTTTATTTATTATTGATCATGCTAATAAATATTTTATAAATATCTTAAATAAATGAATATACTTAAGATTTCTTTACGTGAATGATTTGACTATGATGCTAATTTGAAAGTTGGGACTACTTTCAATTTAAAGTACTATATTTTTCTATATTATTTTGTTATTCCACATATAAATTTTATAATTCATATTATTTTCTCGTTTTCAATATTTCTTATCTAGAAATTGATAATGTGACTAGTAATAAATTATGCCGAATAATTTTTTTTCCTCATATTCTAGTTAGTAACACCTAATAATATTTTTTTCTGAGAAATTATGGAGATTGCAAAAATGTTATATATATTAGCAAATAAATGACCTTAGCTTGTTGGGTTCGAAGTACACGATTTCGTAATTAATTAATTAATTAATTTTTTATGGAGTGTTGCTAAGATTTGCGTCGAAAGTTCTCCTTTCTACTCTTTTAGCAAACCTAGTCCTTTTTGTGTGTTGAGAACAACCAATTAATATTACTTGTGTTTTTTTAAATATATAGTTAGGCAAAAAAATAAAATTGAGAATATTAAATGAGTTAGTTTAGCCGTACCATGGCATATTTAATTCTTAACGGTGTCTTTTTAACTAAATATAAAATCACTTTTCTATTTCTTGTAACTATCCAATATATAACCAAGAAAATTGCTTTTAGGCGATAAATAGAACATTTTTCCTCTTCCTTTTTTAGAGTGGATGATAGTGATACACACACACATATATATATATTGACATATATAATGTAATTTTAAAAATATATGTAAATGTTTAATATTAGGTAAAATATTCATTTATGTATGATTTTTTTAAAATTTAATATGCATGATCATCAAGATAATATCATATAATTTAACAATTTGATTGATCTAATTTTATATTTATTGTAAGTTATTAGATGAAGTAATAAGTATAGAACACTTATTACCATTAGAGGAAGTGAACCCATCCTCTCTCTCTCTATATATATATATAGAAATGTCACTACATTATTTTTAACATATACTTGTGAAGTGTTGATAAAAGTATTGTAAAAAAATGATATATTCACATATGTTGATCATTGAAAATAATCATAAACAATTATTTGACAATTGATGATCGTTGAAAATACTTATAAACTAGTTTTAAGTATTTTCGATAATCACTACTTGTCAATATTACTTTATTAACAATAATTTTATGGACACATTTTAATGTTAAAAATATAATGCTCTTTTTTTTCTAGTAGTGTGTAAACTATAAATTATCGGTCTCTTGTTAAAGAATTTGTATCTATTTAGATAGAATCTAGCTAGAGTCTACTTAAAATTAGTCTCATACTTAATCAATTTTTTCGTACAAATTAACAAATCCAATATTATATATTGGTGAGTGCAACAAATAGAATATGAAAACTTAACCGCATGACCAGTATAATCGTGCTCATTAAATTCATAGTTCTATTATTATTTGTCAGAGACTTGTGTTTATCCCTTTCATTCAATGTCTAAGATAGAAACTAAGACTTGTGAATTTATTTAATTTTAAATGAAGAAATGCCACTAGAGGAACATTAATTTATTAAGCTGCAAATGTATTTTAATAGCAAAAACAACTTTATATGATTCGAGTTATAATAAATAGTTTAATTATGATGTAACAGTGTAAAAAATTTGAGACTGTCAGTCAATCATATTCATTTATATGTATAACTTTTTAATTAATATATAATTAAGTTAAAAACTTTTAATGTATCATGCAATAAATGAATATTAATATAAAATTATTTTACATTTACAGTTAATTAAAATTAAATTCTATTAAATAAATTATAAAATTAATATCCGATTTAAGTCATGTGAGTGAATAGAGGAAAATCATCATATCTCCCACCATTCATGCTTTTTTCTATTTTATTAATAATAAATATATAGTTTTTTCATTTCATAAAAATTATGTAATGTGTATATATTTGATTAATTGATAAACATTTTAAACTTTTAATTAAATGTCTAATCCTTGCCTTATATAGGAGTATCAAGCATGGAATTTTATTTTTTTTTATATGATAAAATATGATTGGTAAAATAGAAGAATAATATATATGCATGATTTAAAAATAAGTAATATTCATATTTGTGAATGCAATTGTTGCAAGTAGCTAGCTAGCTCCTAGCACTAGTTAATTAATTTGAAAAACTTTTTATCCATTATCTTAAAATTAAATTCACACATGACCTGTCATATTTTAACTTTTTCCCTAAATTCAATACAAGTATAAAAAATAATTGTGACACGTTCTATAGAGTATAGAGAGAATATTTAATTTAATTTAATTAATATAATAATGGTATTTCCCAATTGCAGGATGACCATGGCTTTGGGACTGTTCTATTATGGCATAAGAGACACTTCGGCTACTTACTCTGTCAACTTTCTCAACCTTGTTCCTATATGCACCTATATTGTCTCTATCATATGCAGGTAATAAATATTAGGACTTGTATGATTTTTATTTTTATAATGATGTGAAGAAAATACTAAATAAGCTATATTAATATAAATTTTTAATAATTTAAATATTAAATATGTCAAAAAATAAAAATATTGTCAATAAAAGTAATATTAACTGTTAAAAATACTTAAAAGTAATTTATAAGTATTTTTTAACGATTATTAATTGTTAAAGAATAATTTATAACTATTTTCAACCGTCAATAAATGCTATTATAACTTTTATTGACAATATTTTTATCAACACTTTTTGACAATTACATGTTGAAGATAATCATTATTGTTATAGTGAAAATTATAACTATAGTATTATTGTGAAATCCTTAATTGATATATCGTTACGTATATGATTTCATCATAAATTCGAGTTTATATTAGAATTTTCCATACTAAAAATATAGAAAATATAATTTTATTGTTTTTGTTATTTTCAGTATTTTTTTAAATTCTGACAATAGAAAATAAAAAAATGAAAATAACAACACATTAGAGTTACTGCCCTTTTTAGTTATGATGCTCTCTGTTTATCAATTTTATTTTATTATTATTAAATGTAATAAATAAATGAGATGAGTATGAAATATAACGACACATTTAATATAATGTTTGATAGTAGAGAAAGATACAAAAATAGAAACAAAAAGCATATAAAATTATTTGATTTTATAGATAGAGACAAAAATAGATAATTTTCTTTTTCTTTCAGAATACAACCTTTTTTGTATTTTTATAATTCTGAATTATGAAAAATAAAATATTTTCACAAAATTTCTCCCAATTTAAACCTTTATTTATCTTCATATTATTTATTTATATCTTTGTCCTTACAATTTATCTATTTTTATATTTTTATATTTATTATGTCTATGTTTCTATTATTTTCTATTTATCTGTAGTTGTATTTCTAAAACATCGGCTGTCAAACACTATATAATAATAAATGAGATATGAATGAAGTGAAAGCTGATAAAAGATTGGTTCAAAAGGGAACCTAACATTTTTTATATATAAAAAAAACAGATCATTAAATTGAATCTCTGCTTGCATGTGCCTAGCATTATTTCACAACCACATACATATCACCGGTTAAAAAAGAATGAGTGTAAATTAATTAATTAATATATAATACTATATTAACATTTAAAATTGATGCTACATATATACTATAAATTGATATTAGATCAACTACAAATACAAAAGGTTATTATTATAACAATTCTCATTGTTTCAATATAAAAATTTGAATATAATGTTAGATTAAGTTAAAATATAAATTTAAATAGATGTTAGATTCTATCATATTTGAATTGAGTGACTGATTTAGGTGTTGTTTGATTTCTGTTTTCATTTCCTACTTTTTTTCTATTTTTAAAATTTTGTGAAGGAAATACTGAAAAAAAAAAACAATAAAATCATTTTTTTTCAATATTTCCTTCATAAAATTTTGAGAACATAGAAAACATGAAGTGAAAGTAGAAACTAAATTACAATTTAATGTCAAATTTAGTATACATGAAATATTTTAGTGTTTATGAGATATGTATTCATCCATATCCATTATAAATAAGAAGATTTTAAATATTCTAAGAGTGATAGATTGAATATCGATACATAATACCAGAGGTGGTGGTGGTGGTTGCAGGATGGAGAAACTGGGATTGAAAACATGGGGAGGGAAAGCAAAGACAGTGGGAGCAATATTGTGTGTTGGGGGAGCATTGGCCACAAGCCTTTACAAAGGCAAACAATTCTATATTGGGAATAATCATAATCATAATCATGATCATGATCATAATGCTAAGGGCTATGATGATGTTGTCACACACAAGACCAACATGCTTCGTGGCACTTTCTTTTTGATCTGCAGCTGCTTCTCCTACACTGCCTGGTTTATTGTGCAAGTATGTATATATGCATGAATATATATATATATATATATAATATATCAATTTAGAGGAATCAGAGTGAGAGGAATAAATTTGAATTACTAAATCTTATATAAATGATCAAGATTTAAAATAGAGTTATATGATTTTTTTACGTGATTATGTGATATTTTAAAATTTTCTAATCTTAAGCATTTATGGGTGATTTTATAGCTAAAATTTACACTTTTAACTCTCGTATAACTTTAATATTTTCACTGAATACATTCCTACATCTACGTATACATATACATGTGTACATATCATAATCTTATTTGCATTTCTAAAATAAAAATATATACATTGATATATAGACTTATATAGTATATACCTTTAAATAATTTGATATGTCATTATAATTTTATACATGTGCATCTATATTAGAAACGCATTTGTAATGACAATATATGTATAATAAGACTTATAATATGTAACTGATAAATAATTTAAGATTAAATTAGACTATTTAAATATTTGATATGTAATAATTTAATTATATATATATATATATGGATCATAATCATACGTGCATTTGTATCATAATATAGTTTGTATATTTTTAATATGAAAACATATTTATTATTAGGCTTATAGTATGTGAAATCAACAATGTTTGACGTACAACAGAAATACGTCCAACGTGTGCTATCCATGTTACAGGATGTGTGCTATACGTATAGCTAGCACACATCCTGTAACATGGATAGCACACGTTGAACACAAGTTGGATGTATTTCTGTTGTACGTCAAACATTATTGATTACTTAATACACAGTGTGTATAAACATTTCTCTGATTATATATACATTGTCCATCCTCATTGACTTAGATTATTATTATCCTTCTTAAACATACATGTATATTAATATTTTGAATTGAAACAGGTGAAGTTGCTGAAAGAATTTCCATTCAGGTATTGGGGAACAATGCTAGCATGTATAATGGCTGCAATTCAATCAGCAATAATAGGTGTATGCATAGATTCTAGTAAAGCTGCTTGGAAACTAGAGTGGAATCTACAACTCATCACTATTTTGTACTCTGTAAGATCATATTCTTAACACTATTCTCTCCAACTAATCATTTATAATTAAGGACCTTCTTATCATGAACACATATTTTTATATAATTAATATAATCACTTACATATCAAGTAATAGTGAATTCATTGTAGGGAAAATGACCAAACAATGCATACAAAATTTGCATTACTCAGCATCCTTGTTTTCTTTCTAGTCTTTTTAAAATATGTTTTGCTTTATAAATCTTTAAAAGAAATTTTATTTGTGTCTATTTTCATTGGTTCTAAGGATAGACTTAAGAAAATCATAAAGTCAGTATTATAGAAATCAAAGACATAATAATGACTCAAAGCACTTGGATTCTTATCAACATCTTTATATATTTATGTCTCCCTTTCAATACTCAAAAACTTGAATGAATAAAAAATTGATAATTTTATTCATTGAATCAGTATGACTCTATTTCTATCTTTATTATAACTCCTGTACTAAATAATTAACAGACTCATTTTTTCACCGTTTTTGTTGATTTTGCACTAACCTTAAATTTTACATTAAATTATTCAATTTTCTTTAGATATTTATAATATTTAATAATAGGAAACAAGACGTCAACAACAACAACATGATGTCAAAATTACAGCAAAATGCATGTTACATGCCTCTCAATCAATTTTCTTTATGATAATAAATTATGATTTGTGATAATAATTTCAATTTTTTATTAAAAATTTTAAATATGAAAATTTTTTTATTAAAAATTTTAAATAGATGTATATATATATTGTTCTCATTATTATATTATTATTATTATATCTACACCCACACTACAAAAATTTAAAAAATTATTATATTAAACTTATAAATATAAATGATGTAACATTTTTATCTCCACGACCACAACTAAAAATTTATGGATCTTCGAATCTTATGTTAATTTTATTAATTTGTGAAGGGAGCATTGGCTTCAGCAGCTACATTTTGCTTGCTATCATGGACTATTTCGGTGAAAGGACCAACTTACCCTCCTATGTTCAATCCCCTGTCTCTTGTTTTTGTGGCCTTATCAGAAGCTCTCATTCTTGGTGAACCATTAAGTATTGGAACGTATGAACATTTTCCCTTCTTAATATTATTATTATATGCCAATTATTTCAATTTTCTTTTAGATATATTTGTGAGTTTAATTTTGAAAAGAAAAAAGAGATAGAAATTCAGAGTAAAATTTTAAAATTGTACATTGTAAATCTTTTCTCTTTTTTTCGGTTCTCTTCAAAAGCCAAACTCACATACACAAGAGTAGTTTCTTTACTTTGATTCAAGGTAATTCAATCTTGCAAGTGATTATAGTGTCACTATATTGATTTGCTAACTATATATTAACATTATTTGCCAACATTTTTCCTTCTTAATATTTTAATTTCAATAAAATTAAGAGTTTAGTCTAAATGAGTTTTACACTGTCATCCAATCATATAATGTCACGTAAGTAAATATGATTACTTTTCACACTTATTACTTGAAAATTTATCAGTAATGTTTGTTGTACAATAGAAATACATCCAACTATTATCTAACGTGTGTTATACATATGACACACATTACGTATGACATATAGCATACGTTAGATAGTTGTTGGATGATATTTCTGTTGTACAACAAACATTATTGAAAAAATTATGCAAAACGAGAGATATGGTTGGACGACTTTACAGTGTCAGCACATTATAATTAAACTCTAAAATCAATACATTAAAACATTTTTTTTCAAGTTGAATAAAAATAAAATAAAATAAAAATTAGGAATTATTTTCTAAAATCACATAAACCCCTAACTTTTCTTAGCCTCTTTTGAGAATCTAAAGTTTACTATTTGCTTATATGATACATAGAGAAAAAAAAACTACTAATCTAATAAAATCAATAATTAATTTTGCAGGATCTTGGGAATGGTATTGATCATATCAGGATTGTACTTTTTTCTATGGGGGAAAAATAAAGAGAAAAAGAACTTGGTTCATCCAAATGTACCAGCAGGAGAAGTGTCAACAAACATTGTGGCTGAGCCACCAGCAGGGGAGCAAGCAACAGCAGTAGTAGTGCCAAGTTCTTCACCTAATAACACTAGTGTTGTTCTAGTAATAGAAAGTAATAATAAGATTGACATAATTACTGAGTGAAACTTTTGATGTGAATTTTTCTTTTTTAATTTGGTAGGTATCTTGTCCTTAGAGTTGAATATAATTACTAATTTTCATGAGAATAGATATAGTTATGTTGAATTTCAACAAATAAGCTAAGTTGGAGTATATATAAAGGGAAATGATGTTTTGATATCCAAAATGGATGTATATACTTGACTAAGTGTGAAAAATGATAGAGAGATAATGAATTGAATGAAAAAGTAAGAAATAAAAATGGTGGAACCCTTATATTTTGTGAGTAGGATGTTTAAATATTTGAAAGTGATTGATGTTAAAATATTTTGTTTTCATTTTCTACTTTTATATAGGTATAAAAGTTGTTTACTTGTTCCAATAATGTTGGTCGTACAACAGAAATACGTCTAATAAGTATCAAACGTGTGTTATACATGTTATGGAATGTGTGCTCTACATACGTGTGCGATACAAAAAACCTGAAGTTGTGATTAAATTTCCATCACAAAAACACCTAAGTTCTGGCAAGTTCAGAAACTTTAAGGATATTAGTTTTGGGAAAACAAGCCCAAGAGATGCCTCATCCTGCTCTCCTTGACCACTCACAACAAGTGATATAAAGAGCTTGTGGCTCTTATACCAAATAACAGAAGCTACGTCCGAGCTATATATAGCGTAATACATACTATGACAATATTGCAGATTATATAAATAGTCATCAAATAATTCATACCATCATACTACAACATACATACTGTCAAACCAACATATATAGCATGTGATTCTATCATACTTTACTGCATAGTCACGTTACAACATAAATCAGTCAATCAACACATCCATCATACATATAGCATATAACATAACATATAAACTAAAGAGAAAATCTCTAAGTTGTATATCCTAATCATTTCTATCATGTTATCTGCCTAAGCATGTTGTATACCTAAACATGTTTTCTACCTAAGCATGTTATTCTACTACAACTACTACTCATACATAAGCATATAAACACAATAAAATAAACAAACATAAATTTTACTATGTGGCACTACATGACACATCCACTATATAACCTCCACTCATCTGGAATGGTTTGAAACTGAGAAGCACCGCTAGCTCCGGCTCCAGCTATCGGTACCGCGTTTGCATCTGACATGTAAAAGACTGATGAGAACCTCAACGAAACAAGGAAAACTTTCTACTGCAGATATCCTCCCCCAGCCAGCTACAGGCGCGCTCAACTAGAGTGTTCCTAGCGCGGAGCTGGGTCGCTCAGTAACTCCGCGCCCAGCGAGAAGGGTCCTCGCCTGGCGGGGTTGCACCCGACAAGACTGACTCCCGCCCGAGGGGACACAACGTAAAAGAACAACTAGGAGACTTACTTGAACTGCGAGATCGCCTCCAAGCCTTATACTAGACCTCCTAGTTCAGTTTCTCACAGAAGGATTATCAAAACACTGTTTTAACTAAGTAGAAGTACTAAGTGCAGTGTGTAAGCTATCCACCCTTTCATATATAAAGCGTGAGGAGGGAGCTCAACGCTGAAAACTAAGTGATATGGGGCTTCCCACTCTCACCCAGCGCCGCTTGAATGTAGCAGGAAAATAAGATTTACTTTATGATGTATGTCAGTTTAGAAACCAAAATTAAATCAAATTAAACTTTAAATCAAATGCAACATAACATGAACTAAGAGTTTAGAGACAATGATTTTATATTAGTTCGACAATTTCTATTTATTTTCGGTTTTCAACTAAATTAGTTGAGTTCCACCGACACTTGTGTGATCAAACTACAACTAGATGTCTAGGCTTTATTCATAGTGAGCAGGCTGATTACATTGACAAAAATCTAAATTTTAAAATTTTGAAACTTGGATCTTCTTGAAAGCAAAACTCGAAAATTAAGAGTTTCAAAGAGTTGTTTGTGAAATTTTATGATCAACGAGAAGAAATGAAAATGGATAGAAATAATATGCAAAGAGGCACGAGATGATTGAAATCTGAATTTTGATAATGGACCTTAAAGTGAATGAAGCAACAAAATTCAACAAACTCAAGAATAATTAAGGATATAGGTGCCACTCCTAATGGAGATATATAAGTCTTGAGACGTCACAAAAGAATTATAATATTGCCTTTGATAAGTCTAAGAAAGAAAACTCTTGAACAAGAGAAATTCTCACACAAAATTATAAATAAAACAAAGTCTGAATTAATAGGCATTGAATCAAATTCTAAGTAGCTTACACTTATTACAAATGAAAAACAACATAAAATTAAAATAAGAACTCATCAAAATAACCCAAAATTTGTGTAGCTCCGAACCAACACAAAAATCTTTATCCTTTTAATCATTTGATATGGTTCTTGGCTCAAAATTCATCCTTGATTCATAGACAATCTAGACTTCATTATTTTATAATTATACAAAAAATTGTTAACCCTTTTATGATTATTTCAAACTCTTCCTCTTTAAAGATAATTCGTCCTCAAAATCATGTGCTTCTTGTAATGAATCCAAGCTCTTCTTGGATCAAAGATAAGATTTTGTTTCACTTTATTTGCTTAAGAAGCTTGATGCCTACCTTTTTTAAGCTTCTTCATAACACTTTGGGTGACACATTTCATTCCAAATCCAATTCACAAAATTTGCTTTCTATATCTTCTTTAAAGAAAATGAATAAGCAAAATTATTTAAATACTCAGAATTTATTGTTTCACCTTTCATGTTTTGGGCAGTCATGAACACACTGTCAAATGAAGTGTCACTTGCTTTCAGATCGATCTCATTTTTTGCGAGAATGTTGGAAACAATAGAGGCTCCAATGGAAACTATTTGTTTGTCGAATTGATTTTCTAATTGCTGCAAGATTTCTTTATTCTCAAATTTAGGAAGCAAGTTTGGAATCTCTTCTTCTTCAATTTGAATGACTGAATGCTCCAAAGAAAATTTAAGTTTGTGCAACTTGTCTCTTCATATATTTGCTCTTCATTCCGAATAATTGACTTTTCATTTCTTCTTCCAAATTTTTAGAATTAATCTTTGGAGCCAAATAATCTTTGTTGAGTGGAACAATTAGTATAGGTGCCTCCACTATTTTTAGTTGCTCCTTTGAGATGCTCTTCCACGAACATGAATTAGAATAAGAAGAAGAAAATGTGTTTTTCTTCTTCTTCACAATATATCTCTTTTTTTCTATTGTTTAGCTCTCTAAATTCAACATGTATTACATGTCCTAGTTGATCAAGTAATTCATAGAATGAACTTTTTGAAATTGTAAAGTATGTCATCCCTGTGATCTTTTGAAATCAAATGATATCAAGAGCTTGTGGCTCTGATACCAAATAGCAGAAATTCAAATTGTAAAATTCTGAAACTTGGATATTCTTAAAAGCAAAACTTGAAAATTAAGAGTTTCAAAAAGTTGTATGTGTAATTTGATGATCAATGAGAAGAAATGAAAATTGATAGAAATAATATGCAAAGGGGCACAAGAATGGTATTGTGTGTATGATTGAAATCTGAATTTTGATAATGGAGCTTAAGATGAATGACATAAAAAAATTCAACAAACTCAAGAATAATTAAGGATATAGGCGTCACTCCTAATGGAGATAAGGTTTGAGACGCCACAAAGAAATTGTCATATTACCTTTGATAAGTCTAAGAAAGAAAACTCTTAAACAAGAGAAATTCTAATACAAAATTATGAATAAAATAAAGTCTGAATTAAATAGGCATGCAACTAAATCCTAAGTATCTTACATTTATTACAAATAAAAATCAAGCATAAAATTGAAATAAAAACTCATGAAAATAACCCCAAAATTCATGAAGCTTTGAACAAGCCCATAAATTTTCATCATTTTAATCATTTTTTATGGTTCTTGGGCTCAAAGTTCATCTTTGATTCATAGACAATTTAGACTTCCTTAGTTTATAATTATACAAAAATTATTGACCCCCTCATGATCATATCTCGCATACAAGTACGTAGTCTTTCTAAAGGTCTTGAAATCTAAGGTAGTATTTGGTAGCTGTCCTGGGACACAAAAGACAGAGACTAAGAGAGACTAATGTTGTTTGATGTATGAGGAAATAGACACAGAAGGACTAAAATTTCTGTCCATGGACACAAGAGACACAAAATTTGTGTCCACTCAAATGGTGGTGGAATGAGATGGACAGGGAGAGACTGATCTATTTAATGAATTTTTCTTCCCAAAGTACCCTTCACCATTTTAAAGATTTAATAAATAAAATTAAATTTAAACATGCTCAAATTAAATTAAATGAAATAAATAAAATTTAAAAAATTAGTAAATATATTTAATTTAATAATATGATTTTTTTTAAAAAAATGAAACAACTTTAATCAATTTTAGTGTAAAAGGGTAATTATGATAGTTTTTACATGTCTATGTGTCTTGTCCACTGTTATCAAACACAATACAGAGACATTCTCTGTGTCATGTCCACTGCTACCAAACATAATACAGAGACACAGTTCCTTTGTGTCTCTGTCTTTCTGGGTCTCTGTGTCTCTGTCCATTGTGTCTCAAGACAGCAATCAAACACAACCTAAAGCATCGTAACATTTTTTATCTTTCAGTTTCTTATGTAAATTCAAATATCTTTTTCTTCGATAAGATGAAGTAGATTCTTATCAAGAATCGTAATGCCATGATTTCTTTTATTAATATTTCTCTCTTGGATGACAACTTTTGAAATGACTGCACGATTAAGTAGAATTGATTTCGCACAACTGATACATAAACATGTTAATAAGCCTAGTGATTGTTAACTTGTTCAATAGGTGACGAGGTCTTAGGTTCAAATCTTATTTGGATAAACTTTAGTTTTCAAAAATTGCGAAATGGACTGCATATCCTCCTAAAGCTCTCACAGAGTCAAACAATATTGCTAATTGCAAGAAGATTTGCGCACACTCTTTCATTCACACTCACTCACTTCAGTGTTTTTTTTAATAATTTAAGAACTCTCGCAAAAAAAAAAAACGCTATTTCTCTCAATCTTCTTCTCCAAACCTCTGCCAGTAAACTTGAGATTGGAAATGTCATTCCATCTCTTTCTCTCTCTCATGAACACAAGGGGCAAATTGCTCCAAAAAATTATGTTAGTAATAATTATCAATGACATCAAAGCCAAGGAGCAAAACTCCTCGGCAGAGTTGTTGGTAAATTTGTTTATAATTTGTGTGTTTATGGTTGTGTGTACTCGTGAAAAAGCTAGTAAAGGAAGACACACAATATAGATCGAAATGAGACAGAAATCGTTATTTTATAAATTAAGCTAAAAACGTAGTATAAAAATTTTATTTCACTAATCGAATAAACAAATGCACCAATTCATTCAAACGTATAATAATAAAGTCTCTCTTTATTTCATTAATCATCGACACTTTTCAAAAATACATTAATCTTGAAGAAAATGATGACATTAACTAACAATGTTGTGAAAGCAGGAAATAAATAAACATGCATGAGGATAACTAGACTATGATAAAGTACTACTCCATTAAAGGATATGCAAATGAAATTTAGGCTTTCAATTGAGGTCCACAATCGCAATTTTAGACACAATATTATTGTTTCAATGCTTTTTGTAACCTCATAATAGTGACCATTGAGATTGCGTTGCCAAAAACATATTTTTCACAATATTCTTTATTGTGGTGTCATATGCAATTGCGATTGTGACAACAACTTTAAATCGACTACGTTTAAAAACAAATGCAACGAAAACTAAACATAAAATTAGTCAAATGACACTAGAGAGACATTGAAACACACAGTAACAATATGAGTTTTCAAGGATTAAATGGGGCAGACCAATAACCATTGATGATATTGTCCATGGCCAAATGTTGGGTTTGGATAATTGCCTCTTGTGCTTGCTCTTCATTGATGATTGTTTCTCCATTTGTAATCTCCTCTCGTCCTTGAATAATATTGATCTTTTGATTGATTTCCTTAAGGTTTTCATCAATCGTCTTCGAGAGATCATTGAGATCGACCATGCTGAGACGATCAAGGACTATGCCACCGCTAAGACAATGCAACATAAGAAGGTTATTCTGATTTTTTATGTTGTCATTCATTTGTTTTTTCAGTTGTTCTTGGACCTTCTTAATTCTTTCCTTTAAGTAGGCCTCTTGATTCATCATCTTCTTGCTTTGTTCAAGTTCAGGTAGTTCCTTGAACTTGGAGATCACCGTTTTAGCTTCTGAAGGGGATGGCCAAACCTCCGGCCGAGGCTCATCATTCGAATCATAGACGATAGCACAAGCCTCGATCCCACAAAGGGTGCTAATCTCTTCAACCTTCTTGATCAAGCCATTTTTTCTATTCCTAAATGTTACCCTCCTCTTTGAATCATCCATTATGTATGTGAGCTCCACTTTCTTTCTAGTCATCACGACGGTGATAAGGACAGAGGGAAAAAAGAAAAAGAACAAAGAAATAATTGGACCAAGAAGAAGGTTGAGATAAGTGCGTGATTTTTTTCCGCTCTCTTTTCTGCTAATTATATGCCCTTTTATATAAAATGGCAATAGCACCACCATGACTATATTGCCAAATTAGGTTCCAATTCTTGGGTATCATGTTGTGCATTATAAATAGCAATTATGCTTCTCGTACAATAGAAATACGTTCAACCAGTATATGTGCAATGATTTAGTTAGTTGAGAATTTAGATTGTGATTTTGTCGACTTACAATATGTTGTATCAAGAAAACCTAGATGTTTTTTATTTTTTATTTTCTCTGTTTTTCAGAATTTTGCGAAAGAAATACTAAAAATAGAGAAAATGTAATTTTATTGTTTTTCGTATTTTTTTCACAAAATTTTGAAAACAAAGAAAACATGAAATAAAAACAGAAAATAAAAATAGAAATCAAACAACATCTTACTATTTTATCAAGGTTTTAGATGAGAAATTTCTACTGTGGATGGAGTTATTTTACTTTTTTATTTTTTATGAATTAGGGTTTAGTTACATAGATATAATTTTAAGCCATTGTTATTCCACTAAAAAACTATATATTGATATGATGTAGTTTTTTTACTAGACCTACCACTAGATTCTAAGTTTATGTTATATGGATTTAGAATGTAAATTTTTAAATTAATATAAATTTAAGTCTTTTAACATCTTTTTTTACATCAAAATAAACATACTACAATAATGTTTGTTGTACAATAGAGATATGTCCAATGAATATCTAACATGTGCTATATATAAGACGTAATGTGTGCATATAGTACACATTACACCTTATCGATCTATAACATACGTTAGATACTCATAGGACGTATTTTTATTGTACAACAAACATTATTGAAACATAATATATTATGTTAAACGGAAACATGAATAAGATCTACATGATTTCATCCTTATTTATATTCATTTTTTTATGAAAATTGGCACACATGACCTTTACTACATGTAATCATAATTCTACTGTTAAATAAAAAAATATTTTACATAAAATTATCCGATTATAGTATATATATAACAGAAATATATTCAACTAATATCTATCGTGTTATATATGATGTTCTTATCCATTAGGTGTTGGTAACATATAATAGAATTTCATCTATTATAACGCTTTTATTATACGTCTAGATGATATATAACTTAACATAGCAGAGAGAGGTCAAATTAGGTGGGATTAATCTTTAATTTAGTATAATAGTCACTTTCTATTTTTTGTTTTTAATAATTTTACCAAAGAAAAATGATTTTTAAAGAAATAATAATAAATAAAAATGACTAAAATAAAATAAATCTTATATTTCCTAATAAATAAATAATTTTACAAAATAATAAAGGATGTCAAAGTAAAAATATTTAAAATAATAAATAATAAATAGTAAACAAAATAAAATGGAAATACTTTAATAACTAAATAATTAGTATTTAATTATAAATTAGTTAGTTTTTAATTAAATTATATTTTATTTAGGTTTAATAACACAGAATACCCTGAGATTTGAATAAATGACATTTCACCTTATTCTTGATCAGAATGACACTCCACCTCAAATATATGATCGATATTATTAAAGCCTCTATTAATTGATTTTTAATTATTAAAAAATAAAATATATAGCTTAATCTTGGTTCACTGAAAATATTAAAAGGTTTTATACTATACAATCGATCTATATATTGTATAATAATTAATTAAATAAAAACTAACTTATATAAAAATAACTTAAAATTATTAAAATAAGAATCTTAGCTTGTGATTTTACTAAAATTATACATTAATATTGTAAATTAGTAGTTTCAAAAACATATACTTTTTTCTTTTACAGAATGATTATTATAAATTATTATTACTATTATTAATACATTTTATTTATTTGCATATGTACAAATAGTACTGTTTTCGACTTATTACCAAAAAATATTTTTTACACATGTATCCAATCAATTTCTTTAAGGTAGTATTTGTTTCAAGCTTTACAAATATATTCTTGTGAATATTTGCTTGAAAATCTTTTATTTTCATATTTGTTTCAAACTTTACAAATTTATTTTTGAGTATCATTTATTTTCAGGAAATAAATATTTCATAACATTTTGAGCGGATTTTATTTCCAAGTTAAAATATCAGAATAAAATTAGTAAAATATCTCTTAATTATCTTCCCATGAATATACATTATAAAATAAACAAATTAAATTGTATTCTTAGGAATCTTAATGATCCCAGAAATATTTATTGGTAAACAAATAAATTTGTTAAGATATTCTGAATAACATTCCTAGGTAAAATATTTTCAGGAACATGATTTCTTGTGGAATGAAACTTACTAAACAAACGCCACTTTAGTGTTTTTAAAAATTAAAAATAGAATAAAGTTTAACTTTTCCATTTTATTCTACAGGGAACATATATAACCTAGTTCTAGAGTCTTCTAGAAATAGAGGAAAAGGAAATGTAATAATATTGTTTCTCCAATGAAAGATTTTTGTTTATTTTGTTAGCATATTATTGTTTCTTCAATAATAGAAAATCATTGATATTGATAAAGGTGGCGTGTATTTAGGTTTTATTTATTTATTTTGGTCAAGCACATGTATTTAGGTTTTATTTTATTTTATATTTGGTAATGAACATGTATTTAGCTCCAATAAACCAATTCATTTTTTTTAAATTTTTGGTTAGGAAGTGAAAAACCAATTTAAGAATTTTTATTTAACAATGTTTATCAAAAAACAATTCAATTTTTTTAATTGTTGGTTAAGAAGTAACTATTTCATTACTATGGTGTTTTTTATTGTAAAAAAAAAGGCCTAGGTTTAGGGCCTTCGAATAAAAAAAAAAATCAAACTAGATCAAAAAATTTGATCAATTGGGTTTGATTTCCTGTTCAAAAATTGAAAATCAAAATTAAACCAAGCTGAACCCAATCTTTTTATTTGTACCCGTTTTATGAAATTTACAGCTTCCTTCCATTGCGCCGCCGTGACTCCTGGCTAGGGTATAGAGATCTGTCTTGTTGTTCTGCATTTTTATGTTTTCCTTTTCTTTTTATTTAATTTATTTAATTTTGATTTTGATTTTGTTAGTTTTTTTTTTCAAACACAGTTATATACTCGACTTTCATATATATTTTCAAAATTTTGTGGATTTTGACTCGGTACCCAGGAAAATATAGGGTATTGATACCCAACATATATATGTATCATATTTTATGGATAAAATTAATTTAAATTTTTTAAATTTATATAATTGGTAACTTGTTAGGTAAGTAATCTTAAAAAATTAATTTAATTATATTGATATTGATATTCTCTAACAACCCGTTTAGAAACCTTTTATAATATTGAATTGAATTGAATACCATTAGAAATTAAATTCATATTTGAATTCAATTGAATTCCGGTGTTTGAAATACATTAGTGAAATTATAGAATTGAATTGAATTCCAATGTTTGAAATGTTTATAAAATGAATTAAATTTTTTTAATGGACAAATTTATCCTAAGACACTTTGAAATTTGAAGAGAGTAATTTAATGAGTGTAATTTAAAGAGGATAATTTGGACATTTCATATTTTAAGTTAAATGACAATGAAATTCAATTGAAATCAGAGTGGAATGACTCCGATTTGTTTTTGGATCAAAATGATGGAATTGAATTGAATTCCATTTCAACTTAAATGATTTTCTTTGTTTCAAACATTGGAATTCAGTTCAATTCCTGTGGGAATTGAATTCCGATGGTGTTCCAAACGGACTGTAACTTTATCAATTTATGAAAAAAAATTCAATCCATAATTTATCACTAAAAAGAGAGCGCATTATGCAAGAGAGATGAAGAAAATGTGTGAATGGGAATGCGACACATCTAGAAAGGCTGCGATCGCGACCACCGTGCTCTGTTGATATCAAATTATATTTACTTTAACATAAATTAATAGATTAAATATAAAATTGGGTACCGACACCCAACAAAAATATTGGGTAACGAATAAATCCCCAAATTTTGTACATACATTCTTAAACTTATAAAACCGAGTTTTTCTCCGGTTCAGTTGGTCAGAAAATACTTTGATCGGTTCGATTTGTTCCGGTTTTCAGAATCGACCTCGACCGCGAACACCTTATAGGCTTATACCCTAATTTGGGGAAGGGTTTATGAATTATGATAGTCGCTTTCATATTCATATTTCAATATTTCATACTTAGCCAGAATTAAGTATAGAACTATAGATTCTTGCTTGAATCAGTAGTTCTGATTTCTGATTCATATAGTGAAAACCGCATCAACCAAATCTCTATTCTCTGCGGATTCTCACTCATATTTCAATTCCAATTTTTTATTTATTTACAGATAATATTATAATAATAATAGTCACAATAATTCGAAGAAGAAGAAGAAGAAGATGTCTTGTTCTGAGATGAATGCTAGCAGTAGCAGTAGAGTGACGTGGGAAGGATGCAGCGTTTTGCTCGACATCAACGATGGCGATCGCCTCGTCTTCGCTCGTCTCTCCCCCGCTGCGTTCGTTTCTTCTCTGTTCTTCATTTTTCTTGTTATTGTCTTTTCATTGATCGATTATTATTATTATTATTATTTTGTTGATTTAGATAATGGATAAATAGTTACTGTAATATCTAGAAACTAGAATTTTGATTTGATGGATGATTTTACAGGAAATTGAAGATTGGGAATAAGAACTGCTCTTTGCAACCCTTAATTGGTTCTCCATTTGGTTCTGTCTTTCAGCTTGAATCTGGACCCAATGGCCCTTGCCTCTCTCCCTTTGTCTCTTCACCTTCACCTCAACCTCAAGGCATGTTCTTGTTCACTTATATGCACATCAGAGTTTTGTAATTTTTGATGAACCTTACAGTGTAAAAAAGTTTTATATTTTCGTCTAATCAAATCTCTCGGTTTACATGAGTTTTTAAGTAGTGGGGTGGAAGTTTTATATTGTCGTCTGATCAAATCTCTCGGTTTACATGAGTTTTTAAGTAGTGGGGTGCAAGTTTTATATTGTCGTCTAATCAAATCTCTTGGTTTACATGACTATATAAGTAGTGGGGTTGCATTGGGTCAATGTTAACCATATTTGCTTACGTGACTATACTAGTCACTTGATTGGATGACCGTGTAAAGTATTTTTATGCTATCACTTATCAGTGCTTTGAAATTACATTCTAAGCATTTTTTTTGACAGAAGAAACATTTCACTAATAGATGAGATGGAGAAGTACAATTAGGTAGAGGATAAGTGGTTCTCCGAAGTACAAAATAAAACTATTTGTGAAACATAGATTTCCAATCCCTTAACATATCTGTGATGCAAAAACCATGTTTGCAATGCAATGTCATGGTTATGGATGAACGCATGTGTATCATTGTATGGGATCATATGGATCCCGTGTGGCTTATATTTTTTTGGTGAAAGCTTTCTTTGTTTACTGACAGCAGCTATGCTAATTTTTAGTTATTTATTTATTTTTTGGTTATACTGTGTATCTTGTGTGTTACACTGATAGTTACTTAGTGGCCTCTCTATTTGTAATTTGCAGATAATGATAACACTGAAGAGGTAAGAGACGGTCAATTGAATGTTGAATCGAGGGACAATCGTGAATTGGTTGACAATAATACAGCACAAAGCCTCACTGGTGAAGATATAGAAGCCATGAGAAAGTATGAGCAGCTTTCTTTTGCACATGGACAATGACTTTTTCCTTGTTTACTCTGGTTCTATAGCCTTGATTTGGTGTGTTGCAGTAATACTAATACAGTTTTAGCACCAGAACTTCTTTGTTCATAGGAATTTTACTATACATGGACCATAGCTTAAAGGTGTATTGGGATGATCTTAGTTTGGGTCAGAAGCTTTCTAATATAAACTTTGGGAGAAAAAAGATTATTTCCTAAAATTAAGCTCATAACAATCATGTACTTGCTTTTAAGAATTATGAATAAAAATGTCATGTTATTGCTTCGTTACCATGCTTATGAGTTATGAGATTGGATTGTGAAAAATATCTTGTATCTTTTTGTGCAGGCAGGGTGCAGGAGGTAATGAGATAATTGAAGCTCTCATTGCCAATAGTGCAACATTTGAAAAGAAAACAGCATTCTCACAGGTATTTTAAGACTTGAAGCATAAAGGGTTCACACATTTTGTTTTGGTAATGAACTGAATCTCAAGTGTGAGGCATTGTGTGCAGGAGAAATATAGACGAAAGAAGCAGAAGAAATATGCACCAAAAGTACTTATGAGGCGTCCTGTTGCTCGAAGGTGACCTGAGTAATTTATCACTCATGTTTTCAAACCATAATTGTTGCTGATGTTCTTACTTCTTTGACATGTTCATAAGTCATAACTGTTCACATTACTTTATGCTCTGTGGAACCAATAAATGTGCCTTGAAATAATCAAAGACGTAACTGAAAGGCGTTGACAGTTTTTGGAGCATGTGGGTTTGTTTTGTAGATAATGATAAATGATAATAATAATAATAATAATGGCATCTCTGCTTGCTATAATGCCTTTTGGATTTGTCCTACAACCTATTTGTCAGTGACATTGTAATGATTCAATAAATAATAGACAGACAATAATATCAAGCAGATATACTCTGCTCTTTGAATAATGACTATTGGAAAGGAAACATTCTTCAAAAGTATCAAGAAAATATAATACTTTCTAAAATTATCCATCCACTTTTTGTAGCCTACTAAAATATAACCCAACTTATTCCATAGAATGTTTGCTAAGCTATTTGTGGCATTCGTTTAATCATAAGTATCTTATATATGTATACTGGTATTTGCTTTAATGATACTTTGATTCTCTACTCAAGGACTTATGGTTGTCACTATTTGTTTTTTCAGCATATGCGAGGCCTATTTTAAGAAGTATCCAACAAAAATTGGGTGAGGATTTTATCTTGTGCTTAACAATGTAGTTTTTCATGCACATTTACGTTTTACATCTAATTTCTACTAG
Source organism: Aeschynomene evenia (assembly GCA_013621005.1). Lineage (NCBI taxonomy): Eukaryota > Viridiplantae > Streptophyta > Magnoliopsida > Fabales > Fabaceae > Aeschynomene > Aeschynomene evenia. The sequence goes on from CM024269.1 coordinate 21,696,107, forward strand.
AGTTGAGCTATTCTTTTGGAGCATGTGTTATCGTGTAGAGCAGGCATGGTTTGGTTCTGTAATTTTGGTAACATGTGCTGGTGAAACTTGGTTTAACCACATACAATGCCTTGAATTTGTGTGGCTTGAATTAAAAAGGATTAATAAAAGAAGATAGCAAATTTCGACGCTTGATATATTTGAATTTTAGTAGATAGACAACCTATGATATACGAACAACAAACTTTTTAGTACATTACTTGAAGTTTACTTGTTTTTACTTTTTAACAATGGGTTTGAGAGGCAGGTCTTCTGAATTAATTATCGATGCCAGGGCAAAATATTTTAAAAGCACTTTCCTTGTGTATCCAAAGAGCCATATTTAGGGCCTAACTATATTTGTTTGTGCGTGTGTATTGGATATTTATAGATCCTAGTTGTCATATTCACTCTGTCTAGATGAAGTGAAGTTCATATATCCTTGACATTGTTTCTAACTAGCTGTTCATGATTCAGATCCTTGCGGGTGGATACATTGTCTCTTCTACTTTCAATGGCGAATGTTTCTTCAAATTCTGACATTATTGTAGTTGATATGGTCGGTGGCCTTCTTACTGGTGCTGTGGCAGAACGTTTAGGAGGTATGATATAAATATAGACCAAGTTAACCACTTAGATATTGTTGGTTTATTTTCATAAAGTTTAATAAATGGCGAATCATCATAACATTAATAATATAATAGAAACAGCTATTCTTTGCTAATATGTGTCTTTGGGTCTTTACAATTTTCTGTTATGCAGGTACAGGTTTTGTATGTAACTCTTATCTTGGGCAGGCTCCTTATTCCATGGATATTGTGAGGATATTTAACTTCAGTGATGAAATCTGCAAGAGGTGAGATGATGTGCTTTATTTGCAAACTTTTTAAGTTAAAATCATCAAAATTTTATCATTACTTTTCTTGATGGGGCAATTCATTAACTGCACTAAAACAGAAATGCTTTCTGATAGTTTTCAAGCTTCAATTTCCAAGGTAGTTTTCTTGTATGGTTGTTGAATATGATTTTTTTTGTCGTTATTAATGCAAATAGATTTTTCTTCAAAATGAGTTGTATGATACTACTTTTTTCTTCTCAAGAAAAGCTAACTTATGAGTCCCAGGAAAAGAGACACGGAGGAATTTACGGAAGTTTCAATAGAGTGATACTTGTCCTCCTATGAAATTGATATCTTCACTCTTCTGTTGCTTTCATATAGTTCATTGAATGTTATAATAGGAATCAATCAAGCAAATAAAATGAGTTCTAATTCATTTGTCACTGCCACATCAGGTGGCTAATATGAATGTTTCTTTCTAAGGTTTGAATTCTTGCTTCTGCCATTATTATCATCTTATACTTGTGGATGTTGTGGTTGTTGCAGAATCGTTAGGTGTCCCATTTCTAACTTCTTGTCATCAAAAGAATCACCTGAGCAAATTGTGCAACATAATGATGTGAATGATGTCTGCAATGTGGAAAGCGAAACAAATGTAAGTAGTAGTGCTCCCTTGATATCCTGATTGATTCTTTCTTACTGTTTCTTCACCTCATCTGGAGATATGATGTATTCAGGATCAAATATGTGCCTCGGTCAGCAAGGATGAAACCAGTCATTCACCAGAAAATGGAATTTCTGATCTTGGTGCTGAGAATACTGAGAATGACAACATTCCTGCTATAAGAGTTTGCAAAGCTCCGAAAGCTGGAGTAAAGGCCCAACAAGAAACCATTGACATGTGGAAGGAAAATGGTTTTTCAAGGTATCTAATGTAAAACATTTGATTGACAATTCAAATTTCAAAGAATTCATAGAGCTGATTCTTTTCCTTCTCCAATTCTTTGTACAGCCTAATCATTGCCGCGCCAGACTTGGATATTTGGGCACTGGTTCAAGATCTGCTGCCCCTTTTATCTAATTCTGCTCCATTTGCTATTTATCACCAATATCTTCAGGTAATTTTGTTCACTTCACAGGCGTAATGATTTGTGATGTTAATTTAAATGTATTAACTCGGTTTTGATTTTTGCTTACTTATTTGGTGTTGGGGATAAAATGCTATTTGTCCTTATTATCTTTGGTTATAACTTCAGGAACATTTCATAGATAGATTACAAATACTTGCAATACTCTTAAGTTCATAGTCCATAAGTATAATCTTTTGACCATTGAGTAAACCAGTTAATTTCATCTACTCCTCTAGAGAGATTATGGTTCTTTTCATTCAGTTGTTAACAGAACTTTCTTGCTTGCTCACTTTCGAAATTGCAGCCTCTTGCAAATTGCATGCATAATCTACAGCTTGGAAAAATGGCCATTGGGTTGCAAATATCGGAGCCTTGGTTGCGCGAATATCAGGTTTAAGTTATTCACATTTATCTTTATCATTATCATGATTATGAAATTCAACATTATGAAGCCCTTCGGCTACAAAATAAGTCTTGTTTTGAGATCTTGTCTACTTTGAACTTTTCTGGGTTTGTTTCATTTATTTTCCTATCGCCCTTCCCCTCCGAAATCTAGACTCGCAAACATACCGTAAAATTCTGGTTTTGTGATTAAAAATAAAATCTGCTTCATGTTCAAATCATGAGAATAATTAGGGTACCTGGAACATGGAGCTATATCTTTTTCTTTCTTTCTTTGTTGAACACTCAGAGACATATTAACACCAGATTCATCTATAGAAGTATTTATTTTAAGGATGTTGGTTTCTTCATCTTATTTAAATTTGAGTAAATACTTTATTTAGTCCCTCAAGATATGAAAATGACAATGTGGTCCTTCAAGATTTGATGCGATGGACAAAAATAGTCCCTCAAAATACAAATGTGACGACATGGTTCTTCAAGATTGAAAATTTAGGAAAAGATGAGGGATAACGTTGTCCTAAAATCTCAATCTTGAAGGACCATGTTGTCACTTTCATATCTTGAGAGACTATGTTGTTCATCACGTCAAATCTTGGAGGCCTATATTGGCATTTTCATATCTTAAGGGACTATTTTGTCCTGCATATTAATCTTAATAGACCAAAAGAGATATTTACTCTTTAAATTTTCCAATGACATCTTTATTGGGTGAAGATTTCTTGCACATCTCTCTATTTATAATTGAGCATTGCTATATGTGTACAACAAAAAAACCAGCCAAAACAGCCAACTTATTGTACACAATATATATAATATAAAATGCACAACAAATATCACATGTCGTGCATACCATATATCACATGATGCTGCACAACATATATCATCTGTTGTGCACAACTTATATCACATGTGCACAACTTATATCACATGTTGTCCACGACATGTGATATACATTGTGCATTTTATATTATATATGTTGTGCACAACATATCGACTGTTTTGGCTGATTTTTTATTTTACAACAAGTATTTGCCATTTATAATTATACCTGTTCATCTTCGTTTAACATTTATGTGATTATGTATGCAGGTACTTCCATCAAGAACTCACCCATCCATGCAAATGAGCGCATTCGGTGGATACATTCTTAGTGGGACTAAGATATGCAGCAGCTAATATCACATCCAAAGTTGCTTCTTTTTTTGTTTTTATTGCCACCATTTTTGGTCAGCCAAAGGCTAAATATGGCCAATGTACACTATTTATTTCTTCTGCTGCCTATAGATAACCTTTTAACTGGTTCATGGTTTTTATTTTGGGCTGTAATCTGGTTTCTGTACTTTACAGTTTTGTATTTTTTTTATATAATTTTCACCATAAATATTAGTCAGATTGAAATCATTTTTATCACCCTACATTGTAGATCATACTGATAATTATGTTAATCTGAAATTTTTGTTACTAGTGTGTATAAGCATAAAATTCCATATTCAAAACAAAGCAAAGTTCGGATAATTGTTGTTGGCAAAAAAATATAAAATTCTTTCACTGGATTTATGAACTATATAACTACCATTATTAACTTGATTTTTTTTTCCAAAAAAAAAATGCCTATGGTCTATTTTTGTAACATTAATTTATCTAAGTTTCAATTGTTATAAGAGAAGAAAATGGATACATTTGTGTTTGTAATCTTTTGCAGCCTTGGTAGTTAAAGCTTCAAAAATCTTGATGCTACATATTCTAAATTTGCTAGCTAATGTTGTAAATCAATCAACCATTAATTTAACACACAAAATTATAAACAATAATTTTTATGATCATATTGATGTTAAATGAAAACATTTAAGACTAAAATGGTTATTTATTCATAATAGAATGACATCTATATTAGCACCAACTCAATTTTTTTCAAGACTTTTCTATTCTTCTATTAGGACATTTTGTAGGTATTTTCTTTTATTTCTATAAGAATTGTTGTATGATTATACTCTTCTAGCGATGGATTGTAATTCACGAACAAAAATATCATTTTAACATCTACTTTTTTATATTTCGTGTCGACATCCACCTTCATCACCCTTAAATTTTGATGTGATTCCACTTTAATATCTCAACTTTTTTTATTCACAATTAATTATACTAGATCCCTAAAAATATCCAATCTTAAATGTCTATATTTCATTACTCTTCTTGAAACCATGTCTAAAATTGCTTGCTTCAATGAAAGTAAAAGGTAACACCTTTCGGCCATTACTTGTGTTATCAAGCTTCAGCCTTGTATCAACCCTAAAACCCATGCTTTGGTTACCTTTATTAAAGAGCATTATAAAGATAGATTCTCTTTTAGACCATTTTACTTTTCAATTAAATTAAATTGTTTTTGTTTAAGGGTGCACAAGAGCCAAGAGGTTCACCCCCACCATCTTTTAGTCATAAATAAATTGCATAGGATTTGAAAAGGGAAGTAAAAGTTTTCTATGTTTAATGTGTGGCACTTTTTCAGCCCTTCAACAAGCTTTAGGTAGTGTTTGTTTGAGAATACACTACAATACAATACATAAATACAGATACAAGAAATACAGATTCACAAATATTTATGTATTGTGTATTTTATTTGGTAACATATACAAGACAGATTCTAATTGTGTATTGTGTAATTGTATTATGTTTGTTTAAATGATACAGTACTGAAATTTATTTTGAATTTACAAAATCATCCTTAGGTTAAAATTAAAGAATTCGATCTCTTTCTCACCCCCTTTCTCTCTCATCTACCCACAATCATGGCTGCTTGCCTCTTTCCTCCTTCATGGTGGCTCAACCATCACCTTCAACAGCAGTACCAAGAAGCTGCAGTGGCCCTTCTCTCTCTCCATTCGCGGCGCCATGGCCCTTCTCTCTCTCTCCCTTCGCGGTGGCCAGGCGCCTTGCAACCGTGGAGGCCACAACTTCTCTTTCCCGAATCGAGTGCAACAATGTTGCAGTGGAGCAGCCGTGACGACGGTGGTGCAACGTCGACGGGAAGGCAGAGGAGCAGGCAGGTGGGGGAGGCACAGCAGTAGCGACCAAGTTCGATTAAGCTGAAACAATGTAATTTGTAAAATATATGAAGGGTATGTTTGTCCAAAAATTATAATAAAGTTTGTGTATTTGTGTCTACTGCTGCAGAAGGTACACAAAATACACAAATTTTTTGTACAAAAAAACAACTTTGTGTATCTGTCTCTCCAAACAAACAACTATCATTTCTGTATTTGTATCTGTATTTCTGTATTGTACCTCCTATCAAACACTGCCTTGGTGTCATTTGGCTTTGCCTTAATGAAGATTAATCTAACCCAAAAGATAGAGTTTAATTTTGATGTCATTCAATCAAATCACTCTGTTTGTATATGACTTCTTGGGTAGTGGGTGACAGAAAACATAATTATAGCTGGCGTGACAGTACATGATTGAATGATTGTGTAAAAAAATTATACGCTGTCGATGGATGAAAATTAAATTCAAAAATAAAAGTGAGTATAAAATTTACTTAAATAGACTCGATATATAAAGATACATATCAAACTCATTCATGAAAATTTTACCATCAATTTTACTCTCGATCAAACATACCCTAATACTCCTTTTTTGTATTTGTCCAATCTAGAAATGTATTTTTTTATTTTCTATTTGTCTATGTAGAATATTACATAGTTTTAATTAAATTTTTTTCAATTATACCCTTAATTAATAGAAGAGATAGAATATATATAGTGAATAATTAAGAAGAGAGATAATAAGTATTAAGAATAATATTTATAAAATACGTTTAAATTTTTCTAAAATAATTGTAATACTCATCTTAAATATGTATGCACAGTTAAGTCTGGATAAAATAAAAAAAGGAGGATATAGTAATTTTTTATTTCACAAATGTTTGGGGCATAATAAAAGATCAGCCAACAAAGCCCATTTAACATTTTATGGCCCAAGTATCACTTTTGATCGTGAGTATATTTTTAATGGGCTGAGTCATTGTGACCCAAGTTCCTATTGTTGGTTGTTTTGGCTGGTTTTTTGTTGTGCCTCTAACAATGCTCTTTTTATTTTTATTTTAAAAACATCCAAGTTATCTTTTCCAAAATAACAAAGACACCATCAAGTACCGATAATATGGACTCAAGTTCACGATATAGGGTTATAACTATAATAATATTATGAAACTCTTGATTGATATATTACCACGTATATGATTCACTGTAAACTTGAGTCTATATTATTATTTTCCTATATTTGATTCGAAACAAGACAAGGTTGTCTTAAAGAAAATGACAGCAATCATATCTCTAAATATTCTTGTTATTTGCATCCTCTTAACTCATTTTTGATACTGCATTTTTTGCAGTTTTCTGATAGATATTGTTAAGTCAACGTAGCTACAATACAACAACGTAGTAGAAAAATAAAATCCAGTGCAAATGAAGAATAAGAAGAAGAGAGAAAAAGAGGATACATACAAGGGCGAAAGCGAGGGCTTTTAGGCTTGAACACTACTCTGTGACCAGTGAGAAAAGGATAATGGAAACTGCGAAGGGTTTTTTGACTGTGGTTTTTGAGCTGGAACTAGCAAGTGTTGATACGGATATGGTATATTTTTTACTTTTTACTTTTTATTATTTTTTTCAGAGAAGAGTTTAGAAGGAGGGAGAAGCAGAGGCACAAGCAGCAGCAAACAGAGGAGCAAACAGCAGCAAGCAGAGGCGCAAGCAGTAGCAAGTTAAGCAGAGGCGGCGCCACTTTTCTTATTGAGTTGCTGTTATTGTAATGTTGTTTGAAATTAGGGTTAGTGTCTATGAGTATTGGCTAGTGGATTGGTAAATAATGATGGGATGAATAATAATAATAATAATAATAATAATAATAATAATAATAATTGGTAGTAGTAGTAGTAGTAGTAGTAATAATAATAAATGGCTGGCCTGCTAGGCTTTGTAGGCTTTTTTGGCAACCTATCACCTGGCCTATTTAACTAAAGAAGCTTTAAAAAAAGCCTAAACCTAGCTCATTAAATAAACGGGCCGGGCCAAGCTAGGCCTAATACGAGCTAGGTCATAGGCCCCCGACGGGCAGCCTGGCCTACTTCCATCCCTGCAAACCATCCAACCTGTACTATACATACATGTGCTATATGTATAAGCTTAGTAGAAATTTAAGGCTATAAGATATAATTGGAGAGATTTGATTATTTTTCTAGAAACACTATAAGAGTAAAGAGTAGTCTTTAAAATATTAAATTTCATAATTTTTGAAACTTAGTAGAAATTGAAGTCTATAGGCTTTAAAAAATGATATTTCACTATTTTTCTAAAACCACTATAAAAGTAAAGACTATAGTGTTTAAAATATTGAATTTCATAAATTTTAAAACTTAGTAGAAGTTGAAGGCTATAAGCTTTAAAAAGTGAGATTTCACTATTTTTCTAAAAACATTATAAAAGTAAAGACTATTGCGTTTAAAATATTGAATTTCATAATTTTTGAGACTTGGTAGAAATTGAAGGCTATATGCTTTAAAAAGTGAGATTTCAATATTTTTCAAAAAACACTATAAAAGTAAAGACTATAGTGTTTAAAATATTGAATTTCATAATTTTTTAAACTTAGTAGAAATTAAAGTCTATAAACCTTAAAAAGTTAGATTTCACTATTTTTCTCAAAACCTTATAAAAGTAAAGACTATAGCCTTTAAAATAGTGAATTTCATAAATTTTAAAACTTAGTAGAAATTGAAGGCTATATGCTTTAAAAAGTGAGATATCAATATTTTTCTAAAAACACTATGAAAGTAAAGACTATAGTGTTTAAAATATTGAATTTCATAATTTTTGAAACTTAGTATAAATTGAAGTCTATGGGCCTTAAAAAGTTAGATTTCACTATTTTTCTAGAAACACTATAAAAGTAAAGACTATAACATTTAAAATATTGAATTTCATAATTTTTAAAACTAAGTAGAAATCGAAGGCTATATATTTTAAAAAGTGATATTTCACTATTTTTCTAAAAACACTATAAAAGTAAAGACTATAGTCTATAAAATATTGAATTTCATAAATTTTAAAACTTAGTAGAAATTGAAGGTTATATGCTTTAAAAAGTGAGATTTCACTATTTTTCAAAAAAACACAAGAAAAGTAAAGACTATAAGTCTTTAAAATATTAACTTTCATGAATTTTCAAACTAAGTAGAAATTGAAGTCTATAGGATTTAAAAAGTGGTATTTCACTATTTTTCTAAAAACACTATAAAAGTAAAGACTATAGTATTTAAAATATTGAATTTCATAATTTTAAAAAGTTTGTAGAAATTGAAAGCTATAAGGCTTTAAAATGTGAGATTTCACTATTTTTTTAGAAACACCATAAAAGTAAAGATTCTTTAAAATATTGAATTTCATAACTTTTAAAACTTAGTAGAAATAGAAAGCTACAGACTTTAAAATGTGTGATTAGATTGTTTTTCTAGAAACAATATAAAATCAAAGAATTATAGTCTTTAAAATATTGAATTTCATAATTATTGAAAGTTAGTAGAAATTTAAAGTTATAGGCTATAAAGAGTGAGATTTGACTATTTTTCTAGAAACACAATAAGAGTAAAGAGTGTAATCTTTAAAATATTAAATTTCATAATTTTTGAAACTTAGTAGAAATTGAAGTCTATAGGATTTTAAAAAAGATATTTCATTATTTTTCTAAAATCACTATAAAAGTAAAGACTATAGTGTTTAAAATATTGAATTTCTTAAATTTTAAAACTTAGTAGAAATTGAAGGCTATAGGCTTTAAAAAGTGAGATTTAACTGTTTTTCTAGAAACAGAATAAAAGTAAAGACTATAGTATTTATGTCACGACCCAACTTGGATCGTGACCAACACATGGGACACCGAGCCCCATGTCAGCCTTAACCTGTAATTCACACACAATCTAGCTAACCAATCAACAGCCACAACTACTTTAACATGCATTCATACATAAAATCCATCCATAAACAGGGTTCTCAAGTATCACCCATAAATCCATGATACATATAATATGGCCATGATATCATGCTCAACCCATAAGTTCGCATAAATCCAACAGAAATGTAACCAGTCTTAATTATACTTACAACACATACATAACTTAGACAATCCTGTTTGTAAACCTATGGAGCATACTACTGACATAAAAGAAAATAACCTAGCGCCTCTAAACATCGAGGCTCACCAAAGCTAAGAGCTTGGAGGGACGGAAGGACTCGCCTCCTGGTCTGCACCTGAATCTGAAAATGGTTTGTATGAATGGGTGAGTCATACGCTCAGTGAATAATAGATTAAAAACAGTTTATGCAACAGTATCATGATCACATATACAACCATAGCAATTCTTCACATAATCACCATGCAACACATTCCGCAATTCGTCTTATGTATTGTTATTACAAGTGTATTTATTATTAGAGATCCCGGGAGCCCAGCCCCCCTCGGATCTTTAGTCCCGGGAGCCAGCCCCTCCTCATACTTTTAGTCCCGGGAGCCTAGCTCCTCCTCAGACTTTATTAAAACTCAACCCCGTGAGCTATGCCCCCCTCAGGCCGAACCAACCAATCTTAATCATCCTTTAATTAATATCGTTTCGTATTCATACATCGCATCATATTCGCATCATCGTCATAATAACATCATAAACAGCCCAATATCAAGTTTGGGGTAGTGGTGAACATATGGATTTGAAAACGTAACTTAAATGTATAGAGATTTGAGTTAAGGTCTTAAAAATGGTGTTTTAGTGCAGTTGTAATCGATTACCTGCTTCAAATTTCGTTTGGAAGAAAATTTTTATGAAAATTGGCCACCTGTAATCGATTACAATCCCGCAGTAATCGATTACCAATTCGCTGTAATCGATTACAGCCTGGGTCAGACGAAATTCTGCAGAAAATCACGCGAAATTCATCTCCAAATCCACATTTTCACCACATCCCATCCAAATCAAACACAACCAACATACAATATCAATTATATATCAACCAATCTCAGTCCCTATCAACTATCATAGCAAGAAATTTACAATATCATTCAAAATCAAACATAAACCATAAATAACTCATTACTCACAAATTACTCCAAAGAGCTCCAAGACTCCACCCGGAGCTAGGATGAGTTCCCCGGAGCTTCCCTAGATGGTTGAGACCCTAGAGAACACATCACAAACCTCAATCTCTCAACAAAATAAAAAATCCCAATTAGGAACCCTAAACCCCCAAATCCGAAAATTAGAGAAACTAGACATCAATGGAGAAAAAGAAATACTTTACACTTACCCTCAATATACTAGATGAGCAATGCCAATTTGATCTTTGATGATTAATGGGGTTTGGGTTTGGATTGGAGAAGGAAGAAATGGGTGAGGAAGAAGAAGAAGAGTGAAGAAGAGAGGGAGAGAGAAAGAAACGTGAATGAGGGGGAAGGAAGAAGGAAAAGGAAAAAAAAAAAGGGGAAAGGTGGGGCTCACGTGGTCCTATCTCCGTGGTTGTACCGTGATCACTCACTCAAACTAACTCAGACTACCCTAGGTATTACAATTTAAAATATTAAATTTTATAATTTTTAAAACTTAGTCGAAATCGAAGGATATAAGCCTTAAAAAGGGATATTTCACTATTTTTCTAGAAACACTATAAAAGTAAAGACTATAGTCTCTAAAAAGTATTGAATTTCATAAATTTTAAAACTTAGTAGAAATTGAAGACTATAGGATTTAAAAAGTGAGATTTCACTGTTTTTCTAGAAACGCTATAAAAGTAAAGACTATAGTCCTTAAAATATTGAATTTCATAATTTTTTATATTTAGTATAAATTGAAGACTATAGTCTTTAAAAAGTGAGATTTCACTATTTTTCGCGAAACACTATAAAAGTAAAGACTAGTCTTTAAAATAATGAATTTCATTAATTTTAAAACTTAGTAGAATTTGAAGGCTATAGAATTTAAAAGTGAGATTTCAATGTTTTTCTAGAAACACTAAAAAAGTAAATACTGTAGTCTTTAAAATATTGATTTTCTTAAATTTTAAAGCTTACTAGAAATTGAATGCTATATGATTTAAAAAGTTGTATTTCAATATTTTTCTAAAAACACTATAAAAATAAAGACTATATAGTCTTTAAAATATTGAATTTCATAATTTTTGAAACTTAGTAGAAATTGAAGTCTATAGGCTTTAAAAAGTGAGATTTCACTGTTTTTCTAGAAACACTAAAAAACTTAAGACTATAGTCTTTAAAATATTGAATTTCATAATTTTTGAAACATAGTAGAAATTGAAGGCTATAGGATTTAAAAAGTGAGATTTCACTATTTTTCTCGAAACATTATAAAAGTAAGGACTATAGTCTTTAAAATAGTGAATTTCATAAATTTTAAAACTTAGTAGAAATTGAAGACTATAGGCTTTAAAAAGTGAGATTTCAATATTTTTCTAAAAACACTATAAAAGTAAAGACTATAGTCTTTCAAATATTAAATTTCTTGATTTTTCAAACTAAGTAGAAATTGAAGTATATAGGCTTTAAAAAGTGAGATTTCACTATTTTTCTAAAAACACTATAAAAGTAAAGACTATAGTGTTTAAAATATGAAATTTCATATTTTTAGAAACATAGTAGAAATTGAAGGCTATAGACTTTAAAAAATAAAATCTCACTATTTTTCTAGAAACACTATAAAAGTAAATATTACAGTCTTTATAATCATGTTAACCAAGATAGATGTACAAATGAAGAGTTGAATAAATCTAGTGAAAAACTTATTTATTATAAATAATAATTAGTGTTACTTATTTTTTAAATAAATAATTATTCTGAACTAAAAATTTATAAAATAAATATTATTTTATTTGAGATAAATTAAAGGAATTAACTCGGGAGAAAAACGACAAAGTGGGTGTTCGTGGACATTGTCATTTCATAAATAACTTTCGTCGGTTTGTGTTAAAACTTAAAATTTCTAGAGCTCTTCATCCTATTTTCACACCGGTATGGTAGCCCTTCGTCTCCTTACTCGCCAAGTCATATGAAGGGCCCACATTGTGCCACGTGTCGAAATATTATTTGCCAGTTAGTTCCCAAACAACCTCATACCAATTTTGCCCTTCTATTGCCCTATGTTTTTTTTCAAGGAAGATTATCTCTTTTCATATTTTATTGGAAATATTTTTCTTTGGTTACATATTTTATTGGACATCACACACAAGTTTTATCATAAAGTGTATGTTCATCGGAGCCAACTTTAAAATTCAACTCTATATATAAAATTACGAGTGTTATATATAATATTAAATCAGTCAATAAATGAAATTTTTGGATTATAATTATACAGTTTATTAGAATTTTAATGATTATTTAGGAAAAAAATAATTATTGACTGATTTTTTTATTGTACATCAAACATTATTATAAAATTATATATGAAATTCAATCATAAAAATTGTCTTTATGTTTAATCCTCAACTAAACAGGAAATATATTTAGTGAGAGTACTAAATTTATATGAGAATGAGAGAAATAAATTTATATTGTATAAGTTAAACTATATATATATGATCAAGATTAAAAAATTTTAAATGTCATATAACCATTTAAAAAGGTCACATAATTTTATATTTTAATTTTGATTATTCAAATAAAATTTGATGATCAAGATTTGTTCTCTCACCCTTAATAAGATTGTTTTTCTCATTTGATATGTCTCACAACCACAATTATACATGCCTAAAAATAATAAATTGCCCCATAAATTATAAATTAATAAAAAATTGATTGTAATGATCAGGTCAAGGAAATTAATACATAAAATAAACTTATTACATTTTTCAACGCGTTGCGTAGAAAATAATTTATTTGTGTAAAATGGTCCATTAATGGAAAAGATATAGAAATGGCTTTTTAGTTAAACGTTTCACGTATATATATACAGGAAATATTTGTTTTTAATATTAAGTTTCACGTATCATTAGGGAGATAAATTTAAAATTGGAATTCATATAAGAAATTGAAAATTTGCGCATAAATTTTATATAAAAATATCCATTTTCCTTGTTTATAAAAGTCAGCTAAATTGCATTATTAGTGAGGATTTTGAGTATTTTAAAGTTTAATTTTAATATCCTGATAATATTATTTTTAATAGTTTTATCGAATTAAATTATTTAACTTTTTAGATATTATCAATAGTAATATTTAATCACTTGAAATAAATACTAACTTACTTGAATGATTATATAAAAAAATAATTACTCTTAAGTAAAACTATTACTCTAATTTAATTATATCCAACTTTTCTCATTTCATTTTCCTTTTTAATCAAATGAATAGTGAGATTTTATTCTATATATTATACTATATATTATATTGCCTTATATAAACGGAGCTGCGCAGCAAGCACATAGCGAAATATTACCTTATTTAAATAAAATTTAATATTGATACATTGATACTTTGACAATATTACATTATTATTCAATTAAAATATTCTATTTAAATGACTATATAAAAAAATTGTACACTACATGTATGAAAATTAAATTCATATAAATAATTCATTAGTGCTATAAATTGTACTTATACAACAATCATATTTATCATTGGATTGTAATATAAATTTATAAATTAATATAATTCAACAGTAAATATAATTATTATACAAATATTATATAATTTTTCATTATATACGGTAACATTTCTCTAAATAATCAAACCTATAATTTTAATAGAATCAAAATTTATTTATAGAAACGATCTCTATATTTATGAACATAATAAATATGTATTTCTGGAATTCAATGCTACTTCAAATCCAGTGGCAATCATCGTAATTAACTCAGAAACCAAGGGCAAAACAATAGTACTAGTCGTATATACGAGGAAATTTTTCACGCGGTTCCTTTCTTCTCCTAACATAACATTACACTCTTCATTGTCTCTCTTACCTCTCTCTCTCTCTCCTTTTTCAGCTCACACATTTTTATTTTTTATTTATTTTCTCTTTTTTTTATTTAATCACTTTCTCATTCAGCACCTTTTGAACCCAAAGTAAAAAAAGAGCAAAATTCTCATAATCCTCTGATTCCTAGTTATATATAAACAATCGATAGAGCTTCATCAAAATCTTCCCTTTTTTTTATTTTTAAAAAAAAAATGCTTTTTTTTTTCAAGTGTAACGCCGTTTTAACGCCGTTATCGTCATGGGTGCCGTTGAGTTGTACCAGCAGCAGCCACATCAGCCTTTTGTGGTTGACGCCGTGCCGGTTCTGTCACTGAACTCGCTGCCGTTGGGGTTCCGTTTCCGTCCAACGGACGAGGAACTCATCGATTTCTATCTGCGTCAGAAGATCAACGGCAACGACGATGATGTTTGGGTCATTCGCGAAATCGATATTTGCAAATGGGAGCCTTGGGATTTACCTGGTAAATTTTTCATTTTTGTAATTTCAACTATTTAGTAAGTTCAAGTTTGCTTTTTTTTTTTGGGTATTTTGACTTTACTGATTTTTAATTTTTTGGAAAAAATTTTGGGTTTTGTTTTGTTGTTGGAATTTGTTTGATTGAGTATGCTGAGTTGGTCCCTGGTGCGTGAATCGTGTGATCGAGATGGTGAATTTGGTTAGATGTGACTTGGTTTGACTTAATGGAGAAAACTTGATCTTGAGCTAGTAAAAGTGGTCTTGAATCAAATTATGCAAAATTAGTGGTGTGGAATAATCACGAACATGAATTTGGATGACTGTACTATCCAATTTCATCTTGATTTTGATTTTTGAAGTTTCTGGTTTCAACAATTGAGAAAATTATAGTCTTTGAATTTTATTTTTGACTGTACTGATTTTCTATTTGTTTGGAAATTTTGGTTTTTATCTGATTGTTTAAGTGTTGTTGGAGTTTATTTGCTTAGGTATGACTTGGTTTGACTTCATTTGTAAGTGTTGGGTCACCTTAAAGTTTAATTCAAGAAGAAAAAATTGGTCTTGATTAAATGGTGTGGAGTTCATAAACATGAATTTGGATGACTATGCAGCTTAACTTATGCTGATTTTCTGTTATTGCTTAAGTTGGGATTTGAGTTTTTTTTCTTTTCGGGTGTTGTTTTGTTTGTAGATTTGTCAGTGGTGCGGAACAAGGATCCAGAGTGGTTCTTCTTCTGTCCACTGGACCGGAAGTATCCGAATGGGCACCGTCTGAAACGAGCAACGACTCATGGGTATTGGAAGGCCACCGGCAAGGATCGGAAGATTAAGTCTGGCTCCACCTTGATTGGAATGAAGAAGACTCTCGTTTTCTACATTGGCCGTGCTCCCAAAGGGAAGAGGACCCATTGGGTTATGCATGAGTACAGGCCTACACTTAAGGAGCTCGATGGTACCAATCCTGGACAGGTATCGTTTCATCCCTTGTTTTTATTATTTTGGCATTTGCTCTTGATCTCTCTTTGTTGTTAAGTTTTAGTGCGGATCGTGATATCAAATTGTCAAGTATTTCAATTGCATTAGAATTAAATTTTGATGGATTGACAATGTAAAAAAGGTTTTATTCTATCATCCAATTATGTTGTTCCCAAGGTTTTGAATGTTCTCAGTTGTATTTCATTTTTGTGGTTCAATTTCTTGGAATGCACACTGTCACATTTTAATGGCCTTCGGTCCATCTCCTTATAGTCCCGATTTAGTATTGCCTATAGGAGTATCTACGAATTAACATAAAGCTACTGCAATTTATGACTACCTGAGCAATTGTATGTTAGCATTGTCACAATGATATATTGCTAACCTTTTCCTTTTGGTTGATTTGACTTATACCAGAATCCTTATGTCCTTTGTCGATTATTTAAGAAACAAGACGACAGTCTTGAAAGTTCAAACTGCGATGAAGTGGAGCGAACTACATCAACTCCTACAACAGCCAATTACTCTCCAGAAGAGATACAATCTGATCCAACTCAGAACCCTGTATCTTCCTCACAGGCTACAGAGGATGATAAGCAACTAGCAGTTATCACTGAGAACTCTGAGGAAGCAATATCCAATATTATAACCCCAGTTGATTGCCGTAGCGATGGATTTGGTGCACAAAATCAAACTGTTCCAGTAGAACCACCAATGGAGGTTAGATGTGTGTTAGAGACCACATTCCCTCTAGTGGTCTCAAGGTGTATAGGCGTAGGAAGTTCAGAGGTAGAATGGGAAAAATAGGAGATAATGCTGAGGTGGGCAGTGTAGTGGGCCCACAAGATCCTAACTGAATTGTAGGAGAGTGAGGGGAGCAATTCGGTTAGAATATGCATATAGTGTGCAGGAGGGGGGAGTGAGAGGGCATCTTGGTGTAGAGATCATTTGGTTAGGGAAATTGAGCTGCCTAGTGCTCTAGCTGTTGTATTGCTGGGTTGTCACCGGCTTCAATATACCTCATACTACTCTTTATCTCTATCAATTGGTATCAGAGCCTGGTTTTGACATAGACCTTGTCCCCCACCTCAAACTCTACTTCCCTCCGCTTCTTGTTTGCTTGCTTCCGCATCCTCTCCTGTGCCCTATTCAAGTGCCACTTCAACTCATCAATAATGGCATTTCTATCCTCCAGCAATCTGCCTACTTCATCCACAGCAGATGTCACAGGTTCTCCCCTTAACAAAATGGGTGGATCCCGGCCATACAACACTT
Source organism: Aeschynomene evenia (assembly GCA_013621005.1). Classification (NCBI taxonomy): domain Eukaryota; kingdom Viridiplantae; phylum Streptophyta; class Magnoliopsida; order Fabales; family Fabaceae; genus Aeschynomene; species Aeschynomene evenia. Next base: position 21,713,239 of record CM024269.1, read on the forward strand.
TAAAAGGTGTAGTGTTACTCGAAGCACTGTATTTAGTGTTAAACCAAAACTCCGCCCAACTGAGATACCTAGGCCATGACTTGGTTTTAGTACCCACAAAACATCTCAAATATGTCTCCAAACACCTATTCACCACTTCCGTTTGACCATCCGTCTGAGGATGGTAAGCTGAGGTGTATTTCAGCTTTGTGCCCGCCTGTTTGAAGATCTCAGTCCAGAATTGGCTCATAAACACCCTGTCTCTGTCAGTAATAATCGTGGCAGGAAACCCATGCAAACGTACACCTCTTTAACAAACGCCGCAGCCACCCTCCCTTAGCAGTGTAGGGGTGACATAGGCTCAAAAATGAGGCATATTTTGGACAGCCTGTCCACCACAAACCAGCACTGTATCAACTCCTTGTGCCTTAGGGAGTCCTCCAACAAAATCCATGGTTATATCTTCCCACACTTGGGACGGAATCGGTAGAGGCTGTAAAAGACCCGCTGGAGAAAGGGTTTGGTATTTGCTCCTACAACACACCTCACACTCTTGGACATACTTGTGAATCACCTTCCTCATTCCTTCCCACCATACCAGCCCGGCCAGCCGTTTATATGTTCGAAAGAATCCCGAATGCCCCCCCACAACAGAATCATGAAACTCATGTAAAAGAATTGGGATTCTTGGGGAATTCTTGGGAACTACAATCCTCCCTTCAAAATACAGTCGCCCTTTTCTCACCTCATACCCTTGATGTTTTTCTCCACCACCTTGAATTAAATCCTGCAGAATACCTTTCAGCTTCTCATCGGATTGAACCTCCTCCTCTAAGCCTCCCCAATCCTGAAAAGTGACAGCTGATATTGCAGCAAACTGCTGCCTAGAAAGTGCATCAGCCGCTCCATTTTCTTTCCCCGCATTGTATTTTATTTCAAAGTCAAATCCCAGTAATTTAGCTACAAGCCTCTGCTGACCCTCGCCCATTAGTTTCTGGTCCACCAGGAACTTCAAACTCTTCTGGTCTGAATGCACTATGAATCGCCTTCCTAACAGATAATGCTTCCACTTCTGGACTGCCATCACAATGGCCATAAGCTCCCTCTCATATACTGACTTTTGCTGAGCTCTGTCTGAAAGTTTCTGGCTGAGGAAAGCCAAGGGTCTTCCGTCTTGCATCAAAACCGCACCCAATCCCTTCCCGGAAGCGTCGGTCTCCACAATAAAAGGCTTGGTGAAATCAGGTACTGCCAAAACAGGAAGGCTGGTCATAATCTTTTTAAGTTCTTCAAATGCTGTTTGAGCCTTGTCATCCCACTTGAATCCTTCCTTTTTCAAACATTGAGTAAGTGGCCAAGCGATTTTCCCGTATCCCCGCACAAACCTCCTGTAGTACCCTGTAATGCCCAAGAATCCTCGCAGCCCTTTCAAATCCGTAGGCACTGGCCATTGGAGCATAGCTTCAATCTTGGCCGGATCAGCCTCCACCCCTTGCCCCGATATCATATGCCCCAAATACTCAATCCGAGGTTGAGCAAATTGACATTTCTTTTTGTTGATGAAGAGCTTATGCTGTCTCAACAATTCCAACACCTTCTGCAAGTGCTCTCGGTGCTCCTCCAGCCCCTTGCTAAATACGAGAATGTCGTCAAAAAACACCAACACAAACCTCCGCAAATAAGGCCTAAGTACACGATTCATCAGGGCCTGAAAGGTGGATGGCGCATTCATCAGTCCAAAAGGCATAACCAAGAATTCATAATGCCCCTCATGAGTTCTAAATGCTGTCTTCTCCACATCAGCCTCACGCATCCGAATCTGGTGATAACCAGATTTAAGGTCTAGTTTCGAAAAGACCTTCGCACCCCCTAGCTCATCCAATAGCTCGTCGATGATCGGAATGGGAAATTTATCCGGTATTGTGACCCGGTTTAGCCCCCTGTAATCAACACAGAACCTCCAGCTCCCATCCTTTTTCTTGACTAATATAACAGGGCTTGAAAAGGGACTGATGCTGTCCCTTATAATCCCAGCAGCCAGCATCTCATTGATTATCCTCTCAATTTCATTTTTCTGCATGAAAGGATATCTGTAAGGACGACAGTGAGGTATGGCTGCCCCTTCCTTCAAATTGATAGCATGGTCGCGCTCTCTAGGCGGGGGCAACCCTTCCGGCAGCTGCCCAACATCATCGAATTCGACCAACAGCTTCTTGATTCCCTCAGGAAGCACCTCCCTTCTAGCTAACTCAGCCTGCGAACCCCCACCATCTGCAGTAATGTAGTAAGCCTCCTCATCAGCTTTTAAGGCCTTAAACATTTTCTTCATCTGGGCCCTAGAGGTGCACAAGGAGGGGTCTCCTTGAATGCACTTCCACTCAGCTCCTTCCCTCCACTCAATACGGTGCTTCCCAAAATTAGCCTTGATGTCCACAAGGCTAGCTATCCACCCGTACCCCAGGATAACATCAGCACTGCCCAGATGCAGTTTGAAAAATGGTTGAACAATTTCATGGCCTTGGACATCAAGCTCCATATTCTCACAAAGCCCTTCACCATGATCCACCTGCCCGGACCCCAATTCAACCTGAAACGGAATTGGGGTTGTACGCACCCCGAGTAACTCAGCCATCCTGTCGTTAATGAAATTGCAATCCGCCCCTGTATCGACCAGTACCAGCACCTCGGTGCCCTTGACAGTGCCTCTCACCTTAAAGGATCTGTTCACAGTCACCAATCCTTTAAGCGTGTGAGTGTTCTGCACTTTTACCGATCGCAGAACCACCTCGTCTTCCTCCTCCACATCGGGCTCTGCTTCGTCGTCGCCGCTCTTCTCACTATGCTCCTCTTCCGTCTCGGTTGTCTCCTCTACAAGCATAAGTTTGTAATTCTTGAGCTTGCAAGTATGGTCCAGGCCCCAACGCTCCCCACACTTAAAACAGAGGCCCTTGCGACTCCTCTCCCTTATCTCTTCTTGCGACAGCGATTTTCCGGCGCCGCTGCGATCACGAGGTCCTCCACTATCCCGCGTCACTGTCGAACGCAGCGGAGGGTTGGAAGGACGATGGGGTGTGTAAGACTTAACGGGACGCTCTATTGGGCCTGTTCCTTCAGCCTTCCACTCATTATTGCGTTCTTCAAGAAGCAGGGCCTTATCCTTCAACGCATCTAACGAGCCCAATCCAAAGCTCTTCAGTTCGGCCCGAATGATCCCCTTAAGCCCATTTAAGAATCCACTCATCAGAACTTCTGGGTCCGCGTCCAACATCTGGCTTGTTAGTTTCTCATACTCATCTATGTACTCCATCACCGTTCCCCTCTGCCGGAGACGAAACAGAGGGCCCAGTCGATCGTTCGCCGTCCCCGGCTGGAAACGCCGTGTTATGGCCTCCTTGAATCGCCGCCACGATGGGTACTCCAAGTGTCTCTCCCACGCCTGGAACCAGTTCAGAGCTCGCCCATCCAACGCCACCAACACATCTCTGAACCGGTCGTCGCCGTAAATGCCATTCACAGTGAAGTACCGCTCGATCTTCACTAACCACCCCATCACATCCTCGCCGGCAAAAAGTGGTAGGTCCAATTTCCGTTCACCCTCCCTGTCGCGATTTCTTCCTCTGGAGTCCTCTCGAAATCGCGTTCGGTGTCTGTAGCGATCCCGCGAATCCCCACGATCTCGAGGCGGTGGTCGTCGGTTCCATGGCGTCTGTTCCTCCCAGTGAGGCGGATGATCCACTCGGGAACGAAGGGAGCTCCGATCATCGCGGTCGCGAGACCTCGAGTCACGGTGCTCGCTGCGGGAGGAAGAACGGGATCGCTGTGATCCGTCTCCTCGCCTAGAACCTTCGTTCCATCGATCCTCCTGCCCCACTGGTCGTTGATGTGGGGGCGGCGAACGCCCCCTGTCACGCCGACGTCGGGGATCCTCCACCAAACGTACCACTCGGTCAAGCTTCCGTTCCAACTCCGCCATCCTTCCTTCCATCGTCACAATCAACACAGCGAACAGAGTTCCTGGGAAAGGGCTCTGGATACCAATTGATAGAGATAAAGAGTAGTATGAGGTATATTGAAGCCGGTGACAACCCAGCAATACAACAGCTAGAGCACTAGGCAGCTCAATTTCCCTAACCAAATGATCTCTACACCAAGATGCCCTCTCACTCCCCCCTCCTGCACACTATATGCATATTCTAACCGAATTGCTCCCCTCACTCTCCTACAATTCAGTTAGGATCTTGTGGGCCCACTACACTGCCCACCTCAGCATTATCTCCTATTTTTCCCATTCTACCTCTGAACTTCCTACGCCTATACACCTTGAGACCACTAGAGGGAATGTGGTCTCTAACAATGTGCTAACTGAGTTTTAATTTATTATTTCTTCCTTTCTTTTTCTTGTTTTCATCTCCCTTTAATTGATTTTTGAGACACTGGATTTGTTGAGTTATTAATCATACTTGATGTTTACTACTTCAGGATGATCAACAATTGAACTTGGACATATTTTGTAACCCAAATGAGCAATTGGACGACAAATTATTCTCACCAATCAACGTGCACATTCCCTCAGAATTTCATTATCCATCAAACAATAAATCTTATGGCCAACATGGGCTGCAAGATCAGTATGGTACAAATGAGATTAGTATATCGGACTTTTTTGACTCGTATGTTGATTGGGATGATATACCCAATGGCGAATCCAGCAGCCAAATGCCTAACTCGACCTGGTTTGATGTCAAGGGCAATGGATCATGGGGTGACTCAAATGTGGCAATGACCGATCTGATGGTGAGTGACAGCTCTAACTTTGTTTATCTTTTGGTCAATTTAGGTTCTTCCACCAAATTGACAACTTAGTTTGGAAATGTTTAACAGCATCTGGAGCCCTTTGCTAATTGATCCTTCATGTTATAATTGCCCTCTAAATTTATACACTTCACATTGCATTGTTATGTGTTATTTTATTTAGTACAGTTCACTTGTTGCACTTGTATAATGTTAGCTGTTGTTATATGCTGCAGCATCTGCAAGCATTTGATGCTGCTTACCCCGGGGAGGCAATTGACACGAAGATTCCTTTGGTGACAACTAAGGAATTCCATGCCATGACCTCTGACCGTAGTTTCAATGAGCTTAGAAGCGATATAGGATTATTTGAAAACCTTCCCCAGATGTCTTTTTCAACTGATGTTAGTATGGGCCAACTTTACAATGTGGCCAATGATTACCAGCAACCAAGAAACATCAATACGTTTGTTGACGGTGAGACTGGCATCAGGATAAGGACTCGACCACAACGCCAAGAACCAGACGTCAACACTGTGATGCAGTTGCAAGGTACTGCAAAAAGGAGAATACGATTGGGAGGATTGGTTCCGCATTCTCATGGTTCTGATGAGGACCCTGATTCTAAACCAGCCACTGCTGAGGTAAGAATTCCATTTCATTACCATATGTATCCAAATTGGAGATGTCACTGCTTGTGCTGTAAGATTTGATGGTTATTCTTTTGCAGGAGATAAAAGCTTCTGAAGACCATGGTGCTGTTGAGAGTGAAAGTGTTACTAGTGATGTGAATGAACCGGAGGAGACATTGCCGGAGGTGTCAGGTGTGAAATCATTCTTGGGGTCGAAAGACACTCAATTTTTCAGAAGGCCCCAATACACATCAAAGACTTCCTCTAAACTTTCCGTGTCGTCGTCTTCTGTTTTTGCAGATTCTGATGAGACAGCGAGTTGTGTATCTGAAGATCACCCATCAGAGGATGATAATTCAGAACCAACCACTGCTAGAGTAAGATATCTGTTTTATACATTGATTATTAACTTATGTATCCAACTCAGAGACTTCACTGCATGTGTTGTAACATTCATTTGTTCTTCTTTTGCAGTCGAGGAATGTTTCTGAAGATCATGCTTCGAGCGAGAGTTCCACCGTTACCAATGATGCGGATGAACCGGAGGAGATATCACGCATGTTAGCTGCGAGTAGAAGGAGGAGGATTGGTAGACGAAAGGTTGCAAAAGCGAAAGCGGAATCCTTCTCGGGCTTAAAGGACTCTCTGTTGAGCAGAGGGGTGTCCTACACATCAAAGGCATCCTCCGATCTTGGCATTTCTGTTTTAGCAGTTTCTGCTACTGTAGTGGTGTTACTAGGAGTAGTCCTCCTTGTTAATCCATGGGGGTATCTTAAAGTTTAAAACTTCATACTAGGATTGTATTCCTTTGTGAGTAATTTGCCTCCCCAATTGCTTTTTTGGCTCAGTTAAGGAGGCATGTAGGGTTGACTTTCTTAGAGTTGTTGAATATATTATAATGTATAGGTGCATATATAGTCCATTAATGTACTATGTAGATTCAGAGTTTCACTATTAAGATACTATTTTTGTGGCTTAAGTTCTTAGTTTTACCCTCTCGATTGGGTGATAATACCACATTGTCACCCGGGGATTTTGATTACCTCATTTCCTCAGTTTTCATTTTTATTTTACTTTAAGTTTTTAAGAATGGGCTAAATCAAAACATAATTAATAGAATGATACAATGACATTGTTTGATTCATGCCTCAGTGAATAATGTTGTTGTCGTAGTATTTTAGGCTTTTAAGACTATCTTTATAGAGAGAGTATTATTATTAGTTTAGTTTCTCCATATTATCACCAAAAAAAAATTGCGGTTTAATTTGGTATAATTTCACTTAATTTTTTAATTAGTTTTTTATGTTTTTTTTTTTTCTAATTTCACTTTAATTTCCTATAATTTTACTATAGATTTTTATAGTTATTTTCTCTATTTTCACTTGTGCTGACAATTTTTATATAATATAGAAACTTAATTAAAAATTGAGTGTAGTATAATTTATTCCAAAGATTATTTTACAAGTGTTTTGATCAAAATCAAAACAACCAATCTATTCTAAAATAATTATTCACGTACTAATGTATCTGGTTCTTCATATTGATAATTATCAACAAGAGATTATACTAATCTAAAATATTTATTATTTAATAAGTAATTAATCTATGTTAGTTTGGTTTATAAAATGAGATAAGTATTGGTTTATCGCCATGTTAATAAACATAAATAAAAAACGAAGGCAAGGGGTATGATAATTAGACTAAGAAGCTCATTCAAAATAGTTTCTTATAAACCAGAACTCTCGACAATACATATTAACTGAAAACAGAAAAGCCCAAAAAGCAAAACCTCAAGCGATTATTCATAGTCACAAAAGTTCAACCAAACACTCACTTTAATACCCCAAATTTCTACTATCATCTAGTACTTGTAGTCCTTAACATGGAGGCTCTCAAAGGCACCCTCTCCAAGGGTAGCACTACCCTTGTAAGTTCCAAGTGTTGCCTCAGAATTGGCCTTTGCCCTTGTAAGGAATGCTTCTTGAGCCTTCTTCACATTCTCCTCTTTTCCAGCCCATGCTTTGAGGGTACTCTGCTGAAGTGCCCTACCAAAAGAGAATGATAGAGACCATGGCTTCTTCCCCTTGACTTGGTTTATGGCATTGAGGTTAAGGGTTGCCTCCTCTTCACTCTGCCCGTCGGACAAGAAAACCACGGCAGGAACCGTCGAAGGGACAGTTCTCTGTAGGGCTCTTACAGTGTGCTCAGCCACAACCTCAGGGGCAACCTTTGCAGAATCAGATCCAGGGGTCACCATGTTTGGCTTCAACAGAGTTCCCTCAAGCAGGACATGGTGATCATTCAATGCCTTGTAGCATGCTGCAAGGACTCGCTCTGTTACCTCAGCACACTTGTTAATGTCATGAGGTCCATCAACAAGGATCTCAGGCTCAACGATAGGAACCAGACCATTCTCCTGGCAAATCGCGGCATACCGGGCCAAGCCGTAGGCATTCTCCTCAATGGAAAGCTGAGATGGCTCGGTGGGGCCAATTTTCAGGACGGCACGCCACTTGGCGAATCGTGCACCGGCTTCATAGTACTTCTGGCAACGCTGGCCAAGGCCGTCTAGACCCTGAGTGGTGGTCTCTCCCTTGGTCCCAGCAAGTTCGACGGTACCCTTGTCAACCTTGATGCCAGGAAGAACACCACCTTCCTTCAAGACCTCAACGAAGGGTTTGTCTAAGGAAAATCCATTGATTATGTCAGTGTAAGAACAATGCCCATCATAAAAAAATCCTCATTGAAATAAGATATATACCACAAACAGATGCAATGCAATGAAGAACATCCCAACTAAAATTGAAAATCACTACCCCCATGTTCAATTTTTTTTTTTAAAAAGAAGTATTTGGGCTACCCAATGTATATTATTTTTCAAAACAAAAAACTTAGCATGACAACAATGCATATTCAAACCCATTAAAATACCAAATGGAGAACAACCCCACCAAACGAGAGAAAATTCTTAGATGATCCTGGTGCACATTTAATGTGTGGTCCAAGAACTTTCATAACACATTTTAATTTATAACACTTAAAATTTATAGAAAAAATAAAAAGGACGTGATTGTAAATGTTTCGTGGTCCAAGACCACCTAGAATTTCTAAAGGGAGAACCACTAACTCAAGTTGTTCAAAATTGAAAATAACACAAACCCCAGGTTATTCATTTGTTTTTTTTTTAAAAAAAGAAGTATTTGGGCTACCCAATAGCATGACCACAATGCATGTTCAAACCCATTAATGCAATTCTCATCAGTTCATGAATCAAATTCAAACCCATTGAGATAGTAGATGGAGAACAACCCCACCAAAAGGAGAACCACTAACTCAAGTTGTTCAAAATTAAAAATAACACAAATACATGTACAATGAGTGTTTGATTGGAAGATAGATACACAAATATATATACAAATACACAATATTGTGCATTTTGTGTCCATTCTACAACAAATACACAAAAACAAATACAACCTTACAATTCAGAAAAAACTTAGAATGGTAACAATACAGTGTAAATCGATCAATGCAATGTTCATCAAATAATGAATCAAACAATTAAGATATAATAAACCTCAAAAGACCATTATTGAAATTACCTGCAGCTGCTCTGGTAGAGGGTTTCCTCAAAGAGGATGACTCCACTAAGATACTGAAGAGCTCCAGGAGTAGTGAAGAGGAGCTCACGGAGAGCACGCCTGTTGGTTTCAACATTCTCAACATTGATGCTGGCAAGACGCTTACCGATCGTTCCGGTTGACTCATCAGCAGCAAGAATACCCTTTCCAGGAGTACCAATGTATGCAGCATTGGCAATGAGTTCATCTGAAAAGTGATTGATTGTTATTAGTATTAGCACAAAAAAATCATAATAAACCTTAATAAATATCTACATCACTTTGTGTTTGGAAGCTAACAAAAATGGTAAATGAAATGAATTGAAAGGAATGGAATCACAAATCATTTTCATCTAAATCCAACCAAAAATCAAAGAATTTTAAAATACAAGGCTAGAATTTCTCAATAATTATAATTCATTTCATTTCTCGTTATTAAAATTTCCGAACATAAGAATTGATTTACAAATCAATTCAATTCTATAAATTTACTATTCCAAACACAGCCAATGAGAGTCTAATTTAACATAGCCAAATCCAAAATTTGCATGAACATAATAAAAAGGGGTGACAGGGAGAAAAAATGGTTTAATTAAGGATGAAACTTATCTTTGTTATATCAGATGCAATAGAAGACAAAGAAAAGTATCAAATCTGATGGAAAATTACAGTTTAATTTTAAAAGAATAAAACTTTGAAAAATTAAGCATCTGATGTAAATTAAAAGGACTAGTTTTTTCACCAAAAAAAAATCAACACAAAGTCAGATTTGAAATTTTCTCACAACCAGACACTAAGGCGATATCAACGAAGCACCGATTCACAAACAGAAACAACAAAACAGTAAAATACAAAGCAAGAAGCGATAACCATATAACAGATCGAAAAAATCAAGAAAACAAAAAGTGAACAAGCATGCAAAATTCATCAAAATGAAGAATTGAAAAAATAAATTAAGGATAGAATTGAAGGTACAGAAGGGAAGAGGAGTACCGTGGTACTTGCTCTTGAAGTGAGACATGGCTGGTTGGTTGAACGGATCGAAGAATTGAGAGAAAAACAAAAGAAAAGTAGATTCTAGAGAGATAGAAAGAGTGAAGAATTATGAGTGAGAAAAGAAAGAAAAGGGTTTTAGGGTTTATATAGTGCAAGTTTCGGAGAGATACAAATATGTTGTGGACAAGTAGAGTGAAAGGATAATGACTAAGGTTAGGTATTAAATAAAAATAATAATACTACGTGTATACTATAAAATTAATCACTATTAATTATTCGGATTTAAATTTCATCTGGTGTACAATTTTTTTACGAAGTCATTCAATTATGTGCTATTATATCAACTATGATTATATTTTCTTTTTACCAAACGAAATATTTTAATTAAAAAACACTGTAAATTTGTAATTATTATATGTAATATTTTAATTTTTTAAATTATCATTTTAAATTTTAATAGTATAGTTATTCCAACATTTTAAAAGTAGAAATAATAATTTTAAAAAGAATATAATTTTAATGTACTGATAGTATAAGCATTTAATTAAAACATACTTTTCAGGATTATAAAAAAGTAAAATTATACTTATAACTGATGTGACAACATATAATTAGATAATCACATAAAAACTTATATATTATTAGTAAATAAAAATTAAATTCTTTTAAAAAATTAAACTATTATATTTAATACGAATCATACAAAATTTTATAATGAATTTAATACATTATAAAAATATTTAACTCGATTATTTATTAACTAAAAAATTATATAAATTAATATATATAATTGGTTGAGACGGTACTCCATGTGTATAGATAGAGGTAAGTAAAAAAAGGCGCACTGAGTCGCGAAGCATCGACCTCGGTTTTTCGTGTGTGGTCTTCTCTGTGGACTGTCGTTGGAATGAAATTATGACACCGAACAGCAAAACAACCTAGAAACCTGGTCTGTGGTTTTCTCTTCCAAATCTACGTACGTAGGTTGATTCAACGGCCCACACTATTTGTTGGGCCCCAATTGACTATAATTATGACACCCTATCACCCACTTGTCTCTACTTCTATCCGCAGTGGTATCAGCAAGTGAGTGAAACTAAATATATAATAAAAAATTAACTAAATTAATTATAAATGAGATTTTAGACTATAATTATTTAGCTTATAATAATTTTAATGATTATTTATATTCAAATTAAAGTTAAAATAGATTCATTAATTGTATTGGTTGATTTCTCATTGTACATCTTTATTTGCGTACCAACTTAATAAACTCAATATGTTCCATTTTATGAAATTTGTGTATTTCACCAAATATTGACTGCCTCTTTAATTTTGGCAACAACTCTAAACACAGTTGCTTTTTAAGGTTTGTTCACAATTAATCTTTTTTGTTTTAGACTAATAGTCATTTACTCCCTCCGTCCACAAATAATTGTCTTTTTAGAAAATTTTCTTGTCCAATATTATTTGTCACTTTAGAATTTTAAGAAAGCATTTATTACTCTTTTTCCAATTTTATCCTCACATGCATTCTCTCTCATATCTCTTATAATAATTATTACACAAAAAATTGAAAGGACAATTTAGTCATTATATATTATTTTTACATATAAAGTTGTGTGCTTTAGTTACATTCTTAATAACCGTGAAAAGTCTAAAACGTCATTTATTGATGGACGGAGGGAGTAAGGTTTATGCATTTTCTAAACAAATACTCTCTCTGTTTCTTTCTATTTGTCCATTTTATATTTTCAGTTTGTTTCTTTTTATTTGTTCAATTAGCAATTTTAGACAATATTTAATATGTCTTTCATATTTTACTCTTATTTAATTCATTTTCTACCAAGTAAATTACACTGCATAAAATAATGTGCCCACTTTGATTAAGGATAATATAGTAAAATACATTAGTCTATCTTTTATTAATTTTTAGATAAAACCAATTATTACCTAAAATACCATAAAAAGATAAAGTAGACAAATAAAAAGATAGGGAGGAAGTATGTTGTGCTATATTATTGCACGATTGAGATAACAAAATAAGGAGCTTTTGAATTTTTGACCCACTATAAATACAAGATGGTGAATAATTGGGTGGAACAAAAACAGGTATACACAAAAGTTTTTTCTGCTTTAGAATAGCTAGGTGGAAACAAAATCATTATTGTCTTATTGCTTCTACTTGAATACACCACAAATTTTGTTTGGTCAACAAATGGGCCAAGGCCCAATAATACACCTCAATTTCATAGGACGTAGTCATGCACAAATAAAATTGTTGCTCAAACTTGATGATATAGAACACTCTAGTATCATGAATAACACTCTAGGATTATAGCTTGGATAAAAAGAATCCGAATTGAAATTATTAAGCATTGTCACCTCCATGAACAACTATAAATTTAGAGTGTTGGTTCTTTAGTAAGAAGTGCCAATCACCAAGATTAGAAGAGTTTTAGAGCAATAATTATTGTCATACAACTGAAATACGTCAAACTAGTATTCAATAATGTGTGATACATAATACGTAATGTGTGTTGTATGTATAGCACATCTACGTATAGCACACATTCCACATTAGGAATAACACATGTTAGATACTAGTTTGACGTATTTCTGTTATACGACAAATATTATTGATTTTAGAGTACAAAGTGTGTGTGTTTGTGTGAGTTTCTTAAAGAGTAAAATATTATATCTCTCTTAATAGGCCATTGCTAGAGGCACAACAAAAAACCAGCCAAAACAGCCAACAAATAGGAATTTGGACCATAATCACCAAACCATTAAAAATATACTCATGATTAAAAGTACTATTTGGGTCATAAAGTGTAAAATGAGCTTTGTTGGCTGTTTTGGCTGATTTTTGTTGTGCTCTAAGCATTTGTGCTCTTAATATATGTTCAATTCCCAGTACGTTTGTTATTTCCATATACTCAAGAGATGGTTTTTGCTCTATCCTTATGTTTGAAGAAATTGTAAGTATCTCACTTAATCAAGATATTTTTATTATTTTCAAAATATTTATGTTCGGCTCCACAATTTTCATATGCAAATTGTAGTCGTGTTGCTATGTTCCTTGATTAGCATGATATGCAATTTGTCCTTGGTGCAAGTTATCCAACTAGATGTTTTTAGAATGAAGAGCTAGAATTCATTTTGACTTTATTATTTCGTAATTAGAGTTGTAGCTTTTAAATCAAACTTTGTTTATTCTATGTCAAAATAACTTACTATTAAAACAAACTCTTGACCAATCAAAATTGATTTTGTCCTTTCATGCTGTATTTATTTTCTACATGGAACCTTTGATGATCATGCACACAATGGCCATTTTAAATATTGGAGAATTTCAAATGTTTAATTTTTGCTGTCTCACATGTTGTCTCATTTAAGGTTTCATATTGATCACGTTACAGTTGAAGTTAGCATCATATATAGGGAGGGTTTGTTTACAGTATATAAGATAGAAAATACAATACAGAATAGAAAATGTTATGTTTGTTTAGTGTAGAAATATACAAGACAGATTATATCTGTACAAATTTTTTCTCCATTTTGTGTTCATACGCAGAGTAGATATACAAAATACAGATGTTGATACAAGAATTTTAATGAAAATTTTGTCTTAAACTATTATTTTTTTCATAATTTCATCATTTGTCCTTTTCATTTCTACAAAAATTTCAAAACAAAATTTTATATAAATACAAGTAAAAATTTATTCTGTAACACTAAAATAAACACAATATAAAATACATAAAATTCACTGTATGCATTGTATCTATATTTCTATACTATATTCTATCAACTTTGAAACAAACACTAACATATTTCTTCAGCACTATGTAGCATAGGGAATTGAGGATAAGATTCAAACTATGGAATATGCCTAGCAAGCTAGCTAGTTACCTTCAAAGTACATATGGAATAAAATATATTGGTGTGAATTTGTTTAGCAAAGACAAAATCCCAATGACCCTGTTTTAATTTGCCTTTCTGATAAAAACTGAATGTGCACTAGTTTGGTAGCATAGAAAATAAAGGAACTATGCATAAAGCAAGAAGTGAGAATAGTTACTGTCAAAATCAGCACTGAAAATAAAGGGGCACTCAAATGAGAATATTTGTACTTACTATGTGGTCAGTTCATTGATTCTATGAATCTATTATGGGTAATGCTATACTGACATCTAAATTAAAGTTAGATGTTTATGAGAAATTCATCAAGATTAACAATAGATCAAAATGTTAAAATGTTTAGATAAAGATCACATCATAAATCAAAAGTAAGAGATTGAATGTAAAAAACTCACCTGGTCAAATTTGATGACCCAAATCCAAATAAGAGTGCTTCGGACCGGGCCGAGTTCGTAGACCGATTCAGACCATGAACAACCCTACGACTGACTATAAAATGTGCTTCTATTCTATTAGTGAAATTTGAATCCCCAACCACACAGATGATACATATGCTAATAGTAATAATCCTAATATGAAAGAAGAAATCTTCATCTTCATTGGAAAGGGGTATCTTGCTTGTTCCTGACAGTGACAAGGTAGCCAAGAAAGTAATCGCAAGACTTTGCATATTTTTTTTCTGAAGAAGTGATTCCTTAGAATATACTGTTTAGCATTTGGAATCAGTAATGAAAAAGTGGATCTACTCACTCTTCAAGCCCTCATTTTTTCCTTCTTGACGAGGAAGTCCTTCCTATATAGAGGGGCTCTATTTGTATTGTTGAGTTTTATTTAGATGAGTTGTTAACACTTCCTACATATCTTAGATTATGATGATTGATTGTGGTTGATTGCGAATGCAATTATGTTACAATTACTACGACGGCAAAAAGTTGCAAAAGAATCGTCCGGTGTGGCCGCAATTGAGTCGTAATGCAATTGTGGACATTCTCAAAACTACAATATTGCAACCTCAGTTATGACTCATACATCTACATTTTGATCGTGATACCAAATGTTGGAATTCTTAAAATTGCAACCACAATTGTAATTAATATGATTGTGATTGGGTCGCAATGCGCTTGTGATGAGCATTCATATAATTGTAATATTGCGGTCACAATAGTAATTGCGGTGTAAAATTTAAAACCCTACTCATAAAAATTGCCAGGTTCTTGAAGTGTAAGATATATACCCACATAACAAGTGGATTTAGGAACCTAGTGACCCACACCCATGTGCGTTCCCATATATTCATTCCTCTGTCCTAAGGCTTCTTTTTTATCATAGCCCCACCTCACTCCCTTGTACACCATTGTGAGACATGCTTGAAAAGTGATCCATGTTGAAACCTACTCTAAGACAAGAAATGTCATGTTCTGCTGTAAGATTCACAAAGTATAGTATCTAATTAATCTAATATTCTTTACAAAGTGCATGCCATATGTCCATTGTTTTGATATGTGAATTATATTGTTATAAGGTCAAATATACATATCACATGAATTGTCCTAAAACTTTCATAGACTAAAACTATGCACTTCACATCACTGTATATATTATTCTTTTAGTACTAGGTTCCTTCATAGATAGAACAATATATTCTCTTGTACCTTTACTATTATCTTTTTATCGAATTTTTGCGGGTATATTAGTTAGCCTGACAACTAATTCATAGAGATCATCTCTCATTGGAAAAGAAGTTGGCCACAAGATTTTTTGCTACTGTCTCAAGTGTGTATTAATTGTTAATAATCAATATGTTGGGTGAGGCGAGCCCAATAAAGGGAGATCCGAACCAATGAGTGCTACTATATATACAATTGGAGACCGGCCAAATCAGCCAACAAATGAGTTTTTGGACCAAAATTACTCGATCCATTAAAATCTTAATGACTATTTGGACAAAAAAAAAGTCAAGATATATAGGTCTATTGCTGGCTGAATTGACTAATTTATTATTGTATACCAAACATTATAGCAAACCAACAAACTAAATGATAAAACCAAACGACTGAATCGTGTAACGTTTTGACCAAAAATCTTAAGTTAATGAGTTTATGAGTCATTTCATATTATATATTGATGATCTTATTCAGTTAATTAGCTTATTTTCAACTAATATAAAACTTCATCTTTCGAATTTGAAACTCCAACACATGTAGGCTACCAACTCTAAATAATGCTTTTAATTTCATGTTCCCTTAATTAGATTCTCCAAATAATGCTTCTTACATTTCTCGTCCAATTATATATGTTGCTACTACACATATATATGTCTCAAATATTATTCAATAATAATAATTGCTTAATAATTTTGTACCTTTCCTCGATGATTTTGGTAGTTGAGATTTTTAACATGTAATCATACTGAAATTGGAGATCTTAGCTTCAAAATAAAGCAATTCAAAATTCACATGCATGCTAGAAAATAAAGAGAATAACTACAAAAAAGAAGTCATCAGAGACATTCTGATTTATTATTATCATAGTAGGGACATCATAGGTATATTTATTTCATGTTCTACATTCCTTTGTTATATAAATAATAAAAAATGTTTGTCGTAAAACAAAAATATGTCCAACAAATATCCAATATGTTCTATACATGATATGAAATGTGTTTTATACGATATGTCCAACAAGTATCCAACATATGCTATAAATGATATGGGATGTGTACTATATATTTGTATATCACACGCACGTACGTATAACACACACATTTCATATCATGTATAGAATACATTGGATATTTGTTGGACGTATTTTTGCTGCACACGTAGTATTATTGTATAAATAATAGGCACTTATATATATATCAATAATATGTAATGTGTATTATATGTATAACACGCGTACGTATAGCATAGTATAACACACGTTTGATATTAGTTGAACGTAATTCTATTGTACAACAAACATTACTCTATGAATCTATAATTAAATGAATATATATATATAATCAGTTTACACTCCTCTTTCTATCTAATTCAATGAAAAAACTTATAGTTATGACTATTGTTTCATCATCTACATAGATCAATAACCAATATTCCTTGAGGGCACCCGGCCTTAGAATATATATAGGTCCTACTTTTTAATAATCTTGTGAATTAAATAATTCTGCTTAGCTCTTTTTAACTGAAATAATAGAGTGGACACATGGAACCATTTCCTTTCAACAAATTTGATATTATGTGTCAAATTATAAAGCCAATAACTCAATTGAACAAATGACAATTTGCCAAGAGATGAGTCCCAAACATCATATCATAAATTCATAATGCAACTAATTAAGAATAGTAAATTATAAAATAATCATTAGATTTTCAACCAATAATATAAGATATACATTTTAAGTGTAATCATATGTTAGTTATATACAGTAATTCATCATTTTACATATAATCAAATATGTATTATATATTGTAATGCATATGCATTACACACTTTAATTGTTGTGTATTTATATGTATGTGTTATATATGTGATATAATTTTCTTATATGATAAATAACATTTATTCTATATTTATGTGTATTTTATGTATAATATGATATATATTATATACAATAATGCATGTGCATTATACATATAAACTAATAATTATATAGTAATGTGTGTTGTACAACAAAAATACATCTAACTAGTATTTAATGTGTGTTATACATATTATATGTCATATATAATGTGTATCATACGTAGCATGTGTTATACATATAGCACACATTACGTATGTCACACTTTATCTATAACATACGTTGAATAGTTGTTGAATAATATTTCTGTTGTACGATAAATATTATTAAATAATTATATATTGATCCATATTGACTGAAATTTTTTTTGTTGTAATTACCTAAAATAATAAAATAGATGTATATTGTACAAAGGAAAAGAATGGGTGGTTGAGTATGATTGGTAACTTTACCAATCAAGCTAAGCATCCATCTAGATTCTTCCTCAACCGGCCAAGTCAACAATAGAAGGGTCCATACCTTGATTATGATTCCTTAATCAACATTACTTTCAATGTTTAGACAACCTCATTCCCACATGCACATGATCAAATTCTACTTTCCCCCTTTAGATTATTTGAAATGGGGACAAAGTTAATCAGCCAAGGTCAACATACATTTCCTTTGGTTGAAGTCCTTTTTGGCTGAACTTTGAATACATGATCTATATATGCATCACATAAAAGATAGTGATGATTTAAAAAGAGAATTAATTCATCTAATCAATCTTCTGCTTATACTACTTATTACAATTACTTGAATTTGTATATTAGGATAAGCTTTCCTTTTTTATTTTTCACGGTATTCTCAGTATGATAATAGATTAATGACTAATTTGTCACATATCTAAACATTGCTTTGATCTAGAATTCAATTTTGTGCAAAAAAAAAAATTAGAAAAAGACCTATGGTTATTATATCATGACTTGAATTTGATTTTTAAAGGTTTTTAATTTTTATTTTCCTTGTGATTAATTTATAAATACTCAATGAGTTCAAAAAGAGATTTTTCAACTCTGATTTTGGACAAATTTTCCTTTCACCTAAAACTATTTTACCAAACAATAAAAAAGATGTGTTAGTTGGTGGAGTTTATAATAAGAGAACAAATATTTTAACATTTACAATTTCATAACATATAAACATCCAATCTGTCACCATTAATTTTTTGTGTAACTCTCATTTACATATTTTATCTTTCACTCTCATCCATTGGATTTAAATGAACGTTCATAGACAACTAAATTTTGAATGTCCAAATAACAAAACTCTTATAATAAATCATTAAGATTTTGTGGTTAAGATCTCTCACCTAAAAGGAAGGTTTATGTTAGTGCACTATGATGAGTCATCTCCACGTGGTACTACACAAACATACTTAGCAAGTTGGAGGCTCTTTCTTTAATTTCTTTCTTCAATTTCTTTCTTCATTGTCCCAAAAGGAAAGTAGTAATCTAGTCAAAAGGCTTTACTATTGAGCTGTTGAGAACAATCAAGTTTGGAAAATATTGCTTTTCATGTTTCCTTATGAAGAGCCTAATAACCGCCTATGATATCTCATTGAACCAAATAAATTTTACCAATCCAAACCCTACACACACATTTTACCATAGTTTGGTAAAGAAACAATATTTAATGCTCAATAATGGAAAGTTTGCTCCATCACTTTTTGGCTTATCAAAATTACATGTACCTCTTGTAATAAATATTTTCTCTTATTCTAAGTAATTTTAATCGTTAGATATAAATAAAATTTGAAAGAAAATTATATTAAACAATCGACATTAAGGTCTATATGGAATGTAAAAAAAAAAAATTCTATAGCTTGGTACATCCAAAAATCTCTCTTGATTTATATATATAGTATTTGGTTTGCAACATGTAATAGAGGAAGATGACATAGATCAATGTTTATTATGCTGAAAATTTATAAGACACACAACTGACTACATTTTCTTTCCAATAATGCTGCTTGCCGTATAATAGAAATATGTTTAACGAGCATTCAATGTGTGCTAGACATAAGACGTATAGCACACGTTGGATGCTCGTTGAATGTATTTTTGTTGAACGACAAACATTATTATTTTCTTTTATCTTCTATTGAATGAGATATAGTCTCTTAGTATAAGTTTCATACTTATTTAACAATGGATTACTGTATAGTAGTATATGAACATGATGTTACATTAATTATAGTGTATATAAACATTGATCAATGTTTATTGTGCTGGTTATTTGTAAGACATAGAGCTAACCCATTTTCCTTCTATCATTGAATGAGATATATATAAATACAATCACTTATTATAAGTATCACATTTCATTTGACCGTAAATTATATACTTGTGTATCGACATTAATAATAGGTACAAATAGCATTACTTAAAATTGATTAATAATTTTTAAAGAAAAAAGAAAAGGGCATTTTATAATGCAATCTGCTGTGTTATATATAAGGAAAATGATCAACAGAGTTCACAAGTGGAAAGCGACTTGTTATTCCTTAAGTAAGGTCTCAGGTTCGAGCCTTGTAAATGGAAAAATTTTCACTTGGAGCCTCACATGTCATTCCTAGATACACGACCCGGGATGACGGATTAGTCGGAGCGAAACTTCGGATACCGTGTGAAATCAATAAATATATATATATATAATTAAGGAAAATGAAATTGACGCATAACATATTATAAGTTTTTTTTTCATATAAACTAGAAATGTCACTAACAAATTAAACAACCCACGTGGAGAACAACTTTTTCTAGCGTTAGTTTATTAGACGCAAAATGTAAAGTGATTTTTTCTGATCCCCACGTTTCATGTATCCATCACTATCACATTTTTTCATGAAAATGAAAAATGCGTTTGCTTAAGCTCGAATCCGTTCATTTTTAGAAATCACAATATCTGTGTGATCAAAATTGATGACACCTGGCTTGTATAATTTTATTTGTAATACCTGCTCTTTCATCAATTTAATATGTTCAAATTCATGTATAATCCAAATTAAAGAAAAGTAGTTAATGTCACTTTACAACGTTATTGCTATGGATATGTAATTTCCATTATGTCTAATCACTTGAGTGTGTATATATATATATACCTCAATTTATGCCTAGGAAGGATATGATAAATAAAGCATTTTTACTTGGAAAATGTCATTTTCTAAACTAAAATACATTCATCAAGTAGTCATTTACCGTATATTTAGATTAGTGATAATAGCAATATTCTGAGCGTATCAATTTAACATATAACGAATTTCATAAAAATACATATCACTTTTTCTATAAAATATACTTCTTGTTTAATAAAGAACATAGAAATATAAATAATTAATACACAATATTATTCATGAAAAGCGTATATATATATATATATATATATATATATATATATATATCAACTTATATAAATTATTATACATAAATCATATAAATATATAGTGAATGACTTAATAAATATATTTTAATTGTACATGGAATTTTACGGTTAATAATGTATGAAAAAAATATAAATTTATTTAATAGGTTAATCACAACTAAAATACACAATTTTTTGGTAAGTACTAAAATACACAATTATTAACACATTATGAAAGTAAAACCACACGTAATGAGGATCTTATAAATTTTAAGAATGCTAAATTAAAGATTCACGTAATTATATGATAAAATATTTTTCTCCTCATTCAAATTACAAAATAATAGTACTCATTTGTGTTTCATTAGATAGAACGACCTCATCTATAAAATAAATACCTAATCTTATATTAACAAATCTTAATGACACCTTTCATGAATCATGAGAGTATCTTAATTTGAACATAAGTGGGTCGAACAAATAAAAACAAAGAATAATCAATCTTATAGACAAGCTTTAATTAAAATGGTTAATGGGGGATGAACCAATAATCAACAAGAATAAAATAACAAAATATTTTTTTTAAAAGAAAAATCGAAATTAATTAAATTATGAGCTAATAGTCTAATATGGCTGCAGTTAAGTAGTTAGCAGGTAAAAGATTCTCTATAACATTAAATTAATCAAACACATACTTTAAAAGGGAATACTAATTTAATTCCTTTCTTCGACTTATTCTAAATTTCCACTCAAAACCTTATGTCACCCCTATTAATTGCAGCATAAATTAAACCTGACCCATCTTCCAATTCAAGATTAAATAACCCAATGAACTTTAGAAGAATTAATATTATAATAATAATGCACAGAGACACAAGCAAAGAATCTTATGCTACATGGTTAATCATTTTAGCTGAGGTGGTGCATTGTCATTTGCTTGTTAGGATAGAAATTCTATGACCGTTATTAGAATAGAAGAGAAGTTCTAAAGTGATGGTATGAGAATAAATTATTTTTTACTTTTTATTATTTTTAATCATTTATTTATATTTTAAAATTATTTTTCTTTTTTAACTATTTTTTTCCTGTTATGGGATTTATAGTGGATACATGGTAACAAATGAGACTGATAAACTAATGAGTAGAAAATTTGGATAGATCACAAGTTTTATAACATCAAAATCAGAAATTCAAAATACATCTCATCTAAATTAAAACGTTAGTTAAATTGATCATTTAAGAAAAAATCAGATAAATTAGTTTCTTAAGATTCATAAAAATAGTTAAACCGGTTCATATAACGGGAGACTTAATTTGTCAAACATCTTTAATTGATAGAGACTAATTTCATAAATTTTAAGGAACTAATTTGTCTGATTTTTTCTTTGAGGACCAATTTATCTGACGTTTTAATTTGAAAATGATATAATTTGAATTTCTGTTTCTGAAAAAACTATTTTGACCGATGATAAGTTTTGCAGAAACAAATTTAGATAATTTGTCAATTTTGAAGTAAAGAAACCAAACAGAATAAAAAAAGAAAAAGACTCTTTTTATCTTAACATCAGAAACTTTTTTGGGTTTATTAAGTATCATAGAAATATTTATAGATAATAATTTGATGATAAGAAAACCATAAATAATAAACTGAAATTATAACAACACTAACCAAATTCATATGATTGAGATTGAGAATAGGTGCTTAAACTATAGATGCACACATAAGGTAGAGAATGAGCTAATAAGCAAAACTATGGTAGGCCCTACCCTCCAGGTTGTCCTAAAGAGGTCCTACACTTACACATATGCCATGCATGTCTGACAGAATGACACTTCACCACCTTTGTCAACATGTCATCAAAAATCTACCATCAAGTCGGTGCTTTATGGAACTATTATCACTTATTTTAATTTTCTTTCAAACCTCTTTCTATTATCTTTCTTTAACATGTAAAAATTGATACACTTGATTCATCCTTTTGAATTTTGAAAAATTTCTTTTAATAGACTATATGTAAAAGAGTATTTATTTACTAGACACAACTATTCATCTGCATAAAATTGGACATAAAAACTAATGTTCAAGCTTTTTGAATGGACATACTAATTTCAAAAATATTAGACATAAGTGAATAAATATATCTCATTTTATTTTTAGAGACACTGAACAAACACTTGACATATGTAAATGTGTCTTGTGTCCGGTATCTCTAACACTCAAATAAATGTATCCTAAATTTCACCGTAAACTCTCAAAGAGATCGATAATTTAATTTATCCTCTGTATAGGAGTGTCTTTCTCGATTTAAACTTTTAATATTATAAGAAAAATAGTAATGCTTGTTGTATATTAAAAATACATCTATCGAATATCCAATGTGTACTATAAGTATAACATATTACGTATAACACACATTATGCATGAGATATAACACGTGTTAGATATATTTTCAATGTAAACAAATATTACCAATAAAAAAAATCTCTCTCTTCCCCAACTTGACCTAACAATTAATTTCCCCATATCTCCCTTTTCCCTTTCTATAAATCTGATAGTCCTGCTCCACTAGTTCACCCCCTCTTCTCTTATTATTATTACCCCTTTCATCCTTCAAGACCCAAAAACAATTCTGCATAAAAAGAAATATTAAACTAAGAGATTCTTTCTTCAGTTAGTGGCACTGCATGTGATCAGAAATCACTCAAATTCAGCTTTTATATATATATATATATATATATATATATATATACATATATATAGATACATAATACTACTCCTATATACTCCTTCCTTATAATATACCACTTACTTCTCTATTACTTGTTCACTCTCTCCATCAATTTTTTTTCCCAATTCAGAATTTTGATTTGATATCTCATTCTCAATTATATTCATAGAAGAGAAAATGGGTGAGGAAGTAAAACAGGTGAGCCTTCTCTTGTTATCATTATGATTAATTTTATTGTAACATTTTTTTTTTGGCTTTATTTTGGTCTAATTGAGTCTTAATGTTTTGTTTATTTTACTTTATTTTTTTGCTGTGTAGGAACAACCTAAGGCAGAGGAGAAAACAGAGGAGAAGAAAGAAGAAAAAACAGAGGAAAATAAAGCAGCAGAAGAGAATAAAAAGGAAGAGGAAAAACCAGAAGAAAAGAAAGAAGAGGAAAAAAAGGAAGAGGCTAAACCACCATCACCATGTGTTCTGTTTGTGGACCTGCATTGTGTTGGATGTGCCAAGAAAATTGAGAGATATATCATGAAAATGAGAGGTGTTCATAACATCTTTTAATTTTGACATAATAATGCTAATTAATTTTCTGTTTTTATTTTTTATTTTTTCTATTTTTTCTACTTTTAAAATTTTATGAAAAAAATATTGAAAATAGAGAAAATAAGGCTGATTAGTACTATTTGATTTTTGTTTTTATTTTCTGTTTTTATTTACCGTTTTCTCTGTTTTCAAAATTTTATGAATGAAATACTAAAAACAGAGAAATCAATAAAATCATATTTTCTCTATTTTCAGTATTTTCTTTATAACATGTTTTCTCTGTTTTTGGTATTTTTTTATACACAAATGCTTTGGGCGCAACAAAAAATCAGTCAAAATAGCCAACAAAGCCTATTTAACACTTTAAAGCCCAAATAACATTTTTAATCATGAATATATTTTTAATGGGCTGGGTGATTGTGGCCCAAATTCCTATTTGTTAACTGGTTTGGCTGGTTTTTTGTTGTGCCTCTAGCAATGCTCATTTTTATAAAATTATGATGACAGATAAGACAGAATATGAAAATGGAAATCAATCAGTTTTTTATTTAATTTTCATTATCATTTTCTATTTTTTATGTTTTAAAAATTTTAAGAAGGAAATATTAAAAATAAAAAATTCCTGTTTTTAGTATTTTTTTCATAAAATTTTCAAAATAAAAAGAACAGAAAATAAAAACATAAGATAAATAGAAATCAAACATCATCTTAGTGTTTTTTGCTTACAAATGTCATGCATATGATATGTGTACTCATTTTTGTTATTTTTCTCTTGGTGTTTTATGTTCTAATAATTAAACAGGTGTTGAGGGAGTGGTTATTGATATGGCAAAAAATGAAGTGACCATAAAGGGTATTGTAGAGCCTCAAGCAATATGCAATATAATCACTAAGAAAACAAAAAGAAGAGCAAGTGTTATATCTCCATTGCCTTCAGCAGAAGGAGAACCTATACCAGAAGTTGTTAATTCTCAGGTATCACATAAATATAACAAATTTTTTTATATATATATATCACAAAATTACTCACTATAAACTAACAATAATTCAATTTTTTAAATTTATTAATCCAATATTGAATATTATACATTAATCCAAGATTTTTAAAGTTAGATTAATATTTTAAAAAATTGTATTATTACATATGGTGGCTGATGGCGATTGATTTTGTGGTATACATATAGCATTAATCTAACAATAATACTTGGTGAGTAATGAAAAAACAGTCGAACCAGCCAACGAACCCATTTGACAACTTTTGGCAACAAAAAACATCCTTTAAAGTTAGCAGTTTTTAGTGGTCTGAATGATTATGACCCAAAATTCTTATATTATGACCCAATTCAAGAATGGGAAATTGTTGGTGTTTCAGGTTAGTGGACCAGTTACTGTGGAACTTAATGTAAACATGCATTGTGAGGCCTGTGCTGAGCAACTCAAGAGGAAGATACTCCAAATGAGAGGTACCATTTTAGCTATTATTGATTCTAATATGATTTGATTCTTATATTATGATGGCTACATTTATCTCTTGATTGTAATATGATGGCTACAATATTGTTGGTTGTGATTGAGAAAGTACTTGTTAAAAAAAGGGAAAGAAATAGACAAGTACTTTAGTAATGATGTAATTTTGTAGTGCCAAATGTAGTTTTCCGATTTTAACTAACCTAATTCTTGATCAATTTTGAAGCATCAATTCATAATAGTCTAGGATTTCATCCCATACAATGTATATGGAAAAGATTTCATAGTCATAAGCAAAACCTATTTAAACCAATTTGGATTAGTATAGTGTTCGGCTTGTTCGTCCCTTTAAGTAAGGGTTAGAGATTTAATTTCCGCCTTGTGTATGCAGTAATTTGTTAATCAGCAATAAACCTTAATTCTGTGATAAATTAGTCCACAAATTAGTCCTTAATCTGTCAGACTAAAAAATACCATTAAAATTAAACTTATTTGTAGATTTTATGTATAGACCGAATTAATCACTATTTCTATGGATTTTATAGATTTACCTACAAAATTACAAAATTTCATGAACATATTAACATAAAATTCAAAATAAAAGGATGAATAATCACACCGAAAATTAGGCATGTCCATGCTTTTCATGCATTGTATCCATCAGATTGCCAAGTCAGCACTTGATGGTGTGGACCCTCTAACATGTTGAATGCTTTATTTTGTGCAAAATTTGGTTGGTGGTGATGTGACTTGGGCCCCATTTGTCTATGTCCTTCATCAGAAAGCACCTCAAAAAAGAGATAGAAAAAGTATTAAAGGGGGAGATTTTCTATAAAGATGTTCATGTGATGGCCAAATTTTGTCAACTAAAAGGGATGAAACCACTTTTAACTCTTTCTTCACAAATATAATTAAAGAAAAAGAGAACACACAACTTTGAAAACTATTCATGCCATACACCAAACTTTAACAAATTTTTCTTTCTAACAAACACCTAGTTTTCTTGAAGATGATTGGCACATGACTAACAAACACCTAATATATACTATGATAACCTAGCCAAAAAGAAAAAACCAAATTGTTTACTTAGTCAAAAAT
Source organism: Aeschynomene evenia (assembly GCA_013621005.1). Taxonomy (NCBI): domain Eukaryota; kingdom Viridiplantae; phylum Streptophyta; class Magnoliopsida; order Fabales; family Fabaceae; genus Aeschynomene; species Aeschynomene evenia. The sequence goes on from CM024269.1 coordinate 21,739,940, forward strand.
AAATTAGATCTTGGATGTATATGAAAAGGCTCAAATTCCTTAGACATATAGTTCTGATTCAATTTTGAGATTGATGTGTATGAAAAGAAATATATTTAAAAGGATAATTCATCATTAAACACTTGACATGATCCTATTATATTCTAAAAGATTATCCTCTCATCTATTTGGTTAATCAATTTTGATTATATAGAGTACTAGTGGTTAACTATTAGAATACTAATTAATATGCAACCAATGTGAATGAAGATTGTGTTTATTAATGTAGGGTGTGAGAGGACATAATCGTCTTTTAGATATTATTGTTTTGTTATGCTTATATATAGGTCTAATACATTCATTGTAATTGATATTTACTTCAATATTGAATACAAAACTATTCAATTTCTTTATTTATTTTTCTAATTCTCGAGTCTGATATCATGAATTTCAATATAGGGGTTCAAACGACGGTGACTGAATTTAGCACAGGGAAGGTTACTGTGATCGGAACCATGGATGCAAACAAGCTAGTGGATTATGTGTATAGACGCACCAAAAAGCAAGCAAAGATAGTTCCTCAGCCAGAGCTAGAGCCAGAACCAGATAACAAAGAAGCAGAGGAAGCAAAACCTGAAGAGAAGAAAGAAGAGGAGAAGCCAAAAGAGGAAGAAGCAAAGAAAGAAGAAGAGGGTGGTGGTGATGGGAACAAAGAAGAAGAAAAGAGTGGTGAAGAAGGAGGAAAAGAAGAAACAAAGATAGAAGAGAACATGACAATGAATATGCATGTGGTTAACATTGATGAGGAAGGAAGGAAGAGGATGATGTACTATTATCAATACCCACCACTCTATATAATGGAAAGACTCCCACCTCCTCAGCTATTTAGTGATGAGAATCCTAATGCATGCTCCATTTCATAAACGAATTCGTCGTTGGAATTATGGGTTTTAAATTGCGGTTGCAGTTGCAGTGATGTGATTTTTAAATTGCGGTCACAGTTACAATTACGTTGGTCAGATATGAAAAATTACAATGCAATTGTGAGAAAATATTGTCGGCATAGCCCTAATTGCGTTGTAATACAATTATGGAATCAGGTGGTTGCAACTGCAGTATAAAACCATGATTAGAATAATTAAGGGAAAAAACAAGAAAAAGAGAAGAAATGGTTCAAAGTTGAGATGTTAATTTTTGGAGTTGGGTTGGTGGTGGGATGGAAGAATTAATTAAGGTTTCAAATGGAATCATGATAATAATAAGTTAAGTTTATAATATATCGTTCTCACTTTTTTTTATGTATGTACGATATATTATTTCTAGTCACAAATCAAATGTTGTACAAATACTTGTGAAATATGTGTATCCTCATCATTCCTCAATTTGATAAGTTTTATTCCTTTCAAGTTCTTTTCTTTTCAGCTTGGTAAATTAGCTAATTTAAATTTTGTTAGCTAATTAAAAGAGATACCGAAGGATCATATTACATAGGCCACAATTCATTTTTTAGTTATTTTCTGGTAATTAATTATGAAAAAATTAAGAAATATATATATATACTTGAATTAATTTATATTTACAATACCTTTTTATAAGAAAATTAAATTTAATTGTGAGCACTGTTAGAGGCACAACAAAAAACCAGTCAAAACAACCAACAAATAGGAATTTGGGTCACAATCACTCAGCCCATTAAAAATATATTCATGATTAAAAGTGCTAATTGAACCATTGGGCCATAAAGTGTTAAATGAGCTGTGTTGGCTGTTTTGGCTGATTTTTTGTTGTGCCCCAAATATTTTTGTTTAATTTTAATCACTCATCGTATAAAAAGTGTTATATTTATAAGTCTATTTAAATAGTGATGAGAGAGACTCAACTAACAATTGATATAATAACAATACTTAATTGAATAATTAAGCAAAAAAGCTTTTATATCCTATAGAACATATGAATTAAATATTATAACTAGAAACTTTCTGAAAAAATCAACTTTGGTGGAAAAGTCATTATTCTTCTCAATTGAATCAAAGTTGAACATGATTGGATATTGAAACTGAGGCAAAAGGGTTTCCATTTGAGCAATCTCACACAGTGAGATTTCCAAACTGTACTTGATAATTCCGATGAAAAGATATATGAAGTAAAGAAAGCAATAAGAATGGATGAGATCATCACATTCAATTCCCTCTCCTCCAAGGCCTTCATAGTTTAATTTAACAATCATGCTATGTGTACAACGAAATAAGTCAACGAGTCTGCCAACAATTAAATGATGTACATATAAAAGAGTATGTAATTGATATGATAGTAATTAGTATCAGAAAATAGATTACACAATATTTTAATTTATTGCACAATTAATAATGATTACAATTTATTTTGATACATTACTGATATGATATTATAGAGATTTTTTTACACATTTAATAATTTCATCTATCTTAAAAAGAAAATTTCATTAAAAATAAAATAAATTATTTCACCTCAAAATCGTCTTGATATACAATATAATTACACAAATTCTATTCAAAATCTAGAAAAAAAAATGAATTACACATACTAATAAAGGAAATTACACTATCAAGCATAAAACATTACATATATCGTATAAAGGATGTTACACATACCATAGAAAGCGAATTACGCATACCTCATAATAGGTATTACACATACCGTAAGTATGTAGGGTATTACACAAGCGAAATAGAGAGACACATACACCATAAAGGATATTACATATACTCTATTTATACACATATAACAGTATTACACATGCCCCTTTGAGGTCATTACACATATAGCTTCACAACAATTACACATATATATTAATAACGGTTACACATACCAACTGAAGGCTATTACACATATATCAATTGATCAATTACACAAATATTAATTGAAGAGTTACGTGTATATTTATACATGGAAAATACCTACAAAGAGAATGTTATTACATATACTTCTATTTAAAGTTATTACACATATATCACGTAATCAATTACACATTAATAACGATTATACATATGGATAAATTACACATACCACATAGAGGATATTACACATATAGCTACGCAACAATTACATATACTTTTCTAATGATATTACACAAATACCAATTGATCTATTCCAAATATTACATATACAATATTAAAAAATATTTTAATAGATGTATTTGAAATATAATAGAGGATAACTAAACCTCGATATATGGAGCATTGAGGTCAAAATCATTATAAATATGCTTGTCAATGGAATCCTCCATTTGCTTATGTCTTTGAAAAATGTCTCCTATGAGAAAAGGAAAATATTGAAAGATAAAACATAAATTAATAAGATAAAAAAGAGTCGAGTGCAATCAATATTTTTCGATAAAAATAACACAAAAGCTCGAGGGCAACAGTGCGATGACGGGAATGAACTTCTACCACATAAACACATGTGTGCTTTGAACGTGGTCATTGATGAAACGGTAAAACAAAAGATAGAGGATAAACTATTCTTTGAAGTGCTTTGAATGATATTAACTTGGTTTTCTAAAGCTGAGAATGTCTCGTGTGTGCCCAGTGAAGAATCACGATGAATAGAAAAAAAATTGCCTCCAGAGAACAAAACAACGCTAAGTTTTCATCTCGACGGCCGCAATATAATTGTGAAATTAGGGTAAAAATAAATTGTAATAATGAATCTCGATTGTATATGATATTTAGTATATTTATTGCTTGTTAATTATTATATCTTTTTTAATATTTCTATAAGTATCTAGATTTATTTTTGGAATATAAGTAGTTGCATTAAATCGTTGGCTACTTTTCGTTGTACGACCAGACTTTTTGTTAATTTAATTAATAATATACTTATCGTACAATAGAAATTAAATACGTCCAATTAGTATCTAACGCGTGTTATACATACATAATATATATTATATGTATAACATGCATACATATATAGCACACATTCAATTTAATATTATGTATAGCACACATTGGATACTATATTAATAAAAATACATGAGTTTAAATCCCTAATAAACACATTTATTTGGAGGATATATGCATGGACCATCTAATTAGCCTCCTTGCTAGAATTTGAACTTGTGTTCTCATTTTTACAGGTGACTAAACTATTTACTATTCGTCCAACAATTTATCGGCTGTATTCCATTTACATGACATGTTTTGATAATATCAGATAATTTAATATTCTTAGCTACCAAAATAAAAAAAAAATCATTGAAATGTGATTAGTAATAATTACCTACTACACTAATTATTGCTTATTAGTTATTATATAATTTGTCTTGAGAAATGCTTGGACAACATTTAATTTTATCACTTTTTATCACATACTCCTTCTATTTTTTTTATTTGTTCATTTTCTCTTTTCATGATATTTTATATAATGATTGATTTTATCTAAAAATTAACAAAAGACTAACGTATTTTACTATATTTTCCTTAATTAAAGTGGACACATTATTTTAGGTAGTGTAATTTACTTAGTAGAAAATGAATTAAATAAGTAAAAAATAAGAAAAACATATTAAATATTCTCTAAAATTGCTAACTGGACAAATAAAAAAATAAACTTAAAATGCAAAGTGGACAAAATGAGTTAAATATCAAATTAGTCCTCCACTTTGCATGTGTGAATCAAATTAGTCCTCCACTTTAATTTTCGCTCAAAATAGTCTCTCACTTTGTAATATGTGAATCAAGTTAGTCCTCATGACATTCTTTTGTAATAATTTTGTTAACTTGGACTATTTATTATCAATTTGGCAAGTGATATGTAACCCTAGAAATACATATAACTCATATTAGTCCTCCATTTTACTTATTTTGAATCAAAATAGTCATCCACTTATATTTAAAGAGAACTATTTTGATTCAAACAAAGTAAATTGAAGGACTTATAGGAGTTAGGATTACATGTTACTTGTCAAGTTAGCAATAAACAGTCCATATCAGCAGAAATAATTAATGAATTTGTAATAGAAAAATAGATGGAGGACCAATTTGATTCACGGAGTACAAAGTGAAGAACTATTTTGAACAAAAATTAAAGTGGAGGACTAATTTGATTCACGCATATAAAATGGAGGACCAATTTGAGGTTTAACTCAATAAAAAAATAGAGGGAGTACTATTTTATCACAACTGAATATGACAAATGAGTGAAAACTTGATAAAATATAGTGATAAAATTAAAAATTATCCAAACACTTTTATCATTTAAAATAAATTTCAAATTTAAAGTATTATTGAAAATATTTTTTAATTAACTAATTTCTGTCATTTTTTTTAAAAAAGATTCCTTCACATACAGAAATTAGAGACCGTTTGGTACGAGATAATCTGCATAGATTATCGGTAATCTTGCAATTAAATTATCTGGTAATTCAGATTGATTAGTTTGTTTTTACAAAGATATTGGTAATGTGGACTCCAAAGTGGTAATGTGGATTACCTACGTATCAGGTGGCAATCTAGATTACCACCCCTAGGTAATCTTCTAATTTATTTTATTACATCATTACCCCTCTAATAAAATACACTACAATTCCTAATTTTATAATTTTCTAACACAAATCTTAATTTATCTCAAAAATCCACGTAGCCTTTCTTGTTGGTTTTTTTTTTTAATTTATTACGTTATATTTGTTTTTTCTATGTTGCACTTTTTGCAAGAATATTATAATTATTTTAATGAATTTTTATTTTTAGTAGATAATTATATTAATGTCAAAACTGAAAATATTGATATTAAATTTAAAATATAATTATATTTGATTAATTCATTTTATATGTATTTTACGTATTTTAATAATAATATATAATATAATTATATTTGATTAATTCATTTTATAATTATTTAGAGGGTATTATAGTAATATATATAGATTACCTTGTAATGTGGATAATATACCAAACAAGGTAATGCGGATTACCAGTAATTTTATTTGTATATACTAAACAAGGTAATGTAGATTACTGATAATTTAATTGGATGTAATCTATCTGTAAGGTAATCTAGATTACCGGTAATCTTCCTCAATAATGTACCAAACACCCCCTTAGATGTGGGCTTCACATGGAGGGTGGTCCCAATGAATATTAGGTCTGAGTCATCAAACAGAGCCTAGTGAGACACAAAATCCGCCTGCTGAGTCTCTTCGGATCCATTTTCTAACGTGGCAAAAGTTGACCATGCATGGTGTGTGTTTGAAGCCATGAGATTATGGAAAAACTCTTAATTTGTTTGTTTTAACTTTGTCACATATTATTTTTATTAGTTTGGATAAATAACTTATTTAAATTCTTATATAAAAAAAATTTTGAGAAATAACTTATGAATAAGTTATCACAAATTTTTGGATAATAACAATTTTCCAGCCAAAACAGCCAACAAACCTCATTTTAACACTTTTGATCTAAATAGTATTCTTAATTATGTGTGTTTTTCTTAATGGGCTTAGTGATTTAAGCCAAAAATCATATTTTTGGCTGTTTTGTCTGGTATAATGTTGTACCCCCAACAAAACTCATAAATTATTTTATATGTGGATATAAAATAATAAAAAATTTATTTTAATTATTTTGAAAAGTGCTTCTAGAGAAGTTATATATTTTTACTTCTAAAAAAGCATTGAAATAACTTCTGAATAAGTCATAAGTTATAAAGTCAAACAGACAAATATAACTTCTAATAAGTCATAAGTTAAAAAAATTTAAAAACACTGTAATCCAAATGGATCCTTTGTCGTTGTCACCATTGATGTATGGTTATTAATTTCCTGCATTGGATTCTCAAAATTGGAAGAGAAGATTGATGCAAATATTTAAAAATATCGCATGACTTTACGTTTTAATTTTAACCTTTCAAATAAAATATAATGATCTAGATTATTCACCTCATTCTCATTCTTATATAAGATATATAATTCTTAATTAATTAAGCTGCTCAAGTTCCTAAACACTTCTTAGGTCAATTTATCTTCATTGATAAGGGAAACAAGCCACATGGGAGCCAAACTCCAAAACTTTCCAATTCTCAATGTTACAAAAGGTGAATATATACAGTACTCAATAATGCACCCCACTTTTGATTAACATTGCTGACACAACTTTAGTACATCCACGTCACCACCCATACACCATTATATATATTCAAAGCAAAGATCTTCAATATTCCTTAATAAAAGGCAACATCATTTAACCAATTTATGAGAAATTCTTGGGTGGTCTTGGACCGTCACGTAGAATTATGGTCTAGTCACTCAAAAAATGTCATATATTCAAAGGACTCACTCTTTTCATTTAAGAATTTAACCATGGTTAACTTCTCTTTTTTTAACTTTTATTATTTAAAAGATGGGAGCCATAAATTAATAAGTAAAATAAAAATTAATAATAATATTTTAACTTCTTTTTTATTTTTATAAAAGTTATGTTCATAAGTGACTTTAATTTAAGCTACTGAAACTAGAGTACTGAGAAGTGAAGATTGTGACTTTAATTTGAGGAAGAATATATTCTTTTTTTTATTGTATGAATAATTTCTATTCTGTTTTCCTGTTTTTTTATGCATAACATTACTTTTATAAAAATAAAAAAGAAGTTAAAATATTATTATTAATTTTTATTTTACTTATTAATTTGTGGGTCCCATCTTTTAAATATTAAAAGTTAAAAAAAGTTAACTATGGTTAAGTTCTTAAATTAAAAGAGTGGGTCCTTTGAACATATGGTATTTTTTGGGTGGCTGGACCATGATCCTACGTGGCGGTCCAGGACCACCCAAGATTTTCTCCCAATTTAGGTTGGTCAATTGGTTAATTCACTTGTCCCTTTAAGTAAAGATTGGGGTTCGATCTCCACCTTGTGTATGCAGCAACCCATTGGTTAGCAGTAAACCCTTCAATGGAACTCAGATTCGCAACGGATTAGTCCTTGACTTTCCGGGTTAGGGGATATCGTGAGAAATCAAATAAAAAAAAGGCAACATCATTTTTCAAATCCTAACTACTTCCTCCAATTTTTTTATTTTATCCAATTTAAGAATATATTTTTCTATTTAAAAATTTTGAATAAATTTTATTATTTTTTTCTAGCTATACTTTTTATTAATATAAAAAAAGAATAAATATAATAAGCAATTAAACAGAAAAATAATGCATGTTAAAGATAAATTATACTAGAATTTTAATTTTAAAATTTTGAGATATTATAAAACTCATCTTTAATTTATGTGCATAATTAAAACTGAACAAATAAAAAAATTAAAATGAGTAATTTATCATCAATCTTTGACTAAGAAAAACATGTTAAAAAGAAAAGAGAAGACAAAGAGATTAAAATAAATAGCCTACTTATTAGTAAAAAAGCTTCTTTTTGAGAGAATCTCATGATGAATCATGAGCCTAATTAATAACCATGACAAAGACTTCTATATATATATAAGGATTTGGAGACACATCCACAATAGCATGTTGAAAATTAACACATTATTGATTATTGATCGGAAGAATTGATCTGAATGGATAATAACATGCAAATTGTCCTAGCTCACAAGAATAATAATGTTGTGGAGGCACAGTTCGTTGAGATGATGGTTCCCTTGTATTCTTATGGATGCGAGAAGAAAATTAAGAAAGCCTTATCGGGTCTTAAAGGTAAACAAAATATTTATGTTTTACGGCTTAATTATAATTTATTGACAGAGTAAACATTTTTACAGTATCAATCCATCATCTGTATCATCCATCTTATAAGATCTCTTAGAACACATTATTACTTTGTTAAGAATACAACATTGTACTAACCAATTAAACAGCCAAAAATAAGATTTTGGGCTTAAATCACTAAATCCATTAAAAAACACAAATGATTAAGAATACTATTTGGGTCAAAAGTGTAATGGACATACTTTGTTATTTTGACTGAAAAAATATTGTGATAAAAAAATTTGTGACGTTATTAGATATCGATGTAAAACTTTTTTACCGTGTATTCTGATTAAACTCTATAATGGTTTATTGGTGATGGTAATAGTAATAAACTCTTTGATTTTAACCTTAATTAATTTATACTATCTGTATTATTATTCTTGTTAATAATTAATAATAATGTGCACATTTTATATTAGCATTTTATGTTTTAATTAGTTAATGAGATTATCATTATCAATTCAAAAGTTATTATTGATTATGCCTTCTTCCAATACTCTATATATGTCTCTATCTCACTAATTTTAAAATTTGTACATAATTAAAATGGAAAATTATATTTGATTTTGTTCATAAGGTGATAGTAGTGTTTATCAAAAGCTTGTCATAAGATGTCTGGAAGTTATGGTTTTATCTTTTTTTGATGTTATAGAAAATTGGTTCCCATCAACTTAATTAGTCTTAATATATAGTTAATACTATACCTGTTTTTTTTTTTAAATTTGTTTTTGGTTCAGGGTGGGGGTGTTTTTATATGCCTTATATAAAAAAAAAAATTGTGGCTGGTTGTTTTGTAGTAATGTACAACTTTATTTTCTTCACATCACAAAACTTCAAATTTGACAACATTTGGTGAAGTTTGGTATAGGCTTTCCGAATTCAATTTCTTAGCTTGGTCCATGGGCTATGGCCATATATGATAGTGATGAAAATGTTTTTGCATGATTCTAAAGTTGGTAGGATTGGTTTAATGACAGAAAACTTAAATAGTATATGCATGATATTCTAAGTTGAATCTTCACCTTGACCAAAAAAATATGTAAAATCTTTAGAGTAAACAATGTAATTTTTAAAGTAAGAAAAATAAAGAACTGTTATTAACATAATGAAAAGCCAATCAATATAAAAATTTTGGACTATAATGAGTTAGTCCATTAAAAACTAACTTCTTAAAAAAAATGTAGTCAAAAAATTGTTAAATAAGTTCATCGATTAATTACTGTTTTTTCTATTGCTCATGAAATATTATTGAAAAAAATAATATAACCACATCAATCAAACAATTAATATGTACAATTTTTTAATAGTTTACACTATTATTTTTTTTCATCTTATTCTACCCTTAATTATTGATTATCCTTCATCCAATTTATTTTTTATGAAGTTTCATAGACTCTATTCAAACATATCTCTAATAATCTAAGACGAGACTCTATGCTAGATTAAATTAAAAAAGTTGGATATTTGAGCTAATAGTATAATAATAACATAATAATCATGTTGGGGTATTTTTGTATATCGTTATATCTTTTAACAATACTTGGTAAACAATAGAAAAATAACCAAATCAGTTCAGGACTTATTTGCCAACTTTTAGAAAAAAAAAAGTTCTCTTTTAAATAGTTAGTTTTTAGTGAGCTGAGTAATTGTAGTCCAAAATCTTCATATTGACTAATTTTTTCATTATGCAAATAGCAATACTCATTTTTTAAATACATTTGCAATTGTTTCATGGTTTAATTTTGATCAATGTAATATAAAATAATTTTACACTAACATATATTCACGTGTTATTATATAAATAAAAATATTACTTTTTGAGATAATGAATATAAAAATTAAATATTTTTTATTTACGTGATAATACACAATTGAATATTAGCATAGAATTCTTTGTTTTATATCGAAAAAATTTGTACACAGTCATAAGAAAAAGGGGGAAAGAAATGGTGCTTGTCTTCATACTTGAACACCTTTCATAGAGCACGGCATTGAAATCAAACCTTTAATCTGGGGTCAATCTCACTTTCGGTGACACTATTACTGTACACATCAAGCACACATCCATCAAGATATTATGTGATTTGTGGGTCCACCATTTAAAACAAAAATTTAAATCCGCACACATATCTCTTACTCTTTAATAGTAATAATCTTTGATGGATGCTTGATGGATAAAATATTGATGTACGTCTATCATTTCTGCTGTACATACTATATAAATAGTGAAATTCCCTTTTCCTAACAAAACTTCAATACTTCACATATAGTTTCGATTAGAATATAAAAATCGCTCACAATAATAATCACTCACTATGATTCGACAGGTATATACTCAGTGAACGTGGATCATTGTGAACAAAAGGTGACTGTGTGGGGAATTTGCAACAAATATGATGTGCTAGAAACCATTAGATGCAAAAGAAAAGAGGCTCGTTTTTGGAACATTGAAGACAATGTTCCATTATTATTAGAGGATTCAAAATCATGCTCATCATCTTCTTCACCACCCAATTTTCCTCACAAGGATTTTAGGCCCTCTTTTGCTTTGACTAAGGTTAGGTCTCTAAGTTTGAAAGCGTGGAAGAAAGTCTTCACTAGATCATATTCTTTCTAAAAAACACACACACAAGAAAATGATTTGGTGGAAGATGAGGAGCAATAATTAATTAATTAGTAATATTTGTTGTACAGTAGAAATATGTTCAATTAGTATTTAACATGGTATATACATAATACGTAATGTATGTCATATGTACATGTGCTATACATATGGCACACATAATATATTATATATATAGCACATATTATATACTAGTTGGATGTATTTTTATTGTACAACAAACATTACTATTAATCAAGTGGCCGGCTTCAATTTGTCAATAAATAATTGTGTAAATTTTGGAATGGATGTGTTCCATTTCTCACTTGTATATATTTTTCTTCTTCAAGAACTTGGGCTTCTTTGTTCCTATCATTGTTCATCCTCACATGGGCTTCAATTTTTTTAAAATTAGTAATTAAAAGTGTTTGACTATTAAATTCATTATGTGGACCACTCATAATCATCTCTTTTCACCAGAAATATTTATTATATAACAGAAATATATCAAAATAATTAGTATCTAATATGTATTGTATATTTAGTTGATTTAATGGTGTACGTATAGCTATAAATATTACTGAACAAACAATGCCTTAGTATTTTGAAATCAATTATGAAAGATCGAAGGCTCTCTCACCAATTCAGCTCTCTGCCAAACCATGTGTGGGGGAAAAAAACATGAGCCTAACACAGATCATATCATAATTTCACATAAAAATAGAAGTAAAGAAAAAAATCATCTATCCCGCCTGAAAAATCCAATGCATGTATCTATTCTAAAACCAAACCTTATGCTCTTAAAACTTGCAATCCACTCCATGTTTCTCAAATATTATTATTATTATTATTTCTTACTATTAAATGATTAGACCACACAATATAATGTTATGCGAAAAAACGTGACTAAAATAATAAGCTCTTTACCCCTAATGATGATTAGCATCTAGGTGGAAAAACTCTTAAAGGTGCTAGTTTAGGAGAATATTGCTACATGAATAATGAAAAACAGTCAATATAATATATATAATATATATATTATATGATATGTACAATATATATAACATATTATGCATAATATATATCACATAATATCGTACGTAACATATATCACATGTCGTAAAGAAAAATAATGTTATCATATGTGATATATATTATGCACAACATGCTACATATGTTATACACAATATATAATATATATATTATACATATTATATATTATTTATTGACTATTTTAACTTATTTTTTCTTGTCCTTCAAGAATTTTGTGAGTATATGAATCCACCCAAATAAAACACAAGGTAAATGTGAATATGTGTCATTTGTGTAGTTTCAATAGTCAACACGGTCTATTAATCTCTAAATAATTTATACAAGAGTAACCCTCAAATTGACTCTGGCTTTGAACAATAAAAAGAAAAAAAGCTTCCATCATAGCTTATTCAAATTAAAAAGTGGGCTAATGTAGTTTCTTATATAGACAAAGATATCATTTTTTTGAAAAAAATGATGTTATTTTTAAAATTATAAACCTAAATATTTGTATAATTTAAGGAATAAGATATTCAGACATGACTTAGCATAAAATAAACAATAACTTTTTGTACACAATAAAAATCAATCAGCTTAGGAACAAACCAATTTTAATGTACACACAAGTGTCAATTGCGGTGCATATTATGTCAAATTGAAATAATTGGCTGAATTAACTTGATTTTGATTATATACCTAATAGCACTCTAAAATACATTCATTTTCATTGCATTTGTTTTACATGTATAGATAGTATAGTGCAAGAGTACATAAATTTTTTTGTTTATTTAGTGTAAAAAGATAGAGTAGATTGGGTATGAAAAATTAATTAAAGAGTATTATGTATGTATGTATCTATTTTTTCTTAGGACACAAAATACAATTATTTTACAATAATGTTTATTGTACATCATAAATACATTAGTATCTAACGTGTACTATGTGTCATACATAATGCATGTCATACGTAAGAAACATTATATATGACACATATTACATATAACACATAGCACATATAAGATACTAATTTGATATATTTTTATTGTATAACAAATTATTGCTTATTTTATATCTAATACTTTGTATTATGTAAACAAATGCAACCTTTGAAATTATCTCAAGATGGTCAATCTAGCTCTAGTAAAAGATGTCTCCTCAGCCATATAAGCAATATATATATATATTAATTTTGATACACTGACAAGTGTAAAACTATTTTACATTGTCATCTAATTCCAATCAAAACATTATATTTGTATGACTTTTTAGGTAGTAAAAAAGAGAAAACATCATCATAACTTACGTGACAGCACATGATTTGATGATTATGTAAATAATTGTACACTGTCAGTGATGAAAATTAAATTCTATTTATATAACAAAACATCCATATTTGTCCCTACAAAACTTATCATTGGCCAAAGTAGTCCCACCAGAAACAAAAATTCAAAATACACCCTCCCAAATTAAAACATAGGACAAATTTGTCCTCCAATAAAAATATCAGATGAATTAGTCCCTTAAGATTCATGAAAATGGTCAAATTGATCCCTATAATAGGAGGATTAATTTGTCAAACATCTTAAATTGGAATGGATTAATTTAACCATTTCCATAAATCTTAATGAACTAACAACTTATTTGATTTTTCCTTGGAACATCAATTTTGCCCGACATTTTAATTTAAAAGAAATATATTTTAAATTTTCGTTGTTTTCATTTTACTTTAGCCAATTATAAATTTTACATGAATTTGGGTGTTTTATCTATATATATTTGTGACAACTATGTATGAATCAAAACTTCAATTGCAATATGATTAGGGTAATTACCATGCATGTAAAAATTTGGTAATTATTATGATTGTGTCCAATATCCCCTGTACATGCACCAGAAAGTGCCAGAATCCCAATCCTTTTTGCCTAACCACTTCTTATATATATATATGGCATCACTTTCCATCCTTTACCATTCCATAAATCCATTAATACCACAAAACTCACACCATATTACTACCAAACAAACTCATATACAAAAACAGAGCCTCAATACTTGTATTAATAGTTCTCTGTTCTGAGTTTATTTCAACTTTCACAAGAAGAAGAAGAAGGGGGAAGATGATAATGGTGGTGGTTATGACAGAGATATTGGGAGAGTACACGGCGGCGTTGACAAGGGCCACACGGCGCCTCCTTCCACGGCGCGGCGGCGCAATTGGTTTTGGTGGCCTCAGGAACCTTCGTTTTGCTTCTTCCACAACCTCGTCCTCTTCAGATTCTGCTTCTTTTCTGGTTTATTTTTAGTCTTATTTCTATAATTACTACAAACTGCCTTTAGGATAATTTTGTTTGAGAAATTATATTCCGCCTTCCAAAATCTTAGCTTCGTGTCGATGAGTTTGTATCTATCGTCGATGAAATGTGAGTCATATTTGAGTATGGTCCCACATTGTTTAATGATGGATACAAAAGTCTCAACGGAGACACCGATTTTTGCATACAAATGTTTATTTAAGAGAAATGTTATATATACATTATGATTACGTTTGTTTGTCTCAGTGAACAGAGTTACAGTGACTGTGAACAAAATATGTAATGGTATATTCGGAGCTAATTTTAGTTTACTATGACTCTGACTTTTATGACACTGGAAAACAAACACTATTGTATAATATATATATATTCTTTCTGAATTTCACCGGATGAGAAATTTGTGCCGTGGATAAATCTTTTTAAACTAGATATTTGTTCAGTAGCTATTTTAGACATATATACTTAAGTAGATCAGTTGATTTCCCTGTTTCTGAGATAATCCTTAGCTTTTCTTAAAGAGAAAAAGAAAACATAAAGTTCTTGTTGTATATCAAGATGTACTTTGAGGTTTGAACTTTGAACCTGTCCTGTCTATCCAATGAAACAGAATGCATGAATTTTAATTTTTGTAATGATTGAGATGCATATAGTAATAATCATTATAGTATAAGTATTAGAAGCAGTAGTCATAAAATAATAATAATATTAAACCTTATTATAATGAGGATTTTTTACATATCCTATAAAATTTAAGGGTATTGGTACTATTTAATGATTTATGATTATTAATGAGTTATATGTCTCACTAATTTAATTTTTTTTCTAAATTTATCAATTCTATGATTAAATCATGATTGCTAATTATGTGAAAATACTTGTAACTTATAGGGTATTATGTAAAAATCTATTATAATAATTTGAGTAAAAGAAATTTTATTATAATAATTAGACAAAATCTCAAATTCGTTCCTGTTAAATTTTTTATTGGCTAAAGTAATTCTTCAAATTTAAATTACATTCCTCCAAATTTATAACATAAGACAAATTGATTGGTCCTAAAAATTATCAGACAATTTAATCCTCAATATTGATGAAAATAGTCAAATTAATTCATATACTAGAGGATTAATTTGTCTAACATCTTAATTGATTATTTGGTCATTTTTATGAATTTTGAAGAATTAATTTATCTAATTTATTTTTTAGAGAACCAATTTATTCGATATTTTAATTTTAGAGGGATGAAATTTGAATTCATCAATGATAATAATTTTTATAAGGATAAATTTAGGTGATTTATCTAATAAAGAAACTATTATTAAGTAACAAAAATGAATAGTCAATTATAGGTCGGTGTTGAGAGTGAGACATATCTCTGCCATTGCATGACAAGTTCCTTAATCCTTAGCATCTTATCTTATTCACTTGGCATTGTCTTCTCTATAACATTATTACTATTGGAAATGACATCCCTTTGCTATAGTCCATGTATCTTAGTAGAAAAGTGAAGCATAGCAAAAAAGAAAAGAAAAGAAAAACATAAAAAGCAAAGGGGAGCCTTCAATTATTAAGAGTGTCAGTGTCTGAAGACTTTAATGTTCAAAAAACAGTATTCTTAATTCTTGTCCATAAAACTTACAAACATATCACACACACATATATTTATATATATATTCTCTCTATAATAATTTTTCAGTCAATATTATTGATGTGCTACTTTTAGTAGTTTTTGCTCTATTTTTAATACTATCATTAGTTTTCAGTCTCTTTTTAGATTCTATAAAAAATCCAAATACTTATCATTGACTGGATTCACAAACTTATATATATCATGAATTCATCATGTTATGGTGTTTATATTAGTTGTGTTGTTATTTTCAAGTGAAGGGTCCCAATAACTTGATTAAGACAGTCTTTTAAGCTCCTCCTTTTTTTTCATTGATCGAGATAGAGATATCACTCCTCTATTTATCATCAAATCACAGACAAATCTAAAGAAAGAAAGGTCCAAATTTTGAACATACTTTTCACTTTTTTTTTCCAATGAAAAGAATGGTAAATAACTAATTAGCATATGTATTATTATATGGTAAGATACTATATCCAAACACATCTAAAGTAAGTCTAAATGGAAGGAATTCGAATCCTTAAATATACATGGCAAAGTATCAATCATCACTTCACTACAATACATTTCTATAGAATGATTATCATTCATAATTATGAAAATCAGACCGATCAAACCGGTCGAGTTGATCGAGAACCTAGTGAACCGATCAATGACCCAGTTCAGATTGGCACTAGAATCGATTCCGCATGAAAACCAATCAAACATGATCAAATTCTAGGTGAACCATCAAACTCGCATCAAATCAAACCGGTCCAGCAACCCGAATGGGTTGACTTGTATGTTAATTTTTGAAATGTTCAAAATTTCCGGCATTGTGGTTCAAACCTGTGACCCCTTCCATCTAGCTAGCTAGGGGTCATGACAACCTTCTACAAGCGCTTTTGTAATATAGTGTTGCATTAAATTATATATATTAAATAAAAAAATTTTGGTGCATAATTAAAAATCAGTCAAAAAGTCAACAGATTATGCACAATATATAATATATAATGTGCACAACGTATATTATATAGTATATGCACACTATATATGACATATTGTGCACAACATATATCACATGCTGCAACATTATATTTCTTTACAACATATCATATTTGTTATACGTAACATATTAACTGTGTTTTAGTTGTTTTTTCATTATACATATAATAATGCTCATATTAAATATATGTTATGAATTAATTTCTATATTTATATATTAATTTAATTTAACTTAATCAGTAACCTATTGATTGAACCATTGATCCGATAATCCATTACTTTGATCGGGTCGATTTCTAAGTTGAGTTTTGATAACTATATAGATTGTTTTCTCTGCACCATTCATTGCATGACACGTAATCCAAAATGTTAATTACAGTGAAAAAATAAATGATTAAATTTCAAATAAGAAGATAGAATAATTAATGTGTTAAATATAAATAGTGTACAGCAAAAGAATCTCTTGCTCTTGACTAATAATTTCTCCATTATACTACTGTATTGCAATTATGTTATAATTGTAAACCGCAATTTAAAATCTTGACCGAAATATCTTCCTTCCTTTGTGTCCTAGGTTGAAGTGTTAAGTTGAGAGGCCAATATTGTTTAGCTAAACACTCACGTGATTAGGGCCCAAACAGATATAATGCTACGAAGAAAACAATTAGATTTCTGGATAATATGTCATACACTCATGAGTCATGACCCACCATCACTTCTCTAATTCATTATTTTTTTTACATGTACCCCATATATATATATATATATATATATGAATATATGAATATATATTGAAGTTAGTACATATTAAAAAATAGGAAAATACTTGGAGAAGAATAAAAGAACAGTAAGATTAGTCAATAAGTTTATTTGATAATTTTTTAGTCTAAAAAATTTTTTACTTATTAAGAAAATAATTTTTAGTGGATTAATGAATGATCGATTATAATCCAAAATTTTTATATTGACTAATTTTGACTAATTTTTTCATTGTGCAAATAATCAGTACTCTAAAATAATATTATATTAATCACAATTTAATTTGTTTGGAAACATGACATGTTATGTGTTGAGATTCTCGAGGTTCATCATACATGGTGTCAAAGAGCAAATTTAATTTCTGGTCCATTGTCCGAAATTAGTTTGTGTTTTGGGATAAGATTGAACTATATATAGAATATATATAACATCATATGATTTGGTTGTGCTAAACCATTATAATCGATTAAGAATGCTTTGTGGCTCAATTGTCCTTCAAAAATGATATTTTGATATTCAAATGGATGGAGACATCTAAATTATGAGAGATAAAAAGTGGAGAGAGAATAAATTAAAAGGAAAAGTAAGTAATAAATATTGTGGAACTCATTTATTTAATTTTATGAATAGGATATTTAATTGTATGAAAATAGTAATATATATCCCAATAGTATTATTAGATATAGTTTGATGGTGCTTTTTTTTTTCCAGTTTTATGAGTATGGCTTTTGCAATTTTAATTTTCCATAATGTATCTTTTGTTTCTCTATCTCTCGGAGTCACACGTATTTAATTAGGTCAATTCTTTTGTACAAAACATTGTGTTGCTATATTATGGTGCCATAATATAGTTTCACAACTTTTATCGTTCTTTGTTAATATTTAATCATTATTTGTCAATATTTTTTTCATCTTTGTTTTGGAGGGCATATGGAGAAAATAAATAAAAAAAATAGATAAATATCTATTAAAAATTGATAAATTATATTATGACACAATATTAACACCACAATGTGTTGCACCATAATATTCACCACATGTTTTATTATGGATTTAATTTTCATATTCAATTATGTGCTGGTATGTCAGTTATAATTGTATTTTCTCTTTTTTATTAACTAAAAAGTTATATAAATAGAGTATTTTAATTGGATGACAATATAAAATATCTTTACACTATCCGTGTGTATTAAAATTAAACTCTTCTAAACTTAAAATTTGCTTGTAAGTGCAATAATGTTGCAAAACAATGAATTAAACCCATGTACTCCATCACATATAACATGTGGATTTAGCAAGTATGATTGCTTTTTAATATGTATTGAAACCCTTTATATGTGGTCTTATATAATAGAGTGATGACATGTGTTAATTTAATTCCACCTCATCTATTTTGCTCAAATTTCATTTAAGCTTCAATACAATTTTTTTTAACACTTTCACCCTTATTTTACAGAAGAATCCCTAGATCTAATCGATCTATATCTCTTTCTCTATGGTCTTATACATATTTCCATAAGGAAAATAGTGTTATCCGAGACAATATCAACTTTTACATTAATATAATTCAATATTTACACTTACTCAATTCAACTTTTATACTGACACAATCCAACATTTATAACTATATTCAATTCAATTTTTATACGTACACAATTCAATATTTATACACATAAAAAATTTAAAAAAAAGAAAATAAAATTAAAAAATAAAAATGCAGTTGAGTGCTGGGAAGAAAAAAGAGGAAGGGGAAAGGGAAGAAGGAGAGTGTACAAGGAAAGAAGGGAAAGAAAAGAGGAATGTGTGTATTTTTCTAAAAAAAAATACATATACAAATATATATTAATATATTAGTGGTTGATTTGGTGTCAATTTTAATGTACATAGCATTTCTCATGCCAAAATTAACAAACTCTATATTTCTTGAGAAAAAAATATCACTCCTCTATTTTATTCAATTTATAGTTTTGAGTAATTTTATCATTTTCTTTCCTATATATTGATTTTTATTTCTTCTCTCACCTAGTTAATTAGGACTCTCTTGACTATTTTTCTCTCTCATGTGTAATACATAAATAATATTTTAAAATTAGTCAAACAATGTTACTATGCATCGAATAAATACATTTAATCCTAATTTAACAAAATAACTTATATAATAATACAGATATATAATGGAATATCATTCAACAATTATCCAACATATACTATACATAATATATGTCGTATATAATATGTGTTATAATGTGTGAAACTGGTTGACCAAAAGCAGAAAATAACACAAAAAATACTCAATACATGTGTGTCATTACTAAAAAACATAATGAATGTCATTTCTTTATTTGTAATGTATGTGTGATATATGTTAGATACCAGTTGAATGTATTACCAGTAATAATTGTTGTACAATAGAAATACATTCAACTAGTATCCAACGTATGCTATGTATACTGTGTGTCATACGTAATGTATATATGTGTCATACATAATTTGTGTTATACATATGACACTCATTACATATGTCACATATTATGTATAGCACACATTGGATAATTGTTGGATGATATTCTTATTATACGAGAAATATTATTGAATGTATTACTGTTATACAACAAACATTTCTCATAATCAATAACGCTTGTCGTACAACAAAAATACGTCTACTTATTACACCAACGTGTGCTATACAAATAACACACATTCCATATTATGTATTGCACACGTTAGATACTAGTTGGACGTATTTATGTTGTACGACAAACATTATTGAATAATAAAATTTCAAGTTGTAGTCAAAATTAAGAAAACAAGATAGCATCATAAATAATATAAGACACAAAAAAAATTTATAAGATTCAGTCTAATAGTTTTAGAGTTCATACAAACTAAACCTATGTGAAATAATAATCTTTCAAATATATTTTGCTAGAAGTTTAATTGAAATAAACATTGTAGCAAAAATACTTGATAATAGAAATTCCTCTTCAGATTCATCATCATAAATATGATGGAGATAACAATAATCGAAAAAAAAAATATGATGGAGATATTGATAAGATATAGAAATATTTCAAAAAGAAATGTTAATCAAAGGCTTCCACATTATTGTTCATTGAATCTTGTAGAAATTATTGCAGATTTTGAGTTGACAAAGTAATTATGACTAACATTAACCATACCATTAGAAGCATTTTGCTCAATTTCCTATTCATCATTGGTCTTGATGACTGAGAGAGTTCAAACTTCAAATATTTCGACTGATCGAGAAACATCAATAAGTACTTTTTGTGGTGTTTGATCCAGTTTCCTCAATATTGCCATAATAACCATTTAAATCATCATGAGACCTCATTTCTAGTTGTTGTCCTTGTTGCCCCATCTTAGGAAATTTCATTAAGCTCTCAATAGGTCCAATCCCTTTTTCTATGCTGAAATCTATCAAGTCCTTGATGTTATTTGCCTCTTGTGACATTTCTAGAAACCTAACATATTTCTTTGTATATCCAAAATCAGCATGCAATGGAACTTCCACCGTCTCAGCCAATATCTTTGTTGATGCAACCATCATATCACAATTATTCTGCAACTCTGCAAGAGAAATATTATTACCTGCCTCCACATTGTCTGCTAAAGCTTTGCAATTTTGAGCAACAATACCAAGCTCATTAATTATGGGAACTAATCCCCCTTTAATCATGAAAACTTCATGGTCCATAACACAGAATTCCCAAGAGCATATCTTCATATTTGACAGAGCAAAAGCAATCTTCAGATTTCCATAATGTAACACGCGAAATTTTTCAAACAAGCTTTCCCTTCTCACTTTTGAGCATTCCAAAACAACTTGGCCAGAGGAATTTATGTACTCTGTATACTTGTCAACATGAAGTAGATCCTCCAAAATTCCACCATCATACTTCACTTTAAAAAGCATAGGAAGAGCATCAAAAGAAGTTTCAAACCCATGACCAGAATTGTGGTTGCATATGTCACATTGCCAAGTAGAGGAAACAGAGGTGGTTGTCTTTTTCTTTCTACTTTCATGCACCGAAAAACATGACCTTTTGTTTCCATTAGGAGCAAAATACTCAGAAACAAAATCCTTCCAAAACTCAATGTTGTTGTCTTCAGGCCTAAGACTCTGACGATGCATGAAATTTATCAAAATCATAGCACAAGTACCAGATTGATAAATTGGTTTCATAGGAGGCATTACTATAGGCATCATATCCTGAGGTTGAACTTGTTGTGGTAGTGGTGGTGGTGGTGGTGCTTGATACAAATCATACAACAGTTGAGGAATTGCAATCATGAATTGTTGTTGTTGTTGTTGTAATTGCAAGAGATAGCTCTCATTTTGCAACCAATTTAGCTGAGCTGTAGTAGCAGAGTATGATTGCTCTGTGGAGGAGTAAAAGAGTTGTGGTGGTTGTTGTAGTACTTGTTGCACGTGATGCCAAAATGATAATTGATCAGGGTGTTGAGGATCCATTGCTTAAACAGTATTTTGTGTGGGCGGGAATGAAACCTATATAGTCAATTAACAAAATGAACAAAATAATGAACATAAAAAATAAATCTCCCAAATATGTATTTGATAACAAATTATTTGTTAAACATTTAGAATATGAATTTGATTTTGTGTGTGTATCTTTAATACATATTTTAATATACCCAATTGATCCTTATTTGAAATATACTGTATACAGTAAAATAAGTGAAAATAAAATAATTAGACTATTTTGTTTTTTGTTCAACATATTTTTTAGTTTAATATGGTTTTTAAATATTTTTATAAATAAAATGTATGATAATTTTATAAATAATTTAATATATATGTGTGATGGGAGATAGGGATATAAACTCCGTTTAGAAAATAATTATATTTGTAAAATTTTATATCACTAAAAAATTGTTTAACATACAATTAAATTACATATGAATTTGTTTATTTATTTCATCGTATCGATGTCTTTTTTTTTATGAAAAATACACATAATGTCAATGAGTACCACTCTCATCATCTCTCATTTCTCCTCCATCATTCGCAATAGTTAATTCTTTGTGCACATGCTCTAAAATTAATAAGAATATTGGATGAGTAGTTAATAATTATTATTTTAACTGCTTTTTGTATCTTTTTAATTTTCAATAAAATTTAGATTATTTAATTTAAAACTTTTCAAGTAATTATTATATAAGATAAATTTTATTTTTAAATTAATAATAGAGATAATTTACTATTTTTATTTCAAAAATTCTTTTGGATACCAAATAACTTCATACAAACCATATACGAATTAAATGAAATTTTATTTTTATCTTTTCCCTCAATGATTTAACTTTCTCCGTTATTATATTTGAATTATAAAAGAAAATGATAATTATGTTTAAAAGGTCAATATATCCTTTTTGTAATAAATAATAAATTTATAATGATATTAAAAATAGTATATTAACATTTAAATTATTAAATTTATTTTGAAATTAATATTTTATATAAAAATAAAAGTAACATATTAGAGGATTTTAAATTTAAGACGACATTCTAAAAGTTATTTTGATATGTTTGATCGTTCTTTTTCACTTTCTGCGTCACTGAGAGACGCACTGAGAGATTAGAAAATGTCAGATTTTAATTCACATATATAATTCTCTCCTCTTCTAGTTTCTTTTTAATCAAATCTCATGGATGATGAATGTAATTTACCTATAAAATTTTCGTTTGAAACAAATAAAAATTACTGTCCAAGTACATACATCTGCTACTCTTCAAGGAATTTTAGATCTTAAAACTTTTGCTGTTTTTTAGGGTCAAATCATTTAAAACATTCATACAATAAAAATTAAAAATGTAAGAGTAAAATTGGATCGTGTTATGAAAAATAAAAAGGGTAAAGGGACAACACATCTTACCTTGTGTACTAGTTTGATGGAGAATTGGTGTTTCCTTTTAATTACTCACCTATGCCAATAGCTTGATATAAAAACAAATGTTATGGTGTCAAAGATTAATTGAAAGATTTAAAAACCTTTTACAAAATTATTAGAAGTGAGTGGCTAAAAGGAACTTTTGGGTTGACTGTGTAATTCATACCTCAATTATACATGATGAGTACCGACTTCCAAACACCCAAATTGCCCAACACCTAGGATACTGAAGTATAACAAAGGAAAATAAAATTATAAAAGAGAAAACAATCAAGAGAGGAAACACAGGGGAGGTGCTGGCTATCGAAAACAGTGAGTGGTTATAATATTACTTTTGACTATATATAGATGACAACTTGGACGTAATTAAATGACTTGAATTACATTGACTTGGGAAATAATTACAGTGCAACAGAAAAATTAAACTATTGAGCTATTGTCAAATATAGCCCTAATATTGACTAACATGATATTTAACTATATTTTCAATTGTTTAAGTTTGATGTATCAATAATATAAATATTTTTACATAATTATCCAACAACATATGTCATATATTAAAAAAATAGATCAAATTGTCCTATTATTTTAAAAATCATGCATTTTTTGTTGTTTTAAAAATAAGTGTATATGAGAATATTTAGTTGGATGAAAGTATAAAATATATATTATTAGTGCATATAAATAAAATCTATGTTGAATTACATTTAAAGAAGAGAGATGTGAGAGATTTTGAAAAGTATCAATATCGGGGTGGGATTTTCAAAATTTCAAAGTCAAATAAACAATTACATAAAAATAAATGCCCTAGAAACTGTTTGTTTCGATTTCTGGAAAAAGTATTGAAAATATCAATTACAAAGTCAATACTTCATTTTTATTGAAAAATTTATAAATTAAAGAAAATAAAATTGCTATGAAAAACTCTATTTAATACAAAGAAGTTTTGGTACTGATGTTTTAATGAAAAATTTTGACTGATTGGAAGTTATATCTAAACGTTTTTTCTTCTATCATAATATTCGTCAAAAATCAAATTAAAGATAATTTGTTAATGCTCTTTTAATACTAATTTATGAGTCGTCAAAATCAGTTCAACTTTTTGAGCTAACCAAGAACACAATACACCAAAAATCATGGGTTGGGTTGACAAAAATTGAAGTGTTCTAATTTGAGTTAATTTGATCTATCTTATATAACTGGTGGGTTTAGCAAATACAGACGGGTTGTGTAAAAGCCCAACTGACCAAAATACCAACATATGACATGGTTCACTTTGGGGTTGAACCGCCCCTCACGGTTTTAAGAACAGATCACATAGTTATCCACCCTCTTACAAAGCATGTTTCATTCTTATCTCTCATCGTTGGGGAACTTATGAGCATCCCACCCCCCTCAAGGGTTCTTCTAGCCACCCCAAGCTTATGCATGGTACATGGGCACTATCTTTAATACCATCTATAACAATCCAACTTACTTGAATGCTAAGAAGCACATACACATTGATTTCCAGCCGTGTTCGCGTGTCCAACACGCGTACGACATAGACACACGACGGACATGCGGTGGACACGTATCAGACACTCCTCTGTACGTGTCCTTTTTTTTTTAACATGGACACTCCTCGGACTCACGAAGACACGCTGTAATACCTGTGGTAGTCTGAGTTAGTTTGAGTGAGTGATCACGGTACAACCGGGAAGATAGGACCACGTGGGCCCCACCTTTCCCCTCTTTTTCTTTCCTTTTCCTCCTTCCTTCCCCTTCATTCACGTTTCTTTCTCTCTCCCTCTCTTCTTCTCTCTTCTTCTTCTTCTTCACCCCTTTCTTCCTTCTCCAATCCAAACCCAAACCCCATTAATCATCAAAGATCAAGTTAGCATTGCTCATCTTGTATATTGAGGGTAAGTGTAGAGTATTTCTTTTTCTCCATTGATGTCTAGTTTCTCTAATTTTCAGATTTGGGGGTTTAGGGTTCCTAATTGGGGTTTTTGATTTTGTTGAGAGATTGAGGTTTGTGATGTGTTCTCTAGGGTCTCAACCATCTAGGGAAGCTTCGGGGAACTCATCCTAGCTCCGGCTGGAGTCTTGGAGCTCTTTGGAGTAATTTGTGAGTAATGGGTTATTTATGGTTTATGTTTGATTTTGATTGATATTGTGAATTTCTTGCTATGATAATTGATAGGGACTTAGATTGGTTGATATATGATTGCTATTGTATGTTGGTTGTGTTTGATTTGGATGGGATGTGGTGAAAATGTGGATTTGGAGATGAATTTCGCGTGATTTTCTGCAGAATTTCGTCTCTGACCCAGGCTGTAATCGATTATAGCAAATTGGTAATCGATTACTGTAATCGATTACCAATACCCTGTAATCGATTACTGCGGGAATGTAATCGATTACAGGTGGCCAATTTTCATAAAAATTTTCTTCAGAACGAAATTTGAAGCAGGTAATCGATTGCAGATGTCTGTAATCGATTACAACTGCACTAAAACACCATTTTTAAGACCTTAACTCAAATCTTTATACATTTAAGTTATGTTTTCAAATCCATATGTTCACCACTACCCCAAACTTGATATTGGGCTGTTTATGATGTTATTATGACGATGATACGAATACGATGCGATGTATGAATACGAAACGATATTAATTAAAGGATGATTAAGATTGGTTGGTTCGGCTTGAGGGGGGCATAGCTCACGGGGTCGAGTTTTAATAAAGTCTGAAGAGGAGCTAGGCTCCCGGGACTAAAAGTCTGAGGAGGGGCTGGGCTTCCGAGACTACAGATCCGAGGGGGGGCTGGGCTCCCAGGATCTCTAATAATAAATACACTTGTAATAACAATACATAAGACGAATTGCGGAATGTGTTGCATGGTGATTATGTGAAGAATTGCTATGGTTGTATATGTGATCATGATATTGTTTCATAAACTGTTTTTAATCTATTATTCACTGAGCGTATGACTCACACATTCATACAAACTATTTTCAGATTCAGGTGCAGATCAGGAGGCGAGTCCTTCCGTCCATCCAAGCTCTTAGCTTTGGTGAGCCTCGGTGTTTAGAGGCGCTAGGTTATTTTCTTTTATGTCAGTAGTATGCTCCATAGGTTTACAAACAGGATTGTCTAAGTTATGTATGTGTTGTAAGTCTAATTAAGACTGGTTACATTTCTGTTGGATTTATGCTAACTTATGGGTTGAGCATGATATCATGGCCATATTATATGTATTATGGATTTATGGGTGATACTTGAGAACCCTATTTATGTATGGATTTTATGTATGAATGCATGTTAAAGTAGTTGTGGCTGTTGTTGGTTAGCTAGATTGTGTGTGAATCACAGGTTAAGGCTGACATGGGACTCAGTGTCCCATGTGCCGGTCACGATCCGAGTTGGGCCGTGACACACGCGCACCGTTGGACACGACTGGACAAGACCGGACACATTTCAATTGGCAAAATTTATGAGAAAAAAATACGACTGGTAGAGTCACGTTTTGTTTTAATTTATTTTTTAACTGGGCTTTAACCTTATGATCCAAAATGAATGAGCCCAACAAATTTATCAATTGATTTCAAACAAACCATATACGAATTAATTAACATTTTATTTTTATCTTTTCCCTCAATAATTTTCTCCGTTATTATATTTGAATTATAAAAGAAAATGAATAGAAAGAAAATGATAATTATGTTTAAAAGGGTCAATATATCCTTTTGTAATAAATAATAAATTTATAATGATATTAAAAATATTTTATTAACATTTAAATTATTAAATTTAGTTTTTAATTAATATTTTATATAAAAATAGAAGTAACATACTAGAGGATTTTAAATTTAAGACGACATTCTAAAATTCATTTTGATATGTTTGATCATTCTTTTTCACTTTCTGCATCAGTGAGAGATTACAAAATATCGGAGTTGAGTTCACATATATACTTCTCTCCTCTTCTACTTTTTTTTAAAAAAAAAAATCAAATCTCATGGGATATGAATGTAATTTACCCATAAAATTTTTGTTTGAACCAAAAAAAATCTATTGTCCAAGTACATACATCTGCTACTCTTCAAGGAATTTTAGATATTAAAACTTTTGTTGTTTTTTAGGACCAAATCATTTAAAACATTCATACAATAAAAAATAAAAATATGAGTAAAATCGGATCGTATTATGAAAAGTAAAAAGGGTAAAAGGACAACACATCTTACCTTGTGTACTAGTTTGATGGAGAATTGATGTTTTTAATTGCTCACCTATGCCAATAGCTTGATATAAAAACAAATGTTGTGGTGTCAAAACTCCAATTAATTGAAAGATTCAACAACCTTTTATAAAATGACTAGAAGTTAGTGGCTAAAAAAACTTTTGGATTGATTGTGCAATTCATACCTCAATTATACATGATGAGTGCTGATATCCAAACACCCAAATTGCACAACACCTAGGATACTACTGAAGTATGACCAAGGAAAATAAAATTATAAAAGAGAAAACAATCAAGAGATGAAAACACAGGGGAGGTGTTGGCTATCGAAAACAGTGAGTGGTTATAAAATCACTTTTGACTATATATAGATGACAACTTGGACGTAATTAAAGGACATGAATTACATTGACTGAGGAAAGAATTACAGTGCAACAGAAAAATTAAGGTATAGAGCTATTGTCAAATATAGCCCTAATATAGACTAACATTATATTTAACTATATTTTCAATAGTTTAAGTTATCAATAATATAAATATTTTTACATAATTATTCAACTACATGTTGCCATATATTAAAAAAAAAACTAGATCAAATTGTCCTTTTATTTTAAAAATCATGTATTTTTTGTTGTTTTAAAAATAGTGTATATGAAAATATTTAATTGAATGATAGTATAAAAATATATATTACTAGTGCATATAAATAAAATCTATGTTGAATTACATTTAAAGAAGAGAGAGGTGGGAGATTTTGAAAAGTATCAATATCGAGTGGGATTTTCAAAATTTCAAAGTCAAATAAACAATTATATAAAAGTAAATGTCCTAGAACTGTTTGTGTCGGTTTCTGAAAAAAAGTATAGAAAATATCAATTACAAAGTCAATACTTCATTTTTATTGAAAAATTTATAAATTAAAGAAAATAAAATTGCTATGAAAAACTCTATTTAATACAAAGAAGTTTTGGTATTGTTTTAATGAAAAATTTTGACTGATTGAAAGTTATATCTAAACGTTTTTTCTTGTATCATAATATTCGTCAAAAATCAAATTAAAGATAATTTGTTAATGCTCTTTTAATACTAATTTATGAGTCGTCAAAGTCAGTTCAACTTTTTGAGCTAACCAAGAACACAATACACCAAAAATGATGGGTTGGGTTGATAAAAATTGAAGTGTTCTAATTTGAGTTAATTTGATCTATCTTATATAACTGGTGGGTTTAGCAAATGCAGATGGGTTGTGTAAAAGCCCAACTCACCAACATACCAACATATGATATGGTTCACTTTGGGGTTGAACCGCCCCTCACGGTTTTAAGAACACATCACATAGTTATCCACCCTCTTACAAAGCATGTTTCATTCTTATCTATCATCGATGGGAAACTTATGGGCATCCCACCCCCCTCACGGGTTCTTCTAGCCACCCCAAGCTAATGCATGGCACATGGGCACTATCTTTAATACCATCTATAACAATCCAACTTACTTGAATGCTAAGAAGCACATACACATGGATTTCCAGCCGTGTTCACGTGTCCAACACGTGTACGACATAGACACACGACGGACATGCGGTGGACACGTATCAGACACTCCTCTGTACGTGTCCTTTTTTCTAACATGGACACTCCTCGGACTCACGAAGACACGCGCACCGTTGGACACGACTGGACAAGACCAGACACATTTCAATTGGCAATATTTATGAGAAAAAAATACGGCTGGTTGAGTCACGTTTTGTTTTAATTTATATTTTAACTGGGCTTTAACCTTATGATCCAAAATGAATGAGCCCAACAAATTTATCAATTGATTTCAAACAAACCATATACGAATTAATTAACATTTTATTTTTATCTTTTCCCTCAATAATTTTCTCCGTTATTATATTTGAATTATAAAAGAAAATGAATAGAAAGAAAATGATAATTATGTTTAAAAGGGTCAATATATCCTTTTGTAATAAATAATAAATTTATAATGATATTAAAAATAATTTATTAACATTTAAATTATTAAATTTAGTTTTTAATTAATATTTTATATAAAAATAGAAGTAACATGAGGATTTTAAATTTAAGATGACATTCTAAAATTCATTTTGATATGTTTGATCATTCTTTTTCACTTTCTGCATCAGTGAGAGATTAAAAAATATCGGAGTTGAGTTCACATATATACTTCTCTCCTCTTCTACTTTTTTTTTAAAAAAAATCAAATCTCATGGGATATGAATGTAATTTACCTATAAAATTTTTGTTTGAACCAAATAAAATCTACTGTCCAAGTACATACATCTGCTACTCTTCAAGGAATTTTAGATCTTAAAACTTTAGTTGTTTTTTAGGACCAAATCATTTAAAACATTCATACAATAAAAAATAAAAATATGAGTAAAATCGGATCGTATTATGAAAAGTAAAAAGGGTAAAAGGACAACACATCTTTCCTTGTGTACTAGTTTGATGGAGAATTGATGTTTCTTTTCTATTGCTCACCTATGCCAATAGCTTGATATAAAAACAAATGTTGTGGTGTCAAAACTCCAATTAATTGAAAGATTCAACAACCTTTTATAAAATGACTAGAAGTTAGTGGCTAAAAAACCTTTTGGATTGATTGTGCAATTCATACCTCAATTATACATGATGAGTGTTGATATCCAAACACCCAAATTGCACAACACCTAGAATACTGAAGTATGACCAAGGAAAATAAAATTATAAAAGGGAAAACAATCAAGAGAGGAAAACACAGGGGAGGTGCTGGCTATCGAAAACAGTGAGTGGTTATAATATCACTTTTGACTATATATAGATGACAACTTGGACGTAATTAAAGGACATGAATTACATTGACTGAGGAAAGAATTACAGGGCAACAGAAAAATTAATGTATAGAGCTATTGTCAAATATAGCCCTAATATAGACTAACATTATATTTAACTATATTTTCAATAGTTTAAGTTATCAATAATATAAATATTTTTACATAATTATCCAACTACATGTTGCTATATATTTAAAAAAAACTATATCAAATTGTCCTTTTATTTTAAAAATCATGTATTTTTTGTTGTTTTAAAAATAGTGTATATGAAAATATTTAGTTGAATGATAGTATAAAAATATATATTATTAGTGCATATAAATAAAATCTATGTTAAATTACATTTATAGAAGAGAGAGGTAGGAGATTTTGAAAAGTATGAATACCGAGTGGGATTTTCAAAATTTCAAAGTCAAATAAACAATTATATAAAAGTAAATGTCCTAGAACTATTTGTGTCGGTTTCTGAAAATATCAATTACAAAGTCAATACTTTATTTTTATTGAAAAATTTATATATTAAAGAAAACATAATTGCTATGAAAAACTCTATTTAATACAAAGAATTTTTGGTATTGTTTTAATGAAAAATTTTGACTAATTGGATGTTATATCTAAACGTTTTTTTTTTTGTATCATAATATTCGTCAAAAAACAAATTAAAGATAATTTGTTAATGGTCTTTTAATACTAATTTATGAGTCGTCAAAGTCAGGTCAACTTTTTGAGCTAACCAAGAACACAGTACACCAAAAATGATGGGTTGGGTTGACAAAAATTGAAGTGTTCTAATTTGAGTTAATTTGATCTATCTTATATAACTGGGGGGGGGTCAGCAAATGCAGACGGTTTGTGTAAAAGCCCAACTCACCAACATATTATATGGTTCACTTTGGGGTTGAACCCCTCACAGTTTTAAGAACACATCACATAGGGAGTTATCGACCCTCTTATAAAGCATGTTTCATTCTTATCTCTCATCGATGGGGAACTTATGGGCATCCCACCCCCTTCAAGGGTTCTTCTATCCACCCTAAGCTTATGCACGGTACCTGGGCACTATCTTTAATACCATCTATAACAATCCAACCTACTTCCATGCTAAGAAGCATAGATACATGGATTTCCAGTCGTGTCCGCATGTCCCACACGCGTACGACATAGACACATGGCAGACACATGTCAAACACTCCTCCGTACGTGTCTTTTTTTTTGGAACTTGGACACTCCTCAGACACACGAAGACACGCGCACCGTTGGACACGGCCGGACACTATTCAATTGGAAAAATTAATGAGAAAAAAAAAAAGGTTGTTAGAGTCACATTTTTTTTAATTTACTTTTTAACTGGGCTTTAACCTTATGATCCAAAATGAATGAGCCCAACAAATTTATGAATTGATTTCAAGCATTAGGGAGGACACAAGTCTCACTCTACTCTTGTTATGGGCATTGCTCTTTTCTATACCCACACCTCACTTCACTTTGATCTTGCTTAGTTACAAACTTATAGTAGTAGGGAGTTTGGATTTTTTAGGTATTTTAAACTTTAAGTTTTTTGCAACTTATTTACTTTACTCCATACCCCTTCTATATATGTGATACACTGCTCATATTCTAGACTCCTAGTGCAAAATTAATTTTTTTATTATATTATTTAGGAATGATGAATTCTATTGGGGCTAGTGAAACTGAGAAAAATGAGGAGAATTGGAAAAGCCTCTGTGGAAATTTGTTGTGATAAGTGGAGTGACCTGTGAATTTTTTTTCTAAAATTTTTAATACATATATATGCCATGTCTGTGTTCTATAAAATGTTAGTTTGGTGTGTCGTCGTATCCGTGTCGTGTCCCATGTCCATGTCCGTGTCAATGCTTCTTAGCTTGCATGTGATATTGTTTGTTTTGGGAAGACTTCAGACAAGAATTATCAAGGAAGACTCTTACTGCTACTGAATCTATATGACTTACTTCCTATGAATCTTCTGTGACACTACATTCCATGGCAACAAGTGCGCTTCTATTAACATGGTTGTTGTGACACTTAAGATCCCTAGCTCCAGACTATAAAGGGAAACTTATGACTTTGATATTAACTGTAACACCTGCTACTAGCGGGTGTTCGCACGAAGGGAAAGCCCTTCGTACGCTCTACTCATACGTGACATAGAAACTATACAACATAAACATAACTTCATATCTGATATAACGTAAACATAATATATGTACATATTGTATCATATTTGAACAAAAATGTTATAACTGAAAACAAGAAACATAACATATAACTCTAGCGCAGGGATCCTGCCTCTATAATATGGAGCAAACTAATATGTAAAGATCTGATTGAAAATAAAAGCTAAATATCAACTGTTATCTAGACTAACTGGACTCTACGGAAGATGCAGCTCACCAAACTCAGTTCTAACTCGGCCTCTAGAGAATCAGTGGTTCCTCGTTTGCAATGTGTTCATAAGCTGAAAGCATAATGCGATGAGTGTGTAAGGCTCAATGATTGGGTGTCATGCATGTTATGCAACAATCACATCATATACTACACATACTAGCATGTTATCAACCATACAATCAAAATCCTGTCAATGTAGCCACGATCTACGTACAGATGCTGACCGACAGGGTTGTAGGTGTACTCGAGCCCCCATATTCTAAATTTTAATTGTAAGTGTAACTGTAATTGTATGGAGAAACATGGGACACCCTGCTGTATCAGTAACAATAACCTCTATACTCGCAGGTGAGGACAATATGTTGTATCTATATCATAGCCTCTCAAGTTCGCAATCGAAAGGAGATAATGACATAAACATAACTATCATAACGTAATTGTATCTAGGGTGGAGCTCAAGTCACTTCGTGATAGCATGTCGCTGCTAAACTCAACCGGGAGCTACATCCGGGCTATAGCGTAAATACATACTACAACGACATCGCAGACTACATAGACAGTCAACATACAATTTATACTATCACGAAACATACAAAATATCATGTTATAATGCGTAATGCATGATAAGTGATCTCTTTATTCACTATTCATATCCTACTATTTTACATGTTAAGTAATGAGCACACATTAATCAACATCACAACCAGCGTAAACAGATATAGGCATAGCATAACATAACATATAAATTAAGGGGGAGTCTCAAAGTCATCTATCCTAACAATTCCTAACTACTTAGCATGTTACACTAACCAGCTAATCATGTTATACTAACTACAACTACTATTATACAAGAACATGCATAATAACATAATAAAATAAACAAACATAAATGATACTATGTGGCAGCACATGACACATTCACCCTAATCTCCACTCACCTAGAATGGACTGGAACTGTGAGAAGCACTGATAGCTCCAACTCCTTTTATGACGTTGTGTTCGCACCTAACGCCAAAAGTTGGATCATATATGAAGAAACAGAAAAACTATACTATGTTGCAGCTGGCTTCACTAACAAGTTGGACCTGCTTGCTAGCGAACTCCTCTTGCTCGCTAGCGACCAACTCGCTACCAGGGACATAAACATAACTCTACTTACCGGGAAACTTGCTCGTACAAAGATATTCTCTAAGGTATCTGGCCCAACACTCCACTAAAGTTCCTTCTTAAAATAAAGAAGCTCAAAGCATTGCTTTGATTAGGCGTGAGTATTAGGTATGAGAAGAAAACTATTATAACTACTCATATATATAGGGGGTGAGGGGGAGCTACTTATGTTGATATGGTTGATGTGAGACTTGCATTGCTCGCTAGCGAGCCACTCTTGCTCACTAGCGAGTTTTCCTTTTGAAAGGCTCGTTAGCAAGCCTCTGTTGGGCGCTAGCGAGCGTGCTGCGAATTGTAGCTAAATTTTGCCCACCAAACTCGTTTTTTAAGGCCCTTTAAGCCATTTTTTAACATTTCTAGGTCACACTTGAGTCCTTCCTAAGGGATATTATGATACAGGGTATCACATTACTCCCCATGTGATGCATGTTTAAACCTTGAGGGGGTCAGTGCAAAAGCAGATAATATCACATGGGGGTAAGTTGGTTGTTTTAGATGATATATGCTCATATGTCCCATATCGATAAGGAGGAGAAAAAAAAACTTATAAGGATGTGCATACCTCCCCCATGTGATGTGTTTTAAAATTTTGAGGGGGTTAGTCCTAAAGAAAACAATATCACATATGGGTGAGTTAGATTGTTACATATGGTATCAAAGCTAGTGATTGATGAGTCGATGTAGGCCAATCTAGGATGACTATAAAGCCCTTAAGGGGGTGGGGTGCCCGTAAGTAACATTGGTTGGGGAGGAGAACGAATACATTTATAAAGATATGGATACATCCCCATTTGACACGTTTTAAAATCGTAAGGGGATCAATCCCGAAGCAGACAATAAAAAATTATAGGTTGAAGTCATTTTAACATTTTTTTTCCATATTTGCTCTTTTTTGTCCAATTTCTTACCTAAAAAATTCTCCAAGATGATCATGAATTTGACCCAACTTAACAACCCACCCTATCCCTTTCTTTGATTTTAAACTCTTCACCTAAAAGAAAAAAACTAAGGATGGATCCACGATGTAATGTATAAGGAGTCTAAAATTATATAAAAGAATTTTTCATGATAGAAAAAGAGCCATAAGTTGAGGATAACAAGTTTTACAAAATAATTATAAGTATAAATTAGATAGTGTTTGTTTCATAGTTGATATGATACAATACAGAAATACAAGTACAGTACAGTACAATACAGTGAATTTTGTGTATTTTGTTTTGTGTTTGTTTTAGTCTGTACAAAATAAATTTTCACATGTATTTATATAAAATTTTGTTTTGGAGCTTTGATAAAAAAAATGAGAAAGACAAATGGTAGAATTATGGATTAATAATAGGGGTAAGCTTTGAACAAAATTTTCATTAAAATTCCTGTATCAACACTTGTATTTTGTGTACCTACTCTGAGTGTGGACACAAAATACAGAAAAAATTTGTACAGATATAATATGTCTTGTATGTGTCTGTACTAAATAAACATATTATTTTCTGTTCTATATTATATTTTGTATCTTGTACATAGTAAACAAACACTACATGCACTAGTTATTTATTGACAGGTCTACACAACGCATGCCATTGATGCCCTCCCATCCAACCTCAAGGAATTCTTGTCCTCAAATAACAATAACTCATATGACGTTGATGTCAAATACCATTTATCTTTTGTTGCATTTTCTACATTCATATTGTGTACCAATTTTGCTACTAGTTTTATATTGTTTTATTGTTATATATATATAATTGGTGGATATTGGAAAAATAAAAATATTAAAATTACATACGGTCAATAGAAGTACACAATTAAAAAATAATAAAATATATGATTATATTGAGAAAAATTGACAATTTTTTGTGAGTTTCTTGTAGTGTTTGATTATATGACCAAGATTTACTAAACTTAAACTCACTCTTATGTAAAATTTCTCCTCCCACTATTTATATCTCATATATGTGAGTGTCATACATTTCTTTCTCTCTCTATATATATATATATAAAAAGTTTGAGAAGAAATTAGTGGGATCACGAGCTGCTCGATCTTATACTAGAGGTGTATTTATGAGTTGAGATTTGAATGAGATGGAAGGGAAATGAAGAGCTGTGAGGGGTGTGGTTATATTTGAAAGTTAAATTAATACGGAATGGAGGTGTTTTAGGGTTTTTCAAAATCCTCCAAAAACCCTCTAAACTTTCTATTTTTAAGTTTCTTCAATTCAGAGAATTTTAAAATTCTTAAACAAACAAAGGGAGTTATCTCTTTCAAGTACCTCTAATCTCTCCACCTTCCTTCACCCCTTCCCTCTAAACTCCTAAACATAGCAAAATGG
Source organism: Aeschynomene evenia (assembly GCA_013621005.1). Classification (NCBI taxonomy): domain Eukaryota; kingdom Viridiplantae; phylum Streptophyta; class Magnoliopsida; order Fabales; family Fabaceae; genus Aeschynomene; species Aeschynomene evenia. Next base: position 21,776,861 of record CM024269.1, read on the forward strand.
AATTAAATCAGTAAAATCAATTGACTCGTTAACTAGTTGTTCATTTGGCGAGAAAATAAGATGGGATAAAGGTTGAGCAAAAAAGAAAGGGCATTGAGTTTGCTTCATATTGAAACAATTGAATCTAAGAAAGATAGTGAAAATTGGTTGGGGGAGGGGGGATTACAAAAGTTTTCTCTTCGTGTCTAGCAAGAAAATTGGGATAAGATTAGATTAAGTGACTAAATTTGATTCATCATTGGATTTTATATAAATGAACAAAATTAAAATATAATATTCTATGAATTTTTTAAGTGGTCATGTAATTATTTTCTATTAATCAAATTTTAATTTTGATCGTCCATGTATAGTTATGTGATCCTCATTTAATTTCTTCATTTTACCGTCATAAAAAATCATCCCAAAGTATCATCATATTTTTATATACACACACTCTTAGAAATTGAAAGTAATCGATCCAATTGTTAAATTATGCGATATCATATCATATTTGTAATTGATTACAGTGGTTTTATAGGTACAACCAAGTGTACAAATAAATTCGAAAAACATCAAATAACTATAGCCATGTAATAAATGACTCATTATAGTGTCTAAAATCATACTAAATGAGTCAATTATATATCTATTTTAGGTCATAAAATAACTCATTTTATTCAATTTCAAATATCAAAATGAATTATTGCCTTGATACTTTTATAAAAGCTGCTAATAGAAAAAATAATAGATGAACAGAAATTGTGTATAACATACATGTATGTGTGAGGATTAAGTTAGCATGAACTATGCATACAAACTATATTGAATTTGACATGAATTAAAAACAATTAGAATAAATCCAAACTTGAAAATAATGAGAAAAAAGGTCTCTAATTTTCGTTTACTCAAAGTAGGGTGAGAGAAACATTTTTATGGTCTAAAGAATACATATAGCTATAATTAAAAATAATAGTATGATAATTTTAGGCTTAAATATCATTTTAGTCCACTAACTTCACATAAATTTTGATTTTGGTCCACTATCTTCAGATTTACCACATTTAATTCACTAGCTTTCAAATTGTGAGTACTTTTGGTCCACTATTAGTCAATTTGTAAGTCAATGGACACGTCAGCAAAAGTCAACAGCCACGTCAGCAAAAGTCAACAGTCATGTCAGCAAAGTCAACCGACATGTCAGCAAAGTTGATGTCATGTCAGCTAAGTCAACGTCCACGTCAACAAAGTCAACTGCCACGTCAGCATCGTTAAGTCCACGTCGGCACAGTGGACTAAAATTGACAATTTTTTAAAGCTAGTGGACTAAATGTGACAATTCTAAAGATAGTGGACTAAAATCAGAATTTGTATAAAGCTAGTGGACCAAAATGATATTTAAGCCATAATTTTACTAGCAAACAACTTCTGATTATTTTATACACTGACAATGTGTTAAACATCCCAATATCATCATGATAATTGACTCAATCATTCATTACTTAAAAAGTCAAATAAATAAATAATTATGATTGAATGAACATATAAAATATTAAATAATATGAGTGTATAAAAAAGAAATACCCATGATAGTGCATTATTATTATTATTATTTGGTCAAGGTATTGTTATTTTGTTTGGTCACCAAGAGTAGCACCTTTGCCAACCCTTACTTTTGTTCGAATTGCTAACCCCTACAGAAACTTATGCCCCACTTTGGAATTCTTTATTGGGCCTAAGCTTTAAATCTACTTTTTCAGCAGGTTTATTAGTTCTTGGGCCTTACATTTTTGTTTTTCACAAGAAAATTGTCCATATTCAAAAAGTCAGTTGATCCATGCATGACACTCCTCAAAATACTACTATTACACTTGGTGTAGCAATAGATCTATCAGTAATATTTGACGTATAATAGAAATACGTCCAACTTGTATCTAACGTGTATTATTCATATTACAGGATGTGTGCTATTATATACGTATAGCACACATCCTGTAACATGGATAGCACACGTTGGATACAAGTTGGACGTACATTTGTTGTATGTCAAACATTATTGATAGATCTATTAATTATTTTAGCTGAATTTTAGAATGTGAAATAATTCATTACATTAAATTTGTCCCTAAATTAGTCACTCAATTTAATTATAATATAATCTAATATTTAATATTACTCAATCTACATTATATTATAACTCAATCAAACATTATATTCAAACTTTTATATTGAGACAATGATAATTTTCATATTGACATAATCGAACATTTATACTTACTCAATTAAATTTTTCGTACTGGTAGCTAACTTAGTGTCACTTTTTTTTTAGTGAACACATACATAGCATTGCTATTATTATTATTATTATTATTAAAATTAATTAGTGACAACTTTTAATGATGTGAATCATAAGCATTGATGATAATAGCTATATTCTTCAGGATATGGGTTTCCAAAATTTTATAAAAAAATATATTATTGATTTTTTTAATTATTAATCTTTTTTAGTAGCTTTTTAATTATTATTATTATGCTCATACTGATAATGTTTCTTACTTTATTTAGTCATTCTTAATTACCTATTCGTGCGTGTGATGAAATATGTTTGACTTCCTATTATAGAAGCAATAGAAATGACTTTCAACAAAAGAGTACTGGTACCTCTCTGCTTTTATCTTTTAATCTTTAATTAATACATCAGTTTATCAACTTTTTAGATCAATAATTTGTTAACTTTTCGAAGAAAAAAAGATGATAATTTCTCAAAAGAGAAAAAGATAATAATCGTATACACATTCATTTCTTAGACTTAAGAGTAAAACATGTTTCTTAAGATGAATTTGGCAAGATATACATGATATAATATTGGAGAAATATAGAGATAAGGAAGAAAAAGGCTAAAAATTTCAATAATGCGGTTGTTGTACAACAGAAATACGTCCAACTAGTATTAAATACGTGCTATACATAATACGTAATATGTGTCTATGTACATTATACTTAAACATTTAAGTTGATATTCTAAAAGTCGTTTTGATATGTTGTATCATTCTTTTTCACTTTCTGTGCAGTGAGAGAATAGAAAATGCCAGAGTTGAGTCTCACATATATTCTTCTCTTATCTCCTAATTTTCTTCGCCTAACCTAACCTCATAGAATTCTATTAGTGTAATTTACCCATGAAATTTTTGTTTGAACCAAATAAAAGCTATTGTCAAAGTACACACATCTACTACTCTTAAGGGAATTTTAGATCCTAAATTTTTTTGTTGAATTTTAGGATCAAGTTATTTAAAACATTCATACTTTCAAATATATATATATAAAAAAGTTAAAATAGATTATTTATAAAAAATAAAATAAATAAAGGGATAACACACACCTTACCTTGTCTACTAGTTTGATAGAGAATTGATGTTTCCTTTTAATTGTTGACCTATGTCAATAGCTTGATATAAAAACAAATATTCTGTTGTCAAATCTCCAATTACTTCAAAGATTCAACAAGCTTTTACAATTTCACTAGAAATGAGTGGCTAAAAAAATCTTTTGGGTTGATTGTATAATACATACCTCAATTATACATGATGAATATTGATATAAATATAACCAAGGAAAACAAGTTTATAAAAGAGAAAGCAATCAAGAGAAGAAAACACAGGGAAGGTGTTGGGTGTCGTAAAAATGAGTGGTTATAATATCATTTTTTACTATATATAAATGACAACTTACGGATAATTAAAAGACTTGAATTACATGGACTTGGGAAATAATTATATTGAAACAGAAAAATTAATCTATAAAGCTATTGTCAAATATAGCCCTAATATAGACTAAAATTATATTTAACTATATTTTCAATAGTTTAAGTTTGATATTTCGATAATATAAATATTTTTATATAAATATCCAACTACATGTTTCCATATGAAAAATTAGAGCAAATTGTCCTATTATTCTAAAAATTGTGTATATTTTTATTGTTTTTAAAAATAGTGTATATGAGAATATTTAATTGGATGACAATATAAAAATATATATTATTATTAGTCCATATAAATAAAATCTATGTTAGAACGCATTTAAAGAAGAGAGAGGTGAGAGATTTTGAAAATTATCAATACGCAGGCAGGATTTTAATTTTAAATTTTCAAAACCAAATAAACAATTACATATCAGTAAATGCTCTAGAAACTGTTTGTTTCAGTCTTCCGAAAAAAAATATTAAGAATATCACTAGCAAAGTCAATCCTTTATTTCTATTGAGAATTTTATAAATTAAAGAAAACAAAATTGCTACGAAAATATAGTTTCTTTCACAACATTGTCAAAGAAAAATTCTATTTAATACAAAGAAGTTATGGTATTGTTTTAATGAAAAATTTGGACTATTTGGAAGTTATGTCTAAACGTTTTTTCTTGTATCGTGATATTCGTCAAAAGTAAGGGTAATTTGTTAATACTCTTTTAATACTAATTTATGAACCGTCAAGGTGAGTTCAACTTTTTGAACTAACCAAGAGCACAATCCACCAAAAATGATGGGTTGGATTCACAAAAATTGAAGGGTTAAAATTTGAGTTAATTTGATCTATCTCATATAACTGGTGAGTTTAGCAAATGCAGATATAAAAACAACTATTGTGGTGTCAAATCTCCAATTTATTTAAAGATTCAACAATCTTTTACAAAATTACTAGAAATGAGTGGCTAAAAAAACTTTTGGATTGATAGTGTAATTCATATCTCAATTGTACATTATGAGTGCTTATATTTGAACACCCAAATTGCCCAACACCTAGGATATCCAAGTATAACTAAGGAAAATAAAATTATAAAAGAGAAAACATTCAAGAAAGGAAAATACAAGGGAGGTGTCGGGGTGTCAAAAAAAATGAGTGGTTATAATATCATTTTTGACTATATACAGATGACACTTTGCAAGATAATTAAAGGACTTGAATTACATTGAATTGGGAAATAATTATATTGAAACGGAAAAATTAATCTATAGAGCTATTATCAAATATAGCCCTAATATAGACTAAAATTGTATTTAACTATATTTTCAATAGTTTAAGTTTGATATATCGATTATTTTTATATAATTATCCAACTACATGTTGCCCTATAAAAAAATTAGATCAAATTGTCATGTTATTTTAAAAATCATGTATTTATTTGTTGTTTTAAAAATAATGTATTGAGAATATTTAGTTGGATGACATTATAAAAGTATATACTATTAGTTCATATAAATAAAATTTAATAATGCTTGTCGTATAACGAAAATACGTTAAACTAGTATACAATGTGTGCTATATATAATATATAATGTATGTCATATGCACAACACATGTATGTATAACACACATTTCGTATTATGTATAACACACATTGGATACTAGTTCGACGTATTTCTGTTTTACGACAAATATTATTGAATAAAATCTATGTTAAATTATATTTAAAGAAGAGAGAGGTGAGGGATTTTGAAAATTATCAATACAGAGGCGGGATTTTCAAATTTTCAAAGTCAATTAAACAATTACATAAAAGTAAATACTATAGAAACTGTTTGTTTCGATTTCCCAAAAAAATATTGAAAATGTCAATTGGTCAATACTTTATTTTTATTGAAAATTTTATAAATTAAAGAAAACAAAATTGCTAAGAAAAACTCTATTTAATACAAAGAAAGAAGTTTTGATATTGTTTTAATGAAAAATTTTGACTGCTTGGAAGTTATATCTAAACGTTTTTCTTGTATCATGATATTCGTCAAAAAACAAAGGTAATTTGTTAATGCTATTTTGATACTAATTTATGAGATGTCAAAGTGAGTTTAACTTTTTGAGCTAACCAAGAACACAATCCACCAAAAATGATGGGTTGGGTTGACAAAAATTGAAATGTTCAAATTTGAGTTAAATTGATCTATCTCATATAACTGATGGGTTTATCAAATGACGACGGGTCCTGTAAAAGCCCAACTCACCAACATATGATAAGGTTCACATCGTGGTTGAACCCTTCACGGTTTTAAGAACACATCAAATAAGGGAGTTATCCACCCCCTTATAAAACATGTCTCGTTCTCATCTCTCATCGATGGGGAACTTAGGTAGCGTTTGGTAGCTGTCCCAGAACACAAAAGACAGAGACTGAGAGACACTAATCATGTTTGGTTTATGAGACAGAGACACAGATGGACAAAAATTTGTGTCCATGGACAGAAAAGACACAAAATTTGTGTCTACTCCAGAAGTGAAGGACTGAGATGGACTGGAATGGACTAGTCCTTTTAATGAATAATGAAATTTTATGACCAATATACCCTTCATCACTTCACATAATTCACATTATGTATATCCAAGATCATTTTTACATGTCTTTATATCATTTTCACTATTACCAAACACCATATAGAGACACAGTCCCTTTGTGTCTCTGTCCATTTGTGTCTGTGTGTCTCTGTCTTCACTGACTTGGGACAGCTACCAAACGCTACCTTATGGACATCCCATCCCCTTCACGGGTCCAACTAGTCACCTCAAGCTTACACACGATACTTGGGCATTATATTTACTATCATTTTTAATAATCCAACTTACTTGCATATGTTTTTGATTTTGTAAAGTGAGGTTTTTTATGTTAGAAAAATAATTATTAGAAGGGTGTTTTTACAAAATAATTTAAAAAATCATGTCTTTACAAAAAGTTAAAATTTATGATTTAATCTTAATTAAAGGATAAATTTTATCTATTTTTTGGGGATCTACGATGGAGCTAACTAAGAAGTTCCAATGAATCCTTCATCATATAGGAAGAGGTTTCGTGGCTAGAATTCATTATCTTGTGATAGCGTTCTTCTTCGAGAGGACTAATCACTCTTACAAGAGGTAGATACCTTAAACAATAAAAAAATATCTATAAAATTAAACCTAGGTTAGAATATCAATATTAGTCTATTAGCCAATGATATGGAACAATGGAACATTTATTTGCGTTAATATTTATTTTTTCAACTTTAGATGTCATTGTCAAATATAATGGTGGGAACCATAGATCTATAACAATCGATGGCTGACTAGACTTTTTAAATATTTAATCAGAGGTTAATTTCTATCAATATGTATGGAGAGGGTCTTGTATTATGATCAATGTTGTTAAAATCGCGTGTAAAATCGTAAAATCGTACGATTTTACGACCCTTAAACGATCTGATTTTGCAATCCGAGTTGAAAAAACAAGTTTTGGTAAAATCGTCAAGTTAAATCGTAAAATCGTTGAGTTAAATCGTAAAATCGTAAAATTGGCCAATTCTAAATTGGACAAAAAGAAACAAAGTAGAAAATCTATTGAGTGCAACATTGATGACTTAGATTCTGATGAAGAGTGGATAGTAGGGGATGATGATGATATGGTTGAAGGATTATATGAAGATACTTCAAATGATGCCAATTTGATTTGAGAGGAAGGTGATGATGTCCATATAGATGATTTGGCAATTCTTACGAGTGACAATGATGAGTTTGATGATGATCATTTTCTCCCAAGAGATGCTAAAGCAATGAGTTCCTCTAGAGATTAGTAGTTAAACTTTTTAAATTTCATTGTTTGTAAGCACAACTTTGTGACTTTTAGTATTGTGTCATTTCTTATGAGTTGTTTATGAGTCTTAAACATATTGGAATTTATTTGAATTTAATTTTATGTTGATTGCTATGAATTTATGATTGTTAAAATCTATGTAGCTAGAGTGAATTTGGTTGCAAAGTGTATGTGATGACTAGTTAGACTAGATCATTATTATACATTGTGACTTTTTTTATTTATTTAAGTAAATTTAAATATTTGTCAATACAGGTTACAGGTTTTATATTATAATATGATCGATCTGTTTTACGATTTCACGTATTACGATATCATGACCCTCTTCCGATTTTACATAAAATCTCGATTTTGACAATATTGATTATGATATTTATCCTTTATGAGGGAGCCCCACCTCCAAATGATTATTATTGACGGTGAATACCTTAAATAAAAAAAATATTATAATGGTGAGAATCATACAATACAATGATGCAAAATAACATAACATTTATTAAATGTCTTGATAATCTAATTTTTAAACAGGTAAAATACTAAAAATGAATACGAAAAATTTTGTTGCTCACAAAACCAACCATTAAAGATATTTGTGACAATTTCACTCATAAAAGCTTGAAAAGTTTGACAAAATGAATCAACTATTATCTTTAATTAAACCCCGTGAATGCAATAAATCATTCATTTTATCAAAATTATACAATATTTCATGAATGGATTTATCAAAAATCTCTTTGGTGGTTGATTTTATCAGCAACAAAATATTTCATATTTCTTTTTAGTACTTCACCTTTCTAAATAAGATTAGGTTTTAAAAATTAAGAAATCATATTAATCTAATCTTCAAAGAAATATAATGAACCAAAACTAAGGTACATTTTATGATAAATATTTAAAAATCAAGTAACGTCAAATACTCAAATACATTAATTGAGTTATAAAACTTTATAGTTTTTTTTATTAATTATTATAAAAATGTCATAAAAAAAAATTCACTTTAGATCGGATTGGACTAACCCAAAATACAACTCCAACCCTACATAAAATATGCACCATATTAAATTTCAAAACTCAACCTCAAACCAATTAACTTCAAGTTGGGATTATTGGTTATGAACACTGCTACTTTATCACTTAATAAAATTGTATCAAAATAACAATAAATCATAATAGGTACATATATTATATTATTTGTTACTTTGATAAAATTTTGTATCAAAAGTATAAGATTATCTTGTAATATCCTAACCCAATACATTTTTTAAGGTGAATCCACAAAAATATTAGTGACAAACCATATGTATTTATTATGGATGACTGATAGTGAAAATATTTTGATGTACAAGAAGCATTATTGAATTTTATTTCATCTATTTTGAAATAATGAAATGTTTAAAAGTTTTACACATATATTAAGAAACTAAATAAATATTAATTTTTTAAAGAGACATATTAAAATGACTAAATTATTCTCATAATCTCAATTTAACCTTTTCCTTTTATTAAATTATTTTTCACTAGCACACTATATATCCAAAATGTAAAGGGTATAATAGATAAAAGGACATTAAATTTATATTAAAATTTAAAGACGATGATTATTATAATTTTTTTGTTCTTTCTAAGATGATCATTATTTTAAAGGTAGAGGAAGTATATGTCTAAATTTGGTCTTACATATATCTAAATAATAAAACTCTACAATTTGTTTTTTTTTTCACAAAAACAAAAGTCAAGAGAGAACTAGCTAAAGGAGCACCGTGTGATAAAAAAAAATATAAAGAAAAAAATAGGAAAACTCAAGGAAAGGAAAAGGCAAGTAGAAGGAAATAGGAGCATGTACAAGAGGAAAACAAAAAGCCATTTCCATTGTAAAAATAATGGAAATAAAAAAAGTTTCATTTTTAATTTTTATCTTTGTACAATAATTTTACACATTCATCCAATCTGCTGTCACTTCAGTCAAGATTATATTTTTCTATTTTATTACTTAAAAAATCATACAATTAACGTATTTCGATGAGATGATAACGTAAAATACCTTTATATAGTACGCACATCAAAATTAAACATAATAAAATAATAAAAAATCACAAAAAAAATAAAAAAATTACACACTTGGTTTTTGCTCCCTCTCTCTCTCTCTCTCTTTCTTTCTCTCTCTCATATTTTCTACTTGAGAGAAAATCACACACAGATCAATTTTTCTCAAGAGCCTCCATTCAAAAACACACAGATCATAAATACTCTCTGCCCCAATTCCCTCATTCTAACTCTCTGTTTCTCTCAGTCCCTTTTCTTTGTTCTTTTTTCCTTTCTTATATCATCACCCAATCAACCCCCTACCCTCGTTTTCTCTTCCACCCTAATACCCTTTTTCTCTTCAAAGTTTGAAACTTTTTTATTTTTTTTCTGTGTCTCGAAGATGAGCGGTGGTGGGTTTAGGGCTTCAATTCCGAGCAGTGTGAGGAAGATGATCCAGGACATAAAGGAGATCATAGTTAATCACAGTGATGAAGACATTTATGCAATGCTCAAGGAATGTTCTATGGATCCCAACGAAACCATTCAGAAGCTCCTCCTTCAGGGTATCCATTTTCACCCCCTTTATTTTTTTTTCTGATCTTGATCTTAATCTTTATCTTTGTTCTTTACCCTTTTGATCCATGTCTTGGGCTGTGTTTTTTCTCATCTGGGTTTCCTTTGCTTTGTTTTCAAATTTGATTTTTTTAGGGTAGTGGTTTTTTTTTTTTTTTTTTTTGGGGGGGGGTAGTGTGTGGAGTAGGCACTATGAATGATTGTGTTTGCTATGATTGTTTTTCTTTTTTAATGTCTTTTTTTTTTGTTACTGTTGAATGTTGATGCACTTTTCTTAGGTGGGTATGATGGGAAATGTTTTAATACCCCTTTTGGTTTCTGAGGGGGTTTTGTGTAGTTTGGCATAAAGAAAGTTCAGTTTTTGGATAAGAAACTTTCAGTGTCCACTTTCATAGTCAGATGTATTAGGTTAATTTGGTTAGGTTATGTCTAGTAACTTGAGCTGGTTTTGTGTTTAAGCTTTCACTTTCACTGAATGTTCAGTTCAGTTGGCATTTGATTTTGTTTGATGTTCTTTCGGTTGTGTGTAGTTTAAAAGTCAGCTATCTAAGCTAAGAGCTTCTGTTGGGTATGTTAAAATTGGTTGCTTTTGCTTGTTGAGTTTGTAGATTTGCAGATTCACAGACTTAATACAGACATTTCCGTGATTTTTTGTAAACGTGTTTTGGAATACGTCTTCATTTAATTTTTGCATTCTAGAGCACCTACTTCTTTGCTGGATTATTTGTTTTGAGTTCGTGTTATGCATAAGATGTATTCTTCTACCTTGCTCGGAGTGGTTCCTAATGATACATTTAGGTTTTTGACATAATGGTGTTATTAAATCCAACGCTATGGGGACATAGCAGATTGCAGAGCAAAGATACACCGAAGAAAGAGACTGGAGTGAGAAAATTTTCAAAGATTTGTTAAGAACGACATTGATAGTCCTGGTTGTTTTTGGTACTTTATGCCAATAGGAAAAAACATTTAGTAATGGGACTTATGGAATGGAGAAAAAGTAAAGGAAGTAGCATAAAAGAAAGAGGATCAATCCTACCTAATTTATTATGGCTTTATGAGTTATCACATAAATAAGTAGTTATTAAAAACACATATAACTCACAATAATAACCCACAGATTGGAAGAGTGATTGAAAAAAGAAAAGGAGTACAATTAACAGCAACTGCATTACAGAGCTGTGCATGATCTCGCCTTGTTGGTTGAAGGAGAAAGAGCTGCATGTGAAATAGAAATACGGAACTGAGTGTGTGATACCGATTCAAGTGTTGACTTCTAGAGCAATTTTGGAGGGTTGAAGTGATGTGAAACAGTGTTTCAGAGCAAGCCCTTTATTTGGAACAGAGCAAGATGCCGTGTCTAATGCTCTGTGAAAGTTATTTCTGATCCGTATAATTTGTCAGTTTCAATCCTCAACTCGTGAAATTGGTGCAGCTTATTCAGGAGGTGGGTTATACTTTTAGTCGGGTTAAAACAGGGACTTCGGCTCCTTTTTGACTAGCAGCTGCTGTGCTCACAAATTCATCATTGCATCATGCTATAGCTCGTTATGTGGTGGTCACCTCCGTATTAGTGAAAAGCGTTCTGCTACAAGCATTTGGAAGCCAGCAAGATTGGTGCTCCTGTGTTATTTGCATGCTGTGATGGTCGAGAGATTGTTTGCATTATATAGTAATTATTCTTCCTTCATCTGTTTCTTAAGAAAATAACAAAAATAATTTGTTTTGCAGACACATTTCATGAGGTCAAAAGAAAGAGGGACAGGAGAAAGGAGGTAATATATTTTTATTGTTGAAATGGCTCTTCTGATTGATTATCCATTTTTTCCATTGAACTCATTGTTGTCTAAGGAGTATTCATTGTTGGGCAAGTGGCTTTTGATAACCATTGATTTTTTTTTTTACTGTTTTATTCAATTCAAATTGTTTGGCATTCTTTTAGTGAAGTGAGTGGAAGGATTTCCGTTCCTAACTAGCTAGACAGTAGGGACTTTTGGAGTTTTAGAAGTTATATCTGTTGTTTGCTTATGTGATGTGGCTCTTGCACTCGTAATTTACTCGTGTTCTAATTATTTATTGAATTTGTCCTAATTGTTCAATTTTGTTTGCTGATTATGTTTTTGTCACTCATTTTATTTGTTTGTATCTCTGCAGAATCTTAACAGCAGAGAGTCTGTGGAGTCACGATGGAGGCCTGGCACCCAGGGGCGGGGGCCCAGGGGTGGTCGGGGAAACTTTTCGTCTCATAATGCATCACATGGTAAACAGCTTTTCTTATTTTAAGCAACAAATTAGTTTAGTTGTTGCTGTCTTTGTTTGATAACCCCTTCTTACTCTCTATACCATATACCTCTCCTTTTGTTAGCTACTTACCTATGTCTTTCTCTTACTACTGTTTGGTTCGCTATGTCTAGCAAGTATAGAAATAGAATAGATAGATGAGTCTGGGCATGTTGTAGCATAGCGTCATCATGGCTGTTTTCTATCACCAATCACCATTTTTTTTCAAATCAATGAAATAATGGGCAAGGAAAAACTAACAAGAAGGATGTTGGAGGTTGAAGCTGTTGACATAATAGAGTTAGGAATGAGTCCATTAAACAAAAAATTGGCTCCTGTTGTGAAAATTGATTGTAGAATTCTTCCTTAGGTAGTTTCGTCATTTAATGCGAATACTTGCAATTGGTAGGGATAGCAGTAAAAATGATAGATGAAACTGTTATAACGGACTCGACCTATGGTGACTTGTCTATAGACATGGTTTATGATAGCATGCAATGACATCGTTTGACCTATATAGTCGATCCCACCTATTCAAAAAAAGGTTTAGTTCTTCATGTTGTTGGGCTTGCTGCTCGCATATCTTGGAGGTTGAAGCCCTTGCTAATAGCTTGTTGCTGAGATCATTAATAGTGGCAGCTATAGTTGCATTCGGATCTGCATTATTACTCAAATTAAGATATTATGTTGGCCAGCAGAGCACCTAAATTAAAATTGTATTTTTCTGGACCTTCTCTCAGATGCTGGGGGTAGCAAGAATTCTGGTATGGGCAAAGATACTGGAACACCTCAAGTCACTGAGAAGGTCGCACCACCATTGCCAGCTTCTCAAGAGACAATATCTAAAGAAAAAAGTTCTGGAACAAGGTGACTATACTTACTTATTGTCTGGTTATGGTAACTGTTGTTTATTATTTTTCGGTAATGTGAATCTATGTCCTGGTATATTTGGTTCAAAGTTTATAACTATGCATTCTTTGCAGTTCTGCATCCGTTGTGGCTAATGGTCCTACAAGTGAAGGTTCTGGAACTACTAGTGGTGTGAGTCCACCATCAGCGGGAGGCGGAGACAGAATGGGTCCATCTTCCGGCACAAACAATAATTTGGGTAGTTCTTTGCCTTCTGATAGTTCACATATAGGTGCATTGGGCATTTCTGGAGTTGCATCAATGCAATCCTCCAGTAACTGCTCTGGGTCTGTACCTGTAACTGCATCTTCATCGGCTGTATGTTTCTCTTCTTCAGACCCAGTTCTTGTTCCATCTAGCGATTCATGGGTTCCTGGTGCTGTTGGTGCCATTAGACGTGACGTGGGAAGCCAGCGTCCTCCTGGGGATTCAAATACTGTTAACCCCGCCGAGAAAAATCTAACTGCTGGTCAGTGATTAGGATGTTCGATATTTTGTTACTTCCATAATTTGTTAGGTTTTACAGTTTTCCAATGTAATTGGCTAAGAATTCCCTGCAATTACTGTATGCCAGCTTCTGAAACTGCTCGCTCTTCTGTGCCAGGGTCAGGGAAGATTCAAGTCAAATCTCAGAGAGCAGCTAAGAATCACCTTATTGAGACTTCATCCACTTCATCAACAGTAACTCATGGGAGCTCTTCAACTAGTCGACCTTCTTCTAATTACGGGAGCCGGTCACAACAATTGATTGGTCAGAGAGGTACCTTACCTGTGCTGTTCAACAAATATATTTTTGGCTCCTGCAATGTCCTTATCCTTGCTGTTTCTTATTTTGTTGCACTGAAGTTTGCATGGGACTCAGATGCATCATGCATGAATTTGTTTTACATGTGTCTTTAACTCTTCTGATCTGCTCCCTTGATATATTCTGTTTTCATATGTGGTTTTGTTTTTTGTTGGTGGCTCCTTATCCTTCATTTTCATTGTAAGTGTCATAACTAATTAATTCTTTAATTAACAATGAATTATTTTCTTGCAACTTTATGGGAACATTTCCTCTGCTCAAACAATGCAAGTAACCGTATAACTACAAAGACAAATGTTTCTGCATTTGTCTTCCTAATTTTGCATTGTTTTCAAAGTTTTCCCTGAAAATTTGAGTGAGAGTTGTTGAAGCAATAAGTAAAAAGATATTATGAGAGAGAACTATTGAGGACTGAAAGAGAATTCTATGAAGAAAGTGTTGTTTTAGTATAGACGTAAAGGCAGGCTGTTCTGTATCAATTAAAAATTTTAAAATACTTTAGTTGTGATTAATTGATGCATAAGAATTGAATATTTTTTTTTGTATTGCGATGTTAGTGCTGGTATGAATGAACCTGTGTTGAGATGGTGGGTGTCTGAGAGATAATATGTTGTCATTAGGTGTTGAACCCAAGAGTTGGTAAATGGGAAGTGAAAGCTTAACCACTAAACCACAATGCATGTTTTATGAAATGATTTAGTCCAAGTTTTACTCAGCCTTTAGAGAAATGAAAGAGTGCTACAAAAATAAGTGTTATCTTTGGATAGAAATATACCCTTCAACCCTGGAATTTTTTTTTCTGTGCACGTGTGAAATTGTTTGGGACAAGAATACATGTTAGGTGCTAAAGAGCCACATAGAGAATGAATTCAATGTTGCAGAGATGAAGATGTTGCATCTGATGAGTGGACAGACTAGACAAAATAGGAATAGAAGTAACTAAATTACAGAAAAATTTGGGGTAACACCTATTGCGGAAAAGATGGTGGATGGTCTGGATGCGTGAGATGGTTTGATGTCCTAGTGAAAAAGGTAGACCAGATGGAGGATATTGTAGTTGCTGGTGGTAAAGAGGACCAATAGTAGATATAGATGAACCCATTAAGACGGACTTATATTTCAATGGTCTATCTGTAGACATGACATGGTTTTCGATGGGGCTCAATTTTGTTGTTTGATTTATGTAGTTAACAAGAACTAGTTGGAAAAGCCTTGGTGGGGGTTGTTGTTGTACTGGCCTGTTAGGGTTTGGTCATTTGAGGAGAAGACCTATGGAAGCAGTCTAGTAAGTAGTAAGAAGAGTAGATCGGATGAAGGGTAGCTCAATAGGTAAAGGTAGAGGGAGACCAAGAACATTATTGATGAAACCATTTAAAGGTACTTATTATCAGTTGTCTATGTACATGTTTGATAGGATAGACTAGCATTTTTTATCCATGTAGCCTACCTCACTTGGTGAGAGAATGCACTATTGTTCTTATTACTCCATAAGGAGTTTATTTTTCTTGTTGTTACCAAAGTATTTCTATCATGCTGTGTAGTTTGATCTGATGCTGTCATGCTGATAATGCATGTTTGTGTAGACATTTAAGGATATGCTGATAAGGGTGATTTGCTGTTATAGTTTTCCACAGAGGTAGCCATCTATGATGATTGATAGAGTTGTTCTCCAAGTGTTTTCATTTACTTCTTGTAGTTGACTCCTCCCTGTAGGATAAGGTTTGTTATTTGTTAGATTGATTTGTCAAGATGTATAATTACTCTGTTTCCTACAGCTGGTTCTAATAAGGAGTGGAAACCAAAGCCAACAAATACAACCAATCAGGGTTCTAGACCTGCTAGTGCATCCTCTCGACCAGCTAGTGCATCTGGGACTTCTTCCATTTCTACTGAAGTAACTGGGCAATTACAGTCTGCATCTGGTGCCCTTGTCTCTGAAGAAGCTACTTCAGAATTGCAGAAGAAGCTGGAGGATCTTCATCTACCGCAGCGTCAACATGTTATACTTCCTAACCATATCTTTGTACCTGAGTCGGAAAAGAGCAAGTTTAGCTTTGGAAGTTTGGGAATGACTTTTGGAGGCAATACAAGCTATGCTAGTGGCCCAGAGAGTGAAAAGAGCTCTGCACCTTCTGAAACATCTCAGGCTGTGGAAGAAACGGTGGAGGAGCAGGCTTCAAGGTTGTAACTTGTAATGTTTAACTATGTTCTCTAAAAATCTGGTTACTCTAACACTTAGAATCTGATTTTGAAAGCCTATTGAAATTCAGAGTGAATTAGGAAGTACTTTGGTTTTCCTAATGGACAGAATTAGTAATTTTTAATATCTTATCTGCTTATTCAAAGGACTACATGACTAGGTAATATAACTACCCTATGATTAGCCATTAGCAAGTCTTATTATTTTTGTCTTACTTCTGAGAAGTGAATATTTTGCCCTGAGGAGTGAATAACTTGAGTGCAGTTTGTTGTAATTTTTGCTGTAACAATTACCTTTCTTTACCGGATGTTCGATAAATATCCGTCACTTCCTTCTGACTAATAGTGTCTTTTTCCTTAACAGTCAAAATGCTGCTGCTACGTCTGAGGTGGGAGATTATGGTGACCATCCACAGTCTCCCACTAACGTAGCTGAGAATTTGTCGTCCAGTGAGGTTGATGGGTCATCCAGTGCTATTCAGGAGTATAATGAGTCCAAGCAAGATACTGCTTTGCCATCTGGAGGTCATCAGTACTCGGGGACACATACTTCTCCAAACTACAGTTTTGGTTTGATGCCCCCAATGTTGAGTACTCAGGCTACCCCATATGATAATTCTGATTCCGAAGCCCGTGATACTTCTAGGCTTCCAAGCTATGTTGTGAGCACTGTCACCTACACATTTTTTTTTGTTCATTATTTTGTTTATGATACATTCATGTTTCTCGAAAAGTTAACTATGACTGTTTTCTTATTATAGGTCCATCAACCTATTGATCCTGCTAGTTATTATGCCCAGTTTTACCGTTCTGGGGCTGATAGTGATGGTCGCCTTTCTCCATTTAATTCTGCTGGGGTTGCTACGAAGTACAATGGCAATGTTGCAGTGCTGCCAACACCAAATTCTCAGCCTCCACAAGAGGTTTGCATTGATATTATTGCTATTTAGAACTAAATATTGAACCAACCATAGAAGAGGCTCAAAGTGGTCTCTGTCATGGCTGCCATGGTACACTCAAGATGACGCTTCTTGTATTTCTTAGATGATTTAATAGGCATATAAAATTATGGGAATAATGCACTTAACCCTCTTGAACTTTAGGGCGGGTGCATTTTACCCCTGGACATTTCAAAATGTGCAATTCGATACCATATACTTTCCAAACAAAACACACCCCCTGGTAACTTTATGGTAAAATTTTGCCTTCACTTAGTCATGCATAATTTGATGTACAGAATTACCCTTCTTTTATATTTCCAATTACTGATCCTAAACCCCATAAAATTGAGTGTTTTCATATAATTTTCTCCATTTATTTGATTGATGCATAGGGACATTTGTTTTCAAAAAATTTATGCTATTTTTATATTTGCAGGGTGGTGTCTTGTCCACAGCAAGTCCAACACCACTTGTGACTCAAGCTGCTGGGCTGATGCAAAGCTCAATAGCTGTTACTCAGCAGCCTGTCCCTGTCTTCCGACCACCGGGTGGGGTTCATATATCCCATTACCCTCCTAACTACATTCCTTATGGTCACTATATTTCACCATTTTACGTCCCACCTCCTATCCACCACTTTATGGGTAATGGTGCATTTCCTCAACAGCCTCAGACAAGCACTGTATATCCACCTCCACCAGCAGTGGCTGCCGCAGGGATGAAGTATCCTCTTCCGCAATTCAAACCTGGAGGAAATGCAGCTAACCCAACTCACCTTGTAATGCCAAGCGGCTATGGTGCATACGGCTCCTCTCAAGCTGGATATAATCACAATTCAGCAGCATCTGCGGGGAATTCAACTTCTAATGAGGATCTTGGTTCGTCCCAGTTTAAGGAAAGTAACGTGTACCTCGGTGGACAGCAGGTTTGTAATTCGTTCCTTACTTCCTTTTTATTAAATATCTTCAGTATGGTACTTATGAAGTTTACAGGATTTGTATTTGAATGGCAAAAGATATACCACCTTCACATGCAGAGGCTTATCCTCTTCTCCTACAAGAAACAGTTTTGAAAAGCACATGCCATAAAATTTTCTGCTGTACTTATGTTTATATTTTCGGTACAAGAAGATCTGCAATGATTATATGTTATGTATTTCCACTGTAGAGCGAGGGTTCAGCAGTGTGGGTGGCTGCACCTGGCCGAGACATGTCCAGTTTGCCCACTAGTTCATTTTACAACCTTCCACCTCAAGGCCCACATGTGACATTTGCCCCAACTCAGGCTGGTCATGGCACATTTGCTGGCATCTATCACCCGGGACAAGCGGTGACGGCTGGAGCAGTTCATCCACTGCTACAACAATCACAGACGATGGCTGGAGCAGTTGATATGGTAGGACCAGGAGGCAATGTTTATCAGCAGCCTCAGCATGCGCAGATCAATTGGCCGAGTAACTACTAGAGCCGGGGCATCTTCCGAGGCAGCTAAACTATTTAATCAAGTCCTATATGGGGAAATTTTTTTGGGAAACTCCAAAATGTGGTTGGAGTTCCATGAGGACAGCATGGCAATAATTGGCTGCATTTGAGTGTGACAAGATGGAAAATTTGCCAATAAGGAATCTTGATGATTGCTTGGGTTGATGACATGAAAGGTAGGACACCTGTAACCGATATTGACCGTTAAAACTTAGTCGAGTTAGAAACATATGCAGGCCTTCTCTTTTTCTCTTTAATCTCCTGCTGTTTTGTGTTTGCCATTATTAGTCCCTTTTCATAGCTTCAAGCTTTTCCCTCCCTTTCCTTTTTCTTTTTTAATTGAGGTTCTTGGAACTCTATTAAGAGTATTGTTGAGTGGTGAGAAAATGTTCATTCTTTCTTTTCTAGTGAGTTTTATAGGGGTTTGGAATGTTTTAGGTGGTTGGTTGTTGGGGAAAGCTTTCTTCTGTTGCCTTCTTGTCTTACCTGTAAAGTGAATTTTGATAGCAAGAAAATTATTTACTGAAGCTGTTGTATTGCTATGGGCTAAGCAAACTGGCAATTGTTTCAGCTATAAATTGATGCATCCATAATATTGTTTGTCATTGTTTAAAGAAAAATGGGGTTTGGGGATTTCCTTATTTTATTGGCTATTGTTTTGTTTCTGGATCTGTGAACGAATGATTTTGATGGGATGTACATGACAGGACAGAATAGAAATATATCTACAATGGAGATAGACGTAAAAATAGTTTTTATATCACGTTTTGATTAGTGTAAAGATAATGATATCTGTCTCATTCCGATCAATATTGTGTCCTCCCATTTTTTGTGGAGTAGAAGAAAACTATAGTTAAACACTTTCCTTATGTATTTCTATTTATGTACTCATGTGATTTACACCTTAGAAAAATGTTGCCATTAGGATGGATCCTATGAAGCAAGGATTTCATTTAGTAAAATGAAAATGGGTTCTACATCTGATTTTGTTGATCCTTGAGTGAAAATCTCCTCACTATACCCTCTAAAAGTGAGATCCTTTAAAGATCATTGTTAGTCTTAAAATGTGTATGATATTATGTAATTGGATTCCATTTTGTAATTCAAATCCGAGGAATGTCTTTGGAATTTGGATTTCATCCTTTAGACATATAATTTTGTTAGTCTAAATATAGATATCAAAATATCAATTTTGTTAGACATAATGTAGAGTGGTGTAACTTGTACAATGCACCTTAGAATGATAGATGGTTTGGTACATGGTGGAAAATCAAATGGCATCTTTGATAAATAATAATAATATTTATCGTACAACATAAAACGTCCGAGTAGTATCCAATGTGCTATACATAATATGAAATATATGTTATATATACGTGTGCTATACATAACATATAATATCAGCACACGGAAGTGGACATCTCGACCAGGAACTAAAAAAAAATTTTAATGAAAAAAGAAAAGAATATCCTGATTCCTGCGTAAGGGGTTAAGAAATAAGAACAACAAGGAACAAACAAAACCACCGCACCCTCTCCGACACTGTGTGTGTGTGTTCGAGAAAGAAAGAGAGAAATGGGAGAGGGAGAAAACCCAAAAGCCGAACCCGAACCAGAATCCGAACCTAGAGACCACCACCGCCACCGCCACCGCCGCCGCCACGACGAAGACGAAGAAGAAGAAGAAGAACTCTCGTCGGACACAACAACAACAACACCAACAACATGGAACCACATCGCGAAGCAACACCATATTCAGCAGGTAGTGATTTTGCAGCAGCTAGCAGAGAAGCTAATAAACGGAACCCTACAGTCGAAGATAGACGCCGCCCGCGAAATCCGGAAACTCGTTCGGAAGTCGACGTCGTCGGCGAAGACACGGTCGAGGCTGGCGGCGGCCGGAGTGATTCAGCCGCTGGTGTTCATGCTCTCATCTTCCAATATTGATGCACGAGAGTCCTCTCTTCTCGCTCTCCTCAACCTCGCTGTCCGCAACGAACGGTAACAAATCATTCATTCATTCATTATCCTCTCTTAACTGGAAAAGATGCGTTTTTGTTCGTTTGTGTTTGTGTGTGAAATCTGAATTAGGTTTTGGGGGAGAAATTTCTAGTTTTTTTTTTCTTCTTTATTGTTTCTTTTTGTTAAAAAAAACAGAGAGGGAAGAAATTTTTCGAGTGGAAGATACAAGGATTAGGAAGAGTAATCGAAGATTCAAGTGCAAATTACTGAGATCAAAATAAGATAATGCGAAATTATTAAAATGATCATGAATGAAAGAGAAATTCAGTGGAGTGAAAAGTTTTTGAACCCATGAATGAAACCCTATTTAGAGAGGACATGTGTGCTTTTAGGGCAAGTAGAATCTCTAAGAGCCTGATCAGAGTTTTGCTGCTGCTATGACCAAATACACAATATTGTAACATGCAATGCACAAATTACCACAAAGGTTTAGGCTTTTTCACTTTGATCAAATCCATGAAATCTAATTATGAAGATTTGACCCATGACCTAGGGTAGCACATTCCCAACGTTTACAAGAAAATGCCCAATTAGCATCAGAACAATTAGAACGTGCACGGCTCTTTCTAGGATTTGACTGAGGCTCACCCTCTTTTAAAACAACATTAGTACTAGTATTAATTTTATAAGTGCAGCTGTACAAGTAAAAGACTTGACCGTAGTACGTGCTTTGGATTTCCACACAGGTTTATCTAGAAAGAGATATCCCTATTCAAGGAATGATTGCAGAATTGTAAACAAGGTTTATATGATCCCAAGACAAAACTCTTATATCCAGTGAGAAGACAAAAGAGTAAATGAAGCGTTGAAGCTTTAGAAAATCCTAGAAAGTGAAAATTCCATGATTAAACAGAACCTCTAATGCTATAAAACTGTAGACAGAAGAATCTTGTAGAGAAGAAAGACAATGATGCGTGGAAAGACATAACTACAAGAAGCGAGTTCTACTTAATGTGCTTGAAAAGTTGTTATCCAACTTCTTGGAAAGCAAGGACTTCACTTGCTAGGCAGTTGCACTATTGCGAAACATTTTCCTGCCTAAAAGTTCTGTCCTTGCATAACCATTATCTACAACTTTTAAACACTGACGATAATGTACTGTTTTATCTAAAGTAAGTCGAAGCATATATGTTTTTAACTGTTCTCTGGTCTGGTATATGATCTTACTTCACCAGTTATGAATTAGATACCAGCAGATTTTTAGATTATGTGGCATTGTCCATGTCCCTCCCTTTTAGGTTGCTTCCACATGTGAGTAGCTCCATCAGTTGAAACTGAAATTTGGCAACTCATCTTTTCAATGTTGAGAAAACTGATGAAGTTCAGAGGATAAGTATGCATGAAGCTTTGCTGAATAGACAAACCTTCTCTGGAATGCTGGAAACCCAGAAGCTAAAATTGCTTAGTTTGCATGTCCTTAAAATGATGCATAGAAAGGAACTATTTGGTAATTCTATTTTTGGCATCTCCATTTTGTTTTTCTAAAACACAAAATGGTGATATTTATTACATGACATCCACTTGCTGATCCTTTTGTTTTTCCTTCCATTGATGATTTGGTTAAATAGATTTTTTAACTCTTAATCTTTGTTAGTAACCAAATTGAGATCCGGATTTCATGTTTTAGAGTGAAATTGATTGATCTGTGTTTTAGTGGTTAGTCTATATTGCATTTGAGTCTCATTTCTGTGTAAATAGTAGATCACTTTCTCTATTCACATGTTAAAGATGTTAATCTTTCTCAACGGAAAGAAAAGAGGACAGTCCAGTGTACAAAGCTCTCGCTAGGTTGGGTCCAGGGAGGGTATATATACAGAGTCTTATTCCCAAAATCAAAGAGGTTGTTTCCAAGATTTAAACCTTTAACCTCTATGTCTCAAAAGACAGAAATCTTATCACTGTGTCGAGGCTCACCCTTTGTATATCTTTCTTAATATTAGATGAATAGTGATTTTATATGATTATATACTGGTTATTGGGATTAACCAGTTGTCAATTATCAATCTAATCTGATCATTTTTATATGAGTGCTTCTAAATCTTTGGACCATGTTGCCTAACTATGGTAACTACTCTGGCTCAACATTTTTGGGGCGTGACTTATCTCAATCTATAATGTTTTTGTTTAAAATCTAAAAAATGCATGTGTACTGTATAAGTTGTGCATAAGTGAATCATTCTGCACTATGTTTAACAGTCATACATCTCTCTATGTTGTTTTAACTTTGTGATTTTATACATTGGATCCTTCTCTTCTTCAGTCTTTACTTTTCTTTAATGGGTTATGTTTCTTGTAAGAGTATTGTTTGAGGTACAACAAAAAATCAGCCAAAATAGTCAACAAGTTGTGCACAACATATATAATATAAATTGCACAACGAATATTACATGTTGTGCATGCCATATATCATATGATGTGCACAATATAAATTACATGTTGCAAAGAAAGATGATGTTTTTAACATGTGATATATGTTGTGCACAATAGGTGATATATGTTGTGCATCACATGTAATATACGTTGTGCATTTTATATTATATATATTATATATGTTGTGCACAATATATTAGCTGTTTTGGCTAGATTTTTGTTATGTCCCAAGTATTTCCCTTCTTGTAAATAGGGAAATGTTCATTTCATTTAGTTCTTTGTATAACATTTCGGAGATCTATTTGTTAGAAACAAGGTCAAAATAGTGACAGCTGGTGCCATTCCTCCTTTAGTGGAGCTCCTCAAGATGCAAAATAGTAGTATACGGGAATTAGCTACGGCAGCAATCTTGACGCTCTCGGCTGCAACTCCAAACAAGCCCATTATTGCTGCTTCTGGAGCTGCACCTCTCCTTGTTCAGATTCTGATCTCTGGAAGTGTTCAAGGCAAAGTTGATGCTGTTACAGCCCTCCATAATCTTTCCACTGGCATCGAGAATTCTGCTGAACTCCTTGATGCCAGCGCTGTTTCCCCTCTCATTGACCTCCTTAAAGATTGCAAGAAGTATTCCAAGTTCGCCGAAAAAGCTACATCGCTACTCGAAATCCTCTCCAACTCTGAAGAGGGCCGAATCGCAATCACAGTGGCAGACTCTGGAATTTTAACTTTAGTAGAGACAGTTGAAGATGGATCACTGGTCAGCACAGAACATGCTGTTGGCACTTTGCTGTCATTATGCCTAAGCTGCCGGGATAAATACCGGGAACTGATTCTTAAAGAAGGAGCAATCCCAGGTCTGTTGCGACTGACAGTGGAGGGCACGACCGAAGCTCAAGATAGAGCGCGCTTGCTTCTGGATTTGCTCAGAGATTCTCCCCCAGAAAGAAGACTAGCCTCCTCAGTTTTGGAGAAAATTGTTTACGACATTGCCGAGCGCGTCGACGGAGCAGACAAAGCTGCTGAAACTGCGAAACGGTTATTGCAAGATATGGTTCAGAGGAGTATGGAACAAAGCTTGAACTGCATTCAGCATAGGGCAGCATCTTGTACTCCTTCAGTGATTCCATCCACTTGATTATACCTTTTTTTCTTTGCTTAACAAGCAACTTAGCATGGACCAGTTTTTAATCTGTATATATAAGTTAGTGTCTTTGGGGCCAGTTAATGCTCTTGTATTTTTCATCTTTCAGCTAGATCATCACCATCCAAAGCGAGTCTAAAACTGTTCTACATGACTAGTATTGTAATGTTAACAGGACTGACTTGGGTTTGATCTATTGACCTCATGACCCATAATGTGGTTGTACACCTTGACCTGGATAGTGGAAAATTTAATTTGCACGTTTATATGGAAATCTACCCTTTTACATGTATGTTACTTTTTCTATATATATATATATATATATATATATATATATATATAGGGGATGTATCTAGTGAGAATGCTAAAATTATGAGAGTGAGAGGAGTAAATTTTGACCATAAAATCATCCATGGAGGGTCAAGATTAAAAGATTTTAAAATGTCACATGATCACTTAAAAAAGTCATATGACTCTATGATCTAATCTTGACCATCCAATAAGATCCAATGGTTCATATTTATTATGTTCCCTATATATATATATATATATGGGACATATCAAGTGAGATGGATGAGAGTGAGAGGAATAAACTTGGACTATTGGATCTTATTTGAATGATCAAGATTAAAACATATATTTTGATATACAAAAGTTTAGATTAGGCCAGACACATCCCTATGTGGAGTCAAGATAAATATCAATTTCAACGAGAATTTACGGTGAAATTTACATATTATCTATCAAAGAGGGTTCCTCAACATTTAAACTCAAACCACATTTATGACCTGAAGGTTGAACTAGGAGTGTCAATTCTTATTTGTTAGTTTTTCTAATATATATATAGGGTCATATAACATGCAATAGACATGAGTTTTTGCATTTTATTTGCATAGGTGTGTCGGTGAAATGTAAGAGTGTTAACATGTGATTTAAGGTTTGAGTTGAATGAAAGAGATAATTTACTATAAACTTCATTATGAATAGACTAAAATGAATAGAGAATTAATTAGTAATTGTAATAAAATTTATATAGTTTAAGTAGGTAACTCTATAAATCTTATAAAAGCATATATAATGATCCTACTTTTATAGAGATCATATTATTCTTCACGGTGGAAAACAATTTCACCCTATAGTCCATTACTAGATCCATAACATTATTTGACACATAAATTAAAGTATGTCACGTACTTTAATGAGGCATGTTACTAGGTAACAGCTGCACCAGTAGATTGACCATACCATGGAAATAGAATTTAGAAAGAATCTGCCACACTAAGAAATTTACCATTATGCCACTGTCGGTGACCTAGTACCATATAATGTGCACAAAATTGTCACTATCTCTAGAAGAAGACAATACCAAGTCCATGACATTAATAAATAAATTAATATATTTAATAATCCATTTTGGTAGTCTCTGCCTCTCTTCATGGCCATAATAATGTATCACATTCATCATCTCTAGGTGCTCTCATCTCTTGTAAAGTATATCTTGAGTAATAAAAAAGCCAAATTTTACTACTTTATAGTTGTTTATTTTGGTTAAGCCCTTCCTTAGATTAGGTTTGGTTCAAGATAAGAAAAATAGTGGTGAGTTTTGTTTTATATCTAAGTTTTAATTGCTAAATGTATTCAAGGTTAATAGCTCCCCCACAAGGAGTAGTTCATTTTTTAAACACACCGTTAAAAATCAAACATTTAACTAGATTTTTAGAAAATATATAATTACTAATTATATTTGGTCTCATGATTAATTTTATATTTAAGTTTATACTCAAATATATTCATAAAATATTTAAAATTTCATAGAAGACATGGTTCTCCTCCATATTTAGAGGGCTTGAACTCAAGAACACCAGTTAAGAAGAAGAAATATATCTCACTCCAACTGACTATCCATGGATAAAATTTTCTCATTTCTCTCATAACCAAATACACTCTTGAAAGAGAAATGTGTATTTTTGTTAAGAAGCTGCTGACATTTTTATTATGAAATTAATTATTTAATTTTTAAAATTATTAATTTAATTTTTAATCTTATATATTAGTACTAACATTTTTAAAAATTAAATTAATAATTTTTAAAAATTAAATTATTATGTATAATGACCGGTGATAATTAATTTTACCATGTACATATATATTATATATTACTCGTAATTTCATCAACTTCTTGGAGTTACTTTTATGGATTTAATTTTTATCAATTGACAATGTACAAATTATTTATACAGTGATTCAATTATGTGTTATCATATCAGTCATGACAGTATCTTCTCTTTATCACTGTCTTAAAAGTCATACAAATAAAGAGTTTTGATTGAATGATTAGTGCACCAAAGATAAACTCTACTTTTATTTTCAATTTATATCTTAAATTTATTAAAAATAATTGTCTTCGAGTTTACAAAATAAGCCAAAAATCCACAGCACAGCACAAAGACCTTGTGCGTGTGAGTGAGTGAGCGACAGACACAACAGAGAGAAGAGAGAGAGAGAGAGAGGCTTCAGTGATGCACTCTTGCTCGATTCCTCATCTGTGAAGATTTCAACATTAACAGGTTACTATCCCAATTCTGCATTTCAGATCGTGCTGCTATTTATAAATCCTTATTCTTCACTCTCAAAACATTTAGCTTCTTATGCTTCCCTTTCATCTTCAGATCCATATTTACCTTCTTTGTATTTTTCCCCCAAAAAAAATGGGAATTTATGGATATTGTTCTTATTTTCTTCCATTTTTGTTAACTGGGTATCTTTGTTTTTTCATTTTAATGTAGGATTCATATCTTGGTGTTGATCTAATAGCTAATAGAAATGTTGGGTCGGTCTTCATTTCCCAGACCTGGGCGCTTCAGGCCTGAGAATTTGGGACAGAATGCATTGGCCATGATTGGGAACGTTTGTTTCTCTTTCTTTGTTGTTGGAGTTTTGGTTTTCACTATTATAGCTGCAACTTATGAGCCTGAGGACCCTTTGTTCCACCCTTCAACAAAGATCACAACATTCTTTACTTCCAAATCCAATGCCACTTTCAAGTCTGATAACACTGTTGTCAGGACTGGTGAGGATTTCATGGCTGCCAATGAGACTGTTCTTGGCTCTATCATCAATATGGATGATGTTGTGAACTCGGCCGATGCCGAATCTGGCGGGGAGGGGGCGGCTGCCTCTGAGTGTAATACTTCTGCCCCTATTGACTGTAGGGACCCTGATGTGTTCCATATGATGATTAGGGCCACAATTGAGAGGTTTAAGGATATCCATTTCTACAAGTTTGGGAAATCGGTACCTGGGTCGAATGATAGTACTTGTGATATGGCGTGGCGGTTTAGGCCGAATGAAGGGAAGGCTGCTGGGTTTTATAAGGATTATAGGAGGTTTGTGATTGAGAGGTCCGAGAATTGTACGCTTAGTATTGTTAGCATTGGGGAGTATCATAGTGGTGTGAATGCTAGGAAGAGGAAGAAGAACCAGAAAGTTGCGGTTGGGCTTGAGAAGAACCCGCCGAAGCTGGATGAGGTTAACGCGTTGCCTGTTGTTGGAGAGCTTGTCAATGACAGCCTCCCTGTGGTTGAGTCTGAAGGCTCGTTTAGTCACGGTAAATACTTGGTCTATGTGGGTGGTGGAGACCGATGTAAGAGCATGAATCATTACTTGTGGAGTTTCTTGTGTGCTCTTGGGGAAGCTCAGTACCTAAACCGAACTTTGGTTATGGATTTGAGCATATGTTTGTCATCGATTTACACTTCGTCGAAGCTGGATGAGGAGGGTAAAGATTTCAGGCTTTACTTTGATTTTGAACATTTGAAGGAAGCGGCATCTGTGTTGGACAAGGAACAGTTTTGGACTGATTGGAATCAGTGGCAACAGAAGGACGGGATGACTCTTCATCTTGTGGAGGACTTCAGGGTGACGCCGATGCAACTCAAGGAAGTGAAGGATTCTTTAATCATGAGAAAGTTTGGAATGGTTGAGCCGGATAACTATTGGTACAGAGTCTGCGAAGGAGAGACAGAATCTGTTGTTCAAAGGCCATGGCATTTGCTATGGAAATCAAGGAGGTTGATGGATATCGTGTCTGCCATAGCTTCAAGGATGAACTGGGACTACGATGCGGTTCATGTTGTGAGAGGGGAAAAGGCAAGGAACAGGGAGCTTTGGCCTAATCTTGATGCTCATACCTCACCGGATGCGCTTCTCTCAACCTTGCGGGACAAGATCGACGATGGAAGGAACCTCTACATAGCAACAAATGAACCTGATACTTCTTTCTTTGATCCTCTCAAAGACAAGTATACCACTCATTTTCTTGATGAATATAAGGATCTTTGGGATGAAAATAGTGATTGGTACTCTCAGACAGCAAAACTCAACAAGGGTGTTCCGGTGGAATTCGACGGTTACATGAGAGTATCCATCGATACAGAAGTCTTCTTAAGAGGTAAAAAGCAGATTGAAACCTTCAATGATTTGACAAGTGATTGCAAGGATGGCATCAATACCTGTAATGTTGCAACAAACTAAATTTCTATGAGATTTGCAATTCCAATGTTTGATAGGTTGAAGTATACTCACATGTACTTTTAGTTGTTATCTGTGTTGAATTTGAGTGTTTGTAACCTATAGTCCTAGCACTGAGAAGTAAAATCGCTTTGTATTGTAAGAGTAGTACCTACTTAGAGGTTTTGAAGTTCTTAACTCCTTTTTTCATCAACTTTTATAGTTCTTAATTGAAATTTGTTTGGTCCTTAAATCCCATATATCTAATTACTCAGACATACATATTTTTGCTATATATTTATTCATTCACATTCTGCTTTCCACTTTTGCTGAAACCACACCAATTTACTAGAAACTCAATAGTATAAAATTAGAAATTTCAGTTGCGTATATCTACCCTCCCCAGTCTCCACCTGGTGGAAGCCTTCTGCACTGAGCCACACTTTTATTTATTCATTCACATTCTGCATTCCAATTTTGCTGAAACCATACCAATTTACTAGAAACACAATAGTATAAAATTAGCAATTTCAATTGTCAGTTGTTGAGGGGTTGTTGGTGTCTTATTTATGGTATTTGATTTTGTTTCTTATTATGATAATGATTCTGATATGAGACATGCTGTAGGTAGAGAGAGATTTTTCCTTTAAGAAAAGGGCTAGAGATACATTTTCAGCAGATTCAAATGCTTTAAAGAGAACTTTTTGATTGCTATAAAGACATTATTGAATGCTCTTTTAGGAAGTATTCAATATGCTGCTAAGGTTAGTGGGGGTAGGTTGAGAATTAAGAAGAAAATCATTAGTGTTAGTTAAGCTTTCACCTGTCAAAAAGAAATCTAAAGGGATATATAAATAGTTCATTTGGAGTAGGTGAAATTAATGCACATAACATAAGAAACATATACAGAGTAATTCAAGTCTTCCAAATTCACAAGTTATACAAAATAAGCACTAAGCCATTGAATTGTCAGCATTTAGATGACACTGCTCAAGCTATAACCGGCACTCCCTTAAATTGCAATTTTTTTTTCTTTGCTTGGACTCTACTTTTGTTTCGAATTTTTAACTTAGTAGAAATTGAAAACTATATACTTTAAAAAGTGAGATTTCACTATTTTTCTAGAAATACTATAAATGTAAAAACTAGTCTTTAAAATATTGAATTGCAATATTTTTAAAAATAGTAGAAATTGAAGGTTATAGACTTTAAAAAGTAAAATTTCACTATTTTTCTAAAAATACTAAAAAAGTAAAGAATATAGTCTTTAAATACTGAATTACATAATTTTTTAAACAAAGTAGAAATTGAATGGTATAGATTTTAAAAAGTGAGATTTTACTATTTTTCTACAAACACTATAAAATTAAATATTACAGTCTTAAAAATATTGAATTACATCATTTTTTAAACAAAGTAGAAATTGAAACCTATAAACTCTAAAAATTGAGATTTCACTATTTTTCTAGAAACACTATAATTTTGAAGACTATAGTCTTTATAATATTGAATTACATAACTTTTAAAACTAAGTAGAAATTCAAGGCTATAGACTTTAAAAACTGATATTTCACAATTTTTCTAGAAATACGAGAAAAGTAAAGACTATAGTCTTTAAAATATTGAATTATAAAATTCCTAAAACATAGTAGAAATTGAAGGCTATAGACTTTAAAAAATCATATTTCACTATTTTTCGAGAAACACTCATAAAGTAAAAAAAATATAGTTTTTAGAATTTTAAATTACATAATCTTTTAAACAAAGTAGAAATTGCAGGCTATAGACTTTAAAAAGTGAGATTTCACAATTTTTCCAGATACACTATAAAAATAAAGACTATAGTCTTTAAAATATTGAATTACATCATTTTTTAAATAAAGTAGAAATGAATAGGCTTTAAAAAGTGAGATTTCACTATTTTTCTAAAAACACTATAAAAGTAAAGACTAAAGTCTTTAAAATATTGAATTACTTAAATTTTAGAAATTAGTGCAAATTGAAGTCTATAGACTTAAAAACTGCGATTCACTATTTTTCTAAAACACTATAAAAGTAAAGACTATAGGCTTCAAAGTATTGAATTACATTATTTTTAAAATTTAGTAGAAATTGAAGGCTATAGGCTTTAAAAAGTAAGATTTCACTATTTTTTCTAAAAACACTATAAAAGTAAAGACTATATAGTCTATAAAATATTGAATTACTCAAATTTTAGAACTTAGTAGAAATTAAAGGTTATAGGCTTTAAAAAGTCACATTTCACTATTTTTCTAAAATCACTCGAAAATTAAAGACTATAACCTTTAAAAAAGTGAATTGCATAATTTTTAAAAGATAGTAGAAATTGAAGGTTTTAGCCTTTAAAAAGTGACCTTTCACTATTTTGCTAAAAACGCTCGAAAAGTAAAAACTATAGTCTTTAAAATAGTGAATTACATGATTTTTAAAAGTTAGTAGAAATTGAAGGTTATAGGTTTTAAAAAGTGAGATTTCACTATTTTTCGAAAAACATTCGAAAGGTAAAGACAATAGCCTTTAAAATAGTGAATTGCATAATTTTTAAAAGTTAGTAGAAATTGAAGGCTATATACTTCAAAAAGTGAGATTTCCCAATTTTTCTAAAAGCACTGGAAAAATAAAGACTATATATAAAACCTTTAAAATAGTGAATTACATAATTTTTAAAAGTTAGTAGAAATTGAAGGCTATAGAATTTAAAAAGTGAGATTTTACTATTTTGATAAAAACACTCGAAAAGTAAATACTATAGTCTTTAAACTAGTAAATTACACAATTTTTAAAAATTAGTAGAAATCGAAGGCTATATAGGCTTTAAAAAGTGAGATTAACTATTTTTCTAAAATTACTCGAAAAATAAAAACTATAGCCTTTAAAATAGTGAATTGCATGATTTTTAAAAGTTAGTAGAGATTGAAGGCTATAGGCTTTAAAAAGTGAGATTTCACTATTTTTCTAAAAATACTCGAAAAGTAAAGACTATATCCTTTAAAATAGTGAATTGCATAATTTTTAAAAGTTTATAGATATTGAAGGTTATATAGCCTTTAAAAAGTGAGATTTCACTATTTTGCTAAAAACACTCGAAAAGTAAAGACTATATAGTCTTTAAAATAGTGAATTTCATAATTTTTAAAATTTAGTAGAAATTGAAGACTATAGGCTTTAAAAATTGAGATTTCACTATTTTTTTAAAAATACTCGAAAAGTAAAGACTATAACCTTTAAAATAGTGATTTACATAATTTTTAAAACAACGTAGAAATTGAAGGCTATAGACTTTAAATAGTGAGATTTCCCAATTTTTCTAAAAACACTCGAAAACTAAAGACTATATAGCCTTTAAAATAGTGAATAGCATAATTTTTAAAAGTTAGTAGAATTTGAAGACTATAGACTTTAAAAAGTTGATATTTCACTATTTTGCTAAAAACACTCTAAAAGTAAAGACTATAGTCTTTAAAATAGAGAATTACATAATTTTTAAAAGTTAGTAGAAATTGAAGGCTATATGCTTTAAAAAGTGAGATTTCACTATTTTTCTAAAAATACTCGAAAAGTAAAGACTATAGCCTTTAAAATAATGAATTGCATAATTTTTAAAATAACGTACAAATTGAAGGCTATTGATTTTAAAAAGTGAGATTTCCCAATTTTTCTAAAAGCACTCGAAAAGTAAAGACTATAGCCTTTAAAATATTTAATTACATAAACAT
This sequence comes from Aeschynomene evenia, assembly GCA_013621005.1. Taxonomy (NCBI): domain Eukaryota; kingdom Viridiplantae; phylum Streptophyta; class Magnoliopsida; order Fabales; family Fabaceae; genus Aeschynomene; species Aeschynomene evenia. The sequence continues at coordinate 21,809,442 of CM024269.1, forward strand.
TAAAAGTTAGTAGAAATTGAAGGCTATAGACATTAAAAATTGAGATTTCACTATTTTTCTAAAATCACACGAAAAGTAAAGACTATAGTATTTAAAATAGTGAATTACATAATTTTTAAAAGTTAATAGAAATTGAAGGTTATAGGCTTTAAAAAGTGAAATTTCACTATTTTTTTAAAAATACTCGAAAAGTAAAGACCATAGCGTTTAAAATAGTGAATTACATAATTTTTAAAACAACGTAGAAATTGAAAGCTATAGACTTTAAAAAGTGAGATTTCCCAATTTTCCTAAAAATACTCGAAAAGTAAAGACTATAACCTTTAAAATAGTGAATTACATAAACTTTAAAAGTTAGAAGAAATTGAAGGCTATAAGCTTTAAAAAGTAAGATTTCACTATTTTTCTAAAATCACTCGAAAAGTAAAGACTATAACCTTTAAAATAGTGAATTGCATAATTTTTAAAAGATAGTAGAAATTGAAGGTTATAGCCTTTAAAAAGTGAGTTTTCACTATTTTGCTAAAAACGCTCGAAAAGTAAAGACTATAAAATAGTGAATTACATGATTTTTAAAAGTTAGTAGAAATTGAGGGCTATAGGCTTTAAAAAGTGAGATTTCACTATTTTTCTAAAAACATTCGAAAAGTAAAGACTATAGCCTTTAAAATAGTGAATTGCATAATTTTTAAAAGTTAGTTAAAATTGAAGGCTATAGACTTCAAAAAGTGAGATTTCCCAATTTTTCGAAAAACACTCGAAAAGTAAAAACTATATAGCCTTTAAAATAATAAATTGCATAATTTTTAAGAGTTAGTAGAAATTGAAGGCTATAGACTTTAAAAAGTGAGATTTTACTATTTTGCTAAAAATAGTCGAAAAGTAAAGACTATAGCCTTTAAAATAGTGAATTGCATAATTTTTAAAAGTTAGTAGAAATTGAAGGCTATAGTAGGTTTTAAAAAGTAAGATTTCACTATTTTTCTAAAAACACTCGAAAAGTAAAGACTATAGCCTTTAAAATAGTGGATTGCATAATTTTTAAAAGTTAGTAGAAATTGTAGGCTATAGACATTTCAAAATGAGATTTCACTATTTTGCTAAAAACACTCGAAAAGTAAAGATTATAGTCTTTAAAATAGTGAATTACATAATTTTTAAAGGTTAGTAGAAATTGAAGGTTATAGTCTTTAGAAAGTTAGATTTCACTATTTTGCTAAAAATACTCGAAAAGTAAAGACTATAGCCTTTAAAATAGTGCATTACATAATTTTTAAAATTTAGTTGAAATTGATGGCAATAGGCTTTAAAAAGTGAGATTTCACTATTTGTCTCAAAACACTCGAATGGTAGAGATTATAGCCTTTAAAATAGTGAATTGCATAATTTTTAAAAGTTAGTAGATATTGAAGGTTATATAGCCTTTAAAAAGTGAGATTTCACTATTTAGCTAAAAACACTCGAAAAGTAAAGACTATATAGCCTTTAAAATAGTGAATTGCATAATTTTAAAAGTTAGTAGAAATTGAAGGCTATAGACTTTAAAAAGTGAGATTTCACAATTTTTCGAAAAACACTATAAAAGTAAAGACTATAGTCTATAAAATATTGAATTACTCAAATTTTAGAACTTAGTAGAAATTGATGGCTATAAGGTTTAATAAGTAAGATTTCACTTTTCTAAAAACACTATAAAAGTTAAGACTATAGCCTTTAAAGTATTGAATTACTTAAATTTTAGAAATTAATAGAAATTGAAGCCTATTGACTCTAAAAACTAAGATTTCGCTATTTTTCTAAAACACTGTAAAAGTAAAGACTATAGTATTTAAAATATTGAGTTATATAATTTTTAAAATTTATTAGAAATTGAAGGCTATAGGCTTTAGAAAATCATATTTCACTATTTTTCTAAAAACACTCGAAAAGTAAAGATTGTAGCCTTTAAAATAGTGAATTGCATAATTTTTAAAAATTAGTAGAAATTGAAGGATATAGGCTTTAAAACTGAGATTTCATTATTTTTCTAAAAATACTCGAAATGATAAGACTATAGCCTTTGAAATAGTGAATTGCATAATTTTTAAAATTTAGTAAAAATTGAAAGCTATAGACTTTAAAAAGTGAGATTTCACTATTTTGCTAAAAACACTCGAAAAGTAAAGACTATAGTCTTTAAAATAGTGAAACACATAATTTTTAAAAGTTAGTAGAAATTGAAGGCTATAAGCTTTAAAAAAAGTGAGATTTCACTATTTTTCGAAAAACATTCGAAAAGTAAAAGACTATAGCCTTTAAAATAGTGAATTGAATAATTTTTAAGAATTAGTAGAAATTGAAGGCTATAGACTTCACGAAGTGAGATTTCCCAATTTTTCTAAAATTACTGGAAAAGTAAAGACTTTTTTTTTTTGATAAACAGGAAAAGTAAAGACTATATAGCCTTTAAAATAGTGAATTGCATAATTTATAAAAGTTAGTAGAAATTGAAGGTTATTAGCCTTTAAAAAATGAGATTTCACTATTTTGCTAAAAAATACTCGAAAAGTAAAGACTATAGTATTTAAAATAGTGAATTTCATAATTTTTAAAATTTAGAAGAAATTGAAGGTTATAGGCTTTAAAAAGTGAGATTTCACTATTTTTCTAAAAACACTCGAAAAGTAAAGATTATAGCCTTTAAAATAGTGAATTGCATAATTTTTAAAAGTTAGTAGATATTGAAGGTTATATCGCCTTTAAAAAGTGAGATTTCACTATTTTGTTAAAAACACTCGAAAAGTAAAGACTATATAGTCTTTAAAATAGTGAATTTCACAATTTTTAAAAGTTAGTAGAAATTGTACGCTATAGCCTTTAAAAAGTGAGATTTCACTATTTTTCTAAAAACACTCGTAAAGTAAAGACTATAGTCTTTAAAATAGTGAATTACATAATTTTTAAAAGTTAGTAGAAGTTGTAGGCTATAGCCTTAAAAATGATATTTCACTATTTCTCTAAAAACACACGAAAAAGTAAAGACAATAGCCTTTAAAATAGTGAATTGCATAATTTTAAAAACAACGTAGATATTGAAGGCTATAGACTTTAAAAAGAGAGATTTCACAATTTTACTAAAAACACTCGAAAAGTAAAGACTATAACCTTTAAAATAGTGAATTACATATACTTTAAAAGTTAGAAGAAATTGAAGACTATATGCTTTAAAAAGTGAGATTTCACTATTTTTCTGAAATCACTCGAAAAGTAAAGACCATAACCTTTAAAAAAAGTGAATTGTATAATTTTTAAAAGATAGAAGAAATTGAAGGTTCTAGCCTTTAAAAAGTGAGATTTCACTATTTTTCTAAAAACGCTCGAAAAGTAAAGACTATAGTCTTTAAAATAGTGAATTACATGATTTTTAAAAGTTAGTAGATATTGTAGGTTATAGGCTTTAAAAAGTGAGATTTCACTATTTTTCTAAAAACACTTGAAAAGTAAAGACTATAGTCTTTAAAATAATGGATTACATAATTTTAAGAAGTTAGTAGAAATTAAAGGTTATAGCCTTTAAAAGGTGAGATTTCACTATTTTGCTAAAAAAATACTCGAAAAGTAAAAACTATAGCCTTTAAAATAGTGAATTGCATAATTTTTAAAAGTTAATAGAAATTGAAGATTATAGGCTTTAAAAAGTGAGATTTCCCAATTTTTCTAAAAACACTCGAAAAAAAAAGACTATATAGCATTTAAAATAGTGAATTGTATAATTTTAAAAAATTAGTAGAAATTGAAGGCTATAGACTTTAAAAAGTGAGATTTCTATATTTTGCTAAAAACACTCGAAAAGTAAAGACTATAGTCTTTAAAATAGTGAATTACATCATTTTTAAAAGTCAGTAGAAATAGAAGGCTATAATAGGTTTTAAAAAGTAAGATTTCATTATTTTTCTAAAAACACTCGAAAAGTAAAGACTAAAGCTTTTAAAATAGTGCATTACATAATTTTTAAAAGTTAGTGGAAATTGTAGGCTATAGACTTTTAAAAATGAGATTTCACTATTTTGCTAAAAACACTCGAACAATAAAGACTATAGTCTTTAAAATAGTGAATTACATAATTTTTAAAAGTTAGTAGAAATTGAAGGTTATAGTCTTTAGAAAGTTAGATTTCACTATTTTGCTAAAAACACTCGAAAAGTAAAGACTATAGCCTTTAAAATAGTGTACTACATAATTTTTAAAATTTAGTAGAAATTGAAGGGTATAGGCTTTAAAAAGTGAGATTTCAATATTTTTCTAAAAACACTCGAAAAGTAGAGACTATAGCTTTTAAAATAATGAATTGTATAATTTTTAAAAGTTACTAGAAATTGAAGGCTATAATAGTCTTTAAAAAGTGAGATTTCACTATTTTTCTAAAAACACTCGAAAAGTAAACACTATATCAATGAAAATAGTGAATTGCATGATTTTTTAAAATTAGTATAAATTGTAGGCCATAGGCTTTAAAAAGTAAGATTTCATTATTTTTATTAAAACACTCGAAAAGTAAAGACTATAGCCTTTAAAATAGTAAATTGCATAATTTTTAAAAGTTAGTAGAAATTGTAGGTTATAGGCTTTAAAAAATGAGATTTCACTATTTTTCTAAAAGTACTCGAAAAGTAAAGACTATAACCTTTAAAAAAGTGAATTGCATAATTTTTAAAAGATAGTAGAAATTGAAGGTTTTAGCCTTTAAAAAGTGAGTTTTCACTATTTTGCTAAAAACGCTCGAAAAGTAAAGATAGTCTTTAAAATAGTGAATTACATGATTTTTAAAAGTTAGTAGAAATTGTAGGTTATAGGCTTTAAAAAGTGAGATTTCACTATTTTTCTAAAAACACTCGAAAAGTAAAGACTAGTCTTTAAAATAATGGATTACATAATTTTTAAAAGTTAGTAGAAATTAAAGGTTATAGCTTTTAAAAGGTGAGATTTCACTATTTTACTAAAAAACACTCGAAAAGTAAAAATTATAGCCTTTAAAATAGTGAATTGCATAATTTTTACAAGTTAGTAGAAATTGAAGGCTATAGGCTTTAAAAAGTGAGATTTCCCAATTTTTCTAAAAACACTCGAAAAATAAAGACTGTATAGCCTTTAAAATAGTGAATTGTATAATTTTTAAAAGTTAGTTGAAATTGAAGGCTATAGACTTTAAAAAGTGAGATTTCACTATTTTGCTAAAAACACTTGAAAAGTAAAGACTATAATCCTTAAAATAGTGAACTACATCATGTTTAAAAGTCAGTAGAAATTGAAGGCTATAATAGGTTTTAAAAAGTAAAATTTTACTATTTTTCTAAAAATACTCGAAAAGTAAAGACTATAGCCTTTAAAATAGTGAATTGCATAATTTTTAAAATAACGTAGAAATTGAAGGATATAGACTTTAAAAAGTGAGATTTCCAATTTTTCTAAAAACACTCGAAAAGTAAAGACTATAGCCTTTAAAATAGTGAATTACATAAACATTAAAAGTTAGTAGAAACTGAAGGCTATAGACTTTAAAAAGTGAGATTTCACCATTTTGCTAAAATCACTCGAAAATTAAAGACTATAGTTTTTAAAATAGTGAATTACATAATTTTTAAAAGTTAGTAGAAATTGAAGGTTATAGGCTTTAAAAAGTGAGATTTCACTATTTTTCTAAAAATACTCGAAAAGTAAAGACTATAACCTTTAAAGTAGTGAATTACATAAACTTTAAAAGTTAGAAGAAATTGTAGGTTATAGGCTTTAAAAAGTGAATTTCACTATTTTTCTAAAATCGCTCAAAAAGTAAAGACTATAACCTTTAAAATAGTGAATTGTATAATTTTTAAAAGATAGTAGAAATTGAAGCTTATAGCCTTTAAAAAGTGAGTTTTCACTATTTTGCTAAAAACGCTCAAAAAGTAAAGACTATAGTTTTTAAAATAGTGAATTGCATAATTTTTAAAAGTTGGTAGAAATTGAAGGTTATAGGCTTTAAAAAGTAAGATTTCACTATTTATCTAAAAATACTCGAAAAGTAAAGACTATAGTCTTTAAAATAGTGAATTGCATAATTTTTAAAAGTTAGTAGAAATTGTAGGCTATAGCCTTAAAAAATGATATTTCACTATTTCTCTAAAAACACTCGAAAAATAAAGACAATATAGCCTTTAAAATAGTGAATTGCATAATTTTTAAAACAACGTAGAAATTGAAGGCTAATAGACTTTAAAAAGTGAGATTTCTCAATTTTTCTAAAAACACTTGAAAAGTAAAGACTATATAGCCTTTAAAATAGTGAATACCATAATTTTTAAAAGTGAGTAGAAATTGAAGGATATAGACTTTAAAAAGTGAGATTTCATTATTTTGCTAAACAAATAAAAAGATGCTTCGAACGTTGTTAAACATAGTGATTGATTGAGAAAAATTGATTGCCCCATTTCGCCTTACCAACCCCAGGGAAACTCCGAATACAGGCGTAGATCGTTTGTACAGCACTCGAAAAGTAAAAACTATCATTTTTAAAATAGTGAATTACAAAATTTTTAAAAGTTAGTAGAAATTGAAGGCTATAGGTTTTAAAAGGTGAGATTTTACTATTTTTCTAAAAATACTCAATAAGTAAAGACTATTGCCTTTAAAATAGTAAATTGAATAATTTTTAAAACAACGTAGAAATTGAAGGCTAGACTTTAAAATGTGAGATTTCCCAGTTTTTCTAAAAACACTCGAAAAGTAAAGACTATAGCCTTTAAAATAGTAAATTGCATAATTTTTAAAAGTTAGTAGCAATTGAAGGCTATAGGCTTTAAAAAGTGAAATTTTACCGTTTTACTAAAAACACTCAAAAAGTAAAGACTATATTCTTTAAAATAGTGAATTACATAATTTTTAAATGTTAGTAGAAATTGACAACTATAGGCTTAAAAAGTGAGATTTCACTATTTTTCTAAAAACACTCAAAAAGTAAAGACTATAGCCTTTAAAATAGTGAATTGCATAATTATTAAAAGTTAGAAGAAATTGAAGGCTATAAGCTTTAAAAAGTTAGATTTCACTATTTTTCTAAAAACACTTGAAAAGTAAAGACTATAGCTTTTAAAATAGTGAAATGCATAATTTTTAAAAGTTAGTAGAAATTGAAGGCTATAACTTTTAAAAAGTGAGATTTGACTATTTTACTAAAAATTCTCTGATGGCTATAGATAATTGTGAAGTGAATGTGTATACTAGTCTTCTCTTTTTCCATTCTTAGTCATTTGATAGAAGAATCAAATGAAGCCATGAAACCTTACCAAGTTGTAATTTACAACAAAACTGCTCACAAATTCACAATGGATTGTATCTATCTGCCTAAAATCTGTATAAATAACAGCTTGTTTCTAACCTGCCTCTCCAACGGGAACTAGATGATGATCTTTCTCTTCCTGCCGGCACTGCGGCCGCAGTTTTCCTCCCTAAGCGGCGCATAGCATGAACAAAAATGTGTACAATAGGACAAAAGCTTATTTCAGGAAAGAACTATACTGCATTGGAAACCAGGGGAAATTCATTTCCCCCTAGATTTTGATTTCTTAACTGGAACAAGAGTGAGCTTCTGGCCAGGATTTTTGGTACCGGCTTCTGACGACCTCAGCATCGAAATGGAGACTTGATGCTGATTTTTTTCGGCTTTGTCGTCTGAAAATGGTTTGACCTCGAACGCTCCTCGAGTGAATCCTCTAGCAACCTGAAGGATTAGAAGCAGCCAATGAGTGCTCATCAATGTCAGTACTTGAAAGTTATATAAGCCTCTGAGAAATAACTGAGACATCAATGGTAAGCATAGAAATGCTTCATCTACCCGAAATCATATTTGATAGAATTCACCAACAAAACCATATATGGAGAAAATTTTTTCAAGAAAATGAATCTCCAACCGAACTTTTTCTATAACGAGTCGAGTAGACAGCAATTTGACAAGCGAAAGATGACATCTAGGAAGCATTCTCATATTTTCAAGACCTTATATGATTTTAGTAAGTTTGGTCAGTGCCATGTAATTGCTTGTATGGACTATAGAAGTTATTAATAAAGGTTCACAATTTCTATTAGACCCCAAAAATAGTTTTGGAAAGTAATTATATCCTACTTCTAACTTACTTTTGAGTGGACATTATTGTTTATAAAACTCTTTCTTTCAAATGCATTCCTAAGTTAACTCTTAACACAAAATAGACAGTTTAATGCACGAGGCTCCCACCTAGCGAGGTATAGGGAGGGTAGATGTACACAATCATACCCCTGTGAGCAGAGAGGTTGTTTCTAGGATTGACCTTTTGGTCACAATAATCAAGATAGCAATCTTTCCAGTGCGTCAAGACTCACTATTCAAAATGTTTTCTAATACAGCAATTTTTCTATACATGGATGAATAGTACCCCCCTCTTTTTAAGTAGTCATGTGGACAAAGTGGCCTAAGAAACTCCACAAAATTTATTTTAATGGAAGCAATTTTGTATAAATATAATTTTGGGGCCAAAGTAGTAACTAAAACACAAACTCTTTTATGTTTTCCATATAACAAAGGCAGTGAGGACTTAACTCCCACACCTAATAATGTAAATTCAACCCTACTATATCCTTATGCAATAGTAGGTACTTCATATAAATTTAAGTAACCTGAATTGACAAAGCAAAACATGGTGACCATTTTATAAGCATAGCAACAATCATTGAAGTGAAATATCCATTGATCAAATCTACCTTTAAGAGAATCCAAACTTTGAGGGAACTGCTCAATGTCGCAAGTCTCGTCTTTTTCCCCGAAGTCAAGTACTCACACATATGGTGGTCAACCCTCAGAATAAATTTTGGCCAGGACTTGGGGTTTTCTGTGTCTGCCTTAGAGTCCATTGTTGCCTGAGATATGATATAAGAAGAAATATGAAATCACACTACAATGAGTATCAAACTAACAAAACTAAGGTCGTGTTTGTTTTCGGTGACTCTGGAGTCAGAGTCAAGGGAGTCATGGAATCAATGTCACAGGAGTCAGAGTCACAGTGACTCCAAAATTGACTCCGAACACACCCTCACATATTTGTGCCTCCCTTCCAGCACACAATGACTATCTTCTAATACACAGTGACTCCAAAATTGAAGTGAACAAAAAATTGACAAATTTGTTCACTGAGTCACTATGACTCTGTTCACTGAGTCAGTGTGACTCTCACACCAAACACATGACAGAGTCAATTTTTCACTGACTCCCTGACTCTGACCCCAGAGTCAGAAAAAACAAAAACAAACGCAGCCTAAGGAATGTGAACAGAACACTGTTATGATCTAAAGAAAGGAAAATGCATCGTCACCAATAGCTCTAATGAGAAATGGAAGAAAGAAAAAGTATTTCAGCAAATAATTCATACCAAGGCAAGCCAATAAGGAGACCCCTATGTCCATTTTACAGAATACATTAAACTTGTTGACTTTGGGTGCTCGATAGAGATTCTAAAAGGATTTTTTTCCTCTAGTTCCAGTTTTTTCTTTTCTAATCATCTTACAGCTGAAAGAAAATTTTTAGATTGAAAATGTCTACTTACAAGAAACCGACAGATTTGTTGTTCAATTTTTGAGAAGGATGTCTCTAAAGCTTCAACCCTGCCTGTGGCATGGCAACAAGCACATGGTTCGCTAATCATGAATGTCACACTTGGTCGAACCTGCCAAACATCAGTAAAGCATTCATAATTTATGTTGATAAACTTGACTGAGTGCTGAGCCGACAGTCATCGGAATCAGAGGAAGATGCAATTCGGAAAAACTGCAGTCCATGCATTATTCTTTTCAATCATTATTATTTTTGTTCATAACTTGAGGCAAGCATTAAGGAGGACGATCAAGAAAATAATAGAAAAATGAAATGAACTTAGAACACTATTTGAGAAGTTATACTTAAAATAAAACCATTGCACAATCATGATCATGATACAATGAAATCTGTGATAATGAACTAACATAGTGCTAATGTATCCACCAGAGACAAGCAGAAACATACCCTCTTTCGTGTTATTTCCATAAGTCCATGTCTTGACAATTCAGAGACTTTCACCATGGATCTGTCTCTCTCAACAGCTTTCTTGACTTCTTCATATACCAATCTTTTATTTGCTGATCAAGAATAATGCAACTTCAATGAATAAATATATTGATACAGACTTTAATTACAAAGGATATGCCATTTCAGTGGCACAAAAAATGAACAACTTCTTCTTTAAGCTAAATATTACTGCATCAATTGAAATTTGAAAATATCACTACATTCAACAGATTATTTGCATTGATACAAGATTACTTAATTACTATCAAGTCCTTACTCCTTCATAACGAGACCATCATGCGGGCAGAGGGTGAGGAAAGAATTGTAATAAAAAATTAGGCAAACTCTTATATCCACTGTGGCATTATTTAGGTTTTAAGAACAATGGACAACCGCAAACTACAAAGGCAAAACTCAGGTGATCCAATCACTGATGTCTGTTTAGTTTTCCTATGACACACTATTTTCGCATAAATCTTTTATTTCTTTGTACACTAGTTTGAAGCATTAACTACTTCAATCTAGAATCAAGCATATGACTTATACCATGCATGAACTGTAGGTAGGTTAGGTTGACAAATTTTGCATACTGTCACAAAAATTAGAGTCATATAATAATAAGGGAAAGTTTACATCTTTTGTAACTTAAACATATGCAAGAAGCATCACAAGTAATAATGAGCATGTTGGCACAAAACTATATCAAGTAGTATTATGTTAAGTTTTAGTTAGTGATTTTAAAAGTCGAGTTAGTGATAGTAAAAATGATCTAAAAATATATCTAAAAGAGTGGGAGATTTCTATTTACCTTCATCTGTCATATCAATGAAATCTACAACAATGATCCCACCAATATCCCGTAGCCGCAACTCCCTCGCAATCTGTAACATTGTTTTTATTAAGAGTTTGTTCGTTATGAAAAAAAAGCAGAAAAAATATTCAGGATAAAAAATCAACGATGAAATATAACCCCGTAATTATCTTGCAAGAATGTGAGATTAAATATAGCATTCTCTAAATTTTAAATGTATTGCCACAAATGTTAATGTGCTGTTTGCCATCCAATTTATTTATTTGCACCCACTCTTCAATTAATGTATGTAGGTGGTGGGTTTGAGGAATCAAAACAAAAAAGCTGAATATTTGAATATACGGTTGCACAGTAAATCCTTCGTAAAGTACATAGCTTGTCTGTAAAAGTTCATATGAGGAGAAAAGTCTATCTTAATAAAGCTTATCTGATGTGTAAATAAATTAAGAAAGTAGTCCAACATCCAACGTACACGTTTTGCAGCTGCAAGATTGACATCTAAAATAGCTTGCTGCTGTGAAGTTCCATGACCAAACATCCCATGTCCCCCATTTACATCAATAGAAACTAATGCCTCAGTTTGTTCAATGATTAGTGAACCTCCATTAGCAAGTGGAACCCTATAAAAGATCATCATACAGAAAAATTGCAAGCAAGAAATGTTATTATATTATATAAGAGTATCCCTACTATGTTGCATATCTGCATTGTATTTCACTATGTTAGCTTCATATAAGCAGTCTAAGTATTCGTCTAGAAGTGGGGAAGGGAAGAGAATAAGGACAAGGAAATATATTACACACTAGAAGCCACATATGGATGATTAATAACAAGAGAAGTAACAAAGTGTCACCTTTTGCTCAGGATATTATCAATCTCTCCTTCAATGTTAAAATCATCAAAAAGGGGAACTTTTTTATCATATAGCTCTACTCGATCACAGAGGTCAGGAGCAATTTCCTGAAGGTAATTGGTCACCTGAGGATTCAATAAAAAGGTTAAATCACCAAAATAAAAATGTCACACCAGTTTGCATGTTGAACTTTATTAGTCTGATATAAGTGTAGCAACTTGCGCTGCAAAAAAGTTTATATCATTCAAATAGCTCTATGGTATCAAAACAACTGGATCAACATGTATATGTAGGACCAAAAATTAAGATATATTCGAGTCTTATTTACATGTAAGATGCAGTTCTTCACTTATTTGACTTGCTTATAGAAAACGATAAACCAACACATGATAGCCTATCCGACAGTTGGGTTCACAAAATATTGTTCAAACTGAACGACCCTACTCTTCTTGGTTATCTCTATGGGGAAACAAGAAGCCAATTTGTTCAAATATACAAACTGATATGATCTAGTCCTAATTTGGTAACTTAGCATTCTTTATTTCGCTGATATCTTACCTCATGAAATGTCCTTGGAGAGTCAACCACCATTTTCTTAACCTGTAGTATATCATAATAAAATGTAATCAGGAAACACAAGGTCACCTGAATTTTCTTTCTGATATAAAAATCCTAGAGGTCAATTGGAGAGTGGGATAAAATTAGTAACAGAACTAACATTTTCATTGAAATAATCCTGGACCACTGAGAGAGTTTGACCCATCGCTCTGTGCAAAATGACAGGAACAGCTCCTTCCACTCCTTCATCTGCAGCAAGAGCTGCAGATTTTGCATGTTCAATTATATTTTTCCAAGTTGAAAGCAAACCTTCCAAATCTTTCTGCAATTCCTCTAAAGAATGACCAGCAGCAACAGTTCTTACAGTGAGGCCAAAACCCTCCGGCTGCAACGTTTTTGCTATAACTTTCAACCTTGTGCGCTCAACACCAGAAATCTTTTTTGAGACTCCAATTTTTTCACAACGTGCAATCAAAACCTGCAGGTCAGACAATTTAATTAAGGAGTTATTAGAGCATAGATGACATGACAAACAAATTTATGAAGAAGACCAAGAATGATATACAATCAAAGGCAAGGTGAGCATGTAAAAGATCACATACCCAGAATCTACTTCTTAGTTTCGGATAAGCTGTCAGAGTGGGACCCTTGGTACCAAGGCCCTCTTTAACAACTTGGACAATAACTTTGGTTCCCTTGCGAACTTGGGTCCATTTGTTTTCTCCAGAAGCCGTGTGGACTGATCTCTTTGTATCCTTTGTTTGCAAAATATGAGAGTTGACAGACCCATTTATGCCAAAAGGAAGAGGACTGTTATTTGTGTCTTCATCTAGATGAACTTCACTTCCCTCTATATCATCCTCAAAGTCAGCTTCAACTTCATCATCAACCATACTACCATTCACATTTTCCTTAAGAACATCTGTAATATAAAAATCATCCTCTCCTTCATGCTCATCATAGTCGTTGTGCACAGATTTTAAGCATCCATCCTCAGAATGAAAGTCTGATATCCCATCATAGTGGTCAGCATCATGAGACTCATGATCATTTTTGTCCTTGACATCAATTTTTTGTATCTTTGTCCTTTCACGATATGGTGGGAATATAAATGGCTCCCTATTTTGCTTAATGTCCATAAGGGCAGGTCTGGAACTCCCAATATTCACAAAAGCCCCACCCATATGGGGAACAAACTTTGTGACTATCCCAACATATACACTATCACATTGCACATTACTCTTTACTGGTTCCAATAATAATTCAACCAAGTTTTCATCCTCCAGTACTGCAATTCTTTGCATGGTACATATTGAAGAGTTAATAAGTATAATGGTAGAAACAGCATCTTTGGAAATTACATTACTACTTTCTTCAGGTAATATTCTTTCAGTGTCTATCAGCTTCACCTGGTCTTTTACAGTGTTATCAGTTTCAGATTCATTGGATTCCTTTTGATCCCTAGAGACAGTAAAAGAGGGTGAACAGAGTAGCCAGGGTTCCTCAACAGGCTGATCATTCTCATAAAGAATATCAGTAGAATGTGAATCCTCATTATTCACACTCATCATGTCCTCGTTATCATAGTAGAATTGATCTTCCAAACTGAATGCCTCTGACTTCAACACATCATTTTCTTGGAGACTCACAATTTCTGCTTCATCTGTCAAATCACTGGAAGCATTTGAGTGTTCAGAAACATATTTGGAAAGACCATTTTTATTTATTGTATTGCAAAACGATGAAGTAATACCTTCGACTGGGAAAAATATAGAAGGCTGCTCTAGAAGATATGTTTCCTCTGTCCAGGGGCACCATGCATGAGCTGAAGGCATATGGGAATCAGACCTAATCCATAAATCCCTCACCACAACTTTATCATCTCCAAGGACGGTAAGGGGTACTGACAGAGAAAATGCTGGCCCTGGCTTCCAAACAATGTTGCCTGAGGATTTTGATTTTCTCTTAATGAAATAATTATATTTAAAGTTCAAGCCAGAAGCAATCTGCAAGCACAAAATTACAACTGAGTTACTTAATTCATAAAAATGTGTATTTTGATGTTCATTCAGTATTCCAAGATTGCAGCTTCATATTACAATCTACACTTCAATGGAAAGGGGCATCTTGATCTGAAGGAAGGATGCAAAATGTAGTTACAACTAATATCTTATCATTTACTATAAAACACAAACTACATTTATTGACAAGAATAGCAGAATCTTCAAGGGACAGGATTTATTTCCCAAGGCTACTTTTGCTGAGGATTTCCAGATATAAAGGAAAACGGAAGCTAAATAGAATTAATTCGTCTGTGGTTGGACACTTCTTTCCAATCTATTTTTGGTTTACTTTATATGTTTCTCTCTGTGTATAAAAGTGAATACAAAAGTGAATCTGAAAATATAAACGTCTTCTCATTTTCACCTTTCTTAACTCTCTCTTCTAAACAAATATATAAGATTAAATTTTGAAAGGCCAGTCAAATTACCTGAAATTCAGCTTTCCACACATTAACATGCTCTGTAGGAGACATTGGTACAGCTTTCCTCGGTTTCCAGCAGCCTAATACAGCAGGATCGCCAGTTATGTACAGTAGGTGACCATCTTCTAAATCAGCTTCTACAGTCCAAATGATCTTGCATAATTCATCGACATTAGTGGTTGGCTTTCCTGAGATATTAGATTGTCCAGATTCATTATATTCACTCTAAACTGGAAAGAAATACACATCAATGCAAGAAGGCTGATGTTGCCAAGGCTGAATGAAACTCTACTTATGTATAATCGTAATCTGTTTTTTGGAAAGAAAACATGTATGATTTGGATGTTGCACATCATAACAGTTTAGTTGCAACGTTTACAAGAATAGATAGACTTGAATTACCTCTCTCTTTCTCTGCTGGCAATGCAGTTAATCTTCTGACTGATTTGTGGTTCTTCATACAGTATATGAATCTGTATACACCGTGCAGTGGCATGCGATGACATACATGCCTGTCCCAATATTATAATACATAAGCACAACTAAGATCCGATGTTGGAGAAAGGGGGTTACACAGTTCATATCAATCAACTTGATAATGTATCACTTTTCCTAATCGTATCGATCATCATTCTTGATCTATCCATAATTTTCCATTTTATAAATATGAAAGCCTAACTAATCATGCAATTTGCCTCCTTAGCCATCCTAAAAGAACATATTCAGTGCTTAATGTAACCCATAAGTCCATATGTTATAATAACCACCAATTGGTAAGGCAATGCAAAACTATACGAGTGACGCAGCAGGTAATGAACTCTCATTTCTCGATAACCAAGAATACTGCTTTGTTTCAATATAATAACTAAATTACTTTCTAGTTGAATAAACAATACAACCAACTACAATTCAAGGTGTGCGGAATGCAAACCCCTTTTCATCTACCAAGAAACCATGAGCAAAAAACCAAACCCCTTTTCATCTAACTCCATTTTCACTCCACTCTCATTTTTCCATCTTTCCATCTCAAACATGCAAAAAACACAGCCTTACGATTCCCAACAGGCAAAAAGCTTCAAAACGCCCCAGAAAGGACTCTTATGAAAAGAAAGCACAATCCTTCCCAAACACATACACAACAACAACAACAATAACACACACACATACACACAAAAAAAGGGGGAAAAAAAAGAACTTCAAGTTCAAACCCAATTGCCAGAGTAAGATAACAACATAGAAGTACAAAAGTCACTACCACATGAATTGGGTACACATTCAATTATTCTGGGTACAAATAAAATCACACCCCAATAGAATACAATACAATACAATAATGGCAACAAGAATATTTCAAACAGAGTTAGTGTGAAGAGAAACTTACAGTGAGAGGAACCTCTTCGGAGGAAGCACAAAAGGGTTATACAAGAAAGGACTTTTATTACAGTGAAAAAGGTGCTTATGGTGGTGGTGGTGGTGCAAAAACCCAACTTCAGCAACGACCTCCATGAAGAAAACATGAACCCCAGAAAACCCAATTGGTAAAAAATTAACCCAAAAAAGAAAAAAGCGTGCTAGAGTAATGGGCACGTGAGAAAGTGCAAGTTCATCATGAATTGAAGGTTGAGGTTTTTGGAAAGTGAAGAAATGGAGTGTGTTGGTATGGATTGGATAACATATGAGATATAGTTGAGGTGGTGGTGGGGAATTGGGATGACACTGATATTGCTGCTGTGTGCTATTTGACAGAAAGCAAGAACCAGAAACAAGATAATGGGTTTTCTTGGCGCCTTGTGTTAATAAGAGAAATGTTTTTTTTTTTTTTCTACATCCATTACCTTATCTCATATGTTCGCTCCCTAAAATTATTAATTCAACTTTTAATATATTTAATTAATATATAATATTAAAAATTATATTAATAGTTCTAAAAAATTGAATTATTACATATAATTTTGGTTGCTCATAGTGTCCGAAACTTTGCCCCGAGTCGCGTACCTGGGAATAGCAGGTGAGGCTCCCAGCAAGGATTTTTTCCATCCACAAGACTCGAATCCGAGACCTTACTTAAAGGACAACAAACCGCTTACCACTTATGTCAATCCTTGTTGGTATTAATAGGTACTGATTTTACGATATGTATGTAGCATTCCTTTATTAATAAATATTGCACGTTAATATGTGATGCCAAACTAGAAATTGAGTTTGTGCAACATAAAATACTATTATAGAAATTGAATTACATAAATTAAAAATTATAGATTTTAAAATATTGAATTACATAAATATTTTATATATAATAAAAATTGAAGGCTATATATTTTAAAATTTGAGATTATACTATTTTTTTGGATACATTGTAAAATAAAGACTATAGTCTTCAAAATAATGAATCACAATAATTTTTTACATATAGTACAAATGGAAGGTTATATACTTTAAAATGTGAGATTTCACAATCTTTTTTGTTGTATAATAAAATAAAGACAGTACCTTTTAAAATATTGAATTACATGAATATTTTATATATAGTAGAAGTTGAAAGCTATATATACTTTAAAATGTGAGATTTTACTATTTTTTTGAATACACTGTAAAATAAATACTATAATTTTTAAAATATTGAATCACACGAATTTTTTATATATAGTACAAATCGAATGTTATATACTTTAAAATGTGAGATTTCACAAATTTTTTGCTTCTATTATAAAAAAATGCCTATATTTTTTAAAATATTGAATCACATGAATTTTTCACATATAGTAGAAATTGAAAGTTATATACTTTAAAATATGAAATTTCACAATTTTTCTGCAGTATTACAAGATAAAGAGTATAGACTTTAAAATATTGAATTATGTGAATTTTTTACATATGGTAGAAATTGAAGGCTATATACTTTAAAATATTAGATTTTATTATTTTTTTGGATACACTATAAAATAAATATTATAGTCTTTAAAATATGAATCACATTAACTTTTTACATATAGTACAATTCGAAGACTATATACTTTATAATATGATATTTCATAATTTTTTTAAATGTATTATAAAATAAAAACTATACCTTTTAAAATATCGAAACACATGAATTTTTTACATATAGTAGAAATTGAAGGCTATATACTTTAAAATATGAGATTTTATAATTTTTTATTCTATTATAAATTAAAGACTATAGCCTTTAAAATATTAAATTACATAAATATTTAACTATAGCTTTGCATAAAAAATATAAAATATCAATTTCTAAAATAAATATTTATATTTTTAATACCTTAATAAATATTTTAGGACACTTGCTGGAAAAATAATTTAAAAAATACTAAATTTGTCGATATGAATTAAGTAATTTGTAGTGGTGCTGGGTTATCCCTCTGAATTAAGCCATATAAATGCATGAATATTTGATAAATTTGGAAGTATATCTTAATTTTGAACTGAAGCTCATTTTAGTATAATTTTACTCTCAAGATATCATACTATTATGCTAAACATTCTGACACTGTAGATTACTACAAATGATATATATTTGGACTATTTCAGTATTATATTTCGGGTTTGACTTTTTGGGCGATATGTACGTAGATAATCTTGTGATTAGCTCCTTATCCACCGAAAAGTGATCTCCACATAAATTAGAAATTAGTCGTCAAATATAAATCCACGGATATCGGAGCAGAAACCATAAAAAAAATTTATACTAAACCTTCTCAATTAAAACAAAAAAGAGAGGCTAAATTTGTGAACTTTTCTCTCGATGGTGACATTTAGACAAATTATCTTTCACAAATCTCAATAAATTCTCTTTACACATCAATTATTTATCTTATAAATTTAAACACAATACTTTCCAATTTCTAACTATCTCCACTTAGATGTTTATAGCATAGTGCATGCTTAAAAAAAAAAAAAGATTGTACCTTGGCGTGTAGTTAAACAATTTAACAAAAAAAGAAACACCAAACTTACAAGTCAAATATTCATAACTTATTATTGTTGTATTAATTGTGTGCTATATGTATGGGTTGGTGTCTTCTTCCTTTCTAATTTCTAAAATTAAAAGTTTTAGATCAAAAATTAAAGAAGAAAAAATTCTATCCTACTCAACATAACTATATGACTATTTATACAAAACCTATAATTTACTTTGAGTAGGGTAGAAAAACACTTAATTATTTAGGATTTCAAATAATGAAATCTATGCTACTTGGACACACGAAAATACTCAAATACATACGAAAATATAGAGACAATGATAATACAGAAAAATAATAATAATTTTCATATTTCATTTAATTATATAGACAGAGACAATAACAACAAAAATAAAATGACAATTTTGGCCCTCAGGGCATCATTGAACTACCACCCATCATCGTTGAACCCCACCATCACACACCAGATAAATGTATTATTGTAAACATATTTTTATCTCCCGACAAAAAAATTGGAAGACAATATAAATGAAGACATTGAATAATTTTAACAATTTGTTTCTATCCTTTAAACCAAATAAAATACCAAAATAATAAGAAAAGCCTTACAACAAGACACACTCTCTTTATAAGGAATCAAAATCCAGCTAGACTCATTTAAGAACAAAATATTTCTTTTCCAAGTCATAATAATACATGAATCAAAGTCATAATAACAATACATAAAAATGTATGAAAAATACTCGATGAACAATATAATAAACAGTCGAACCAGTAATGAACTTATTTGGTAATATTTTAACAAAAAAAAACTCTCTAACAAATTAAGTTTTAATGGACCGAGTTACTGTGACCTAAGGTAGCGTTTGATAGCTGTCCTAAAACATTGAAGACAGAGACATAGAGACACAAAAGTACTGTGTTTTTCTATATTAGTTAGTTTTAACTAGTTTTCCCATGTGTAAATAGCAACTATCCAAATGTATAAAAGACCAATAAGTTAAACCAACCTATTGGCAACCATGATTTCAAATACATAGCAATATATATACATATATATAGCAAAAGTTTGGTAGTTTGAATTTTGTCATAACATCATATAAACTAATTACCAACCACATCAAAATTTACAAGCTACACTATACATACATAAATACATACATACATACATGAGTTGATGAAAGAGCAAAAGAGAAAAAGAGGACCACAATTCATGCTTCTTTTTTGCCATATCAGGATCAAACTCCCAATACGGATTTTAAGGCTCAGAACCCGGAAGGGCATTATGAACAAGCATAACTTTCAACCAAATCATTAGTGCTAAAGAGCACAAAAAGAGATAAAGATAAAAAGAGAAAACCAAAACCCCCCACATAAGCTACAAAGTCTAGATCATAAAAGAAAAAAAAAGGGTTAAAAAGGCTGAAAAAGAAAACCTCAAAGATGCATAAACATCAAAAACTCTCAAAAATATGTACACTATGCTGTACATTGGAGACCCTTTTTTGATTTTTTTTGTTTTTCATTTTCTTTTTCTCTTAGTACTCATTGGTTACTAGTGACCAAGGATCATCATCCTCATTGGTTACTAGAGACCAAGGATCATCTTCTTCAGGCATCAATGAAGTTCTGCAAAGTGGGCATGTGAGGTTCCAATAATCCAGCCACTTCTCCAAGCACACTTTGTGGAAGAGATGGCCACATGACAAGCGGTTAACCTCGGATTCCGGCTCGAATTCAGTGAGGCAAACACAGCAATCATGCTCAGGGTCATCATAGGAACAGACACTGTCGAACCGGAGCACTGGAGTCCGGCTTCTGAACTCCTCAATTAGGCACTCAGTGGGGCTGCTAGGGCTACTACTGAGAAGGAACTCCAATGGCTCGGTTGGCGAGTTTTGGGAGGCGTTCGGCAAAGCCGATGATGGTGGTGATGATGAGGAAGGGCATGAGAGGTGGATACCAACAATGTGTAGGATTGTCCTAACAATGCCTTTGAATATTGAAATTGACAAAACAGTGTTAACAAAAATTGCACAAAGTACTCCTTCAGATGGTGATGGAAGACTTGATAGGCCCATTTTGAATTTGATCAAAGCTGAGAGTACTTTTGAAATGCCAAAAAACACTTAGCTAAGTGAAGAAAATAGTGTTTTTTTCAGTTAAACAGAATCAACAAACATGGAAATATGGAACCAGAATTGCTAATTCAGCTTGATCACTCAGAGTGGAAGGAACAAGTGTGGTGAAAATCTGCAAAAATACATTAAGGGAAAGATTAGAAGTTTAGAAGATTAGAACACTATGAACTCAACAAGATTTTAAATAACGTGAATAAGATGGTTGGTAATGAATCAATGATATATTGAAATATAAATAACAAAGTAGGCTTAAATCAATCCTTATATAATATCTGATTTCACAAGTTATCATCAAAATGATATGAAAGAGAAAAACATAACAATTTGCAAGAAACAGCTACTCAGAAAAAATTGGGATAAACATAGCAGCCCCATGAGCCTGAATTAGAAGAAAAATCAATGAAAATATGAACATGCAAGTTCTATGTTCTGAATAGACCAAAAATATAAAAAATTCAAGTAATAACAATCAAAATAATCCACCGACAAACAAGTTAATAAAAATCTAAGAAGCATGCCAAAAATTGAAGATTGCAAATTGAGGAAACGAAATTAAGAAACAAGCATTTTTTCAGTGTCTTCTTCAGCAGCAAGATCTAGCACAAACCAAATCAAAACTACCCATCAAAATAAATGCAAAGACAAACAAAACAATAAGAAGAAAAAAATCAAAACTTTACACATCCACAAAACAGGAACACTATCATGATTCACTCGATCGATCTAAAGCTTTTTTTTTTTTTTTTGTTATTTTCAACACAAACATAGATTTCAAAGATGACCCAGAAGAGAAAACTCATAACCCATAAGAAAAAGATTGCATCTTTGAGACTTACAAGGGAAGAGAAGAGGATTTTGTAGATTATGATTTTCTGGGGTTTGATGATAGGAACTAGGAACTTATTTCGTTCTTCTCTTCTTTATAGATAGAGGAACCCCACCACCTTCCCCTACTAAAGATTGATAATTGGCATTAACCATGGTTAGATTTTCTTTGTTTTCGGTTTAACCATGGTTAAGAGTTAAGACATTAAATAAACAGTTCTATGAACCTTAGAGAATATGTTTTTTCTTTTTATGACATCACAAAGTTTCAAAATTTGTATTTTTATTCTGATTTCTAGGCTGAAAAAATGCACAAAGCACCAAAAATGTTAATACTATTACATGTTATTATAATACTCAATTCATTTTAAGATTTATGTATGAATATTAAAAAATTATTTAATTTTTATCCAACAATTTTTTTAAGAAATTATCCAATCATGTGTTGTCATGTCAGTAATGATTGTATTTTTTCTTTTATACTACCTGAAAAGTCATATAAACAGATTATTTTAATTGGATGATAGTGTAAATTATCTTTACATTATCATATATGAATGATCTTGATTTTTGATAAAAAAACATATTTAAATAACTACATTATTCTTTACATTTCTATTATCATATTTTTCAAGTAAATTATATTAAGAATAAAATTGATATCTCATTATAAAATACTTATTGGAAAGTTAAAATAACAATCAATATGAAATGAATTTTTAAATCTTAAATAATTATTAATTTATTATTTTGAAATGAATGGAGTATAAAGAAGCGTAAATACTTACAAAACCAGTGGATACGGAACCTCATGATTTTTAACATGAGAAGATTATATATTTACTTTTAAAAAATTTAATAAATGAAGGATATTTACGTTTTTCCCAAGTTGTTAAATAACATCGGAAAAATGTTAAATGAGATCATATATATTTGAGTCATTTGAAATTTAACTAGCTTTTTTCAAACAAAAGAAAAAGAAAACAAAGAATATAGTAGTATTTATTTTTTTAAAAGAAATTCTTATATGATCTTAAATATATTCAAATGTATTAGAAAAACTTTCTCATATATTAGGGGCCCAATAGTGGTGTAATTGTTTTATTTATTTATTTTATTGAGTTTGGGCATTCAAAAAAAAACAACAAAGAAAAATCTATGTAATAATTAATAAGTTAATCATTGCTTTAACCTCTGTCGGTGACGGAAATGATAACATGGTTATTACTGTTATGTTTTAGTTGACCCATGCAAAAAAATTCAAAGAAAAAACAATCTTACTCTTCCATGAATAATCTATATTAATGATAAAGGTGAAATTTTAACTAGAATCCTGTTTTTCTTTCGAAAAAGTATTATTGTATCATAATATTTATTATGAGCATAACTATATGTATAATAAAAATACATCAAAACAGTTAATATGTTATGTATAATAAATATTATATAATATACATAACATATATTATATATTATACACAGTATATATAATATGTATCACATATTGTTAAAAAATATAATATTACAATATGTGATATATATTATGCACAATATTTCATTTACAGTGTACATAATATATAATATAAATTGTGCATATTACATATTATGCATAGTTTATTGATTGTTTTGACTGTTTTTTTATTATGCAGTAAAACTTTTCCATTTATTACAGTTGGTATAATTATAAAAAACGATCACATCTATAAAATAAAAATATCAATCATACAATCAACAAAATTACTGAAATATACATCAAACAAATAAGTTTACAACACTACCCAAAACAAAGGAGAAAAAATTCAAACAACTCAAATGAGATTAAAAATCTATCTCAAAATAAGTTTTGAAAAAGTTTTTCTTTTTTTGGATGAAAACATTACAAAAATAATCGAATGAAGACAAAAATATAAACTCAAGGATTTATATACAGCATCATTTACACACAGACTTCTTAAAATATAATGGAATAATAAGGTTCTTCAGATAACAAGTGTTTATAATAATTTGGCTTACAAATGATATAAATAAGGCATGTAATTGAAGTCTCAAAATAAAATACAAACAAAACTTCTTCTACTGATACATGATACATGTCCACTATAGACTGTTTCCTGTCATCAGCATATATATATGATAAATAGCATTGTATTCTTCTATACATAATAATAAACCTTAGAATTTACAATTTTTGTAATTTACCTGAGAACTGTTTTTCCAATTACACCTCTAAACTGCATACTTATATATATATATATATATTGATATATAGATATATAGATATATATATATATATACTGCTAGCTTTATGCTATACATGCCAAAGCACAAGAGGCAAAATATTACAACATATACCAGAAGTGTAGAGCATAGGCTAATAGTAGTAACTACTATTCAAATTAGTCACTTATCAGAATGCCATCATCATAGGCACATGTACATTGTGACTAAGATCAGTATGAGAAGGAGGGTGGTGCAGCATAATCAGGGTCAAAAGGGGCTAAAAAGAATCCTGCAATTCTTTAAGATTAAGAATATAAAGAGGCAGCATTTGTATTTTTTGTTTTTGCCAACAGGAAAAAGGCAATCAAAATCCATTGGCCTGAAGGAAGAGGCACCTTTTTTGTGATATTTTCTGTCATGTCAGCTAAATATCACATACAGCTTTGAATGTCCTTCTCAGTGAAGGGACACACAATATGGCCTTGGTAACAAACAACCTCCTTCTTCTTCTTCCCCTTGAAGAAAAGAGCTAGAGGGCCCCTGTGATATAAAATCAGACAGCTTGTCATTGTTGTGTGGAGGAAAAAAATGCATCAATTTCTTTCTTTTCATCCATTTTTGTTTTTTGTTATTCAGGTAACAGTTACTGTTTTTCTTTTGCAACTATATGATGAGTGTTTCTTTTTTTTTTTTTTTTTTGGAGGATCATGGTTTAAAAGTTGTACACTCAGCAGCTTCTGGTTTGGCTCAACGGGTCGTAATCATAGACGTCACCGGCCTTGACAAACCGGCCCTTCACACGCCTTCTGACATCAGCCCTCGCCTTACGAGAGGCATACCTTACTCGCTTCTCAAACCTAAAAAGATTGCAAAAAGTGATGTTAGATCACCTGTAGAGATACTAAGTTTTGAAGTTTTTTAGAAATAAGTTAAATCCAACAATTAGCAAATTATTATATTG
Organism: Aeschynomene evenia; assembly: GCA_013621005.1. NCBI lineage: Eukaryota > Viridiplantae > Streptophyta > Magnoliopsida > Fabales > Fabaceae > Aeschynomene > Aeschynomene evenia. The sequence continues at coordinate 21,834,324 of CM024269.1, forward strand.
TCTAGAAGCAAAGGTATCCAACAAACTACAGAAATATATAATGGAATATCCATGTTTGGATGCAGGGACAAATATATACAAATGTGCTGAAGTTTGACACAGGAATAATAATCATTTACACAACAGATTATGTATTAATATCTACTTATCTTTAGTATGCAGAGGAAGTTGGTATAACCTGGCTTACCAAGTTGGTAAATGAGATAATATGATCAGTATGCTCTATGGTTTGATGTGTGTTAGGTAATAAGCAAAAGGAAAAACATTCTTTAAAAAAAGCAAAAAAAAAAAAGTGCTGCAGTGCAGAGATAAGAATGTAAGAGTTGATGAGTGGAAAAACAAGAAGAGCTTTAGGAACTAATTTATCCAAGAGAGAAAGTCAGAGTTGCACATATTGAAGGCAAGATGAAAAGCTCACTTAAGGTTGTTTGATGGTGTTTTCAGCTGGGAAGAATAAAGGTTCTGGTCATGTAAGTAGATCAGTAGGCTCCAGTGTGAAGATAGTATGATTACATGGGTAGAAAAACTGAAAAACACAACCGTTCAAAATGACATTGATCAAAATGATTTTCACTAAAAATGGTTCTTGATAGACCACAAGGCATCAATTGATCCTTGTTGCCAAGTTCACCTAATAGGATCAAGCTTGATTTCTACTATTTTCATAAAACAACGATATGGTATAGTGAAGATATGAAAAGATGCACCCCGTCACATTAAAATCACAAGTTAAAACCAGAACAAAGACACTAGTAGATGATGTCAACTACCAGAAATATTGCATCAACACCATTGGATATATAGATAGTATCATAGCTATTCACTTACTTCCTTGTCTTTTTCTTTTCCTTATAACGCATGACCGCACTGTTGCGGTTAGCACTAGCAGATTGCAGAGAACTCTCAGGGCAAGGAGGGCACCAGGGTGGCTCTCCCATTAGAAGCATTGAAGAAGCCCCACAGTCTTGATAATCACCCGCACTATTTTCTTTTTCTTTGGTAGCACCAGAAAAGGAAATGTTTGATTGGGATTGCCTTGTCGTAAAACAAAGAATCGGTTCAGTTTTAGTGCTCATCATTGAATCTGCAGATGCAGCATTGCTACATGCTGGTTGTATTGCGTTGACCAAGCCAACTGATGACCCCTGAAACCAAAAGATTGGATATGATATTAATATGTCCGTAAAGTAAAAAATCGCAAGACCATTTAACTCAGCTGGCACAACAGAAACTAAATGTTCTGTCTAAGTGTCTATTGTGAAATTTGACTTCCACTTTACAAGCATCCAAATACTGAACAGTGAAAACCTCATTATTCACACTTAAATGTGTGCACCATATGTGGGTGGACCAAATATAAGTTAACCTTCAAATAAATAATAAATAAACTGACATATTCTGCTCAACAAACCAATAAATAAATACAGAATTTTTTTTTCAGCTCCTTCTGCTGCAACATTTTGCAAATTCCAGACAATCAGGATTAAAATCAGCACTTTGGTTGTTTGCATTATCAGTTTGACTGTACTCTCAGATGAAATAAACTGTTTAGAAATATGGTGAAAGGAATTGGTGCTGACAATGAAGCCACCAAGGTGATCACACCTTCCAATCTCCTTCCACTTAAAACTGTTGGATATTACACTGCTTAATTGAATAACACAGAAGCTAGTGCTTAATCAATTAGGAAGGTATTTGATACAGAATTTCAAACAAATTTAGATGGTGGAGAAAAATGGAAAAATCCTATTGGGATTGAGTATAGGCCCTATATGCAATATTTATTATCATGAGTTAAGATAATCATAATCACCAGATGGCCAGGGAGATTAAAAGAAATAATGTACATGAGTAGTTCACTCGTGTAAAGAGTAAAACTTATCACACAAAAGTTTCCAGATGTTCTGCTTTAAATGCGTAGAGGAAATTATTGACAAGATACATGACTCAGCTATATGAAAAATATCAGATTATGCTCCAATAATAGAAATATAAGACTTATTGCAAACAAGGGATGATGAGGTTTGAGTACCTCAGCAGCAACAGCACCCTGACAATTGGAATCACCAGCACTAGCAGACATGTCCTTTGTACCAAATAAACTATCAATTCCACCATTTTCAAAAAGCTCCTCAGAATGACTCAGAGCCACCCCAAAAAGTTCCTCATAGTTCTCAAGATCCAGATCCACTTCATCCATGTTAAAATCATCATAAAGATCATCATCATCATCACAGAGTGCGGAAGCTTTTTTACCAGGACAATATAACTGCAGATTCATCAAGAGAGGTTAACCGAATGATTTGAAGAACTCATGAGTCATGAGATTTTTAATATAGAAAGCTAATAGCTATGTAGTTCATTTCAGTGGAACAAGATAAGCACTAGCCACATCCTATATAATGGCCTTCACGCTAAAAAGTGGCTATCGATGCAATTATGCTACAAGACAATTGTATCTTTGCAAGCACATTGTTATGCCACATCTACAGTTAAAAGTTCCAAAGTCAAATTTCAAACTCATTAACACTAGTAACAACAATTGAGCCCTGTCCCAGTCCCACTAGATGTGGTTGGTTACATGGATCAGTTACGCCAATGTCCTACCATAGATCATGTTTACAGTCAAACCATTAAAATCTAAACCTTTTTTATAATATCACCTACAGGTTATCTTGCAATCCCTCTACCTTCAGCAAATAGAGTAAATATGTTAATACCCAGTAGCCGTGTAGATAATGTGCAATTATCCATCTAAATATGCTACAAAGGGGTATTCATATTTTTAGTAAGAAACTCAGCAAGTTATCATGTCATCTATCATTTAACCAAAATTTTAGACAAAATTTTCAACACATTTGCATGAGAGAACATGCACTGAAATGACTGCTCTAGCATGCAATGAAGCTACCATATACCCACCCTCTAAGTAAAAAACTCTTTTCAAATTGAGATCACTGCTCTAGCATGCACTGAAGCTATCTACATGATAGAAAGATGCAGGTTCATTTGCTCTTGCTTTGAGTTCAAGCTACCAATGAATGAGGAAACTGAAAATTTTATGAAGCCAAAATATACTTGAGGCCGAAAAACAATAAGTGCACAGAACCAGCAAAGCAGTTTTTGAATAGTGCATTTGTCATTTAGAAAATGAATTGTGAATCAACCACACTAGTTAAGATTTAGATAGCCAGAAGAAATAATTATTTTGCCGTAAGAAATGGTTGATGAGAAACCACTTAGGAGATTAGTAACCACATACTTTTGCTATTACACTTGTTACTTCTAAAAGGAAAAAAAAATCACGAAACCATAAAACAATTTCCACAACAATAGAACTCATTTCTTTGCAAACTTTGAATTTCATTCGCTTTGTTCTATTGTTTAGCATGTCTATTACCTAGTTTGGTTATGATTTTCCACTAGTTATGCTATTACTCTGTGGCTTCTATTAAAGAATGACATAAACCATCCAGCAAATAAGACAGAATCCATCCCTAACAAGCTTGCAATTTCATTCACTATACAGTTGTTAGATACTTAGCTTGTCCACCACAATGAGTTTATAAGACACTGGATAAAAATGAAAGAATGAGGTTATACCTTGGGCATACATTCATTGGAAGGTCCAGGCAGCTTATCAAGAATCTGAGGTTCTGAGCTTGACTCAGGCATTGAAGATGTGCCAACCCATGATTTATCTTTGCTGGGTAGATTGGTCACTTGAGCCGAACCAGGTGCACTCTGGCTTGCTGGGGTCTCATTAATGCTCATTAAACCAAGTTCCTGCTCACATGTGTCACCCATAGAGGGTATATCTGAGAAAAAGGACCATATCGAAGAAAATTCTGCGGCTGAAGGGCAGCCAGAGTAGCAATTGATCGATTGCCTTTTATGCGCTGAAGAAGATGGATTGGTACCATGACCCAACCAATCACAGTTCTGACATAGTGAAATTTTCTCTTCAGCACACCTTACAAATGCAGGTTGTGAATTGCATCTCTCACATACAAGGGTTCTCGAATGGCGCTTAGAAAGTGCATTAGCAGAATGAACATTTCGATCACATGACAAACATAAGGATGCAGCATCTGAGCGGCAGTACACCAGGGACCTTTGCTCTCCGCAAAAGTCACACAAATAACCCATCTTTAAACCGACTTTTCGCTTGCTCCTTAATCTAAAATAAAGAATTCTCCAATTAGTAATTTTCTACTCAAACTGCAATATCTACTAGCAAACAGAAGTTCCTTCTCATCTTAAGATGTTGAGGCTGAGCTCAGTAGTATAACTTACAAGCTGGTGTGGTGAGTGTTAAACAACGCGATAAAGGAAGTGATATTTTAGTGCAGCAAATACAGCTTCTGCCAAGAGACAAATAAGTAAGCAATTAAGCACTCTGATACTAATAGAAACAAACTTAGTATTATACAGGAAAATAAACACAAAAATGGAAATTCCACTGCAAATTCTGAACAATGTATACATGCCATGGGATATTGGGGTTTATGGAACTGGGATCCAGGATGGAACCTTACAGCCAAGACCAAACAGAAAGGGTCAAGAGTAAAGACTAAAGAGACAGTTCAAAGAAAAAGTTAAAACTTAAAAGCAAAGAATCAAGTATCAGAAAGTAAAAAGAATCCTTGACATCCAAACTCGAAAAATAACTCCACAGCTGCAAAGAAACTAAACTTCAGTATACAGTTGTTTTTTAATATGATAAATTGTAATTAAGACAACCCTAACAGAAAACAAATTTGAGAATAACTTTCAAAGGATTACTATAAGTTTAGATTTTGAAAAGCAAAAAAAAAAAAAAAAAAACTGTTGTATAAAATATATGAAACTTTATACAGCTGAATTATCCTTTTCCAGCAAAGGAACCAAAATTATTATTTTTTCTCTCAAAGAAAAAAGTGCATTTCCTTCATAAAAGAATCCTGATAGAACTAGAAAATTCAGCAAATAGAAGTTAAGCTAGAATTTCTCAACATCCGTAAAAACATCTTTCAAGAGAGAATTATAAGTAGCAGATCAATAATTAACAAACAAAAGGTCAGAAACATCTTTAACATAGTATTATCCAACCACAAAAAAAAAAAATAAAGGAAAAACCACACAAGGAAACAGAGACAACAAGAACAACAAATCAAAATTGAATCATACAAGGGAACCAGAAAAAAAAAATTACCCATAACATAAAATTCCCAACTTTTCCTTATCTCAAGCTCCCAGAAAAACATGAACTTTGTAAATAAATTAAAAAATTTACACACAGAAGAATCAGCATGTACTTGTAGCAAAGATGGAACAGAAAGGAGGCAGAGATCACAAGGGAAGAAAGTTACCATACGGCAAGAAAGACAGAGAGGACAAGATCGGTAAGGAAAAGGGGTTTGTTGCTTTTTTTCAGAAAAAAAAAATAATATTTTTTATGCAGAAATTGAAAGCAAAGGAACCCTAAGAAGGGTAGAAGCTGGACTTTTCAAGAGAACAAAAGACTGACCTTTTTTTTTTTTTCCTTCTGTTGGCTTTTCTCTCTCTTCTGCTCTGTTCAGATAGATAGGAATAGGTAGATTGTAGATTGTAGATTAGATATGGGGGAGAGAGAAATAGAGAGAGGGTTGGTGTAGGTGTAAGATGAGAATAATGCAATGGGGTGTTTGATGTATGTATGTAGTGTAGGTAATGTGACATAAGCAAAGCTGATAAAAAGTGCAAACAAAAGAGTAAAAAACATATAATGCATGTGGGGCCATGTCTTTTTCCTAGTGAAAGCAAAAGCTTAAGCCTTTCCCTTTTCTTGGTCCCTCCCATGACCCAAAAAAAAAAAACAGCTGCTACTACTGCTTTTTCTCTTCTACCATGATACTAATATTGAGTATTGAATGTGAAATTCTTAATTCTTATCTGGTAATGAAGTTAAAAAATAAGAAATAAGTATTATATTTTAATTTTATTAATTTTTAAATATGTATTTAATGAGATGTTGAACTTTTTAAATAGTGCAGAACTAACTTTTTTGTCATAAAGTATCTAAGACTTTCTCTGCTAGTGAATTACGTGGACTCTCTCTCTCTCTACCCTTTTTCTTATCTGTGTCCGTGTGAATGTTGTTGTTGGCATTTGTTTACAATTGTTTATTGTGTTTAATAATTGGAAAAAGAAAAGGGGCTCTTGTTAATGGTCGCAGGAAGGTTGAACTTTATGCTAAAAAAGTGCATCACATGTTGGGTGAGGTGGACAAATAGGAGCTTATTTTATGACCCTTTTTCACACTCTTGTTTTTCCTTTTTTTTTTTTATTATAATTATATTATTATTATTATTATTTTATTTTCAGTTGGCTTTTTCACGCTTCGGTCTTAGGTGTCCCATGGGTTTGTATGGGTGAGGACTCTGTTTCGTATCCTCACCGCAATTACTTGCTATTGCTAATTGATTATACCTTTTAATTAATATTTAATGGATGGGTTAGTCTTTGTACTTTCAAACAATTTTTAATTAAATCTAGGGAAAATTATGTTAACTTCCCAAAAGAATTAAGTGAAATTGAGAGAATCTTCTATTTATTCATGCGATATTGATATTTCTGAAAGTATTTTAATAATGATAATAATTAAGTCTGTTGACTTGTTCATAAATTTTTATTCACTAGGAGGATTCGCTAATAATTTTTTTTCACTGTTATAGCTTGATTAAAAATTTTAGATTGTATAATTCTATTGAAAATTTATAAAAATATAAAATTTGATTAATTAAAAATTTTAATAATGTGTATACCAAAATATTTAATAAATATAATTATAGTTTCACATTAATTATTTACTTTCAGCTTTAGATAATCAAAGTAATTGTGTGACTTATCCATTTATTATGCCAATACATGTCACTTTATTTTCTTCCTAAACACATGCCAATTGTTTTATATGTTTTTAGTGTTATTATTTTCTCTTTATAATGCAAGTTGTTCTAGGTCAGCTATTCTTTATTGATTTACTTATCTAATCCAATCGAATCATAAGTGGAAATTAAATATTCAACTTAACAGGTTAAAGATGACTTTATTTAAGCATAAAAATATTTTTACAGTATAGGGTTCTTCAATTTTTTAAATTATCCCTTTTAACATATGAAAATATTTGACTATTTTTTTAGTTTTAGTTTTTTTGAAAAGCATTGTTTGATTATCTTGAAACTTCACATATTAAATATTTTGAATGACATGATTACTAAGCAAACACTTATTTAATCCAATCAAGTCATTCAAATGAAAATTAAATACTATACTTAAAAGGTTAAAGATGAGCATATAAAAACTATTTTTATAGTATAAGATTCTTCAATTTTTTAAATTATTCTTTTTAACATATGAAAAATATTAAACTAATATTTTGTTTTATGTTTTTCAAAAAAAGTTATTTGGTTATCTTAAAACTTATTTTTTGGTAGTTATTTATATAAAACTTTGAATGACATACATGTCTATACTTAATTGAATATATTTATGTAAAAGGTTTAGCTTAAATATGATTTTAGTCTTTGAAAATATACTGAAGTTTGGTTTATCTTTTTGTTTTGATCCACTTTTTTAATGTTCGGCTTTATTCCCAATTGTATTAGTTTTATTAAGTTAGGCTATCTATTAATTAATGAACTAATTTAGTCCTTTATATTTACATTTATATTTCAGCAAGTCAGTAAGTATCTAATGATGACAATCATATGTTCAGTATTGATCAATAGTGATACGATAAGAGTTAATAATATTTTTTCTCTCTCTCTCCATACTTTCAAATGAAATATGAAGATAACCTTTTTTTCATCGTATTTGTCTTTGTCTCCCTATCTCTATAATTTTAATCTAATATACAACCAAAGCCTTAATCACATTTCTTTTTTGAGAGACTAATTTTTCTTAAATTATTTTCTTGGAGCACTAATAATTTTAGATACTAACTCATAATCTTTTAAGATTTAGTGTGGAGGATAAAAAATTTTGCTCCATGAAGGAGGATAGAAATACTAATACTACTATATAAGTGCAAGTCTATTGTTTCTACCCTATCTGCATAAACTTCAGAGGAGTTTATGATGGGTTTCAAATAAGAAATATGAAGCTGGATAAGAATGGATTAAATGATAGGTATAGAAGATAAAATGACTTGTAAATTTATTAACTTAAGGTTTACAAGTCAATATGTGATGTTTGATCCATTAATATACCTTCCTAGCTTAATCCGCTCAAGTTGTGCTATTATCATAAATTGTGCAATAACCCCTTTTTGTAATTAAAATATCTTAGTTTGTGTCCTTGTCATATATATATATATGATTAATAGCAATCCATATGAGCTGTAACAAATAACAATTCTTTGAGTGATTTATTTCATTAAAGTTTCTAATATGCTTGTATAAGCCCTAAAAGCTATATGAAACATTACTGTGAATCTTTTACCAAAATTATGAAATATATAAAGTATACCCTAATAATAGAACCCTACTAAACCCATAATAAGGGCTGCCCAAAAACTTGCCAAACTTTGCTTCTACCTAACATCCTACTTTGAAAAATAAAATAAAACACAGCACAGAAGTTAATTGGTATTGAATGTGATGTTCCTTGCATTAATAAGGAAAGAAAATCCATGCATAAAAGCCTTAGGAGTTGCCAAAGGATGATGTCCTTTTCTTTTCCTCAATAGGGACATTAAGATTCGGATCCATAAAAACTAAACTTTATGCTAATTATTCCATTCCTCTTCTACTTATGCACTTTGTTTATTTACAGAAAGTTATCTTTCATTTTATTTAATTTATAAGGCCACAGCATCAGCAGGACAAAGAAATAAGAACCAATTGAAATATAAGGATTATTTATACAATTTAATTATGTTATTTTCTTCTTTTACATGCCTTCAATTAATATTAACTGAAGTAGCAACACGGAACAAGAAAATATCCTTTGGTAAACAATGAAAGTAAAAAGGATAAAACATAGACATTTTAAATCAGATTTATAATATCAGTGAATCAAAATATTTTATTTGTATGATTTTTTCAATCCATATAGAAAAAATTCCATTATCAAAACTGATGTTACAATACTTGAATAATCATAAAAAATCTTATTTGTTCACGCATGGAAATTATATCCAAAGGTAAAGCATTTCTCTCACTTAAGGATGTTCAAATGAAATAGTATTTGATGTATGATGAGTGAAGTGCGATACAAGTGACAATAATAAGTACAAATAATCAAATAGCTGCCAAAACTGAGAAGGAAGCAATTACATATGTAAGCTCAGGTTATAAAAAATAATGTGATGGACAAAATTTGCTAAGCCAAATTGACCCTTTAATGAAGATTAGCAAACTGATCATCAGTAGAATGTAATGGACAAGAATTTTAACCAAGCTTAGGTTTCCTTCTACATTTAGTGATTGATTGTCGGGATTTTCTTCTCAAATTTGGCCCTCATACTGAAACTAGTTCACTAATGTACTTTTAGTTTTGGTCTTAGTGTTAATGTTTTGATGATTTATTTCAGATTCATTTCATTCTACTACTACTACAATTATTATTATTATTATTATTATTATTATTATTATTTTCATTATTATTATGATGATGATGTCAATGTACATGAGTGTACATTTTGTCAAATGCTCTTATGAGCAACCAGTGCCACACCACGAAACAAAATGCAACAGAGGTTATAATCTTAGAAGCAATCAATACAGCTACGGTTGAATGATGAGTCAAACTATTCAGATTTAAAGCAAACTAAGTTGAGAATTGCATACCTGAAGAGTGAAGATCATATTCATTTTTCCTTAAATTTACTTAATTATACAAATCAACCACACAATTAGTTGCGATTCTGCTATTGAATTTTTGAATATAAAATTGAAACTGTAACTTATCTCAAATTTGGAGTTTTACCTTCTCAAATGTTGTTTAGATTTGCCTCTATAGTTTACCCGAACCATTTCAGCTACTGTTGGAAGCAAATACAATTCCTGTGAAAGATATAACGAGACGTGCATATATATAATAAGCATGAAAGATGGCATGCATAATAATACATATAACCCCAAGTCAAATATTTTTTTTCGCACAATATCCGGTGTTCGTCCTACTAATTTATCGCCCCGAATCGCATACCTGAGAATGACAAATGAGGCTTCAAACAGGAATTTTTCCCAAGTCAAACTCAAGATCTTGCTTTAGAGACAAGGTGCCGCTTACCATGCCAATCTCATTGGTCCCATTAGTTTTGATTAGTCCCACATAATTACCTCAAGCAACAGTTATGGGTCCAATTTAACTTTCTTACAGATTCAAAATGCAAAAAAAATTAAGGACAAAAACATATAACAGGTGCAATTTCAGTGCAAAAAGATAAACTTATTCTTTGATTATGCATTGTATTTACTTTACTGAATTTGAGATAATTTTAAATTTACTAAACATAAAATTAAATGACAAAAATAAAAATTAGGGTAAATAGCATATAAGAATTAAACTCATTATAAAACTTAGGGTTGAATTAGAGTAAAACATTAAAAATTCATAAAAACCTCATTCAATGATAAATAATACTGAAATGTAGATGAGACTCTGATGGGGTGTAGTTGAAAAAATTGGAGTACATACTGCAACCCTGCAAAGAAATTGGAGATGATACAACAAGCAGAACACGTAACGTGAGAAAATTTATAAAGAAAACGATCTGAACTACATGAGGGGCCCTACCTGATTTAAATTTGACAAATCTCACCCAACAACCAAACTTATTGATTTGTAGCAGTGCCATGCTTTTCAACATGCGAAAACTACAGTCAAACCACCCATAAAGTGAAAATATATATATATATATATATATATACAAGGCAAGATCTATGGTACAATATACCAACATCCAAATATTCCAATAATGAATAGCAAACACACAACAAAATGAAAACTAATGAGAATGATCATAGGTTTAGGGTGCAAGCCTGAACTGCCAGAGAAATACACCTACAAAGCCTCATAATTCTTGAATACCCTACTCTCACACTCTTTAGTGCAGTCCTAATTTCAGCTACAAGGGATGAAGACTTGTGCTCCCCACTAGTAGGATCATGTATCCGATATGGAAGGGTTTCTACTGGATAGACCCCACTGCCATAGAAACCATTTGTCAAATCAATCAGTGTCCTTCACAAGATCAAAGCTTATCTGATTGAGAGGTAGTATTGTAGCCACAAATAAATTGTAGAAATAGCAAGGAAATTTAATTTTGCTTCAGACACAAGCAGAAGCATTGGTTTGACAAGGCAATCATAACTTTAGATCACAGCCAAAAGAAAAATTAAATTAAGGAGAAATTGTTTTCAGCAAGTATGAAATATGAATCAATACTAGCAAGAATGATTTTAGAAGATGGAACAATCGCCAGCGCCTAACAATATGTTTGGATGTTTTTTGAACAGAGTTTTTTTTCTTCCTTTTTTTATGATCATTGAGGTAATAAAACAGAAATTCACTAATCATATTTGAAAACTACATAATAAAAGAACAACGAAATAATTATAGTTATTAGCTTCACAATTTTTTAATTCTACCTTAATCATGAAGAGGAAAGCAAATTAGCTTTTGAGCAGAAAAGAAAAAGAACTATTCCTTATGAGTTATCTTAATCTTCCTATCCTATTTGATCTTGATTTAGTATTATTGTAGTTCTTAAAAAGTTACTCTCATACAGCTCTCAAAAAATGCTCTTAGAAAACCATATTAATTTTGTTTGATAAAATAGTATAAAATTACTCTCAACAAAAAGTTATAGAAGTAATATTTGATAAATCTATTATAAAGTTATGGAGGAGGATAAAAAAATTAGATCATATTGTTAATATAGGAATAAGAATACTACGAATTTTTACTAAAGAATTATAATGGTCTTTTAAATTTTAAAGAATATAATAAGATTCTCTTAAAAGTAGAACAAAAACACTCGTAACTTTTTAATTTATCAAATACAAAATATAACTTATCCTCTAGATAAACTGGAACACCTTGTTCTAGAGCACCTTGTTCTATCAAACCCATCTTTATTATTAAATTCAAAAGAAAATTCCCTTTCCTATAGCTCCCCTCTACTTCCTCACATCAACATATCCGCCAAAAACAGTGTAAGTTCTTGTGGTGATTCGTAGACAATGTTATATTTTAATATAAAAACGACAACCGACTGAGCAAGAATGAGATATATGTATAGCATAAAGAGGGCAAGACTTTACCATCTCAAGCATGTCATATCAAGAGTCACTTTCACCTTCCTGCCGCTACCTAAGTCAATGAAAGATAGCAGCAAATCAAGCTGCTCAACTGCAATACCGGGATACATTAGATTAGAGTTAAACTCCGGCTTTTGTCCTTATCAATATCAGACAAAATTAGCAATCATATTCACAAATCATGAAAAAGCACAAAGTGAATTATCAATTAAGAAGACTTGTACTGCAGGGCAGTTCAATCTTCTCTTCAGATTATGTGATCATGTCTTCTCCTCATCTCTCTCCTATCCATTTCAATTATCTCATTCTCCAAAAACGTTATTTGAACATTCTTAAGTGAATGTTCACTTTTCCATCTTTGAATGTGAATAGTGGTCTCACTCGTCATATTTACCAATTAGATTCAAAGATAGGTATTGAAGTGAATGTCAATATTCATTATTGGATGTTTATATATCATCTTGTTTCTCTCTCTCTCTCTTCTTATTTCCCAAATATTCTATGCTGCTCCAAATAGATATTGAAGCTCCTTTTCTATTTTCCCTATAGCAAAGAGTTCAAGTAATATACAACACAACTGAAAATTCAAAGAGAATATAAGACACCATGAATCAACATAATCAAGTCAGAAAGAGCAAGGCAGCAACAGTTTCCAATAAAATATTTGAAGGTGTAGAAAAGAAATTTTCTTACCTGATTCAGAATAGAATTTTGCATGGATCATATTTCTAGTCTCTATCCTAGCTAACTGAACTTCCTCAATTACATCTAGCAAATTACTTAACAATGAACCTGTCACCTGCATAGAACAACATGTGAGCAACAAGAACATCCTTGAAAACACTCAGCATTTAGTTGTTAGCTATTTTTTATTAATTTGCCAAATGCCTTTACTTCAAAATGAGGTTTGTACAAGCAAGCATTTAACCCAAGGAAAAAACAAAAATGAAAAAGAAAATATTAGAAATTCAGATTATACTGAAATTAACTTGCTAAGGAAAGACAACACAAGAAGTGGAGTAATTTACCTGTGTTTCTTGTGTCAAACCTTTTGTATCAATGTATTTCTTAGTTGTATGAGGATTGAAGACAAACATAAATGCTAAATAAGCATCCAAGTCTGGAAAGGTCTAAATACTAAAAACATTAGAAGGTATATTGTACCAAATCAAGTAAGAAAAGAAAAAGCATGAATCATGTAATAAAACAGATTAAAAGGTTATCGTAATACCTTCAAAATTTTCACATCATTCAATTCATTTGAAATTATTATGCTTGGTGATGGATAATCATTTACTATGAACCTACATTTCAGCAAAACAGATAGGCCCATGCTCGTTCAGTTTTATCATTGATTCATGAAAGATATATATAGTAAGCTCCAAAACAAATAGTAGTATGGAAGCAAATGAAGATCTAACTAACCTCTGAATAACATAGCCATAATAGTTGAGAACAACTCGGTAACAACCATCCACATGCTCAAAATCGGTAATGTCCCACAACTAAAATTAAAAAGAAACGAAGATGCCTATTAGGAAATGGTATTTTATCCAAACATACACTAGAACTGGACAAACGGCTAGATATAGAAAGACCTGCAAATTCTGTAATATACTCTTGCAAGATATTCTCTTCTTCAAGTAATCACGAATATGTATTATGGAGTCAAACAAGCTTTGATGGTTTTCCATCTTGCAGTATGTATGAAAGGAGTTATTTAAGGATTTCGCTTTCCAATCCAAAGTTTCAAGCTCCTGCCTCATCGTGGTCACTTTTTCACATGAAACCTAGCATTGTCCAGTAAAAAGTTGCCAATTAACACACAAATGCAATGGCACAACATATCAAACTTTCATAATCCAATTGAATCAACTAACTACAAACATTAACAGCATGAAATGGAAAACAAGTCTTGCATCCAAGAGATAATTCATGCATAACATACACAAGACCACTGGCCAACTCAAGTCAAATAGAATCTCTTTTAAGGGCAGTGCTCGAGGACAGAGAAGTCCTACCAAGTGACTAAGAATTCATCTTAATACTCTTTTCATACAAAAAAGCATTATTCTGTTTGAAACATTCTCAAATATAAACATTTTTAAACATTCTCTAAAAAAAAGTATCTACGCTACTTCATAATAACCTTTTCAAGAAACTTCTATTCAAGCTATATGCATAGTAGGCTTTTTGTTGTGGCTTATGAGAATTCCTTTTAACAATTCTTTCTTTCGTTGCTTTTTCTAAGACAAGAGAAATATTGGAAAGAGCAAGAGGCTATTTCTATTCTCTAGCATAAATGTTTATCTTTCCTAATTTCCTAGAAGCTCAAAGATATCATAGCCAAAATGTCAGGCACAATGACTATCATGACTAATTTACACACACAAAGGGCCAATAATTTTCAAGTTAGCATATCAAATTATACAATTTACATTTCTTGTGTTATGTCTCTCTATACCATATCTCTGTATTTCTATACTGTGTGATTGTGTAACTGATAGAATATAAAACCATTTACGGACCTCAACCTAACAACTTAAGCTTTTAGGTGAGATGGTTCTTGACATGGTATCAGAGCCTTCTGACCAAGTGGTCAGGGGTTCAAACCCCAACTCCGATAGAAATCAAAATAATGAAAAACTAAGCACAAGACTAGATTGGTCGTGCATTATTCACGCTTCAAGTCCAAAAGAGGCATTCGCGTGAGGGGGTGTGATAGAATATAAAATCATTTACGGGCTTCAACCTAACAACTTAAGCTTTTAGGTGAGATGGTTCTTGACAGTAACATAAACAGATAGATGAAAATACCAGAAATTTTCCTTCTGATAGGAGCAAGATGGAACGGAAATGGCTTTCTTTAGCTTGACTATGTACAGCCCCATGCTTAGATGGGATGTCATGTAACTTCTTCATCTGAAACGTCTGAATTCCACTGCTCAATTGTGTTTTTTTCTGTGAATAATGAAAGTGCATATCATCATCATCTATAAGCTTTGTTAAAAAAACCTAAGATGTATGAGAGAATACCAGTAATCTCTCAAGCTTGATATGCATTAATTGTAGTTTTGCCTTCCCATATGCTATATTAAACAGCAAGCTTCTTGCTTCTGCAAATCTAAAGAAGAATTACTTTACAATGTTAGTAGTCATTAATCTAACAATGCCATGAAGTTTCATAAAGAAAAGAATACAATTCAAATTCCATATAGTGACTCAGTCAAACAAAAACATACCTTTTATTCCTAGGAATATTCAGAGTATCAGCTATTTTCTGCAAAAAGAAAAACACGAATCAGGTTGATATCAAATAGGAAATGCCAGCTTTTTATATAGTCTTGGCTGAAGTAACATGTTCTAATTACTACATAATGTAAGCTGGTTTATGATATAACTAGAAAAGTGAAAAGCACCTGTGAATGTATTTCAGAACAAAAAGCCTTGCACATGTTAGCTCTCTGCAGTTGAACCAAAATATCTTCCAGCACGCCAATCTAAATATCCACATGAAATATGATTGAATCATTTATATGATAACCAGATATGACGAAATTTATGAGGACAGTAAAAAATAAGCAAGAGAAAACATCCACAAGTCTATTTAGATGCTATCATTTTCTAGTTCTACACAATGTATTATGGAACTAAATTTCATGAAACCAAAGAAGCATGGACAATGACATGGCAAGACACGGACATAGAGACATACCAAACTAAAAAATTATAGGACACAGACACAACATATATATATATATAATATTTTTCCTATAAAATTCCTTCTATCTTAAGTCAAGAATACAAATTTAATTTGAGTTTTTTAGGGTCCAGTAAACTTTGATTAGGTTTAGGCTCAAGTTTCTTAAAAAAAATGAAGAAAACCAAAAAAGAAAAAAGATGTCATGTCCATGATGTGTTTGGTTTGTGTCCATAGTGTGTGAGTCACGACGTTACTTGTGAGAGTCGAACACGTGTCCACCGTGTGTTAGACACATAGACACGCCTTAGTATAGGTGTGTCCGTGCTTCATAGCATGAAACATACCGCTGTCAAATTGAGCTTATCAACTGGAGAAGAAAGCAACTGTTTCGTGCCCCATGAGAAGTCTTTTACAATCTGCAAAGGAAACTGAAAAGTTGAGAGACAAAACAACACACAACTAAATAACATAATAATTAACACTTGACATGAAGCACTAATCAATTCATACATCAGTCCAAGTCTTCCTTGTTTGATCTCCCAGCTTCTCCTTTTCGCTTCTCATATCACTAGTTCCCTCCAAAACTAAAAGTTGGTCACTCTTCCTGATTTTATGAAGCTGTGAACTTTTGTCATTCTCATTCCTCCTTATTTCATCCCTTAGTATCTCATAACATTTTCTTTTCTTCCCAGAAGAGATCTCGGCACCAAAATCGTTTCTATTCGAGTGTCCCTCATTAGACAAGTCTTGAATATCACCGCGGCGCAATTCACTCAGACGTTCTTTTAGAAAAGTCAATGTCGGAGTTGGTGCTTCCTGGACAAAATTGCTCACAACTATAAGCAACTCAAACATCAAAAGCCAGTGTCAATTGCGAAATCAACAAGGAAAAACAAGCAAACATTTCAGATTAATTTTGATGCACTAATAGAAAAAAAAAAAAAAGTTGCATACTATCATCCTTTGAAGCAAGGACATATCAATACTAATGTGTGCACGTGTTTGACATCCAGTGAACACACAAGTGTATGAGAAAAAGTAATTTTTCCACGTCACACACTTGTTGGACAGTGTATACGCAGCAGACACATTGTCACGCGGACACAAGTTAGATACACCGTGGACATGATGCATTTTTATATACATATATATGTTGTTTCAATTTTTTTTTTCTGTGTATCAGCACCGTGTCCGTGTCCGTGTCGTGTCTCCGCGTTTGTGCTTCTTAGCTATCATATTTTAAACTCGATGATGAAAATGAAACTCGTGAACTAAATCAGATAACAGCACGAGCTACTTCTTACAGTGATCAAAGAACCAGGAGTCTGAATCAAAGCTTCTTTGCCTTTTGCTAAAAAATATCCACTCCTATTTGCTGATTCTGATCCAGAACGCGAATCCTTGCTTGGTTCTGCTAAAATCACATCTAACGAAGGCGAAATTCCGTGATAATCATACCTAAACGGATTCTCATCTCCTTCTACAACACTCATATAGTTCGAATCTCTGGCACCACTTGCTGAATCTACAGAGGAGCTAGAGAACTGGTTCTTCGCTTTAGTTAGCGACATGAAACTCCCTGTAGCAGTAGGAATCGAAGTTTGACTAGGTGTTCTTAGATCAGCGGAATCTGACCTAGCGATGCTTCGATAGTGCAGCGAGAACGCGGTTGTGTCCATCGTGAGATCGTCGGAGAAACCTGAATCGGATCCGGAAAATCGTCCAGGTGCAATGAAACTAGCTGAAACCGGAGCGCGAAAAGCTTCTTCTTCTGCAAAAAATATTATATATATATATATATATATATATATATATATCTCAGCAATTCAAGCGTTTCTAAAACAGATATGTTCAAAGAGAAACGAAACAGAGAGAGAGAGTGGAGAATGTATATATGCAACATGCCGTTGTCAGTGGAAGAAGGGGACGAAGAAGTGATTGGAATCAGGAAGGGGCTTGGAACGACGTCGTTTTCGTGGTCTTTGGTCACCACGGCGACGGAGTTGAGCGGAGGAGTTTGTTCGGCGTCATCGGTGGGGAAGAGGTGGACGGAGGTGATCTCGTTGTCGGCGAAACTGACGCGGCGAGGGGTTTTCATCGCCGCCGCGACGGTTCCGTCTTCCGTTTCGGTGTTGCCGGAAGGCTCCATGAAATTTCTTGCAGTTGCAAATTGCAAGTTACAGCAAGTACTAAGTAGTAACTATCTCTCTCTCTCTCCCTCTCTATGAAGAAATTCAAATGTTGAGGTTGGGTATTTTGGCGCGAATATGATAAAAGATAAAATATATATAAATTTCAATTATAAATTGGTTTATATTTTATTTTTTAATAAAATCAAATCAAATATTTTTACTTGTACTTTTTATTTATATGGATTTTATTTTTATTCACTGAAATTGAAAATTTTTTTACACAATTATTCAGTCATGTATTGTCACATCAGTCATGATTGTATTTTTCCTCTCTGACTACTTCAAAAGTCATACAAGCGGAGTATTTTGATTAGACAACAATGTAAAATACTATCATTTGAACAAAATTAAACTCTTATGATAAAAATAAAATTGAAAATAAAAAGATATTAAGGGCAAATATGATAGAAGGTGTGATATATATAACTTTCAATTGTGAATGGTGATGTGGGTTTCCTAGGTTGCTTTTTGGTTTAGAGGTTGAACTCTTAGCCATTGAGCCCTGGGTTCGAACTTACACTTGCGCCAGAAATTGGAATCTGAATTCATTTCTTAAATGAGGTATTACAAAATACCTCTCTTTTTTTTTTTAATTAAATAATTTTTTCAATATTAAACTGGAATTAGTGTATTTATTAGTTACTATACTCATTATATTGAATCAATAACATCACCACAAGTAATAAGCGACTTATTATATTTTAAATAAGATCTCAAATTCGAATCTTAGAATTGTTTTTAAATTTATATTTACTAACAACATTTTATATTACATGATCTTTTCTTTGGATTCTAATTTAATTAGAATTAGTAATTTCAAAGATTGAAGCTAATAAGAGACATGATCACTCTTAGTCATGAATAATTAATAATAATTAGTATATTTGAATTTTGTAAGAATATTAAAGAAACCCATTAAATTTTAGAAAATTGTCAAAATGATTTTGATTGGGTATTGTCACAGTATATTTACCGATGACTCCTGTTTTTTTCGAGCGCGAGTCTTCCTTTCTCTAGCTTCGATCACCAAGACGTGGGTCGAACCTACATGGACACTTTGACGTTGAAATCAATCAGAGTGTTCTAAAATTGCAATCTATGAAGTCTCTTACCTTTTCAGGATAAATCTCGACCCGGCTTAAATAGGAGCTCCAATAACTCTTTCGGCCTCGCTTTGCCGGTTATAGGGTGACTCCACGATCTGCCGCTCTTTTAGGGTTGAGGGCGCATTTGTGACCGTTGGAGTTGGGCTTCTGGTTGCTCCTTTAAGTCGCTTTCTCCCGGGTCGGTCTCATGGACCTAATCGGTCCATTGGGCCTTAGAGAATAATGAAACCCCGTAACAGGTATGATAAGAGAACTTCTACATGATACTGTGGAAATTGTTACACTAATAAAAATTCTAAGATTAATTTATGCGCATTAACAGTGTAAAATTATTTTATAGTGTCGACCAATAGAATTTGAGAATGATGTCAAATCATGTCTGGTAATTGTTTAGTGAGATAGTTGTTAATGATGAGTTGTCATTTTTTGAATTTCTACTGATTGACACTATAAATTTTATACGGGATGAAAATTAAATCCTTAAATTAGAGACTACATTACAAGTAAAATAGAAAAATAATTACTTACTATTTTAATTCTTCACCATAATTTATTATAGAATGGCAAATTAAATTACTATATGTTATTATACATAGAAATTAAACTCATATAATTATATATGATGTTTTATTTTATGAAAGATAATATAAATGCAATTTAAGGAACAAAAAATTACCAATAATGCACTAATTTAATTAAAGAGTTTAATTATCTTTGCCTAACTTTTTTTTGTTAAATAGAATTCCTACTAACTCCACATAATCTATATTATTATATACTATTATATAAATGGGATTAAAAAAATAACTACATTTTTTATTCATTTAGGTAGTTATTTTTTTAATTTTAAAAGTTAAACTAAAAAAATTATAAAACTAAATAAATAAAAAAGATAATCACATGTAAGCACAAACTACTCTAATTCTTTTTTTTTTCTTTTCCACCTCTAGATCTTCCATTTATTTTTTTATTATTCATTTTATTTTTTATCCATCTTATCATTCCTTCTATAATCATCTATAATACTATTTTATTTTTTTAGAAAAAAATTTAAAATATATATAATTTAACTGAAAAATTAAAAATGCGGTTTGACAATACGCTAATTTTTTTTAAAATAACTACGTGGACATCATACCTCTATATAATATAATAAATAACTCAACTAGCTAGATGCTTATCTAATCAATTTAATTTTTAATATACTAATAAATAATGACATAACAATGCTACATGTACACTATTTTTCAGCCACTTTCAGCCACCAACAACTTTTTAAGATGGGATCCACAAAAATATTAGTAACAAACCATATGCATTTATTATGGGTGGCTGATGGTGGCAACATTTTGATGTACAAGAAAATTAGCAAGGAATAAATTAAAAAAATTAAAATTAAAATCCTCTAACAAACAATCATCTAACAAAAGCATCAAATTAGCAACCTTAACAAACCTATGGACCTTCATTAACAAACTTTCCTTATTTTCTCCAATTTAACAGTTGGAATTGAATCAACTCTGTTATACAAATGTGAAATTCTTTTCTGTTCCTTTTTTTTCGGACTCACTTTGTTCTTAGCCTCAAATCCATGGAGACTTTTTCTCCTAAGAACAACCAGAGAAAAAAAAAAAAAACTGACTTTTCAATAACCCTCTCTCCCCCATTTACCTATCTTTGCCCCAAAAAGTTCAGGGAAGAAAAAAAATCCCTCAGAAACAAAAAATTGGCAAAAAACCACCATCACCACCATTGTCACCCCCTCAAACCTTTTCACTCATAGCACAACTTGAAAAATTCTGTGATTGTTAGAATTAGAATTCTTGCAAAAATCATTGATCATCCAAAAGGGTATGTAAAAATCTTGAAAACAGGGGATTTTGCATATTTTTTTTCATTCATGAGATCAAAGGAATGAAAATAGATAGAAGAGAACCA
Source organism: Aeschynomene evenia (assembly GCA_013621005.1). Taxonomy (NCBI): domain Eukaryota; kingdom Viridiplantae; phylum Streptophyta; class Magnoliopsida; order Fabales; family Fabaceae; genus Aeschynomene; species Aeschynomene evenia. The sequence continues at coordinate 21,855,550 of CM024269.1, forward strand.
TCCTGAAATATCCTTCTTTTGATGCCAAAAGGGGTTTCTGAAATTTCTTTGGGAGAAGAAGAAGAGAAATGGCTTTTCATCGTTCATTTAGAAATCAATCAGTATCAAATCAAGGATCATCATTCCTAACAGAGAAAACAACAGAGGAGCCTCTTCCAAGCAAAGTTGCTCAAAGCACTGTCACATGTTTCTACCAAACAAATGTTGGAGGATATTGGAGAAATGTTTCGATTTTGTGGTGTAAGAATCTCATGAATCATTCCTTACTCATCACGGTTGATAATGTAGGTGGAGATTCACATTACAATTGCAAGATTGATGTGAAGCCATGGCATTTTTGGAGCAAGAAAGGTTACAAGACATTTGATGTTGATGGTCACCCTATGGAGGTCTATTGGGATCTCCGGTCGGCTAAATTCTCCGGCAGCCCCGAGCCGAACAGCGATTACTATGTAGCATTAGTTTCCGAGGAGGAGGTTGTTCTGTTGTTAGGGGATTACAAGAAGAAAGCCTACAAGAGGACGAAATCGCGGCCGGCCCTAGTTGAGGCCATGTTGCTTGTGAAGAAAGAAAACGTGTTTGCCAAGAAAAGCTTCTCAACAAAGGCGAGGTTTGATGAGAAGAGGAAAGATAGTGAGATTGTTGTGGACAGCTCCACTGGAGGTTCTAATGACCCCGAGATGTGGATCAGCATAGATGGGATCGTGCTGATCCACATCAAGAACCTCCAGTGGAAGTTCAGAGGGAACCAGACCATTATGGTCAACAAGCAGCCAATTCAGGTGTTTTGGGATGTGCATGATTGGTTGTTTAGCGGGGCCGGCGCCGGACCCGGGTTGTTCATATTCAAGCCAGGGCCACCGGAGCCAGAGAGTGAGAAAGAAGGTAGTGCTGTTGAAGGTTGTGACAGTGATGATGGTAGTGTTGGATATCATTCAACTTTGAACATTGCTACATTTGAGTTTTGTCTTGTTCTCTGTGCCTACAAAATTGAATGATAGAGAGAACAAAATGTTATGTAAAGTTTAGTTTGTATTTTTGAGTCTCTGATGGATATAACTACTATTATTAGGGCGTAAAAACGGGTTAAACCAGTCGGACCAACCCGTTTATCCGCCTAAAAAATGAGGGTTGGGCCGAAAAATTTTGGACCGTTTAACATCGATCCGTTTAACCCGCAAGTTAAACGGGCCAACCCATCGGGTTCGCGGGCCAACCCGTTTATCCGTTTATTTTAAAAAATTAAAAAAATTTATATTAATATTTATGGTGTTAGGATACTTATGAATTGCTTTTATGGTGTTTGGACTTGAATAATTATAATGAATTTATGATACTTTAAAACTTGTTAAATGATTATGAATTCATGATGTTTGTTAGTATATTGATTTTTAGTTTACTATTCTTAGTCAATTATCAATATTATTATATTTTATTAATATTTAATTTAAATAACATGAAATGATATTTGATATAGGTTAATTAGATTATTAAATTAATATAATTTTGAATTATAAAAAAAGTAAAACATATTGTAAAAAAATTGAAAAAAAAAAAGAATTTCTTAAACGGGTCCCGCGGGCCGGCCCGCGGGTTCCTCCTAAATGGGTCGGTCCCAAAAAAGTATCCGCATAAATTAAGCGAGCGGGTCGGACCTGACCGTTTAACTTGCGGACCGAAATGGGTCGGACCTAGACGGGCGGGCCCCGCCCATTTGACACCCCTAACTATTATTGTGATGGATAATGCCATTTGCTTGTTTTTTTCCAAGTAAATCAATTTCTTATTGATCAAGTTTTATGGTATTCTTCATTGCATTCAATCTGTTCAATTCTTTTTCCTGAGCTTATACCATTAGTAGTTAGTAATCAACATCAATGCTACGTGTACACTAAAAATGATACTAAATCAACTACCAGTACAAAAAGTTTGATTGAATAAATATAAATGTTGGATCGTGTCAGTTTCAAATTGTCAGTGTCAATATAATGTTGGATTGAGTTATGATATAAGTTAAATTGAGTAGCCGTGAATGTTAGATTGTATCAGAGTTGAATTGAATGAATAATTTAATGTGAAATAGCGTGCATGAAGTACTTTCACACTAATCAATATTACATTTTTCAATTAATCGTGGTAGGGAGCATGACATTATGACACAACCAGAGCTCCAATAATCAAATTATGCAGAAAAAATTTATGCTTTTTCTCATAATTGCAGACCTGATACCAATCAATAGGTATAATCATATATAAACATTAAACAATAATGATATTGAAGCCAATCTGAAATACCACATTTCTAAGTTTGGATAATATTGAAAACATGTTTTTGGGTCTCAAACCATGGTTTGATGAGAAGAAAAAAGATTGCCTTTCCCCCTAAAGACAAACCATGTTTTGTAAACTATAGTAAGCTTAACCCAAACACACTATATCCAAACAAATCAATTGAACAAATCTTATGAATGAATTTTGTTAGGTGCTGATACAAATTTATAGCTATCATCATCATAATCTTCAACATCAAGCAACCTATGCATATTCTTTTCTCTATGAGGAAAATTTGCTGAATGGTGAGAAGGAATTAATGGAGGAGGAATAGAAGTGATTTCATCTCTGAAGTCCTTACGGATACTCCATAGAACCTCGGCACAACGCTTCATTGTCGGCCGTGATTGTTTAGAAGAGGCGAGGCATTGTAAAGCTAGCTTGAGAACCTTCTTCGCCGCCTTGTTAGAGGCCGGAGTTCTTCGCATTCTTGGGTCCATTGCAATCACAGCATCACCTTGTTTCAGCATCTTCATTGCCTGCATGAGGCAAAATCATGTCTGATTGATCAATTCAGCTATTATTTGGAGACTTTCTATTAACAATTTCATTATCATATCATCAATACATTATATATAAAAGTGTGTATTGTGTATTGGATTCCTTATTATCTGCATAACTATGGTCCTGTTTGAGTCAATTTCTGCAAGAGGACTTCTATGATATGTTTAAAACAGGAGAGCGGATTAAATGAGAAATACCACGATGATTAAAGGTAGAGAGAGACATAAAAAGACTATAAAAGATGTTATTAAGAAGAATTTAAGACTTAATGGTCTAAATTCTAATGTAATAAACGATAGAGCACAAAGTGACAGATATCATTTGATCCCATGTATCCAACCCTACAGAATGGGACTTTTCTTTTTTTTGATAATTTGAGATATGTACTAAAATGGTAATATGTAAAATGAACACTACCAGGGATACATCAGACAAACTCAAAGAAGAAGTCTTATTAAAAAACCTCCTAGTCTAATAAAGAAACTAACCTAATGAAGAAAAGAAGTACTTAACTCATGAGATAATGCAACACCACCAATAATTTTTAACATTATAAAAATAATAATTCATGTCGGTTCATATCTCGTCAAAGCAATACAAAAACAAGATTTTTGTTATTGTTATAATGGTTTAATGAGACATGAAATAAAAAACTTACCCATTTGATTGTGACTCTCTCTTCAGTGGGTCTCTTAGACTCTATTGGATGTCTTCCAGTGATAATCTCAACAAGCAATACACCAAAAGAATAAACATCACTCTTCTCAGTTAGTTGATATGTTCTGAGGTACTCAGGATCCATGTAACCAGCTGTTCCTTTAACTTGAGTTGAAATATGTGTTGCATTAGGGTCATCTGATAACCTTGCAAAACCAAAATCTGCCACTTTTGCCCTTAAGTTCTCTGTGATTAAGATGTTTGATGCTTTGATGTCTCTATGGATAATTGGATTATCTGTCAAATTAAACCAATGCAGATTCAGACTTGTTTTAGTTTATTGATGATTTGAGGTTATGTGAACAAGTAATCATGATGATATGTTAAGGTTTCTTGAATCTGAACAGATATTGCAACAAAAAAGAGTGACACACCCAACTTAATGTAATAAAAGTGATGAAAATACTCACACATGCATCTTCAATTATTGTTCCTATCTACTCCCTCAATTTCAAAATAATGAACATTTAAAGTTGTATGCATATTATAAAACTTAATAAATATTCTTGATTTTCTAAAAAAATATTGAAATGATTAAACTATATTTCGTTATTTTAATTTAACTATTTTCATTAAATCATTTTTCACTAACACATTATCCAAAAAGTAAGGGATATAATAGGTAAAAGGATACTCCCCATTCAAAAATGCAAGTCTTTTTAGCTTTTTTTTTTCATTCCAAAATATAAGGCACTTATGAATTTTCAATGCATTTTTATCTTATTTTATCTATCTTACTCTTTATAAACTTCAATTTGTATTCTCAATGTTGTGAAAAATAGGAATATTAATAAGGATATTTTTGTTCTTTACTATTTTAATTTTTAAGATTTCAACATCAATCAATCATTACTTTAATATGTGTGAAAAGTGACTATATTAATATTTAAAATGAAAGAAATATAAAATAAGTGTTTCATTTAATTAAACATTCACTTCTTTATATTGAACGTGTTTCTAAGGAGCACAGAGCATTGTATTTGTGTGTTATATAGAAAATGATTTTCCTAAGCTCAAGCATACCATGGAAACAACTAAATAACAAAAAATTATCTATGTCCAACATTTTTTTAATATTAAAAGTTTCTAATAGGAGAGACACACTCCATGTAAGGTCAGGTCAGGACATATCACCAATCTCAACAATAATTTATAATAAAATTTACGAATTGTACATCAAAGAAGGTTCGGGCAGAAGTCCGAACCACATGTGTCCAACATTACTACATTCCTACGTTCAGTTGACATACATATATACCTGTGTACATATGGAGGTAAGTGACAGCATGAGCTACATCAATTGCTATGTCTAAACGCTCACCAATTTCTAATCCATCTCCTCGTGTACCTGCATTATTAAACTTTCAAGTTAAATATTAAACTTTTATAAGCAAATAATATTACTAGATAAAAATAAGTTTATATAAACTTTCGAGTTTTATAACCTTAACTATTACTTACCATCTAGATGTTCACGAAGTGTCCCATTAGCAACATACTCAACAACAATGATCTTCTCATCTCCATGCTCCAAATATCCATATAACCTCACAAGATTCAAATGCTCAATTTTTGACAAGGTGTATATTTCGTTCTTGAACTCAAATAAGTGTCTATTTAGATCCTGTAAACAAAATCCACATATACAAACCATATCATATCAAAGTCGTATTCTACTAAATATAGTAAGCTACATGGATTAAACAATTTTATTATCCATATGCTTAACACATAAGAGCAATAGAAAAGGTCCTCTCATGATGATGTTGCATGGATATATAGGTACAAAATATTTAGAATGATACAGAAATACGGTAAAAACACATTAAATATAAGTAAAAAATGTCTAAAAATATCTAATATATATTCAAGAGAGATTGATATTCTGACTATGTAGATAATTAATATTTCTCTTAATTATCAACTATGTTACACAATAATTATTTTGCTTGAATTTTTTTTGTTTAGTTGAATTTTAATTTATCATTTAACTTAATTATTTAGTATACACACAATTTGCAACAACTCTCTTTTTCATTGCTCATCACACCAATTATTTATACAATTTAACTTAATTAACTAATGATCCTCGTACTGAGTGAGATCAGATCGACACAAAATCTTAAGTACTTGTTTTTATTATTTGAACGACACAGAATACTTGCTGTCGTGATTTCAGTAAGTCAAAACTTTCTATGGTATCTAATGCATATGGTTCTCTTTCATAATTCTAAGTCACAATTGAACAAATTATGGATATGAAAATTCATCAAAATTTGAACACGATGCCATATACATATAGAATTGATTTGTGTACACCACAAAATTCGTCACCATCAGCCACCATATATAATAATCCAATATTTTAAAACTAGTAATCAAACTTTTAAAAATATTGGATTAATGTATAATAATAAAAGTTGGATTACTAGTTTCAAAATGTTGGATTATTAGATATGATGGCTGATGGTGGCCAATATTGTACATGTAGCATTACTCATATACATGTATATACCTTTTTGGCGCGCTTGACGGCAACAAGTGATCCATCACTAAGCTTTCCCTTATAGACAGTTCCAAATCCACCTTCACCAATCTGATTCTCTGCAGAGAATTTCGATGTCGACTTGTAAATTTCTTCAAAGCTGAAGTTTCCAAGTTCAAGCTGTCCACTTGCCGCAGTGCTAGATGATGCATAGGAATAAGAAAACTTCCACTTTGATGAACTTTTTGATGATGACTCAATTGAAGCTGCAGCAAAATCACACTTCATCAATCTATCAAACCTTAGAAAAATCAAAAATAAAAAATCATTGAACGAAAAATATCGCGACCTATATGCCGACGACACCCTATCTTCTAACCCCACTATAAATATGATAGATATAAAATTGTCCACACAGAGACTGAGATTTTTGTCGTACACACAACATTTCTCAATAATTAAAATCTATGCACACATACATACAATTTGTGCCACAAAATATTTACCTCTCCAAATCATAATTTAAAGGGGTTGACCATGATCAAGCTCGTGTGTATAAATATGGTTTCTTGACTAGAAATTATGACTATTGACAATCAATATGAAAAATACTTGGCGATCAATAAAAAACAGTCAAATCAGCCAATTAAATCTGACAACTTTTTGATTATTGAGTGATTGTAGATCAAAATCTTTATATTGACTGATTAGCTAATTTTTTATTATACAAATAGCAACTTTCTATACCCTATCAATAAAAAAAATAGATCTATAAAGGAATTTGTAGTCATAAAAAAAAAAACTTACATGATACCCCTCTGACTTTCGAGGTATTCTTTCTGTGATCAAGCTCAATAACATTTGATGCTGCTGTTCTTGATCTTTTGCTCTTCCCCAAGAGAATCAATGTGAAAACAGATGTATATTTCTTGACAACAGACTTGAAAGATGTCAAGATCGGAGTTCTCGTGTTGCACCTCTTTTTGTCGATGCTATTATTATTATTATTAGCATCGTTCTGTCTTCTGTTGCTTGATTGATGAAAAGTTTGGTGTCCTGAAGATGATTTCTTCATTTGTAGGTGACAAAGAAATTCAGGATCCAGAACATTTCTTGTTTGTGTTCAAAATCTTCAAAATGGAGAAAATGGCCTCTTATACTTTATTTATTTATATATATATATAATTTATTTTTTCTCAGACCAATTCTTCAAAATTGAGTTTGTTTCAGTCCAATGATGAGAAATTGCTGCCTCTTGTAGTAGTTTTTTTCTTGTCAAGTTAACATTTTAATAGTTTAAGTAATACTAGTAAAACATGCTGCCAGGTCATAGGATTAGCATCAAGAAAAAGAAAACTAGGTCAATAATGGTGTTTATTTATTTATTTATCTATACATTTATTTGTATAAAGTTATTCATATCATTTCCTATATGATACCAAGTCAATTGTTCTCTGGAGTTGGACAAAATTAAATTGGCCCTTGCTTTTGCCTCTTACACCTTGAGTTGCTTTCATGGCCAACATTTATTGCTAAATAATAATATATTTGCTGTATAACATAAATATATCCAATTAGTATCCAATGAGTGTTATGTGTTACGTGTTATACATATAGCACACATTACGTATGATATATAGCACGCATTGAATACTAGTTAAATGTATTTCTGTTCTACAGCAACATTGTTGTATTGCTAACTTGTTGTGATTCACAAGGCTCTTTACCATAGTATTTTATATTGTACCATTCGTTCTTTTAAGTATAAGTCACTTAAGGTTGTTCGTACAGATGATTTTTTTTTTCTGCAAGGCGTACAGATGATATTTAATTTATATTAATATTTTAAAATTTTAAAATGGATAATAGAACTATCTCTATTAATATTTATATTTTATATAATATTAAAATGTACAACGAATATCACACTACGTACATATTATATATCACAAGATGTTCACAATATATATCACATATGTTGTAAAGAAAGATGTTACAACATGTGATATTTATTGTGCACAACAGATGATATATGTTGTGCACAATATATTGACCGTTTTGATTGATTTTGTTGTTGTACATCAAATATTTGTCTTTTTCTAATACAATAGATATGAAGGTTTCAGCATAAGAATGAGGTTTAAATTATTCAAACTTTGAACCACTAAAGTTATCTTTTAAGTGATGCTTTCATTAGGTATTGGTAGTAATAAGCTGTCAAACTTTGTATGATTGATAAAATCTCAAAATCCCTTGATTAGATTCATTTCCCATTTTTCTTAGAAGAAAGAATCATTTGACTATTTCATTGTTTGGTAAAATCATCAAGAACCAAATGTTGATGTAATTATACAATATAACCATCATGACTAAAATAGTCAACAACATTATTCTTATGGTTTTATTATTGAGTAATAATACCTAAATTTTTTTCATATTTAATTCATATTTTAATACTTATACATTTCAATTTAAAATAATTAAAATATATATATTAAATATATTTTAAAATCATGTATAGTTTGCAAAAGCAAAACCATTTGCATACTTACAATGCAACTTGAGTAGGAATTCTTTCTCTTATTTATTTATCGTCTTCTTTGTTTCCACATTTAATTAGATCTTGATTAAAAAATAATTAAGAATTCCAAAAACCATTGAAAATGTGACATCTCTAGTATATATTTTTCTGTAGAAGAACAGAAATGAAAATAAAATTGGATAAATTAGATTTTAGACTCTTGCAAGTTGCAACTTTTGACGTTTGTCTACACTTACACTCCACTCCAGCTCCTAAAGCTAATACTATTAATAAAAAATTTAATTTCCATGCGCGATAATATAAGAGAGTCTATATTTATACATTAATACTGTATCTAAGAGTACTGTTATTTATATAATAAAAAATTAATTAAACTTAATTAATATAGAGATTTTGGGTCACAATTATTTTCTTCATTAAAAACTAACTGCTTAGGGAGAGTTTTTTTGAGAAAAAAATTACTAAATAGACCTGATTTGACAATTTTTTTTATTATTTTATATTTAATTATAGATGAAATGGTTTTGCTTGTATAGACTATAGTTCCTATATGATTTTAAAATATATTTAATATATATGCATTAATGGTTTTGTAAGTATGAGAAATTAATCTATGAGAAATGGTTTTGCTTTTGCAAACTATAGATGAGAAATCAATCTATAAGAATTCTTATTTAATTAAAAAATTTAATTTTATCCATTAACAATGTACAATTTTTTACATAAATATTAAATTATATACTGCCACACCAGTTATACTATAATAATGTTTTCTTTCTCTAGCTACTACCTAATAAAAAGTCATACAAATAAAATGTTTTGATTAAATAACAGTGTAAAATTTATTTACACTGTCAATTCATCAAAATTTAACTGTTTTGAATTTCTCACTCTAGAAAATGATGAAAGCATTGTGTATTTGAATATGAGTGTGAAAAGTTAGATAGCTCATTTATTAGCATGAGCTTTCCATAAGAAGCCACCACTCTTGAATGAAATATTGAAATTTCATAGTTCTAGTTAATGTTGTTATCATCACCATAATAGTACTTCATTGTGTGACTTTTGCTGCCATCAAATTCAATTATCAAGGTCCCATTTATATACAACTAGCATAACTGCTCATCTACCACCACACCCAATTGTCACTAATTACAATATTTAAAAAAAATAATAGAATTTTCAATATTCCCACATAATATTACAATTACAAATCAAAGTAAGTTGACTATATAGGATATAGTAGTTGGATTAAATATATTGATAAAATCTATTTATTCATTCAAAAGATTCTCAATTATATCAATTTATTCATTCAAAGATTCTCAATTATATCAATTTATTCTCACTTATCCTCTAAACAAAATTCTATATATATCTACCATTTTTCATTCTATAACATTCTCAGTCCCTATTTTTATCTATCAAATTCAAACCTAGTATGTCTTATATTTAGAATATTTCTATCGGGTATATGTTTGAAATCATAAAAAACAAAATAAACTCATTTTTAAATTAATCTATTGTTTGAAATTTAAAATTATAGGAAATAAAATGATTTTTAAATTCTATGATTTTTTAGAGAATTTTTATAGAAATAATTTAAAATTTAACTCAATTCTTTTTTTTTCATTTTCATATTTTAATCATTTCAAACACATCCAATATATTTTTTTATCAAAGAATATACCTAACAAATATGAGAAATTGACAATATCAATGAATACCAAGTGATTGGCCTTTTTCTATTGTCAGATTTGATGATTGGGCTAACAAGAATATAGCAGGAAGCCTTCTTTTATCAAAATGGGCTTGGTTCACCCTCATAAATATTGTAACCCTCTCTTCATGTTTTTTCACAAAGGTTCACCCTCTTAGACATTTTTTCCCTCTTCTTTTTATAATTCAAAATATTTTCTATAATTGAGTTCAAAAAACACAAAGTTTTCAAAATCCAAAAATATAAAACTTAGACACCAATAAGATTTCAATATTCAGATTAATTATATGTAAGTTTTCAAGTATTTAAGGACCAATAATTTCAGTAGATATTTTTTATTTTTTACTTTTATAATATAACATGATGGTTCAAAGACGAGCTCAAGAGAGATAGAAACTGCATCAATACCAATCACAATCCAACAAAGAAAATCTCATTAAAAAAATCTTCTAACCTAAAAAATCTGCTAACCCAATGAGAAAACTAACCTATTAAAGGAAAAAAAGAAAAAAGTTACTTGTACATACAATAATATACATTCATCCATTTTTTCATCCATTTAAAAAGTTGACAACTTTCATGAGTATGTTGGCAACTAGCCAACATTTAACACTATTATATGTACAAATGGCGGAAAAAAATTCTCAAATAAAAGGGAAACAAAGTGTGCCACAAACAGCAATTTCACCACAAAAACAAACCAGCAGCAAAGTAGCAGAATTACAGCAGAAACCTCTCAGAGTATGCCAAAAAAACAATAAACTCAAACTGAAATCAAAACAGCAGCAGCAGCAAAATATAACCAATTCATCATCAATATAAAACTTGAGAAGAATTCCCTTTTCCCACAACAACTTTTGAGAAGAATTCTAATCACACACCCATTTAGGTGATGCGTGATTTCCGTTTTCATTTCCTATTTACTCTATTTATAAATTTTGAAAATAGAGAAAACAAGAAATAAATAACGGAAAATAATCAGCCTCAATAAAGCTTGCTCCCCTGCATCATTCAAGCAAATCTCTATTTACAAAAAATCCTTTTATTTCAAACACTCCACACAACCCTCACTCTTTTCAGCCTGAAATTAGAAAATTTTTGGCATAAAAAATGAACAATTTAACTAAGACAACCATTTTTATGTTCTTTCAAAAAGCAAAGGTGAATGGAGCTGAAACATTAGAAAATTCCATCTGAAGATAATCGAATTAATATAAACATGTAATCGAAGCTATAAGAAAGAAAAAAGCTAAAATTCCGAAGATAGAAGACAGGATTAAAGCATCTGATCCATTAACAGAACATTTAACAAGCTAACCATCAACACCATAAGAAATTTGAGCATTCATTTCAGTCATTTCAGTATGACACAAAAAATTCAATGCAAAGCATAGGTACATGATTATCATTACTACCATAACCCAAATACAGATTCTAGAACCCCATAAAACAAATCTTGGTCGAAACTCTTGAAAATTAAAAGTAGGAGATATTTAGCCTCCGAAACCGTAGAGGGTCCTTCCCTGTCTCTTGAGAGCGTAGACAACATCCATGGCTGTCACAGTCTTCCTCCGAGCGTGCTCAGTGTAGGTCACAGCATCACGAATAACGTTCTCAAGGAAGATCTTGAGAACCCCTCTGGTCTCCTCGTAGATCAATCCACTGATCCTCTTCACGCCACCTCTTCTCGCGAGCCTCCGAATCGCAGGCTTCGTGATTCCCTGGATGTTGTCGCGAAGAACCTTGCGATGCCTCTTGGCTCCTCCTTTTCCCAATCCCTTGCCTCCCTTTCCACGACCAGACATTTTCTCTGGCAAATTTGAAGGAAATTTTCCGGGAATCGAAAGAGTGTGTGTGAGTAATTTGGGGATTTAGGGTTAATGATTTTGATGGATGATTGGTGAGTAAGAGAAGGTGATGTGTGTGGGTATTTATTGTGGAGCGGGAAAGTGTGTGGGGAGTTGAATTCGATGCTTATCGTTGGATTAGAATTGATGGACGGATATGATTACGATCCGTGGCTTGTTCCTTGGCACGTTTATGACCGTAGATAGATTGAATTGGACGGTTCTGATTGTTTAATGAAAGGAGATTGCGGATTATGGTCAATCAGTAAAAAATTATCGGATAGTGTTTAAGACTGAGTTTTCAAGCAAATAGTAATTCGATGAAAAATATATTTTAAATAATTTATCTATATTTAATTAGTTATACTATTCTATGCTTCAATACTATTATAAAATTATTTTAAAAAAACAAACATAAAAAATTAAAATAATATAATAAATAATTACTATGATTTTATTATCACAATCTCACTTAGCAAATAATAATTACTTTATCAATATCACAATCTCACTACTATCTATTTAATTTTAATTTATATAATTATTAAATTAAAAAATCTAATAAAAGATAATAAAATATAAAAATAAGAAAATAAAAATATGGTTTGACTGACAAAAAAAAAATAACCGATAAAGCGTTAGTTATCATATAAAAGAAATTTCTCCAAATAACTAAATTTTAGTGACCATATTAATTTTAGTAATTAATTTTATAAAATTAAATATTAAAAATTAGAAAAATAAATAAATAATAATTATTTTTTCATTATCTCAATCCAACTAATTATTTATTTAATTTTAATTTATATAATTATTAAATTAAAAATAAAATAAAATAAAAATAATGAAAATATAGAATTAAAATAATATAAAAAATAGTGAATTATATAATTTTTAAAAGGTAGTAGAAATTGAAGGTTATAGACTTTAAAAATTAAGATTTCCCTATTTTTCGAAAAACACTTGAAAAGTAAAGACTATAGTCTTTAAAATAGTGATTACATAATTTTTAAAAGTTAGTAGAAGTTGAAGGCTATAGACTTTAAAAAATGAGATTTCACTATCTTTCTATAAACAGTCGAAAAGTAAAGACTATATAGTCTTTAAAATAGTGAATTATAATTTTCAAAAGTTAGTAGAAATTGAAAGCTATAGACTTTAAAAAGAGATTTTACTATTTTTCTAAAAACGTTCGAAAAGTAAAGACTATAGTCTTTAAATCAGTGAATTGCATAATTTTTTTAACAAAGTAGAAATTGAAGGCTATAGACTTTGAAAAGTAAAATTTCACTATTTTTCGAGAAACACTATAAAAACATAGACTATATAGTTTTTAAAATACTGAATTACATAATTTTTAAAAGTTAGTAGAAAATGAAAGTTGTAGACTTTAAAAAGTAATATTTCCTTATTTTTCTAAAAACACTCGAAAAGTAAAGATTTAGTCTTTAAAATATTGACTACATAAGTTTTTAAATGAAGTAAAATTTGAAGTCATATAGACTTTAAAAAGTGAGATTTCACTTTTTTTTCTAGAAACTATATAAAAGTAAAGATTATAGTCTTTAAAATATTAAATGACAAATTTTTTTAAATAATGTAGAAATTGAAGGTTATATATTTAAAAAAAGTGAAATTTTACTATTTTTCAAGAAACACTATAAAAGTAAAGATGTTATGCTTTAAAATATTAAACTACATAAATTTTAAAACTAATAGAAATTGAGACTTCGAATTCACAAAGTGAGACTTCACTATTTTTCTAGAAACACTATAAAACTAAAAATCATAGTTTTTAAAAAATTGAATTACATACTATTTTAAAACTGAGTAGAAATTGAAGGCTATAGACTTTAAAAAGTGAGACTTTATTATTTTTCTAGAAACACTGTATAAATAATAACCGTAGGCTTTATAATATTAAACTACATAAATTTTAATAATTTTAATACTAAGTAAAAATTGAAGATTATAAATTTCTAAAAATAAGATTTCATGTAAATAAATTTTCAATTGATAATCATTTTAAATTAATGCATTTTTTATCAAAATTATGAGTCCAATTGATCCGCCAACTAGCCTAATTTTAACCGGATGAATTAAGGTATATTACTTGAATATTAAAGAAGGTTCAACTTGTGTCACCCCATTTTCTTTTGCTAACATGTGATCAGACGAAACTTGGTGGATCTGTCGGATTAAGTTAATATTTTAAAAAATTTTTAAAAATAATAATAAGTAGATAATAAAAAATTAGTCAATATAGTCAATGAGCTTATTTTGGCTTTGGTTTTGCCTGAATAATAATTAAAATTATAATAAGCTGAGTAATTATAACCCAAAATCTCATTTATTGACTGGTTTTATATTATTCATTTAACATCACCCATTTAAAAATATTCTAATATTAATAGCAAATTTTCAGCAGAAACCTCTCAACTCAAAACAGCAGCAGCAGCAAAATTATAACAAATTCATCATCAAAATATAACTTGAAAATACACTACAACAACTTTTGAGAAGAATTCTTATCACACACACAACTTTAAAATACATGATAGTTTCGTAAAATGTATTATTATTTAATCTTTATTCATAGAATTATCATTGAATAATGTTTATATATACTATAAAAATAATACTAAATCAACCACTACTACAAAAATAACACTAAATTAATCATAATTATAGTTTCTGTCTCCTTCAAAATCATACAAACAATATCCATACATTTATATTGTTAATATATAAAAATTAAACTCTTGAGTAAAAGCAAATGTATATTTATATTAGTATAAAAATAATCATTATTTAAATATAAAATTAAACTGAAATAAAATAAGAATTAAAATATAAGTTAGATTAAATTAAAACCAAATTGAATTGAGTAGAAGGTAAGTATACATTATTTAACATGTTATGAAATTTTCCAGAGGGAGCAATTGCGGAAACAAGGCGACAATTGCAAGAATGAAAGAAACTTTTATTTTCTGTTTAGAGAAAAGCATCGGCGAATGGAACTGAAACATAAGCGGAAAGTTACAAGAAAAAACAACAAAAATTCGAAGATTAAAAGGCATGATTAATATATCTAATCCATTAGCAGAAAGTTAAACAAGTTAACAATGAAGAACATAAGAAATTCAAATCAATGTAAAGCGTATGAACAAGATTATCATTACTGCCATAACAATTCAAATCAAAACCTAACACAGTCACGTTCAATTAACACATAAACCACACAAATTCAGGAACCCCATAACCCAAATCTTCGTCGAAACTCTCGAAAATTAAAACTTGGAGACACTTAGCCTCCGAAACCGTAGAGGGTCCTTCCCTGTCTCTTGAGAGCATAGACAACATCCATGGCTGTCACCGTCTTCCTCCGAGCGTGCTCAGTGTAGGTCACAGCATCACGAATCACGTTCTCAAGGAAGATCTTGAGAACCCCTCTGGTCTCCTCGTAGATCAATCCACTGATCCTCTTCACGCCACCTCTTCTCGCGAGCCTCCGAATCGCAGGCTTCGTGATTCCCTGGATGTTGTCGCGAAGAACCTTGCGATGCCTCTTGGCTCCTCCTTTTCCCAATCCCTTACCTCCCTTTCCACGACCAGACATTTTCTCGGGAAAATTTGAAGGAAATTTTTCAGGAAATTGAAGGAATGTGTGAATGTTTTAGAGCGATTTTGGGATTTAGGGTTTGTGATTTTGAATAAGGTGATGTGGGTATTTATTTTGGAGCGGGAAAGTGTGTGGGGTTTATTTTCATGATGAAAAGGGATTGGGTCTTGAATTTGATGCTGACCATTGGATTGGAACTAATGGACGAACAGTGATTACGATCCGTGGCTTGTTGCTTGGGGCGTTCTTGAGCGTAGATAGATTGAATTGAACGGTTCAGATTGGTTAATGAAAAGGAGAGTGCGGATTATGGATGTCTAATGTGGGGTTGGGTGGTCCTAGGCTTCTAGGCTTCTAGCCCAATAATAATGCATCTTTGTCCAAAGTTTTCTTTTTTTTTACAAGGGGATTTATTCGGTACCGGTACCCAATTGTATGTTTATCCAATTAATATATGATAAAGTAAATATAATTTGGTACCAACGGAGCACGGTGGTCTCGGTCACAACCTTCCTAGACGTGTCTCATTCCCAATTACACCTTTTCTTTATCTGTTTCTTGCATAATGCGCTCTCTTCCTAGCGACATGTTATAAATTGAGTTTTTTCTTGCATAATGCGCTCTCTTCCTAGAGAATACCAATATAAATTAAATTAATTTTTGAAGATTACTTGTCTAATATGTTACCGGCTATATAAATTTAAAATATTTGAATTAATTTTATCTATAAATCATAACATATACATGTGTTGGGTATCGGTACCCAATATTTTCCTTGGTACCAAATCAAAATCTTTTTTACAAAGGAAAAAAAGAATAGTTTAAAGCAAATAATTCAGTTAAAAATATATTTGTGTATTTGGAATGATTAAAATATGAAAAAAAATAAATGAATTGAATTCTAAATTATTTTTATTAAAATCCTCTAAAAGAATCATAGGATTTAAAAACATATAATTATTAATTCTCTATGAAAATTACAAATTAATTTATTTCTTTTATCATTACATGTCATTAGTCTTTTCTTATGATTCTAAACACACCCATAATATATAGAGATTAAGATGAAAACAATATTTAGGAGATAAAATGACTCTGATATTATGTTTGAATTTATAGTATCAAGAAAATTTGGAAAGCTGAGATAGAATTCTAAAATATTAAAATAAGATGAAACCATGAAAACTATTACAATGGGTGTTCACCCATTTCTAAATGACTAATGACACTCCCAATTTAATTCTCTTTCTGTCATGTTCTCTAAAATGTCCTTTTAATTTTCTTAATCAATTAAATTGATAAGTTAAAATAAATGAATATTCTTTTATTATTTACAATTTAATCTAAAATTATTATTATTTATTTAATTATCATTTAGCTTTTAAAATAGTACCATTTTTTAAATTTTATATAATCACTAGATAATTTAAGCACAAATAATTCGTTTTCTTTTTTAGATAACAATTATATTTTAAAATAAAAATTTAAATTGACGAATTAAATTATTTAATTGAATTCTTTCTTGACATAACATTTATATTAAATATGATTGTAAATATTTTATAAAAGCAATAACAAATATTACTTTATCAAAAATTGAAGTGCATATAACACTTTGTACCAATAGTATCATGCCATCATGATCTAAAAGTAATTAGGTAAGCATTTAAATCAGAGAAATGTTGTTTAATAAGTCACTTTCATATAATTATACGAGATACATGTACATGTACTTTTAAATTAAAAATTATTCTTTGTTCGCTTCTTCATTTTCTAGCTTAATCCACTATAACAATATTATAATTCAACTAGGAAACATACTAAAATCCAACTATAACATACAACACATTTCATTAAATTTTAAGGAGTTAATCCATTAACAAAAGTATTATTAACCAGCTAAAGAATGTATTATAATCCAACTACGACAAACAAACGTTAGCAAATAAGTTGTAATCTGACTGTGAAAAAGAATCCTTAAATGATGAACCTCTCCCTCTTACTTCTGCCACCACGCCAGCAGCAGTCAATCTATATTTGTCACATATTTATGTAATCATTTTTAATTATGCAAACACCATATATTTAAAAATATTACTTAGTAACAATTAAATTGTGTCAATTATACCTATCACATATATATTTGTTAGTAATATTACTTGGTAACAATTATACTTAGTAGCAAATTGTGTCGGTAATTGCCTTAGCCATTTGCTAAAGATTCCACTGAGAATGCTTAAGTATATCATGAAAACAACAAGGAAAAGAAAACCCTAGTAATGCATCTTTTCTTCCCCTTTTTTTCCCACTTCTTTGTATTTTAAAAATACTCTACACATCCAAGACAAAAAATAGAACTTGAAACTCCAAATGTACCCTAAACAAAGACCCTCAAGAGAAGAAAAACAAACAAACAAACTATACAAGTATACATCACCAAGGTAACTTTAGAAGTTTAGTGTCTCTTTTACAGGACATTACAGCTACACAATGTTACCATCTCTGCCATTCTTTTCTTCATCTAATTTCCTTCATATACAACAGATTTAACTGTACAGTACAGTATGCGGTTTCCAATACTCTTCATCCCACTGTCCAGAGAGTGTTTAACAAACATTTCATCAGCAATTTACAAATAATACCACAATAACAACAATTAAACCTTATCTTACTAAATAGGGTCGGTTACGTAGATTGATTAAGCGTCGCTAATGCTACAGAGTTCTATCATATATCCTGATTTGAATAGAAAAGCTATAGGCAGTAACTACAAGATAACAATAATTTTATGCAAAAATGGAAAGAAGATGAATGGATTCTTCAGAAGTTATTGAGACGTGTATTTGTAAGGCCATAAAGTCTAAATAAATAGGCAAGTTGGAAGATAAATATAAGAGTACATTTTATACTCACCAGGATCATCAAAATTTACTCTTTCTCCAGTAGAGTAGAGGCAGTAGAAAAGAGCAGAGAGAAAATAAAGGATTGAAGTAAGCAACAGAAATCCTGGAAAAGAACCAACTAGCTCAACAAAATAGCCAGCTCCAACTGTTCCAATTATAGCAGCCAATGTTCCAGCAGTATTTGCAATTCCTACAACAAGGACTCAATAAGCTACTTTATGAGAGAACTTAGGGTCAGATTGGATAACGGTGCTTATAACTTTTTTTAACTTTTTGGAAGTCAAAAGTCATAATTTTCTTGTTTGGTAATATAACTTATTACTTTTCGGGAAGTTACTTTAGGCTTTGTTTGGGAGTTTAGAGAGGAGGAGAGGGGAAGGTCTTGGAGGGAAAGATAGGGGGAGAGAAGGGAGGAGCTTGGAGGAGATGACATCTCCTTGTTTGTGAGTTTTAAAATCCTCCACATTGGGGGAACATGAAAATGAGGAGTTTGGAGGGTTTTAGAGGGTTTTAAAAATCCCTCAAACACCTCTCCTCCCCATCAATGCAACTCACAAACACAACCAAATCTCTCAAAGTTTTTCCCTTCCCTCCAAAACCCAACTCACAAACACACCCTTAGTGTTTTTTTGGATAACAATGCTTATTTTGGGAAGCACTTATCAAAATATTTAAAAAAATCTTTTTGTTATCTTGTAGTTAAATATAAAATGACTTATTCATAAGTTACTTTTAGACTTATTATCATAACTGGCTCTTATTCTAGATTGTACAGACAGCATATTTTCTCAGCTTTTATCAGATTTTGCACATACTTCACCTAACTTCCCTCTCCACTACCAAGAGAGTATCTCTTCAACTTGGTTCCCACATAAGTTAAAGAATTGCCTAATTCTAGACCAAAGATCTTAGCTACCAATTTGCCCTTACCCATACACCATAGTTAGATGCATTGGAAAAGTAATCAAACGAGTTTTATGAAACCCAAATATATAGAATCTGCACAGGTGAATAGAATAAAGATGAAAGCATACCATGTAGAACACCAGAATACTGTGGTGCGATCTCCTGTTATAAAAAAGGAAAAAAAATGTTCTATTATAGTGAGAAGGGGTTCACTATATTAAATTCGTTTTCATGTATGAGCAAAATCAGATACCTGAAGGTTCACAAGAAAGCCAGAGTGACTGAAAGATTTCAGACCAAAGGCCACAGTGAGCCAAGCAGCACCAATTGAGGGGTTTTTTGCCTTGGCTAAACCGATGAGGCAAACTCCAGGCCCAACAAAACCAATGGACTGCAGAGAAAGTGCAGAATAAGTCTTATCAATTTATCATTATACATAAACTGATCAACTTGAGGTAGGGACTAGCCTAGTGAAATATTTATCCATAACTGCTAAGTGCTAAGTAATCATTCATCATACTTATTCTTCAGTTTGTTATACATAAATCTCTACTCAGGGTGGTACCCTCCTCAGCTACTGCAAATAAATACACCTTATAATTGAATTAGAAATAAGACAATTTCAGAATAACTCCACATGAAGAGAAAAGTCTAGAATATACTCTAAAAAAAATCTTACATTTCTCTTTTTTCTAATATATGCATATGCAACATACCTGCATAATTCTACGAGTCAAAGTGACGCTTGTGCCACTTTGTATCATCATATCTGACCACAAGCCAGCAAGGTAATTCATGATAGCCATCACAGCCCATGGACCGGCACTAAACCATGCTGCATGCCTGAGATCCACGTGATATACCTATAGAAAATTCATTTATACATGGTTTATGAAGTGTTGATTTCTAAATCATTTTATTGCCTGACATTTGACAATCACAAAGCAAATAGTTAAAGCCTTACCGAGCTGAAGTATATGGGCATCCAAGAAAGAACAATAAAAAACCCCTGTGAAATAGAGAAAAAAAAATATTTAGCAAATATGGGTTTGCGTGAAAAATAATCTCAACACTGCATGATGTGGGCTCCTGAATAACATTTCAGGAATGTAAATTATATTTTTCGATTGTGGAATAGGAATAGAAAGTGAGGATTCTGCCAGCCTTCGAGATAAGTGAATCCAGTTGGTAAATAAAAATGGCAATGTTGCTATCAAATTTGAAAACTATCAGCTCAAATTCAGAACAACATAAACAAAAAATTAAGTAAACAGGTGCAACAAATGTCGAGCATTACCCAGCTATGCATGGCATTTGCAACAATTAGAGACCATGTTGGCAGCTTAGAAAGCAGGCGCCTGAAAGGAGGGATCACTTTAACTTTCTTGGTTTTCGCTGTCTCCACAGGAATAGAATTTTTCCCTTTATTCAGTATATACTCCAACTCGTATTTTGATATCTGGGGACTTCGGTCAGGAGCGCTCGATGTTGCAGACAACCATACCAAGACCCAAAGAAACCCAGACAATCCGAATATCACAAATGGACCAAATATGCCACCTTGCGACATAAGAATCGGAGAAAGCGTGAGCCCTATTGCGCATCCAAGCTGAAACCCAGCCATTGCAATTCCAACAGCCCTTGCCCGTTCAGTTTGAGGAAACCATCTAAAAGGGAAGGACAAAATGCAGATATGATCAAGCATCTCCTGCTCCATAAACTCCATACAATCATCACAAAATGATAAATCGAAGGGCACGCCATAAAACTTATAACCATAGTGTCACATTCAAGTAACAACATATACAATCACCATGAATTGATAACTCAGGGAAGTTAACAAACAAAACTTAATAGTCATAACCATAATGTGACAATCTAGTTACCATCTCAAGATGAAAACTTGCAGAGACCAAAACCATTGTCAACGTTCAATACCTGGCCACCATGTTATTCATGGAAGGAAGAGCCACTCCTTCTGCCACGCCGAGCAAAGCACGCACGGCGAGCAGCGCCAGAAGCGATCTCTCTGCAGCCCACGGAGTGAGAAAAGTAGCCAAAGACCACAATGCCACACCCCAAGCCATGACCACCTTGCCACCATAGTTGTCCACCAACACACCTCCAGCTATGGGTGAAACCAGATATCCCCACAGAAAGGACGACTAATACACAACCACCAAACCATCACTAAAAAATCAGCACAATCAATTCTTCAAATCATTTGAACATCAATCAAGAACCAACAAAGTACATGTTGGTTTAGCTTAAACTTTATAGAAATGTAAAATCACATTTGGTTTAGCATAAATTTTATAGAATAAAGGTTTATTTAGATATCTGAATTTGTATGCTTCATTTTAGATATTAAAAATTAAAAAACTGACAATTTATTCTCTAAAATTGAAAAAAAGTAATCCAAGTTTGTCTTTCTAATATTCAAGTCAATCTCTAAGGACAAGTTAGTCTCCTCAAGCATCATCCTAAGAACGAACTTGAATCAATTTCTAAAACTTAAGGACTCTCTGAAAGGTAAAAAGTAACATATTTTGATTATAAAGTTTCTTTTTTTTTTTTATTTTAAATCTTAACCACTCAACAGAGACAATTCTTCAAACATTTGGCGTGCGTGCAAGAGAGTGACCTGAACGACTCCGGAAAATGCGCGGCTCCAGCCATTGGCTAGGGACAACGGAACGATGGCAACCGACATTACGACACGATCGGCGTTGCATAGAGCAAGAGCGAGAGCAAGCATGGCCACCACTTTTACCCTCTCTGAAGTTATAAACTCTACGAAACTCGGTTGCTGCTGCTGCTGGTGGTGTTTCCGCCGTTTCTGGTGGTGGTTGTGCACTTGGTTCTTATCGGGAACCGAGTTGAAGTGAGCGTCGTTGGAAGAAACCCTAACTCGGAGGAGCGGAACGGAGCGCAGAGAACAAGGTGTGGTATTGAGAGAAAAGAAATGCGAAGAGAGGAGGTTGAGGTGGTGGTGGTGGTTGGAGGCTCTGCTGCTGCAGTAGCTCTTTTGCGGCGGAGGGAGGAGTTTTGCGGGTTTTGCTCCGCCGAGAGCGATGGCGGAGGGGAGTGACATGGCGGCGGAGGAGAAGTCGGAGTTACTTCCCGACGGTGACTATTTGACGGAGCGGGTACTTTGGTAGGTGGGTTGAAATTACCAAATGGCCCCGTGTTTTGGTGAGTGCTTTGTTTCATGTGCGAGTTAGGTTGAAGCCGAATTATTTTAATGTGACAATTGACATCCACTTAACAAGACAATTTATTTTAATTTCATTTTAATCATTCAAATTAGTCTCGGCAAAATCTATGATCAGACAATCTAAACCCTACAAAATAAGAAAGTAAAAATATGTCTCTCCAGAAGATAAACGTCGATAACTTTAATCCATCTGCTATGGTGATGATGTAGCACTGTTAATGGACATATCGCTATAATGCTTCATTAAAATGATATCGTTTTCCTCTTTTCTTTGATGAATTTTTGGTGTTTTCCTCAAGTAGCATTGCTAACGTGTTTTAATGAGTAACAAAATAATGTCATTTTGATATGAAGTTAAGTGTTATGTGTCCATTGACGGTATCACATCGTCACTATAACAGACACATAATTTTTGTTGATCAAAGTTAGGACTAAAATATTCAACGTTTAACTCGTGAAAAGATATGTTTTTACTTTCTTATTATGAATGGACTAGATTGTCCGGGCATAGATTCTGCAGTGATTGAATAAGTGTTTTGTCATAATTTTAATACAAGTAAAATTTTAAATTTTAGAATTTAATTAAAATATATTATCGGCATAAAATAGTTTTATATTAATATTCAATCATTAATAACTCAATAAAAACATTTGACTCGACCACTCACTTATGCGCATTCTTCGATTTGTTTTCTTTTAGGGTGTGTTTGTGAGTTGGGTTTTGGAGGAGAGGAGAGGGGAGAGAAAGACTTTGAGAGGTTTGATTGTGTTTGTGAGTTGCATTGATGGGGAGGAGAGGTGTTTGAAGGATTTTGAAAACTCTTCAAAATCCTCATTTTCAAGTTCTCCCAATATGGAGAATTTTAAAACTCACAAACTAGGAGATGTTATCTCCTCCAACCTCCTCCCTTCCCTCTCCCTATCTTTTCCTTCAAAACCTTCCCCTCTCCTCCCCTCTAAACTCCCAAACAAAGCCTTAGTCACCTTCAAACTATGTTAATAGTCTAGTTTAGTCATCTTTGATCTCCGATCTTTTTTTCATTTCTTCCCCATAATTTGAAGGGTTTAACTTTAATGCACTGTTATTTTGTCGACAAATCATAATATTTTATTTAGATGAATATTCAAGTAGTAAAAGGAAAAAAAAAAAAAAGACTATCATAAATAATGTGATGGATTGACAATTCATGATTGTCTGACGGTGAATACATCAAAATTAAATCACAATTTAAAACAGTACAATCTTTTAAAAAAGTCATAATTTTTTCTTAAATAAAATTTATTTGGCAACTACCTAGGCTCAACATTTTAGCCCATTTTAGTCTAAGGAAGAGAGTTAACCGACCCATTTTGCAATCTCTTATTTTACCCTCAATTTTACCTCTCTACCCAAAATTCTTGTTTCTTCTCAATCAAAGACTCTAAAAAATATTGCAGACTAAAGTTCCTCAATTGTTCACAACCATACCTTCAAACCAAGTTCTAATTTCATGCAATCATAAAGTGTGCCGAACAACAAAATCCCATGCTAAATGAGAACTAGCAATGACAATTTCACAAGCAATGAAGAGTTCTCTCTAGATTATGACTGTACCTATAGTGAGTAGTGACACATACCAAATTCTGTTCCCTAAGGGTGTGTTTGTGAGTTGGGTTTTGGAGGGGAGGGGAGGGGAGGGAAAGACTTTGAAAGGTTTGGTTGTGTTTATGAGTTGCATTGATGGGGAGGAGAGGTGTTTGAAGGATTTTGAAAACTCTCCAAAATCCTCCAAACTCCTCATTTTCAAGTTCCCCCAATATGGAGGATTTTAAAACTCACAAACAAGGAAATGTTATCTCCTCCAACCTCCTCCCTTCCCTCTCCCTATCTTTTCCTTCAAAACTTTCCCCTCTCCTCCCCTCCAAACTCCCAAACAAAGCCTAAAGAAAACCTTAATACATTAGCATTCCATCATATTATCACAAAAATTTACATTTTGCTGTTATGCCTACCAAATAGAGAATGCCGACCTTCTGCGATCAATTCGCCGGTCGCTTTATTTTTCAGGAGAACGATGGTTCCGGAATAACCTCCTTTCCTTCCTAATAGCCTAGAAGTAATCTCTAGCTCATCCTGCAATAATAAAGTAAATGGATAGGATAAGTGTAACAGTGAAAGCATATGTCACAACCTAAACATCTAAGTCTTTATTGCAAGAGTGCACATTTTTAGTGCATGCAGCAGAAGGAACGACAGAAAGAAAATCATGGAGGTCAGAAACTGGAATGTGGTGAAAAAAACAGAGATGTATTATTAATGGGTGTGTTTGGAAGAATTAAAATATGGAAAAGAAATGAATTGAATTCTAAATCATTTCCATCACAATCCTCTAAAAAATCATAGGACTTAAAAATACACCATTATCAATTCCATGAGAATTACAAATCAATCAATTTCCTTTATCTTTACGTCTCAAACAATAGAATTGATTTAAAACTCAATTCATTTCCCTTTTTTTTATGATTCCAAACACACCCATTAAGCCTGAATCGAAAAATTTACCATAAGAACTGTTCTATAGCAAGAGGAAAATGGAAAAGCACATGGCTAAGAACAAGGTACTAGATCTGAACCTTAAGATGGGGCAGGATAAATTGTCACATTATTGGGGACTAGAATATTTGATAGCAAATCTATTATCTATATTAGCATAATACAACAAAAACAACAACTAAGCCTTGCCCAGTAAGTTGGGTTGGCTACGTGGATCATCCGACACCACTAAATCTATACCGGCATGTAGGCAAAAAGTAATTGACCTTGATGATAGCATAGCAATCCAGGAACTTCTGCAATTATATTCTGATAGAAACTAGCATACCAAGGGTGAACCTCAAATATATTCTAGTCAAAACCAGCATAACAAGGATAAACTTGGTTGATTACAGTTTGGTCCACAGTAATTGTAATTCTCAATTTCCATTTTCCACTTTATACAAGGTGCAAAACATAATAAACATGTGCATAACAGCAAGTTTTAATAGATACATGTCAATTGTTTAATTTCCAACCTTTCTTCTCACTTTCACTCATACAAGATACAACTATAGTAAAGGTCAATTTGGATAGCAGTGTTTTATTACTTTTTTTAACTTTAGGGAAGTCAGAAGCATAATTTCTCTATTTGACAATATAACTTATCACTTCTCAAAAACCAATTAACTAGGCTACTTTTTATAAGCTACTTTTCATAAGCTACTTTTCAGAAGTTACATCTGCATAAGGACTTAAATAAGTTATTTATCCAAACTAGCCGTAAAACCAATTAACTGGGCATAACATGGCATAACCAAGAGGCTGATATCAGATCAAAAAGGCACATACAAAGGATGATACGACTTACATTAACACGAGCAGTTGAAAGAAAAGAAATGGACATGTCAACGGAAACATTCATCGGGAGACCCTCAACATGGACCACAGCACCTCCCACCTCATCCACAAGATTTGCAATTGCACCATTTGCCATCTTCCCAGTCTTGTCCTGTATACGAAACAAAACAACACAGGTTACAAATACTCAAAGGTCTGCACAAATATACACAAACAGGCATATCAATACTAAAGAGTAACAGTTCATTTTAGTCATTAAAATTGTATTATGCGTGCTTCATTTTAGTCTTTGCCATTAAGAAACTACCAACTTAATCTCTCAAATTGCAAAATATGATTAAAATTAGTCCCAAGAGCAATGTTCAAAGTGACTAGCTTGAATCACAAAAACACATTGACTCAGGTGAGATCAAGAGATCAGTGAAAAAATGATTTTGTTAAGTGTTTGGTGTGACATCATAGTAGAGATGCGATCAGAGCTAGGAAGTGCGGACGCACCTATACAAAGGTGTGTCCACGTGTCCGTCACGCATGGGACACCGACACGCGGTGGACATGTGTAGGTACGTGTCCGAAAAAATATATATTTTTTGAGGTCGAACACATGTTGGACACGTCGTGACACACCATATACACAATCAGAGTCGTGAAACACCATACACCATGGACATAACACATTTTCTTAGTTTCGTCATTCGTGTGTCTCCCCGTGTCAGTATCCGTGTGATTTTTTATTTTCATGTATCTCCGTGTCCGTGTCGTGTCCCATGTCCGTGCTTCTTAGGGTCACAGTCTCTCAGTGAATCACTAAACAAAATTGTCAATTTTGGAGTAATTGTCTCTCACTCCTGTGATGCTGACTATGTCATTCATTTGACTCTTTCAGAGTCAATGAAAACAAGCACGGCCTAAAAGAACTTATTTATATAATTTTTTATAACCTCTAAGGCTAAATTGAAAATTTTGTAAATTTCAGGAGTGTAAAATGAAGCATGCACACAATTTCAAAATTTTAAAGTACCAAAATGAATTTCCACTCCAATTTTATACAAGGGTTCCAATTATCAAATACGAATGGGAAAATTAAGAGTGATAACTGATAAGTGAAGAAGAGGGGTTACAGTGAGGCGAGGAGGGACTTTGAAAGAGCACGAGACGAAACCGGGTTGGACTCGGTCAACTCGGATGCCTCGGAGGATGAAGTGCTCGTAGAAGCTGGAGTTATCGCCGTGCCTGATGGCCGGAACACTGTGTAGCCGCGACAGAGCTTCTGATTCTTCTGGGCTTAATTCCTTCGCCTTCTCCATCTTCGTCTTCTTCTTAGTTCTGTAATATTCTTTTTTTGTCTTTCTATTTTATTTTTGTCCACTGGTTCAATTTTTTTTTGGTCGATGTTATAATTCAATTTGGATGATGAGTTGGTTTGGGCCTAAAGACACTTGTGTTTTTTCTTTCTCACTATTTTACAAGTTATATAAATATAATATTTTAATTGGATGATATTGTAAAATAAGTACATAAAAGTTAAACATTTTTTTATATTTATTAACTTCTTGTTCTTTTTTGTCATTTTTTAAATGATCTTAGCACGAAGTATTGTAAGAACATTTGTTAATAAAACTTTACTTAAAATAATACTCCCTTTGATTTTGTTTTTCATTTGTCCAATTTGATAAATGCATTTTTTCTTTTTGAATTTTAGGTAAGTTTTATTAATTTTTTCAATTATAACATTAATCAATATAAGAGATAGAATATATATAATAAGAAATTAAGAAAAGATAAAGAGTCTTAAAGAATAATATTGTAAAACAAAAACTTAAATTTTTCTAAATTTAAAACATTATAAATCTAATCTTAAATTCAGGATTTTTTCTCCAGTAAAATAAAAAAATGATTAATTCTACTAATGCAGTGAGAGAGACATTATTTCTAAGGAATGTCTTGTATTTAGTTTTATTAGAAGAAATCGTAGTAATACTACGATTTTCCTGCAATTGGTACATGTATCTGGAAATCGTAGCAATCCTACGATTTCTTTGTTGTTGTATTTTGTTTCTAGAAATCGTAGGACTCAAACGATTTCTTTAAGTATTCCTAGGATTTCATTTTTGTTGTTTTATGTCATTATTACTAGCATGCATGATACATCCTTACTAACATGCATTATATCATGTTACATTTAATTACTTATATTTATATATGAGACAAAGAAGTGAATGATTAAATTATTATGGATGTTATTTTTATCTTTCAAATTATAATAATTTTTTTTATCTGATAAATTATTATATATTTTTAAATGGATTAGTATAATTTTTGTACGAGTTTTGCTAGGAGTATAAAATTATACCAACCAAAACAGTCAAAAATAGGAGTTTGGACCTAAATTAGTCAGCCCATTAAAAAAATACAAATGCTTGGGGAACAACATTTTTTCCAGCCAAAACAGCCAACAAAGCCATTTTAACACTTTTGGCCTAAATAGTATTATTAACCATATGTATTTTTTTCAATGGACTGAGTGACTTAGGCCCAATTTCCTATTGTTGACTGTTTTAGCTGATTTTTTATTGTGCCTCTAACAATGCTCTTAAAAAAATACATATGATTAAACATGAGAGTCATGCATCCCGTGGAATGTGTTCCATAGATAAACTCATATTAATTTAATATGTCATTCAAATAAATATAAATATGAGAAAAGTATCAATGGATTAAAATTATTGTCTATCATAAACATAAAAATTGATGTTTTAAATTTAAAAAGATAAATTTAATTTTGATATACTAATATTATAATATATTTTACAGTATCATTCAATTAAAACATTTTATTTATATAATCTTTTACATATATTACTTATTAAACTTCACTTATTTCACAAAACTTTACGTATTAATATACAATCTTAAAATGCACATATTATATACACATTTTGATAAGATATATGAAATAAAATTAATTACTATCCATATGATATGAGTCAATTTTTTAACATTTTGATTATGTAAGATTTAATTATAAATAATTTTATTAGGTTTTCCTTAATAATGATATATTTAATCATAAATACTTATTCATTAAATATAGAGTTTAATTAATTATGTGATGCATTACACTGTCAACCAATCGTATTCATCAATTTGATTAAACATGAGAGTCATGCATCCTGTGAAATGTAGTGAGAGAGTCATGTTTAATTATGTGTATTCTTTTAATGAGATGAGTAATTTAGGTCAAAACTCCTATTTTTGACTGTTTTGATTGGTATAATTTTATACTCCTAGCAAAATTCGTACAAAAATTATACTAATTCATTTAAAATATATATATAATAATTTATCAGACAAAAAAATTATTATAATTTGAAAGACAAAAATAACATTCATAATAATTTAATAATTCACTTCTTTGTCTCATATATAAATATAAGTAATTAAATGTAACATGATATCATGCATGCTAGTAAGAATGTATCATGCATGCTAGTAATAATGACATAAAACAACAAGGAAGAAATGGTAGCAATCCTTAAAAAAATCGTTTGAGTCCTACGATTTTTAGAAATAAAATACAACAACAAAGAAATCGTAGGATTGCTACGATTTCCAGACACATGTACCAATTGCAGGGAAATCGTAGCATTACTACGATTTCTTCTAATAAAACTTAATATAGGACATTCCTTGGAAATAATGTTTCTCTCACTGCATTTGTAGAATTAATCATTTTTTTTATTTTACTAGGGAAAAAATCCCTTAAAGTCATAGCAATTAAAAGTAAAAAAAAATGAAGGGAGTAATATTTAAAATTTTACAATGAATTACTTCATAAAAAATAAAAGACAAATATTTGGTGTACAACAAAAATTAGTCAAAACAGTTAATATATTGTGCACAACGTATATCACATGTCGTGCACAACATATCTCATTTGTTGTGTACAACATGTGATATATGTTGTACACATCATGTGACATATAGTGTGCATGATATGTGCTATTTCATTATGCATTTTATATTATATATGTTATGCACAATATATTAATTATTTTAATTGATTTTTTATTATACATATCGCAATTATTAAAATAAAAAACATGTATGTATCTTTAATATTTTCTCTTTCCGTAAGTTATTTTTTAAGACAATGATGGATTTGTTGTAAAAGAACATAAAAATGTATATCTTTTTAAGAAGAATATATTTCTAGCATACTTGTCTTTTAGCCTTTTGTGTGTTTTTTTTTTTTTTTTACGATTAGGGTATTCACTGTCGATCACAGTGACTAATCTCTCGTTGGCTTGTAGGTACCTCGAAGGGTGGGATAACTAGCCCAGAATTTTAAAGTTTTTTTATACCCAAGGCGAAGATCGAACCCTCAACACTTAGTTAAAGGAGGATGAGCCTCTATCACTCAATCAGACTCCCCGGATTAATTGTCTTTTTTAGTTTTTTTTTTTTTTTGTAATGAAACATGCCAGTAAGGGAGGCACCCCATTACCAGTGGGCAGGGAACAGGGCGCTAGTGCCCCGATCCTGGGATCCAACCAGATAGGGTGATGGGGACTTACGAGGCTTGGCTCATGCAAGACACATTCACCTCTCCAAACTGGACCGGTCGAGGCCACTCAGATGACTCATTAACGTTGTCCCTGAGCGGTAGGGGATCTCCCTACGAAGGAATGCCCACCAATTGAGGATTTTGGATGGAAAGGGATTCGAACCCACATCCCTTAAAAGGCTATGCTTTTCAAACCATGACCCATACTATTTGTGCCCGCCTCAATTGGTAATTGTCTTTTTTTAGTTATTATCAATGAACCGCGTTAAAGTAAACAATGGACTCTTGTTGAGCTCCCTCAAATTTCGAAGTCAAACTCAGCCCAACCCAACCCAACTCAACTTGCGATGCAAGTATGCAATACAACAGACAGAGACAGCAAAGTGCTTGTTTTGGCATGGGAATCTATGAGGTTGCGCATTTCCCAATTACTAGCACTTTAAATTGGAAATAATATTAATATAGATTTTAGTTCATGTAAATTTTATATATAATAATATATCAATTATTTAATATATAATTAAAAATAATAATTATAAGATTGCATTTATTTTTGTTGACTCTAGGTTAAGGTTGATTATGTGAAGTGCTTGGTGCGAGAGTCACGGTAAACAGAGTTATAGTGACTCAATGAATAAAATTTTCAACTTTTTGTTCATTCCAATTTTAGAGTCACTGTGTGCAGGAAAGGAGAAACAAATATGTAAGACTGTGTTTAGAATTAATTTTGGAGTCACTGTGATTCTGACTTATGTAACTTCATAACTTCCTTGACTCTGAAATCACTACAAACAAATACTGCCTAATAATATTATAAAATCTCTAATAGATATATTATCAAGTGTATAAAATCTCTATATTATAATTTTCTTTTAAATAAATAAAGAACTACTCTACAACACTATGACTTTTGTAAAAAGATTATAGGAGTACCCGTAATTGGGAATAGAGCACAAAAGGGATCGAAACAGTTGTCTGTATTGGCACACACACGTGCACGCATCCTCTCTTGAGATTCTCGTCTTCAACGTTGGAGTTGTAGCTACAACAAAAAGAAGCCATTAGTTGTAATCTATGCTTATCTCTGTCTTGTTTCATTTTGGTTTGGTTTGGATCTATTCACAAGGAAAATAATTCTCTATTATTACTACATTTTTGACACATTTTATGACATAATATAAATACATCTAATTAATATTGTATGATATACATAATATATAATATGTGTCATATATATAACACACACGACGTATTATGTATAGTACATGTTAAATATTAATTAGACGTATTTCTATTATACAGAAAATATTAATATACCCTTTATATATTAAAAAATGAAAGATAATGATAAAAGCATTTTTTAATATAGAAAATAAAATGAAAGTAGCATTGTTACATTAGAATTGGAAAAAATAATCAAAACAACATATATATTATATAATATAATATTATGTATTATATTTACATATTATCTATATCATTACATATCATATATTATATATTATAAAAATAAATAATATTACAATACATAAAATATAGTATGTATAACATATTATATATAGTACATAATATACAATTTTATTGTGTACACATGGCAAACAAAAGAAAGGGTTATGCTATTCGAATATATATTTTAGATCTATATTCATTTTTCCATCCATTTAAATATTGATAAATTTGATAAATTTATTACCAAGTCAACATCTATTTCTCCCTTCATTCAAATAT
This sequence comes from Aeschynomene evenia, assembly GCA_013621005.1. Classification (NCBI taxonomy): domain Eukaryota; kingdom Viridiplantae; phylum Streptophyta; class Magnoliopsida; order Fabales; family Fabaceae; genus Aeschynomene; species Aeschynomene evenia. The sequence goes on from CM024269.1 coordinate 21,888,012, forward strand.
TAACATGTTTGATTTGATAAATTTATTGACAACATTATAAATTTATCAAATTTACCACCATTTAAATAGATAAAAAAAAAATGTTATGACTCAAAACAATTGTGTAACACAAAATGATAAAGCATTTTTGCTAGATTGCTATTGTGTGTATGTGTGCTGTACTCTGTGCTCCTCTCTACTTGCTTACTACTATTATTGTGTCTCAGACTTGCCTCAATCTTTCTTCATCCCATCATAGCATTAGCATTACCTTCCTTTCTCATGCCTAAGTTTCTTATCTAAATTTCTAGATCCTACCCACATTTCTTCTTTCTTCCTTCTTCTTCTTCTTCTTCTTCTTCTTCTATAAACAGACTCATTAACTATATCTTACTCCATTGAGCAACTTCTTTTTCTTCCTCCATATCACTTCTTAAATCTAAACCGTTCACACTTCCCTTCTCTCCCACTCTTTATCATCTTCTACTGCTTCTGAAACACTTGGAGTAACCAAAAACATTTACTCCATAGTGTACCTAAGAATTTACCTTCACAACATGACTTCTGAACTTCACCGCCTCTCCGCCTCCTGTCACCGTCACCCCTCCACTCCCGTCACCGGCTTCTGCGCCTACTGCCTCCGCGACCGCCTCACCGGAATCCAATCTCCCTCCTCCTCCTCCGCCGCCGCCGCCGACCACCATTACTCCTCTTCCCCACCACCTTCTCTCCGCCGCACCAAATCCTTCTCTGCCTCCGCCTCTGACGCCGCTGCTGCCGTCTCCGAGCCCCGCCGCCGCTCATGTGAGGTCCGATTTCAGAGCACGCTGTCGAATCTCTTCACCGTCGATGACCAGAGTAAGAAGAGCATGAAGAAGGATCACAATGGAGAATATGTTAGGGTTTGCATCGGAAGGAGTGACGAAGAATCTGAAGAAGAAATGAAGACGGTTAAGGAATTCATAGATATTGAGCTGCGGAATCGGAAGAACGCAGTGGCGAGAGATTCGAGGAGTTTCTGGGAAGCGGTTTCTGTATTCAGCGAGAAATTGAAGAAATGGAGATGGAAGAACAAGTCGAAGAAACGACGTAGTTTTGGCAGAAACTGTAACAGAGACGAAAATGAGGATAAGCAAAGAGAGTGGCGATTTAGGGAAACTCAATCTGAGGTTGGAGATTACGGTTTGGGAAGAAGATCCTGTGATTCTGATCCAAGGCTATCGATTGACAAGAGCCGAATCTCAGTGGATGGTTCTTATTCTCGAATCTCCTGCGATCCTTATTTGATTGATATGGGCAGAGTATCTGTTGACAATGATCTACGACTTTCAATAGATACTTATTCAAGGTCATATGTTGACAAGTGCCGAATCTCAGTGGATAATGATTCTGAGCGAGTTACATTGGATGAACCTCGAGTTTCTTGGGATGGATGTTTGATGAGAAAAAAATGTCATAGGCTTTCCCCAATGGTTCCAGTTGAAGAGGATAGTCGTAGGAGACAATCAATGGCTGAGGTTGATGAATTGAGAGTGGCATCCAATGCAAAAGTGTCCCCTGCAACAACTGATTTGTTCTATGATGCCAAATCGATGATTAGTGAGAAAAGTTTGGATTTGGGAAATGAAAATGTGAATTCTATTAGTGATTCTGATGTTGTTGTTGCTCATAAGGGTTTCAAGAAGTTCAACAAATGGCGCGAAGCTTGGAATAAGTTGAACTCAGCATTGCATAGGAATCAAAAAGGAGTTTGTGTTGCTGAAAATGCAGTTAATAATAATAAGCCAATTTCAGAATATGCACATCAAAATAGTGAGAGTTTTAGCAGCTATAGAATTAGAAACCCTTATAGAATGGCTGGTTTGGTTGGAAGATTAGGGAGTACTGAGACTAAAAAAGGATTTGGTTTGAATGGAAGACAAGAGTTTACACTTCAAAGGAACCGGAGTGTTAGGTATTCTCCAAGTAATCTTGACAATGGCTTGTTAAGGTTCTATTTGACACCTTTAAGGAGCCATAGAAGAAGCAAATCTGGAAAGAGTAGTCTCAAGGATTTAAGGTCAATAGCCAAAAGTGTATTCTAATGTTCTATTAACTGTTGTAACTTGCAAGTATATCTGTTTTCAAAAACATATATGAATGTAGTTGTTGTTGTCCATGAGATTAAGTGCATTTTACATTGCTATATTCTGGTTGCAATTTTAGTAATGATGTTGGTACTTGGTACCAATCCTAACAAAATTCATGACAGAGCACAATGGTACAATGGTACCGTTTGATTTATATAGCTGACCTAACGTAGTAGGATAAGACTTGTTGGTGGTGGTACCTGATAGCAGAAACAATGTATTCTTTTTATGATACTGTTGACATGGAAAATATAAAGGTGTAAATAGAATATAAAATCATTCCACTACTTACACTCAAAGCTTCTGAATTTAAAATTGTTTTATACTCTAATAGGGTATCTCTCAAATGCAGTGTGAAAGACTCGTTGTAATTCTCATGTTAAAGTTATATGAGAATTAGAGGAGTAAATTTTAACCATAAAATTATTCATGTAAGGTCAAGATTAAAAGATATAAAAATATCACATGATCACTTAATAAAGTTATATGACTCTATATTATAATCTTGACCATTCAAGTAAGATCTAATAGTTAAGTTTGTTTCTCTCACTCTTATCTCTCTCACTTGATATGTCCCATATATATTTATATATATATATATATATATATATATATATATATTGGATGGTCTTTTCTCTACCAATTACTTTATTGCATAATTTGCATTTAACACAACTATACAATCCAAACTATATTTTCTTACTACCATTTGCTCATGAGGAGTGTTATTAGTAAATACAATAGTAGTATGATACTATTGTATGTACCAAACTACATTTTTCTTTGTGTATACCATATTTCATATAATCACATTTGAGATTGCACATACTTAGTTTTGCTTGATTTTTATTTATATATAAAACAGCTTTCCAATAGATGGAACACTATTTTCTCCTCAAAATAATCTAATCCAAATTACAACATTTTGCATTTGTACATCAAGCAGAACTAATCTGTTCTTAAGCTTTACAAGAACAGCAATTATCCCACATCACAATTATGTTCATTCCCATTGCTTGAATTTCCCTAAGATCAAAATTGTAGAACCAAAAAGGACAATGATAAAAGAAATGGCCATTGCAACAAGAGAAATTGATGGGTAAGATTAGTCTAATATGGTGAATACTGAATAGCTGTTTGAATTCAAACTTTATTGAAATTATAAAACTTAAACATAGAAACTTCAAACTCAATAATATTTACTACCATTAACAGTTTTCTCAGCATGTGTACTTCAGTCACACAAACAACTAAAACTAATATTATTATTGTAGTGATACTGACATAAGAGTTTCACTACATTCATTCCACATCAAAGCCCTTCTCCTGAAGCTCAGCAATGACCTCATTCCTCATCCTCATCCACAGTTTCTGAGCTTCCTGATCAAACTTCTTGTCCTGCAGATCCTTTTGGTAATTGTACGAATCCTTATCAGTCTCAACCATCCCTTTAGGACCAATGGTTGTTCCGATCATTCCACCCTTTGCGATGAACTCCTGCATCGCTTCTTCGTCGCCAGGGTATGGGAACTGCCGGTACTCATACAAATGCGCAAGCTCCCACTCTTCCTTTGGCCGTGGCTTCAGCGTCCACCACCCCAGTGGTGATGTTTCATTGTATAGCCATGCTGCACCCATGACTGCATAAGTGCAGAGCAAGGCTTTACCAATTTGTTTCCAAAAGTAATAATTCTCTTTTCCCAACCCAATTTTCTTCAGGAAGTTTTGAGCATAGTGTAGATCTGAATTGGAAGAGAAAATGGACTGAAAAGCTTGGATGAAAAATAAGAGAGCTAATATTGCTTGGTTAGCTTAAATAGTTAAACATTTGTTTTTTCCTTAGGCTGTGTTTGGATTGGTGGAATAAGGTGGAGGAGAATAGAAGGTAATGAAATCATAACAAGTTTCACTGTTTGGATACAAGTAATTGTTCACACTTCACAAGGTGTTAAACACTTTTGTTTTGTTTTCTTTGGTCCAAAGTCTTGTTTCTTCCTGAGACGTTTGGAGAACTCATAGCCAAATGGTAGAATCCCCTCTTTGGCGTAGTTGCCGAGTCGGGGATCATTGTTTTAGTTGCTATTGTCGGCTGCTTTGTCGGTCATAGCCGAGAGTGTGAATTTTATGCTAACACAAGGGAATTGCAAAAATTGTGTCACTCCTCTCCACTCCACTAATAACCACTAATCCAAACTTAAGGGAATAAAAATAGACGAAACTACATATGGAGCTCTGATTGAGGAAAATTGTAACTCATTTTTTTACTTCTTATCAAACACACTGTAAACGTCTTCGATTGAAAGGAGAAGTTTAGCATAACAATAACAATAACAACAATAATAAAAGTAATAATAAAGCTCTGAGGTTCTTGTCTTAAACATTTCATCAAACATCTTGTGTGCAAGAATGGATCCTATGATCGCAAAAGCCAATTACTGTGAAAATTGTGTCCAGAATTTCTAAGCTAGAGTCATATAAACATTGAGAAATTATATCTGAACTACTTTTTCGAACTTGTACCGACGAATACAATTTCGTTAATACAAAGGTCGAGAATTTTTGGCACATATAACAAAACCCATAAACTTTTGGGGCTAGTAGAAAGGTACCTGTTTTGGGTTCTGGTTCCTGAAAGCGCTTGCGAACCATTGAGAATTCCGAAGAGAGTGTAGTAAGCAGAAAGATGTATAATCTTGTAGCAAGCTCCTGAAAACTTGGATTGAACCAAACAAGGCACTAGTTCGATACTGGTTCAATATTGGTTCACCCGAATTTACTGAAATAATGATTTAATTTTTGGGATTAATAATTTTAATATATAATATATTAGTACTTCAATTACTAAATAAACTTATTATTATCATCATTGTTTATGTTCTTACTTTTTTATTTAGCAAAAATATATCAGAAAGATTTTATTATTTATTTTATATTATTTAGTTCATTTTTTTAAAATTTATAAATTATACTAACATAAATTAATAAAAATATCATAAAATCATTTTTGTAACATAAAAATCCATAAACATAAATCATTATATATTACTATTATTATTATTATTATTATTATTATTAACTTTAATTGGCAATGGAAGTAATAATAGATTATTAATTAATTTAACTATTAATGAGAAAGAAAGAGTAATATTGTACAATAAACTAAATTCTTATTTTTAATAGAGAGTGATATTAACAAAATAGGAGTAGCAATATATATCCAATAACCACTCAATAAATTTAAAACTAAATAGATTTTTCTATCTTGTACTAATTCTGATTCTGAGAGAAATATATCCTTACATGCTTCTTAAAAAAAGCAAAATATCTTATTATTTTCAAACTTTGCTTCTCTTGAGAAGCACAAACAAAACAGTCACAAATCAAAAACTAATCAAAATAATTAATAAACTGTGCATAATATATGTTATATGCGATGATATTATTTTTCTTTATAATATATTATATATTGTGTATAACATGTAATATATATTATGCATATAATAAAATATATATTATACATATTATATTAACTATTTTAGTTATTTTTTTAATTGTATATACAACAATTCTTATAACAAAAATATAAGAAACAAACATATAACTGAAAAGAATATTCGCTATTTCTTACGCAAACAATGTAGGTAATGTTTACATTACGTAGGCTAAATTACAAAATAATAATAATAATAATAATAAAAAATAAAGTGCTTTGCAAACGTAACAATATATGTATAATAATTGTGATTATAGAAAACATTATTTAAGATTGTGTCATTCTTATCATTACATGCTTTCAACAATAATGTGTACATTTCAATATGTCATACTCATCTTTTAACTTTTTTAGAGTTAAAGATCAAGGTATTTATAGTACTTTCAACTTAAATATATTTAATTTGTATTCAATTATCAAATTGCATAGTGCTTGATTACATGTTATCACCAATAACAAGTATTCCATTCTCATTTTAACTTTTTAGAATGAAGAGGAATGCTAGAGGCACAATAAAAAAACAGCCAAAACAGCCAATAAATTGTGCACAACGTATATAACATAAATTGTAAAGCGAATATTACATGTTGTGCACACCATATAGCACATGATGTGCACAACATATATAACATGTTGCAAAGAAAGATGATGTTGCAATATGTGATATATGTTGTGCACAATAGATGATATACGTTGTGCACTACATATAATATACGTTGTGCAATTTATATTATATATGTTGTGCACATCTTGTTGGCTATTTTGACTAATTTTTTTGTTGTGCCCCAAATATTTCCCTAGAATTAAAGAGGTATATATATTCAGTAATACTACACGTACAACCAAAATATATCCAACTTTCCATCCAACTATATCATTAATACAAATTTTAATCCCACTAGCCTCATTAAAGGACGAAAATTTCTCTTACTCCCCAAAATCTCTCTCACTCTCCCAAACATATGTCACTCCTAAAGTCTCTCCTTTCAATCTAACAAAATTATAAAACAAACACAAAATAAAAGAATCAATAATAAATAGGAAAAAACACGCACAAAGACAACAACAAAAAAATGTAAAAACAACACTGATTTTATTGATTCTTTTAGAGCACACCGATTTTGTTGTTTGTATAAAAATAATGCATACTTTGTGTAGCAGTAGCACACATCTATACAAAGCACACATCATCTGTATAGCACGCATTTGTCTCAATACAATAGCACACATCATTTGTATAATAGTAACACACATTCAATTCATAACAATAGCACACATTGCGTACCAACTAGACACATTAAATTATCTTACAGCACACAATGCATGTTAACATTGTACATTATTCTAATTAGCATTGTATAATGTATTCTAAATAGATATCACATATTTTCAAATAAAAAAATAGCACACATTCAATTCACAAAAATAATACACATTGTATATAAAAAATAATATGATCTCTATTATTTGAACAAGAAGATTGAAAAAAAATTACTTGGAATGTGTGCTTTATGTAGTTAAATATTTTTTTAACAATTCTACGTATTTTTATTTATAAAAACATTGTTTTGAATGTACATATAAAATATAAAAATGCAAAAAAAAAAAGATTAATACTTACCTGCATCATGTAATCGCTTAAAATGATATCCATATAGTATTTGGTGTGAAAAGAATCGAAATTGATGTTGCCGAACTATGACTATATTACTCGATCAATATTCTTGAATTAACCCAGTAATTTGCGTGCACTAGTTTGCTTCAGCCATAAAACCAAACTTAACAAAAAGAAAATTGAAGTTTTGTGTTGACGAAGAGAATAATAGATTGATGCACTAGATATTGGTAGATGATATGACCAATCAAAAACAATCTTTGATTGATTGAATAAATGGAAATTTAGCTAAAATAAAAGGGGAAACAATCGCCACAATAAATGGACAAAAATCATAATTAAAATTTTAAAATTTAATGCTATTAATTTGGAGTGGGTCATTTTAGTTGGATCTAAGTTGTATATATATTAGTTTTAACGTGTGTTTGTATATTTAATTATCAAATTTCATATCAAGATTCGTTAAAGAAAAGACATAAATTATCGAATTTAGACATGAGATTTTTTTTAGGGTATCCACATTGACAATAATAACTACTAATCTCTAATCTCTAATTATTTAAATAATTCAATTAGCTACTAATAATCATACAAAGTCTCGTAGTTATTATTTATTTTACAATAAAAGGTTCAAGAAACTTTATCTTATGAGTATATATATGTATATTTATTTCTTCTTATTATTAATTTTTTTTGGATCTGTCTATACATATTATTTAGATATTTTTGGACTAATTTGATTTTCTCCTATTCCAACTAAGGGTCAGTTTGGATAAACAATTTATTTAAGCTCTTATATAAAAGTAATTTTTGAGAAATAAGTTATTTTGTATGTAAATATAAAATAATAAAATTTTTTATTTCAATTATTTTGAAAAGTGCTTCTAGAGAAGTCAAATATTCTGACTTCTCCAAAAGCACTGAAATAACTTCTGTAGAAGTCATAAGTTATGTAACCAAACAGAATAAAATAAGTCAGAAGTTGAAAAAAGTCAGAAGCACTGTAATTCAAACGGACCCTAACTAGATCTTAAGAAATAAAACTAACTCAATCATATGTGCTAGCCCTCATGATTAATAATTTACTAATGTATTAGTAATTTGTTTTCTTTGTTTGGGGGATTAGGGGAAAAGATAGGTGAGTAGTTATGTTGGAAAGACGGCAGGGATTAGAAAAAATGGAACAGTGGTGAGCATGATGAAATTGAACACATTAGTAGTTTAATGAGATGAACTGCTACCAACTCCTCAATTGATTCTTTCTTTCTTTGGCTTTCAGGAAAGAAACTTCTTCTTCTTTTGATCTTACATTAATTATTAATTAATGATACTATTATAACAAAAAGTACAGATGTACAATGAATAATTCATCAAATCAGTTAACATATTATCCATATAATATATTATACAATAATATTTGACATACAACAGAAATATATCCAACTTGTATCCAACGTGTGTTATCCATGTTACAGGATGTGTGCCATACGTATAGCACATATACATATAGTACACATCTTGTAACATGGATAACACATGTTGGATACAAGTTGAACGTATTTTTGTTATACGTCGAGCATTATTATATATTATATATCACACACATTATATATTATATGTTATAACATTACCTTTTTTCATAACATATGATATGTAGTATACACAACATATAATATATAATGTGAATAATACATTAGGTGGTTTAGCTGTTATTTATTATACACGAACTAATAATACTCCTATTATATTATAATACAATATTACTTATTGTACAACATAAATATGTCCAACTAGTATATAATATGTGCTATATATATTATAAAATGCGTGTTATATCTATTGCACACGTACGTATAACATACATTCCATAATATGTATATAACACACATTGAATACTAATTGGATGTATTTATATTGTAGGACCAGTATTATTGATTATAATAATAAGCTACACTCATTATGCCAACAGTTCCTTAAAACCATTCTTCAACAATAAATATTTGTTGGGCTAACATCAACATCCCAAACACACGTACTTGTATCATATGGGTATATCATATCACCCACCATCTCCACTATTTTTCCCCTTATGCATGCGTGCCCTCCTTAAACAATCCATTGAAAAATCTCACTTGACATGAAATAAGAAATAAATTATCATCTCAAAGTAACAAATTCTATATTTACAACTTTTGTTATGTCATCTTGAAAAAATTAAGTTCATTCCAAAATATAATCAATGTATATAATAATATGTGTTATACGTATAGCATACATCCTGTAATATGGATAGTACACGTTGGATACAAGTTGGACATATTTCTGTTGTAAGTCAAGCATTATTGTGTACCATTTTTTTACACAGTCATCCAATTATGTCATGTCACGTCAATCATAATTGTGTTTTTTCTCTCCCACTATTAGAAAAGTCATACAAACAGAACATTTTCATTGGACAACATTGTAAAATATCTTTACACCGTCAGTACATCAAAATTAAACTCATAAATTTTTTACACATTTATCAAATTATTCACAAAAATCATGTACATAAAATAAATTAATTGGATAACAGTGTAGATTTTTTACAAATACATTTAAATTAAAATATATACTTCATTGTTGTGTAAAATAACACATATATAATAATACACAATAAGTATTTTTCTAATGAAGTGAACAACAAAATAGAATGAAAGAAGTGGTTGGGTTAATTTCACCCATTTGGAAGAGTACGTAGCAAATTACAACTGAACTTGATAAACTAAGCTTACCATACATCAGCAATAATTATATTAATTTAAAAAAGATAGACAACAATAACAGAAAAATTAAGTTCATAACAATAAGAAATTATGTTATTCCAGATGCCATAAAACTCCAACAGAAGTTATAGTTTGTTTTTATTCTCTTCTAAGATTTTCTTAATTTGTTGTGGTGTATGTTAATATACTTCTCGTATAACAGATCAAATACGTGAAACGAGCATCCAACGTGTGCTATATATAAGACGTAATATGTGTTATATGTATAGCACACGTACATATAATACACATTACGTCTTATGTATAGCACGTTGGATACTCTTTGGACGTATTTCTATTGTACGACAAACATTATTGTTAAAAATCAGGTCGAAATTAATCAAATAGAAACGAGTGTGGTTATATACATAAACAAAAAATTAGTTAATATAGGAATTTAGGATCATAATCAATCAATTTACTAAAAACTAATTTTTTAAAGAAAATATTTTTTTAGACTGAAAAATTATCAAATGAGCCGATTGACTGATTTTAACTGTTTTTCCATTATTCACCCCGATATTATCCAAACTAGTCTTTGCACCCGTGCGATGCGCGAGAATTATATCAAATTTTACGTTTAAGATATTAAATAATTAATGAAAAAAATATTTGTATAAAATGAAGTTAAATGAAAATATGTTATTCATAAATTTATTTTGTAAATATAACAATAAAAATACATAATAAACTTATTATTTTGTTAGTGGATGCAAATAAAATTATTCAATCACATAATTAGTTTTCATCTTTTTCAATATCAAATTTGTATTCATAAAATATTTATAATTATTCTCTTTCAACAATTAACAAAAAATAATCATAATTTACAGATTATCAATCACTAAAAACTATCGAAATCATAGAAAATATTTCAAAACTAATAATTATCAATCATTAATAATTACTAATTATTCATATATATTCATGTTCAACAATCAATAAAAATATTAAAAATTACTAATTCATGTTCATAATTATTCCTAATTAACAAAAAATGTTAAAAAAAATGTAATATCAATCACTAAAATTCTCTAAAATATTCACTAATTATCAATCACTAAATTATTAAATTACAGGTAAAATATTCAAATATCACTAATTATCAAACATTAATAATTACTAATAATTCGTAATTATTCTCTTTTAAAAAAACATGTTCATTATTTATGTTTTACATTTCCCGTGAGACAGTTAATCAATCATGTCAAATATTAAATTATGAAGAATAGAAAATGAGGAAAAGAATGAAACAATAAAAAAAATATAGAAGAAAGATGAAGAATAGAAAATGAAAGAAGAAGAATTAAAAATAAATTAAAAAATAGAAAAAAAAAATGAAGGATGACTAAGAAAGTAGATGAAAAAAATAAAATAAGAAAGAGAAAAAAAAAAGAGCAAGAAATAGAGATGGCAAAATAAGAGAGGAATTGAAAAAAAAAATGAAGTTGAAAGGGTTGAGAAGGTGGAAAAATATATAGATATATATATAGATATAGATGATTTGACCATAATTTAACATCAAATGCTATAAACAAAGAAAAGAATCAGAAAGAAGATTTTTTATAATGTGAATGTAAATAGAAAATTGATATAAAGAAGATTTTATTATATATATTTCGAAATAAGATTTTCCAAATTTATATTATGAAATGTGAATAGACATTTTCAAATTAAATATTATCATTTTCAAATATTTTATGCATAAAATCAATTATTCTAAATAAAATAAAAGATACATATTGGATATTAATATTTAAAAGATACATTAAAGATTTGTAAATATTTTGAAAAAATAAAAATAAATGATACCTAAAATTGCATACGTGTCACATTTATAAAGACTCAATTAATGGATAAATTAGTAATCAACCATTACCTGTATTTTACAATATTATATAGATATAGATATAGATATAAATATCATACGCCAATTGGGATATATATGGATGTTAGCTGGGAATCGTTGTACTTAATTTACACAATATGGTTAGACCAAACCCAGCATCTGATGTGACCAACTAGTCCATTACAAATTAAGGAATGAATAATATTAATAAAAACAATGACAATAGCAATAATAATACAAAGATTTCAATATCCAATTTTATCTCTCAAAAATATATCATGATAAATTAGTCTTTCATAATTGAGAAAAAATGGACAAATTTGTTTGTTCATGTATATTTGTACGATTATAAAAACAATATACAGACCATTATGATGAGGAGATTAATTTTGTTTCAAATTCTGATGGAATATATTATGTGTAAGACTAATTTTGAAGACCTAATTTTCTTTCGATAATAATTTTTAGGATTAGTTTGAGTATTAAATTTAATATAATAAGTAATGTCATTCAAACAACAAACAATGAACATATAATTATTGAATGTGATGGTAATTCCACTTTTTTCACTTATCCATTAAATTCAATGAAGTTCATTTTTTATATTGGAATAATATTTTTGTTATTCTAATAGAAAAGAGGGTATCTCACCCAAAAATTCAACTATAATACCTTAGCTTCAAAAGGAGTCTAATTAAGTAGATGGATAACTACTTTGTGTGATACACAAGAAAAAAGATAACAGAACTTTCTGGCTATCTTCTTTTTGTTCTTTTGGTGTTGTGGTCAATTTGTCCAATTTATTTATTTTTTAATTATAATATTTTATTAAAGTATTCGACCAACTAATTAAAAGGACATGGCAACTTAGAATGTTTCTCTATATATAAGGTTGTTCCTCTTGCTCAATTTGCATATTGTGCATTCTACAATAGTAGCTAGCCACAACTAAAGAAAAAGCTAGCACATTTTAATTTTCTTTTATTTTTCAAATTTCAAGAGGTTTTTTTTTTTTTTTTTGGATAAATCAAATTTCAAGAGGGTGTTTTTTCACAGAGAGATGATGTGGATTCGGATCATAGTGCTCATAGCAGCTAGCATGCTTCCTCTATCAGCAGAAGCCATGGTTCGCCATTACAAGTTCAATGTAGGTGCATTAATTAATTAATTCGCATTTTATTATCAATAATACTACTTGTAAGACATAAATACGTCCAATTAATATGCAACGTGTGCTATACATAACATAAAACGTGTGCTATACGTACGTGTGTTATACATATAGCACACGTTAGATATTAGTCGGACGTATTTATGTTGTATGACAAGCATTATTATTTTATTATTACGGTAATATTATAGGTACAATCGAAAGTTAGTCAATAAATAGTCAACTTATACTAAATGTTATAAATAAAATACTAAAAAGGAAAAAAAATAATATTAAATAAACTCACTTGATATTTTTAATATATAATATTAATATGTTGGCTCCTTGTTGACTTTCTTTAATTGTACACGGTGATTTAGTTTTTCCTTATTATTATTCATCATGTGATGCTAATTAACATTATATGGATTTAAGCTAGTATAACATTTTAATAAGCAAACATGTGTAAATTTTCAAATCCATTTCATGAATAGTAATAAAATCCTTGAATTTGATTGGTTAATGGTTAGTACATATTAATTAAACTCATATTTATAGAGTCAAAGATAAAATAACAAAATAACGTTAAACACCATATTTAGATAAAGCATGCATATATTATATATATACCTATGTTATGACACTTAGTTATTATGTATAATTATTTTTGTTATATTCGTGTGTTTTCTTCACTTTGATTACCTTTTTTTTTTTTATAATTTTGATTTCCTAATTAAAATGATGACTATGAGCGCCAATAATTTATAATTGAAAAAAAATACCTCAACATTTTCATTAAAATTATCAACATTTTTTATAAAGTGAAGGTGGGTATTATAATTATATATTTCAATAGCATTTTTGTAAAAGGAATAACTCATGCATGTCTTTTTATATTATTGTTGTTGTGACATGTAAATTTTTATGAGTAGTTATGACTTATTATTACCTAATTCCTGTTGACACCTTAATACTCTTCTACATGTTTCATAGTACTCCCTCCATTCCAAAATATTAGTCGTTTTAGGGAGAAAAAAAATTCACAATGATAGTCGTTTTCAACTTCAAATGCCAATTTAATTTTTTCATACCTATTATACCCCTAGTACTATTTCTCTTTCTTTCTTGAATATTACTCCAAGGGACCACTAGTTATCTTTCTTTCTCATTAATGCTTTAGGTAGTTTAGTCATTTTAATATATCATTTTATAAAATTAAAAATATTTATTGAATTTCTTAATCTACGTATAAAAATCTTAAAAGACTAATATTTTAGAATGGATGGAGTAATAGTTAGTTTGACACACTATTCTACATTCTCTTGTAAATTTTTTTGGTTGAATATACGTCGGATAGTACCTTGATGATAAGATTGACTTTTTTATATGTATTTATACCTGATTTTAGTTATTCAGTTATGGTCACTACGTTTACTTATTTGAGAACAAACATCTCAATAGATTAATTTATTTTAGGTTTCTTTTAATGAAGAAATTTGCTCTTTCTTAGTGCTTGTGTTGTTAACAATAGAAAAAAAGAGGTTTGTGTCTACTAAAATCATAGGGTAATGAAACAAGAAAGTGATGTTGTTGGCATTGTTGAACAATGCAAGGCACTGAACTAGTCATGAGTTTGGTAGTTATTGTTGCAGTTACAATTCTTGTTGATCAATCAAAGAATGTTGTTGCAGTTAGTTGTTCTGATCATAATCTATTTGGTTATTGCTTATTGGTCCCTATATCTATATATATATTGCATTATGGTGGCAGGTGGTGATGAAGAATGCCACAAGGTTGTGTTCAACAAAGCCAATAGTAACCATAAATGGGAAGTTCCCTGGGCCCACCATCTATGCTAGGGAAGATGACACTGTTCTTGTCAAAGTTGTTAACCATGTCAAATACAATGTTAGCATCCATTGGTGAGTGTCATACACAATCAACTACTTTACTTCCTCCCATCATCTCATCTTAATTAATTAATAAAATAACATTATTTTGATTTAGTTTATATATAGCATATGAGATTGTGATTCGATGTCTCGTGTATTGTATGTCTAAATAGAATCAGTTTTGCTAGGGTTACAAAATTGTACCAGTCAAAACAGCTATAAATAGGAGTTTGAACCTAAATTACTCATCCCATTAAAAAAATACTAATGATTAAGAATGTTATTTGAGCCAAAAGTATTAAAATGTGACTTTTTTACTGTTTTGATTAAAAAAATGTTGTTACTCAAGATTTTATGAACTGGAAATAACATTTTATTGAAAGAATATATAACCTTATCATGTGTGATTTATTACCATCGATTTAAAATGTAGAATTTGCTCAATTTTAACACGAGAGGATCAATTCTTGTCAAAATAACACTACTCATGATTATTTTAAGTAATCTTTTTAACTTTTTTTCATAGTATTTTATTTTTAATTATGAATGAATTATATTTGAACACATGTACAGGCATGGAATTAGGCAGTTGAGGACAGGTTGGGCTGATGGGCCAGCATTCATAACCCAATGTCCAATTCAACCAGGCCAAGTGTATTTGTACAACTTCACACTCACAGGTCAAAGAGGCACACTTTGGTGGCATGCACATATCTTATGGCTTAGGGCAACTGTTCATGGTGCAATAGTCATTCTTCCTAAATTTGGAGTTCCTTACCCTTTTCCAAGACCACACATGGAGCAAGTTATAGTATTGAGTATGTGCTTTTAACTTTTTCTTTTATATATTTCATTTCGAGTTCTCTTAATAACTACTCTTAGGAAATTTATTAAGATAATAAAACAGAAAAATCTTGTCTTGAAAATATTTACTTTGGTATTTTTATTTTATGCGCTGAACTCGCCACAATATTAAATTTTTTTATTTATAATATCCTTAAAAGTGTCTTTAGCACGCGTGTTAGTAAAATTTATTTTAAGATCTATTTCATTAGTCATGAATTTGAAAGAAAAAATTTATACATAAAAATTGTCAAACAATAAAAACTCAAGAAAATGTCAAATTGTCACTTTCTGTCATTTACATGACAATTTTTTTAGTTTCTATTAATGGACAATGTAAAATTATTTTATATTATTACTACATATAAATTAACTTTTATAAAAAGAATAGCAAATCCTATAAAAAGGGTATAATTATTTCCTCATAACTCTCACAATATTTCAATTTGGTTTAGGTGAATGGTGGAAATCAGATACAGAAGCTGTTATAAATGAAGCTTTGAAATCTGGTTTGGCCCCAAATGTCTCTGATGCTCACACAATCAATGGTCATCCAGGGCCTGTTCAACATTGTCCTTCACAAGGTGAAACCAATGATCCATAATCCCATTAAGTAACATCTACAGTAACATTATATCAAGTCTATGACTCAACCCTGAAACTTGAAATCAACAAGTTTCTTTGATAGTTCAAGCCAAGATTATCAAACTCGAGAGTGTATATAAACTCGTAAATTAAAACTTTCACGAGTTTAAGTAAACCTGAATCGTAAAGTCAAATTTGTAAGCTCGTTAGAGTTTACATGTAAACTCATTAGTTCGATTAGAATTCTAAATTTATAAATTCGTAAGAGCTTATGAATTAACTCGAGAGGTTGATAATATCAAATTTCATCACTGGCAATAACAATAATCAATTAACTTCTCTATTCATGATAAGATCAATATGACTAATAAACATCGCTTAATGCACTATTAGTGCAGAAACGTTTAACACAGTTTACTAATCAAATGTTTTTATTTTCAGATCAAATTAAACAATTTCATTGACGGAGTGATAAATGATTGGACGCATTTGTAAAATATTTTTACATTGATCGTCACGCTTATAAATTGAATTAATTCTATAATTTAATCTTCTTTTAATTTGTGCAGGAGGATTCAAACTCCAAGTAGATCCGGGAAAAACCTACTTGCTAAGAATAGTCAATGCTGCACTCAATGAAGAGCTATTCTTCAAAATTGCAGGCCACAAACTAACAGTTGTTGAGGTTGATGCTGTCTACACAAAACCATTCATCACAGATACCATAGTCATTGCACCAGGACAGACAACAAATGTTCTCCTAAAAGCCGACCGTGCAGCCGGAAAATACATGGTAGCAGCATCTCCTTTCATGGACTCTCCAATTGCAGTTGACAACATAACTGCCATTGCTTCATTGCATTACACAGGATCACTTAGTTCAACCATCACAAAATTCACTTCCTTGCCTCCCAAGAATGCTACTCCTATTGCAAATAAATTCACAGATTCACTTAGAAGTCTGAATTCCCCAAAATACCCTGCTAGAGTCCCTTTGAAAATTGACCATTCATTGTTCTTCACAGTTAGTCTTGGAGTCAACCCTTGTGCTACTTGTGTAAATGGAAGCAGAGTTGTTGCTGCTATTAATAATGTCACATTTGTTATGCCTAAAATCTCACTTCTCCAAGCACATTTTTTCAACATAAGTGGTGTTTTTAGTGATGATTTTCCTGAAAAGCCCTCAATTGTTTATGACTTCACAGGGAAAAACCAACCAACAAATTTTAGGACTAATAGAGGGACAAGACTTTATAGGCTTGCTTATAATTCTACAGTTCAGTTAGTGTTGCAAGATACTGGGATGATAACACCTGAGAATCATCCTATTCATCTTCATGGTTTCAATTTCTTTGTTGTTGGTAAGGGACAAGGGAATTTCAACCCCAAAAGAGATGCCAAAAAGTTTAATCTTGTGGATCCTGTTGAGAGGAACACTGTTGGTGTTCCATCTGGTGGGTGGGCTGCTATCAGATTCAGAGCTGATAATCCAGGTAATGTTATCAATTCAACTGTGTTTAATAACAAAATATAAATTTTTCAATACTTTCTTAGCATATAATAGTTAGGTTGTTGTCTTGTCACGGGTTCAAATCCTGAAAGTAGTCTTTTTGCAAAGTGAGAATACAACCGTATATTTGTACCATTTTTAATTCCAGGCCTCACCAGCCACTTAGTAGAGTCTCGTGTATTAAGTTGCCTATTTCTAGGAACACTCTGAATGGACATCATGAGATGACCTTTAAATAATTTGACTGAGAGTGAAACTTAACTTTTATCGCAAGGAAAAGTCTAGAGATACAACTACACTTTGTCAACTAGGGTGCCAACTTAATTAATACTAGGTAAAAAAAAAATCATGATTTACTTAATATGCTAATTTATTCCTTACCATTTTTAGAGTAGTTGGCTACTTGATTGGGACATATAGTTGTACATGTAGCACTGCTGATATCCCAATTAATGTTAAAATCATGAATAATGTTATTTATGCTCATAGTTTATGAACTTTTATCTTAATCACATTAAAATGATGAGTAATATAATGTATACTCATAATTTGTGACAAATTGTGCTGTAATACTCCTATCTACTATTGGATGAAGTTTGAACCCTATTTAATTTGAATCGTTCATCCAATCAAATAATGGATAAGAATGTGTTGACATAGTATCCCACAAATTATAAATTTAAATAATATTACTCTAGAGTTGCAAGTTAAGGTGTTCCTTGAAAACATTATGACTAAAATGTTTGTGACTACTTAATTCAACATTATATTTAAAATTTTATATTGAGACAATAATAATTTTATACTGATACAATCCAATATTTATACTTACTTAATTGAAATTTTGTACTAATAACTGATTTAATATCATTTTTAATGTACATGTAGCATTACTCTTGATCAGCATGTCACAAAAATTGATTTATATGATATATATATGTTTTTATGTGACTATTAGGGGTGTGGTTTATGCACTGCCATTTGGAAGTTCATACAACATGGGGACTAAAGATGGCATTTGTGGTGGACAATGGTAAAGGACCAAATGAATCTCTTCTACCACCTCCAAGTGACCTTCCC
Organism: Aeschynomene evenia; assembly: GCA_013621005.1. Taxonomy (NCBI): domain Eukaryota; kingdom Viridiplantae; phylum Streptophyta; class Magnoliopsida; order Fabales; family Fabaceae; genus Aeschynomene; species Aeschynomene evenia. Next base: position 21,906,941 of record CM024269.1, read on the forward strand.
AAGTGCTAATACACAAACAATTAATCTTTCTCTAAGGAGGAACAAGGACAAAACAAGCATATAAAGAGAAACTATATATATATATCAAGGCTAACAAAAAACAGAGCAAGATTTTCATGGAGTGATCAAGAAGGGATATATAAGTTGCTAATGGCAACATAATTAAGACCAATTTAACATGTTTAATTTTCACTTTCTATTTTGTTTTCCCTTTTTCATTTATTCATTTTTTTTTTATGGTTTGTACTTCTCATCTTTCTAGCTCCTTCTTGGAAAGATGATTATTTTGATTTCATGTATGTAATTATTGTTGTTATGCATAAAGTGCTGATCAAATTTTAAAGAATTTTAAAATGGATTGCCTTATTTTGTATGAAATTCACAAGCTCAGCACACTTGTTTATTTTTCTAATGTTTTTTTGGGGAATTTCAATAATGTTTGTGGTACAACATAAATACGTTCAACGAGCATCCAACGTGTATTATATATACATTAGACGTAATATGTGTTATATGTATAGTACATGTACGTATAGTACACATTACATCTTATATATAACACACGTTAAATACTCGTTAGACATATTTATATTGTATGATAAATATTATTAGAGAAATTTTGAACTAAGATAAACATAAATTATTACATTTATATGGAATTAAAGATGTATGTTTAATATGGCAGTTATGTATTCTTTTATTTTCCCCTTTTATTGAATCTCAGGCAGTAAAGTGTATCACTAATGAAAAAAAGGTTTATTACAAAAAAGAGAGACAGGACAGTCTTTCTTCACATTCTCACCAACACAAATTTCATTCAAAATAAATTTTAGTATAATCAAGTTAAAATTAAGCCCATTTGCCAACTTAAACTAAACATAAACTAAGTGCTTCAAAATGTGCTTTTTTTTAGAATATATAAAAAAATTAAAATGACTATTATAAAAATTGATGGAGTAATTTTTAGTCACATTATTCATCTATTATCTGATTTCACGAATTTCCCACGGTTATTTTTTTTTTAAATAATCTTATTTCTTTATTCTCAAAAAACATGATTGAACTTGTCAGATTTGACTGTATTGTTTGCCCTTTCTAGGTTGTTTCTTGATAGCTATGTCGGATCTTTGCCTCCCAATATAGGGATGTGGTGGACTTGCTCAATATTTTAATGTGTCTCGCTATATATATAATTATTAATTTGATCCAATTTAATATGAAAAAATATATTATATATACATGTATTATTTTGTAAAAATATCATATCAACTCATATCTTATTTATTATTATTTAAAATCAATACTGTATGGAATATATATAAGATGGCACTATACCGTCTCATCATATGACATATTATAAATATAATAAATATTATAACTTTAGCTAACTACTTATATATAAAATTATTAATAAAAAATATTTAATATATAATAAAAATCATTTACTATTTATTTTTGTTATTAGATTTATAATGAACTCATTATTACACACAATCTTTTTTGGTGTTCATTAATTTATTATTGCTAAATATTAAAAACCAATATTCTGCCCGTGTATCACTCCCACGCATGCATCTTGAAGCCATTAGTGTCCATAAATAATAATTATTATTAAAAGAAAAAAATAATCAAGAACTTTTTGTGTACAATATATATATATATAGTTGAATCTTATTTAAATTTAAAAGATCATATGATTATATGTTCTAACATAGAATCATATGATCTTTTAGATTTTAATTATTTAAATAAAATTCAATAATTTAAATTTATTCCTCTCATTTTCATTTCTTTCACTTGATATAGCCTCCTACATCTATATATATATATATATATATATATATATATATATATATATTGAACGTAAGTAATCAATTGTGAGAATAATCATGCGTCGATAAAAAAGAGTAAGATCGTACCTCGTGGTAGCTCAAGAGCATGCTATGTATGGTAGATATAGGCAATTAGGTAGTTAAATCAATTTGATTTGTGAATCTCTATACTAGAGACATGTGTACTAATTAAACTAATCATTTGGGCTTTATTTCTAATAAGGCGCTTTGGATCTAATTATTGGGCTTAGCCTAGGGCCTTTGGGCCTAGTCGATATAGATCAGCCCCCAAGCTTGGCATGGAAGCAGAACTATTATGATGCTTTATGCCAAGCTCTATTAGGGGATCATGCATTCAGAATAATATTATGTGTACAATAAAAATTATATAATACTTATAAAATAATTATATTTATCGTTAGATTATATTGATTTAGAAATTTATATTGCAATATAACAATGGATATAATTGTGGTACAAATATAGTACAATTTTTATTATATACAAGGCATTAGTGGATTGACAAATTCGTCATGTCTCATTAATGTTATTTAAGGTGTGCTTTTTGGTTTCACCATTAATAGTTTGAGATAATCTCAATTCTCAACCGTTTATTGTGAAAGTATATATAGTTTGCTACGGGTGTTATTCAAATTAGCATTGATTGTTTAATTATTTGGTACTAGTTTTGATATTTTTTGACCAATATATTAATTAATGATTTAATTTTCATATACTGACATAATATAATTTTTTATATAATCATTCAATCATATGTTGTCACATCAGTTATGATTGTATTTTTTTCCTCTCACTATTTAAAAAGTCATAGACAAAATAGTGTTTTAATTAGATGACAGTATAAAATACATTTACACTTTCAGGACATTAAAAAATTAAACTCATTAATTAAATCTTTTATCCAAATTCAGATTTGTTACACTTTAATTCAGGTTGACCTCAATCCTATCCGAAGTCGATCACTTCTTTAATTGACCATATTATATTTTTTTTTAATAAACTACTGATAAATTACATTATAAGATTTATATATTGCAAATAATACATTACATATGTCATTAAGTTGTTTTCATGGTGATATAATTCACTTTAAGGATTATTAGACCTCCAAATTTATTAAATGATATTTTAACTTTTAATTAATATTTTTAATATATTTTAATTTTTTATAGCATATAATTCATCCTATGCATATATATTTAATCAATAATGCTTCTTGTACACTAAAATGCTGCCATCATCAGTCACTCATAATAAATGTATATGGTTTGTAACTAATATTTTTGTGGGTCCCACTTTAAAAAATGTTGATGATTGAAAGTGACTGAAAAATAGTATACATGTAGTATTGTTGATATTTAATTATATATGACTAAAATCTGATCCAACCGATTAAACCTCTGAACCATTGAACTAATCCTCCATCGGTTCAATCTCGAGTCCAATTTTTAAATAATTGCTAATTACTACTCGTGTGAACACAAGGTAGGTATAGAGAGGTGTTGGATGTAAGTAGGGAATCCTTTGTCGGCTAGACTCGCATGCTCGCACATGATCAGCAACTTAACTCACCATACACTTATTATGTATATATGAATGTTATTTAAACAATAGTGAATAATAAAATTACTGCTCCAAAATATAATGTAAGACAAATCAAATTCTCAAAATTTATCTCTTAAACAGTAGTAAAATGGCTTGTGGACAACTTAATTAGTTGGATTTAAAGGTTTTCAATTAGTTATTTATAATTCAAATAAATGAAATAATAAATTAGTCTATTATAATTTAAGAAGGTGTAAATATGTTTCATCCTCATACAAACGGACCAATAATTTGACCTTTTTTTAATTGTGAGGAAAAATTTAGAGAATTTTAAATTTTAAACGATCAATTTGTCTTGATAGAAAATAATTGTGAGAAAACCTTACATTGTCCTTGAACACATACATTTAAAACATTGTCCATGAAACCTTTATAGTTTATAATCATATATTTTTAAGGGACTGCTATTTGTACATAGTAAGTAGAATCCATTTATTTTTCACTCATTCAAAAAGTTGGTAACTTTTATGAATATGTTAGCAACTTGCCAACATATTCATAAAAGTTGCCAACTTTTGAATTGGTGAAAAATGGGTGGATGAACATTTTTATATGTACAAGTAGCATTTTCCATATTTTAAATCTTAATATCAATTTTAAATCAAAATATGCGTTATAAATATTTTTAGAGCATACATTAAATATGTTCTAGGACCACATATGAATTTCTCTATTTTTTATTGATTGAATAGAGTATTTACTACTCTTTAAACATAAAAAAATGAATGTTCATCAAGCTATGTGACTGATTTAATTATGTTTTTATTGCTTATCGATCAAATATTATTACATAGGATAAATAGTGTGCATAATAATAGTTAAATAATATTTTTGATTTGGGTGCCTTTGAAGGCTAGAGGCCAAACGAAACACCATTCACATTTTTCTGACTTTTCTTTTAATATTTTTTTAATTTATCAAAGAATCTTTCCTTTTATGGAAAACTATTTGGTGGTGATGACTTATGCCACAAACCTATTTACTCATTAATTTATTTGTTTATTAATCAAAGTCGTTTTCTTTCATTTCCCTTTTCTTTTTTTTTTTTTTTCTTTTTTTCTTTCCAATCATGTTGATAATATAATATGTTAATATTCTTTATTGCATTTGGGGTCACTCTCTTCCCCCAACGAACAGCCCATACCCTTAGGACCATTTTCTATGGACACCATGTTCTAATGCTCAGATTTAATAATAATATAATAATAGTAGTAGTAGAAGACAAGTAATGTTAATAAAAATATTTTGACATATATATCCAAAAATATGAAGTTGATGAAGAGAGAATAAATAGAAAAATAGAGAAAAAGTGATAAAATTAGTGAAATCCATCTATTGAATAATATAATATATGGATGTATTGATGACTAATTTAATATCACTTTTAGTGTATACGTAGTATTGTTCAAGTCATATTTCTTTTGTATGTATCTTTAATTTGTGCATCATTTATTGTTTCTTATTGCAAGTGTCATAACCTTTAAAAAGACTATTATTTATGAACAAAGGGAGTAAATCTTATCTATTTTTAAGTTCATTGGTGTACAAAAGATGGGTTGAATTGAGTTGGAACAAACCTAAATTTGGATGATATTTAGATCATTTTAAAATTCGAATCTGACCCGATATTAATTAATAACATGATTAGTGATCTAGTTGACCCAAACTTTACACAATATATGAGAATTTGGATGTTATATATCATAAAGTTACAAATTACTACAAATAAGAAACACACTTTAAAGATATTTTGTAATAATAATATGTTTAAAAACATAACATATCAATATAAAAATTAACATTAAGTTATGTAAAGTATATATAAAAATCAACTTTTATATATATATATATATATATATATATATATTAATCGAATTATAAAATGTAATAATCTTTCACTAATTATAAAAGTTTATATCATTAAAAAAACAATTTTAATCTCGAATCGGACCAATCTAAAGGATAACTCGAAAAGTACACAAATTTCAATTGAAAGACCCAAACCCGACCCAATTTCGGAGCTAGACCAAATTGGCGGTTTGGGCTAGTTTGACGGACCAGACTAGGCTATAAACACCCCTAATTGATTCAATTAGTATCTTAATGTGTGCATGGATTCTATTAGAGGATGGAGAGGTAAACCTAACTATGAAGGGAACTGCTTTCCTAGTGGACTTTGATGGTTTGGTACAGAATGGAAAATGAGGAATCACTAAGCAATTATTGGATAGTTGGAGGGTAGTTCTGAGATTTAGAGTGAATTTGTATTTAATGGAAGATTTTGTGAAATTCAATGTAAATGCGTTCTTCAAGGAACCCATTAAAAGAGACCATCATGATACACCAAAATTGGTGGACGGTGGAAACAAGTTATATTTACAAGCTGACAGTTTTAGGCAACATGTTTCTGAATCAATTCTTAGAATTTTATTTTCAGAAATCATTTTTACAGGAATGAAATATTTTGATATTTGATTCTTAAATTAAATATTTGAGAATCTTTTATAACTTTTTCAGGAATGAATAACTCTTATATTTGGTTCACAATAACATTTCTAGGAATATTTATTATTTTTCTATAAGAGTAAAGGACAAATTGGTCCTTATCGATTTTTGTTGTGGACATATAGGTCCCTAAAAAAAATAAATAGTAAAATTGTCCCTAACCAATACAAATATTAGACTTATAGGTCTCTCGGTTACTTTCACTGTTCGACTAACATTTGACTCATAGGTCCCTAGCCAATACAATCGAGGGACCTATGAGTCTAATATTTGTATTGGTTAGGGATAATTTTACTATTTATTTTGGTTAGAGACCTATGTGTCCACGACAAAAATCGATAGAGACCTATTTGTCATTTACTCTTTCTATAAATATACTTAACAATGAAAGTAAAAAATAATAAATAAATACATATAAAAAATATACAACAAATTAAAAATAAAACTAATAAAATTAAATTAAATTGGAAATTAGAATTAAAATTAAACTAAAATTCAAATTGAATTTAAATTAAAATGAAATTATTATTATTAAGGTAAATTACACTTACCTCCCTTGAAGTTTGGTGAAATTACATCTAACTTCCCTCTATTTTCAAAACCTTACACACAGACCCAATGAACTTATAAAAATTACACTGGTCTCCCCTGACAATGATTAATTGTTAGTAAAACTAATAGTTCTTATAATATATGAGATATATATGATTTTTAAAGACATATTTATAAATAATATACACTATTTTGAAGTTAAAAGAGCCGGAAGCACGAGCATCTGAAGGACGAACTTTTATACCCTTAATATCACTTTTAGGTAGTATTTGTTTCAAAGTTAATACAATACAATACAAAAATAAGGTAAAGTACAGTACAATATAGTGAATTTTATATATTTTGTTTTGTGTTTATTTTAGTGTGTACAAAATAAATTTATATATGTATTTATATAAAATTTTGTTTTGGAATGTTAGTAAAAATAAGAAAGACAAATAGTATAATTATGGAAAGAATAACTGGAATATACTTGGAACAAAATTTTGATAAAAATTCATGCACCAACACCTATATTTTACATATCTATTCCGAATATGGACATAAAATACGAAAAAAATCTATACAAAATATAAATTATTATATATACACTAAACAAACATATTATTTTTTATTTTATATTATACTTTTTCTTTACGTAATAAACAAACATTATCTTAATGTACACATAGGATTCCTCATTTGAAAAAAAAATTAATTATGATGCATTGACAGTGTAAAAAATCTGTACTATCAGTCAATTATATCTGTTGATTTGTATGACCTTTTAGTTAGTTGATAGATAAATTAAAACTTTTACTAATATATTAATCTATAAATATTAATCTAAAATTACTTCACTGTCGGTATATCTATACTATATATAAAGTGGATTGAAAAAATAATGTATACTATATATAAAGTGGATTGAAAAAATAACTATCTTTTGGTGTCCACACTCATTTGGTAGTTATTTTTTCATATATATCTATACTATATATAAGTGGATTGAAAAAATAACTACCTTTTCGTGTCCACACTCATTTGGTAGTTATTTTCTCAATTCTAGAATTAAAAAATTAAAAAATAAATAAATATAAAACATAACTACTTCTATTTACATATTATTTTTTTTTTCATTTTATATAAAAAATTAAAAAAATAAACAATATGAATTTGGCTGTTTACGAAATGTTTACAAAATCAAAATGTTTTAACCGCATGTAAGTAAGTTCATTACATGTACGTTATTTGGCTGTTTACGAGTACATCGTTCAGGTGATAGTAGCCAATGGAAGAGAGACACGTGGGAATACAGTGGAGTGGGACCCAGCTCCTAGAAATACTAAAAAACGCATACTACAATTATTTGGGGAGACCACCCAATGAGAAAAGGACGTCAGTTAGTATGTTGCAACCGTACGTGGGTGGGGCCCACTGCATCAACTTGCTCGTCTCTCTGTTGTCATCCATTGCATCTCAGCCGTTCCTTTGGCGGCTTCCCTCGGGTTCACCAACTATCACCATTAATTTTAGGGCATTTATTCAGCACTACTACCTCTGTCCATAAATAATTGTCTTTCTAGAAAATCTTCTTGTCCAATATTATTTGTCACTTTAGAATTTTAATAAAGCATTTATTATTTTTTTTCTTATTTTATCCTCACATGCATTATCTCTCATATATCTTATAATAATTATTACACAAAACATTAAAAGGACAATTTAGTCATTATATATTATTTTTACATATGAAGTTGTGTGTTTTAATTACATTCTTAATAACCGTGAAAGTCTAAAACGTCATTTATTAATGAACGGAGGGAGTAATATTTTTATTGGATTTCGGTATCCGATTGTATGTTTACCTATTACTCCCTCCGTTTTTTTTAATTGTCCAGTTTAAATGTGCACTGAAATTTAGGTAATGATTGGTATAATATTAAAGTTAACAAAATGTATATATAGTTTACTAAATTATCCTTTACTTTTTTTGTTATTATCTCTCTTCAATTAATATAGATAGTAAATATTAATAAAGGTAAAAGTGGAAGAAATAATAAATGTTGTCTTAAAATCTGAAATGGACAATTAAAAAAAACACACATCTCTAAAATGGACAATTAAAAAAAACGGAGGGAGTAATATATAGTAAAGTAAATATAATTCGGTACTAACAGAGCATAATGGTCATGATCACAACATTATTGGACTCGCCTCATTCTCGATCACACCTCTTCTTCATCTCTCTTGCACAATACGATCTTTCTCTAGCGACAAGTTATTAATTGAGTTTTTTTTTTCTTCGTAAAATTATATAGTTAGAGAGTATCAATATAAATTAAATTATTTTTAATATTAATTACCTAATATATTACCAGTTATATAAATTTAAATTAATTTTATCTATAAATCAATCACTATTTTACACGTAAATCTATTGAGTATCAATATATAATAACCAGAGCTTAAGTAATAGTTAGGAAATAGGATTATAGAATTTGGTAATATATATGAGAGTGATTGATGTTTTGGTCGATATCAAGAGATAAATTGAAGTTTTAATTTGAATGTGTATTGAAGTTCAGAATTTGTATTTTATTAGGTCAATATTTTACTATTCTTTAATCAATCCTTTAATAACGTTACTCTGCTATGAAGTTTTCAGATAACATTATATCTAGTTTCCTTTCAACAAGTTATATATTTTAATTTTTATTAAAAGTTTAATTATGATGCATAAAATGTACAAATTTAATACTGTCAATCATATTTATAGATTTGTTAGCTTTTTAGTTAGTGGATGGTTGAATTAAAGATTTTTATTGATGTGTCAATTTATAATTGAATGTCAGTGTAAATTATTTTACATTGTTAATGAATTGAAATTAAACACTTTTATTAATTATTAATGAAAAGAAAAAATAGATTAGGAGAGTTTTATGTTGTAACTCTAATTAAATTAGTCAAGACTGAATAAATATCGAGTACTAATAATTTAAATGAACAATTATTAATGATTTGTTGACTAGAAAAATGACAATTATTGTTAGTTTACGAATAAAATTTATTAAATGATTCGCCTAGCTATCACACAACATGTTGTTTTTTAAATTAAAATATAAATAAGCATTCAAATGAACATAACTACTCTCACATGCCCTATAAAAAAAACAATTTATCATATGAGAATTTTTTTTAATCAAAACATTGAACTTGTGATTCAAAACGTTAATCTTAAAATAAACTATGAAAGTAACCTTCATGTTAATTTTTAAAAAAAAGGTCAAATAAAACATTGACTTAAAATTTTTAAAATCAAACCAATTATTGGTCTATATTTCATAGGGAATATTTTAATTTTATTATAGTTTAAAGGCAATACACCTAATCAAATCTAATTGTGGCATGTAACTAGAGAAAAAATGTTTAAAATTTGTTAATTAATTTAAAAAATAAAATTAATTATTGGCTTAATATGTTTGGAGGCTGTATTTTGGATTTGCTTAGTGTGATTGACTAGTGCGGAACAGGTGAGCTTCCATCATTCATGATGAGCTGCCATTCCCCATTTCTTTTCACAACTCCAACCAAAAGCTAATAAACAAAAGATATAAATTAAAATTATAGTTTAATTTTGATGCACTGGTCATCAAATTAAAATATTTCGGTTGTATAACTTTTCAGGTAATGAGAGAGAAAAATATAATTATAGCTAACATGATATAATATGATTGGATGATTGTATAAAAATATGGTACACTATCATTTGATGAAAATTAAATCTTAAAATTATTAAAGTAATGAATTGATAAATAAACCATAACAATAATTTTATGATGCTCTAGCATAACAATAATTTTATGATGCTCTAGCATAGTATTAAAAACAAAAATGATATGCATACATATAAGAGTATATGTTCCTCCATCATTTCATTTCATTTTATATATATAACTATAAGTATCTTTGTCTAATTCATATTTACAATTTTATAAAATTGTTATATTTATGTTATTGTATTATGTACTCATGTAGCATAGCAAGATAACAAAGAACCAACTATTGACCTTTTACTTACCATTATTCTAATATCATGTCATGATATTTAATTATATTAAAAAATTTAATCTATTAAATAAAAATTTGATCCATGCATAAGATTTGATGAAATTTTACATTGAACACAACTCTCATATTTTTTTCGAATTTGGGACCGATTTTTCTAAATTTTACAATAAATCTTAACAAGAGTTTAATTTCAATTCACTTTTAGTAGTAATTTTATATGGACATTTAATCATGGATTGACATATCAGCAAAAATCTTTAACTCAACTACTTGCTAACTAAAAAGTCACACAAATCAATGAATTTGATTGACTGAATTAATCTCTAAAATTAAACTATTAAATAAAAATATATGAATTATTTTAGGATTTAATTTCATGTATAATTTTTTTACATAGTCATCCAATCATGTGCTACAATATTAGTCATAATAGTCTTTTCTCTCTCTCACTACCTTAAAAATCATATAAATAAAGAATTTTAATTAAATAACAGTGTAAAACATTTTTACACTATCAGTACATCAAAATTAAACTTATAATTTTATACTTGAACAACGTCAATATTATATTTTTCTTGTAAGTATGCACAGAACCGATAGTGTGGATTATTATAAGAGGGAACTTTTGCAATAGCTGCAAGAAGTGCCCACAAAAAACACATTACATCCAATCACAGCTCACAAGCTTCATCACCATCTTTATTTTTATTTATTTATTTTTTCTTTCTTTCTTCCTCTCAGCAAAGTTTTGTTGTTTGTTTAGATTCATTGCTTGAAACCTTTCTTACATCTTTTCATCTTCCAATATATTATTATCATCTTTATTATTATTATTATTATTATTATTATTTATTATTCTATTTTAGCCTTAGTCCTTTTCCTATTTGGGGCTCTATTCCATTTTTGTGCTAACTAAGTTTCTTTACTATTATTATTATTATTATATTTTTCTTCTCTTTTCTCTTGTTATACTCAGTGCAGGGTAAAAGGAGAACTAAAAAAATAACATTTTTTGTTTGGAATCAAGTTTTCTATACCTTCCTCTGTTGTTCATAAATTCAGAGTCTTTCTGCTGTTTTTCCCTAATTGGGTTTCCACAATCATTGTCTTTGGTTCCTACCCTTTTGCCTTTTCTTTGGTTCTTACTGATTTCCCAATTGGGTTATGCTCAAAATTGAAGCTTCAGCAGAAAAAAATAAAAAAGAACCAATTTTTCTCACAAAGTTCTTATTTTTTTTTTAATTACTTTCACTTTTTGCATAAATTATAAGCAGTTTCTAGCTCTTTTATGAATTTCATTTTCTGGGTTTTTGCTATCTCTGTTCTGTTAGAAGTGAAGTTTCATTGGGTTTAGATCTCACAAGTGGTTCAAGGGTTATCCTATTTAGACCAATTAGATAACAGATAAGAGTCTTCAACATCAATTTGGATCATTCTCTCTGATATTTTTCAATTTTTAAATAAAGTTAGCCTTTTCTAGATTCCTGAGGAGTACTACTACTTCTCCTACTATTCTGATTCCTTCTTTAAAAAAATGCTTATGGATTTTTATCCTTGATGATGATATTGTTGTGGTAATAAAACTACCAATTGCTTCAAAATTTTTGATCCTATGCATCACTAGTTTTTGTAGAAACTTCTTTTTTTTTAAAGGTTTTGTTCTGTTTTTGATGAAGTGGGAAATGGAAATCTTGTCTCCTACATCTTATAGTCCAAATTCAAACCCAAACAGCTACAATTGGCTTGTAATTGGGGATAACATGAACACAAAATGGACACAAGAGGAGAACAAGCTGTTTGAGAATGCTCTTGCAGTTCATGACAAGGACACACCTGATAGGTGGCACAGAGTTGCTGCTATGATTCCAGGGAAAACAGTTGGTGATGTTATGAGGCAATATAGGGAATTAGAGGTTGATGTTTGTAATATTGAAGCTGGTTTGGTCCCAGTTCCTGGCTATGGTGGTGGTAGTGCTAGTTCTACTAATTCACCACCCTTTACCTTAGATTGGGTGAATAGTAAAGGGTTTGATGGGTTGAAAGGGATCAGTGGAAAGAGATCTTCCTCTGTTAGGCCACCTGAACAGGAAAGGAAGAAAGGAGTTCCATGGACTGAAGAGGAACATAAGTAACTTTTTTTGCTTTTATATGTTATTACGAGTTTAATTATGATGCACTTATTTTACACTGTCAGCTAATTATCATATCTATTGATTTGTGTGACTTTTTAGTTAGTGGTGGTTGAGTTAAAATTTTTTACTGATGTGTCTATCTATGATTGGATGTATGTGTAAAATTACTCTGCACTTACAGTGGATTGAAATTAAAGTGTGTTATTATTATTACTATTATTGTATAGTGATGTTTTTACTGCATGTGACTTTAATATATGGTATTGGTATTTATGTTCAGCTGAGAAAAAATGCATATTTGTTGGAAAAACATGGTGATTTGTATGAAAAGGGCAACAATTTGTTATTTGTTTCTGGTGTGATGTTTGAAGTAAATGAGCCTAGGTGGGTAGGAACAACAAAGTAATGTTATATTGATATTTGAAATTGGACCTTAATAGACATATGAGAGAGTTTGGATGTTAGAGAGGATACAATATGGATGTCAGTACGAAGTACGAGAAAGTGGATGTATAAAAACTAGTAGTACTTTTAGAACAGTAATTTTGTGTAGGCATTGAAGAGTTAGATATTAATGTGCTCTGGATTTTGATGAGATAGTTATGGGGACTCAGTTAAATCAGATAATTTCTATTGTTTTTTGTTTGAGATTTTGGGATCTAAACTTGTTAGTGATATTTCTTGTTTCTTGTAGATTGTTTCTACTTGGCCTGAAGAAGTATGGCAAAGGTGATTGGAGGAATATTTCGCGCAATTTCGTCGTTACTCGTACTCCGACTCAGGTTGCTAGCCATGCTCAGAAGTATTTCATCAGGCAACTCTCAGGAGGCAAAGACAAGAGGAGAGCTAGCATCCATGACATAACAACTGTTAATGTGACCGAAACCGGAACTTCCTCAGACGACACGAAAAGATCCGTTTCGCCGCAGCATTCAATGATGCTCTCACATCAGCAGGAGCAGCAACAACATAATCAGTCAAATTCTACAGCTTCAATACCAAGTACTCATTTTCAATGGAATAATCAGCCAAATGCAGGATTAGCTATGGCTCTAAGTCCTACACATGAAAAAGTTTTTGCCTCTCCTTATGGTATTAACATGTTGGGGTTGCAATGCAGGGCCAAAATTTGCACAAGAGTTCTGAGTCTTCTTACTTAGAATCTCAGACACAGAATATGATTTTCCAAATGCAACAATCCTCACAACCTATTCTCATGCATAAATGGTCATCACTTGTATGGATTATGAATGGTTTGAACCAATATCTTGTGTTATCAGATCAATATTACACATTTTTCTGTGTGCTTTTTCTTTTCAAGTCCGTTGTGAATACCTTGCTTTAGAATATTGGTTGTACATATATTTGTTTTTTTTTTATGGGTTTTTCCACGGGTATCCATCGGCCGGTAGGTAACGACTAATTCCTAGCTCCTGCGGAGATCACCTTTCGGTGGGTAGGGAGTTGCTCTCGAGTTTTCTACGTACATATTTGTTATTACTTGGACAAATGAAGAAGTTTTCAAAGGCCAAGCTTGGGGGGCATATACAAGTCCCTAAGTGATGGTTCTTGGGTGGATTTTCTATGTTGTTTTAGAGAATATTGGATTTGATCAAGCCCAAGTTCAAGGAAAAGAGGCACTTGAAATTTGAAAATAGACTAAAACCCCAAATTGGTCCTTGAGATTTACCGCGCGGGACAAATTGGTCCCTGAGATATTCATAATCTACTCGTGGTCCCTGACATTTGCACTAACGTGGACAAGTTAGTCCCTCCGTTCAATGACCGTTTGAAACGTTAACAAAAGAGACATTATAGTCCTTAATGAACTAGAATAGTAGACAAACAAGTCCCTAAAGAAGGAACTAACTCTGTTAACGTTTCAAACGGTCATTGAACGGAGGGACTAACTTGTCCACATTAGTGCAAATGTCAGGGACCACGAGTGGATTATGAATATCTCATGGACCAATTTGTCCCGCGCGGTAAATCTCAGGGACCAATTTGAGGTTTTAGTCTTGAAATAATATTGGAACGAATATGTATGTGGATTGTGGAGGTTACTATATTAATGGTATTATTGTATTCAAAGCAAAACATAATGGTTAACTAAGAAATATTAATAGTTGAGTTTTTTTTTCCTAATAAGTGTTCCGCCTTAAGAATACTTATTAAGGATACTATAAATGATAAGTTTTAGAAATAAAATAAAGTATTGGATATATATAGAAAATATTAATAATGTTTATTGTACAACAGAAATATGTTCAACTAATATTCAACGTCTGTTATATATAATACGTAATATGTACTATATATATAGCACACATTTTGTATTGTATAACACATGTTTGATACTAGTTAGATGTATTTCTGTTGTACAACAAACATTACCGATAGAAATTATAAAAATGTGTCTTTATAAGATAAAAATTTCATTTTTTACTATCTTAATAATAAGTGTTTATAGGGCACTTATTAGTAAAGTTCATATTAATAATATACCTTGGCAATGGTTTTTCAAAGATATGATACACAAAACTTCTCCTTAGTTCATTTAGTGTGAAAGACCATAAGGCATTTCTAGGATTATTAATATCTTGAATCATAAGTCAAGACTCAAGAGTAAGCACATGACAAATGTAAAGTGATTGATGCCAACAAAGGTAAATTGAAGTTTTGTACCCCACAAGTTGTTAACTCTTTGTGATAACTTTACAAATTGAGATCTTGTGATTTATTGAAATAGACAAGGAATTGATTAATAATGGGATTAATCAAAGAATTTACTAGAACCCATCACTTGTTGAGACAAAAGCTCAATTTGATTTGTAGTTCTAACTGTACCTAAATGATGGTGTTAACATTTAACAAAACCTATTAGCATCCTATGTGACTATGATTAGTCAACTTTTCTTTTTTATTGTTTTCCCCTCTCAATAAAACTACATGTATCTATATTTATTAGAAATTCATATAATTCAGTTCGACTTGACTGAGATCTCTTTGATATGATATCCTTTTAGTAATTTCTTTTTTTTTTCCAAAACTCAAATCCTTAATATCTATTTAAGAAATCAAATTCCTCACAATCTTAACCGACTCCACTTGTTTTTTTATTGTATATCTTTGAACCGTACTTTTTCAGGTGGATTCTCATTATATTTGGTTGAATCACAATTGCAATTGCACTCAATTTTAGGAATCAAAAGTATAAGATCACACACAATTTTCTTCTTTTCCTCTATTAATATTAATATTATTATTATTATTATTATTTTACCTTTTGACAATTTAATCATTGTGTCACTAGTTATGCATAAGATGGTAAAGTTGACTTTGAGTTGACCTTAATAGTAGGTGCTGAGTTTGCATGCACTAATAATTCAAGTATCACGTACTACATGTCATGTTCATCTTCTTTGGTTAATCCTTGATTATATCATATCTTAATTAAGTAAATCCCTTAGGAAGAGGAAGATTCCTTGCTAGTGTTTAATTAATTAATGGTTTAATTAGAATAAATAAATGAAAGATATAGTACAAATCAAGATTCAAGTGTGATTAGATGGGTAATATATTCTTAATAAAAGAGATTTGGTCATGTATGGAGTATTAATAGATATGTTAATAACATGTTCACATAATCCAAAGAAAACATCATAGTCTTTGTTATT